>JAJTUQ010000003.1:0-1342507 GCA_021399445.1 Xylogone sp. PMI_703
CTCTTTCCAAGTATATAATGACCTAGAATATATAGTCTTACTTATTTCTGAATATAGCTTCGTTAAACTTCAGGAACAAACAAGTTTATATTTTGAAGACTTTATATTTAGATCTGTCTCTGTTGAATTTGGTTGGTGTAGTTACTTTGAATAGTTTAAGTAATAAGATGATTTGTAAGAATTCTTGTTCTTTATCGTTATTATTGTTTGATGGAGGTAGGTTTGGTGTTAACGCAAGACCTGGTATAGAGCCTGATATTATTTGTTTTATTTCTGATATAGGGCTTGTTTGTTAGCTTATTATGGTGTCCTAGGGTATTTAATCTTAATTTTTCTAAAATAATACTCAAAGTGTTATAAACCTAAGTTTTTTTCTAAGTTTTATAGTATGTATAAATATATACTAAATCATAAAGGGGTTAGTAAAAGCTTAGAGATTAATGTAATATAGTATATAATTGTAATTATAATTGTATGGGTAATAATCTATATTATAAGTTAAGTACAAGATTTTTATTTACTGAAAATTATATAAGTTTATATAGATTATAAATTATACTAGATTATCTAGATTCTCTGGATCTTCGTAATGATCCTAATGATCCTAATGATCTAATCATGTGACCTCGGATTACTGTTAGGTTCTCTGTATAACTTTATTACTGAGCCTCAGGCCTAACATCATCCTTGTAAGTTTATAACACCTTTAGGATAAAGAACTATTTTAATTAATATTATTCTTTCATCTACTTATAGCTCGTTTGTTTAATAAAGTTAAACGATGAAATCCTCTTGTTTTATGTGATTAAAGAGCTTAAAGTCTTAGAAGATTTTCTGAAAAAATTCTTCTATTATTCTTTGGTTAAATTTTAACGTTTTAAGTATTATATATAAAAAATACACTAATAAAATCTTAATATATTCTTTTCTTTTTAATAAATTTTATAATATAATATTAAACACTAATTTATTAATATTTGTTTTAATTAGGATTTCCTTGACTTATACTTGATAAAATATATTTTTCAAGTTTAATGTATTAAAGAATCTAGGCCTTGTTTCTTCCTGAGTCATTAGTATTCCTTTTATAGTCTTTAGGGAAAAGGGATTTAGTAAGTTGGTTATGTCTTAGTATTCTTCAAGGGAAAAGTTGTTAAAGTAAGTAACTTTTAAATTTTATTGTTTTACTTCTTTTGTAGTTGATATTAAGATATTTAGCTTACTTATGGTTAAAGAGAAAACTCCTAAAGATATTATACTTTTTATATCATAATAAACTTTTGTCGTAAAATCTTCTATAAGAAAAATTCGTAAAATCTGGTCTATAAACTAATTTCTAACATTTTTTAATAACTTATCAAAGTCGTTTTATCTTTTTAATGAGGTATTACCTAGACCATAAGATTTGTTATCTTTAGTCAAGGATATTATAAATATAGTTTTAACTTCCTTTAACTTTTTTTTGTCCTTGTTACTATATTCTTAAGTAATATGTCCAACTTATTCATATTTATAATAAAGTTTCTTTTCTCTTCTTTCTTTGTATTATTCAAGAAATAAATTATATTTGTTTTTTCCTTTGATTAATCTTTTGTTATAATTCTTAAGACTTTGTCTTTTTCTTTTTGTAATCTTATCAAAGTTTATTAAGTCCTCTTGATTATCAACATAACTTTTTTGTTTATTTATCTATGAAAAGTAAAGAATTCTTCTTTTCTTTTTTATATACTATTTATATTAAAAATTATTAATTTCTTTAACCTCTTTTATTTGTTTTAGTAAAATGTCTGGACAAAGTCTAATTTGAGTCAATTCGTCCTTGACTGATTCCTTAAATCCCTTATAATATTAAAACATAAGAGTTCTATCCTCCTAGTTAATCAGATTACTTAATTGCCTGAATCTAGTGTTATATGTTATTACAGATCCAGTTTACTTAAAGATGTACAATTGTTGTTCTACCTTATCTATTTCATAAAAATTACTAAAAACTCTTTTTAATTCTTCTTTAAAGTTGTTGATAAATTTAAAAATATTGATAATGTCTTATTATTTATCCTTATGTTTTAGTGAATATTTTTTTATATTCTTAATATAAAAAAGGATTTATTATAATGTTTTATTGTCAAAATAAGAAATTATCTAAATAATCTTTTTGAAGTCATTCTTGAGTATTTGTTTGTATAAGGACAAGTAAGAGTAGACCTAAAACAGAAATATCTTTAACTTAATCCTCTTGTTATAATATTTCTCGATCTTTTTTAACTTAAGCTTCTTTTTTACGAAGTTAGGTTATTAATTCTGGTCTGCTCTAAGAGTTAAGAATACTGATGATTCTCCGGCTATAATACCTTCGAGTTTCAAGGTACTCAAAGTATAACATTCTTATAAGGATATGGAGTTATTTATCACTTAATTAATTTATAGTATATCTGTATTTTATAATAATTACCTTAAAGCTTTATAAAGATATTCTCTTACCTTTTACCTTTATCTATTATTTGAGTGATAGATAACCTTATACCCTTGTAGGAATATTACAATAATAACATAAAGAATAAAACTATTAAAGTTATACTTTTTTTTGTGAATTATAATTATAAAGCTTAAACTTATTTTATAAAAACAGAAATAAGAAACTGTTAGGAATTATGGGAGCAGAGCATACTGGCGCTCGGTAGTTATGCGATCGGAGTGGAACGACTAATAATCCGGTAAGAGAGTATTTAAGGGTGCAACCCCTTAAATACTAGATATAAGAATAAGCATACAATGCATTAGCCAATATAAGCCTATTCAACCCTACATTACGGTAGTGCCTAGTGAACCAACACTTCCATAATATGAGCATAACGATCATAATCTTCACAGGTTATGAGCCCGGACGCATGTTGAGGCGTCACTAGGAAGAATAGCAGTTGGGACGTGTTCACCGTAAGTCTATCACCAAGGATAGCCAAAACACACGTTGCTGCACAAGTCTTTGTAGAAGAAAGAAGTCTGCAGAGCATCGGTTGAAACGCAGACCGATCGGTTCCAAGTCTTGAAACGGGTAGACGTGCGACGAATTGTCGGTCTACAGCAAGTACTTGAAGATCACGGCCCCTTAATCGGTATCGGGCACCTTGGCGTGATACTTACCTATTTATCTAAACCCAACAGTCAATTATAGGTCTCTCTAACCTTGAGTTACGATACGACAGCTCAAAAGACGACAAAATCTTCATCATCCTTATCTCACCGACATTTGAGAAGATGGACACCGATCACCTTGCACGCAAACGCCCTGCTGGCATCCTTAGCAGAGCGAATTGGCAAGAATGGTTTAAACTGATGAGACTCTATTTCAAGGGAGAATCGCTAGAATTTGTGCTAAACAAGACAATCACAGAATACGCCTGGATTCAGAGAACCCCATCATCGATCAATACCCCTGTTACACCAGCAAGCACGAAAACACCCGAGATCACTATTGAAGGTGTAGCAAAACAACTGGAGAGCTTGAAGGTGGAGGATGGACTACAAAGTGGATCAAAGGATGGCATATGGAATATTGAAAAGCAAGAGAAATATGAAGCCGCGTCTGCGAAGGTTTTATATATGATTTCAATCTGTATCGATGCCATGGACAATGAACTGATCCGCGACGAGTCTGAAGCTCAACTGGCATGGACAAAGCTATACTCCAAGTATAGCAAGTTACTACCTCATGCTGCTCGAAGTGAAATGGCTCAACTCACCTCATTCAAGTTAGAGCAGGGCATGACAATCGAAGAGGGATGGATCCGAGTACAAGAGTTGAGGAGGAGAGTTGTGAAGGCAACCCCTGAACTCAAGGATGGCTTTAGCACAAAGCAAATATTCGAATTCTTTCTTGCAGG
Source organism: Xylogone sp. PMI_703 (assembly GCA_021399445.1). Taxonomy (NCBI): domain Eukaryota; kingdom Fungi; phylum Ascomycota; class Leotiomycetes; genus Xylogone; species Xylogone sp. PMI_703. The sequence goes on from JAJTUQ010000003.1 coordinate 3,882, forward strand.
ACTCCCAGAGGAATACTCGACAGTTACAACTGTGATCGACGCACAACCGACACTTGAAATCGTGGACAAGATCGATATCCTCCAAAGACACGAAGAAAAGGTCACCAACTCAACAGCCCTCGCTGCTAGAGACAAGAGAGCACGAAGATCACAAGATAAAGGGAGCAGAAGCTCAAGTCGACGGAGCGGACATGAAAGCAGCTCGCCCGACCGAAAGGACGTTAAATGCTATTTGTGTGACGGAAACCACTCCATCAAATATTGTAAACTCAGGCGTGATGCGAGAAAATATGTTCTTGGTCTCAAATCCAAGGATAACAAATCACGACACTCTCCAAAGGCAATAAGAGATGACGAGCGCAAGAGTCACCGCAAAAGCAACAAGTCCAAACGTCATGCCCATGGTCACATGGCCGGTCACTCCTCCGAGTCTAATTCGACGTCGGAGACGGAGTCAAGTTTTGATGACTCATCCGAGGAGGAGGACGAAGTTGCAGGAGTTTCAAAGGAAGCAATGCGTATGGTTAAACCTTCCGTCTGGATTGCAGACACAGGCGCTTCTTCTCACATGACTGACAACCCCCAGCTCTTTAAACAACCGATGGTCGATATTAGACGTCGTGGAATAAAGGTTGGAGGAGGAAGGTTATATGCATGGAAGAAGGGGACCGCTGAAATGAAATTGAAGGATGGAAGTACTGCATTGTTGTCTGATACTTTACTTGTTCCGAACCTTGGGGCTAATCTCCTCTCTGCTCGACGCGTTTGCGAAAAAGGTTTTGATGGCTCTTTTGATCCACATGCAATGTATTTTACTCGAAAGAATCAAAAGAACCAGTACATTAAAGCCAAGCAACGCGGAGGAGTGTACATTGTGAGTTCTATCGTGAATGGGCCAAAGGAAACAGCTTTGGTTGGTGATGTTAAAACGGAGGAGGGACAATCGCGATTTAACCCGCCCGGCGGGGAAAATCAAAATTCTGACAGTGACACTGAAACCTCACCCACACTGGCACCAAAGTCAGTGGAGAAAGTCACACAACGCTATAATTTATGGCATAGACGATTCGCTCATCTTGGAGTAAAGAAAATCTGTAACTTACACAAGGTTACCACCTTAAGCAGGCCAATACGAAAACCCATAACTAAGGAACCTTGTGAAGTCTGCGACTTCACCAAGATGAAAGATCGTGTTAATAAAGCGTTGAGTGAGTGGGAGAGTAAGAGGCTTGCACTGATCTACGTGGATGCATGTGGACCGTTCCCACCATCAATAAAGGAAGACCGATACTTTGCTCAAATTGTTGATAGCGCCACTCGTTACATTTGGAACATTCCTGCAAAGACAAGAGCACATTTGGTCGAGAAGCTCAGGACATGGAAGATCCAAGTAGAGTACGAGACGGAGGAGAAAGTCAAGGCCATTAGAACTGACAATGCCTCGGAACTACTATCACTACTAGACGAATGGAGCACTTCGATCGGGATTCGGGCAGAAACAACAGCAGGGTACAAGTCAAACCAGAACGGTCCAGCTGAGCGAGCAATCCAGACAACTACAGCAGATGCTCGGGCATTGCTGAAGGAAGCTAGCTTACCGCTTGAATTCTGGAACTACGCTGTTGAAACGGATGCATACCTGAGAAACCGAACAGCATCTGGCCCGACAATTGATGGGAAAGTTGTTAGCCCGTACCAGGCATTCACCGGAGAGATCCCAAGCATTGATCACATCAGAGTTTTTGGATGTAAATGCGTGTCATACGTCAACCGAAAGGAGCACCCGAAGGAATCAAGAAAAGACAAGCTTATGGACCATGGACGGGTTGCAGTGTTTGTAGGATACAATCCAAACACGACCAAACAATATAAGGTCTATGCGCCAGACAGAGGCTGTGTCATCAAATCAAGCCGCGTCAGCTTTTATGAAGACATCCAAGGCGGAACAGTTGATTTGAAACTTCGGACAGGTGATCCTCAAGGAACAAGGAACGAGCTGGCAATTCGTAAACCAAGAGGTCGACCACAAAATGAAGTCATCGAGTCTATGCCATTCCCAGATCCGAAAGACTTGAATAACTTCGAAATTGTGATCCCGTCCATTGCGAATCCAGTGGTAACACGTAACGATCCAACCAGCCCAGCCGGCCGTCAACATGATCAGGAAAATGCAAGCGATCCAAGCGTGAATGTGTCCCATCCAGGAGGAGATGAGGGAGATGAGGAAAATAAAATTAGGGATCAATCTCAGGCCCAAGCCGAGAACCATGATTCACCACCTGGTGCTAATATAGCATCACCTATCGAATTTCACCCGTCCGGCGGGGAAAATCAAGCACCACCAGAACCCGTGGAAGCGAGGTACGATCTTCGAAAGCGACAGAGACTCGATGACTCTGATGATGAAGACCGTCCTACCAAGATAGTTAAAGCCATGCTTGCAATGCTGGAAGATCAAGATTACCAAGACCCAGACGAGATAGCTCTGGCCAGTTTAGTAACAGATCTAGATATTGTCATCCCAATGACGTACAAAGAGGCCATTTCAGATCATAGATATGGTCAGAAATGGAAGGAGGCAATTGACGAAGAGATCGCATCATTACAGCAAAACGGCACATGGGAAGAAGAAATACCCCCGGAAGGAGCGAACTTGGTCTCCACCAAATGGGTATTCACTATCAAGACGAACCCCGACGGGACATTAAACAGGTTCAAGGCAAGACTGGTTGCTCGAGGCTTCTCTCAGAAATATGGGCAGGATTTCACTGAGACGTTTGCACCTACGGTTAGAATGGATACTCTTCGGATATTCATGGCCATTGTTGCAGCGGAAAACCTTGAATGCCACTCGTATGACGTGAAGAATGCTTTCACCGAATCACACCTACGAGAACGAATCTTCCTGTCTCAACCAGACGGAGTACCCAAGTTAAAGAACGGGTACGCATTACGTGTCCTACGGAGTTTGTATGGGCTAAAGCAGTCCGCGCGGGACTGGAACCTACTCTGCAAGAGTTATCTCGTTAAGATTGGATTTGTCCAAAGCTTAGCTGACCCTTGCCTTTATATCCACAAAGAACGCAAGATCATATTACTCGTTCACGTGGATGACATCGCTGCTGCTGCACCAAGAGTGCAAGAATTGGAATGGTTTGGAAAGACATTGGCAGATCGATTCCATACCAAGAACCTGGGGGAGATTCAAGTGATCCTTGGTATCCGTGTTACTAGGAATCGAAAAGAGAAAACACTATTCTTAGATCAAGAACAATACCTGGATAACATTTTGAACCGATATGGAATAACTCAAGAGAAGCACAGGCCAAAGTCAGTGCCAATCTCTAGTTATGACAAGCTACGCCCGACTTCAGACTTTGACAAGAAGGCAAACCTGACCGAGTATCAAGAGCGCATAGGAAGCCTGATGTACGCGATGATAAACACCAGACCAGACATCGCGTTCGCTCTAGGCAAGCTTAGCCAGTACATGAGTAATCCTGGAGAGCACCATGCCAGTGCCGTAAAGGAACTCTTGAGATATGCCAGATCAACGATCAAACAGCGAGTCCGTTATGGGCCAACTCCAATTCAAGCCAACCAATCGTCACGCCAAAGTAATGACGACAACAGACAAGCCGGTAGCTCTACACTAGTCATGTATTCAGATGCAGACTGGGCAGGAGACAAGACCGACCGGAAGAGCACTTCAGGAAACGTAGCCATGCTTTACGGAGGGCCTGTTTCCTGGGGGAGTAAGAAGCAACGTTCAGTGGCAACTTCAAGCACTGAATCAGAATACATTGCAATGTCAATGTGTGTCAAGCAGAGCCAATGGATCGCTCAAATACTCCGTGATATGGGATTCCCTCAATATATTGGGTCAGACCCGATGACTGTACAAATATTGGGAGATAATCAAGGCGCACTCGCGTTGGTAAAGAACCCACACCTTCACGAGCGATCAAAGCATATTGATATCTGTTACCACTACATCCGCGACCTAGAAGAGCGTAAACGCATTATCGTCAGCTACGTTCCCACAGCAGATATGGTAGCCGATGGCATGACAAAGCCGTTGCAGAAGACAATGTTCATGCGGTTCAAGGAACTACTTGGTCTGGCAACAGTAGGAGCAATTAAGAGACAGTAGGAGCGGTCAGAGGTGATACTGACAAGATGAGACTGACACAGGCTACATCATAGCACCTGTATGATCTGAGTAGGAGTGTTAGGAATTATGGGAGCAGAGCATACTGGCGCTCGGTAGTTATGCGATCGGAGTGGAACGACTAATAATCCGGTAAGAGAGTATTTAAGGGTGCAACCCCTTAAATACTAGATATAAGAATAAGCATACAATGCATTAGCCAATATAAGCCTATTCAACCCTACATTACGGTAGTGCCTAGTGAACCAACACTTCCATAATATGAGCATAACGATCATAATCTTCACAGAAACATTTTTAAGATAACTGAACAGTAAATAGATGAATTAAAAAAAATCTATAATTACTTAAAGTATAATATCAAATTTGTACAAGAATATATAAAAAAATATTATAATCAAAAATATAATATAAAACCTAAACTTAAAGAAAAGGATAAAGTTTATATTATCTACAGATTTATTAAAATAACAAGACTAAACAATAAATTAAATTAGAAAAAGATTAAATTATATAAAATCAAAAAGAAATTAAGAAATCTGATATATAAATTAAAACTTTTTAATATTATATAAATATACTTAATATTTTATGTAATTATACTAAAAAAAGTATTACTTAAATTATTATTAACTTTAGACTTAAAACTAAAATAAGACTTAAATATAAAATGAAAAGTTAAAGAAATCTTAAACAATAAGTTAGTAAAGAACAAGAAATAATACTTGGTCAGATAAAAAGAATAAAAAGAATACAGATAATTAGATACCTAGGAACTAAAGGAACATTTTACTAACTTTAGTAAGTTTCTAGAGGAGTACAAACAAGTAAAGTAAGCTAGGACAGATTAAATAGAACATTGATATAAGTAAAGAAATCAGTGTCAGAGAAGAAAGTTTCAAAAAACTTAATCTTTATTAATTAAATAATTTCTGATTATTATAGTGTTTTTTTTTCTTTCTATTTTTGTTTAAGTTTTTCTTTTTCTTCGATAATATCTAACTTGTTTATATTCTTTAAATTATAATATAATATTTTTATAGCTTAAAAATGAAACTGTTATCTTTAACAGTTTAACTTTAATAGTTTTATCTATATCTTTAAAGCTTTTTTTTAAGTCTTTTCTTATTCTTAAAAAAGTTTTTACTCTTTAACTATTAAAATTTCTTAGTTTATTGAAAAAAGATTATGAATATTATACTTTGTACTATTCCTTGCTTTGATATATTCTTTATATTATAAAGAATCTAGAGTTATAAAACATATCAGTTTTTTTTTTTTATAATAATTATAAAAAAACATTTTAATATCAGAAGTTTAGACTTTTGAAATTAGCTTAAAATAAGTTTTTTTTTTTTCTTTTATATTACTTTATTATAATTTTGTTCAAGATTATACTTAAGGGATATAATAAAAAAGAAGGAAGAATTAAATTATTATAAAGATTTTTATGTCTTAGTTATAAGCTTTAAAACGAAGTTAAACTAAGAAAAGGATGATGTTATAATATTATAAAGTTATAACAAATAATTTAGTTATATAACCTTTATAATTATTATTTTAGTTAAATAAGTATAAGATAAAATAGTTATTAAGGATCTAGTTATAGTACTACTAATATTATCATATTATTAATATTAATGAAAAAATAATATAAGTTTAATATTAATATTATAAAAAAGGTTATATAAGTTAAAAGATAATATTATCAAAATTATAATATTAACCTTTTAATTATATTAATTAAATAATAATATTATTAAAAAAATAATATTATTTTTTTATTTATATTAATAATTTATTTATATATATAAAAAATTAATATTAATGAATAAGTAAGTATTTGGATTAGATAAGCAGATTTTATGGATTTTATGGATCCTAGGAGGAGTAATAGGATTGATAAGACTTAAAGGAAATTTACTCTTTATATAAATAAATAAAACTTACAATAAATAAAAGCTTTGTGCTTAACTTAATTAATTTATAGTATACTTATATTTTATAGTAATTATTCTAAGTCTTGTAAAATTATTCTTTTGCTCTTTACTTTTATTTATTATTTGAGTAATAGATAACTTTAAACCCTTGTAAAAACGTTATATTATGTTATATTACTGGCTATATTCGTTATATTGTCGAATACTAAAATATTCTTTGATATTTAATGATCTAGATAAACTGTATATAAGTATTGATTATAAAGAGGTTTAGATAACTTAAATAATAAAGTTAAGTATACTTAAGTATATATATATTTACTAAAAAATAGTATACTGTAATCTTAAAAGCTTTTTAGTATATTCAGAGATTTTAATAACTTCTTTAATTTTCCTGGGTATAGTTCTGGCTCCTGTTTTTTTCGATTTTTGCTTTTCTTTGGTTACTACGTATTCCCTTAGTATAAATCTTATTTCCTTTGGCCTTTATGTGTATATTATAAGTATTTTCGGTCTATAAGTAATTCGAATAGTTTTCTGCAAAGTAAAATTATTCAGAAAGTCAAATTATGTTGTTCAAAAGTAGAATAAATTAAGTTAAAAGTGAGAATGTTGAAAGTGTCGGAAGTAAGGTTTTTTGAGTTGAAAAGAGTATATTAAGTCAATAAAAAGTATAGAAAGTATGGCTAAAGGCAGGCTACTGAGAGTTGGTAAGAATTTAGTAGAGTCTTATGATTATACTACTTTTTCTTCTTCGATAATAACTTTGAATATTGACCGAATTGATTAATATTCAAGAACTTAAAACTTTATAGTCTAATGATGACTAAAGTCTGTTGTCTTATATAAAGCTTCCTGAACCGTAAGAGTAAACAAATCGAGTATCTGATCTGTATATTTACTAATCAGTGTTAGTATACTCCGATAATATATAATACAATCGTAAACCTTTAGTTATGGATATGTTAATTATATTGTATAGAAGTTAATTCTTTTTATCTCTGTACAGAGGTAGGAGATATAGTAAAGTTTATAGCTTAACTATAGCTCTTACTTAATTAGGTTTAGTGTATATGTGATATTTACGTGATAGGATAATCTAACAATTATATATTATTTTATTATTTTCTTTGACAAAGATCTTGAGATTAAGAAAATTATATTTAGTTCAAGAAAATTCAAAGAAAAACTAATATTTTTCGTAAGTTAAGTACTTATTCTTCTTAACCTTTAAAGTAAAGAGTCTTAATTCATAATCAAGATTATCATAATCTTCTATCTTAATTTCTTCTTTCTTTAATACTTTATAACTAAAGACTTTTTCTTATAAAACAAGTTACGAAAACCGAAAGTTATTAGTTAGCTTAATTATAGTTTTAGTTTATAGTGAATTACACTAAAGTTTGATTTGGTCAAGTTAGTTTAGTTTAGTTTAATAATTTCAGGTCTTTATAAGTTAGTTCGAGTTCTAAGAGTATATATACTTTAAAATCCTCGTCAAGATTAAATAAATAAAGAGTACAGAATAATGTTATTATAACGTTCTTATGTTAAGGTTTGGCTATTACTCAAATAATAAGCTTAGGAGGTCAAAGGAATAAGTAAAACTTAGATTATAGAACTTTACTATAAAATATAAGTATACTATAAATCAATTAAGTTAAATACAAAGTTCTTATTTATTATAAGTTTATTTACTTATATAAAGAGTAAATTTGCTTTAAGTCTTATTGATCTCATTAATCTTTCTAGGGATTTATAAGATCCATGGAATCTACTTATCTAATCCAGGTACTCATTTAATTATTAGTATTAACTTTTTATATATATAAATAATTCATTAACATAAATAGAAAAGTAATACTATTTCTTTAATAATATTATTATTTAGTTAATATAATCAAAAAGTTAATATTATAATTTTGATAATACTATCTTATGACTTGTATAATCCTTTTTATAGTATTAGTGTTGAACTTGTACTATCTTTTTACTAGTATTAATAATGTGATAATACTAGTAATACTATAACCAGGTCTTTGATAACCATCTTAACTTATACTTTTTTAACTGGGGCGACAGCTACAGAGGCTATATAACCAGGTCGCTTGTCACAACCTTGCAGGGTCGTAATAGTCATATTCTACAGTTATAATATGGATAATAAAATCAATTCTGTACGAAGTCTTGAAATATTTACAGAAAGTACTCGAATATAGGGTAGTAATGTACAGACCACCGTTGTTATGTGCCCTTGAACTACACTCACTTCTTGGCCTTGCTGGTACTGGTGCTATGTTTGCCCGAACCTCGTGACCAGGTCGTCACAAGTTGAGTACGAAGCTCCTATCTACTAAAGAAACTATTAAGCTTATATAGATAATGAAATATGTTGAATCATCTGGATCCTCCGGATCTTTGCTATGATCCTAATGATCCCAATGATCTCTTGTTAGGTGACACTCAGTCACGTGACCCTTGGTGTACGTCAGGTTATTTGTGTAGTACTTAACCGCCGAGCCTCAGGCCTTTCGTAATCTTAGCTGGGTCGTAACAAATTCCTAAAATTGAAACTTCTAAAGTGTCATGAACCTGGTGATATCAATTCAATGTATATTCGTATTTTCGACTTAGAACAATAGATACAGAAGGAAGGATATACTGAGGAAGAGAAAGATAGTCATATCCTTTGCCTGAAATACTAACTGTAATAGTATGTTACAGTATTGTTACATAAAGAGTGTGATAAAAAGGAGTATGATTATACAATTCAAAGGCTTATAAGCCTTCTTTATTATCATATAATATAGAAGTGATAACAAGCTGGAGGTGTAATCTTTCTAGAAGATATATATGTAACTAATCATAACATTTAAAGGCTTATATTAAACCTATTAGTTGTACAAAGTAGAAGAAAGCCAAAAAGAGCTTTTGGTGAAACCAAAAGCTCTCATTCAAAGGCAATATATACTATTAAGCATTTACCTTCAACTTTTGAACTCTCAAGTAGTTCAGCTCCTCCAGTTATGGAAATATCAGTTCCAAGCACACGTCCTGCAATCTTGGAAACACCTGTTCAATTACCTGCCCAGTCACTTGTTCAAGCGACTATTCAGAAACACCTTCCACCAAACCGACAGTAATATACTACTAAGTTTGGCCGTATAGCCACTAGAATTAGCCTTTAGAGAATCTACAATATTGGAGACACTTATGAGCCTGGGATAGCACGAGAACGAGGTTATCAGCTTGGAATTGCATTGATATATCACACAGATTCAATGGAGGAAACAATTACACTAGTTAACCTAGCAATTCAGAGTAACTTGAATGTAGAAACCTCAGAAGAATCACAAGAAACACAAGGTTGTATTGAAGTTATAATATAGTTAGAAAGTGATGTTGGTGGACTGAATTAGTTGAATAAATTTCATTTTTCAGTCTCTTCGCACAGTACAAAATTGTATGGGAATGCGAGGTGGTAAAATGCCTGAGGTGTACCCGGTATCGGCAATCTCGTATGTGGATTTAGGGATAACCTACAAATTTGCATGTGAACGCGAGGAGGTGTAATGCTTGTAGTGTGCCTGGTATCGGCAAATTTTTGCATGTGGATTTAGGTGAGGCCTAAATCGGAAGAATCCGAGAAGAGACGAAAGGACGAGCTCTAGACCTTTACTTCACCATAGAACTAGCGTTGACATGGACAATCTTTTTCACAACTCAGGTTTAGCGGATTATGCCCAATCTAATCCTTGCGAGAGATCCTGCGGAACTGCTTGCAGATGCGCCCCATAAGCCGCCTTGGCTCTGCACTATCTAGGTACGATAGCAGGCCTTCCATGACGACAACCGTGAACCTGTCGGCTGGCATGCCCCTTCAACCACTGTAGCCTTTGTGACTAACGACGCGAGGCGATAACGTAACTCCCACACGGTCGGATCACCCACATACCCGGATCACTGAAATTTACCGCACAATTCATCAAAATCGCCCCCCTTGCAAATTTAACAATCAAGGTAAATTATAACTTGAAATTTGAAATTTGAATTGATATATTGATTATCAAATAATATCTGAATTATGGGAAAACCAGTATTTATAGTTAAAATTATATAATTTGATAATCGTGGATTTTCCGTTCAAAGTTATATATTTTAATATTGTAAGATCTTGAGGTATTTGCGAAACTCGAGAATATAATAATCGATTTTATATTTAGATAATCAACTATTATATATAATACCATATTGTTAAAATTCATAATCATTGAATTTGCTGGGGACCAGTTTTGCTGGATTTCGCGGTAAATTCAAGTGATCCGGGTATGTGGGTGATCTGACCGTGTGGGAGTTACGTTAGTCGCCGCCGCCCTCCCCCGCGCCCCCCGCCGGGCTCGGGAGCAGCTTCTGGCACATCGCGCGGCTGTCCAGGCCGCTGGCGAGGTGCAGCACCGTCCAAGCATCGAGCAACCAGGCGTGCGAAGGGACGCTGTAGAGAAAACCCTTGTCGCCTAGCGCCCGGAGGCAGGCATAGTCGAGCTGGTCGAGGGCGTCGGCGGCCAAGATGTCGTGCAGGATGGGGTTGGGCTGGCGGGCGTCCTCGGCGCATCATTTTCGAAGCTTCGTTGCGATGGAAAGAGCTAGCAGTGTACGACGCTATGGCAAATCGGCCACATACTAATATTGTTCGAAGGTTGGTGGTCAACTCGTCATCCTCCCTGTTTTTGGAACGTGTACAGCCTTTTGGAGGAAATGTGGGCAAATTCTGATGTTTTTTGTTCTAGAATGCCAAGAATAAAGTATCCCCTCCAGGCCATGGCGACGATTAGAATCGCTGATGATCTACACCCGAAAGATGAGTTCCTGCACCCCCAGTCGCAAGATGCAGTCAGCTCGAGCATTTGTGACGGATTAGGGAGGGCGGACACTCATGATGATATCTACAATATTCGCTCTCGCCCCAGGGCTCCATCCTTGGATAGGCGCAGGAGCAGGCTGAACAGAATGGGTGACGAGGATGAGGACCCAGGCTTGCGCAAGCCCGGCGACTTCAAGCATAAGCAGGTACTCGCCGACTCAATAGCTAATTTGTGCAATCTCAACTGACTCTTTGCAGGAATTCAAGGGGAAAATGCTTCTGTGGCTTGCCTACCAATCAATCGGTGTCATTTACGGTGACATTGGGACCAGTCCTCTCTACGTCTACTCGTCGACCTTCAGTTCAGCACCCTCGCGCAAGGACCTCATTGGGGCACTGTCGATAATCATATGGAGTCTGTTCATGATGGTGACGGTGAAATATGTGTTTGTCATTCTTCGCGCCGACAACGATGGCGAAGGGGGAACATTCAGCATGTATTCCCTACTAAGCTGCTACGTATGATTGTCGCCTTGTTTTTTTATAAGTGAAGCTGACTACCGTTCTCCCCAGATGAACATCACCAATCGTGATCCGCGAGAGGTTTCCCTGATTCAAATGAAACGACATTTGTCTGGCGACCTTGAACGCGCAGGCCAGCACGTGCGTCATGGCTTGGAATCTAGCAGATTCGCAAGAGGGCTTCTCAAAGTTATAGGAGTGTTGGCAGTAACAATGGTCATCTCGGACGGGCTGCTCACCCCTGCTCAATCAGTCCTGGGTGCCGTCCAAGGGATCGAGGTTGTGAAACCTAATATCTCAAAAGGAACCGTGATCGGGGTCACTGACGCCATTCTGATCGCGCTGTTTGTGATCCAGCCGCTCGGGATTACTAAAATTACCTTTGCATTCGCGCCTGTTGTTATCATCTGGCTTGGCTTTAACGCGGTTTTCGGGATATATAACCTTGTCAAATATGATGCTGGCGTATTCAAAGCTTTCAACCCTGGGTTTGGGTTCGAATTCCTGATCCGCAATGGGGAACATGGGTGGAGAATGCTTGGTGGCATTATGTTGGCTTTCACCGGGGTTGAGGCTCTCTTCGCCGACCTTGGAGCTTTCAGCAGGAGAGCGATTCAGCTAAGCTGGCTGTGCTACACGTTTCCATGCCTCCTTTTGGCGTATATTGGGCAAGCGGCTTATATCAGCGTTCATCCAGAGGCATACTCAAACCCCTTTTTCAATTCAGCACCGCCAGGCACCATTTATCCGGCTCTAGTCATCGCAATTCTGGCCGCCATTGTCGCCTCGCAAGCTATTATAACTGCAACCTTTCAGGTGAGGATTCCAGGCATCGACCCGCGAAATTGACTCTTGACAGTTTTCATAGTTGCTCGCCCAGGTGATGAAGCTCTCATACTTCCCACAGATCAAAGTAATTCACACTTCCAGAATTTTCCACGGCCAACTTTATATCCCAGTCGCGAACTGGCTTCTCATGACTGGGACGATACTGGTAGCATCGATTTATAACAATGTATGTCGTCCGTCCCCCGAGCTCATTACTGTGGATGTTAATTGTGCCTACAGACTACATCACTTGGACACGCATATAGAGTCTGCGTTATGTTCGTGACCTTCTTCGACTCATGCATGGTCTCATTGGCGGCTATGTTTGTGTGGCGTATTAGCCCCTTTATTGTCTTCCTTCCATGGCTCATAATTGCCTGTCTGGATGGTACATATCTCTCTTCCGCGCTCACAAAGGTCCCCAATGGTGCGTGGTTCACTATCACGCTTGCCGCCGTACTTGCCTCCGTTCTTCTACTGTGGAGATTCGGCAAGGAACAGCAATGGTTCGCTGAAGCCGAGGATCGCTTTCCCACTTCGCATTTCGTTACCACGGATGCAGACGGCCAGATGCGTCTTACAGACAAATATGATGGCACTCCTTTAAGCACTACTAAGGGCTTCGGAATTTTCTTCGACAAGGCCGGCGAGACTACCCCGATAGTCTTTAGCCAGTTCATTCTCAAGCTTACTGCGATGCCAGAAGTTAGCATCTTCTTTCATCTACGGCCTCTCGAGACTCCTTCGGTAGCGCCAGAGAGCCGCTATGCTGTTTCACGGCTTGCAATCCCAAGCTGCTACCGTCTTGTGGTTCGCTATGGTTACAACGACGAAATCATAACACCTAATCTTGCCTCAGTCATCGCCGAACAAATCCGCAGATATTTGCTTGAGAACCGGACCTACCTTCAAAGACGAGACTCCTCTGACCTCCCTTCAACCATTACGACCGAGAATCAGACTAGCGCTACCGACTATGCCACGACAACCAGCCCTGCAGAAAAGAAAATGGTTAGTGAAGAGCGATATGATAATGAACTGGCCAAACTTGTGGTAGCATACAGGCATAAAGTGTTCTATATCATGGGCAAAGAGCAGATGAAGATCAAAGCGGGTACGAATTACGCCAGGAAGGTATTGCTGTGGATTTTTTTGTGGATCAGGGATAATACGAGGAACAAGATAGCTAATCTTAGGGTTCCAACGGACAAGGTGATTGAGGTAGGATTCGTGAAGGAAATTTAGCTTCCACATGTTCCTCGGTCTGATGCCCTGTCCTTCTAATCAAGCGCCCTGTTATTGGGCCTTACATCCCAACATATACTTTGGTGGTTCACATGAGGCGTATCTGGATCAATGAAGATATTTTTATCTAGATCTAATGGAATGTTTTTGAGATGTCTTTTGATAATAATCTTGCCGCTGGTAACTCGTCCATAGGGGAGGGACTTAGAAGCAAGTGTTACGCTGCAATGTAATATTTCCACAACTGGTGTATCAATCACCTCTGGGAACCGAATCTTACCATTAATGGATGTCCAAGACTAAGATGGGGCTTGATATGTTGATGGGTCAACTTCCATCGTGGCACGACTACAAGAGGTCTCGGAGGAGATTCTTGCAGAGGTTATTCACACCAATCGTAATAGGTAACAAACATATAGCTGAATTAAACTACTGAATTAACTATTGTACTATGCGTAAATATGGCCATATATATAGTGCCCTGTAATTCCCTGTAACCGGCCGATATGTCGGCTAGCTTAAGCTCTTACAGTAGTTGCCTACAGGCAATCTTAGGCACCTATTCAACAGAGATTATCTCGCCAAAGTCCTGCAAAATAGTCGCAGCTAAAGATCGAGAAACCCCTTTCGGCGACGGCACATATAGCTGATAATTTATCACCTTCATACATCAGCTGTCTGGCATCGTAGTTTCCCGCGATTCGTATATATCTGTTTCGTATATGGCTATTTGCTGAAGATGCGTCTCGAATAGCTTTTAAGTCGTACTCTGGATATCCGGTCGTATAGGACCAAAACGTTCAGAAGGTAAATTCATTCGTAGAATTGGGCCAGAAATTGGTTTGACATTTCCAGAATATCTCCCTGCCGGCGAAGATCAGCATTCTTGGAGTAAACAAAGTTTCCTAAGTATCCAGGCCCGCTCGTTGACAGGTATGGGGTATGCTCCCGCCAATTCCCAGCCCGTCGCCTTTCCATCGACACGAATAGGCAGATAAAAGGGCCCTTTAGAGTGAAAATGTGTCTTTAGGAAACCTTCACTGCAAGACAAAGCGCATGCCGCTGAAATGTTCGGCAGTGAATTCTCGTAAATCGAAAGCATTTTTGCTTCCTTCACGCTGGCGCATTGATTGCGACAGCCTTTGATAGACGCTGGGAGCGCTGCCATCCTGAAAAGAGATAAGATTTTGGCTCTACAACATTGGCGCACTTGTTGGGCTGGTAACTGATGAGCGCTGGCATTGTAAAAAGAAGCTCTATTAGCTCTGGCGGATTCGTCACGATAACGTTTACCAGGCGCTAGTGTAACACGCCTCCACATTTGCTCTCGTCTCCCACTGCCAAGGAGAGAGATGAGTCTTTTATGTTGCAGACATGAAGCTGTCGTGGTTAGACTTGTTGGAGCGTTGGGGATATTGAGTCTTACGCCAGCGTTGCCGTGTAGCTGGCTCCAACGACATCGAGATATCGAGCCGTTATGCAACAGAGCCTCACGATGCCGTGATCTCGTTGGATAGTGCTACTGGAGAAGGGCGTTGGATGCGAAGAAAGTAGGACAGCGAGGCTTGAGGTCCCACATCTGGCACATCCACTCCATGAGACTGAGGTGAATCAAAAGTCTCAAAAACCGGCTGCTCATGCAAGGACGCGTAGGCCTTCGGGAAGTGTACCCATGCTGTAAGTTGCTCGTCGTCGGTCTCTGAGCCTCTGCGCACCCCATTCTAGCATGTTGTTACAGTATTGTTATCATCGTAGATTGTCTTATGTATAATTATGGATCGCACAATCGACTACATATTATCGTCCTGTGCTATATAATACAGTAAGAAAACATCTTACTCTTACACTTGTTAAGACCAATGCAATAACTAGAATCATTATCGTAACTATCAAAGAATCCTCCAGATGAAACATCAACATCAAAAAATGTATAACTTCAAAGGACAAAGCAAAGACCACAAAATACAGTGTTAAACTTTGTAGCTTAGTCAGAAAACTTATGTACAAATAATTTATCTTTAGGCTTTATAAAGAATTAATCAATTCTTAAATACTTATCCGAAAAAGTTATAACATTAAGAAAAATTAATAAAATACAATAACTTATATATATAATACTTACTCAATAGGATAAGTTATCTTTAGCTTTTCACTTTATTAATAATAATTATATAAAGTTTCAGAATAAACTATAATCTTTGAAAACAAATATAATTTATTCTTCTTTTTTTCCTTTTTTTCGAAATTATATAACATACTCATCAAATTTGTACTTATACTAGTTTTCCCGGCAACTTTCCCACTCCGGCAAATTTCCCACTTTCGGAATGAACACTACCACACTTCCAAATATTATAGCTCAACAACGAAAGCTCCAATTGCTTCAAAATTAATAAATTAGCTATATTACAATATATAGAATACAATACATTATTTAAATATTAGATATTACGTAATGTTGTTGTGTAATTGTGCGTCCGATCAAAATCGCCTCCATACCCTACCTATGCTAATAACACCATAATACCCACTTAGGAAGCTTTTAGTGCAGCTTTCCTGTGTGTAGAAGCCTTTTTAGCCTTCCTTTGAGTGGCCAGGAGTTGCTTTTCCAAGGCTCTCTGCATTTGCACTTCTTCCCTGGCTTGCTTTTTGAGTAGAGCTTCCTTGGCTTTTTGTTCTTTAACTAGTTATCGCTCCAATTGCCTTCTAACCTTCTTTGCTTCTAATTGCTCGCGTTTATTCTTTGCGGCTAGCCTTTTAACTATTATAGCTTCCTTTTTGGCTTCTTCTTGAGCCTCCTTTTCAGCTAATAAGGCCTTAGCTTTGAGGACCTGTTCAGTGCTGAACCACTGGGCTTCACCGGCCTTCTCCCCACAAAGATTCAGACGTTGAGAGTGTGTACTCTTCTTTTTTTGCAATTTTAGAGCTCTAACTAAGCCTTTGTTAGAGTGTTGAGCAATACTAAGCTCTGCTGAGAACTTATAATTAGTATTCATGATATGCTGTAGCTTGGTGGTGGAGGGGCTACGCATATACAACTTTTGCATGCGTCGAATACCTTTACATATTATAGGAGTTGTGGGGATTGGTTAGCTTGTTGTACAAGGCATATCTGGCTTTGGAAATAGCTTTTTAATCATAGCAAAAGATTCAATTGGCCATATGCCAGTTTTCTCAAAGGCTGAAGTAATATTTGTAACTGTGAAACTTTGTAGCCAGGAAAGCCAAAACATGCCCCAAAACAGAGCTTTTGACATAGAAACCCTTCCATTCCCGTCCTGCATTAACTTATCTTGTTCGTCTGAATAAGCTAAAGCTAATGGAAGGAATAAGCCAACATCTAAAGGCTATAAACGATGTGTGGTATGAGGTGGAAGAACTATTATAATTATCTTGTGGCTGTCCGCAAAATCGATAAAACGCATATTCATATAACTAGAATACCCATCAACAATCAATAGACGATATCTTCCATTAGCTTGAGCTTTAGTATGAGGCTCAAATACTTGTTCAAGCCATCGGTAGCCTAAAGCGTCATAACTCCACCCATTGGCTGAAGTGGTAAAAAAAGCCTTATCATCAGGTTTTAAGTCTTCCACCCAATTAGTTCGAAGGTCTTCTGATTCCCCTTGATATATAAGGCCTGGTGAGAGAGCTTTCCCGGTCGCTGAGATGTATGCCAGTATAGTAAAGAACTTTTTACTTCCATTTTGCACACTGTGAACTTTACCCGATTTAAGGGCTTTGACTATCATAATTCGTTTAGAAGACTTCATAAAGCCCAGCAGGAACTCCTTTTCATCGATATTATATATGTTTTCAGCCCAAATACGATGTTTTTCGATGTTAGAGGATAATTATACGGACTTTAGTTAGTAACTGACTATTAAGACATATACTAGCCTACAACAGATAAAATAACACTTAACTAGTTGATAGAAATACTCAAATATCGGTTTATATTCGGATTTAATTCTATGGAAGTCTATATTCCTCAAATAAACACTAGTAATCTCCTCCTTGTGGCGTTTCACAAAATTCCCCACCCAGTTCTTTTCTACAGACCTTTATATTATCTCTTCCGCCAAATTATGAATAATCTGACTGGTTGGTGGCATTCCTCGGTCAGTAAGGTAGTTAATATGCTTGATTAGAACACTTTCTTAAATGTTGTTGAGTCGTTGTCTATGGGTAGACATGGCAGTCTTCATGGAGGTGTGTTGACCGTTGTATCGCTTTACAAGGGTAGTATGTTCAAGGCCATATTTTTTAGCTGTAGTACTAAAATTAGGCTTCTTTTGCGATTTCAAATCTGTAATTGCTTCTTGAATTGAAGCTTCGTTGACTTTCATATTGGTGGTTGAAGTGTAGTGGTCAGGGGTAAAAAAGTGGGAAAGTTGCCGGGAATACGTATAGCCTAAGGATATTGAAAAACATATTAAAATACTGAATAAATAATAAAATAAACTCTTTTTGGTTTTGATAAGATTTTAACTAATATTATAACTTTTACCTCAAAAGAAGTAATTTTTAAATATTATTTAATATTTATAAAACTTTTTAAGCTTGAAATTAACAATATTATACTAAAGCTAATAAAGAACTGTCTAGAATCAGAGTAGTATTACTATAACGACAATGGAATGTACAGCAGCTTCCGTCAACCTCGCCACGTAATTAACCCCCCACCTTCGGCTACCAAAAATGACGTCCGCATCCGAACTCCCTGGCGTTTGCATCTAGCATTATTATGAACTAGCCTCGACAATAAATAAAGAAGTTACACATACAGCCAGCAAAACTAATTTCCGGTGCCCCTCATACAGAGGTGGGGTTCTCCTCTTTATGTTACAGTCAAACCCCGCTAAGACGATGCCTAGTAAGCCGATAACCCTGTTACTACGATATATTTTTCCATACTAATTCAATTTCCCAACCAAGTCCCGATATTCACGATATCAGTGCTCAATTGTGCAAATATTGGTTTATCGAATAAGACTATACCTAAAATGGATATAAAATCACCCTAATAGGATATGAATTAGTCAAAAATGGATGAGAAAGCGGGGTAAAGGTGTGTGGCATCAGTCAGGGGTTAAATTGTCTCCCAGAAAGGGATAGCGTTTGTTTGATATGCCGATATCCTCGTTAGGGCGATATTATTCTGGCCGACGAATTACATCGTCTTAATGGGGTTTTACTGTATACACCTCGTGGCATTATAACTGCGACTCCTTTTGGAACGATAGCGAAATAAGGTCTTAAATGACGAAAACCTCGGACTGGTGACAGCTTTACAGATTATAAATGGTAAAGTCATAGGCCTGTATCGTTAACAGTTGATTGTATATTAAGGAAATAAATAACTTGCACAGAGAAGGAGGCTATATATTGTGCAAGTAAATGCTAGTAATACTATAGGTTTTACTAGACGATTAGAGTGCTCTGTGTAATCATAGAGTCTCTTATTAGTAACCTAGGCTACCCTAACAGGAATAACACTTGACTTATCTCTATTCTGACCCTATATAGCTTTATAGCTTATATAATGTTGAGATCTTTTATAATTCATGTGTGTCAAACATAAATATATAGAGTTATAGCACCAAAAAGTATAATTATAGACAAAGCAAACCGCCCAGATATCATGCCTAACCTAATCCCTTTGTTATATATTGGTCCCTTAAGTGTACCTATAAGATATGTCTCTAGGATTTTATTTGCCTTCTCTGAATGACCAGCGTCATCATACGCCTCTGTAGAATCTGTCCCGGCCACGTCTAGTAAAGTTTGGTCACCGCCTCTTGAGATTTCATAATTCTATTAGCATTTGACGTTGATAATCCGTCATGCTACTAGTACACAAGAGACTTACGGATGCTTGTCCACAAAAGATGTTACATTGTATACCTGGTTACGGATAACCACATACAAATCTTCCCTGGTTGAATGGCTCGCGACTTCTTTTAGGGTATACTCTTTTGACATGGTGCTGGACACAACAGGCTTGTCTTACGATAAGGAGGCAATAATAGAGTGAACGGACACAATGAAGGATAAAGACAAGTTCTACTCGTGAAGATACTTCCTTATATCTAAGAACAACCATCCTAATTAAGAGCTCTAACCTCTTTAGTTTTAGCATATATCGGATGGCATTTTTAGTATCCGAGAGTAACGTAGGATCTGTAATCCCGGATTCTGCATACTTGTATAACGTAGGCAGACAGATAAAAGAGTATCATTACCCGAGTCTTCCTAATGACAGATAGTAACTGACACAATTACTATTCTATTTAACAAATCAGTATTTATTGTTTATCTGCCAGATCAGCTTAATGCTTCTAAATTTCCGCTTCAACGTATAGTTTTTCCTCATCTTTCGAATTCGAACAAAATCCATATGCAATCATGGTTCATTTCTACGACTCCGTTCCAGATAGCCTACAGAAATGGGCAATGGAACAGTCGGTATTCTTCATAGCTAGTGCTCCTCTCAATGGCCGCCATGTAAATCTTTCACCTAAAGGTCACCCATCAGCCACTTTCCATATTTTTGACGGCAATCATGCAGCATACATAGATACTGTTGGATCTGGTGTCGAGACTATCTCGCACATCTATGAAAACGGACGCGTAACGATCATGTTTTGCAGCTTTGAAAAAACCCCTCGTATTATGCGTTTCTTCTGTTGGGGCCGAGTGGTGGAACGGAGAGACCCAACTTTTAACGATGTTCTGAGTCGAATGGGAAAGACCATAATAACAGGGACAAGAGCTATAATCTTACTTGATATTTGGAAGGTAATTATCTTTTGTGTCCCAAAACAAAACAGAACAGAACAGCAATTTCTAACATGAAATTGCTCTTAGTCTCAGACATCATGTGGTTATGGCGTTCCACTTTTCAACGGCGAGGCTCATGCCCAACATCTTAAAACAGCAGTGGGCGAATGTTCCTGCTTTACGGACCGACCGACTTTAGTGAAAGCTGCTGCACAGATTGAAAGTAAAGGCGGTATGGATGACTTCATAGCCAAGTGGAGTGCAAGAAGCCTTGATGGTCTCTCGGGCCTGCGTGAGGCAAGGAAGATGAAAGGAGAAATTTTGCTAATAGTAGACGCTACCGCTTGGTTGTCTCGCCACCTCAATCACCCACTGGCCATTATTTTCGGAGTTGTACTTGGCGTTATCTTCACCGTTTACACACCCATCGTCAATATCCTACCACTGAAAATTAATGTAATTCACAAGTATACACAAGCATAATTTAATGGTGGTTGCTTCTTAATGGCAAATGTGTAGTTAATCTGAGCTTCTTTAATTTGATATAAATTCAGTTATTAAAATTCTCCTTAAAGTCTATACAAGCTATCGTGACGATCATGACATGGCATACACATACAAGCCGGTATTCTAAACTTGGGTGTGCAAGTTGTCCCAAACCCTGGAGTCTCAGCCACACCTTAGTTGGCACATTCATTGCCGCGAGAGTGGAAGAATAGTTCGGAGAAGGACAGCGACAAAGCCGTGATCAAAACAGATGAGTCCGAAGTATTTTAAGGATCGCCTGGCTGTCTATTATGCTGATAATAGTTCTTCAAGCTTCTGACGGGCGTTGAAGTAGAATTGGGTGCAGGGTAGAATACTCAACACTCAGGTATCAGAAGTAACGTCCGTTACTTCTCACTTCGCATGTACACACAGCCATCAGAATCTAACAGAAGAGAAACCTTCGGAAGGCAAAATAGTCCCCGATATCAGTCCCACTATAGTCAGAGTTTGGGGAGCAACCACCTAGGCTAAAGTGGTAGGAAAGCTTAGGCGGGGGGCCTCTGAGCCGTGGTGGGACCTTCTAGGCTGGTTCCGATATTCGAACAGCACGATGTAACATGTTTCAACAAAACTTATGCTGTGAGAGGGCTGCAGGGTCTCGTAGTGAAAAAATTTTCCCTTCTTTACTTGACAGAAAAACAAATAAATTACATATGATAGTATGGCCTCTGTCGAGATTCCCAAAACAGCCCAATTTTCGCAGAAACACGTGGCAAAGTGGTAATTCTTACCCATATTGTTCTCCCCTTCTAAATGATATCATGCTACTACGGCCTTGCCTGTATATTTCATGGGTCCGTGACCGTTTGGGAAGATCAGTTAAATGTGTTTCAGAAGACCATTGAAACACATGGTCCGATAGACATTGTGATTGTCAATGCAGGCATCGATGACGGTGCCGAAGACGCCTTCGCCGATCGCTTAGATGCTTAAGGCAAACTAGAGGTACCGACAACTCGTGGTCCTAGATGTCACGTTGCGAGGAGTACTATACACCATAAAGCTTGCTCTTAGCTTCTTTCGACGGCCGAACGTCGCCGGGTCGCTCGCCGTATCGAATTTGTTTATGAGTAGGATAAAACCCCAATCCGTGCCTTTCCATAGGAGTCCTTCCTGCAGGCCTTGGTTACTACGGAAATAAGCTACACTTAGTAATATCTGAGTTTATAATGCAAGGAGTGGGGGATCACCAAGAACTTAATGTCCATGCGAATTTTAAGTGGTGCTCAGCAGTTCCTTCGCCACACACCCCCACCTACCACCCATTATCAATACTGATGGGTTTGCGTCCGCTACTCTTGCTGTAAAATTTGCTGTCGTTGAGGCCTTGCCTGTTTCAGAGCGGTTATTAAGCTATAGGCAATATAAGGTTATTCATACGGAGTCCTTAAGCATATCAATCTAGTGTCTGAAAAAGAGATTCGAAACTGTTGGTGTACTTAAAGATTGATCAAGCTCATCAAAACCAATATCTATTTGAGCTGGCTGTACAGCCATTCGAGTAAGGAACTTGTTTGGCTTTTACAAAGGAGTCGTAATGGGTTGGGATCGAGTTAGGGTTGTTGCAGGCTTGTATTCTGAATCCCAGAGCGTCTGATGAAGTTGTTTTGCTGTGTCGTGCCACGCCTCTGGCCACCATCTCTTGATATATTCGAATTTGTAGGATGAATTCAATACAATGGCAGAAATATATGCAGGAGAATCGATGGTGCAGTTGTAGTATTTATCCATTTTTGCTCACCCAGAATTGAACATCGGACTTAGTATATCGTTTCCATCGTACTTCTCTTTCTTCTGTTCGAACTCATCCAGCAATATATCCAAGGGAGTGTTCGATCCAGGGTAGCGTTATATGATTCAAGCCCTTTGGTGGCATCCCGGAATACCTCGAGAAGTGTTTGATCACTTCTAGTATGGCCCATTCATCCTGAGCAAGCATATCGCCGTCTACTGCCTCATCAGAGTGATGATCGCAGTAGGCCTCAATCGCCTCCCGGAGTTTTAGAGCCACGTAGAGAATGATATACCATGAGTTTCATCGTGTACTATTATCCTGGGCCAGAGCGATTTCGACTAAGCTCCCAAACGTTCTGCTCCCTCGGATAAAGATGACGAAATTATGCAGTTAGCCAAGAGGCGTTTTACGACGCCATAGCTCAATGTCATCCAAAGTAATGCCATTCATTCTCTACAATATTCTCAGAATTAGTAACAAAGAGAAATGATTGAACAGTGAGGTTAATAATATGACCTTAACTGCGAAATGTGCGTCTTTAGATCGTACTTAATCTGCCAGTGGCGTGCTAGCTCTCTCTTCAAGGAATCCATTATCGTATCGTTGTTTTCGGTGTTATCCATCACCACTTAGCCAAGCTTTGAAGCAAACCTCCACTCTTCCAGCATTTCTGCCATCGCCTGGGCAAAATTCTCCCCCGTATGCTTCCCAATTATATCCTTGAGTGCTAACACACAACGTTGTAGCGTGCCATCTTCAGTGACGAAGCAAGCAACGACTCTTAGTATTGCAAGCGTGTTTGAAGACGTCCAAAGGTCGCAGAATATGTATATCTTTGAGCGTGCTGAGTGCATCATTTGCTGGACATTGTCTTTGTGTACCTTGAACTGACGGATGACCCAATCCGTATCTTCTTATGTGAATTTGGAAGCCAGAATTCGATATCCTTATTAAGATGTTATAGAAAAGTTCGAAATTGGGGCATCAACCAGCAGTAAAGCAAAATGGCAAGCAACAATTACTTGGATTCAGAGGATTTCGAGCATATCAGGATTAATGGAGTGGCTATCGCTCTCGTGCATCTTACGGCGCTTTTGGGAGTGCGCTGCTGCACCTTGCATAGCTTCGACAGTTATAGCTTGTTGTTTATTGACTCTTTGGTCCCTGAGAGAGTTTCTTTCTATCTCATGGCCTTTTTGAGATGTGAGATGCTTGGTGATAATATCAGTGCCATCACTTAGCGCATAGGATTGGGCACAATATTTGCAGCGCCATTCTAGAGCTGCGGTGGTTTTGTTAAATATTGTGTCTCCCGATCCTCATCTGGCGTATGATCATATTTCCAAGATGTTCGTAGCTTTGCTTTTGGATTAAAGGCGACAGCAACCGCTGTTTGAGGTCGGGGGGAAGGTGTTGGAGTTTGCGTGTGGTCCATTCCATCGAGAACAGAAGTCAACTAGCTCTGAAAGCTCAGAACAGGATGATCCTGTAGCACCTCCAAACACCTGGAAGAAAATCAGGGCGTTTTTGGGAAATGACAATTTGAATTCTGCTTTGTGATGGATAGAGGTATGTTTACGGCTTGGTGCCCCAGTTCACCAAGAGAGGACAGCACCGCAAACATGGTTAAAAATTAATGACTCAACAACTACACATCACCTAACTGTCGCCTCAAATTTAAATTGAAGCTCTCAAATAATGTAAATCAATTGAATTAATTTAATACAAATAGTGTTGAGTATTTGTTTGCTGGTTAAAACCAGATTACTTTTCGTGGTTTAAGAGAATATTGCCAGTATATTTAGAATAGCCTCAATCTTATATTGTATGATATGATTACGTGCCAAGCTATATGAAATTAGAAATTTGGAATATCATATCGAAATCTTCGTGCTATATCATATAGTATACGATATTCACACTATATTCCTGCACTAGGCCCTGCAACGCCCGCCGTGCTCTATTTTATTCGTAAAACGACTGCAGACGAAGTTGAGTATGGAACCATATTTCGGATCCGGATCCCCACAGCCGATAATTTAATAAAGGATCGGCAAACGAGAGTGGCGCTGTCGATACTTCGCAATCGTCCGTAGGTGTGCGCTTACTGATAGTTTCGAGATGGGGATACTTAAATCCACTTGATCATTTTCTTATTTTCACTTCACACAGACCAACCCGCCGACATCGGCCCCACAAAACCTTTGACTTTCTGGCATAAACTATAAATAACTAAAATATGAACACGTTTTAACGTATTAATGCATGCACACAAATAATACTATTAAATGCACAAATCTTACTATAAGCTCTGTATCGCTGTAAGCTCTGTATCGCTGTAAGCTCTGTATCGCTGTAAGCTCTGTATCGCTGTAAGCTCTGTATCGCTGTAAGCTCTGTATCGCTATCAGCATATGCTAAGCATATGCTGATAGCTTACTGGGCCTACAGAGCCTACAGTATGGGCTGTACCGTATCGCCAACGCCCTACGGCCGTTGGCTCCTTTTAGCATGCTTACAGGCCTATAGCTCAAAGACTTCGCGCTGTACAATATGGAGTATATCTCACTTAGATAAAATTGAGCAACCAGTGAATAATAAAGTGAGACGAGTAAACCAGTGTATGAATGATTCTCTTTGTATAGTAATAATTGTGTGTAATCACGAGGTGTAGTTATGCTAAAATATGCTCCGGTATTCGGCAGGGTGGTCTGTGTGAAGTGAAAATAAGAAAATGATCAAGTGGATTTAAGTATCCCCTCCTTGAATTATATGCTTACCTTTGAATATAATTAAAGGTGGTAGAACCCATCCAGAAGTATTCATAGCTTCTATAGCTGTTATCCAATCTCTGTTCCCTAGCTCGGAATGAGAAGGCTTTCCCAAACAGTCAGATGATGTGACTACTTTTATAGTAGCCATTCTACTCATAGTAGAGCCTGTTTCATCAAAGTTATAGATGTCCTCCTCTAGAACCCCATATTGGCTTTTGAGCTCTAAAAACCTCTCAAACCACTTACGTATAAGCTTTGGGTCCTTACATTTAACTTGCTTATATGCTTTCTTTTGTATATATCCAGTTTTCAAATCTGAATGGCGTTTCAAGAAGGAATTGAACTAGTTTTTGCCCACAGGAGAAGGAGGGGTAAGTTCATTATGTTCAGCAAGTAATATGTTGGCCATGGCCTCTACATCTGAAGGTGTAAGAGGTATGGAGTGTTTTGCCTTAGAGAGTATTTATTGCTCAAATGATTGCTTTTCCAATTGAGTCAATTTGAAGCATTTGTTGTGAGTGGTTCCCATTTGAACCTGACCATGGAGGTGATCCTTCAGAGTACCATGAGGCATCTCAAAAACGTGTGCTGCTAATCGTACAGACGTGATTTGACCATTTTTAATCGCGTTTATGGTAAGAAGGATCTTTCCTTCTTGCTCCACAGATGGCTTTTTAGGCATTGAAACGTGTTGTGGTTGTTAAATAATTAATTGATTCTATAGGTATTGGTAGAATTTGTGGTTTGGTGGGGAGGTGGGCGATAAGACAGGGTGGGTGGTATTAAGACAGGGATTTACGTTAACGTAATTCCCTGTCCAAGTGAACACCCAGTCCAAACGAACACTTTTTCCCAAATCATCAATTTTATTAATCACCTTGAATTCAAATAATTATTATTTAACAAAAATATATCCAAATACCAAAAATTCCATGTACACAACAAGAAAGAAAGATTCTTCTTGCTATAGACGCATTCAAAAACAAAAAAATCAAATCAATTTAAGCTGCAGTACATTGTTTTGATGTGCCCATGACTATATTTTATGGTTGAATAAAAGGACATCCTGAAGTTTTTATAATCTATAATAATGTTTTTAGAATAACTCAAATTAAGGAAAAATCATTAATACAATGGATAATTTCTATAAGCAAACGAAGAATGTCTTTTAGACCTTCTCATGTAGAAGTAATGGTCAATAATTTGATTACTGGACGTGGTGAATAATCTCCTTCTTCATTTATAAGCAAAAACTAAGTTCAAGGATTTTTATAACAATATATTAGGTTAATTACTAAATTTATTCGAAAATATGCCTATTTATAAATTAAATATGAAGATCCAAAAATTATTCAACAGTAATTTAATCAATTCCTGAAGATTAAGATTTAATATAACATTTTTGATGATGATATATATAATTTTGATAAAATTGGATTTATAATAAGTATGATTATTATAGTTAAAATAGTCATATTATCTAAAACTTTTGGAAAACTTCTACATACATAGCCTGGAAATCGTGAATAAATAACAATAATTAAATTAGTTAATGTTTGTGGATAAGCTTTGTTATTTATGCTCATTTTTAAAGACAAATATCATTAATAGGCTTTAACTGACTTATTACTTAAAGACTAAAGAATTAAATAAAGTCTTAATGAATAGACTAATAATCGAATTGCCCTTGAATAACTTTTAAAAACTTTCGAACTTATTATTAAAGACAAAACTAAAGACTAATATTATATATTAATATTAGATGGCTATAAAAGTTATATAATACCTGAATTTAATATGTTTTGTTTTTAACATAATATTATTTTAATATATATACTTCTTTACTCATCTTATATTTTTTAGCCACTTAACGTAACTTGTTTTTCAGTTCTTAAACATATGTATAGTACTCAAATTTAGGTTAAAATAATTAGCAAAATTTAGTATATTAATAAAGAAGATTTCCTGGAAATGTATTTTATTGTATGTTAACAAACTTTTAAATCAACAATTATTCAAAACGGATTTTTGGTTACTGAATTAATTCTATATGAGCCAGAGTATGTACTAGGCAAATTATGTGTTTAGGTTAATTATATACTTATTCCTCCAGGAAGTACCTATAATAATAATTTAAGTACTCGATAAGTTCTAGAAACCTTATATAACACTGTTTAATTGTAATTATAATCTGAGATTATTCAATAGTTACTCAGGGAACAAAATAGCCCTTCAACTCCTACTAAAACAGCCTTAACTCAGTTAATTAAGGGCTGCGAATTGGCTATACATAGTGCTGTGTTTTTGAAGAAGGAAATTGAGGAATTGAGAGCTGTTAATATTGCAATACAACAAAAGCTCCGTAGAACCAGGAAGCAAATAGTCCATACAGGCTCATTGATTAGACAGGAGGCTCAGGCTTTGCTTCAATCAAGTGCTACAGTGCAAAATGTAGGAGATGTTGCTAATCCTTCGGCATCCACTGATCCTTTGCAACAGCCACTACGACGGCCACCAAAGTGCTCAGGCTGTGGTGTTGAAGGTCATAAAATCAACAAGTGCCCTCAATTAGCTAATAACTGAATTTATTTAATTATTTGTTGTTGTTGGTTGAATATTTGTTGTTGAATGTGCACATGGAAAAAAAGTGTTCGTTTGGACCGGGTGTTCGCTTGGACAGGGAATTACGTTAAGTGTCAGAGATATTGCTTACGTAATTGGCGTTGGCCAATCATAGCCGTAGTTAGAAGCTAACGGTCGGTAAAGAGAAGAATTTTACCGGTTTACCCCTATGTACTGTACATCATCAAGACTAGCAGCGAATAGAGTCTCTGTACCATATAGTTTATATGTGGAGTAGCCTAACCACTGCGCTATAACCTTTGGCAAGGAGTCTTGATTTGTCATACGCATCGCCACCAGCTATCCGTCCTACTCTAATATTGCACGACAAGCGCATCTTAGACCTGCACCTCACTATACCAATATGGATAGCAAAGCTTCATCCGCTCCTCGCCATTCTATAGGCGAGCTCTACTTTTGCAACCTGTGTGATAAACCATTTCAAAAGGGTGTGTAAGCCTCGCTTGCTCAGTTCATGTTGGGCTATAATTAAATCCACGCCAGAACACTCACGCAACCGGCATATCCCATACTGTCGTCGCACCTATCGCGGTCCACGGATTCGGACGAGAGCATGCCGAGAGTGCAGTGCCGCAAAAGCAAAATGTTCTGCGCAACCACGCTGTTCGAGGTGTATACGTAAAGGAATAGAGTGTGTCTTTGAAGATCATCCCCTATCAGTTTCGGAACAGACCTTTGTTACAGCGCCCATTCCAGAGCAGCCTGACCAATCTTGGGTAGCTGAGCCATATGGAATCTCAGGTGGCATGGATAGAAGAGCAGATGGAAGAGCTGCACACGATCCACAGGCTTCGTTCGACTTTGATTTCAATGCGATAATGGAGAACACGTTAGCCAAGTCACCTAGAATATCCTTTGATGCACAGTGGGACCCTCTTGATGCATTGACGTATGCATCCCTAGAGCAGTCAACTGTACTCTCCGGGACAACTCACCCCCCTAATGAGATAACTACTGTCTGGCCTCCGCAGAGAACTCTGGATAACCAACTTATAGCGCCATCTATACCTGCCCACATCCGGAAGTTTCCAGGTGGTGGCCCCATGGCACTCCGCAAGATGCCTAATTCTGTGTCTCAAAACAATGCTAACTACATTATTCGAGTCTTGCGCACTTATCCGCAAAAGATGCTCCGAAGAGAAACCTTCCCCCCTTTTATCCATCAGCACTGGCCGAAGGATCCAAATGGCTTCATTCTTGATACTGCTGAACCCATTGCCAATTGCATGACCATAGCGCAGATCTTTTCGTCGCGGACTCCAGAGAATACCGCCTTTGTGTGGCGAACCATCCGGGCCGAACAACAACGCTTGGTAGATGAGGTATGACTTTTTCAGATATGAAAAGACTGGTTCCCTTTTTGAGAGGCAGTACAGCTAAATGCAACGTCTCGTAGATGGATAGATTTTCATTGAAGGAATCGCTTGCCGCTCTCCAAGCCAGTATCGTCTATCTTATAATGCGTGTGGTAGACGGTACGGGGAGTCACCATATCGAGCTTGATGATCAGATGGTATTACAAAGCCAAGTATGTACTACAGTCCCAGCAAGAATATACCTCTTAATCAACGATGCAGGAGATATGCAAGCGCTTTGGCCAGTTGTATGACAGGCAGAAGTGGCAACTTGAGCATTCAAATCGGATACCCAGCTGGGAAGATTGGGTTTTTAATGAGTCTCGGCACAGGTACGCTACTACCGCTCAGTTTAATATTGTTTAAATCCTTGCTTGAAGGATACATGCACTGAATTGTTATCTTTTATAGAGTCCAATGCTTATGGTTCCTCACAAGCCGAGTTGTGTCGGTGAAAGCGATCATAGATTGTTATGCGCTTGAACTTTACGCTGACCTCACTCTTCCGTCTCCAAAAGTCCTATGGGAAGCAAGCACCGATCCGCTCTGGCAATTTGAGTATGAACTCGATTCTCTAGAAAAGCAGCCGAGACTGTCTACCGTCGGAGAGCTAGTGGATGCTCACCGACGGCCAAACAATTTGTCAGATGCACTGTTGGATACTTGGAATGCTGGAGTTGATGATCTGGGATTTCTTCTAAATCTTGCTATTGAAATATCTTAAGAAAACAGAGAGTAGACAAGACCCTGATTCTGACAGGATAGAATGTATGATATAGTGAATAACTGTCGGAACACAGGGTCCGATTATAGTAGAATGCAAAGAATTAAATGAATTAACTATCCTACAGTGCAATTACGGTACAATTTATAGTGGCAATTGCACTAATGGACTACGAATGGAATAGCCTCGCATAACAAGGTTCTCCTGACTGATCCTATCGAGGCAATAGAGTTTACGGTCCGTATGCGCAACCGCAATTGTTCTGACAATGACATTTTTAAATTTCATAACTCCCATCGCACACGATAGATGTCTCGGTGTCAGAAGTTAATCTACCATGGAATTGGACCATCCTTGTCAGAGAATGTTGCAGTTGGGCCATTCTTCCCTGAAGTTGCAAGCTCCACAATACGGAGCGCCCCAACCTCGGGTGACTGGCCTTGCTCCATAAAGCCATTCAGCTTGGTCTTGATCAGCTGGGGACATACTGCATTCACCATGCCGCCCTGATCCTTCAAAATTCTAGCATAGTTCACCGCAAGCATATTGACGGCGGCCTTGCTTGCATCATATGACTTGTAGTCGATGTTATAGAAGAATGTAGAAGAGTCAGTAGAGACGGCGATAGATCCCATGCGTGACGAGACAAAGACGATACGGGGAAGAGCGGACTTTCGAAGAAGAGGGAGAAATGCTTCGGTTAGACATGCGGTGCCGATAACATTGGTGGAGAAAGTCTGGGTGAACAGCTGACGAGTGGACAGGTCTTTGGAGCTATCAAGTAGGATACCAGCATTGTTAATTAAGATGTCGAGGCGGCCAAAGTTGGATTCGACATATTTGACACTGGATGCGATTGACTCGTCTGACGTCAGGTCGAGCTGGACGGAAGACACAGATGCACCATCGGAGGACAGGGACTTTGCCACCTCCACTCCCGCAGCCGCATTACGGGAGCCAACTATTACGTGGTAATCTTTGTGTTCCTTTGCCAGTTTGGTTGCAACGGCCAGTCCAATTCCAGTGTTTGCACCTGAAACCAGTGCAATTGTTTTGCTGAGAGAAGACATACTGGTGTCGTGGGCTGGTGTAAGAGAAGATTATAATAGTACTAACAGGAGAATGTATTTAAACCAAAAGTGATGTGGATGCTTGATGTCTATGAGATACTTCTATGCCTTTATATACATTTCGAATATCTCTCTTATATGTCGTTATCTATTGACTAACTAGACTAAGGAACAAATTTCGCCGTGAGGAGCAATCCAGAAATGATAATATTTTACGTTGTCCATAGTCCTATTGGGTTATGCGCAACATTGTTGCAACGTTATTATGGGAACTCGAGACAAAGAAGGAGCAAAATTTGTCCCAAGCCCAAGACTGTAGTTGTGGTGGCCGCAGAGATGATTGGACGGTAATGAAGGACGCTAGCCTTTTAGGTGCAGAGTCAATGCTAGTCGCCGGCGAAATTTGTTAGCCTTGGAAACCCATCGACAGCTAACCAATAAGCGTGTTATATTTACGTGAAGAGCATCACGGTCTTGGACGTCCTTGAGAAAGTTCCAAGGGCAAATTGATTATGTAACTGATACAGTGGAGTAATGTCAACTTACCTTATCAATGCTCTTTCATGAGTGACAAAGCAACAGAATCTCCAATGGCAATATTGGGGCCTTGAAGCAGTTGCATTAGGCAATCACTAAGAGCCCAGCCGCGACCCCTTAGATGTGTTGGGCCTCGGCACTAAGGATGCTATAACTGTAGCCTGGATACTTGCATCATGGCCTACGGTCTGAGGTCGGGTCAATTCAAAGGTGACAGGTCTGTAGCCTAGAGCTCAGAACGTAGTTACCTGCGCTCAACAAGATAGAATAAAATCCCACTGATATGATGGTCCATAATACTCTAAATTGGTGCTATAGCAGCCTATCGATTGTGCTTATGTGCTAATGTGCTAATTTGCAACATTATCCGCCAATAGGAAAATAAGACGAAATCGAACTTAACATCTCTTCCAGAGCGCATCTCAACAGAATAATATTTCATATCCATTTGTTATAAACCTAAGTCTCTTCCTAAGTCCTATAAAGTGTATAAATATATATTAAAATCAAAAAAAGGTTAATAAAAACTCAAGGATCAGTATGTTGAGATTATAACCGTTATGCTCATATGGGTTGGTTCACTAGGCACTACCGTAATGTAGGGTTGAATAGGCTTATATTGGCTAGTACATTGTATGCTTATGCTTATACTTAGTATTTAAGAAGTTGTAGCCTTAAATACTCTCTTACCGGATTATTGGTCGTTCCACTCCGATCGCATAGCTACCGAGCGCCAGTATGCTCTGCTCCCATAATTCCTAACATGTAAAAAAAAGTCGTTAAGGAAAGAAAAAGAGTAAAAATAAAAGAGTTTAGAGAGTTGGTAAGGGTTTCAGAGTTTAAAAGGTAGTAAAGTGAAAGGAAGTAAGTGGGAAAAGAAGAATAGGTTAACGTAATTCCCTATGTTACCAGCCACCCTACGTTACCGGCCACCTAAGTCAGCCACCCGGTCTTTCGCGCAATCGGGCAATTCACTTCGCCACCACTTCAGGAATGAATAATTGAAATGAATAACTAGCTATAATAACAACAACAACGGCTAAAGTTGGAAGTTTACTATGGATTTCTCCATTCCAGAGGTCTGTACAGTGTTTGCGGATAGTTCAAGTGTTGATTCAGGGTGATTTGATTGGTACAGAGCTACTTTTTCCCGTTCAAGGGCCACCTTTTCTTGCTCTACCTTCTGAGCCTTCATAATGTCCTGAATATTAGCAAAAGTGGCATTTGGTGACTTTTCAACCCTTGTTTTGCCTTTGGTACCACGTATAGATGCCAATTTGACTTTCATACCTTTGTAATTATATATTGCTTTGCCTCAGACGCGTTGGAATTACCCGTAGCTTTTTGAATCTTCCTGAAGAAGGTGCGAATAGGTCTCTCCACCTTAACAGTAGCTGTAATTCGACGAATAGTCACTGTTAGTTGTTGTAAGTTTTCAGGAGTAGTTATCCAAGCTTCATCACAGGTAATTTGAGCCTTTTGAGGCGTTTGAGGTATTGTTGAAGTGATAGTTGTTGGATTAGCCCTTCCTACCCTAACTAACCTGGAATTGTACACTTTATTTGGATCAAATGGCACTAAACCAGCTGCCCTGAAGCCACTGTGAATAGCTGTAATTGTAAGGCCTTCCCTGTGTGCTTTCTCATAGATCTGAACAAATTGAACCTTCTTGATTGGTGCAGAATCATCAAATTGAGCTAGTTTAGCAATCTCATCACGATACTTCTTCTTTACACCTGAAAAACAACTCAAATCTAGTGGCTGTGTGATATGAGACGAATGAGCAGGCAAACACAAGACAATTATGTTGTTTTGATTGAATTCCCACATGAATTTAAGGGTGCAGTGAGTTTTGTAGCCATCCACAATCAACAAGGTAGGAGTAGCACTCTCCTTTCGCTCAGGTATCATTACAGGCATGGGGTTCCTTAGGACTTGTTACCATGAAAATGCATTTATGCTGTAAATCAGTGAAATTGAGCACAAGGCTCCTAGCTACTGTAAACTATCTACTTATATAGAGAGTGCTGGAAACTGGATCCTCCAGGATTCCTTCCGGTCCAGTTCTGTCACGTGACCTAGCCGCCTGGGAGAATCCTTCCACCCATAACCTAGTAACAGGATTTCGTCAGTAGAATTCTACCAACGGTGGTTTACCAGTATGGTTTTTCCAACCAGCTCTCGCTACTAAATCATTATTAGCCATAACCGCCGTTAGTACTGTCAATAATGCCGTCTCATATTTTACTGAATTAATATAATAGTTTATGTTTTATATTATAATTAATCTGTTCAAATAGAAGTAAGCTTTTTTCGTGTTTTATAGGTCAGGGGAAGTATTACCAAAGAGGGTAGTTAATATAAAGAATATAATAAGGAATGAGATTAGGATAGAGGAAGGAAGAGAGGATGTAAGATAGAGTTTTTAAATTAAATCTTAAAGATAAGTTTTATAAACTGATTTCTCTAATATCTGAATTCTTTATCATAACTTATTTATGTAAAAGGGTACTTAGAGACATCGAATCTATATAATAGATTTGTATTCTACTTATAATCTGTCTGTACATACATCAGGGTTTATGTCCGTTGACACTTAAGGTTCTTGATTATTAACGTACCTTAAAGATAATATATAATTAGTATTGAGCGAAGAAGTCATTATACAAGAATGACATTATATAAAAGAGGCTGAAATGCCTTGATGGGGCATTAATTTATCGATAACGTAAAGGAGATAGATTTACGGAGTTACTTTTCATTAAATTACTATGTTACAAGAGTGTACGTACGTCATCAAGTGTTCTAGAGGTCTCCTTTGTTATTACATAATGTGTAGAAGGCAAAGAGAAAGTAGAATGATTCACTTTGTAAGATATACATAGTTGTTGATATTATAATTAGTCAAAAAATCAGATATCCTATTGCCTACCAACATTCACAAATCAACTATTAATCTAGAGGTTATAAAGTGAAAGGAAATCCTAAGGAAGCTTTCAATCAAGGCCCGGAATCGCCCTCAAATACAATCTGTAGCATCAATGACTGAACTCTGCGTTTGAGCTACCTACTAGTTCAGTGCTACTAACCGCAGCAGTCTTAACTTCAAGCGTATTACTTTGCCTTAAGACGTCCGGAAGAGAGAGATACGTTATACAATTTGGGACGTATTTCACGTAGAAGGAATATAGCAAATCACACAACCTGGAACTGACTGACACAAGCTTAAAACAACATAAGAAGACGGCCATTGACATGATATTTCGTCCATTTATCACGAGGATTCTATAGAAGACGCAGTCGAATTAGCTGACAGGAGAATTTTGAGTACAGAGGCTCGGGACGAGGTAAAGGATGCCTAAGCCGAATCTCAAGAAACTCAAGATTACATTGAAGTCTTAATATATCTCCATCTTTTCTATATCAGGTAATACAAACAACTTGAGTTTTGTTTATTAATTCAGCTAATTAGGCCAAATTGATCACATCACTGAATCTCTTTATACAGTAATAATTGTATATAATGGCAAGTAGATAAGATTGAGATGTGATCAGTATTAGGTCTTAACAAATAAGAATAACTGGTATTAAGTGGATTTAAAGATCCACAAAAGAAAGCTACCGCCAGTAACCACCACCGGTAATATGACACGAAACTAACTGTCTAGAAGCAAATCAAGGTCGGCAGTGTTTGACAGAGTGCTATATAACGGCTAATGCCAACCCGTTCTCATTTTCTCACAAGCCGGATCGTAGAAGTAAGGCGTGTACACTTGAGAAGTGGTAATGGATTTGTATCTAGGCTGTATAGGCCTAGTAGAATTGTAGAAGAACATGAAAAAATTATTATTGTGGTAGAGTGTAGGAAAGGAAAGGCCTTCCCCTTTACTGCAGACACAGAAGGTTTAGGAGGAGGAACCAGGCTTGTCGAGCTGAAGGATGTGTTTAATATGCCCAGGACATGGATGCATATTAGGTATGGATGTGGTGTAATCGAAGAGGAGGAACAAGAGAAAATACGGTTACGAGAGGGGGAGGGGCTACAATGGCTTTGAACTGCGTAGTATGATGTGTCACATTCTGGAATGCGGTACCCGACGTGCATGCGATGCATTTCTATGTCGTACGAAGTCATACAGCCTTGTGAAGTAGTGCAGTAGGGGGCAGATCTTACAACTGCGCTGCTGTAAACTCTACTCTCTTGCTACACGTGAAGAGTCGACAAAGGACCAAGAAGACGCAAAAGGCATAAGCGGAGAGACCGTTCCACTTATACTCTACATATGAGACATATCTGTACGACATATCTTTTGTACCCCACTTCAATTCCTGTCTCCATCTTCATCAAACCGAATCGCACATGAGACTGAAAAGCTTGTGAATAACTACCCGGCGAATATGGGACAGAGCGGAGACTGACGGATGATTTACCCAGAGCTACGGATGCTGGGATGGCCAGGAAGATTATTGGAGCCAGTCTGATGGTGGCGCTTTCAAGGAGTTCGAGCCATTTCTTTGGCGTTGCTTCCTGAGCCTACTGTATTGTGCCATAGAGAGAGACAAGAGAGCACGAGAGCAAAAGCGCAGGAGGGGGAAGCCTTTCCGGTTGCCTAGATGTGCGCATCGAATGGGATGCTCTGGAAGCGAACATTCTGCAGCTGGAAATATGAAATAAGCACAATGAGAAATGCAAGTTTTGGTATTCCTTGCGTACTCCTCTGATTGCCTTTTTGTATGGCAGGCTTAGGGGAGCGTGCAATCAATGTCCTGGTGCCAGTGGAGAGAAGGGCCTAGAAGTCCACATTTTTCGCTGAGGCTTGCTGCAGCAAGGGACCGGATCGCGTTCCCCATTGTTAGCGGCCGCCGAACGCTGTCAACACGGGCCAAGAAGGCCTTTTTGGGGAAATGATGCGAAGGCGTTTGATCTCGGAGGCAGAAAGGGCCCTATCGTATCTAAAGAGACTTTCACGCGATGGACATGCTAGCGGGTATGATGGGTATGACAGCAAAGGTGCAGATATTCCATGCTGGACCCTAATGTGGCTTGAGATAAACCATGGTACGCATATCACTCTCCGAAGCTATCTTGCTTTTCCCCTTCCTTTTCTCTGCATGCCAAGAAAGTAATATAAGCGTAGTGAGGAACTTTGATTCCTTCTGCGAATCGACTACGGGTAGCTGGTTTTGTGAAACGGTTTCGCACCTACATTTTACGCAGGTTGTAATTTATATCCTCATCTCAGGCCTCAGCATATCACACGTGGGGTAGTCGTATCAAAGGGAAGTTTCTATGTCGGGAGTAATGTTTGCGTAAACCAGGCGTTGACAGACACACAGAAGAGGCTGAGACATGGTGGGGGTTTGTGCGAAATGTTTGTGCCTCTGTGCCTCTGTGCCTCTGTAACGACATTTGTTCACTCGACGCTTGATTCCAAAACCTGCCTTCCTTCTACAGAAAGATTCAATAGCCTTGGTGCATTCCGGTGCTGATATGGTTGGTGTGTGTAACACAGAGTTTCTTTGCCTTGTCTATTTCTGCTTTATCTCCCCTCTCAGGTAAACCCCTCTCGCGGCCCTCCTCTCCCAAGAACCAAAAGGAAAAAACCACCATATCTAGTCTTGATATCCGTTAGCTGCCGCTCACGAAATGAGCCGTGATGTCCACGGTCTAAATCTCTATACTTTATCTAATCTCTTATCTAACTAAGCCTCACCCTCTTGCTCCTTATCGTATCGACAATAATACAGCTCTTCTATTACCATATTAGACCGTATAGGTGCATAAAATAGGTGTGTATCTTGTATATAATTTTTCCCTTTTTTATTTAATTTTTTTTTATTTACATACATAAAGGTTTTCTCAAAACTCACCTTCGCTTCCCGTTTCTAAAGGTCGCTCTCCCCTTCTCGAAAAACTGGACGAATTAAGAGGGCCTCATTCATTGAAACTATTCTCGACGACAAAGAGAACTACGACGACCACGTCATGTCGGCCCAAGACTTCGTCATCCCTCCAAATCATTATCCCCCATTTGCTGTAGTCAGTAATACTGATCACTCGGCCTGGATCCTCATTGTTACAGCGTTGGGGTTATCGTTTATTCTCCTCTTTACTGTGATTAAGGTTTTTGTTCGATGGAGGATCGCGAGGATTGGGTTTGACGAGTGGCTTCTGCTTACGAGTACGGTGTGTGCCATCCTGTCTCGGATAAACTGTGCATCTGCACTTTCGCCCCTTATTTTCTTTTACCGGGCTTTTCTTTTCCCTTGAGTATCCACGTTATAACTTCATGTTTTAAGGGGATGTCTTTGTACTGTTTTGTATCGATGTATGTTTTACTAACTAGAGTAACTTTGCATAGATTCTCGCGATTATACAATCATCAATAGTACTAGGAGCCTGTGCTAATGGACTTGGGAAATCGATTGAGCTTATCCCAGAAGGGAATATGGATAAAATCCAGAGAGTAAGAATAAGAATATCTAGAAAGCCAATGCTTTACTCTAATTCTTAATCGATTAATTAATTAACTATTTCTGACAATGATACTCATAGATGGTCTATGTCAGCATTCTCTTTTTTATCATGGCTCTCGGCCTGTCTAAAATCTCTGTCGCTTTCCTTCTTCTCCGTTTGACTCCTCATAAGTACCACAGACGAGCCTCCTACATGATCATAGGAACTATGACAGCGTGGACCATGGTTTCTCTACTCGTTCTTGCGCTGCAATGCAATATTTCGCATCCGTGGATATCTCTCCATGAGAAATGCCCTAGAATGGTAATTATACTCCATTTCTCAATGGGAAGGCTTGGGAATAGTTTTTGACAGCTTTATTTGATGCAGTTTCTACGATGGCAACTCATATCCGCATTTGACATCATCTTCGAGCTTGCGCTAGTTATTATGACTATCTATCTAGTCTGGGATTTGCACACTTCTATGGAGAACAAGACGACCGTAGTATTTGCCTTTAGCACGCGCCTTCCGTAAGCTACTTAACACAACCCAGGTTTCTCAAAGTTTACTAATAGCCATCGCAAACAGTCTGATAATATTCATAGCCTACCGTCTTGTAACCTTCAACAGCAAAGGCCTCACCACAAACCCTACCTTCCTGCAAGAGAAATTCATCGTCTGGACTCAAACCGAACTCTACTATTCCATTATGTCCGCCACAGTCCCTAGTCTCCGACCATTCATCAAAACTCTGGCATCAAACTATGGCGTAAGCACAATGAATGCCTACGGCTCAGGCTTAAGAGTGGCACACGCCGATGCCTATAGCGGTTCTAACAGCTATCCACTAAGGAGTTTGAGAGCCAACCGTAAGGCAAGTGACTATCAATACCGAATATGGTCGCAAGGAAGTAACACCGTGAATACTAAAAGCGTTAATGAAGAACGGAGGACCAGCAAGAGCAGAAATAGCGTGTTGGATAATATTAGCGTTGAAAGCAACGATAGTAAGAAGATTATTATTCAGAAGGATACTACTTGGGAGGTTGTTACGGATCTATAATAAGTGAAATATAGACATTCTGTCTGCTTTTACAAATTGGATGGTTTAGTTTGCCGAGGCTTTTGTCGTGACGCAAAGCCTCAAACATGACAACTTTGAGCCAGGAGGCAATATTACGCGACATAGTATACTAACCAAATAATCCCGCAACCTTCTGACAGTATGCACTGTATAGCGTTGCATTTTCCTCGTTCTTTAAGATTATAATACCTGAGTCTTTACGGTAGTTGGTGTAACGTTAGAGATGCGGCAGATGTGCATGATTTCAGGCAGCCAGATTCAACACTACAGTAAACGATAGTCAGTTCCTCTGCCAGCTGTTGTAGTTTAGTGGTTTGGGTCACATCCACGGATATCAACATTTGTCAATGAGGTGGTAATGGTGGCGATGA
Organism: Xylogone sp. PMI_703; assembly: GCA_021399445.1. Taxonomy (NCBI): domain Eukaryota; kingdom Fungi; phylum Ascomycota; class Leotiomycetes; genus Xylogone; species Xylogone sp. PMI_703. The sequence goes on from JAJTUQ010000003.1 coordinate 43,537, forward strand.
TGGTGTAGGATATATCGTTTGTTATGCAATGTGCGCAGATTCTACGCCCTACATAATGTGCACACTTATGCAGCCGCACAGCAGCGCGCACTAATCATCACCAGCTATGACCAATCACGCAGTGCAGCAGTCATCACCCATCACGAAAGTACGCAGCGAGCACATCGCCCCAGTCTCATGCTGTATGCCAAGTCAAACGTGTTCCGATATATGTGTGCTAGACCAACCTAGATCGCACTGTCCTTCCATGTGGTCGCGCGTGGCGCTCAGCAGGATATAGATGCGGGTATGCAGCCACTATCACACAGATAACAACAGCTCTCTCCTCAGTGGATCAACACGTCCCATCCCCTAAGTTGATGGCGGTCTGGTGGAAGCTCAGCAAAGACTTAATGAAGATTTGCGACAGGGGACACTTCCGACGCCCCAGGCTCCCCGTTCCGAACTGCTATGGCAGCCGAACGAACTTGCCAGCACAACCCCATAAACTCTTTTACAACACTGGAACGATAAACTTCCCAGAGTGTGACTTCTACAGCATTAATGATTCGGCCTATGTTGCCAACTCCACCTCCACTCCCAGGGCCATGCCGCAATAGATGTAACCCCAGCTCTCCCTGCTGCCTTATTTCCGCGAAAGGAAGTTTCTATATACTGAAGTACTAACTTTCCTAGGCGCCATGCCACTTAGACAAAAGGGAAATGATGGAGGTTGTTTTCTGACTTACTATAATGACCTGCCTTTTCCTCTTGTATGGCTCTTGCTCCTTCCACCTTTCTCTCGACTCTCTTGAACCCCCTTTCCTATTCAATTCAGCTATCCCACTTTTTTTCTCTGTGTCTGGATAGTCAAACCTCTATCTTTCAACGCTGATTGACTCATATCTGTATCATGAGCCCCGACAAGGACAAGGTAGAGGTCACCACGGTCGCTCTAGACAATTTCCAGAAAGGAGTGAGGGGTCTCAGCGACGATGCCGGAATTCCTGTCAGGTACAGAGGTACGGAGGTTGACAAGAGAGATATGCAGATCTTAGGGAAGCAACAAGTTCTGCGCGTATGTACAAATTGCCTGTCCACGCTAGCATCTGGATGAATTACTAGTTTTCTTAGCTTATTCTATTTCGTCGCGTTAACTAACCAACTTGGTGCAGCGAAACTTCAAGTTCATCACCATGTTAGGCTTCGCAAGTACTGTCGTGGCAAGCTGGGAGCTTTTACTTCCGTACGACCTCCTACCTTGATAGTCGCATAAGCTAGACTGCAATTGACTGACTTGGAATCTAGGCTCTTCACCTTTGTACTGACTGATGGAGGAAGGGCTGACCTGTTCTGGGGCTTTATCGTCTGCGCATGTGGAATGTCGCTAGTATACGCTAGCATTGCGGAAATGGCATCTATGTGAGATCTCGCAGCAGAACTTCGGGGCTCCTCCTGGTGTCGAACTACCTCTGATGTGCCTCATTTAGGTGTCCTACTGCTGGTGGTCAATATCACTGGGTTTCAGAATTCGCACCACCCCGATTTCAGAAGTTTCTCAGCTACATTGTGGGTAGGTTAAACTATTTATTCAGCCCAGCTGCCCCAGCAGGAGTTTAAAAAAGCCTCACCGGCTCACAAAATTTTCGTCAGGCTGGCTATGTGCTATAGGGTGGCAGGTTTACCTTGCCGGTGTCTGCTTTATGGTCGGCACCATCATTCAAGGCTTGATAGCGTTGAATGTCACTGACTACGTGTGGCACAATTGGCATGGCACACTTCTAACAATCGCCGTCATTGCGTTCTCCATCGCATTTAACACGGTCTTGGCTACACGACTACCTCTTATTGAAGGCACTATCTTGATCCTCCATTTGGCTGGCTTCTTTGCCATCATCATCCCTCTCTGGATCATGGCTCCCCGTGCACACCCTCTTGTGCTACTCGAATTCAGCAATAATGGTGGCTGGTCAAACACAGGATTGTCAGCCATGATCGGTCTCATCTCGCCCATGAGCGTGCTTATTGGATATGACTGCTCAGTGCATATGTGTAAGGCTCCACGCTTCCCTTCAATTAACGTGGGGACACTGACACAGCTACAGCCGAGGAGATTCGAGATGCATCTATCTCTCTCCCTAAGGCAATTATGTGGTCTGTTATCCTAAATGCCATTCTTGGCTTTCTCATGGCTGTTACTTTGATCTTTACCCTAGGCGATATTGACAGCATCTTGGCCACGCCAACATTCCAGCCTTTCATTCAGGTTTTCTTCAATGCTACCGGAAGTTATGCCGCTACGAACACGATGACGGTTATTGTCATCATATTGCTAGAATCCTGCTGCATAAGCGAGGTTGCAACGGCGTCTAGACAGATCTGGTCCTTTGCACGAGACTACGGTCTTCCTGGTTCGGGTTGGCTGTCACAGGTAGGATAGTATTTGCCAATAGCTAACGTAACTGACTTCTTTCCAGGTTATGACAGGCTGGAACATCCCACTTCGCACAGTTTGCGTTTCTCTTGTTATCAGCTGCCTCCTCTCCTGCATTAACCTTGGCTCCTCAACTGCCCTGAACGCCATCAACTCCCTTGGTGGCATCGCGATTCTGTCGTCATACTTTATCACCATCAGTTGTCTTATCTGGAGACGTGTTTCGGGTCAACCTCTTCCACCTCGGCGATGGTCGTTAGGCAGGTACGGCCTGTACATTAATATTGCGGCTTTGTCTTTCCTGACACCTATCTGGGTCTTTGCATTCTGGCCACTCGCTACACCGGTAACGGCTGCAACTATGAACTGGTCTTCTACAATGTTCGGCGGTGTCCTTGTGTTTGCACTCATCTACTACGTGGTGAAAGGAAGGTATGAGTATGTTGGCCCTGTATTGCAGGTAAAGCGAGACGAGTCTTTTTGGTTTTAGCCGAATAGAAAGAACCCTAGGGACCCACAGCACCATTACAACCGTGCTGCATCAACAATGCATGCATTCCGATTAAAATTCATTCTTATTACACCACTAAAAAGGTTAGTAGGAAGCAACACCATAATACTAGCCAATACTAGCCAATATACAATCTATTGCGTGCAATAACAAGAAACTTTGTTGAAGGCGTCCCGTTGCCGAGCGCCTGGACTAGATTTCAGACTCTCGAATATTGTATGTATGGATGGAAATTCAACAGTTGATTGTCCGAAAATATGGTACACTCCAGAGGCGTATATATCTGGCTCTACTTGACCACTATTCAGTCGCTTTTTAGTTCTTTAGTTCAATACAATTATATTCAGTTATATGCTACATAGCTACTTTGCCATAACTTTTCTAACAAAACTAATCCGGACAGATGTGTTAGTTGCAGAGTAGGCAAGCTACACCTAGGCTTGCTAACAGGAAATAGTGGTGCATATAACTAATAATAAGTGCCCTCATGTCCTCAATTACAGACACAGTTGCTACGGTGGAGCCACTTACAGAGGTTATGCTTGGCCGTTGAAGTAGCGGAGCCCATGGATAATCCAGCACCCATTTTTTATCTTTATTTTCTTTCTTTTTTCCTTGTCATAATTATAATCTATGTTGGTTACACTATAATAAGAATTATAATAATATTATTATTTGACTTGCGTGATAATTAAGGACAATATATGTAGCCGCACGGTGAGAGCGACACGCACATCCCGACTCCTGAATTCAAGAACAAGATAAATAATCAATGCTCTGAATAGTTCATACAGGATGTATACGGAATGAAATCTTTGTATACTGTACGCCCGCTTTTTGCATTTGCTTATACTGTGCAGGATCGTATACTGTACAATCTTCGTCAATGTCTAGCTAAACGGAGCCGGTCGGATAGGGGACATATCAGGGACTCTGACGGAATGCGGGGGTTTCTTATTAACACGATTGCCAAATGGGCATCGAGATAGGGGGTGTGCCCAGCACCGCGCCCGTGCATAGGCTACCGAAGAGCATGAGCGCCCTAAAGGCAGTGCATTGGCTTGCGGGCCTCCCAGTACGAAGACAACCACGGCCCACCGCTGCATCACTTCGCCCTATCTTGCAGGCGAATCGGTCGTACCTCTGTACTCAAACCAAGTACCCACAGTGCCCACAGCGCCTCCGGTTTATACGTTCAAGACGGACACAATGACATACTTCTAGTGAGGAGCCGTCAGGCCGTACCACAGGTAACTGCGCTTAGACCTCCCAACGCGCAGGGCAATACCGGTATCTTCCATACGCTTTCTACAGATTTCCAAGCAGTACGTCATTGTCAATATCTCGAGGGTCATCAGTTCAAGTTCTTAATCAATCCCTTATTTTATAGTAGTTCCCGTGGTCACTTCTCGAGGATGTTCCCGCCCTGTCTGCTCTGGCCTATACCAAACATGACAGCTCGAGAACCTGGGGTATTTAATAGGGATACGCCTTCAAGGAATCGCACAAGCCATTTTTGGATGAACAGGACCTATGTTATCAGCGGGCATAGATGGGATGAAGTATTTGATATATTAAAGGGATCTCAGTTGAAGACGAGCATCATTGATAAGAGTCCGTTTCGCCCAGGCCGGCATGGTTCTATGCTTCTAGCGCTTTCTCGTACACTTAACTAGCTAATAGGTTATGTTTCCACACTTGTAACGGTCAACGGCGAACCTTTACTTATTAGTTTTAGTGTTTACCATGAAAACAAGAAACTCCTTTGTAATCTTATAAAGCTGAACCTTGCAAGGTTGCGATCCGAGAAAGTTATTCTCCCTGGATTAGATAACCGTCCGGATGCTTCATACAGCATTTTCTACTCCAAGAACGGTGGGGTTGGCGTCATAACTATGTGTAATCGTTGCAGTGGTCATCCGAAGCTATGTCATACTTTTCACGACGAATTGTTGAAGGTTGCCTAGAGCCCCCAATTTGAATTGTCGGCTAAACGATCTATTCAGACGGGCAGCAGTCACTGGGGGTTCAGCATCATAACTTAAATATTCATGAAAATGGTTTGCGGAAGAGAAACACAGCCAAAGGAGGAGTGCGTAATATTAAGATTGACGAGGGCATGGTATCATATACCGTCGAAAATCACAAGGGTTATCGAAGTAGTGGCAATATCAAGAGAATTCATCGATTCATGCCACGAGAAGCAGGATCGTGGGTATATTTTACTGGATTAGACATCATGTATTGTGCGCACAGTGCAGGTTGAGTGACAATGAAGATTGGTTCAATTATCCTCCGCGAGAGAAGATGTATTGTGCGTACAGTACAAGTTTCCTGTTGGTGCTCACCCGAAATTGGTGCTCATCTCTGGAAATTACCCCACGGGCCCCCATCTCGCTGAAATTGCTCCCATAACTTTTCCGACCTCATACTAAGTCACTACTTTTCGTAGTCGTAGAAAGCTATATTTGCTGTATGAATGAGCTAACATATATGTTTAAACGACATCCCTGCGAGATGAAACTACCGTAGCAAAGCTGACAATATTGACTAAAGTGTACAACTTCCACTAAAAAGTTTCCTTGGCGTTTTTATGTTAACCTCATCATGTACCTGGCATCGTCTACTTCTTATCTCTTTGATTTTCTCGAAGAAATCTTGTTTATCAGCTGATTAATTTAGATAATAAGTATTATGTAGTAAGGACTTAATAAGAACGATTTCTAAGTTTTCTAATCTTAAACCACGTTTTTACATGTTAAAACTTCAACAGGGACTTAGAATAATTATTAGTTAAAAGACAAGAGAACTGCTTATGTCTAAGGTCAAAGGTAGTAGAGATTATAAGGGTAATAAATAGTAGTTTCATGAACCTCTAAAATCAGAGTATATGTTTACTAACTGTTTTTAGAAAACGTATTTTATAGTTATATCTCTTGTGGATAAAGTTAGCCTAATTTGCTGTAAAGTATTATTAACTAATAATAAAGTTATTAAAAGATACGCTTACTCTTTAGTATGATTATAAAAGAGGGGTCAACAGAATTTAAAGTTAATTTTATAAGATATCATAATTACAAGATTCTTATTAATGTAATCTAATACAGCTTAACTTCCTCCATCTATAAAAGTTTTTTTATACGAAATGTAATTAACATTATAAGATACATTAAAGTTCTAAGTCATGAAACCGTTTTCAAGAGGCAGAAAACAAGTAAGTTAGAGGAGAACACATTTAGCAGCAAGATGCTTTCCAAGCAGCAAATTAGCCAGTATGGAGGCTGTGGAGGAGAAAACCCGCAGGGAAGATATGCACTCTATTATTTATGAGGTGAAACAGCTGCAAGTGGAAAATGGTATTGGTTGTTGAAATACCTGCAATTTAGTTGGGTGTGTCAGCCTCACGACGGGATCGCCTCGAAGGGGCGTTTATGAACCAGTTCTAGACCGTCGACCGTCAGGAGTGTGCCTCTGTACCTCTACACCTGTTTATTAAGCGCACAAACATTGTGTCGGTTGGGAAACAATGATTTTTCTGTGGAAAGTATCTAGATTAGTTCTGTTGAATATTACGGTAATAATAACACTTCACCACTAGCCCCGCACACTCACCACAACCTCCACATAGTGGAGCTTACTACTACTAGGGCTTATAATCTAGAGTTTACAGCTCTGCACGCTACAGAAGTATTTACGGTTACTATCGGAGTTTTACGGTAGTTACTACAGCCGTATTACCGTCCCGTAAACCTGCATATAGAGACCTACTTTAGCTCATATAGCAATTGAGTCTTTCTACGGCTCTGAACTCGTATCATGCGCTTGATTATGTTGCTCTAATTCAACAAGTTCAATACCTTATTTCGTGATAATCTTGATTCTTATGAACCGCTTATCGTCGCTGTAATACCAGCCCCATGGGACTCGATTCTCATTGCTTCCATCGTAACCGATTGATTGCTTTGTCTCTGGGTAAAATCTGAAGTTCACACACTGACTCTGACTTCTACCTACGTATCGACAGCGCATGCAAAGATAAAGCAGCTAACCCAAAATGATACTTCCGTGCGCTCAGACATAAGCAAGCTTTATGCAAGTCATCCTTGCCTCGAACCTTAACGCGCTTCTCTTTCAACTTTGTCCGTCCGAAAAGCAGCATGCGCTTTTCATCCCTTCCAACTTTGAATGACTAGGACTTTGATCTCTTTCACGACTTTGCGAGGGTGACAACGATAATTCGTCCACATTCATCATGGAGTCATCAGGCGTCCATGGTTTGGAGTATGACTTGGAGGCTACATGTGACGGAGCAACTGAGTTGATGAAGGGGACGAGGACGGATTCATCCATCAATCCGTAGATGATCTTTAGGGCCTGCTCCAGGTGTGATGGATGAGGCGGGATGAAGTTATTGGGTAATGAAACTAATTCATCCCTTACTTGGGAAGGTAGGTTGACTTCGCGTGGGCTGTTCTGCGCAATGTAGACATCTAGTAATTTCTGCCATAACATCCGAACATATGCACAGTCTGGCGTTTCTGGTGATAACAGGGTAGTCGGGTCTCGATCAACCATGGCCTGGTAATGCTTACTATATCTTGAAGCATCCATCGTAAACTCCAAGGTCTCTAGGCAATGGTTCTGCGAGAGGAACTGCGTGAAGGCGCTTAAAGTCCATGGTGACGAGGACTCATCTGCTAACACTTCTCGTAGGGTAGGTCGTTGCGGGCGGGAAGGACTACGCGGGATTGTTAGGCCCAGAGGCCTCGGTGGCTGTAAATCTCCTCCAGACATGAATCCTTCGTCTGCGTCGCAATCCGAGATATAAGATCCTGTGTTTAGCTTTAATACTAACCTACACAAATAAGTTGACGTAATTCATGCGCCACAGGCTGCCTTTTTGAGATGTGGCGCAAACCGTCGCTGTTTAGGTTTACCAAGTGCAGATTTGATCATGTCATAGAAGTTGGATTATTAGATCCTCGTGAAACATCTCATTAATGCTTAAAAGCTCCCTGGGTTTACCGTAAAATCCTAGCTATAAGAACGTAAGGATAAATCTCTAGCCTTTACCTACTTATTTTGCTGACAGTCACCTATTCTAACATTTAATTAGCTTAACAGTTATGAGATGTAATATGGAATAATTGATAATAGAAGTTCGGACTTTTAATTATCTAAGTATGAAATCATAGGGACTGTCTGAAATTTCGAATTGAGCGATTTATCACACGTGATGGCTCTGTCCGTTTACTGTGAGAACGACTAACGAAGATGACTATGGTGATAGGCGACCTTGGGACTTTAAGCAGGATGATTCTTGGAGGTTGGAGGGTTGTCTATTTCAACAAACTTCGAGGCCCAATCATCTGTATTTGCCGCAAAACGTTTAATATTTGTACACAATTTATGAAATACTGTATATTTACTAAAATTATTCCTTGGGTTTCCCTGGTGTAACAGGTTGATGCCCCCCGGGGGTATGATTCTGGTCCCTAACCCGAGGGCCAAGTACTGTACACTCTTTATAATACGTGAGTGTCGATTCATTTTTTCAGGCGAGTGTCAGAATAGTCAACTATAATATATATTATATAATACATATTATATAAAGCACTTTTGAAGTAATAAGCATTTACACAAAAGTTAAGACTATTTTTCTTTTGTTAATAATAAACGAAAACAACACTGTATCGATTTTACTTTTTCTCCCAGTGGACGAGGTTATTATTGTATTGATCAACCCCAACTAGAGCCAGATACACCACACTCCATCCAGACAGAACCGTAACAGTTCCTATAACTCTGGCAAGCAAGTTTACTATGTTTGTGACCATTTACACAATCCGTCTTGCGCCTTACACTCTATCATTGTTCCCCTTACCGGGCTCCTTTGGAGGATGCGTAGGACATGGTTTTGTCTTTGTCTCCGTCTTTACAACGACTTTCGTGATCGTGACAGGCGGTGGCGTCACTGTCTGTGTAATTGGTTTTGTAACTGTGACCGTTGTTTTGACTGGTTTGGTAACTGTGACCGTTGTTTTGACTGGTTTGGTAACTGTGACCGTTGTTTTGACTGGTTTGGTAACTGTGACCGTTGTTTTGATTGGTTTGGTAACCGTCACCGTTTGCGTGATCGGTTTGGTGACAGTTACTGTTTGTCTGATCGGTTTAGTGACAGTTACTGTTTGTGTGATCGGTTTGGTGACAGTTGCTGTTTGTGTGACTGTTTTTGTAACCTTGTTGTAACCATCCGGGATAGCCGCTGCATAAGCTGCCAGAGCGAAAACGATTGTGACAGTGAGTCTCATTTTATGGTAGATATTCACGGCTACGATGTCTCTTAATAAGTGCTTCCAATATTGATTGCATTAGAACTTACCAAGGAGCCAGCACAACAAGAGGAAAAGAGTGTTAAAAGTAACCTTTTGGTTGATAAGTGATTCAAGTGATAAGTTCAAAGAGATTTGGAATTTTTGGGAGGCCGTCCACGCCTTTATCTCACTGATACATTCTGAGGAGAACATATCTTTGGTTCAATTAACCAAAATTAGATTCAACTCGTCCTAAATTCCCGGTGACGTAAGTATGGATAAGAGAATCATAAGACTTATTCTTGACCTTGCCGTCTCTTTAGCAACGTGAACCTGAAAGCTATTAGGGACAAGGCATATTCTAAATTTGACAGATGCTTTGCATAAGGGAATACGGTTCTAAAAATAGAAATACCCATAAAATTGGTTGGGACGATTATTCATTGTAGTTTTAACTGGCATACCATTTGGGCAAATGGGATGAGTAAGGCTCGGACTCTCTTGGCTGATGAAAGCTGATGTTCTGGATTTCTAGTTGGAGTATTTCGGTGACAGCTTCTATGCACAACTGGTAACAGCTGATCCCGTATAACTGTCAGACCACCAAGACACTCAGGGCTTCAGGCTTAGCAGGTGGGCTCCGATCCCTTGAGTATCTGAACCACCCACATGTAGGCGCTGCCACGGAAACATGTCTTAGACCGGTGGCTCAGTCAGGAGAGAACGGCCGGCACGGTGACTCGATGATAATTGGGTTCGGTATTGGCGGCTAACGGACTGGGTTGCGCAAGTTAAGAAGTTTAGGAGACGGAATTCAGCCGCATTCTAGCTTGGCACTAAAGGAGAGCACTGGAAGTTATTTCTGTACTACGTCTTTGCATTTTAATACGCAACGCCGCCACGCGTGACACCTGTATCGCTGTACACCTTACGAACTAAAACGCAAGGAAAAGCGGCCCAATGAGGAATTATGGTCTCGTACGATCGCCGAAGGATAATGAGCCTGCCAGAAACCAGTATTACCAGGAAGTTTACTACTGCAGGCATAGTACAAAGCATAATAGCACACCCTGCCTTTGTAAGGTTTCGAGAACACTACTGAGACAACCATTCAATACGTGTTTCATCTACTCAAGAAAGCGTCTTGCGTATAACTTTAAAAATACAATAAAAGATATCATTGGTAAGTAAGCAAAGCAACAGAAAGATTACAATATCAACCAGAAGTACCACCTTCATGCTGCAATTCAAGAACGAGAGTTTAAAGAAGTCTGTATTAGACTTATTACTGTTTGAAATCTTCTTCGTTCTTTGCTCAATTAGTCTAAGTTTAGGAGCATTATCTTATCTGTTAATTATATAGCTAAAGGTATGTTGATATTAGCTGGGCAAGACGTTCCTAAACTTATCCTATTAACTTATTTCTTTCATTATAATCAGTTTTTGAAGAAGTTATAAAATACTTTCTCTTGAATCCATTTTTCAATCGATGTGTGGACTTTACTAATAAACATAGACCTTCAAGTAATAGTAGTACATTAGGCTAATGCAGAGATACGTCACGTTGAATGTGTTTTACTTTTATTAAAGGAGTTTAAGGAGTTATATAACGGCGAGGAGTAGGCTAAAGTTTTTCTAAAAGTGATTCAAGAGATTAACTTACAGGATAAACTTACATTCTTTATAATGGATAGTCATATTTCAAATATAAGATGTTATGTTATATTACAGAAAAGATTGAAAACTCTGACCTAATTCTTTATAGAGTATACTGTTATGTTATATCCTTAATCTTGTAGTCCAGGCTTTCTTATTTGGTTCATTGAAGCAGAGCAGTAAGAACCGAACAAGGAAGATGTTATTAATCTAGTTATTCAAGAGGTTATTTAACTTTCCAAGGACTCGAATCTGGGTTTAGTGATAAACAAGAGTTTATGTACGAATAGCAAAGGCTAAAATCTCTCGGTAAACTGTATAATATTAACGTATGGACATGTGTATTAAATGAACAATATAATGATTTTGTAATAGTTATCGGCTGAACAATTCCGTTGGATAATGATACTTGTTAGAATTCTTGGTTTGTAGAGGTTGACGTGGTACTGTTTAAGTATAGAGAATTAAGAGATTACATTGATAAGTATTAGATAAATTAGATAACGATACTATATCTAGAAAGGACTAGCAAGAACTAAAGGATATAAAAGAGTTTTTATAACCTTTTGTAGAATATATGCTAAATACTTAAGGAATTATAACAACGTTAGACTTTATTTTCGAAAGTATAGAATTAATTATCGAGCATTTGACCGATATGAAGATTAAATATAGTTATAACCAGAAATACTCACGTAGATCTTAACAGGCTAGTTCAAATTCAATAAGTATTATAGTCTCACCGAAGATATAGCAGTTTACTTAACCTTAATCCTTCTTCAATCTGAACTACGGAAAGTATATTTTGAAAAGTCTTGCTATCATCAGAGACAGTGTATTAAGCCCGCTGTCATAGCCGTACGAAATATGTGTAAGAAGTACTTCAAACCAGAACCTTTCACTATATCTATAATAGACCTTGATACCATTAAGGATTGATATCAATTGTACACCATTAGAATGGCGATGTCGCAGGGAGCAGAGTAGACTAAAACGCATGGCTCTCACATTTCTCTCTATACCGGCAGGGTCATCAGAACCAGAGAGGACCTTCTCGGGCACTCGTAGGACATGCTCGTAGGAAAGTCTACGTCTCAGCTGCCAAAATATTGAGAGAATTGAGTGAATTGGTAGCTAGTTACAAGAAGGACATATTCGACCAGCGTATCTTAATGGGATGGGGCGACTGCCCATAGTTCCGCAGCTGGAGGATGATCTAAGGATAGTCCATGAAGAGTTAGCAGGCTTCGTTGAAAGTTTTAAGCTTATGCTATAAATCTGTTACTATTCTGTTAACCTGTTATGTTAAGATGTTATAGCGTCATAGTTTGTTGTGTTAATCCGTTACATGTCATTAACCGATTAACAGGACACCCATGTATGCTTGCGTTGACAGTATACAGAAGTCAACAAACCCTCATACAACTTCACCATGAGCTTCTATCCTGTTAACTAAGAGTGAGGTAGTGTCTGAATAACATAATAAAAAGAATTATATAGTACAAATATGTCTGCAGCTGACTGAGACTAAAAGCAATATAACTTCGTTTCTTCTTATCGGTATCCTAATATTTTCCTGGGCACTTTAACCAATCAACTCAAATCCAACCTACTGTACTTCACGAAGCCAGCCGTTCACAGCCCTACAGCCCATCTATAAAACTGGAATTACCACCACGTGCATACTCGACCCAACCTTAGCGATAGTATGATGCTTCATATCCCGATATTGCTCCGGCCATCAGTTTTCTCTTTCCCCTGAAGTTAATTTCAGGACCAACCCATGAAAGTCTCCTTGAACATCTCCATCTTCCAAAATGATTACTTGACCACTTCCTGTTGAAGCGTCCTCATAATCTTGTCGTCCTAGGTCATCAGTACTCTTTTTGAGGTGTTCTAGTTCAAGAAGGATCTTGTTGTGCAGTTGCATTCTTCCCAGACAAGGTTTGATGGATACAGAGGCTTAATTGACGAATTTCTATTCTCGCAGTTAGGGCTCGTTTATAACTATATAACCTGGGTGAAACCGGCTCTTAAGATTGGTCATAGACTGATCACTCTCTAGATCACATTATAGACTAGTAATATGATTCTTTTCTTCTGTATGCTAGCGAAATAGAAGTTGATGGATCTGCGGCAGAGTAGGTATTTGCACCGGTATATAGTTTACTAGCAGCTTCTAGATTAACCCTTCCTTTAAGCCATTAATTTGATTAAAATGATGATAAGCGACTCCCGAGTAGTACTCTTTTTGTAATACCTTTCGTGATGTAAGGTATATAGTGTTTGTAAGTGTAAAACGCGAACCGTAAACTTCAAAAAGCCTCCCAAGCGTAAGAAAGAATGAGAAACCCTCGTCCTGAGCTTGTCGTTTTAAATTATCCAAGGTATCAATGCCAAGTCTGACCAGCATCTTCAAGATCACTTCTAAACTGAGTGAGAGACTCTTGAGTATCTTATCTAAAATATCATTTTCCGCCATCTTTCTTGCGTGATTTCTCCGCTATAAAGCTATAAATATTCGAGCAAAATGGTAGGGTGGCTTGATGATGCCGTACACCATGGCTTTGGGAAGTGATATAAATGCAGAAACACGTTGCAACTTCGAATCGCCACATCCTCTCTCGTCGGAATAGAAAACTTGTATTGAGGCCTCATTTGTCCCATTCTGTAGCATAATCTTTGATCTGTGCAGTTTTGCCATGCTTGCGAGATGAGAGACCTTTGAGCAAGCATAAAGATAAGGAACGAGGGGTGTTGCCCATTATCATTTCGTTGGCTTGAATAGATATTTCGTATATGAGCCTATAGCCATACGGCGGAGGCGAAATCGTACTCATAATGAATGATATGATTCAGCAACTGATTGAGAAATATGAGGATAGAAAGTAAAAGGGGGGTATAGATTGTGCTTCTTATACCTTTCTGACAATATGTTCTAGCCCAAAGTATACAAGCTGTGCTTAGCCTTTTACAGAAGCTCCTTTTCGCTTTTATTTAGTCTCGCAGAACAGCCTGGACATACATGCAGTTCAAGGATTTGCTACGCCTCTGTCTGTATGTGTTAGTCTGCCGTCGTTTATTCACTCGCTGCTACCAAGACGCATACAGGAAAATGTTCCCTGCGTGTGCCCTAAGGAATTACGTGCCAATGATCGATGCTGACTGTGGAAAGAGTCTATAAGCTATACCAAAGTTAGATATTTTATATATACCCTAAATCCAGTCCGGAATTGGCAGCGTCATCTTTCTTTTTTCTACTTTCTCTTCTGTCTTCTCGCAGCGCTCCATTTCCATAGTCAGCCGGATGCTGGCTTAGCTGCAACTGGCTACTAATGGACTGCTGGGTGAGCTCCCATCCTCGTGGACGATGTAAAGACCTGATGCTCTGACGATCTGAAATCACCTGCCCTGCACCAGGAGCAGCTGTGATAATCGTCCCCAGTGTTGCTACTGGGGGAGGTGTTGGCGAATCTGATCTGAATAAAGGATGAATCTGAGCTTCTCTTAAGCTCCCGTTCCGACTCGTTACCTGCGAACTCTTTCTGGTGACGTCCTTATGACTGTTTGCTGGACTATAGTTGCGACTCTTTGGCTGGCTCCTTGAAGCCGGCTCCAAATCAAGCAGAATCTCGGGACTTGGACTTCTGCTACTTGTGGGAGTGGCAGGTATAGTTTGCAGAAACTCTGGAGCCGGTGATGATTTTCCGAGGACAGCCTGCTGTACATAAGGTTCTCCTGAAGACGTATCCCAAAAATTAAAGCTGTCTTCAACACATAAATTACTCTCGGGATATCCAGAATCCAGGGATTCCGGCCTTTGTGTTGTCTGGCTACCAGATATGAGTTTCGTCTTTGACGTGATTGGACGTACAACTTACGATAGTGAATTTCGAACAGATAAACGCCTGCTCCAAGATGGCGGGGATGTTGACTTAACAGAATTGCTCCCTCTGTGATCAATACTCTCTGGAGGACTTTGGTCTTGTTGCCTCTCAGTCTGCTTCATTTTTGGTAAACTGTGATTTCCCGATTCTACTTGGAAAGGTTGCATTTGCTGATGGAAATCCATCCTTTGGATTAAGACAGTGGCTATTATGAACACGATCTCGGAAACCAAAGAAATAGCCCAGACGGCAAAGGCACTAGTTACCAGACTTTCCGTGGAGGAACCTAGTGTCCGACGAGGAAGATCAGCAATCCTGTTCTGAATCACACTGAGACCAACAATTGTCGCAGCAGTTGACAAGGCGCAAAAAAATCCACAAAAGCCGGCCAGAAGATATCTGTGCTGTCGACCATGTCCGACATCTTGGATATGTGCTCCATCACGGTGTTGGAATTGCCTTGCAAGCAACATTAATAGCAAGCCTATAGTAACAAAATTTAGCACTGATGCAATGATTTCCACCTTGTTGCCCTTGAAGCCGGTATATGCGCCAGAGAGAGTGACAGCGAATACTATGTTGAAAACCAGCAAAGCGATCTCACAGAGTACGGCGAGCACGCCCAGTGGCACAAGAATGCCTCGAGGAACTGTCATGATGTACCGGCGATATGAAGATATTTTGGACGGTTGAGGTGTCGTGTGGGTATTGCAGCTCAAACTGAAAACGAACTAACGGAGCGAGACAGGCCGACAGTGTCTCGATTTTGTAATGGTTGGCAAATGAAGGACAATTGACCCTCTTTAAGAGCTCCGGACCTGTGAAATGAATGCTTGACGTAACAGCTGCACAGGGGCGTAGCGGTCCTAACAGTTAATGATGGAACAATTAAACGCGTGGCTGATTGATCGACAGAAGGTACAAAAAAGTGGTCGTTCCAGTTTCCCGGATGTGACAATGTGTGTACAAAAATTTTACAATTTTTTGAGTGTTTCAGGGTTCCTACCCGGCATGGCCGGGCTGTGGGCCTTTTGGATGAGGTTCAGGTTTGGCTGTTAAACGATCTCACTTAGGGTACTAACGTCTATGGCATGAATGTCTTCAAAAGCAATTTCGACCTGGAATAATGCCGATTGATAATTTTGAAGGAGTGTAAGACAGATGGAAATAAAGAATGACGGTTCTTAACTCACTGTGGGGAAGCCCGTAACATCTATATCGAGATTTGCTCTGTGCTGAATGCGTTGCTGTCGATCAAATGCAGGTTGTTGGGATCCATCTTAGAAACATGCACCTGTATCAATCGTCCCAGAGGTATATCCCCTCATTGTTGGGATTCACCTTAGAAAGCGTTGAAGTGGATGACTTGGTCTGTGCAGACATGATCAGCCTGGTGGGCTTGCAGCTTGGCCCCTACAGAAGTAGCACCCATGGCATGGTTGGTAAAATCAATGTAGGACGTAGAGACGGCTCATGACACAGGTCGACAAACGGCTCGGCCACCGAGATATCATCTGCATCTCAACTGAGGCCCTACGACGATTTAATTAAGATATTGAGCAGATTATGGGTTCTAGAATGTTCGCTCCAGGCCTTGCCTACTATTTGCCGGCTCTAATTTGGTGCTGATGCCTGTGGCCTGAGGACTTAAATTAGCCCATGGTCCCAGGCTCACGATGCCTTAGACGTAAATACATAAAGCTTTGCTTTTCATAAAGACAGTGCAGCAAATCGTAATCTAGAACCATAACGTCTAACCTTAGGGGCTTAGTCTGCCTTGGAATGATACGGTGAAATTACATTCTGTTTTCCAAGAAGCTGGAATTAGCTCCCGAGAAAATACATTTCCACCAGTATAAATTCCTTCCCAGACAGGTTGTAATGCGATGTGGAAGAGAAAATGGCTTGGAGAAGCAGGAAGCATTATGGATTGATTAAAGAGGAATTCTTTTTGTAGCCTAACCAGTCATGGCTACAGCTGTCGATTAAATGGCCAGAATCTGTTCACCCGGCCTTGGAGGCCTCCGCATCCAAGATATATGATGCGCTTGGGTTCCCTAACCTTGCAACTATAATCAATATCTTTGAAAGAAGCGGTCAATGTATCTACTCTAGTAGAGGAGAGATTCAATTCTTTGATGATTACATTAAAGTATCGACATTAGGCTCATCAATTTTACTGCACCTTAATGGTAATCAAGCGTATTGAGAATTTGATACATATTGAGTCATATCTTGAGTGCCGATCTCCAAATCTCGATCGGATGCTAAAAGAGTTTTCCCGCAAAATGATACACAAAGTTGAAGTTATTATGGAAAATTGAATTTCAAAAAGTAGTTGGAGATTGAAAGAACTTGATCCCGGCATTTCAACTTGGCTTCCACGTTCAGTCCGAGCTAGAGTGTCCACGGGGCAGGCTACAAGGTGCCCCCAGTATATCAGCTCCTGCAGAGGACGTATATCGGCACGAGCAGGTTGCATTAAGGGCTGACATGTAGAGTTGATGTGACAGCGTTAGAATTGATATTATAGTACAAGAATGTGCTGCATTCACAATTAAATGTTATCCGTGCTTATCGTGCCTACCTCCACGTCCGCCAATGCATATACAGCTGGTCGAGTAACTAATGAGGCGGAAGAGTCCACCCCCACAGGTTGATTAACCCTGTTGCTGCTAAGTACATTATGCAGCTCAGTCTGGCCTTTGTATCCGAATAGTGACTTGATGAATTCCTTCTGCAATAAAAACACAGGGAACCGAACCGTGACTACGCTAGATGAGGCAAAAGAGATCTATATATAGTTTTAGCGTAATCCCTCTACGGAACCGGCATTCTGACTTACCCAGAGGACTAGATCCGCAGAAATCAGATCCGCCCAACCCACGCCCAGAAGGATGCCAGTGAGGATGAGTATCAAGAAGCAAATTAAACTATTACCTAGATAAAACCATTGAATAAAGTCGTGGTGATGTCCCTTTCTTACAATGTAAAAAAGATATAAATATCCCACCCATAAACCGGTGTATACTCCACAGGTTCCAAAGAGTATGAGTTTCAAAATGAAGGAGAGCTGATCACTTTTTTTAATTATCCTGTGGCAATTTTAGCTACCGATCGACAATTCTAAGACCGATTTGATTATACCAGATACAAAGTCCAACAAGTAAGAGATATATCAGAGTGACTATTCCAAAGCAAGCCTTCTGAACCATTCTGTGGGTCTCAGTAAAGAGATTGCACAAGGATTCAGTCTAAAATACATTAGCAAGAAGATTATTATTCTATCAATGCGTATACCTCGTATATTCCTGACGAGCCAGAGTTAAAAAGGAGCAACCCGAAATAAGCGACTTGATGCCTCTGATTGTCTAATCAATCAGCGTGAGCACTAAAGAGCAGGGAGGAGCATACCATGAACTCTTGATGACACTACGCCTAAAAGGATCGCAGAAGATGCGAAGGAGATGAGGCAAATTGCTAACTGCCACGGTCTACGCACTTCGGGTAGAAAATAGCCGCCAACCTGGCTGGAGGCAGCTACAACGGTGACCAATGAGAGGGTGAGGGCCGCTGCGAAGGGAATTGCGTCTCCTACTGATGATCCAGGGACCACATGCAAGATATCCGTGAAAAGCTTGACTAGCATAATGGTAGAAAAGGCAAATGATAATACACTATAGAAGGGAAGCGGAAGAAAAGCGGTGAGCAGTGAAAAAATAATAAATATATATGACTGAGAAAGTGAAGTGGACAGAGATTTGTTCCCTCATTCTGTAGCATCTTTTTATGCGTTGAACTGGATGATCATGTTAAAGCTAGAAACAACACTAGGAGTAATGATTTCTAACGCGCAGCTCTATTGGTGGATTAAGATGTTATCACTAACCCTACTACACTACATTCAGGGAACCCCTCCTCGACATGCAATAACCATGTTTCTTATTTCTTCATCTATACCAGGTACAGAACAATCTTCCCAAACTCACTCAGCACCAAACCAGATCAATAACATCACCCAGAATATTAGCCACAATATCCACCAGCAATACAGTTCACGTTAAAAACATCTCCGCCCAGACCGGCGGAAAAGGTTATGTCTTCTTTTCAAAGATAGGATTCCTGCAGAGGAGCATGCCTTTTCCTCCCTACAATGCCTTTCTCGGTTGAGACAATGCGTATTCCCTCACACTGCCAATCAGCGAGCTCGTTTTGAAGTCTGGCGGGGTAAACTGTGGATATGAGCTAACATACAATTTAGTGGCAAAATCACGAATCTCAAGATCACACTAGCCGGCAAAGGATGCCACCATCACCGACAACAAGGAGTCTGTTATCCACAATAAGAATTCGCGGGCAGGGCTGGTTTGGGGTTTTGGGTTAATCAAAACCTGGATATTTTAGAGTGTTACAGAAACGGGGACCAGCCTGGCGCTTGATGTTTTTGGGTTGTGATTGTCGGCCACTTTACTAGTATTTGCCGGCCAGTGTGTTGGCCTTGAGTTACTTTTGAAGAGTGTTTTGATAGTTCCCTGGCATCGGATTTGATACGCCCTTTTTTTATGTCTATTATATTATGCTCCTAAAAATCCCCATTTTTGCAAAATACCCATGTATTATTTTTCCCAGAATTTAATTTTATAATAGTAAAGCGCTTTCAAGTCTTAGAGGGGATACCATAGAAATAAGAATCTGGCCTCACGGGGTAAAATCATAGGTAAAGATTCCTAGATTACATACACAGTGCTCCGAGCAACGTTCTATGTAAGATCGTAAAGCGGATTGTTTTTTCTGAATATTTAAAAGCATTATAATCTCAGTTAAACATTATGAAAAAAGGTATGGTTATTATAGCTATTATAGTTATTATGACTTTTTTTATGTTAAATATAGAATAAAATTTCTGTATATAATGAAATTTTTTTATTCAATAGAAGTAACTCGCGTGTAAAGTCATCTACGTTTTCTTTGGAAAGGGAAGGATTACAATTCACTCTCCCAGCCCCTGCCTGTTTTAGAAAAGGCTCGAGGTCTAGACTTTGTTTTCAGAATCAATAACGGTAACACGGGCCTGAGGCCGAGCTCGTTCGATAACCAGACTTTTCCAATTCTACTAAGCCCGCTCATCCGCGAGCGCTTATCTCGCTCCGCTATCTTCGTGTAAAAGGCACGATCGACAAAGTGTAAGGGGTCTACTAGCACGTAAAGGTTTCGAAACTAGTTAGTGCATGTTTTAATTTGTTTGAAAAATCCCCGTAGCTGCATGGGAGAAAGAGCTAAGAAAGAGCTAATTTTGCCATGGAGGGGAAAGAAGAACATCGATCCAACCAGAAGCAAGTAGATGCACGGAGTGGCCGTGACTCTTCGTTTTCCAAAGCATCCCCAGATTTTTGATGTAAAACGGAGACTTCGCAATTTTTTTTCAGTCATCATGGATTAATGCGGAGATGCTCTGGAATGGATTGTCGCAAAAGGACACCAGAAATGGGATATTCGGAGTGCCTAGTCAACAACACTTCCCGTGGTGTAAAGTTCTTGTCAAATCTAGGTCTTGTTCATCATCTGGGCAGTTCCACGATTTAATTTCTCGCATGGCATCGACCTATGATGCTATACCAACTAGGCGTAGTGCAGGTGGTAAGCACATGACCGTGGCGTTCGGTGGCCCCAAGAAATTCCAATTGAACGAGGAGGTCCCAGCGACACGTCCCCGGTTCCAGGGCTCAGACAACATTATCCTTTGCCTCACTACCTTCCTAGGTTTTGCATCATCTGCGATAAGTAAACCTCCCCCTGTCGTGGAAATTTACCCATGTCGACGCCAGTTCAATGGTGATGTAAGGTTGAGAGCTCCTTCCCCTCCCCTTATCTCTTCTCAGATTCTTTCAATCTATGACTGTATTCAACTCTCGACTCCGAATTATACAGAACCGTATCGGCGTCCGATGCACCGTAAAGTCACACTGTACAGCTCCTGCGCATTTCATGAATAAGCATGAGCCCGGGCGTGATGTGTTGGGATGCTCATCGAAAGATCTTTACGGGAATGAGCCATCTATCAGTCTTGATCTTCGGAACCAAGCCAAGTGACCTGACGGGGCATGTTTCTGCATAATTTATTTCTTCGCCTTTCGAAGGGATTTTCTCTATTTTCGTCTTCAACCCCTTTCATTCACACATAATTCCATACTGTGGGCAGTCCTCATGATCACCTTAGCTGAGGTGCTCTCTGTAGGACCTGCTCAATAGATACTGGCGTGTGAAAATTTTAACAATCACCTTGCAAGTTTAATGCCCGAGAGTCAGCCATGGCGTTAAAGTACCGAAACACGGCAATCTGGAGAATTTGGCGCGGTTTTTAAGAGTGTGGCTTACACTTGCATGCCGGTGGCCAAACGGCTACGACTTGATCTAACTTCCCATCTCTCCAACCAGCTGGCAAAAGGATGTCACAGCATGCTTGCTATTGAAGCCTAGGTTGAGCGGATGGGGAAAACCGCGATTCCCCAAACCTTCTCTCCGCAAAGAACATGGCCTGTTACTTCGCGGGCTATATACTAACGCAAGGTCGAGGCTGATTAGTTTGGTGGGGCTAGCTAGGGCCCTGTGCCTGAAGATGGCCTCGACCCCTTTAACCCACCCAGTCGCCCCAGTCGCCCCAACCGCTCCAACCGCTCCAACCGCTCCAACCGAGTGAGATACTGTTCCCCGTCAATGTCCACAAACAGGCGTAAGTGATGCTTTTGGATTCCTTCCCCTTGGTATGTTGACTGCAGAGTCAGCGAGTGTGCTGGATGCTATCATGGACCCCGTAAAATGCTTTCGCCAGCACCATAAGAGAGTTCCGTGAGCACTCGTCCATCTTCACCCTCATCACCTTTTATTCTAGCTTTTATGCAACTTCGATTCAGTCTTTTAAGCTTTTAGGCTTGCCTTAGCTGCTCTCTCTCAAGGCTGCTTGGCTTGTCTTCGATCATCTCTGATCCTCTGGCGGTTCGTTCTGGGCATGATCATTTTTGTCGCCGTTATCTGTCACACCCTGGCAATTGTTCTAGCATACGCCGTTTACTCATCCCACCCAGATCCATATTTAAAGGCATATGCAGTTCATGAAAGGATCCAGGTTACCATTTTTTTCATTCATGAATTTACCATCTCAGCTTTGTATATTTGGGAAACGGCCAAGCTTAGGGGAAGTTGTATATATATATATATCACGTTCTCCGGGCCATCCAAACACTGGCCTACCCTTTGGCCTTTTACGTACCCAACAGAGCTTGTCCATTCTGTCGCCCTAGCTTACAGGCCGAAATAGCCAGAGTGTCCTTGCCCCATGAGGTCAAATTTGACCCCTCTGCATCGCACCAACATGTGAAAAGCGCTAGAGTAACGATTGCGCTAGCGTCAGGAGGTTACATTTGACCCCTCCTGATGACAGAGGTTCAAACTACCGAGTCACAAGCACCAGTGCTAATAGTTTAAGTTAAATGGCTGTTAAGTAGTTTTTCTAATATAGTACATGAGCTCACTCACTTAAGCAAAGCATAGTGCTTATATTCTCACTCCAACCTAGCATGAGTGGGCACCAATTCGATGTCCGGCTTAACCCGAAGTAGATTACGCCAGTCCCGCCCAAAAGTTCGAAAGCGGACCAGCACCAGCCCCATGGGCGTCTATATGTCAAGATCAGCGGACACATGTTACGAAGAGTCATGATCTGAACTGGTTCTGATAAATGAATCGCAATTATACGCTAACTCGAAGAGTAACAAATCATGGCGGCCAGGATTATCTTGTGCCAATGCCCGTTAGGAGCCACGAGCGACGCTATGTTCATTTTCGGGGCTCCTTGTTTCAACCTGCGGCAACGGAGCATGCCTAATCGACTATCATGACCTTTCATCTTGGTTAAGCCTAATCTTTACCGTGCTGATACCGTCAGCCAAAGGGGTACCGGTTCCTCTTGGGCAGGCGCTACTGCATTTGTTGCTGGCAGGGTCTGAGATATCTCCTGGTCGCTCCTGATGTGTGGCTCCGAAGCCATCTGATGACTGGATATTAAAAACCCCTTTTCCTTAATCTAGTCCTCCGCAGCACCCAGATAGATCGTCCCTGAAGGCGACAATACATTTGATTTGAAACTTCCAGATCCCTGAGCCAGAATGCACACAGTCTTAAAATCCGCGGAGCCAACTGTCATCTTTGCTGCATCTCCAAGTCTGGACAACCTTAGTGTAGTACATACCAGACAGCGGTCCTAGTCACCCTTCCCTATCCTTCTATTCTACCCTTCCTCGCCGAGACTAGGAAGCAGCCCAAGCAAAGCAAACAGACTACGGGCACAGGGCTGACTGTCTTCCCGAGCCAACTCTCTTTTTTGTCGGGCTATTGTACTGCTGCTTCTGCTGGCTATTGACCTCCGCTACAGCAA
This sequence comes from Xylogone sp. PMI_703, assembly GCA_021399445.1. NCBI lineage: Eukaryota > Fungi > Ascomycota > Leotiomycetes > Xylogone > Xylogone sp. PMI_703. The sequence continues at coordinate 66,749 of JAJTUQ010000003.1, forward strand.
CTAGCTCTTACTATACACCGTACCGCTTTCCTATCCGGACACAGGATGACGAGACGGGGCCTTGTACACTCTCTTTTCACGTAACAAAAGTCATCACTGTCCCTGCCCGCCCGTGGTCATCTCTTCACTCACACCAGACCTCGTCGTGTCTTATAATTTACGAGCTCAGTCATATCTCTGCCAGGCTTATTCGTCTATCTTCTACTCTTTCTACTCTTTCTCTTTCTTCTTCTGCATATAACTTGCACTTTTATATTCCGCCTCTGACCTTTCTCACTCTCTTATCTCTTCCTCTCACGATGTTCACTGTTAAACAGCCAGCAGCATATCAGCCTTGCAATCCCTCTCATGCGTACTCTCCTCTCTTTTCTCCGGGACAGCCACGGTCAGTTCCTTCCTTGCCTCCCTTATCGAGCACTGAGAAGTCACCGTTGGCTTCTCCTTTCTTACCGGCAAGTAAACCATCCGTTCAATTAATATCGAGCACCCATCGTAGCCTTCCTCCACCAGCAGCCACAACGTCGCCCCAACTACCAACGCAACAGCAAATACCACCGTTATCTCCGCCGCCTTTAGCACAGCCGGCTCCTTTATCTCAGTCGTTAGGCCAGCTGCCAGCTCCTCCACAGCAGTGGCAAGGAGCAGAGGAGTCCATGGCGAATTGGCTACTGGCAAAAGCTGAAGAAGATAGGAGAAGGCAAGAGGAAGAGAAAACTCGACAGCAAGTCCTTCGTCTAGAGCAACGAAAGATTGAGCAGGACATGCTTCGAACATCGTTGAACGGAGGCATTCCACCGAACATGTTGCCGATGGTTTTTGCAATAATGAGAGGAGGTAGCCTTCCTCATGCAAGCTTGGAATGGGTCCAGCACCGCATGGATCACGTTCAGCAACAGCAACAGGAGATTCAACCACAGCAACAGTTGTTGCCCAGTCAGAGCTATTCATCACCAGAACAGGAACAGCAGAGAGATTTACGAACCAATTCCCAGCTTTATCGTGTACAACAACAACACCAGTTGCCAATGACTCTACCTTCGATACCTGTTGGGCCTAGTCAAGAGACAGATTTCGTTTCGGGCTATCCAATGTCACCAGGAACAAGGTCAAAGCGAACATCATTATCTCAGGGCTCGATTCCTGGTCCGCTTCAGACAGCTCAGCTGCCGGGGTTGAATACAGGGGAGATCCGTAACCAACCACTTCCAGATCCTACCATGCAGATGGTGCCAGCTCAGCTAGGTCATCCTCTACGGCAAACACAAATTGTCCAACAACAGCAAGAAACACAATCTTCGTCTTCGATATATTTTCACCACTGGCGACCACCTACCCCACAAGCTGGCACAAGGAGGAATCAGCCAGCAAACGAGTGTTCAAGCAAGCATTAACTAATCTGTTCTTGTATCAACTAAACTCAGGTTAATCAGCTATCGAAATACTACAACCACTTCTCCAAAAACGTATGTGCCTTGAACAACAATCACAGGTGGGATAGGATTTTTCCATCAGCGCGTATAGTTTCAATCATGGTTATTGATCTTCTGTTTTCAGGACTTAAAGATCAAAGCTATCAGGCATTAGAAATAACACTTTCTAGTATAAAAATGTATGGGAAAATTTCTACCTCAGTGATTTCTGTTAGAACCAATACATCCACCCCTTTGGGACAACCGATCCAGAAACCAGATTTATCAAGGTTATACAAAGTCCTGTTTGTGCATATTATATTATTCAAGGCAATCTTGTGTTTTTTGAACCAATCTTTAACATCATCATAATCTTGAGCTACAACTCGAATACGATTAGTTCAATGACCGATAATATTAATAGATCTCCCGTTAGGCATATCTCTTCTTAGTCTTGGTGTGGAAGAAACTTCTATGATCTCGAACGATGTCCAATTTGGAAGCGTCTCTTTCGCTCGCCAGCTCTGCCTCCATTCACTCGCCTACCTCCTTTAATATGAGTTCTCTTGTTATAGTAAGATCAGCTAAAAGCTGTTAACTAGTAATTATAATCATTATCCACAGATTGTAAATATAACACTTTGAACTTACTTGTCTCTAGGGCGGAGGCATGGAAAAGTGTAGGTTTAAACTTAACTGACTACGGCTATCTGTCCCCTAGTCATTGGGATGTTACGGATGGGTCACGATCTATGGCAACTCGGCTCTATACGCTGGTCGTGCCACTAGGTACGTCTTGGAGCTGGGACGGTGGGCCTATGAGGGACTATAAAATTAGAGATGTAAGCGCGGGGGAGTTCGTGTGGTGCTGCTGCATTGAGCCTCTGAACAGCTGTTTCAATATGTACAGTAGTTGTAGCCAGAAATACAATAAATAATTGACCCCTAATTACTAGGGAGAGAGGCTAGGGTGTTAATAAGAATATTTCAAGATATATACATAATTAATGCTCCATTCGAACTGGATTGGAGCCGGTAAATCTGTTTGACTTTTACTCTCACTTTAGAGTTACAGCGGACTGGACTCCCTTGCAAGAGGTGCCCTGCCTGGCTTTCCAGGTTTGCCCACTGGCGTTGACTGTCCGTCTTAGGTTCCTGCTTGGTCACAACAACATCACTTGAGACAACTGGACTGTAATCATTTCAATACAAACCGTGGGTCGAGGATATGATAAGTTGGAGGTTGTGTTGTTATGGGTATATTTGCGTACTCGTACCGCAATCGTTCTGACATTTGCGCTTTCAAAGCTGTGTCTGTTGTAGAATGCGCTGACAGAAATAGTTTCAATTATCGGATAGACTGGAGCGAGGTCCGTGACCGACCTCCCCAGGGATGCAAGTTATCTATCCAATTCAGTGTAGAAACGCCATTCGAAGTCAAATTCCAAGCTCTGCGTTGGTCAAGAAATGTGAACCTCCCCCACAACGATAGCCTTCCCCCTCCTTAAACCATCTAAATCCCGCAGGGCAAATCCCCATATCTCTAATCTTCTTCTGGATCGCCCTTTCCTGCGCTTTCTTCCTCTCCGCCTCTTCTTTGGCCTTCCTTAATTCCTCCTCTGCCTCTCTTTTTGCTCGTAGAACAGCCTCAATCCGTTGTTTCTCTTTCTGCAGCTCTTCTTCGATTTCTTGGCGCCGTTTTTTGTCTGCGATTCGCTTCTCTTCTGTCAATTTTTGAATTTCTTCGAGTATGGCTTCTTCGGCTTCTTCTTGGGCTTGGTATTTGTGCTGCTGGGCTCCAATGAAGGCCTGTTCGGCTTCTGCTAAAGCTTTCTCATCGGCAACGCTCTTTTGTAGTTGTTGCCACACCTTGTCAGGCACTCCAGGGTCGCGTTGCGGTGGTGAACCTGCCGTATCTTCGGGATTTTGCTCCCCTGCAGCTACATCCTCGATCTCAAGGATTGGGGCTGCGGTTTTTGTCTTCGATACGGTCGCTGATTTGTTTTGTGGAGCCTTTGGCGGATCCTGTGTCAAAGTAGGGCATGGGCAAGGTTGAGGCTTATGGCCAGGGTTTAGAGAGTCTTTCCTGCTTTCGTTTCTGGCTTTGTGAGACTGAAGCATCTTATCCAGATTTCGTATAATATCAGCAGCGTTCACTGCTAGATCGGAGGACTTCGAGCTTGCAAATGCTTCTGAGCAGATAGATTTGGCAATATTCTTTACGTCTCTGCCATTTCCCCAGGATTGAAGTTTGGAGAGTTCTGTGAATATGTCTAGCATTCGCTGATATTCATTATGTGGTGCGCAGTGAATCAACGGCGTGATATCTATCTCCTCCGTTTTGATCTCTCGTTCTAAAAGTTCAAGGCATTTCTCTGGAGCCATGTTCTGGAAAACCACTTCTTCAGGGAAACGGCTGGAGAGACCAGGATTGAGACGCAAGAGCTCATCCATGTCTTCGGTGTAACCGGCAAGGATGACAACTATCTTTTCTATAAATTTCGGTTTTGTTAGACTATCAACGAGCTCGTTGACAGCTTCTCTGCCAAATCCACCGTCGCAAAAGCGGTACGCTTCATCCACGAAGAGAACTCTTCCTAAAGCTTCTGTTAGCTTTAGCTGAGTCTTCGGTCCAGTGTGGCCAACATATTGACCGATAAGATCGGACGCAGAGCATTCAACGTAATCGTTGGAACCCAGAATACCCATTTGGTAGTATAGTTGACTAATCTTACGTGCCACTGTCGTTTTTCCAGTTCCTAATCGAAAGTGGAATTAGCAAGCTACCTGCCTGTTAAGTCAGAGTTATTTCGTTACCTGAAGGCCCTTTGAAAAGGAAATTGAACGGAATCTGACGTCGGGGGTCTTTGTTGTGAGCCTTCATATTCTTGGCGATTCGCTGATACTTCTCAAGCTGGTCGATGAGTTTTTCACAACCAACAATATCAGCGAATAAGTCTCTGCAGCTCACTTCGGACCCAGTGGTGCGGTCATATTCTTCATCGAAGTCTTGAGGAAGAAGCATAATCTCTGGATCAGAGCTGTCTGCTAAGGTAGCTGAAGTTCGCTTTTGTTCTAGCTCCTTGGCGCGTGATAGGATGTTCTCTACAGCCCCCGCATTGCCGAAATTGGGTCTATCTCGTTCACGGGCGAGAACCTCGATAGCAACTCCTTTGGCCTCGTCCGTTGCTTTCAAACCCTGTTGTTTGAGCTTAAGATCAAGAACGCGCATCAGATCCGAATCGTTGAAGTCGTCAAAGTAGAACGCATCACTAAGTCGAAAACGCCTTGCAAGACCAGGATTTGAGTGATTCATCATGTCCTCCATCTGTTCTTTGTATCCCAACAGGAGAACACACAAATCTTCACCTGGGGTGCTTTGCACGTTGGCCACGATGGTGTCAATGACGGCAGTCTTATAAGGGTCCGGATTACCACCGCCAACTCTGCCACCGGCATCAAGACCGTAGGCTTCGTCAATCACCAGCACTTTTCCGGTAGCAGCCTTCAAGATATTTTTCGTATTTTCTTCCGACTGTCCGAGGGCTCCTCCTACAAAATCAGAAGGATTCTTGATGACTACTGCACTCATGTTAGAATCAAAAAGACGGGTAATGATTACGGGGTACATATCTTCTCTTTTTGACAGCAGGCCTAGATCGGCCAATATTGAGCCATATAGCTTAGCAACAGTAGTCTTCCCTGTGCCAGGGGAACCAAGGAATACTCGATGAAGCGTACAAGCAAGCGGCTCAAGTTCTCTGAGTTCTCTTTGATAGTTACGTTGGATCATACCGACGAGGGCTTCCACGGAGTCCTTAACTCTCCCTAGTCCTATTAAGAACTGCAGTTCTTTCCATGCACCACTTTCTTTTATCGCACCGCTTGGTTCGGGGCCGATGAGATCTTCTTTCGTGAATAGTAGATCATCCGGGCTATTTCCCGAGACTCTCTCGTTCCTCAACCGTGAAGCTTGGCGCTCTGTGACTAAGGCCCAGACATTCTCCAAGTCGCGCGCATTTCCATATCCCTCCGTCCCGCGTTTCCTTCCGAGACGCTTAACCACAATCCTTGCATATAATCCGTGTCTGCCGTCCTCGAGATGAGCTCGACCACCGTATTTTCGCTTGATCATGGAGTCAAACATGATCAGTAGTTCTTGGTCTGAGTAGTCGGCAAAATTTAGTCTGTGAGGCATACGACTGTCGAATCCAGGGTTGTGTTCGAAGAACTTCTCCATTTCCTTGGTATAACCGGCAAAAATAAAACCAATGGTACCTCTTCGGTTTTCGATTTCCGCCAGGATAAAATCTAGGACATTTTTGCCTCCGAAGTTATTACCTGATGCAAGCTGATAGGCTTCATCAATGAAAACGACGCCACCCCCGGCTTTTATAAGACCTTCAATTATCTTCTTGGCGCCAGGTAAGCCCTCGTTTGCTAGCCCGGAACCTGTGATCTCGGCAAACTCCTTTCCAGGCAAAGCGCCGACGGAAGCCAGGAAGCGTGCATATATACGGGCTACTGTGGTTTTGCCTACAGAGAGTTAGAAGGAATATTGAAGGGTCTGCAGGGCAGTACCTGTGCCGGGATTCCCCAACATTACCATCCCCATCCTCTCCGTTTTCATGTCCACCCCTTGTCTTTCAACAGCCTCGATCTTTGCCTTAATTCTGAGAAATTTCTCTTTTACTGCATCTAGGCCGGTGAGCTTCATGAGATCATCAATAGCTGCATTAGATGCTCCTTCAACCCTCTTCTGCCTCTCCCATTCTAACTCGGAAGGACTTTTCTCGAGCGAAGTAGATTCTTGTGTGGCTGGGATTTTCTGGTTCTGTTGATCCGGGTGCTCAGATAGTTTAATCTTATCATCATTGGTTGGAGAATTCGGAATAGTAGCATCTCGTGCGTCTTCTGCGGCTTGTGCGGGTTGCATGGCTTGAGTAGTCTTGAGAGAGGCGTGTTGCAGAGCCTGTTCCGCTTGACGTTGTGCAGCTACCAAGTCCTGCTTTTTCTGTTCGAGATGCTGTGCCCTTTCCTTTGCCGTTTTCTTATCAGCAGCTTCGTCTCTGATCTTCCGTATTTGCATTTCAAGATCGTCGATCTCCATGTCATGCTTCACCTGAGCTTTCAATCTTCCGTCCTGAAGTTCTATCTCAGCTTCCAAGATTTTGTTGTCTCGTTCATCCTCAATCTCGCAGATTTTGCACCTCCATGGTTGAGACTGGTGACACTTGCGCTTCTGCACATGCCCATTCGAACATTTGATCTCGATGATTTTCTCACAGTCCATTTGGGAGTGATCGGAACGGTAGTGGCATCTTCGCGGGCATTTGTGTTTACCACATCTTAAAAACGACCCGCTTCGCAGCACCAGTTAGCAAGAAGTCTTGATGCAACTCGGATACCTACCATGGTTCTTTACATCCACCATCAGGACATTCCTTGTCAAAGTCGTCCGGAGAACGTAGGATAGTAAGTCGTGTTGGATGCTGCTCGCACTTGACTGGGAGCCCATCATAGATATGCTTTTTAGCTTTGAGCATATCTATAAATCGATTCCACAACTCTCCACCCTTTTTGGAGGTCGTGAATGTCTCTGCATTACCGATAAGAATGAGGCCATCTCGGGCTCGCGAAAGAAGCACGTTGAGCCGTTCTGGAGAAGACATAAAGCCGATATCGCCATGATCGTTGCTTCTTGTTAGCGAGACTATAACAATCTCGCTCTCATCGCCCTGGAAATTGTCTGTAGCTCGTCAGCGCATTCGATCATCCGGATAAATAATTGACAATGTGATTATATGGATTAAATTTTATTCTGTCCTAAGACTTGTTGACTCACCTATTGTAGATATACTAACCTTCGGTTTGTTGACCTGAGCAGTTGCCGCGGGCATCAAGCCAGCACGGACCAAGTCATGCGAGTCGAGATCGCTCAAAACTGGATCATTATCTTTGCTTAGCTCTTCTCTCAGAAGATGAAGCTGGCCGAGGTAGGGGGTCAGGATGACAATCTTCTCCGTCGGTATCCTGAGGTCTTGTTGGCTAAGATAACGCAGACATTTCATTGCCATATGAACCTCAAATATATTCCTCTTTGTTAATGGAGTGGTACCATCTTTCCAGTCTCGTACGTTCTGCATTTCCTCTTCTCTATGGGGATGATTTAGGAAAATAACGTTGTCCTGGAGCCCTTTAATATTTTGTCTATTCTCCGTATTCTTGGCATCGACGAGGTTTGGATAAGTAAGTTGTCTCACATATTCAGCCAACTCAGGTCGCATGCGGTGTTGCTGATGTAGAGTGTGATGAGGGTATCCTTGTATCACGAGCCTTTCAAAGAGTGATCGATTCAAATCGTAGCCATCACCTTTCTCCACACTGAGGGCATAATTAGCCTTCGGTCGAAGCTGCTTGTGATCGCCTATTAGAACAAGCTGCTTCGTATGTGGGCCTAATGCTGTCAAAATGTGGCTTTCTAGAATTTCACCTGCTTCTTCCACGAGGACAGTTCCGGGACGAACTGAGTTTAGGCTTTGGATATATTTTGCTGCGGCCGTGGTAGTGCAAGCAATGATACGCTTGGATCGGAGTACTGTGAGCTCTCTTTCCATGTATATAGACGCAATCTGCTCGATGTAGTCGTTGTACTTAGCACCCCATTGTTGAACTGCATCCAATATTTCCTTAAGGATCTCGGCTTTCCATGCCTCATACAGTTTTAATCGATCTGATGCCTTGATGTTCCATACTTCCGAATACTTGGCCATTTCCCCTCTGAAGGGTGTTGCATCTTTTCCGCGAATCCAGCGATCCAACAGGTAGAAATTATCCATGGCTTTGCCTTTCTTCCCTACCTTTTTCGTTCCATCATTCCCTGAGGGTACTTGAAAAGCTAGATGGAAAGGCGGGCCATCCGTCAAAAATTCCAAATGTTCAAGAATATCTTGTTTCGGGGGAGCCGCCTGCTCTAGGGTTGAGAAAGCACTTTCCAAACTTTTCGCTTCATCCTGGGCCTCTAATTTGGTCAAGTCAAGCATGTTATATTGTTCTGGAGCAAGCTTTACTAGTGATGTAGCATCTTTCATCGAAAGGTCTCGAACAGATGGAGCCGCCTTCGACCCAAGACGAACGATATCACTCCTTGGAGTGCCCATGCTTATGATATCGTCAAGAAATTGATCCAAAGCATGGTTCTTATATGATAAGATAAGAATCTGTTCGTCGGAGTGGCAATAAAATGCTTTCGTAAGTAATGCACCAATAAATGATTTTCCTGTCCCTGCTAACTATTAGGGAGGATTCATCGAGTATTAGGAGTGGCCTACCTGGCGGCCCTTGAATTAGGCATAATCTTCTTTGAATTCCCGAGAGAAAGCATTCGGCTTGGGATTTGTCCAATCTAGTGGATTGGGGGAGTTTGAGAGCGTCCTGGATATCATCAGAAGGATTGTGAAGCAATTTCTTTGCTAATTCTTCAATATCGGATGAAAATTTGCATTCTGGGGGCTTTAGCCTGGAACCCGCATGCCAACAAAGAATTTCGTCCTCAAAGGGCAGTTCCCTGATCTCCTTCAGCTGCTTCAAGATAGGGGCGTAAGAGAACAAAGCAGTACTCAACTGCACCAATTTGATGTTCTTCGCCTTCCTTATCCGGCGCAATGCTCTTTCTGTGTTGGCTGCTGGTATTTGCAAACAAATCACAGGCGGCTGCTGTGCGAGAAGATCTTCCTCGCGAACCAATGCACCTAGCGTGGTAACTTCCTCATCTGCAATTAGACAGGCTAGTGATCCATGCTTCAGATATTTTGGATTGTCCTTGAGGAACTGTTGCCGAACCATTATGCTCTTCTTCGGCATCTGCGGGAGATCATTAGTGCACCGCAGCTGTAGAGCCCATGGACTTCGGCCATCGCAATGGACACCACTCATGGAGAGATTCTCTACTGAAAATGCTTTTCGCCGTCCCCCCTGGATGTTCTGAACTATCTGTATTTCCTCCCTCATCTCGCGAACCACGTCTTCGCGGAGTAATCGGAACTGGCCATCAATATGAGAAGCAAGCCCGTTAGGCTCTAACGCAAGCTTTTTCGTCTCGTGGGATCGTGGCAGGTAGGGATCTTTCGTAGTAAGCTCGTCCGCTGTTGGGATGATCTCAATTTTGCTAATTTCTCTAAAATCATTATCGTGACGCCCACCCGGTCCGTTCTGCCAATTTACATGTTCCGTATTCAAATTGTCAATTATATGTGTAATTCTTTGAGTCTGCAGACGAATCTCTCGTTGTGTAGAATTCAAAAGCCTGTTTTGGATCAAACTGTCCTGTGCTAATGGTACGAATGTGATGGCCTTTTCTCTTGGTAGAGACACAAGTTGCAGTAGGATCCAGCAAAATGCTATTTCTCCATCTCCAACAAGCTCACCAGCTTTGAAAGCCGTTACCAATGCATTCAGTAGGAGTTCTCCCTCTACAAACTGCAGTATCAGTTGCTGTAAGACTGCCCCACCACATAACGTCTTGAGCTCTGGCGCCGCAAGGTAACGAAGAACCTTAGTGACTGCTCCTTGGAGAAAAGAAATTTTGTCATCTGAACTGAGGGCTGTCTGGAACGCAGCACGCCCGTGTTTGCTCCCGTGTATTCGTTGTATACAGGTTGTCTTGTTATCTTGGGCGCAAATCGCCTCAAGAAACAACTTGGCATTCTTGCTGTCAATAAGCTTCTCGCCGCTGAGCACACTTATAAAGAGAGTCCGAAGCTGTATACTTCGAGGTGTTCTGTGGCTTGACATATTGATGATGGTAGGGATTAGTGAAGCTGAACTGTGTAAGCATACCAAAGGTGAGAAATGAGATCACCTTTTATTCTAAGACAAGTGAATGATAGCGGGATGAGATGGTGGTGTGACTAGCCCCGCAGTGGGAGGCCTCAGGGCGGGTTCATTGGTGCTAATGGCCTTCCAACAAAATGCTGTTATTTATCGTAGAATTCTTTATCTTAATAAGTACAAGTGCAAAATCAGACAAATCATAACCCTTCTATAGTTGGCTATGCGCATGCCTGCAGTTTCACGATTAGCCAGCGAGTTTCAACCTAGAGTTGGATGATGTTGAGGTTTAGCAATGGGCGCAGGGAAACGCAGGGATGATATAGAGCCACTGAATTGCTTGGAATCTATGGCTACAATAGGTGCTATATATACAGTAGACTTACGGCTGTACAATAGATACGGCCATATAGGTCCGTAGAATACTGATAGTTACCTACAATAAGCCTTAGATACAAGCCCTAATAACCTGTATATGGCAGAGACGTATCCTCCGAATATTGCACCAGATAAGTCTTCGAGAATAATAATGGGAATCCCAAAGAAGGATCTATACTAATAATACATTTTTCAGTCACTAAATGAAACGGTCTTTACATTGGCAAGAATTACCCTGTCTACTCACAGCTAGTCTTCCATGAATATGTTTTCGATATATCGTAAGTCACTATTGACCATCAAGCTGATTCTTATCGAGCTTCTCCGGTGTCTTTTTGATGTGAGCTGGGCCTGCAAGGAGTTTATAGTATCAACACTCATCAATACTCATCGACAGAGAAGAATATAATCTATTCCACATATAGATAGCTATCATTGCCTTAATGATGGAAAATAGCCCAGGGCTAAGGGATAAATGTCAACGCCGGCCTACCGCTATCATCATGAAAAGTCCCCTTCTAGTACATTACCTCCTTGGACGCAGGAGACGAGATATCTACTAAAAGAACGACTGCTTAAATGTAAAACATGGTATTTTTCACATTAGGATGTATTGTGACCCTGCTGGCATCTGGCGCTTGAGACGGTGCTGTACCCACCGAGCTCACATCAGGACTAGAAAGTGGTGAAGGATCAAATAATCCGCTTAGATAACATCGCGCTCTTGCACAGACCAGATTAGCGTAGTATGCGGGCGGACAGAGACTCACAGCCTTAGTTGCCCTCCCGAAGAGGTAACAGAGGTTGTGTGTTAGATCCTCGAGAGCATCCGCGGCGGTGGGAAATTGCGGCTGGAGGGTGAGGTTGCGGAAAATCTCGTCATAGACAACATAATAGTGGGCTGGTCGAGCAGTGCCTTGGATCGCGGTATGCGCTTGGAGAAAGAAATCCCAGTTGCGCGCTTCTGTGACGCCACGGTCGACAATCGTGCCGTTGGGCAGATTCCCGCCGCGATCCACGTCTTCCACCTTCGTAGGATAAAAGCGCGTGTTATGGCGCTTTCCGACGATGATAATCGTCATGCGTGGCTTGTCAGCCTTCGTCAACGCCGCTGGATATACCTCTTTGCAGGCCTCGCGGAGAGCCGGGAGCTCCTGCTCGAGGACAATGTTGTATTGACCTTCAGACACCCCGTCTCGGTACACGAGAATGTTTTCGGGCAACGTCTTGTTCTTCTGTTGCCAAAGGAGAAGTCGCGACTTGAAGATCACATCAAGGTCAGCGACCATTTCCTGGCGAGGGGGTTGTATTCGAATATCGGCCGGCCATTGCCCAAGCCATTCATCAACGGAGGCAACGATCCCGGCAACACTTGGGGCATTCGATGAGGAACCGGGAGCCGGATGGGTCACGTCGATTCCAACGACCATGGTAGTCTTATGCCGAAGAAATCCTAGCTTCGATGGGTCAAGAGAATGATTTCTGCCACCTAACTTCAAATTAAACTTCAGACAGACGTTGGCCATATACTGTGGGTTCCCCCTGGCGAATTTTGAATCCAAAACACACACGTTGAGAATGCCTTCTTTGACATCGCAGATGAATTTGACGTGGTTATAGACTGCAGTCATCTCTCGCTCGGGGATTATCACTAGAACGAGCTTTGGTTTTCTCGGATTGACTACGAACCTGTGAATCCAGTGGCCAATTTGAGATTCCAGGTCTTGGGGGTTGGATGCGATGTGAACTCCCGGCATGTAATTGTTGACAGAAACCCCAAGTTCTCTGAGTTTAGTTTGGAGCTCATCCAGCTTCCCAAGGAAATCTTGATCAGATTGCCAAATATTGCGAGCGCCTTGCAGAGAAATTCGCAGATAGGTCCATCCAGGCAAGTCAGATTTGGTGACGAACTTCGACGTACGCATGTCCCAGCCTCCAAACCTAGGAGTTATCATCTGAGTTCCGGAATATTTGATTGTTGGAACACTTAATACTCGACCCGGGACAGTTATTAATTTGGGCGTTACGGTAATATCGAAGGCATCCTGCATGAACATCAGCTTCTGTTTAGCCAAGAGAGGATTTACACATACCAATGTCGGGTTCGTTGGCTCAAATCCTAGCAGGCCACCGCCGGAAGCAACAATTGAATGAGCATTTTGAAATGGCCGTCGTACAGCAAAACGAATCATCTGTTGTGTTTGTGCAGCGCTCAGCTTCGTACGCGCGGGCTGCCCAGGTGTGACCACGCAGACCTCAGCCGGTAAATACGATGGATTGTCTTTTGTAGAAACGTTAATGACAGGAAGTGAAGGGTCCTGGATGGTGATGTTATATGCTAAGAAAGCTCAGTCTTGCAGTCGAACTTGGGTGGAGATTGAAAACTTACTCTGCTTGAAGAAATCAAAAACACTGATGTAGCTCCCCTGAGACGGGGGAGCTGGCCCAGCCATAGGGGGCTTCTTACCCTTCTTCTTCTTTCCCCCTGCTTGAGGCGCGGGTTGAGTTGGAGAAGCACTCTGGGAATTATGTAGAAAAAACTTCACTTCCCCTGCGCCAGCTCCGAATTGTGGCACAATTGGCGGATGAGATAGATTGCGGCCATCATCTTTGGTAGCGAAACCTTGTACTATCTTCATTCTATGGATGCGCTGGCCCTGCTTATTCCTTCGCACAATGTGCGTCGCATCAATGGAGAGCTTCTTCACAAATTTCAATAAATTGACCTTGTTGGGGCCATTTTGCGACATGAAGGCTTGCATGAGCCTATCGAGCGGCCCATCCTCGAAGAAGGCCATATTTTTGACTTGCACGTTGACGAGGATTCGAGCCGTCGCAGCCCGAACACTCATGAAAAAGCCTCGGATCACCTGCAATCCGCCTCCCAGATTCCCTCTATCCTGGGTTCCCGGGTTCAGGTGGAAATGCCGACTAGTAGCAACCGTCGCTATCATTGAAGCCGCTTTTGGATGATGTCCCACTACGATATTCAAGGCTTGAATAATTTCCTCTTTGGAACCAAACATCAACCCAGCTTGTGATGATGTCAAATGATTGATCAGCTCGGCCACAGTAAGAGAGCCGGTGAATTGAAGTCGAAGTCGATTCTGCGTGGCATTTGGGGCAGGATCATCCTCATCTTCTGCGCGGTAGGTGACGAGGTACTCGTCTTCCAGTTCGAGCTCACTCCGAGAAATCAAGTTTGACTTGAAATCAGTAGCGATTTCGTATCCACGGGGCAGCAAATGTTCTTCCAAGAGAAGCTGTACAATCCTCTTCGCTTTCTTCCCTACCGGGGCTTTCCCTCTGTTGTCCGATGCGATACTAATGCCGTAGCGATACAACTCCAAATCATCTTTAGAAGCGAGCTTGAAATAGTTCGCCCATACCAGAATTTCCCTTCCTGTCACCCCATATCCTGGCCTGGGTGGGTTTGTAATCTGGCCGGGCTTCTTTTTCTTCACGTCAATCGCGGTATTATTTTCGATTTGGGTGACGTGCTGATCCGGGCTGGGAAGCCGCCCATCGCCTTGTCTGTGATAAGAAGCGGATATTAGTCGTCTGAGATGCTCGGATATCAAGGAAGACCGAGGCGTGAGACTTGCCTGTAGACCTCAACCTCAGGCGGGGGTCTGCCACCCCTGCCCCACCCACCGCGAAAAGCTCCACGACCCCCTGGGCCTCCTGGACCTCCTGCTCCACGTCCCCGAGGGTGAAAAGGTAGTGATTGATCTCCACGGCCTCGACCGCGACCCGGATAAGATGAAGATCCAGACATTTTGTGAGACTTGTAGGTAAAGTTTATCAGGTGAGAAAGGCGGCTGTGTTAAACCCGCTCGCATTTTATGTCGTACAATAATTAGGCACGACACTAGATTTAGCTAAACGAAACTGGTCAGAACATGGGGTTTGTATTTTATTCCAGATTCTTTGAGAGTTCGTGGTGAATTTCAGAGGCTGGAAAGATCATCACAGAGAAAGAAGGGCTGTCTCCCTACTAACCTAAAATATTTACTTGCAGATTGTTGCCCTTTTGGAGCATGCTAGCAGGAGTAATCCATTATTTAGACCAACACGCGGCGCTGAGGTTAACATTCGGTCCAGCTGGCATGTGAATTCCGACAAGGATCTGACTTTCAGACATAAAGTAGAGTTCACTCATGAACCCGCCGTAAATGACGCAGGCCCACATTCAACACCAGTCTGCTCAAGATTAGAGCTTATTGGACAGTTGAATGTCATCTATAATTTGCTAAGTTATCGTGAGAGAGAACCGCCCACGTCATCCTCTGCGATTCTAACCGAGTCTTGAGCCTATCAAGTACGGTTATATTCGAGTATTCTAAGTTGACCAATGACAAACTACCAAGGGTCAGAACGTCCGGCCAGCGATCCAGCTTTAGAGGAATAATCCTTTTCTTACTTAAGTTACTTGAAATTGTCTGTTCAATCACCGATGTTAGCTAACCTGCAACCTCGATAGTTCTCCTCTACATCAGCAAACTCCCTCAAGGTCTCTCTCCTAATTGTATCCTTGTGGTCAGAGAAGAGCATCTTAAGAGGCCCAAATCCGAAACCCTTCCTAGATGTTGAGACGTGATGGGTGATACTTCCATGTGATTCCCAGTCGACCGCGTAGGTGGACGTCTTCGATCCTTGTAATGTCGGCAGATCAGTGCATTCCGCCTCATCTTCGTCTCTCACCCCATAATGATGTAGTCACCAGGGAGGACTTCCCCATCATCTACCTATTGTTAGCTAAGGTTGACGGTTCGAATGAGGGGTCGAATGAAGGACCCCCTACGTGTTACAGGCCCGCCGCTTCTTCTAATCACTTATCGAACCGCCACTCTGTCACTTCGTTACTTTACTACCGCATAATCGCGTCGATTCCAGCACCGAGCTTTCATAACGGGAGGCCCGCACTTTGCACATTCTACACACCCATCCTTTATATCACCAGACATTTATATTCTCTCTGTGCTGAAAACTATCTCATATCATGTCTGAGAGTGCTGTTCCTCCCAGGCTACGACCGAAGTCTCGAAGTATGTTTGATAGTTCCTAAAACAATCAGAGCCAGAAGCTAATTGGTGCGTTGTAGCTGGATGTCCTCGTTGTAAGCAACGTGTAAGTAGTTCTCTCTCATTTCGTCTAGGTTTAACTAGTTGGCTGCATTATATCTAATATGCCGCCAGCGCATTAATGTGACGAAAAGCTTCCATTTTGCACACCCTGCTTGAAGAAGGGGTTGGATTGTCCAGGCTACCTACGTCCAATCAGGTGGTCTAATAAGCGCGATCTAGCTGTCTCGAAGACCCGAAGAGCAAGTCAGAGAACAAGCCAAGTCTCTCTAGAGAAGAGCCCGAAGATATCTATACGGGCGGTCAATCGATCAGAATCAATGCTGGAAGGCAGGTCGGTATCTCCTGTGCAATGGCCTGTGCCAGACAGCTGTAGTATGGCATTATCGGAGAATGATAGTCACGTCGGAAGTTCTATAGCGCAGGATTCACCTCCATATGTCTCTACCTTAGATCTAGATTTTTGGCAACTGAATATACCATCAGAGCTATCGGTTTCAAGATCTCAAGGTTGGGTATCGAAATCACAAGTTCATGATAGCACGTCCACCGGGTTTGCCTCGGATAATACTGCGGACATGCACTTCGATGCCCTTGGGTTAGGGCAGTTATGGAATATAGACAATACTTCATTCGATTTGTGTTAGATAAAGACTAGTTAGAAGCGTCAACACCACCTCTACTGGTAAACATGCCCGACGATCAGGATATCACACTCTCGAACCACTACTTCTCTTCAGTCTGTTGCATCAATTCCTGTTTCGATTCTCTTCGCAATCCTTTTCGCTCGTTAATTGAAGAGACTATGCTTTCATGCCCGTTAGTCTTCCATTGTGTGATGGCAATGTCGGCCGCTCATTTATTTCGGAGGAAGAAAGAGATGCTCCATGTGGTACTCAAACATCGAAACGAAGCGATATCATGTTTGTTGCGGGAAGTATCTCTAAAGGATATTAAATTAGAGGTTGTATTGGGTAGCATCCTGTTAGGGATGACGTCGGCGTGGCATGATCCCTCCTCACTCGGCATTACGCATCTGCACAGCGCTCGCAAGGACTTTAAGAAATGGATAGCTGGTTTGCAGGTCGTTGAATCAGCACGGTCCGTTATATTTTGTAGGAGAAACAAGAGTTTTCTAGTGGGAATTATTGCCTACTGGGAAGCATTAATATCGTTTCTTATAGATCAAGAACCAGATGTCCTATCATATCTTTCAGGGTTCTGCCAGAATAATGGCAGTGAAATAATCTATCCAAATCCGTGGACAGGAATTTCCACACCTATTTTTGTCTATATAGCTCAGGTCGGGGCTCTGTCTCGTCAGTGTCGTCTTCTGCGTAACCTCTCTATTTACACCAGCTCAAACAAAATACACAATGAAATCCACAGCAAACAGTTCGAAGAGGCAGTTGAACTCGAGCGCAATATTCTCCAATATACTCCCCCTAAAGAAGACCACATCGAGGATCATTGTGATGAACTCACACCGCTACACTATCTACGGAGCCTGTCCCAAATTTATCGGTTTGTTGCTCTACTCCAGTTATACATCACATTTCCGGACCTCTTAATAAAGGGCACTTCTACAACGGAGAGTTCCGCATTTACTAAATCCACAGAAGAAGTTGGACCATCATATTGTCACTCCATCGTTGTATTGGCCGTCAGCATCTTGAATATCATCTCGTCCATCCAGGATACAGCTAGGATCAATGTACTCTTTACTTTGCCACTACTTATCGCAGGCAGTGCTCTCCAGAACTGCCCTCCAGTTACAACTTATGACAAGGGTAGTCGCTCTAAGGATGGATCTGACTCACTATCTTCGGTCAAGGAAGAAATACTGTTGATATACAGCGAAATTTCCATGATATCCCACTGGCGCTCATTCGTTCGACGACGCATGAAGTAACTATATGATTATGTCGGTCTAGACCCAATAATGCGTGCAACGAAAATTCTTGACGCAGTCTGGATGAAAGCTGACATAGTATTGGTTGATCAACCTTCAGGGGATCACTCTGTGTCGACATTCAAGTTGGTTCAATGGATGGATATCATGGCAGAAGAGCACCTCGAGTCAATCTTTGGCTAACCTATATTCCGTTAAATAAATCTCTGTTTAGACTTTATAATTGTTATCGGGATTATGACAATGAAGATGTCAAAGATAAAAAGGATAGTGCAACTAATCTAAAATGTCGTCTATGTAGAAGTAATTTAGTAAAAGACAACAATATGTATGTCATATTCAATATTTATTCCCGATGAAATGTTTTTCATATAAAAACACGTGCATGGGTACGATTATGTGTTATACAAGCCTCTATTTACAGTTCTGTTAGTCAGTATCAAACGTATGAAATGATATTGATTATCAAAAATGCTGATCAATACGTTTCACGCTCTCAAATAACCACACAGCATCTAGAGCGGTAAGTGGTTCTCGGTATTAAATACCGGATTCGGTAATAAGTGCGATGTAGATATTGCGGAGTACAGTTATACTTCAGTATATAGGTGTTTATTTCTCTTCCGGTCTTAGATATATTTAAGATGTTATTATTCGTCATCATTACTGTTGTAGTAGAGAGCTAGGTTTCTAAATACTATTCTTCCCTTCTATCGACAACGTTATAACCATACAATCGCATAATAACGCAAGTAAGCTATTAACTTTCGCTTACAATGTCACGAACAAATGAGGGATATCTGTGGACCCCTACATATACGGTGGAGGGACTTCACACAGATGCAGTTATCCCTAGCAGTATCAATTCCTTACGCTCCGAATATGATGCCGTAGTTATTGGCTCTGGGTTTGCAGGGTTGATTGCTGCAAGGGACCTCGCGAAGCAACGTCAAGCGTTCAAAATCCTCCTCCTTGAAGCCCGTGATCGAATTGGCGGCCGCACTTGGACTGCTAAAGCTTTGGGCGAAGAGTTTGAGATGGGAGGGGCATGGGTCCATTGGAATCAACCCTTCCTATATACGGAATTATGTCGATACAATTTATCATAACCTCAAATCGTCTGCAGGCACTATTTCACCTCAGAAGCAATACTATAAGGCATTTGACAAACCAGTGGAAGAACTCTCAGTACAAGATGTAGAAGCCATAATAGATAGCGTTGTGGCACAATTTTTCATCATCGATGAGCACAATAGTCGTGAGCTCATACCGTATCCCCATGACCCTTTTCGTGAGCCGGCACTATGGAGAAAATACGATCATCTCACGGTACGGCAGCGCCTAGACCTGCTTGAAGACATACCGCAGTGGAACAGAGACATCTTTGAAACACATGTCAACTCATTTGGAAGTGCACCTGGTATGGATATTGGATTTGTGGAAGCTCTGAGATGGTTTGCGCTTGGCGGCCATAGTCTTGCACAAGTATTTGAGCTGGCGGGGACCTATAAGATCGGAAAAGGAGGTATGACTGCATTGGCTCGTTCAATGCTGGCAGACGCCAACACGGACGTTATCTTTAGATCCATTGTGGATGAGATTCGTGAAGATGATTCTGGAGTGTCGGTGGTAATGAGAGATGGAAAAGTTATCAAAGCAAAAGCAGTTGTGTGTACAATTCCACTGTAGGTTGCTCTGTTTCTAAACTGCATTGTTGTTATCATCGGCTGCCTTTGCTTATACTCTGTCTTTTAGGAACTGTCTCTCGGATATTACGTTCAACCCACCTCTTCCAGCTCTACACCAAGAAGCAATTCGGCAAGGACACATCAATAACGGTGCAAAGATTCATTTCAAGCTGAGTGCCACGGAGCCTGGCTGGTTTGCCACCTGTGATAAACCTGAGTCATCTCCGTTGGTCTTTGCATTCTCGGATCATAACGG
Source organism: Xylogone sp. PMI_703 (assembly GCA_021399445.1). Taxonomy (NCBI): domain Eukaryota; kingdom Fungi; phylum Ascomycota; class Leotiomycetes; genus Xylogone; species Xylogone sp. PMI_703. The sequence goes on from JAJTUQ010000003.1 coordinate 86,305, forward strand.
GATGCAAGGTTCTGGTGGAACATGGTGCATTGGGTTCGGATACAATGGTCAATTGAAAGACAAAAAGAACCACCGTCATATCGTTGACCATTTCACCAATGATATCAGACCTGGTGCTGATATACAGGCCTACCTGACTCATGATTGGATGAATGACCCTTTTTCCAAAGGTACATGGAGCTGCTGGGGCCCAAGTCATATAAGCAGATATCTACAAGAATTACAAAAGCCTCATGGTCGAGTCTTTTTTGCCAATGCGGATTGGGCTAATGGCTGGAGAGGATTTGTCGATGGAGCGATTGAAAGGGGACTTGTGGTTGCAAGGCAGGTAACAGAAGTTCTCCTCAATGCGAATCAATCTCACGCATTCGAAGCAAAACTATGAGTTAAAAGCAAAATATTTGAAATATAACGGAACTCACTTCTCCCTTCCCGGTGACCTATTATAATCAGGTGAAGTTTGGCGGATATGGGATTTCGTGTACGGTATTCATTATGAGCAGCTTCTACTGCGGATACGAGACGGCTGTTTTTATCACCATTTCTGGTGGTGGCATCGGAAGATGTCATAATGTGTACTCCTTTCGGTAAGGTTCTTTGCCCACTAGAACAGTTAGACGCAATCAAGCTGCAATAAATCGCGACAATGTACAAAGGAACATATTATATAACTCAAGCAGTTGATACAATTTCAGTTTAGTCAAATGCATATCATGAATCAATCCATTAGATAGAGTTGAATGCTCTCAGTAATGGTGTAGTTCTCGAGCCTACGTCGTGTACTCCGCCCCAGGAACCAAGCGGGAGAGACTACCTCCTAAGGCAGCAAGGTAATCTATCAAAAGTTCAAATATTATCAAAGGCGTGAGGGCTGAGAAACTGGAAGCAGTAATCAAGTTCAGCTCCCATTTAACTCAATATTATTAGATCACATAGCTCAGAATCATGGCAAGACAGGTACGATCTACACGCTATGCGATATTACACTATCTCAACTGATAATATGAAACGGGGATATGTGGAAGAGGGATTGGATGGCATAGAGCGGAATGACGATTATGAAGTTTTATTGCTATATAGGTCTGGTATTTAGGAAGTTAGTCATAAGTGTATTCCCGAGTTGAATCACCCATTCTCCATGCGTAGATTAAAATTCAATAGTGATATTCCAATCCGTATCTCTTTCCCCAGCCTGTTCAGCGCGACAGGACACATACCTGCGATAGTAATCCATGGTCGCACTGTCCAGAGGGCGAGGCATAGGCCATGGAAACCTGTTTCCGGATCTCAAAGGCTCACCCTCTGCAATCTTTCTGTCCGGCTCATATAAGTGAGGGTACTTTACAAACAAACTTGCATCAAGCCTATAGTCATCGCCTCTCTACGCAATGTTGAGACGTCGACATAACGCCCATGCATACTCCTTCGTATGCAGGAGGGCATGTAGATTTGGTGCTGGCAATTTAACCTCCCGTTTAAACTGTGGGCCATTATCAACGTTGATCATATGCGGGTTATGTATTATGTCCTGTGTGATCTCGTGGATGCTCAGATTGACCATCAAGGATCGTGCTCCGGCCACCAGATCCGTCAGGTCAGCCTGGACGACGTAGGCAAGTCCGATGTCGCCACAGACTTCATCCAGCTCCGGATCGGACGAATGGTATTGAATTAATTTGTTCCTCAAGAAAGGGAATATACATCAGTCAATGACTGTGGGATGGGTGACTGCGATTTGCAGTGTTGTCGGACGCAAGTACAGCGAGATCGCAGACAGAGTATCTAGATTCGGTGTAATACGTTAAGCAGTCATTTTTGTTAGAGTATCGTTTCTGTTGGTGTATCGTATCTAAGACTTTATGTCAGGCTAGGCTATCTTGATGAAAGAAGAGACGATTGTGTAAATGAACTGTATGAGTCTATAAGTTCGTTACCTTAACGATTAATTACGTCGAAAGCTTTTACTAGTGTACTAACCTTGTTAAATCTATTTGATGCTTGTTTATCAGACCATTTGTCATTATGTATCTTTCATATACATTGACGTGTTAACAATATCAAGAGAGAGCTATACTTTTTAGTTATTATTATATAGTTGATATTATAATTATATTCTTCTTTAATAATACTATCAGAAGTTAAACTGAAATAACTAAGCTTAAGTTAAGTTATTATTAACAAATATTATTATCAATAATAATCGTTATTACTTTTTTGTTATTCTGTCTTCTTATTAATAACTATAACGAATAAACAACCGAATCATACGACAAGACTTCTTGGTCTTCTCATAATAAGAACAAAGAATTATCTCTAGCCTAAATTTGTTAATAAAATTTCTTAAATAAACCTTTTCCTAAAACTTCTTTGATCTTTTCTTCTTAACTTTAACTTTAACCTTAAAGACAAATCTTTTTAAGAACATAATAATAAAAAAGAAAGAAGGAACTAGTTTTCCCGAAATAAATTCTAGTTAAATTATAAGCCTTAGGACAACGTTAATTTAAGAAGGGGATAATGTCATAACTTAAGGTTAATAACCAAGTTTATCAGTAAAATTATATTAACGCAAGCCGGCATAAACTTTATAACAATAAAACAAAAGACAACAATAAAAACATTGATAAAAGCAATCATAATTAGTCATGCTTTACTGAAATAAATAAACTGATTAAATAAGACTAATAAAAAAGCATTAGTAAAATTTTACTATCAGAATCTTGTTATTAGATTCTAGCTAACAGAAATCTCCTAGACAACTAAATCACATAATAAACCTTAAGACCTTAAGGATCCAAGGGTTTATAAAGAAGACCTTAGGACTCTCAAGGTCTAAAGGTTCAACAAGACAACATACTCATTATATAAATAAATAGTTTTACAGTAAATAAAAGCTTTGTACTTAACTTAATTAATTTACAGTATACTTACATTTTATAATAAAGTTCTATAATCTAAGTTTCATTTACTCTCTTAACTTCTCAAGCCTATTATCTGAGTAATAACTAAATCCTAATGTAAGAACATTATAAAGTAATAACACGAGGTTATAACAAACATAAAGAATAATTATAGTCAAGAAAATAATAAAGAAAATACAAAAAGAAAAAGTTAAACATTAAGTTAAAAATACATTAAATATATAAAACAACTTAAACCTTAAAAGTATATATAACTTACTACTGAATTTTGAAGTCTTTATATAAAGAGAAAGAAAAGAAAACAATAAAGAAAACTAAGAAAATCCTTATAACCTTATTAATACAGACAATAATATCTGTATACTAAAACTCTTATATAATAATATATTTTTAGGTTAATTTCAGTAAAACCATTTCTTAAGCTATAAAATAAAATAAAAAAAATCGAATTATTAAACCCAAAAATACTAAAAAAATAACTAACTAAAGAAAACAAACTAACTAACGAATAACCAAAAAGTAAAACGTTCTAAAACATAAAACCTTTAACATTTATATTACAATAATTAATAAAACAAGAACAAAGAAAGTTATAAAAATATTTAATTAATATAAAATAATTAAATATAAAAGTATTTTTACAGAAAATCGATAAAAACCAAGAGATTATTAATATATATATATTCTTACAAAATGACAAAGACTTTACTTAATACACAGAATTACAACAAATAAAAATGACAAACCTTATACAAAAAAGAGTTTTCCGAAAAGTAAAGATTAAAAATATTCTTAAAGATATATAAATCTTTAATATAAAGTTCATCGATAAGATTAAACATAAAGAAACAAAGAAACAAAGAAAGTATACTTAAAGTCAAGACTTATAATTCAAATATATAAAAATAAAGAAAAAAGTTCAATATTAATATAATCTCTAATAATATAATATACTAATTAATATCTTATCTTATATATAATAATTATTTATAAAAATAAAGTCAAAGTATTCTTGTATAATATTATACAAGCTTATATATAATATTTAACATTCTTAAGACAACTTTTTTATATATAAAAATCTTACGAACTAATTATATAATTAAGTTTAACAAAAGATAAAATACTATAAATAATCTGACCATTATACAGAGTTCTTGAAGCCAGAAATCATTAGTATAACATATATTATAATTATCATATTATTCAACTTAATATAAAACCTTTACATATAACCTATGCTTATTATATAACAATAAACCATAAAAAATTATAAGACTACAAACAAACGATATACTATTCATGGAAAATACTCAGTTTACCTAAAAAGAGCAAAAAGAGCTCAAAAAGACAAAATTTATAACAAAGAACAAAGAAATATTAATCTAAGAAACCTTAATCAAGTTCAACAATAATATAATATAACTATAAGATAACGGATTAAAACTTACTTAAGCTTATCAACATATTAATATATAACTTATAAATAAAAAACTAATATATTATATATAAAACAAAAAGAATATAAATTATATTATATTATTAACTGAAAACTATTTATGACTTGTTAGTAATAATTTAAACCAAAAAACTAATAATAAAAAATATTAAGAACTTAAATTAGTACTTAAAATAACAAATAAAGAACTTTAAACGAAAATTATAGTATATTGAACTAAATAAGAAAACCTTATAATTATTTATTTTTTTTAATACTTTTTTCATAAATAATAAAGACATAAACTTTTAAATAAATTATATATTAATTTTGGCCAATATAAATAATAACAATAATATTATATATTAGTTTTTTATAAAATGTAAAAAAATTATATATAACATATTAACTTCTAAACTTTATACAATAATAAACAGGTTTAATATAAAGACATTAATAAAAATAATTATTGACAAGATTATAAAAAATAATATATTATTAATTTTATACATTAACTTAAAATTTTTATTTAATTATTTTATTAAATTAAACATTACTTAAAAAAAAAGTTTATGATTAATGTTATATATCTCTAGAAGATATACAAAAGATATAATATTATAGAAGTTAAATAAATAAAAGAGAACATAAATCTAGTAAATGTTATAATAAAAAGAAAATCATTAAATACCTTGAAATAATTAATTAAGATTAACAGAATATAGTTAAATATATTAAAATAAATAAAAAAGAATAATAGAATTATAGAAAGTAATATAAAAGTTAATATTAAAGATAATACAGAAATTAATATTAGAGAGATAAAATCTTAGGTCATAAGAAAGACTAAGCTTTAATAAATAATTAATATATAATCTAAGTTCTTGATTTTTATTATGTTTTTGAATAATTTAGTTATTTTCAGAATTAACCTAATGTTAATAATTATATGATTATATACAAAAGTTACTTTTTCAGTAATATGTATATTATGTTATGGATTATGTAACCTGGAACATGTGAACTAGCCTATGTGGGCCTGAGGTTCAGTATTCGAGGGTAATACATAGAGAACCCAGAGACGAAGGTTACATGGGATCCTGAGGATTTAGGGATTTAACAGATCTAGGACTATAGATCAGGGGATCCTGGGGATCTAAGGATTTAATAGTATTTTATATAGTATATAAACTTAGATAGTTCTTAAGATAAAAGTTTTGTGTTTAACTTATAATATAGATTATTATCCATATAATTGTAATTATGATTATATACTAAATTACACTAATCTCTGAGTTTTTATTAATTTCTTTATGACTTAATATATATCTGTATATTCTATAGGACTTAGGTAGAAGCTTAGGTTTGTAATACTTTGAGTATTATTTTAGAGAGATTAAGATTAAGTGTTTCAAGATATTATGACAAGTTAGTAAGTAAGCCTTATGTCAGGAGTGAAGTAAATAGTACCAGGCTTTATACTAGGACTTATGTTAGTGTTAAACTTATTTTTATCGGATAATAATAATGATGAAGAATGAGAATTTTTACTAATTATTTTATTACTTAAATTATTTAAAGTAATAATATTAACTAAGTTTAATGAAGATAGATCTAAGTATAAAGGCTTTAAGATATAAGTTTGTCTGTTCTTAAAGTTTAACGAATTTATGTTCAGGATAAGATAAGATTATGTATTCTGGGTTATTTTGTACTTAGAAAGAGAAGTTTTTAAACTTTTATTATTATATATAAAGAACTTTTATAATATTATCGGAAAGAAAAAAGACAGATAGTAGGAAACAACAAATTTACTTAGAAGTTTGGATAACTTCTGGAATAAGATAGATTAGTTGTTTGATAACTTTAACGAGAAATAAGAAACTTTTAGATAGTTAGACAAATTAAAGTAATCAGGATTAGTGTAAAATTATAATTTAAAGTTTAATATGTTAATCTTTTAAGTAAGATAAAATAATGAGGTCTTAATGTACTGTTATAAGGAGAGTTTTAAAAATACAGTAATGGACGAAATAATGTGGCTGAGGTTAACCTTAGAAAGTTTGCAGGAACTTATGAAAAAAGTTGTTGAGATAAATGATTATTAGTAGAAGAGACGTTAGATAAAAAGGGGAAGAGTAACTGGTTAAAACATTAAAAAGTGAGACTTCGAAGAAAAAAACAAAAAATCTAAGAAAAACTCTGATATTATAGATTAGGAGGTAAATGTAATCTTCAAAAAAGATCCCAAGAAAGGAGGAAAGTATAATTTAATACTAAAATAATGGAAAAAATATAGAAAAAAGAATTTGTGTTTTAAATATTATTTACTAGGATATATGGTTCATGAGTATAACAAGGATAGTAAACTCAAAGGTAAGTAAGTTAATAATGCAGAAGAAATGAAGCAAAGGCTTGAGTATAAAGAAAAGGGTAAGAAAGTAGTATTCGCGGAAGTTAATATGGTTACTCCGGAAGATATAGAAATTATAGAACAGGAGTTTGTATAAGTCAGAGTAAAGTCCAAAATAAAAGATAAATAATATATAGTATGATTAGTATTATCTAGCTTGGAGATTTGGCCAGAAGATAACAAAGACTTATTAATATGTTAAATTCTGTATAAATATTCTGTTTATAAAACGGAAGAAAAGGCTTTTGTTGAGAATGACTTGGGTGAATAGAAGGGCAACGATTCGGAGATGTATGATAATGCTCCGACAGAAAGGACTAAACTTTAACTTATTAATATATTAAACTTCAAGGAAATATTCTTTAGAGTATGGATTGAAGAAGATTTAGTTATAGACTATAAAGAAATTCTAGTTTTAGAACTTATCAAGAAAGTATTTGGATAAGAGTAAATGTCAAAAGTATTAGCAAAAGTATTAAGAGATATCGTCTGGGATATACTAGAAAAAATAAAGGATTAGTTCGAAATATTAGGAAAACTTAATTCCGAGGAAGCCCAGAAAGAATCAGCAGAACCAAGTCTCAGTTTAACTAGGAAAAGTAAGAAACCGGAATCAGTGTTAATGACTAAAGAATCATATAGGCTGTAGAAGATTAATGAGTATATTAGAACTCCGGAAGTGAGTAAGAGGGTGATATTCAGAAACATCAGAAAGAAATTAGACAGTTAGTACTAAATATAGTCTATAGTAAAACAATAACAAGAATAGATAAAGTTATATTCAGCTAAGAACAAGATTATAGACTTTGGAATAATCATAAAGGTCATGTTTAAATCTTATTATTACTTGAGTCTGAACCTGTTATAATTAGGAGTAATGTACATTATTATATTATTAGCCATGGAAATACTGATATAGAAGAACTTTCCGGATATCTGGACAGTATAAATAAAGACAGAGCTTGAGATTATATAGACTAAAGTTATACTTGATGAAGAGGAATATTATCATGAATAATGTATGTTGTGTTAAGGTTATAGGATAAGAAGATAATATAAATTTAATGAGATAATTAACTTATAGCATAAAGATAATGATAAAGAAGAATATGTTAAGATTAATATAATTTTCGGAAGTTCTTTTTTAATGATACTTATTAAATTAAAAAAGTAAAGTTTAACGATGATATTTGATAATAGTAATACGATTAATTTTATTATGTCTGGGGTAATCTTCAGATTGGGACTGAATACTAGGGTTAAGAAGGGGAAAGGTTATTTTATCAAAATGGTAGACAGATTGAGTATTTCTTCTTGAGTAGAATTGGAGACTGAGTTGTTAATGATGGAGATATCAGGAGAAACGATGGAAATTATGTTTGATGTGTTATACTTAGGGAGATATGAAATAATCATAAGAATGTTATGGTTCAAAAAATATAACTCATAGATAGACTAGGAAGTGGGCTAAATAGTAAGGTTCGGTAAGGGAAGGGATTTATGACTAGCTGACTTGTTAGTATAAGTTAATAATGTTGAAATAATATTAATATTACTGGCGGAATATTAGGGATACTAGAAATTGTTCGAAGAATTACTAGATATAGAAGTGTTATTATTAAGGAAACCCTGGGATTATCATATATGATTAAAGGAAGGAGTTAACTTATTATACTGTTGATTGTATGCGATGAATAAAGAGTAATGATAGGTTTTGTGAGAAGAACTGGATTGGTTGTTAGTAAAGGGACATATTAGACTTTCTGAAGTATCTTGCAGGGCATTAGTAATGTATGTACTAAAGAAAGGACCAAAGAAATGGCGAATGGTCATGGATTACCGAGGATTAAACGATATTATTATTAAGGATTAATATTTGATATTGTTTATATTGGATCTTTAAGAAAGATTAGTAGATACTAAGTATTTTATGAAGTTAGACTTTTGGACAAAATTTTATTTAATTAAAATTATGAAAAATGACGAATAAAAAACGGTATTTGGAATATGTTATAGACTGTTCGAATATTTAGTTTTATTAATGGGATTTACTAATTTATCTGTGATATTCTAAAGAATAGTAAATTATATACTTGTGTTATATTTGGATATGTTTGTTATAGTATACATCAATGATTTACTAATATATTTTAAGATATTAGAAGAATATTGAGAGTATGTAAAAAAGGTTTTATGAATTTTGTTAAATAATGATATGTGATATTAATCATGGAAGTGTTTGTTTTATCAGACAGAAGTCAAATTCTTAAGATATATAATGTTAGGAGAAGGATTTTGAATAGACTTACAAAAAGTGGTTAATATTAAAGGATGGCTTAAATCAAAAAATGTCAGGGATATTTAGGTATTCAAAGGAATATATAACTTTTACAGGAAGTATATCTATAAATTCTCGGACATTGTAATATTATTAAATAACTTAACCAAGAAAGACTAAGAATTTAAGTTTAGAAGTAAAGAATAAAAAGTGTGGCAGAAACTCAAGGACTAATTTGATGAAGGAATAATTTTGGCGATATTTTAAGTAGGATTATTAATGAGAATTGAAGTAGATATATCGAACGAGGTATTAAGAATAGTTTTAAGTTAGTTGTATTTTAATGTAAAATAAAGAGTAATAGTTTTTTATTCAAGAAAGTTTATTCTGGCAAAGAGAAATTATAACATTTATGATAAAGAATTATTAGTTATCGTAGATGTATTTAAAACTTAAAGGATATATTTTTTAGGATTAGAAGTAGAAGTATTTATGAATTATTATAATCTAAAATATTTTATTAGTATTAAGATCTTAAATGTTAGATAAGTTAGATGGTCAGAAGAATTTATATAGTATAACTTCAAAATAAAGTATATCAAAGGAATTGAAAATGTTAAAGTAGATATGTTTAGTAAAAGACTGGATTATATGGAAAAGGTAGAACTAGAGGTTAAGACTATCTTTAAAGAAGAAGAAGACGGAATTTTGGTATATAATTATTTAGCCTAGAAAACTGAAGATTAGGAGTTTGACGTAGAATGGACAAGAAAGATAATTAAGGTTATCAAACATAAAGTCAAGGAAGTTAAAACATTATTCTAGGAACTAAATCAAAACAATAAATGGGAAGAATTTATCGAAGAGTTAGGAATGTGGTTTTGTAACAAAAGAATTTATATATTATAATTTTTAGTCAAGAAGTTTGTTAAATATATGTATAACTTATTATTGTATAGGCATTAAGGAATTAACAAGATATATGAATTTTTTAGTCTGGAATTCTATATACTTAAGTTATGAAAGATGATATGGGAAGTTATTAAAGTATGTGATATATGTTATAGAACAAAACTAATATAAAGAATTGTGTACAGATTATTATAACTGTTAGAAGTACTGGAAGGATTATGGGAGTTAATAGTAATGGATTTTATAGTAGACTTATTATTGTTATTGGGCGTGGATAACGAGGTCTACGACGGAGTATTAGTAGTCATGGACAGGCTAACTAAATATGAAGTCTTTATACCATAGAAAGGTACTTATACAGTAGAATAGTTAATGGATGTACTTATGAACAGAGTGTTTGTAATATTTAGGTTTCTAAAAGAAATTATTTCTGACAGAGATAAGTTATTTGTTTTAAAGTTTTGGTAAGTACTTATTATTATGATAAAGACTAAAACTAAGATAGTCACTAAAGGATAGGCTTAAACTGATGGAGGTACTGAAAGACTGATTTAGATGTTTAAGTAATATTTTAGGGTATATGTTAATTATTTATAAGATAATTAAGTTAAGTTGTTATTAATAATATAATATGTATACAATGGAATAAAGTATAATAATATACAAATATTATTGTATTATATAAACTTTAGAAAAGAAATGAATATAATATATTTGTAGAAAAAGATATTTAATATAATAATAATAGTAGAAGAAAGAGTTAAGTTCATTAAAGAAATATAGGTAGTCATATAACAGAACTTAAAGGAAGTTAAAGAAAAAATGAGAAAATATTATGATAAATAATATAGAATAGAACTTATGTTTAAGAAAAAGGATAAAGTATACTTTTTATGAAAATTTATCAAAACTAAAAGATTAAATAAATTATTAGACTTTAAGAAAATAAGATTACTGAAAATTAACAAAACATTAGGATAAGTAATATATAAACTAAAATTACTTAAAAATACTAAAATATATTTAATATTTTACGTTATTATACTAAAATTAGTATTACCAGAAACGTTAGTAATTATGTACTTAGAAGCAGAAAATCTTAACCCAGAAAAGGAATACAAAGTAGAAAGTATAGAAGGACAAAGGATCTTCAGAAAAAAGGTTTAGTATTTGATCAAATAGAAAGAATACCCAAAATCAGAAAATACCTAAGAATTAGCGGAAGAACTCAGGAATGCTCAACAGAAGGTTCGGGAGTTTGAGGTCAGACACATCAAGCTAGATTGTCTAACATTAGGTCGCCAGAGTAAATCTGGTTAGAAGTCCTAAGGAGGTCGTCAATCTGGGAACTCAAGAAGATAGGGTTGTCCGAAGAAGTTATGATTATATGGTCAGAAGCTTCTTGTTCGGCGTACTCTTTCTCCTTTGTAGTATTTAACTTATCCAAGGACTTTAGGCTATGACGGATTATCTTTTGGGTATGTTTCTGTAAGAACTTTTGTTGCTTCTCGAGACGAGCCAGACGAGTCATGTTCTCGGCCAAAATCTGTGTGGTTCTTTTCTTTTCTGTCTTTAGCTGATTGTGCTTGTGACTATACGACTCCCAAGAAGAAATCGGGATGTTCTCGTCGTTGTACGTCAAACCTCGGGTGGTATACTTGTTGTAACGAGTTGACTTCTTTATTATCTTGTAGGTTAACTTGTTTTTTTCATAAAAGGAATAAAGTATTATCTTAAAACTTAAGTTATTTATATAGTTTTTTAAGTTTTTTTTTTCTTGGACTTTTTGTGTTTTTTTCTTTTTAGGTATAGTCATAGGATCGGAATGTGAATGTTTTGGTGGTATGATGAGAAAGAAAAGAAGTTTACTAGATAACGAAGATGTTTATTATTTAGTTAAAGGTTTCAAGACAAAGTTAAGCCAGGAAAGGAATAGTGTTACAGATTGTGTAACCTGGAACACATGAACTAGTTTGTGTGGGCCTGAGGCTTGGTATTCGAGGGTAATACATAGAGAACCCAGAGACGAAGGTTACGTGGGATTCTGAGGATCTGGGGATCTAACAGATCTAGGACTATAGATCAGGAGATCCTAGGGATTTAAGGATTTAACAGTATTTTATATAGTATATAAACTCAGATAGTTTTTAGGATAGGAGTTTTGTGTTTAACTTATAATATAGATTATTACTTATATAATTATAGTTATAATTATATACTAAATTGTACTGATCCTCGAGTTCTTATTAACCTTTTTATGATTTAGTATATACTTGTATACTTTATAGGACCTAGGTAGAGGCTTAGGTTCGTAACATATTAATCTTAAATAAATAACTATAACGAAAGTAAAAAGAAGTATATATATTCTTTCCTTTATTATTACTTTAATATATTATTTAATTATTAATCACTATATTAATATGTACATATAATATATAATATATTATCGGTGGTAAGATATAGTTATATAAAGAAATAATAACTTATTTTTATTTTTTATTTTATAATATAAACAAAGATATAATAATTTATATTTATTTTTTACTTTTTAAGCCAAAAATTCTAGCTTTAACCTATAAGTTAACCTAGCTTTTCTTTGTATAATAACTAGAGGAAAATATTTAATTTATAATTATCAAAATAATTATTTTTGTTCTTTTATACTTTAAGTTCTTAGACTACTTTAATATAAAAGATTTTGAGTATTATATAAATATATAAACTATAAATATAATAATGATAAGTTAATTTTTCACTTCTGTATAACATGAGGTTATCTTAAATTTTTAGTTATAATTAAAACTACATTATCTGTTTACGATAGTCCTTCCGTTAAGATATAAAACCTGACTACTCATGAAACTATTATCTTTGCTTGTTAAGAAGACATAACAAGTGATAATCTCGTTCGGTTGACTTGGTCGTCTTATTAGATTCGATGATCTAAACTTACTGAGTGACTCTTCGTCTATAGAACTAACAGCCAGTGGAGTCCAGACAGCACTTGGGACAACTGCATTCACGCGGATTCCTTTTCCTGCTTGTTGATTTGAGAGTGCCCGAGTAAATGCTACAATTGCACCTTCGGAGGAAATATAGTCCAGTGCTGGCCCAGTGCCCACATACGCATCCACCGAGGCGGTGTTGATAATTGTGTCACTGGATTTCAAATGTGGCAGCGCGTATTTGGCTAGAAAGAAGTAGGCATGGATATTGATGTTAAAGGTGTTCATCCATTAGTCCCTGAGACGACAAAAATTAACAACAGGGCCCTAATACTAACATCAACCAGTACTTACTCGTTAATATCAACAATGTCTTTCTTAGTTATTTGATAACCAGCATTATTTACCAAAATATTCAATCCGCCGAGTGCATCCACAGACTTTTGCACAAGATCCTTACAGTTATTTGCATGTGTCAAGTCCGTTTGAAAAAGATGTATGTGACCTCCATTCTTCTCAACCTGGGACTTTGTGTGTTGTGCGTCGTCCTCCTCGGCTGGTAAGTAAGCAATAGCAATGCTGGCACCTTCCATAGCAAACAAGATTGCAATGGCTCGTCCGATACCAGAATCTCCTCCTGTAATGAGAGCCTTCTTACCAGCAAGCTTTCCAGCTGGTTTATAGAGCTCGTATCCCTCGTCCTCGGTGGGGAGATGGGTCTTGGTGGGCTTCGGATCCATATGCTTTTCTAGACCAGGATGCTCTTGTTGTTGGGTTGTGGCTGATAATCTTCGAATATAATAAAATCAGCTACTCGCAAGGAAAAGAGGGTTCGGGGATTACTCTTACCTGTAGCAAACTGGGACTGGGACTGGGACTCTGACCCGCGTTGTGTAACATTTTGCACCGTCTCCTTAATGGATTCCATATTGAATGTGATCTTATATTGCTTGTGGGAGTGGTGGGATAATTTAGGGGGTTGAATAAGTTTAAAATTTGGTTGTGGTTAAGACATTGACATTTATGCCAATGCTACAAGCGGAGAAAGTGGAAACAAGTAACAGTGTGGCAGAAAATCCACTAAACGTCAGCCAATTTACGATTTCATTATAATCTGCCCGAAGTATTGGTGTATGACGTGTTATATTCGCACCAACTAGCTCAACCAGAAGGATATGCATGTGATTTCTGTTAGTGCTGGGAGTGGTTGCGGGGCTGCAAAGCCTCTTTGAGATGAGCCGGTGTGAACTTGGTTCATCCATCCTTACAGTTTGCGGAAGCGGGATGAACAATCCCTAAATGATATACATGCAAATGAACTTATTTATACATCTCTCAATTTCGTTTGCATAAAATTCAAGGAGTCAGTTCCTTGCTCGAGCTTTTACTAATTACATATAATGATATTATGGATATTATTTGCCTTGAGATTAGACTGTTAACTTCCATCTCTGCACTCTATGAAGTCTTTTTTCGCTATATCGCAATGTTATACATACCTTGCTATGTCAACAAACTCACAATGCATTAATGTAACTATCAGTAGTAACGCCACCTTACCATGGCTCTAACGCACGTATCAACGCCAAGCAATGACGGAATCTTTCCATTACCTTCGTGATTGATGTTGGATTACGGTAATGGTGGGCTGATCTAGATTCTTGAGCTGGTTGCTGATAATGTCTGAAATCTGATGCTGGATATCATACCTGTGACAGTTGGCCACAGCTCGAGGTATAAGTAACAAGGGGAAGCAAGGTGAATTTGATACCCTTTTATAAGGCTTTATCTTATCCATCACGCGGATTATTGCGGTATCACAAAAAGTAGTATTGTTTGTCTTGATACCCGTTCAATATGCGATCCATACTAGCACGCACAAACGATGCCCTCAGAATCAATCCCCCTACTGCGGACAACAACCTCACTGTAGGAGGCTCAGACTGGCTCTGGGCTGTAACAGCAGTCTACATTTTTATCCTCCTCGCTGTTGTCGGCACTCAGTTTTTTGCTCGCAATGGTGAACGTATCTTCCACTACCTCTTCATCGTTTCACTTCTCGTCGGCTCTGTCACATACTTTGCACAAGCCTCGGATATTACCGGCATCCCTGTCCGACAAGTCAACCAGATTTCTCGTCATCCTGGGACCCGACAAATCTTTTTTGCTCGTTATATCAACTGGTTTGTCGGATGGGTGCCTCTTATTATTGCTATTGGTCTTTTCTCTGGTGTTTCATGGGCCACCATCGTTTATAATATTGCTCTGATGTGGATTTGGGTTGCCTCATGGCTGTCGGGGGCTTACGTGGAAACTACCTATAAATGGGGATTCTTCGCCTTCGGTCTCTTTGCTGAGCTCCTCCTCTGCGCTTCACTCTTACACACTGGCTCAGTCACTGCTCGTCGCCTCAGTGTCAGAACCCATTACTTTGTCATCGCTGGCTGGCTCGTCTTCCTCTGGTTGCTTTATCCAATCGCTTATGGTCTATCTGACGGCGGCAATAGAATCAGCACAACCTCAGGCTTTATTTTTTTCGGTATCCTCGATATCCTCACCGTCCCAGTTATTGCTGTGGCTACTTTGATTCTTGCTCGCACTTGGGATTACCGGAACTTGAACCTCTATTTCACCCAATACGGCCGTGTAGCAGAAAGTGGTGGTGACCTGCCAGAACGCGAGAAGGCCGCTCCCGCCGCCGCACATACCACTGCTGGCGTTAGTGAGCCTGCTTCCGCCACTGCTGCCTCAGCTACTGCTCCAGCTCCCGAGACCGCCTAAGGGCCTGTTTGGCAATCCATATGGAACCATATTCCCCACTCCATATTGCTCATG
Source organism: Xylogone sp. PMI_703 (assembly GCA_021399445.1). NCBI lineage: Eukaryota > Fungi > Ascomycota > Leotiomycetes > Xylogone > Xylogone sp. PMI_703. The sequence goes on from JAJTUQ010000003.1 coordinate 102,050, forward strand.
TGATTGGCCACACAAGTCATCTTTCTGGACATTAGCTGTCTTTGCTTGAGGAAATCGGATTATAGTTAGGTTGACACGAAACATGAGGCTTGAAGATTAGATCTGGAATCATATGGCTGTCAATCGTGGCTTAACTACTGGTCTGGCCTTGGCTGTCATGACATTCATCTTCATGTTCATTTTCACGTTCACTTCGATTTGGTTTTGAGAGTTTGGTTAAAAATACTCATTGAATATTACATGTCCTTGTTACAGAGCTGAAAACTTAAGTGTCAATTTAGTGAGAATGAAATCAGGTGTTAAAACAACTGATGTATACACTTTTAATGTGTCGAGGCAACGCCAAAGTAACTTTCCCTTATCCCTTACTACTTTAAGCGAGAATCATCGACAAAGGATGGCTAAGTTCAAATAAAGGGCCAATGGCTTTAGACTCATCCACCATTATAACCTCTCTTGCTTGTTGCTGGTCGTGACCCTGGAAAAGCTTGATGTCCTTGATCAGATTGCAGCTACGTCAGCGTTCTCATCGACCAGTTTGAGAGGAAAGATTAAAGAGAAACATGGCCAATCAATCCGCATAGATGATTTGTGTGAGGGCTCTACTGGGTTTATTCAACCTATGAGAGCTTTTGTTATACAAGAAGAGTACGCTAAGGAGACAGAACTATGATCAGGAAATACAGTTGCCATACAATTCAGTGGGATTTGAACTGTGTCGTTGAGATTGAGTTTTATTTTTCTAGTCACATGCAGGGTAAATATTAGGGTGCCATAGATGAGCAAAAATGAGAACAGCCTTTTTTCGGACTAATATAGCTGGCCAAAGTCAGCGCTTTGATAATGTCAAGGCCCCTAGACTTTCCAACTACCTACATTGATACCTCGCTATCTAGCTGCATTTTCCAATTTCATTGCAACACCCCAATGCATCGCATAATCCACTATTTTTCAACTGCATTGTATGAAGCATCATTTCCCAACTTTATAAGCTTTTTATAATATTCGAAATGGGTCGTGATCCTTGAATCCACCATACTGTGCTTTGATATGAGCTAACAATTGACGAGAACTGTATGGGATATGAACTCAAATAAAGCATGCCGTCCACCTCGTCGAATACGTCGTTCTCCAGAGTAAGAGGCTCGTAATTGGTCACCTCGATCAACTGCATTCCTGTTGTGGTTGTACAGGTCGACAACTATAGGAATTGGTAGCCCCTTTGTCGGCAGGTCTCTAAAGACTTTAAGTGCTGTGCTAGCTGAAGTAGATGTAGCTGATGGTCTCTTTCGAGTCCTGACAATAGTTCCATCAGCTAATTTGTGTGTAGAACTGAGCATGAGGACCCAGGCATTGTCCTTCCATGCCATCATATTAACTTTTCGGTTCACTGTAGGAGTTTCTTCAGTTGTTCCTCACGGAATGGAATCTGACTTTTTATCATACTTCTTAATCTGAATTACCTCGTTCCAAATGCCTAAGGTTGTACGAGCGGTGCCTGTACAGCCAATTCTGAAGGCTTCGAGGTAGGTTGCTAGTTTCACACTCATAAACAGGTTATCTAGGTAAAGGATATGTCGATATTCGTGATCAGGATCTGGAGGTCGCTGCACCTTTTGTACTAAATATGGTACTACGGTAGCAGTAGGAGAAAGATCCTTTGGAAGGCTGTAGCTAGGAGTGAAGTGAGGGCCTTTCCTTGTTTCCTTGGTGCTTTTCCCTTTTTAGGGCGTTTTCCCACACCTTTGGAATGCCATAGCCAGCTTAAAAAGTAGCCTTTCTCAGCAATAACCCATATTTTGTAGCCAATAGGAGTTGGTTTATTAAGAATTGTAAGCGTATCAAAAGATCGACTCTGAAAGCGTTTCATGCATTCATCTATAGCAAGATCTTGACCAGAGATCCAGAGTTGTCGGCAAATTGCTTTAATATGTGTATTCAAAGGGTTAACCTAGAAGCCGAGTAAGTCACTTTGTGTACAGATTAGTAACAAATATACTTGTACCTTCTGAAACATTGTTGGGTGCTTTGATTCAGGCGAAATATAGAACTAACAACAAATTGCCTCAAACCTGTGTTTGCTCATACGCGATATAATAGCAAAATGGAGGCCACTGTGTTTTCAGGGTCTGTATTCCAGTACTTCCTAAGGTCCTTTAACTCAGTCAAACTATATATTAAGATTCCAAAATATAAGTAGAGTTCATTGACTGTCAGCGGTATTCATTCCATGCTCTATTTCTGTGTTTTGCCTTCCTTGAGTGCCCTCTGGTAGTTCTCATTAGTGCTTTGCACCATATTTTGAACTACAGGATATGGAAAAAACAGCATGAATGTAGCTAAAACGTCGTTCGGTTTGGTATTTGGTGGCAAGTTACTTTGGTAGTCAAATTCAGGGCACAGCAAAGGAGTAAAGGTTTCATCCACTTCACAAATAGGCGGAAAGTTGGATCTCAAAGTCCCAGGATCAGTAGAATCCGCTACAACATTTGAAGTATCTGTCATAGTAAATTTATATTGAATCTGCACGTCATGAAGTAGTTTTTACTCTTAGATCGTGAATTATTTACTTTTGGTGTTCCTCCTGTTACGGTATGTCTTAAACCTGAGATAACCACATGGCTATAGGTAATTGATTGCTGGCTATAACCGTCAAGGTCTATAAGTATGAGGATATTTGCCCACTGTAGCACAGTCGATTTAGTAGTTCAATTCAAGTTGTTATTTATGAGCCTAAAGATCGGTGGTAGTAATCTGTAAATTGCAACAGTGGCTATTTTTGGCCTCTGGGCGTTAAGGGCATAGACGGCACCACAGTTAAATTAAGAGACTTGATAATAAGGGATGAGCCGAAGGATCAGTCCGGGCTTCCAGAATTCTCGTAGTCTCGATAATCGATTGCGGCGTTGCATCTTCAATGAAAGCATCAACTGCTGGCAAGGAGAGCATAGTGAATTGATATGCTATCCTATTTTCAATCGACACAAAGCCCAATCGGTCACCAGCTCCGTCCAAGCATAACAGGCTTTCTCCATCGCTCCTTGAATGGATTTTCATTTTACCCGCCGTTGACCTCGACCTGGCAGCGCATAATTACTCTCCAAATCCCCAGAGAAACTTTTGTTCTTTGAAGATAAGGACCCGTGCAGACAACTGTGGAAGATCGGTTGCACCCCGTTACTCCTTAAGGTACAAATCGGAGTCGATTGACAGAGCTGCCGCTTTCCGCGGCTGGGAGCACTAGCTTATGTTATGTATGTATGTACAGCACACCCTTGATGGATAACAGTCGTTTTGCCCCGGACAGTCGTCACGAATCGCGGGACGATACCTGCTCGGTTGAGGACGGATCCCACGGATGGAGGGTGGGACGAGTAATGGAGAGAACCGACAGTGACAGATCGGGTACGTAATTGTCGATAGCGGTGCCCGAATCGCAATTGCGTAGGACAATGGCTCTTGATAGAGAGAAATTGAGGTCTACTAGTTGGGACAAAGGGGGGACAGGACTATCACCATCTAGCAAAGGGCGGGGTCTGGTCTTTTGTACTCCTTTGGAGGTCGTAAGGACAGCTCTCGCGGCGCACCCGCGCGATATAGCTACACATACAGGATCCTGAAACACAGACATGCTACTTCGGACTATCTAACTCTTTGTGGGGCGATATAGGCCCTAAATAACGGCTGCTGTTCGCCATGCATTGAGCAGCTACCTTGCTCACTGAGCCATACCTGGAGAAGAGGGGCATGGCACTCGATGAGAGGGGGGCTCGGCGCCAACAACGCTGCTCGAATATCTTCACACATGGTACCACATGCCTTGAGCTGAGGAAGCTGAGATATTGGTGCCATGCCACCGGCGGCCCGCACCCTCGTCATGCATCTGAGTCAGATAAGGAGTGTTGAAGGGTGAAGCTCGACTGGCACGCCAAGGTGGATTGGAAGAAAGGGCTCGCTATACATCTCGGTCGGTTGAGCCACACCGTAGGGTAAGGACTAGCGTTCCGGCGGGGCCTGAAGCTTCTGTGGTAGAGACCATGGCACGTGTATGGCTCGCCCTGGAAGGGAGCGAGGCGCCTGGGCTCTGGGCTTTTTTGGTCTGTGCGGCACCTCAACGTCGATTCCTCACGTCTCAACCTTCCCATTTCATCCACTTTCGATTCATGAGCTGAGAATCCAGCTCCTTCCGTATAGGGACTCGGTGATTGAGGATGACCGGGAGTGCCATCAATGCCAACATCCACTGACTTACCAAAAAAGGCAAAGTACACAGGTCGACGCACAAAGAACGATGTGATCTCCTCGCCCTGTTCCGCACTCGCGCTGGCATATGCGTGATGAACAGAAATTTGCTGCCATATTCTTGAGCATTCTTGTCTGGAAACCCACATCGATTTCCCGACGCATCAGGATTTTCGGAAACGAGAGCTGGACTCGAAGACGCTGACGGAGCTGGGACAGCCGTCGCGAATGGTGTTACATATTACCCTCAAAAGCAGCATCTTCATATTGGTAGCGGCCAGGTTTTCGAGCCTTCACCAGGGTGCGCAATCTTTCTATCCGGCGACTGCTGCATCAAGTCGTGGATCTGGCTAGACTCAAACCCTAAACGGTTAGCCAAAGTAGCAAAATCAAACAAGACCTCTTCGTCTGCTCGTCCCACCTCTGGCTTTGCGAGCAGGTCTTTCTTCTTCTTCCTCCGATCCGTCGGCATCTCTCGGTAATGTCGCATTGCGCGGAGCCATAATTGCTGATATAATAAATCAAAATGATGGGTCTGTAAATTCCACCACTATTGAGGATGTGCGCTTGAGAGTGGATTCCTTTGTTAGCCACCCTACAAACGATATCTCTGCTTTGGGGTTTACTGTCTAGTTGTCTGCAAGTATCTGTTGGGTAGTTGCTTTCTGATCTTTGATATTAACAGAGTCGTTGGGAATGCCAGGGACGATGACTCCATAAGTTGGTACCATGAGTTCTGCATGCTCTCCAAGACCCCGAACCCATCCTGTGTTCCCTTTAGGTTTCGAAGCTTCTGCTGTAGAGCTGGTAAAGATCTGTATTTCACCGCTCTTAAGTTGATGTGCTGCCACTTTTGCACTTGTTTTGTAGTGGGATTGTCATGAATTAATCTCTCTACCTGTGCTCTTATTTTAGTAGCAGGTAGTATCTAGAGACGCTAGGCAAGAATGACGGGACATCGGTCGTATGCAGATTGGGACTTTAGTCCCTCTGAGACAGAAGTGCCAATTTCCGTAGTGGCCTTCTAATTTCTGATAGTGTCCAAAATTTCTGGACCAGGGGCAAAGCAGCCCGGTTCTTCTTGGTTATCCGATTGTCACAGCTTGAGTAAATTAGAAATCGAAGCAAGCAAACGCAATTAAAGGTTCTATTGCTCTCTATAGAGATACATATCTTGTGACTCTAATAATAACCTGAGACAGGGGAGCTTTAGGTGATCAAAGAACTTATTAATTTATATATTAGTCATATTGTGCACGTTTGCTTTAGCAGTCCACTTCCTGCACTGCTTTCCCCAGAAGTAAAATGGAATAGCAAACAGGCACCACAGGACGATCAGACACATATTCAACATGGTAGGGGCAATATAGCCATCCTTGATGATCCAGGGAGTGATAAACTTGCTGAATCCATAACCCCAAGCATTCTTATTGACAGTAATGGCAACAAAGACAGAGTCAGCTACCGGTTTGTAACTATCCACGGCATAAGTGCTAGAAATAGCAGGTAAGGCGGTGACCTGGATGCCTGCACATGTGTAGCCGACGATTACGATAGCCTATGGTATTCTCAGCAGAGCGCTCACACTTCATATTTGACAGAAAGAAAGAGAGGGTCATACCCGCCAGTCCCATGAATACTGGTAGCCGAAAGCGACAATGAAATTTCCCAGTATAGCAATGAGCACATATGGGATCATTGCAGGAAGACGCATTTCTGGCTCTCGCACTCCCTTATTCTTAATCGTTGAGCGCATCGAGATCCAGTCTGAAAGAGGACCATTGGTCAAAAGGCCAATGAATGCACCGACAAGAACGGCAAAATTAGTAAAACCAATAGATTGGCTTGACCAATTATAAGGAGGTGCAGCAAATGCCTGACTCTGGGTCAGATTGAGGGTTAGGAAGCCAGATGCAGACCAAGACACCACAAACGAGGCAAATTCTACAATAGGATAGAGGTGGAGCTTCCAAGGGATAAAAAAGGTCAGTGCTAATGTTCTGACTGGGTTCTCAGAAACACTCCAGAGATATAATTGGTGCCGTGATGGATAGCCATGACGCAGAAATTCGTCAACAGGCTCGGAACTAAGATTGGTCGCTGTGCTGTTCTCAATCTTTGCGCCCGAAGTTTCTACCTCCTTGACTCCGTTACCACTTAAGGGCGCCGGAAGCGCCCCAGCATGCCCGCCGAGTTCATCTGAATGCACTCGGTGCCATTTGGTTTCTGGAAAGAAGAAGACCAACAGTACGATAAGGGTTGCAAAGAGGGCCACATTAAGCCACCAGAAGTTCTGCCACCCGACGTGCAGCGCCATTGCGCCCGAGACGATGGGTCCAATCTATCCATTAAAAGGTTAGAAAGAGCTAGAGATCCTCTAGGAGCCTTACCATCAATGAGCCAAAGTAAAAGGTAAAGTATAGAGTATTGTAGGCACCTCTATCGTGCAAGAATTGGGTATCTGCAATTATCTGAGGTTGGAGCGTCTGATCCGCCATCAGAGTTGAGCATCCTCTTCATTATATCACGTAGCGTATCTCAGCTGGTCCCGCTCCACCATCGATTCCAATTCTACATTGATTAGTCGAAGAACGGACCAGCGGCCACACTTCTATACCCAGAGTCACCCATGTAGACGTACCAGTGGATCGTTTGGATCATTTGATGGCTGAGGGACCAGTACTCTGCTGGAAGTAGCGGAGGATTTTACGAAGTGGTGGGCAGGGTGGTCATCCACTCCACGTAATCCACGCGTTGATCAACGCGTGGACGTCAATTCAACTCAATCCACTCCACTGCGCATTCATTCGTAATCAATCCATTCCACACTACCTAGCCTGTGGATTGAGTTGATTGACTTCGTGGATTAGGTAAGGATTATTTCAGTGAGGAGTTAAGGGTATGGCGAAATGTGCTTTACAGTACCACGCCGAGGGTAACACACAGGGGTAGCACGTTTGACCCACGCTAGCGAAATCGCCGATACAAGCTATTATATCTCCTCTCCTGCCTTGTCTTCTGTGTTACTGCAATTACTATTATTTCCTTATCCTTATCATAAAAATGAATGACTTTTCAGATTTTAATATCCTTGTTGTTGTCGAGAATTAAAGCGTTAAGTTAATGTTAATTCCGGAGATAAAGACAACGCTAGTTTCAGAGACAGAAGCAACGTCAACTTTAGAGATAAAAACAACGTCAGACAAAACTGTACAGGATAAAGAGGCTAAAGAGTACGTTTTTCGTCATTTCCGAGGTTAGACTTACTTGGAACGAAATAGAGATACATTATCATAGATCTGACAATATGGATACAATATTTAACATAATGAAGAGCAGAAATGGGTTTGTCAGACTTGTATCCACAAACAGGATTCTTGGCTAAAGTATGTTACTATTGTTAGTACTCAGAATGCCATGAATTATCTATAACAAGTTTATAGGATTATAGATCTTACGGGTAATATAGTCTTGTTTGTTCAACAAAAAGAAGAATATTGTTAGGGGATGGGCATCCTGGGGTGGTCGACAGCGAATCACAGGCAAGACGAAGGGTGTACGCAGGTATCTCTCATGCATTCCACAAACTAAATCTTGTCCCTTACATCGTTAAGCTTAAGCTTTACTTTATACTGTACAATAGTCACGTAAATATCTTAAGCAAGGTCTCTTCGCTGGGGCTGCATTCCCCCCTGGTAGGCATAACACCCCCTTTACACCTAGCCCTTAACATTTATCCCCCCTCCTTAAGACTCTTGTCCTCAAGAGCCAGACGTAAGAGCTTTATATTCAGTTCTTTTGTATAATATATGGTTTTATGGCGTAACACTACAAGAGTAATACATATAAGTCTCAGTTGATGGCCTTTGTCTCCCTTTCTCTGATAGGATTCCAGCCACAATATTCCTTTATGTCTTCTAGTTGTCCTACAAGGACCAGGCCACTAATGCGTTAGTAGTGTACGGCTTAACTATTACCCTTTGTTCCTGTGCATAAGGGTGAGCTTCCTTCATGCACACCAAGACAATAAATTTCCTGATTTGGACAGTGACCCTATGGTACAATGTACATTTTATTATTATTCTAGATCAATAAATTAAAGAATTCAATAATTACTTTTCGTGATCTGGCTAACCTTAGTGATTCACTGATTATATACACTAGATCATTAACTATTTAACTTATCTATAAATACTTTTGATTCTTTCTCTTCTTTCCCTTTTCTACTTCATCCTTAACATTTCTATCTATAACAAAAGTAAGTATTTTCCTTTTTCTTTATAATCTCTCTCTTACCTTTCTATAATATTAAATATTATATCTGTTCCTTTTCGAGTTATTTCTCTTACTTCTTCTTCAAATTATCAATAATCTGATAAGTTTTCACCTTTCATTTCCCCTTCAAACTATTATTAAACCTTCTTGACTTTCTTTGTCCAGTTTAACTTTAATCTTAAGATCTTTCATTTTGTAAATGTCTCTTCTTTCTTAGCTTTAGTTTTACATTAATATATCAATAATATAATAATTATCCTTTTTACTTTAAGAAATCTTAAATTAGTTATTATTCTTTTTTCATATTCATGTTATCTTAAATATACCAAACATTTAGCTAAAACTCCTGGCCTGATTTACAAAAAGGTTATCAAATCTATTAAGTATGAAGTCTATACTATAAAACACAAAAATTGTCCTTGTATCCTTAAAAAGTTTTACATATATACAAATACATTAATAACCCTCTCTGATTACATTACTCGTCATCTTCGTCTTTAGCTTAAGTTAAATGTGAAATAAACTTTTTTTACTAAACATATAAAGTTATCTATTAAATACTATGTCTAACGTAATATCTAAATATAAATTTTAAAGAATATCACAGTTATTAAACACTCCCTGGATAAGCTTATTCGTTTCATTAGAACTTTCATCAATATATATTATATAATTATAAGTTTGTCTGTCTTATGTACTCTTTTCTCTTAATTAACATTTATAAAACCGAATAAACAATGATAATCTTTAGTTATTCTCCGAGGATAATAATAATAAGAATGATTAAGTTTTTACTTTTAAACATTATTATACCAAGATTATACTAACTCTTCACAATAGATCCTCTTCCTTTTCTACTCTAGATTCTTTGATTATTATTGTAAGTACAACTTCTACTAGTCCTACGAATACTCCTGCTAATACAGTAAAAAGCCCTGTCGTCTCCAGTATACCCTTTGTTATGTTTACGTCTAATACTTCCTCTCCTCTCCTGGGAGGTAATAACAACTTTGATCTTTTTATTAATGACTTAAGTAGTTCATAAAATAATATTAATGATAATAATTCTCTCTTTGCTCTAGTTATCCCTTTTCACAAATGTCGCCATAAACAGTAATCTATAAGTCTTTCTCGGAAAGTCCTTATTAAGTTCTTATAAATTATTTGTTAGGTTTTTCATTAGGGTCTTTTTACTGAAGTTTCACTAAATCTTCATTAAGTTTTTTACTAAGTTTTATTATAGTTTTATACTAAGTCTTTTTGTTATAAGTTTTTGTAAACTTTATCTAAATAAATCTTATATATTTTTGTCTTTTTTTCGTTAATATTCTTGTAACTTATATAAATTTATTCTTTTTTTTTTTTAATATCTTTTTATACTCTTGTTTATACTTTTTAAGTTCTTCTTACATATAACATAAATGACTTACCGGTTCTTAGATGTCTTCTTCTGACAGATATTTTTTCTATTTTACTAAATAAAATCTCCCTTTCTTTGTATCTTCATGAGTTAATATAAATTTTACTTCATATTCTTCGTCTTTATCAATAATCTTCTTTTTCGGAAACTTTAGTGTAATATTAAGTTATATATAATATAGTTCTAAGAGTAACATATAGAATACTGAGTATATTCTTATGTTTAAGAATATTTTCACTTTATATATTAATTTATTATTTATTATTTTAGTAATTTCTAATAGTCTTAAATATTTATCTGACAATTTCTTGTTTAATCTTTGTTATCACAAGTTTTTCATAAATATTATAATTTATTAACTTACTTTAAATATTATAGGTTTTCGTTTTTTGTTATAATACTTTTTCTGTATTTTGGTAATATTATGTTATTACTTTATTATTACCTTCTTTTCTTCTTTTAGTATTTTTATTCTTTTGTGTACAATTATTACTTTCTTCTTTAGGACGTCATCCTTGATGTTAAACTAGATTTGTGGGTCAAACTCATAAAGAGCTTTGAACAGGGTTAATTGTATTAAGTTATAAATATTATTATTATATATAAACTTTATAAGTATTAACTTCGAGACTCAGTCATCTTACTTATATAAGCAGAATACCTAGAGATAATGTTCTAAAGTCTAATTCTGTACCTTTGTTTATCTGTCAGTTTACAGGTAAAACACTATCAAGAGCCATCTTTATATTTGTAAGTAAAAGTACATAAAGACCCAGAATTTGCTAACAAACTATAGTCCCCTATCAGAGACTATGTTTTTTAACATTCTGAAGTCTTTAATAATATATTAAATGAATAAGTCCGTTAACTAAAGGACTATAATTGTTTTTTAACATAATATATATCATACTATCTTTGAATACTTATCGACAACAATATAATATATATTATAAACATTATTATTTTACTTACTAAGAGATAAGTTTATAATAAAATTTATAATAATTTCTTTCTATAATATTATAAGTTATAAAAAAAATACTAATATCCTATACAGTATATAACACCTCACCTTCGTTCTCTGGCATATAACACAGGTATAAATCCAAGACTTTATATCTTTGTTAATATTTGTCCAGAAATACTTCTTTTAGATTAACTATAATATCTTATTAAATCTTAAATATTCTATTATCAAGGTATTATAACATATAGTCATTATTTCTGTCCTAATAACCTTATTATCAAAAACATAAATCTTTCCTTTATATCTAAGAAAGTTAATCTGATTCATTCTCCAAAACTACTCTTTACTTTCGACTTATCACTACTCTTGACTTATTATTTCTTTAACTATTTGTTTGTCTAAGCCTTAGTTTTCAGTCTTGTCCGAAATCTCTGCTTCATTATTCGTAATCTTTATGTTAAGTCTTTTGAAGTTCTTCTTCTCACCCTTTCTTACAATATTTCAGTCCTCAAAGATTAACTTACCCTGAGACTTATTTCACTTATAACATCTCGAATCTTTCTCGATAACTTTAATAATATTCTTCTTTCTTCAGATAAACTTTTATTGTTAGCTTTACACAAAAATGTCTTTTTGCTAAAGTTCACAAATTAAGTCAACTATTAAGTCTATTAATACATTATATACTATTTCAAGTACTCTGACTAAACAAATCTACATTCATGAGACAAGGCATTTACAACTATTAATCTCAACGACAGGCTTAAACTTTCCCTAAGCTATATCACACCCAGCTATAGCCTCAGTACCTTGTACAACCTAATCCGCACTTACTTACATATATACTAACCCTGGTTTATACTCAAATCTGGAGTATTTACTTCCTTAATATTTCACTACTTCTTCGTTGTCACAACTTTGTATAACAGCAGAAGTAAAGTCTTCTTGAGCTTCTCTACTTGTCAGCCTCTTCTCGGCTTCATCATTACCTCACTAAATCAACTTTAACTCATGACCTCTTTAAATCTAGTCCTCACAGTCCTTCTCTCGAGCTTCTCTGCTCGTCGGCCCTTCTTGGCTATTACAATCACTTCTTTAAGTTAACCTTAATATATAACATCTTTACATCTAGTCACTATTCGACTATTCACTCTTATTATTCTGAGTGTTACTCCTTGGACCCAGATTCAATGCCCTTATGTCGTCCTCAAGTCTTAATATCTCTTCGATCTTAACACATAAAACTTTCTTTAGTTTCTTTCTTAAGTTCAGTATTAAATCCTTAATCACTTTATTCACTTCTAGCTTATAGTCCAAGCACCTTGACAGCGCATCAGCAAGATTACTCCTTCCTGACCAATGTTCAATCTTAAAGTCATATTCAGCCAACTTCTGAATCCATCATATTTACTTTTTATTAGGTTTCTCTTTATCCATAAAGTACTTTAAGTTATCATGATCAATTTTGATCATAACTATCACAGAAATATAAACTAAATAATATTTCTATTACTTTAGTACAATTACAATAACTAACATCTCCTGGTTAAACGTTTTATATACTTATTATACAAAGTCTAACTTCTTCGAATAAAACATAATAAAGTACTATCAGGATTACTCTTCTTCTTCGACTAACTAAAATAATACTCCTCCTATAATATAATTAGACATATCAGTCTCCAGTATAACTAGTCACTTTAATATATAATATGTTAATATAAACATTATCATAAATACTTTCTTAAACTCTTCGAACACACTCCTTACCTTCTTATCGAATTTAAGTAATTCTATCTTCTTTCCCTTCTCTATACTTTTCAGGAGATTAATTAAAAGTATAGTAATCTTTGAATAATTCTGAATAAATTTTCAGTAAAAGTTTACAAATCCTAAAAACACCTAAATGTCTTTATACAACATTAAGGTTAACCAGTCCATAATTATAACTACATAATTCTTCTTCATTAATATATTATCTAAAGAAATAACATATCCTAAAAATTTAATTTACTAGATATAAAACTCACACTTAACCAGATTAGTATACAGATTATACTACTATAATCATTCGAGGACTTATTATATATATTATGTATATACTTCTTTATCTTCTGATAAGATCAAGATATCGTCGAAATAAATAACATATATCTTATTTACTAAGTCCACCAATGCCTTATTGATATATTACTAGAATATCACTGACATATTACACAAGCCAAAGGACATTATACAATACTTATAGTAATTATACCTAGTCCGGAAAACTGTTTTCTACTTGTCACCCAGGTAAATACAAATACAATAATATATATTTTTCAAGTCAAACTTTATATAGATTTTAACTTTTCTTAATATATCTAATGTCTCGGAGATCAGAGATAATAATATCTTATTCTTGATAATAATCTTATTTAACCCCTGATAATCAACATAAAGTCACAGTTTCCTGTCTTTCTTCGGGACAAATATCATTAATACTCTCACTAAACTAAAAGATCACTTGATCCATCCTTTCTTTAATATATTATAAAAATATTCCCTTAAAACCTCCATTTCTTTTTTAACCAATAAATATACTAACTTCTACAATAACATCTTACTTTTTCTGAGTTTAATCATATGTTATAATCTGTCAAAGCTTAATACCTTGTTTACCTTCTCTTTGTTGAACATATCTACAAACTCTTAATAATCAGGAGATATATAATCTATTTAATATCCTAATACTTTTATACACTTTATATAAATAATTCTTGTTTACTTCTGTTATCTTTTCCCTGTTACTTCGATAATATCTTGACTAAATAATATTACCTTGTTTTCTTTATCTTCAGTGAATTAAAAAAAAGCTCCATATAAAGAAATATCCTTTTTTTTCTTTAGTATTCAAGTAAACTTAAGTACTAAATATATTATATACTCCTCCGTCTCTGGGTAATATTATTATATTCCTTTGTACTATCTAATCAACAAATCTACACTGATAAGTCATAAATATCTTAACACAAAATTATATTTATCTATTATAACATTGATAAACTAATACTTTAACAGCCTGATTTCTCTCTTGTTGTCTGTTGTTTTCATGGAGAAAATATATACTTTATACATATAAATCTTTATGTTATTAATTGAACAAAAACTTAAAAACTCTGTGTTATCATCTTCCCACTTACATTCTTATACAAAAAACAACAAAATAATATTCTCTTATATTCTACTGTTAATCAACGTTATATCTATTCTTTACTTCCTTTCCTTATCTTAGATCTGGATCAGTATTTTTATACATAAACACTTTGACTTATTCATTTTAACAAAGAGAATCTACCTTGCCTTCTCCTTGTTATCTTCGAATATGACCAACATAAACTAAACACTCAAGACTTATCATAAGATTTTGTACCTCTTTATAGTCTAGTCCAGAAAAGTTAAAACAATTAGACTTTCTGAATATTACTATTTCTTTAACCTATAGATGTCATTACCTTTATTCTTTTATTGTCTTAGTTTAAGTATAATATTAAATAATACCCTGTTTGTCCACAGAAATAACACTAAACATCTGGTCTAATCATTATATTATTACTATTCTTACTTTAGCAATCCTTTATATAATAGCTTAGTTTTTTATATTTATAACAAATAATAACTCCTCATAATCTAAGTAATATAAAGTTTACTATTATCACTAATGTTATCTTATTCTAGTCGAATTTTGACTTGTAAGGGATCTTGACTACTTACTTAAAAAAATTACTTTGTTGTCTCTTCTTATATTCTTAACTTTCCTAATTATATACTAACGTCAAACTACTTTTGCCTTAAGACAACTTATTTCTTCAGTTTCTGTCATTAAGCTTAATTCGTTCTATTACTGTTATTAACTCGTCATATGTAATCAGAAGTTAGTTATATTCTATAACCTTTTTTTTTAACTTTAGGGTCAGTTTTACGAGAAGGATCTCTATCTTAACCTCGTTGCCCAGGTCTAAAAGCTAAGCCTTGATAATGTCTAAGTATTTTACAAAAGAGTATACAGACTAAGTCTTCTTCATCTATACCTCATTATATTATACTTAAAGCTTAATCTTCTTGTTGCCTTCGTCCCTTAAAAACATTAACAGAAGTTTTTTGAATATTTCTTATGACCATGTCTCCTTACCTCTAATATCCTTTGTCCATTACCATCTTGTCCTTAACTCACCACGAAATAATAATATTATATAAAATATCTTGTCCTTATCATTATCCTTGTAAAACTCTAGAAATGTTTCGAACTTAAAGTCATAAACATACAAAAAGTCATTAAACTATTTAATCATCTTTCCCTTATATAATTTAAGCTTTGAGGAGTATATATATTTTATGTTCTTGACAATAGTCATAATAATTCATTACTGATTTATACCTTGTACATTGTTATATTACTAAGATTCCGCCTCTAATAACCTACTTGAGGTTTTATCATTCACTTCCTGTATTACTAAAAATATCTTATTATACTAATGTAATCTTTCCCTCTTTTGCGTCAATTCCTTAATCTGTCTGTCTAATTCCTCAATTTCATGCTACTCCTTATCTCTCTACTCATTATATCTCTTCAGCTTTTCCGTTTCTTGTCGTAATACTTCTATGATATACTTTCTTATGTCTAACATATCTTGTACCTCTGTCACATCACTAAGATTAGCCTCTGAGAGTACTCTACTAATAATTATTATTATGGTTTCTTGTATCATTATCACTGACGTTGTTCTATGAATATCCGTCTCTCCTGCTATATATACAGCACTGACTCACTATCTCCTCGAAGGTTCGATGTTGTTGGTCATGTTTCCTGAGTAACTAATCACCATTGTCTTACTGTAATAAGCTGTCCCCGAAAGAAGAAGATTTAGAATGTTAAGGGATAGGCATCCCAGGGTAGTCAACAACGAATCACAGATAAGACGAAGGGTATATGCAGGTATCTCTCATACATTCCACAAACTAAATCTTGTCCTTTACATCGTTAAACTTAAGCTCTACTTTATACTATACAATAGTTATATAAATGTCCTAGACAAGATCCCTTTACTAGAGCTGCATTCCCCCCTGGTGGGCGTAACACCCCCTTTACACCTGGCCCTTAACAAATATAATAATAATAAGAAACATTTATGTTTGATTATTAAAGTCTTTAAACTTGATTTCATAAAACTAAGAGAATAAGTAATCATAAACAATTTTATTTAATGTTTTAATTAAGACTATTTTCAGTAACTTCTTGTTAAATAAATCATAAATAATAATTTAGTTTTCAGAAAAATAAAGAATTCTTGTCTTTAAGTTATTTTTGATTACTTAAACTTATCTGTTAATATTTACAAAGTTAACATTATTTATAATACTTTTCGGAAATAGGTTATTGTTAAATATGAGGAAAATAAAGAAAAGGTTATTAAAGTTTTAAAGATGTCTTTAAGACTTTTATACATTTTTTTCGATAGCTAGAGATCAAAAAATTATTATACATTATACGGGATTGTTTGTTTTTTCAGAAATAAGAACAACAAACTTTATAAAATCGTTCTTGGTATTCTTAAGATAATTATTCATTATTCTGGTATAAATATCGTTAAGTAGGTTTTTAACATTATTGACTTTTTCGAGATCAGTGGTAAAATTAGTTATTTTATCCTGGATAATATAAATAATAATGATATTGTCATAAAAAATATTAGAGTTATACTTGGCTTTAACGGAGCTGTGAGACAAGGTTGTTGCTTTAGTCATATTCTTAATCTTGCTGTAAAAGTAATTTTCTTCGGAAAGAATATAGAGGCTTTTGAACAACAACTTTCTGGCACAAAAGTTTTGTCAGAGACTAAGCATAAGCTCTAGCGGAAAAGGGGGCCTGTTGACAAGCTTTATAATCTCGTTATTATTGTTAATCGATCAGATATACTTACTTATCTTTTCCAAGAATTTCAGCAGGCCGATATAGACTTTTCCAGTGACTTTAAAGTTAAATCCAAGAAATCCTTTAATATTGTTGTCGATAATGATACCCAATGACTGTCCTAGTTTTACATAATCTGCTATATTTTTAAACTTCGTATTTATCTTGAACAGATGATTCTAAAACATAAGCAGAATTAGGAAAAGGAAAACAGATTAAAAAGATCAGGGAAACTTAAGAAGTTAGCCATTATATCGATAATTTGTCTGCTAGAGAATTAATTAACAGATAAGGACTAGGAAGTGTTTGAAATCTTTACTGAGTTTTTCACTTATTTCGAAAATATAATTAAGACACTAGAAGGCGATAGAATTACTCATAAGAGAAAGAGAGGATAAGTAGATTCGTATAATAATCTTTAGGACATTATTATTGACTATGAATATTTTCTTGGGAAACTCGAAAAATACAAAAAGATAATAAAAATGTTTCTAGAGTTAGAACACTTCAGGATTAATATCAATTTAGGTTAGGAGAAGCTCGAGAAATATTATGCTACACTTGATAAGACTTTAATCTATTATATAATGCTTGTCCTACATCCTGCATATTGATGAGGCTACTTTGAGACAACCTGGGCAGGAAATCTTGAGTAAGTTACTAAGGCAAAGGACATGGTCCTAGAAGTATAAGATGCAGAATATAAAGGTCTTGAGGTTGTTCGGAGTCCCGAAACTGATGAGTCTGTTGCAAAGCGCTAAAAACAATTCTATAACGTCTTTGAAGAATATTATGAGCAGTCACGATATGCCCCTGAGGTCTCTATAGCAGGATCGATCAAGATTAATCAGGACAAATATAAAGTATGGTGTTCAACTTGGGAGGCAGCCGATACAGCGGTTAAAAATCTAATTATGTACTAGTACGATAAACGACTTCAGTATTCTCGGTTGTCTCGAATGGCTCTCGATTTCCTCATGATTCAGCCAATGTCGGCTGAATGCGAGAAGTTCTTCTCTGTAGCAGGACTTATAGTAATTGTACTTCGAAATCGGCTCGAGGCAGACATAGTTAGAACTTGTCAAGTCCTTCGCTCATGGTTACGGGCTGGGATTATCAACGAATTAGACCCTTTGTTTGTCTCGGTGGCAGAGGAGGGGTTGGAGAATCTTAGTGACAAAGAGGCTGCTATTAGGCTGTCTGCGTGGCTCAACGACGTAAAAGGCTGAAGAAGCGGCCTGGGAATAGTCTGTATGTAATAATAATGCTTAAGGGCTCAGGGGCTCACTCATGAACGCCCAGGATATGTCAACTCGTCAACTCAACGTCAATCAACTTCACGCAGATACCTAATGGATCAACTCCACGAGAAGCTGGCTGACTAAGACGTCAATCCACCCAATATAGCCTCATCGTGGAGTTGATTGAGTGGATGACCACCCTGGTGGTGGGTTCCGAAATCTGCCATAATCTCCGTTCCAGGATAGATTTTGGTACCCAGCTCTCGCTCTAGCCTAGGGCGGTATCAGAAAACTGATTAACCAAACCTCGTGGGAGTACGGCTAGTACATACTGGTGTAGAGTCTAGAGCGTGCACAAAGGTGTTAGAAATATGATAATAGTAGTAATCACATCAGTGAAAGCTCTGTTGTCTTTGAGACAGTCCAGTCCATACCGATTCATCATAGTTCATCTCCATGACGAACTTTGGTGCCACATTCACTCAATTGACTGCGTGCTATCCTACTTGGAATCCAGTGCAGTTGTGAAAAAAAACAAGAAAAAAGTGGTAATGCAATTGCTGTTCAGACTTCGACTGTTCAGACTTCGTTCAGATGGGGAGTATTTCATCAGTTCGTTTTGGTTGATGCGCCGGAATAAAAGTCCAACGTCGATGGAGGACACAACCCTGCTGCACACTGTGTAAAGAGGCACTTGCCGCATGTGTAGCTTCACCCCTCCCCACACTACCGGGTCATCCGACCCGTCAGCTCACAAAGTCAAGCTACTTAACAAGGAACGCAACGCGGGGTTGCTTGACTGTCGAATATGGACTCGAGATCTTTCCCTTGCAGTCCGAAGTGATGGTGTCTCCTTGACGCCCATCCACCGGCATCGGAAACGGGTGCAGTCTTCTTCATGGCTGTTGCTGGACACGGAGCGGTGGCGCAGAACGGTGGATCCATCACAAGATCGGCAGGGAAGAACGGTACTTTTGGATCATCCAAAATGGGAAGCCGGCAATGCAGCTCTCCTGCAAGAACTGGTGGTAACTCTCTATGAAAGCCATACTCGTTTTCCTGCTCACCAAGTTTGCGGGGCTTTAGCGAGTGGCTGCCAGCTTATTATCATTTAAGCTTAAGCTTCCCGCCCCAGGAACAGCGCCCTTACAAAGCGGGAATATGATGGGGGACACATTGAGGCTATTTACCCGGAGCAGATGCGCCTTCCAATGCGTCTCAGTCTGCTGCCCTAGGAAGAGCACATCGGTATATCTCCTCGGCAGTTTCGCTGCTTTGAATATTGGTGCCCTTCATCTCATCTGCGTCGTCTGGACAGCTAGCCTATGCACCGCTCCGCACACCCCAAAGCGCAACTGGGTTCGGTCTCGATCGCCGGCTTTCAATGGGTAATTGTATCAGAGCTGGGCCTAGCTAATAGTGGATCAAGACTTCTTAGAGAAGAAAGGTGTATATAAAAATGTAGCTCGTAGTACCTGTTCGCCATTTTATTCTTGGGAACCTCCTAGCCAGACAGCGGGGAGGGCCACAAAAGCACACAAACGGAAAGTACTCTTCTGATAAAAAGTATCCTTCCTCAAGCGTTTCTTAGAGCAACTTCAACACCAGCAATTACCTCATGATGTTCGGAACAAGATCGATACTGTTTGCTGGTGGTTTGTTCCACCTCCTTGCTCCATCAAATGCCGAACAGTGCTCGGACACCAATCACTGCTCGTCCTCGTTCTTGACTCCTGGCATCTCCATTCCTAGCCTTGCTCAACTTCTCGACGTGGAC
Organism: Xylogone sp. PMI_703; assembly: GCA_021399445.1. Classification (NCBI taxonomy): domain Eukaryota; kingdom Fungi; phylum Ascomycota; class Leotiomycetes; genus Xylogone; species Xylogone sp. PMI_703. The sequence goes on from JAJTUQ010000003.1 coordinate 121,922, forward strand.
GCCAACTCGGTGATGAATGTTACAGTTCTTGGAGCGTCAGGCAAAATCAGTTACTGCAATGTCACCGTTACTTATACCCACCCGGGCTATGGAGATGACATCCATGTCACTGTCTACCTGCCCATGGACAACTGGAATGGGCGTTTTCAAGGAGTTGGCGGCGGTGGCTGGGCAGCCAGCTCGGGAACAGCTTCCCTACTCAGTCCTATTGCCAACAACTACTCGGCCGGAAATACAGATGCAGGACATGACTCAAATGGTGGATCTACTGCCTCCTGGTGGAGAAATGCCCAGGGAAATCTAAACATCCCATTGCTGATTGATTTTGCATCCGTAGCCCTGAACGACTTGGCCGTCGTGGGAAAACAACTCTCCAACAAGTTCTATGGCTATGGGCCTCATCATTCGTACTGGAATGGCTGCTCCACTGGTGGCCGTCAGGGCTTGATGATGGCTCAGCGCTACCCCACAGCATATGACGGGATCTATGCTGCTTGCCCCGCTATTCACTGGCAAACATTCCAAGTGGCCCAGTACTGGGGCTAATTCCTTATGAATCAGCTCAATCACTACCCTCCACAATGCGTTTTCAATACTATCACAGCCGCAGCGGTGACGGCTTGCGACGGGCTCGACGGTGTCATTGACGGAGTTATCTCAGCCGTTTCCTCATGCAAATTCGACCCTGCAACGATGGTTGGCAAGCCAGCCAACTGTAGCGGGAGTGAAGTTGTTATCACCAGTAATGATGCTGAGATCGTTAAGAAGACGTGGCAAGGCCCTCGCGCCTCGGATGGATCTTTCGTCTGGTGGGGGATCAATCCAGGGGCTTCATTCTCAGGGTTGACTGGCACATCTTGTACAAGTGTGACAAACTGCACTGGTCTTCCATTCGCTATCACTCCAGATTGGATTCTGCGATGGGTGTTGGTGAATCCAAGCTTCGATCTCACCACAATATCTTTGGACACGTTTGTTGAAATATTCAACACTGCCCAAGTCCTTTATGATGACTTAATTGGCACTGATAATCCTGATCTCTTAGCGTTCAAGAAGGCTGGCGGGAAGATGATTACATGGCATGGTTTAGCCGACCAGTTAATATACCCTAGTGGCACAGAGGATTATTACCAGAAAGTTGAAGCCTTAGATCCCCAAGTTCGTGATTTTTACCGATTCTTCTATGCTCCTGGGGTTCAACATTGCGGTGGTGGTGCCGGTGAAACTCCTAGTAACCCATTTGATGCAGTAGTCAACTGGGTTGAGAAGGGAACTGCTCCTGACACATTGGCTGCGGTTTCAACAGATGGTAAGAGAACCCGTAACCTTTGTCCGTATCCTCTGGTCTCGGTCTACAAAGGGGGGGATAATACAAAGGCAAGCTCGTTCGCTTGCGAAGCGCATTTCTAGTTTCTTGCTGTCATTGTTTGATCTTCTGATATCTTACTTTTATCTCGCCATTATACTATACTAGTACCGCGATGGAGAAAAAAACTACATATCGCGCTTAGGCTTCAAATTGATTTACAGCTGTGCAGAGTGTCAAACTTACGAGTAGGAGTGGTGTAAATCTAGTAATAAACCATGCACTGAACTTGGCTTTTGGTCAAAAGATAGAAGACACACCAAGCAGATAGTTAAGCCAAGCTGTCATCAGCTATCTAATATTGGAGCATACTCATAAATATCTATAGAATGCGGGACAAGTGGCTCTCACAAGACAGAATGATAAGCCATCGTTTCTATCAAGCATAATGAATCTCTTCATTCACTTCCATGATAGACAGTGGGTGTCGCATTCAATCATTTGACTTTTAGAATTGACTCAAAATGTCGATTATTATATTGGCTGCTGTCGGCAGTTATATTATGTGACAATATGCTATATTCTACCAGCCTTTCATATACCCAACGTAATTGCACTGAAGGCTGTTCGGCACGTAGTATCGGCACTTCATTACAAACATCTGAATCACCAAAACTTGTAATAACAGCTAATTCTAAAATACCTTAGTTCAATCCCGAACATTTGGATTAATACACTTGGCGTTCGAGATGGTGGTGACCGGGTAATCGGGGCACGGAATCTTAAGCTATCGAACGCCTCTTTCTGCAAGGGCTTCTCTTTCCCCCTCTTTTTGGAAGACAAGCTACACGCATGGCATCCACGATTTAAAGAGAATCTTCGCGGGGATGCATGTGGGGAAGGAGAGTATAAACCAGCATAACTATCCCATCTTGATCGAAGCAGTTTTCAGTTATAGAGATAGAAGACACTACCAATTAGCCAAATAAGATCAGACTCACTGCCTTATTTTTCAAAAATGCATTGACGGTGTTCTATTATCATCATGAAATTACCGCTACCTCTTTTGCCTCTAGTTCTTCCTTTGTTCATGCTGCAGTCTGTCTCAGCTACCTGCAATGCAGACAACTGTCTACGCGCCATTAGAAATCCCACTCGCTCTGTTGAAGCTCCGTTATTTTGTTCTTCATATACTACGGCTATCGTGACAGCTACCACATCTCTACCATCATTCGCTACGCAATGTGGGTCTGGCCCAACACAATTCTTACGCTTGAGTTCAGCTTGTTCGTGTTTTCAGCCGGTAAGTTACAACTTCTTCCGTTGTATATAATAAGATAGCTAGGATTAGAACTGTTTTGAGATATAATATGATGGTGCCTGACTAACTTAACGATGGAGGCACCAATATGCTCGTGAGAATACGGTTGTCACTCCATTCACACACCCCCAGGACAAACATGAGATAGTCAAGCGAGTGAATCAATATATAGGTATTGTTATTATCATGGAAGGAACTCCTCAGGAGGCAGTCAGTTGATACTCTAAAGGGATGTAGTACTAAGGTAAAAGCGCCTTTAATATTAATTTACAATCTATAACTTGAACTCAGCTGTAACAGCCTTTAGCCTGTTATATATTCTATCATGTGGATTTCCTCTAGTACTTCGTCCTTATCATCAGATCGTTATACAACGTTAGGCTGTAGTACAATTTACGCGAGAAGCCTGAAAGCCTGGCCTTTTCGACTTTATAGCTGAATATCTTGATAACCAGGTGTTATATATGCATATTATTAGCATCGTCAGATAGGCTGTCCAATTCTCTATAACATGATACTGGAAGTTTTCTACCAGCTTGTAGTGTCATGGAGATAGCAGCCCTTGAAGTTAAGATGTTCTGAAAAAAACCAAGGCGTTCTACTAAGGCACAGACCGTTAGGGTACTAAGATATAAATTAAGAAAAGGTCAAATAATATACATTTAGACATATAAGTAAGATATAGATAAACGGTGAGATATAAGCGATTTGAAGGCTTTTCGTGTACTATTTAATCATAATTACAGGTCGATTAAACGTAAGATAGAAAGCTTAAGAGGGGTTATAAGACAGAAAGGGAGGCCAGCACCCAGGGCATGGACAGGGCCGGGGACTAACTACCAGAGGAAATCTACATGATGAGAAAGGGTTTATTGATAAAGATCTAGGTGTGTAAAGAAACACATTAGGTAGCGGCTGCCCGATTCAGACTATTCTTCCCATCCCTTGTTTAGAACACTTCTATATTGCTTGTAATTCAACCGTACCCCACACTTTATGTTCCATAGCTATGTTTATCCAAATTAACTGAAGTTATAGCATGCGACGAATATAAATTGAACAAATGCCGAAGCATCTCCCGGAAGTTAAAAAAGATAATCCATATCTACACGTTTGCCCTTCTCCTTCGGTTGTGTAGCATGAATCTGACCTCAGGTATGCTGTGATTGGTACTACACGTAAAAGGCTAAATTGAGTTATTACTCGGAATACTTTGACAATTGTTCGAGATTAAGAGTTATGAGAATAAGGTAACGGCAGAAAAAATCGGTAAACATTTTTCCTTCTATAAGACCAATGAGTATTTGGTATATTTGACTCGAGCACCCGCGTGCTTAGACCTCCCTAAGAAACAAAAAAAATCTGCTAAGCACCTAAACCAACTTACTACAAGCATTCCCAGACTATTCTAGAAGATCCTAGCACTATGTTTTGCTTTGTCACTCTTGTCACCTGGGCTATCGCCTTGGGATTCTCATCTCTGGCCAATTCCGCCTCACTCCAGCAAGTGTCAAACTTCGGCTACAACCCAACCAGTATCTCTATGTATATATACGTTCCAGATCAGTTAGCCACCAGCCCTCCAGTCATTGTTGCAGTAGGTTCTGCTCTACAAACTTTGATGCTCTAGTTTCTTGTCTAACGGTACCAGCTCCACCCTTGCGGCGGGTCAGCCCAAGAATATTACGACCTTACTCAGTTGCCATCCTATGCTGACGAAATGGGGTTTATTTTGGTCTATCCTCAGACCACACATTATTCTAATTGCTGGGACTGTGACAGTAATGCAACCCTGACTCACAGCGGCGGAGGAGATAGCAACGGAATTATAAGCATGGTAAATTATACACTCCAGACATATCATGGCGACTCCTCCAGAGTTTTCTCCGTCGGCTCATCCTCTGGCGCCATGATTACCTCTGTTCTAGCGGCGACATACCCCGAAGTGTTTGCGGGCTGTGCCGGATTCTCCGGCGTCCCCGCAGGGTGCTGGGCAGGCTCACCAGAATCCACCCCATTTAGCCCGGACACAAGCTGCCCTATGGGACTGAAGAACTACACTGCACAGCAATGGGGAGACATTGCACGAAGCGAGTATCCAGGATACAATGGCCCGCGGCGGAAAATGCAGGTTTGGGAGGGCACCGCTGACACGTTGGTCGTAATTAAGAACTTATGGGATCAACTTGCCCAGTGGAGCAATGTCTTCGATTTAACATTCTCCTACAATTCCACCAATGACCCACAGGCCGGCTACACGAAGATTATCTACGGCGATGGGACCAAGCTCGTGGGGTACAGTGCGCAAGGAGTGGGCCACTTTGTCCCATTCCATGAAGTTCAGGTGCTGGAGTTCTTTGGTCTATTGAGTGCGGCTGCAACTAAAACAACCACTATCACAAGTGCAACGAGGACAACATCTCCTCCAGCCACCATTACAAGCGCCCCCCTAGGTAGCAGCACCGCAACACAGAGTAAGTACGGGCAGCGTGGTGGCAGTTACTATACAGGGCCCACCAAGTGCACAGCCGGGACGTCGTGCTCAACAACGAATCCATATTACGCACAGTGTTTGTAAGGATTACAACGGGAAGGATAAGATATTAAATAATCTTATATAAACTGTTAGGTAAAAGAGGCTAACCAAAGAGAAAGAAGGAATGAAAGCTGTGTAGTTATATACTTTAAGATAATATAAATTCTTTATAAGTTTATTTATTATTACCATTTTTACCATGTTTATAAGAAAATAACCTTAGTGATTTAAATAGTAAACATTCTGAATATAAGTTCAAGTCAGACGAATAAAACCTATAAATAAAAACGCTTTTTCCCTTATAACAAATAAGTATAACGTTAAGCACGGGCTTCTGGCCATGCCCCTTGAATCGGACGCTGTCCGCCTATGTCCCCGTGAGCCACGAAAGTTTCCAGCTCGTAAGTTACATCAGAATTCAAAATTATCCATCTCTTCGTAAAGCTGGGCCGGCAAACAGTCTCAAACAGTTCCTTGTACATAGTTTCTCGTAATCTACTTGTCACATTAAGCTGTACTGAAACCACCCCGTTCATCGGCGAAATTTTAAATTTTATATAGTAAGAGACATTACAAATTTTGGTGATCAAATGCTTAGCCCAGGGCAAGATTCAAGAGGGTAACGACTTATGTCTGTCAGCTCCGTCACAAAGTATATTATTTTATATGGCCAGCCCTATCCACTTGCATTCCACCTAAATCCACTTGCCCATGTCACTCGCGAATATAACAGCGTGTTACAATTTTAACCAAGCTTTAATTTACTTCAATTTGGAAATTTTAGAGATTTCAAAGCCATGATGACACTGAAATTGGCTAAATCTTCATTGAATCTGATGTTGTAGCTGTTCATTGACTGAACAACTTTCACAGGTGCTTTCAGCATACATTGCAGTTAGACTAGTAAAAATGCAGCCTGAGGCTTCAACGAATTACTAGCGAAATACAAGTGGATTTAGGTGAAATGCAAGTGGATATAGGTCTGGCCAATAGGTTTGGCCTATTATATGAAATTCGAATTGATGGCATGATTTATTTACAGTGTTATTACGTTAACTCCTACAAGATGATAGCCGCCAGTTACACTTATACAAACTTCAGTCACCCATCTTGCTGTATCTTCACTTAAGAAACCTACTACAGCAACAATCTCCTCGGGTTCTGCCACTCTGGCCCCAGCTGGCGTTGCGTCCATGAGTGGCTGTAACTTTGCAAGAAACTCCCTACCAGCATGGTTAAAGCCATGAGTGTTAGTTGGTCCTGGACAAATTGCATTTACTGTACACTCATAACCACGGCCACACTCTCTATTAACACTCATTAGAAAAGTTATTGAAGTCCTCATAGTCAAACTTACACAACCCAACAACGAGTAAAAGCTTCCACCATGGCTTTAGTCCCACAGTAAATTGTAGCGCCCGCTAGACCTTGGCGCGCGCCGGAGCTACTTGTGTTGATGATGCGACTACCCTTTGCGAGGTGAGGAAGGACAGCCTGGTTAAGAAGGAGCATCCCCCTTACATTGAGATTGACTTGTTTGTCCCATTGCTTGAGATTCATTTCACTCATGGGTTTCATGATTGCAATGCCAGCGTTGTTAATGAGTATGTCGATTTTCTTAGCACCTATACGCTTAATGGTTTCATTCACCAGATGCTGGGGACCATCGACCGTCGATAGATCCGCCTCCACCGCAAAGCAATCTGTAGCAGCCACCTCGCCATACTCACGAATTGCACTGAGAACTCTCTCCATGTCTTCAGCCCGAGCAGACCAAGGATAGTTGCACACTATCAGTGCACCCCTAGGTCTCCTAGTTAGTCAACTCGCCTTGGTATATGGAAAAGAGGAAAGAGAAGGCGAACTCATTTAGAGGCTAGTTCGAAACAAATCGCAGCCCCAATACCCCATGCCGATCCACTCACAATAGCAACTTTTCCTGCTAAAGCTTGCTCACGAACCATTCTTCCCTAGGTTTGTTGATATAGAGTGGCGACGTGGAGATATTGTGTCGCGTATTTTTCTAGTCAGCTTGGGATCTTTGAATTAGCCCTCTATCAATGTGTCGAGGTGATATTAGAATAATCTAGATTGATCTCATTCCTTAGACGGCTCGAAACGCCCATGTAATCAATCGCTGTATATATAATCATGACCTAATGAGCAGCGATTATATGCTCTCAACGGGGAAGGAATGATAAGAGAATCGTATCCCGGGAACTCCCCGGATGGTCCGTCGGAGACATCCACAGAGAATCCTCAGAAAATCCTTTGGTACACCAGCGGAAACAACTCAATATAATTCTTACCGTGCTTTAACCCGTTCATATCAGATCTAACCCCGGTGATCCAGCCCCGTGACAGAGCTTATGCAGAAGGGCTTTTCGCCAATTTTGGATAGCAAGAGATTGATCGATGCAAATCATAAAAATATACAAATGAGGAAGTTGCAGTGCTGCTGCGTGAGGATACCCTTAAGTTTATTCTTCTATTGAAGCACCTCATCATCCATGGCTTATGCATCTTCTATTATGCCCACAGGGTCAAAATTATGGGTGCGGATTCTCTTTAATATAGATTTGTAACGAAACTGATACGTTCCTTGCTTGCAGCTTCTTGATCTAGGAATACTCCACTGCGACGCATCCGGCCTGCTCAGTGGCACAAATGTCTTCAACCCGAGGCTACCTCCACAACCGCATGAGCGCCGTTATCTTATCATGATCTCAGGCTTAATACATTACCCTGGAGTGGGCTTGATTCTTTTCGATGTTGGATCTTGCGAGGATGTAATCAAGAACTGGACGAGAGAAATCATTGAATGCACGCCGCGTACCTGGGAAAAGAGCATCAATGGATTGCCAGAGGCAATCAAGGCAATCGGTGCTGGAGAGATTAAGGATGTGAAAGCAGTAGTGTTGAGTCATTTGCACATGGACCACGCAGGAGGCCTAGAGCATTTCTTTGACACCGGTTCACATGCCTTTGAGCGCACGATGGTACGAAACTGACAATAACCCTCTAGATGTTGAAATCTGGTGCCACGAGTCTGAATTAAAGAATGCTTTCTGGGCTAGTGCACGAAAATCTATAATCACTTGTACAGGCCGCATTATTTAGATGTCTTGCGATTGAAATGGAGAACAATATCCGAGCCTAGTTATGAGATTTGGCAAGGCGTGACTCTTCATCGATGCCCAGGACACACCGAGGGATCCATCGTTATGGAGCTTACCCTTGAGATACAGGGAACTGTGTTGTTAACAGGAGATTTGTTTCACATAAAGGAAAACTATGAAATTAGAATTCCTCATGGGTCATTGATGCGGGACTTCAATGGGTGGCATCGAAGCCGCGAGTGTGTGAGACATCTGGCAAAGAAGAAGAATGCAAAAGTCCTGTTGGGTCACGAGCCAAGTTATTATTACAGTTTTAATGTTAGCCCAGGGTTTACTGAGTAGAGGGCTAAGCAGAACTCTCACGAATGTATCAATTTCTAGAGATGAAACCCATTTCTACCATCAAGGATAGCAGATTTTATCTGAACTACTTTAATGATCTTACTTTTACTATTGCTGTAAGCTCCTGTTTATCAGATTCGAGGATACCTTCATCATCAATTAGTTAGCTTTAATAACTTATTAATCTTAACAGCAAGATAATAACATAAAAAACTAGATCTAAATGAGATCTCTTAGTAATGATTATAACCACGCTGTAGAGTATTATACGAATATGACAGCTTTGGCATCGTTCTATGATGCGAGATCGTAAATATTCTGAATATACTTCAGCATAACATCACACTCAATATTCAGATCCTTGAGAAGACCGTCCTGGAGTCGAAACTCCCATCCAGAAACAACAGGGAATTGATGGGCCGCGTATGACTGCTGGACAGCTGCCGTCTTAGCAATATTACGGCACTGCTCGATGACGTTGAGTTCAACAAGGCGATCGTATCGCGCTGTCCTGTCGGAGATGGCCTCCAGCTCAGCTTTGTACAAGCGGTATATGTCCCGGATGTTGCGGAGCCAGGGGTTGAGGAGGCCCAAGTCCTGCGGGTTCATAGCAGCCTAGATGCCACCACAGCCATAATGGCCGCAAAAGATAATGTGTTTAATCTTAAGGTGGCGAGCAGCGTAGTTAATGACACCCATAACGCTCAGATCGACGCTGCAGACCAGATTAGCAATGTTGCGGTGTACGAAAGCATCACCAGCTTGCAAGCCTGTGACTTGGTCGGCAGGGATGCGAGAATCGCTGCATCCGATCCAGAGATACTGAGGGCTCTGGCCATGGGCGAGCTTTGCGAAGAATTCCGGGTCCTTCTCTCTCTAGGTAGCAGCTCAGGCGAGATTATTCTCAAACAACTGTATATAAGGCTGCTGGACATGCTTGTGAATTGCTTCTTTTTCAGCCATGTTCAACGTGTATTCGGAACAGTCTAGAATGAAAGATTCGGTCATCAACGAGGCAACAATGTAACAATTAGATATACTAACGATGTTGATTAGCAGCCTACGACTGAGAGACCTGGGAGGTTATTATATGTTGCACTGATTATGTACTCTGACCAGCGAAGATTTCTGGAGATGGTTGCTACATGCGAGCAACCGTACGGTCAAGTCAGTCCAGACCTTGAGAAAATTCATTACCTCCAGCAATACAGTAGTAATGGCCAGGTTGATACCAGCAGTTCCACACAGTATGCGACAAGGTGCCCAACACTTGAGATACAGGAAGAGGGAACTGCCCGAAAAAGGATAGTGAGACAGTCCTGGCGATTTGAGTGTCAGAATAAGCTCGGCCATGCAGTAACTACTGTCAGGTCCGTCAAGCAGATCATGAAACTATTACGTTGCACTCTTGGAAACTTGATGCATCTTCATTCATGGCGCAACAACCCGAGTTTCGACGACAGTCCCCGAGTCCCCTTACGGTCATCAAGCAGTCGACAATTATTGGCGCTCACACAGCGCCATTGGCCGATGATGTCTGTGGTGGCTCGTCCAAACAAGAAACAGTTACAAAGATGCCACCGGCAGAGAGTTGTCCGCTTCCTTTCCACGCAGTCGGCGAGATAGCTTCAACTACACACAGCAAAGATCTCATGATTAAGAGCTGTGCATAAAATCAATCCTTACTAGATTCAATCCAATATCTGTTAGGTGTCCTGGCTGTGTACCACGCCCATAGGTTGAACTTGGTAGATGGAGCCTTCATCATATCGGCCTCGTTTCGCATGTATGGTTTGCAGATGCTTAAAGAAGAAATGCGACAGGTTAGAGCCTCGATGTACATACTATTTATGGTATTGCAGCTGTCCCTACCGATTACCTGAAGGGCAAGGTGCTTATCACGCTAGGTTATAGTAATCGACGACGATGCGTCTATAGCGATGCCAGCCTCAACGACATACCTTCTCGCACCTCAACAAGCAGGAGCATAAGCCTTTCTCTAACATTACCAATCCTGATCAATCCGATGACAACATTAACTATTTTCCTGCTGTCTACTTGCTGGATTCAGACCTCTTTCAACGTTCTCTTGGCCAACTTCCTAGTACTTCATTCGCAATTTCCGCTGAATTGCAATCATTACTCGGCACCAAATCAAACTTGCGTCCTTATACAGCATCCTTTTTCAGTGACATTCACCCGTGGCTTCCATTTCTCCCAAACAAAACATTTTATGACCGAATACTCAGCCCTCTTATGCCGACTCAAGCAGACCATGTTTTACTCCTTGTTGCTATTAAACTAGTTACAACAGCTCCCGAAACTCCAGATCCACGCTCTAAAGTGTATAAACATATCAATTAGTATTAGCTGAAATAGAAATGATTGGCCCATTGACGTTTAGGATTCTTCAAGCTTTAATATTGGTTGCTCTTTATGAGTTTGGCCCCGCTATTTACCCTTCTGCATATTTGACTATCGGACAATGTGCCCAATATGGAGTTGCTTTAGGACTTAATCAGACTATAGAAGAGACTTCATATGGGTGCCGGAATCTAATGAATAGTGAAGAAGAAAGAAGAGCATGGTGGGCAATTGTCGATTTAGACCGGTAATTAGATTTCCCTTTCATGTACGCGTTTAATCTGTTTTAGAATTAGTCCTATTAAAATACATTCTGTGCTCATTACATCAAAGTTGCATAAATTTCTAGGATTGAATGACTAATAGAAAATAGGTTCGTCCATCTCGAGAACCTCAGCATTGGCGTGATATGATGGATGTCTAAGAAGCAGAACACACTTAACAGCGGTTGCGTTAATAGCATTCCACGCGTGCAGTGGCTTCTGGAGGTATGAAAAATAAATCTTATAGACTCGTCAGATAAGCTGGTGCGATACTTTCGCATTTGACTGACGCTGATAAATGGAGACAATGCGCTGCCGTTACTGTGTTCTCCGTGCGGGCTACTGAGAGCATTTTGAATGCTGCATCGAAGAACATCCGCCCTAACTCCTTTTCATTGCTGTTCAAATTTAGCACTACCTCGCCAAGGTCATCTTCGGCGGAAAATATCATTTCAATTACACTAGTCTCAGCTCCTAAAGCAAGAACAAGCAGGGCTAGGCAGGAATCTGTATTCCACTCCCAATCGTCATCCCTAGCCGCTGCCTTGACCTGTTCAAGGATACTGAGTGGGAGGGTTGGGTGCCAAGAGTTTGCACTTCTCTGAAATGCAGAGACCAATCTCTCTATTTCGGAATCTGTCAAATATGGATAACGGATATTTCGGCGTAAGCTAAGCGGGGGCATAGCATTCTCGAGCTCAAAAAGAGATTTGAAATAGACTGGAATATTGCTAAATATCGGCCATGAATACACCGCCTCAGTGGAAGACGTATGATGGGATGTAATGATAGCATTTGGAATGGGTCTTGTTAATGCAGGGGTATATTGCTGCGGAGACTGTCCAAAGTCTTGACTAGGCTGAATATAAGGCGAAGACTGTGGTAGTGGAGGAGTAAAGCTGGCGGGAAATCGAGTCTCCTGCGTATATTATAGGTATAGACGAGCAGGCTGTAATTGTGACTGTGGCTGCTGAAATTTTCGACAATCGATTTGACTTGATGAATAGCCCGGAGAATAAGGTCACTTTTGCTCTGCCTTGGAGATGAAATCAGTTCTCCTTATGAGCTTCCACTTCTACCAATCACGACTCACTTGTGATTCTCGTCGTTATAATTGCACTCTAGACTACCTTGCTCACAAGTCAGGCATGGGCGATTTCCATTACACCTGGTGCAGAGCTATAGTTAGATCACAGATCGGTAATTTACGAGGAAGATTATAAAATCTGCGACACGGATTACCTCGTCTTGCGTTTTCGGCATGAATTACACCAGAATATTATCTTTCAGTTCTTAGCCTCTTATGTTTGTCTGCTAAGGAGTGGCGCCCACAGCGTATGCGGTCCTCTTTCGCCTTTTTTATACTGGCTCACTATGAGTGCTTCCGTCTGCATCGACATCTTCCGGTTCAAGATCAGACATATCGCACTGCTAAGGGCCTGTTCGGCAACCGCTTTGAACCCTTCATAGACTCCAGCCCATAGGCTTAGTCATTAGCGCCAGCGACCCTCCACAGCTCTGCTCCATAGCCAGCACCTTCCTTTTTAAAAATAGCGTTATATACCCTCCAGAGACCCTCCATAGCTCTCTGTTTAATAATAGCTGAATAATCATTTCACGTGAGTTACTATACCTAACACGGTTAGAAAGTATTATATAATTATGTAAATCTTTATACAATTGATTTGAGTGAATAAACATATATATGTAATTGTTACTTGTTATAGTGATCAATAGCCTGAAAGTCACTGTAATTATAGGGCATGTTATAGTGATTAATAGCCTGAAGGTCACTGTAATTATAGGGCATGTTATAGTGATTAATAGCCTGAAGGTCACTGTAATTATAGGGCATGTTATAGTGATTAATAGCCTGAAGGTCACTGTAATTATAGGGCATGTTATAGTGATTAATAGCCTGAAGGTCACTGTAATTATAGGGCGACAGCTCGAGTACGCAGAAAAAGTGGGTCCTATGGAGGTGCTTTGGAGGTCGGGACATCACAATCCCATAGCTCATACAATTGATCACTGGCGCTAGAGTAGCTCCATAGCTCTGCACGATTATTCAGTGATTATTCAGCGTATGGTGGTTGAGATATGGGGGGGTGTTTCAGTAAAAGTTTTTCATATGCTGACTCAACCTATGGAGTGGAGCCTATGGAGGGTTCATAGCGGTTGCCGAACAGGCCCTAAACTTGAGTGATATGAAGCTGATTGCGGGGTACGGTGGTGGTGGAAGAAAGGTTGTCTGTAATAATAAGCCCTTTTAGTTATTATTACGGTTGATATTATAATCATATTCTTCGCTAATAACGCTGTCAGAAGTTAGACCGAAATAACTAAGCTCGAGCTAAGCTATTACTAGTAGATATCACTATCAATAATAGTCGTCGCCACTTCTTTGTTGTTCTGTCTCCTTACTAATAACTTTATATTCTTTTGTCCACATTAAAAAATCTTATTTGTTTTAATAACAAGGGTATCGGGTTACTCAAAATTTTTAATTTCTAATAAGAGTTAGTCTGTTATAATGTTCAGTATCAGTAGTTATGAAGAAATTTAATCAAACGGCGAGTTGATTTTTAAGTATTATCTAACTAGTCCATAAATATGTTGAATATCTATGTTCAAAAGACTAAATTCGGCTGAAATGCAAAACTAAACCCAAACTACCTTCACAGCATACACTTGATTGTTAACATTCCTGAAATAAATCAGACAAGTGTTAAAGTTTTAACAATCAAAATAGCACTTCATTGACTGTGCACCATCAACCCCTTTGCATTTAGTATCTGTTATGACGACGTTGTTCCCTGTAGTCCCAAGACTATTCTGACACTGTGTATCAGAAAAGATCTCACAGTTCGTTCCTAGTCTTCCATTTCCGAAAGCCTTAATGCCTGAAAAGCTGGAGAATTGAAAGCAATTGCCTTCACATGTTGGCACGTACTCTCCGATCTCCGACCCACAATTACCGTCCGAGTAGTACTTAACACACTCTCCTTGGTCGATGCCCTGAAGGTTGTCACAATTCCCGGCGAGAATGGCTGGGATGAAGGCAGAGAAGAGCCAGATGTTAACCTATAAATTGTAAGAATACATAGAATGGAGGTTAAGGATCTATGAATACTTACAAACATTTTGGATAACAGCTGATATGAATAATTTGAAGGTTTGATTTATGTATGAGAAATCTTTGATTGATAGTTGAAGAAATGTTTGAACTGATTTCGTTTTGAGGTGGACAGGACACTAATATTTATACTATTACTACTGTTGCATTAAGAGGAAAGATATAAGAGAGTAGAGCCATAATTGAGTTACAATGGAACTGTATGTGTTGTCGATGGAACATCGAGTCGATCAGCACCTTGTGCCCCTTTTCTGTCCCTGATTTTCCTAATAAGCTGAAAATTTGGCCAGGTAAGAACTAGCACATCAGGTATGTGATCTTCATCTTTCGTGGTCAACTAAGCTTGAAGTAGAGGAGAGGTGGGCCAGGGCATATAGACTCTATGCGGGAGAGTAGGCCTTGCATGCAGCTTTCCATAGTAGCCTTCTTCGTAACTCGGATACTTACATCCTTTTATACAACAAAGGCTATGATACATTCGATGTGACGAGCTTTCAATTGCGATGTAAAGGTAGGGTTAGGTTCAAATTCACTTCCTAGGGAAATGTCAAAGTTGGGTTACATCTCAGTCACAATACAGCTAGCATACTAATCGTTTACTAATCAGTTAATCTGTCTCTATATTAGCGTGGTGGAGAGACACCTCCTATACTTTGCTCTTATGTTGTAGATCTCTACTGTGAATTGATGTCAATATGATAGAAGTTACCGGTATTTACACCATACAGCGCGTCTCTGAATGTATATCCTGTAAGCGAAGACGTTTGCTGCAGACACTTCTCTTTATTGAGTAATATTTAAAGTGTAGAGTTCAGTTATTGTCTTTAGCGTCGGATCATCTAGATATTTTCAGTGATAATTGATATGGTTGATAATTTTTATTATTTAACATTAGACGAGGCTACCGCTTGACTCATAGGACCTACATTTGAAGAGAGGAAAGACGCTCTGTATTGATTTACTGTGTATCAGGCCGAACCAATTACCATTGCAATTACAAACAGAACGCCAAAGGAAATGACCATTTAGCTAATAGGAACTTGGGAAGCACGGTGGTTGTTCAGCCTGGCAGGAAGTAAATCACCAAAGTAATCAAATTATTAGCGTCTTAGTGACCGGAATATCCGGGATGCAAAAGCCTTGAAGTACAGTCAAACCTCTCTACAACGATTACAACGATTCAGTCTAATGGTACCCTATAAAAAAACTTGGTAGGAGCGTTAAGATTACCAGTCCCACAAAAGTCAATTCTAGTGGTGCTCACCAAAAATAAAATGGTAGTCTTGAAGATATCGTTACAATTGCAGATCCTGAGGGTATCGTTATAGCCAGGTTCTACAGTCTCCCCCCTTATTCGTATGTTAGTACGCCCCACCAGCGGTAATCCTGATGCCTCACTTCGGGAGCATAGGCCAGTGAACTATGACCACCGGGCGTCACAACTAATTAGCAGAATTTATATGGGTTTCCATAGAAATCATCTAAAGATATGGTCTCTTATAAGGAAGGCGGCATCTTGAATTGAGCGACAAAGCCAGGCACTGATATTGCCACCTGTGAGGCGTACTAACATACAAATACGGGGGTGAAGATTGTACTGTATAGCATAACCTCCAGCTCTCATAGTGCAGATCGGATCTTATTGCAGAGATGTAACCGATAGTCACAGAAGGGCTGTTATGTAAGAGAACTGGGATTAATGCTTCCAAGTCTACAGAGAAAGCTGGCATTGTCAGAGAAATGCGGTGTATTCGCAAAAGTCCGATCACTGGCGATGAGAAACTGCTGAATGGGATCTCGATCGCCCTTTGGCATCCCTTCAAAGATCTCAGTTTAGTAACGAACTCCTGATTTGATAACTCATATTATGAGTGATGAGTATCGGTGTAAGCTTTAAACCCCCATATATGCTGATCGATAAAAAGAAGTCATAAATATCACTGTGTCAGAACAATTGCGGTTGCGCATACGGACCGTAACCACTTACTGCCTTAAAAGGCATAGTCAGGAGAACCTGGCTATGCGAGGCCATTCCATTCTTGGTCCACCAATGTAGTTACCACTATAAATTGTACTGTAATTGCATTGTAGGATAGTTAATTCAATTAATTCTTTACACTCAACCATAATCGGACCCTTGGTTCCGACACACTGTAAGCCCTGAAAATTTACTGATTATAAAAGATGAATAATCACTGTTGTGGAGCTCGTTTAAAGTCCGCCACCATTGTACGTTCTGTTGGCCGTCACGTACCGGATAATCTACGACTGTATTCTGAAGCCAAGCGCGCTAAAAGATGACTCCAAGATTGTGATTCGTAAATTCTAACTTAACGTTATAGTATGAGTGACATGACTGGCTGAACAGCATGACATGGCGCATGCCGGGGGAAGTGGATATGGAAGCGCATGAATTGATTGGACTGAGCATGTGAGCTTCTTACTGGCTAAAGCAATCCATTCATGCATCGAAACCGGAGCTCGTTTTTCGAGGCTTTCTCTGAATGACTTTGATGGTTTGGCTAATCAAGTCGCTGGAAATATGAGTAGTATAAGTGGTGACTAAATAATTTGAAAATTTATCTAATACACCTCTAGTCCTTGATTAGTAGAATTTGTTTACAGCGCTTGACATATAAGAAGCCAGTAAATCAGATGATAGTATTCATAATCTTGTAGTATGCTCATAAACCCTATTTGAAGCCTCGTCTTTGACACTCTAGCTTACAATACCGCCGATTAACATGCCGTCCAAATCATGAGCGAATTTGACTTGTGCCACAGCCACTCGGTTAGAGAAAATTCATTTACTGATTCTCGCTTCGTTGTGCTTCACCCAGAGTCCTCCATATCAATAGGCTGGGTTTAGACTCCAATTGACACTAAGCCTGAGACTAAAATGACATAGTAAGCACAATATTTTGGAAAGGCCCCAACTAAATCGACACCGAGACTCATTAAATCGACACGCAACAACCGATACCGGCACCACCTCAGGCATCAATGCGACTCTTGGCCACATACAAATTATTACTGTCGCAAAAGTAGAATAATGATTCAGTGCTATCCTATAATACTATCACTTAAACTGATAATTCAGAAGCCTCCTCCGGGATCTCTACTTCAATACAATCTTGTGTCTCGTTCAACATCACCTCGTCAGCTAAATTAGCTGACGGCTCCATATAATTGTCCTTCCAGATCGATGAGAGTACTCTCATATAACTCCGTTCACGTACAGTTCCAGGCTCATATTGGTCTTTATGACCGCTTTCAAAGCGTGCTATAGCTAACTGTGTAGTTGAAGGAGTAATATATAACTGTTCTTTTGGCTGTAGCGATAAGTCTACAGCTGGGGGAGCTGTACTAGGAAGCAATTCGAATGCTGAAGGTAAACGTTTAGTACTAGAACCAGAGGGTGCTTTCCCCCGATTTAAAGAGCCTTTAGGCCTTCCTTTACCTCGAATTATGAGCGGGTCAAGCACTTGAATTGCCGGAGATAATTGAGCTGTATCAGGAGATCGATAATATCTCCAGTGTGAATGAATATCTTCAAGCCGAACTGACCCTCCATCTCTAATTCTCTCCCAAATTGTATGGTAACAAGGGATGCCCATAGAAGCTTGGATCGTACAATCGCATACTGAAGTCGGTGCCCCCTTTTTCGGCAATTTGCTTGCTTCTGAATGAAGCTTCTGTAGCGCATAACCATGGATTTGGCCAATCAATTCAGTGAACATTGAAAGATTGATATTATGCTTTGGCCGCAATTGATCTTGAGCTACTGCCTCTGTAATTCCATGCTGTTGAGCACTCCAAAACAGTTCTAATCGCTCAAATACGCTATTCAAGTCTTTATTAGATCGCTGTAAATATAGCTTCAAAGTGCTATGACAGCCTTCAATAGGGGAGGTGACTAGAATCCCAAAATGAAGACGTTGGTTAACCCAATATTGCACTAATTTCTCCTTCCAGGGAACAAGCCATGTATTCATCACATAATCAACAGCGTTATGATTGAATTTCTTCAATTCAACAAGATTATCAGTATATTGACGCTCACTCGTAGAATTAAAGACATTGACACAGGCTTGTAAGAATGATTTAAAGTCTGGGTGACGTTCCCAAATCCCATCTTTCCTTTTGGTTGGAGCTGGGAAGTATCGCTTGGTTTTGGCCAATATATTCGTATTAACGTGCCACCGGCAAAGGATATGGAAAGACCTAAGGAATAATGCATCAATAGCTTTGATCAAAGCTAATTCTCTATCAGTTACAATAGAATATGGCTGCTGAATCTCATGTTGTTGCATTATCTCTTGGAGTCGACTGAGTGCCCAATTGTATGCTTTTTCGGTTTCATCTGACAGGAAAGCAAGCCCTACTTGAACTACTTTATTCCCTCCTGTTATAGCGCAAATATTCAGAAGCGGAAGCTTAAATCGGTTGGTTTTATATGTACAATCCATCAATAGAATGTCAGGATTTTGCTTCCAAAGCTCGAGAGATTTAGGGTGGATAAACAACAATTGAGTGAGGTTATTTGTAAGATTCATCGAATAGGACGGGTGAAAGCCACGCTCTTCGAGTTTATACCTGAATTATTAGCATTTAAGCAGAATTTAAACTTGATATAACACTTACAGAAGTAGTTGAATTGGTGTCCTATTCCCTAATTCAGAGGTCCGTATTGATTGACTGATATTTGCAATGTCAATGCTGGTTAATCGAACGTCAGGGTGATTGATGCGTAGAGTACTGAGGATTTGTGAATTAAAAATACCAGATTTCAACAAGGATTCGACTTGAATACGAATAGTTGAGTCCAGAGAGCCTATTCTATGCGCTGGATGTGCAATTGGGGCTATAGAAGCCAGATGATTATGGGATCCATTTAAGACCGTCAGTAACCAATTTCCAGAGATTGCATCTTTAGATGCAACAACTCTCATTTTCACATCCACACTTTTTAGTTCCAGTTTTAGAACGCTGTTTACTTGGGTGAACAGTAGACTTTTTGCCTCTTAAATCATAGCTACCACTACGATCACAATCATACAAAACGCGATGTGGTTTAGAACTTCGAATGCGGAAAGCATATCCATTCGTACAGGCATGCGATTGAATTGCAGCAAAAAGAGGGGAAATGTCAGTATAAACAGCTTCTGGGGGTGGAGGGCCACAGGGAGAAGGCTTAGGAGTTGCCATTGCACGTTACTATTAAAGCTTCAATAAAATATGAGAACGATAACTATGACAATAATGATTGCAAGTACAGTGGGAGAGAGACAATCATAATTGCGGTGAGTGGAACATTGGAGGGCTCACAGTGTCTTACTAAATTGGGTGTAGTCACATGGTCCGTGTATGCCGGTATCGGTTGTTGCGTGTCGATTTAATGAGTCTCGGTGTCGATTTAATGAGTCTCGGTGTCGATTTAATGAGTCTCGGTGTCGATTTAATGAGTCTCGGTGTCGATTTAGTTGGGGCCTTTGGAAAAGGTATCTAGCAAAAGCTGACAGTACTGAATATGGCTTTTACGCATGCCTATATATAAACAATATCGGTTGAGCCCCAAAGTTGGTGAGACAATTGGAAGCTGACACAGCAGGAATTAATGCTACGAGTCCAATCGCTTCAGAAGATATGCTATTTGGCGGGTTAAGAGTTCTAGAATAAGAATAAATGAATAGTCGTCCTATAGCATAGACGACTTGATAGAGACCAAGACCATAGTTATCAAAGCTGATTGAGCGGCATAAATGGTGTTCAGTGACAACAGATCATCGATCTGCGTGGCGCGTGATGGGTGGTCTCCTTTATTAGCTCTCTGTGATAGGAAAAGTTCGAATTATTTCGTTTAAGATTGTCATGTCTGTATGCGCCTTCCACCAAGGGACTCTCTGGCGCTATTTCTGAATCCGGAGCCTTAGGGTAGAGAATAGTTTCTGATAAAAGTACTTGAAGTTTGGTCATCGGGAAGGTAATGATATTGGCTTGAGCTCAACTCCCATTACAAAGAGGCAGGATGACTCACTTGAATAACGATAATATGAACAACCAGCATTGCTTTACATTGAGGATGGGAAGTAGCTGAGAATAACACTTTGATCATTTTTATGCGTGAGCTAACAAGATTAGAGTCCAAGCATTGGTTCGAATTGCCAGCTCTTCTTGATGGACAAAAGTCTTTCTCAACCTCCGCGCCACTTTCAATTTACTCTTTCCATATCCTCAAATTTTAGTCATGATTTTGAACCCCACTTGTGCTGTGCGAGCAAGGACAAAAAAGATTGCGCTGGCGGCCATGACAACGCCGCAGAATATCTGTAATCCCCAAAAGTGTCCGCCGTTGGAAGAGCTGATAGCGCCTGCGATAGGGCTGCCAGTCAGTCCACCGAAGCTTGTGAGTGCATATGCGGTGCCAGTGCGAGTGCCAATCTGTTGAATGTCTGAAATTTGCGCTATCAGCGCCGGGAAAAGGGAAATGTAACCTCCAGACGAGAAGCCGAAGACGACCATGTAGGTGATGATTGCTGCCGATGACTTGCTGGGGATCCATAATGCTGTCGAGAAGATGGCCGAGAGTGCAGTGATGAGTATCATCATATTGAAGTTACCGAACTTATCGGCGAGGATACCAGGAAGGATGCGCGCAAAGAAGCTACGAATCGATACCTTAAGTCAACATCTCTCACAACTCGGTATTTGTCCAGGAGCAGATAGCAGATCTCACCTGAGGGCATTCATTATAGGCAGCAGGTACTGGGCAAGTTTCGGTGGCATGCCAGCTTCTTGTGCCTGCAGGATGATGTAGTTGTAGGGTAAGAACATTCCCCACTAGTAAAGAAAGCCGGCAGCAGCGGTCAGAACGAAGGTTACATCCTTGAAGTTGCGAAGATAGCTTATGATACTAAGTGAATCGGGCCGTGGTAGTAGGCGGCTCTTAACCGTTAAAGTGCAAAGAGTGAGCAGGCCGAATAAGAGAAAGGAAACAGCGCGCATGGCCCAAGGGAAGCCGATGCGAGGGATCAGCTTGATCGTCATGATGGGGAGAATGACACCGCCAATCGATGCGCCCGAGAGCATTACCCCAAAAGCCATAGAGCGCCTCTTAGACCACCACGTAGCTGACGATGATAAGCATGCGTTAAATATGGCTGAGGAGCCGATGGCAGACACGATGCCTTGTGCGAGGAAGAACTGGTAGTACTCATGGGACAATGAAACCATCATCAGCCCGAAGACTGCAGTGAGGGTACCGATGATTAGGAGCCACCGAGGCCCATATGAGTCAAACAAGCAGCCGAACTAGGATAAGAGATACTCTTGGTTAGCCCTTCTTCAAATAACTAAATGTGCAAGAGAGCCGCGACTATGGATGGGCGCAGGGCAACCTCAACAAAACGTTCGATATAGGAAGGGAAGTACATACAATACTGCCTGCGAAAGTCATTCCCCATATCTCCATAGACATGATCCAGCTGACGGTTCCCTTGCTGTACTTCTCCAAGGGCCCACCAGAGGCGACGTAGTAGTTCTCGAAGACCCCATTGCAATTTATTAGACCGAAGGTGCAGAAGTACCCGCACCAGCCCCCAAACACGATCAACCAGGCTCGTAAACCACCATCTGGAAACTCAGAAGGGTTGTTCAAGGACAGTTTCAGAGGTCTCGGGTTCAGCTCATCTCTTTCAGCCCCAAAGTCATTCTCCATCTCTGGGAAGAAGCTGGCATCCTGGTTGAGGTGTAGCGGTGCAATGTCCCCCTTTCCTTCGACCAAGTCGAAATCCCGCCGTGTTGATGAGCTTTGAGAGGAGTGCGTTTCTTTATCTTCGAGTGATGCTGCCGCTATAGGGGCGAGCTCTGTATCACGAGCCATGCCAGGACTTAACGGGGCGCCAGGTGTGCTAGTCGTGGTTATGCACTTGGCCATGTTTCCTGGTTTCCTTGGGCCCCGTTTCACTTTAATGGTGTGTATATCCAGTTTTCAGATCGAGAGAAATTGCGGTAATGTATTGTTGCTACACGTACTTGGTTGGTCCTCAATCGGTTTGGCAAGAGCTACAGTCGAGGCCGGTTTGCTAACCGCGCGTGTAAGAAATGCCCTTCGAGACAAGCTTCTCAACATCCGGTGAAGACAAGTGGACAGCGAAATTTATCGATCTAGAGTAAATATCACCTGGATAAGCTCGCCGTGAAGAAAAGCAAGGCGTCGGACTTCAAGTGGACGATAAAAGGGATATTTCCAAAGGTTAAATGCTATAGCAAAGCTTGACGTAGATTGCTGATGAGAGGGGGCAGAGAGAACCGTATTTCCTCTGGACAATCAGTTTGAAACTTCTGTGGGTAGGTCGCTGGTAGAATTGTGCTGACATTACAATGACGAAGCACTTCCATGCTTTGAGGAAGCGAGCTATTCCGAGAATATTCTGGCAGAAGATTCATCAAGCAGATGTCATCGGCTCGAATCCGTTCTTCAGCCAGATGCCGGTTTGCTTCAGCCTTTGCTTCGGTCTCGATTCGGTCTTGTTTCGGGATTTTCTAGCCGTCACATTGGATTAGCAATTGGTTCAGTTGGTGGTGCCAGTAAACCTTGATAGAAGACTGTTCAAGCGGAGGGTGTCATCATTCGCCGCGCAGTCACCAATGTCCACGGTCTACGTGCATCTCCGTTCGTCCGCCCATTGAGTTAGTCAAGAAAACTTAATTCATTGCTTTGACTTTACGAGATGGCATTCTTGGTTATGAACACATGTCCCCGCGACAGCGAATTCACAATAGTTATAAAAGTACACGCCTGGTCGTCGCTGCAGCTGTTGCACCATCGAACTTGTTTCTTCCAGCTTTGTTAGCTCTCGTCTCATTCTATATCTTCGCAGCTTTTGCGGTACCCAAATTATTTTCTACACTCACATCCAGTTTTACAAGATCCATTCGTAAGACGTTTGAAATGGCCGGGGAGCAGAGACTTGCTACTTTCGATGTAAGACATCACTTCCTTTTTGGTCCTCACCGATATGTACACAGCCGCTGACATGAGAAAACTCGTTGACAGTCGTCCATCATGGACCGCTTTCCTGCATACAGCTGCGCTTCGCGGATATCGCGTCACACCAATGAGGTGGCCTGTGCCGCGCTGTTCTACGGCCAAGCGCAGGCGACAGCCGAGGGCGTCGACAGGCTGGCGGCGCTACTGGAGGTGCCGCGCGAACTGCTTGCCGCCCAGATGATGAGCTTCCCGGACCGCCCTCGCGACCCGCTCATGTACCGGCTGTACGAGATCATGCAGAACTACTGCTATCCCTACAAGGCCGTGCTCAACGAAATATGCGGCGACGGCATCATGAGCGGCGTCAACTTCAGCACTTGCCCTACCTCCGTAGGACGATATAGAATAACTGGGCCGTCATGGAGCGGGTCAGATCTTACTGCAGGATGTAATCGACGGCCGCAGGACGGCTCGAGGACCGCCCACAAAGCGACGGCTATGCAAGAGGGCTGGGATTGATTTTTCGGAGAACAAAGGAAAACGTGGGAGCTTGTCGGAGAATGGCGGGGGTCCGCAAAACTTCAATCGTTACAGTACTCCGCCTGTCCGTATGCAGCTACTTACTCCCGTACCGCACTTGTTGTGCTTAATGCAACTCTGCACAAACTGGTTTTCGCCCATCAAATGAAACCACAGCCAGATCAAAGCTGCAACTCCTGAGATCCTACCACGGTAGTCCAGCAGTAGGAGGAGTAGACAGAGCAATTATTATCCTGTATGGGGCCACGAGTAGAAGCCCACGCCGACAGGACATAATAAGTCTGCTCTTTGCATCAGAGATGGATAGATATAGCCATTACAGATAGTCTATCGCATGATTCGTGGAACAGGAGCGATACCTTCAATTTCCAACGATTGAGGTGTTCCACAAAAGCATCTACATAAAATCCCACAAAGTAATTCAACCCCGATTTTTCATGTCCTTGACATCACCGCCACATCACTTCAAACTCCATAGTAAATGCGTATATTTTCGCCTCGATATTGTGGGGTTCTTAAGTATACTGAACCGCCACACATGATGACCTTATTTACTCCTAATTCATTTCAGCTTCCATAATTAGAAGCATCTCTCTTTACCCATCAAGGATATTGACATCTGTCATCCACTCCTTACTCGCCTTCAGCCTGCTTTGATAGACATCCCACCATCTTCCTGCCACTACATCTGGATTGAAATGTTCATTCTCTCTTGCTACCTGATTCCCCACATTTAAAAGGGCAATATGCACATCCGGATACGCTTTCCGAAGGCTCAACATCAAATTTCGCTGTGCAGCTTTTGTTAGAGACAGCGAGAACATCTGCGGCATTGGATCACTCCATAGAAGAGAACTGGTGACAAGGAATGACGGTGTGATTTGAGCGGAAGCCAGAAAATTTCGAGCTAACGGGAGGAACCACGTGAATGCGGCGTGTAACGCTATAGTTTGTTGTCTGTGTTTCATTGATTGCTAATTAGCTCCTGTTATTCGGCATGGAGGATTTTCAATTCTTGAAAAGAGAGGAAGAGGATCCATGAAGAGGTATAATTACTAATCAGCGGACGGGAAAAGTATAAATACCTTGAAGTCATGCACTAAATCATTTTCCTCAAACCCTCCGCGTACATCACTGAAATCAACTCGCGCTGCGTTGAACAGTACGCATTCTATTCCCGAGACCCCGTCTTTTTGAGCCCACTGTTCCACTTCCTTTAATACCGTCTGGAACTTTGCCGTTTCCGTAATATCGACTGCCCAAGTTTCAATTTCGACTTTTCTTGCTACAGGAGAGGCATTTGAGAGAGATGAGAAAATGGCAACCCTGATAGCCTGGAGGCGTAGCCAAGAGCGAGAGATCAACACAATGCGATTGAATTTCTTCCGCGCGAAGAGAGAAGCGGTTGGGGGCTTATTAACTGTAGAAGATACATGCTAAGAACAGTCATCCAGTCCAGAAGAAAAAGAAAAAGAAAAAAGACTGTGAGGTTTGAAGCGGAGTTGTAATACACCTGTATCGGTAACAAGCAGCTGCATATGAAGGGAGTTTATCGGTGCTGATAATCGGACTTTGCGGCTAACTGCCGTTCTCCGACATTGTGCGCTTCCCCCTTCATCTCTGCAAGTAATAGGTTTGAGCATCGCTATAGTAAGCCCATAATTCGGCTGTAAGTATCCCCTCTCCTGGTAAGCCATGGAGAACCATGCCATGCGTGAAGTATAATATCTGTTCCGGCCTGCCGGCCAATATAGCTAACTCGCCAGCCGATAGGCAAATGTAAACTGTTAGGTTATGGTCAGATCATTAGCCATGGTCGATATTGGTCTATGGGTTGGAACATACTGTATATCAACAAAGCTGTAACCCTGTGTTATATACAAATTATTACAGGTGGTATTGTTCAGCATAAAAGCATACAAAGCGCACAATCGGTCACGGCTTGCGGGGTAAAGGGATAGCGATGAGTTGGCAAGATCCTGATTAACTATAACATGTTGGCAATTTTGAGCTATTCTATATAAACTGCACTTAGGGGGCGTATCTTATGACTTGCGTGTATTCTAGCACTTCGTTAATTACAGTACGCCTGTTGGTAATTATGTACCTAAGCTCAGCTTAAAACATGCAAGGCCGATTTTTCTGTGTGTAGTGGAGTTGGAGATGTAAGTGTAGTTTAATGCGTTAAAGTATAGGACCGAATGGTACTTTCCTATTACAGTGCAAGTACTTGTGACGAGATGACGATCACTTACAACTTATCGAGGGTTGCTTTACAAATTTGACCCTATCATTCAATCTCTGCAGCTCCTCATAGTTAAAATGACACCATCGAGAGGATAAGTAGAACACTTTTCGGACACCAGTTCTATATTATGCCAGGTTATTCATCAATATGACCGTGAATATCTGCAAATCTCAAAGCGGTTATAGGCTGAAAGACATCTAGTTACGTCATATATGACGGTCAAGATGAATCACTCAACTTGCTGCACAAATCATACAGTTGTATTAGAAGGTGTCAACTTAAAAGCTTATTCATTGATTTGCAATGGATAATATAAAATATATCCATGGCACCGAAGGGAGTAGTGGATGTGGAGCGCAGGGGTTATAGTGAGCATTATCTTCCTGCTAAGGGGGTGTAAAGCGGCGCGCATGCCCTAGCGGCTACTTCATTGTCTCAAGATGTACATATATTCTAGTCAGTAATCAGCATATAAGTGTTTGCTATTGTCCTATAGATATTTATCATAATGAGTTCAATTTCCGCTATAAAGACCTTTATCTCACCTTAGCTACATAAAGCCAATTGATCACTTTCAATTCGGAGATTACTCATATAGTGCTGTCTTGTTAGAACTCTGCTTCTACGAGACCTTCTCGAAGAACATCTAATCATGCAAGTCGAGAGTAAGGCATGCTGTACTCGTCCCCTTATTATACTTAGCGGGGGATATGATAGTTACAAACCGAAGGACTAATATGTTACATTCAATGGTCTAAAGATATATGTGTATTTCTATTTATCCATTGAATGGGTAAAATCTGGTTAGGTATTTTATGTTAATTAAACCGTTACAACTAACTCACATCTCTGTAGATACTACCGGATCCTTTACCGCTAAAAGAGGCGTTTTCGTTGTCTATGATGTTTTTGGTCTTTATATCCAGTCCCTGAGAGGTGCTGATATCCTCGCCTCCGGATGTGAAGCTACCCCGGATGGTACAGGGGAGTTTCAGATCTTTATGTCAGATTTTTTTGGAGGAGATCACCCATAAGACCTAAGAAATTTCCCACCTAAACACCTGCTCAGTTCAAAGCAATTAGTAATTTTATGAATGATCCTGCATATTCACCGAAAATAGCTCCTCTCATTGTTCCTCTCATGAAAGCAATACAGAAAGTTCACCTAGAGATTGAAGGTTAGGCAATTCTTGGCTTCTGCTGCGACGGTAAAATTGCTTCGCTTGTCTCTTAGCAAGGAAACCATTTTCAGAGCTGCCGGCCAATGTCACCCATCTTTGCTTGATAGTGAGGATGTAAAGAGAGTTACAGTCCTTATGGTTATCCTTCCTAGCATGGATGAAGTTCCTGAGGTGGGCAGCCCTCATGTTATACGATTAGATGACATTTAGACTGACTAGTATAATAGGCCATAGAGGAGTGGTTGAGAAACCTAAAGCGGTTACCTCCAGAAAGTTATCTTGAGGCGTTAACTGATCAAGTCCATGGTTGGATGACTTCTTGGTAAGCACAACTTCTGACAGGATCAACAGTGTTTCCCGCTTTCGACTAACCTACAGCAGTGCTGATTTCAACGATCTTCACAAATTCGAGGAATATCTCAGAGGATACAGAATCGTTCGTTCATTCTTTGCACGCTTTCTTTGAAAAGCTTCATTTGATAGAAGATGAACTGGTGATATTGTAATGATGGCTGAGTCCACTTGGACTACTTGTCTAGGCATACTTAACAAGGCTGTACCCGAGTTCCGATAATTCGTAGGTAAGAAGTTGATGTGACGAGTGGGTGTAACTAAGTATGCGCTTTTTAATAAGTTATTCTTAAAAAAAATTATCTTGTTGGATCAGTAGATTGCTCGAGTGTTCAGATCACTCGAATGGTTGAATTGTTTGAATCTCTAAGCCACGCAGATTGTGACTGGTGAAGTAAGTAAACGTCTCCTGTACGGTCTCAAAGGATTTAGAATGATCTTGAAATAATAAAGCACTTTTTATATCTCACCCTCTATGAAGACCCACCTGACTAGTGCTTCTACAGCATAGGCAATGTCTTTGGGTTTCTGGCTCTGCCGAACCGGTGATGTAAAACGATATCCCTCGTAAAGAGTACAGTACCGTACCATCAAAAATAGTGATTAATGTACACAGTCATGTTCTAAATATCTTTCATTTTGACTTAATTGACATGTAATAATTAATACTAATATTTATAGACTATACAAATAAATACCAAGAACGATAACCTCTTTAACATTTACTGAAGCATGAATTACATGGGATGAGACTACGTTGACAGGGAAGGATCAGAGACGTGACTAATCTGCACAGGGAGAGTGCCATGAAGCTGGGTCAGTGACGGCAGTCCTCCAAACGACTCTTCTGGTTTCTTTAGCATCATCTCTACAACAACAACAAGTGAATCGAGCAATTCGTTGGCCAGATCGAAACTAAAAGTGCTGCTGTTATAGGATAAGCGGATCTCTGTTCGACCTTGGGAGGACGGCGATGATAGAACCCAGATGTCTGTTTCATCGTCTCTAGGTGAGTATCCTGAAATGGCGCATTCGCTATTCCCCCAAGGAATTATCTTGGCCTCATCAATGTTCTGATGCTGAACAATTGAGGTGAAACGCGTCCATGAAGGCCAGTCAGTACAGTTGGCTACGATATTGCGGAAATTCAGCTGCTCGTGCGGAATAGCAGCGAGCTGTTGGTCTTGCACCTGGCGTAGTATATCAATAACCTTCTCCTCACTAAACTTCACACGGACAGGCACAATATTAATACAGGCACCAACAATACTCTCGATCCCTACAACTGAAGCGTTGCGACCTGAGATAAGCGACCCAAAGACAACTTCGTTTTTATTTGTCGCCTGCGAAAGAACAAAAGCCCATGCAGCCTTGAGAACGTTTGCAAAGGTAACATGCTGTAGCTCACTAGTGCTTGTAGTGGTGAGGGTCTCCCGCATGATTGTCTGATCCGCATTTCGGCTGTATGTTGGGATCGAGGGCTCAACTAGCTGAGTCATGCTGGCACCGTCTAGCAAATGTTTCCAGAACATAAGAGACGTTGTGGAGGCGTTTGAACGGGCTGTATGAGCAGCAAAATGCGAAAATGGAACGGTCAAAGACTTGTTTAGGGTATTATTATGGTATGCAGTCCTGAGATGCTCAATGACTTGGGGCAAGCTGATGCCATCGTATTGTGCGTGAGATATGCGAATTACAAGCCTTTGTCTGCCTTTCCCATGCTGGACGAAGTAGAAACGGATCATGGGATGGCCGAAATGAATCTCGCTATTGAATTCACTTGCACGGAGCTCCTCGCAGAAGTCATCTATGTCATGTTGCGTTTCGAATTGATCGAAATGAAGTGGTATGGCTGACGCTGCAATGACAACCTGGAATACGGCCGCATTATGCATCACAAAGACGGACCTCAAGCTTTCGAAATAGGCCATTGTCGATCGGCAAGCTTCTTGAAGCCGCTCAATATCTAATGCGGCATCGAAGTCGAGATGGATGAAGTTCAACAGGCCACGGGCCTTCTGGAGATGGGCCGAAATTGCCATCTCTTGAAACCCAGTCGCCGGATAGACATCCTCCACCTGTTCTCGCTGAAATGGAATGGATGAGAATACGGATTGTTGGAGCGGAAGCTCTGAGTGCGCTGGACGAAGGGCGCTGAACGGCTGGTAGGTTTCACTGTGGATCGATGAAGTGGAGATTTGTGCACTTGCTGCCATTTCGCTCAATGTTGGATTTTCGAAGATGTTACTCACTGTCAGCATGATTCCAATGTTGCGAAGCTCCGCAACCAGTTTCATTGCAGAAATTGAATCACCACCTGCACGGAAGAAGTTGTCATCTACTCCGATATTTGACTGATCTGTGGCACGCAGGATCTTTGCCCATAGCCGTTGTAACTGTTGTTCCTTGTAGGTTTCGGGCTGCCGTTTCGTGACGATTGCGGCTGAACTGGTTTGCCTGATATCCAGCTCATCTAAAGATATATCTGAGGCCAATTGTCGGATAGCTTTACGATCAGTCTTTCCGGAAGTCGTCAAGGGAACTCGCCTCAGAATAACATAAGTAGATGGAATGCTATAGTGAGGAAGGAGTGTGCTGAGAAGATCTTCAACAGATTGGAGCTGGATAGTGAGATTGTTTCGCAGCGCGCTGGTTGCATCTCTCGTCTTGAGGATGTATGGGCTTTCGTCATCGCTGCCATCGGAAATTCTGAACAAGAATGCAGCGAGTGTAGGTACGCCACCTTTTGGGGTGATCACTTCAACCACCACGGTATCCATCTCCGTCAGAGCCTTCGTAAGATGATACTCGACTTCTCCTAGTTCAATTCTGTGCCCGCGAAGCTTGACTTGGTTGTCGCTGCGGCCGATATATTTGATTGAACCATCGCTATTGTATTTGACTATATCGCCTGTCCTATAAAGTAGACCCTGTCCTCGTTCATGGCCCATAAGATCCTGCAGCCACGCAGGTGCTGGAATGAAAGCTGCCTTGGTCTTGGATTCATCGTTGAGATATCTATGGTTGTCGCCACGGTTATCAGTATCACGCCTTCCATAGGGGTTTTGAACGAGAAAAGTATACGGGGATGAGAAGGAATGCCAGAAGAGAGAAAATGATGGAAGACACATACCCTCTCGCTATTAAGGGGCCTTCGAGTAGTAACTCGCCAACGCACCCCATCGGCGCTAACCTGTCCGGATTCCCTTGTTCCACAACCCACGTCGCAACCCCCGTTCCTCTTCCTATCGAATCTTTAAACTGCGCCTTCGCAGGTTCATTCACTGTGCACCAAATCGTCATCTCAGTTGGGCCATAGACTGTGCGGAGATTTGTGTGCGGTAGGAGCCGTTCGATTTCATTCATCGGCACAGCTTCTCCGCCGAGAATCAAGGTGTCCAGGTATTTCGCTTCTTCCACTGGAATTGACGAAGCGACCGTTGGAGTGAAGAATGCCCAGTTAACTTGTCGGTCGTCCATTACCTGGATCAGATGGTTCCGCCGTTCATCCTCGGATGGTATGCAGATACAGCCCCCAAACAGAAGCGTGACTGCAAACTCTGTAATACTTGCATCAAATGATGGAGAAGTGAAGTGCAATGCTCTAGTCTTCTGGGAGAAGCCCAAGGCGCTTCCATGATGCATGGCCGACGTTGTAAGCGCAGCATGCTCGATGATCACTCCTTTGGGAATTCCGGTGCTCCCAGAGGTAAAAATCACGTATGCCTTGTCGCTTGGTTTAGAGGCTGTATTGGTGAACGTGCTGTCAGGTGACGGAAGTGTCATGATCGAGGCATCGTCCAGGATTATGATGTTCTCTACAACAGCAGCGTATTTATCTTTGCTGGCCCGAGAGCTAACCATTACTCGAGCCCCAGTCTGTTGAATAGCCCGAATACCTCGTTCTGTTGTGTGGGAGGGATCGAGCGGCACAAACGCGCCCCCAGCCTTCCAGATGGCCAATACAGCTACAATAGCCCATTTTGACTTCTCAAAGCACGTCGGGACCATAACTTCTGGGCCAACGCCTGAGCGGACGAGTTGTAAGGCAACGCTACTTGACAATTGATCCAGCTCTTTATATGTCAGGTCACCGTCCCAAGCAGATACTGCCAGCTGATGCGGTTGGTCTGCACATATCCTTTCAATCATGTGGTGCGCGCACATGTCTTCTGATGGTGGGAGATGGGCGTTCCAACTCTGGAGCATCTGGAGGTCCTGGTGGTCAGTGAGTTGAATATCCTCAAGCTTCATAGCGTCATCATTTAGTGCGCTCATGAGCTGGTCTAAGACATGTCTAAAGTGACTCGCAATCACGCCCATCTCTTCATGCGGCAGGACAAAGGAGTCGAAGCTCATTGCTACCTCAATTTCCTCCACACCAACAGAACACTGGACCATCAGTGGATAGTTGTTGAAAAGTTTCAAGGCCCCGGAACCCATGAGATTATGCAAAACGCCAGGTTCGATGGATTCATCAGTACGGGGTTGAATTAGCAGTAGATTTTGGAAATCGCAAGCGTCAGACGCAGACTGTGAAGCACAGCGGATGTTTTGAATGCCAAGCTGCTCAAATGCCATTGTATCCGTGAGTTGCTTCTGAAGCTGCTGAAGTGCTAACGGTACTGATGATGTCCTATCAAGTTGCACTCGAAGAGGGATTGTGGCGAGTGTTGGACCGGTTATGGATTCAATGCTGTAGACGGGAGCGTTTCGACCTGAAAGCGTTGAACCGAAAACGACGTCTTCATTCTGTGCCCCAGCGTGCCGCGCAACAACCATTCCCCATGCCAGGCTGATCAATGTCGCAGCCGTAATACTCGAACCATTCATCCTTAGCGGGACATTGCAAGTGAATAAATCTTCGGCGCTAGGTTTGTATCCTGGGCTGGGTAAAGCTGGAAATGCAATTCTCTCTGTACCTTCTAAAGTCTGACGCCAGAAGCTTTCTTGCTCATGGATATTAGCTTGCCTAATGTAGCGGATGAATCTTGAATAGCTTCCCGTTGGAGAAAGAGGTACATTGCTGTACGCCTGTTCGACTTGTTTAGCAACTTGGGATAATGACCAACCGTCATAAATCGAATGATGGGCTGTCCAGACGCAGTAGAATCGATTAGTCTCGCGGATAATGGCGAATCGATTAAGGGGCTGTCCAAGCCCCATCGTCTTTGCCTCTTCATCTTCTAGGTAATGTTCAAGGCTATCCGTTAACTTCCAGTTTATATCTCTATTCTTTAGAACGACTTGGTATAACCCTCCATGAACTTCGACAATCCGGGTACGGAGAATTCCATTTGCAGTGAATACCACTTGCCATGCATCTCGGAGCCGCTGGACATCACAAGATAAAGGGAGCTCGAAGACATGTTTAGCAATGTAGGATCCCGACGTCCTTGCGCTGATGGCCATAAGGCCTTCTTGGAGTGGAGTGCAAGGATATACGTCCTCTACCTCATCTTTTCCAACGTTGCATAAAACCGCTGACTCGCTAATGAGGGTTGCTCTGAGGTCTAAGGGAAGGAGTTCGAAGGCATTTGGATCGTCTTCCATTTCTTGCATGCTAACTTCTTTCGCAACCAATGCCATTTCAGAAAGCACTGGATTGCTGAAGACATCTGCCACCGTTAGGTGGAGTCCCTGTTCCCTAGCCTGTCCAACCAGATCCATAGCTGCCAGCGAGTGACCGCCGAGCCTGAAGAAATGGTCATTTGCATCGATGCTTCCCGATGGTAGGCTCAAGACCTTTGCCCAAAGCATCTGCAGAGAGAATTCTAGCTTATTGCTGGGTTGCCTTCGTACGGTGCTAGCAAGGGTCACCAGTGCGTTAGCTTGGGCGAGGGGCAGTGCTGCAGCAGCTCGATGCAAAGCACCGCGGTCAATTTTCCCCGTCGTAGATGTCGGCATGAATTTGAGCAATACAATTGCTGTTGGAACCATATATTGTGGGACAGCGGCTGAAAGCTGATTCTCAAGTGAGCTGAAGGTAGAGACAAGCTCAGCGCGCGATCTTTGCGGAATTTCCTCTCCTGTAACAACTACTTCTCCGTCGTCTCTCCATTCGTCACTACGATTTTTAAGATGGAGGAATAACGTAAGAACATCTTTGCGGTCAGCAAATGCGACTACATCTACCGCGACATTCATAGCTTCGGATCCGATCCGACGCACATGGCTTTCAATCTCTCCGATTTCGAGGCGCTGCCCATGGTATTTGACTTGGCCCGCATTTTTACGAGCTACATAAAGGAGTACTCCCTCAGAGTTGTACCTCACTAGATCTCCAGTCATGTAAGCCCTAGTCTTCGTTTGTTCTCCATCCTGAAGCCATCCTGAAGAGGTGATAAATGCGGCGTCGGTCTTCTGTTTATCATTGTGATATCCTACTGCCAGCACTGGTCCCTCGATGACAAGTTCTCCGGTCGCTCCAACGGGTTGCAATCGATGCGGATGCTCTGGGTCAACAACCCAAAGTTTACACTCACTCGCCATTGTCCCAACAATATTTTCATGGCTTCCATTAGCCGTCACATCATGTGCAGCACAGATAATCGTTACTTCGGTAGGGCCGTAAGCTACAAATAATCGGACTTGATTCTTCCATCTGTCTAGCAGACTTCTTTCGATGGCCTCTCCACCCACTACCACGGTCTTCAAATGTGCCGTTTTCCCCGGCGTTAGCAACCGGAGTAGACCGGGTGTAAAGAATGCCCAGTTCACTTCCAGCTTATCCATTGCGGCTTCCAGGCTGCTCATACGTCCTTCTTCGCTCGGGATACAGACGGTACCGCCTTGAATGAGGGGAGTGGCGATTTCTAAGATCGAGGCATCAAATGAGTGGGACGCAAAGTTGAGGACGCGGGAGGACGATTGTACGCCGAATGTCCTTGCTAAACCGGTGACACTGCTCGAGAAAGCGTCATGTGGAATCACCACGCCTTTAGGAATGCCTGTGCTCCCGGACGTGAAGACAATGTAGGCTGTGCTTTCAGGTCTTAGTGGTACCGAGGGAATATCCCTAAGGGGCAGTTGCGAGGACTCTAGATCTTTGAGAAGGCTCTCGTTCACAATAATAGTGTAGGGTGCAATCTGCGAAAGTATTCTAAATTGCTCGTAGGAAAGAAGAGCAACAGGGGGTTCTACTTGCTCTGCAATACCCAAGCGACGCTCAACAGGATGCTTGGGGTCCATTGGAACGAGAACACCCGCAGCCTTCCAAGTAGCAACTGTAGCAATAACGTTGTATTTCGACTTCTCCAAACAGCTCACGACATGATTTCCCGGTTCCACCCCCATACTCTTCAGCTTCGCTGCGAGCAGATCCGTATATTTCTGTAATTCGCCATATGTCCATTCACCATCCCATGCGGATACCGCAATCTTGTCCGGATATTCTAAAGCCCGTTGGTCAATCATATCCTGGACAAATGTTGTCGTTCTCTTAGGTTCATGAGAATTCCAAGTCCGAATGGCTGTCTTGTCAGCATCACTAATAGCGTTCAAATCACCAATCGTGACACCATCTAAAGTATGGCACATTTGTTGGAAAAGATTCTCGAAGTTTTGAAGAATTAAATCCATTTGTTGGTGCTCGATGGCCGAGTTGTCGAAGATCGCCGTCAATGCCACACGCCCGGCATCAAATGTGCAGTCCAATGTCAATGGATACGATGTGAAATCCACAACCTTTCGGAATTCGGCACTCTTGTCCTTTGCGAAGAGGCTATCTGAATTAAGAGAGAGCTCCTCTGGCTGGATAACAAGCAGAGATCGGAAGTCAACGGCCCTAGTCGCATCGGATGACAAACGCTGAATCGACTGCAGCCCAATTTGTTCATGCTCAATCATCTGAACGCCCTTTTGTTGTAGTTCATGCAAAAAGTCATTTACTGGTTGTTTGTCCTCGATTGACACCCGAAAAGGTACGGTGGCGATTGTAGGGCCAGTAATGCTCTCGATTCCTCTTACTGATATAGTGCGTCCCGTCGACGTAATGCCAAAGATGACTTCCGATGGGTTAGGCGTGTAGCTGTATTGAGCGATGCATAGAGCCCAAGCTGCGCGCAATATTGTTGATGTAGTGATGTTGGATGCTTGGATCCGAGTAAACCTGAACTGTCGCTCCAGGATGCTGTCAACGACAACTTTCTGGTTAGCAGCTTGCGCGCGGGGAAATGGCTCAGCAGCCGTCCCAGAGAGCTCAGAGGCCCAAAAGGCCTTATGCTCTTTGGAGTTTCCAGACACAAGGTGCTTTACGAAGACATTAAAAGGGACGGGGGGCTTTAATGCGCGTTGTTGGTAAGCGTCGTCAACAGCCCCAAGAAGCAGTGAGAGACTCCAGCCATCGAACAGAGCGTGGTGGATTGTCCATATGAATTGATATCTGCACGACTCGTTGGAGTAGTGGATACCATAACGAACTAGGGGGTCTCCTAGACCCATAGGACTTGCTTTTTCGGACTGTAGGAAAGCTTCGACGTCTGCAACTAGTTGCCATTGAATTGATTCATTAAGCACAACTTGAAAATGGGATTCAGGGCCCAAGCTGATAATTCTAGTGCGAAGGATGGAATGCTGTCCGGCAACACTTTCCCAGGCTGTCTTGAATTGTTCAATATTAACACCAAGTGGCAGCTCATATATATCTTGTCGAATATACGCTCCCTCAAATCTTGAGGACAGGGCGAGCAGGCCGGATTGCATCGGAGTTGCTGGGTATACGTCTTCGATATTCTCCACTTTGATGCCGTTTCGTCTGCCCAGATTTTCTTTGACTCTTCTTTCAGACTCATCGTCGATTAGTGCAAATGGAGTAGGCGTTTCATCAATTCTTACTCCTTCACTCTCAACCTGGAGTGCCATATCGGACAACCGATTATTTTTGAAGATATCCGGTACACTTAGCTTCAGACCCTCTGCCCTGACAAGTGCCGAGAGATACATCGCCTTGATCGACTCTCCACCCTTCTTAAAGAATTCATCATCTCGAGAGATGAAATCTTGCTTCATACCCAAGATTTGTGCCCAAAGACGCTGAAGCAGGATCTCGGCTTCAGTAACAGGGGGCGCTATCGACTTCCCTCCAGTGATTGAAAGGAGATTTATCTCAGCAAGGGAGTTTTCAGAAATGAGCTGCTTCAGTCTCTTTTTATCAGTCTTGCCAGCCGTAGAAACAGGCATAGAAGTGATCGCAATGAGAGTGGTGGGCATCATGTATCTGGGAAGCACCGCTGCGAGGCGAGAGTCAAAGTTGTCCAGCTGTGAAGTTAATAATGACTGACTAGATGTCGAAAGATCACCAAGCTTCAGGATATTGGCATCATTTACGATTTGACTAGACTCTTCATCCAAGCAAAAGACAACGAAGGCTGCCAATACTGGATCTTGACTTTCTTGTCTGGTCTCGTTCGGCATAAGGACTGTGGCTGCAATGTCTTTAATGCCATCCAAACAACGACGGATATGAAACTCGACTTCTCCAAGCTCTATTCGGTGGCCATGGAGCTTTACCTGCTCATCTTTGCGGCCAATATATTTGATGGACCCGTCGGGGTTATAGGAGACAAGATCCCCGGTCCGGTAAACTTTCGCCGATGTTTTCTCTAAACCAGCAATCCACTGAGGATGCGGTATAAATGCAGCATTTGTCTTATCTATGTCATTCAAATATCCCCTTGCAAGACCAGGTCCTTCCAGAATAAGCTCTCCAACTGCTCCAACTGGTGCGAGACGGGTTGGGTTATCTGGCTCAGCAATCCATGTCACACAACCGGATGCTTTTCCAATGGAGTCTTCGAATTGTGGCCCCGCAGCAAAATCATTAACCATGCACCAAATCGAGTTCTCAGTTGGGCCGTAGACTATTTTGAGATCCATGGTCCCGGTCTTCGTCCAGCGTTGGATATCTTCTCGTTTTGCCTTTTCGCCCCCCAGGACGAGAGTTCGAAGACATTGTACCCGCTCTAATGCGATCATTCTTGCGACAGAGGGCGTAAAAAATGCCCAGTTGATATCCATAATTTCCATGGCCGCTGTTATGTCTTCTTGCTTCTGTAGTTCGGAGGGTATACAGATACAACCTCCAAATACGAGGCACCCAATGGTTTCCGTTATTGAAGCATCGAAGGAACTTGACGTGAAGTGTAGCGCACGGGTAGTGGGAGTCATATTGATTTGCCTTGCATGCTGTCGTAGACTGCTGCTCAGAGCGCCATGTTCGATGCTGATACCCTTGGGGCGTCCCGTTGTCCCTGACGTAAATATAACATAGGCCAGAGTCTCTGGTCTTGTTGGGGACTCAGGATCGGGCAACGGTCGTACTTGTTTTCGTATTACCTCCTCATCAATGATCACAACTTCCCCAACAAGTGAGCTAAATTTCCTGCTTTGCTCGTGGGAGGTGAGAACCATGGTGGCCTTTGTATCGTCAAAGATATCTTTGAGTCGAGCCTCAGGCGTAGATGGATCGAGAGGAACAAAAGCACCGCCAGCAATCCAGATACCTAGCATGACAATGATTACAAATTTAGACTTTTCAAAACATATTGGAACCAATGTTTCGGGGCCAACGCCCATCTCTCGTAACATGACCCCCACACGGCTAGCAGAGTCAAAGAGTTCGCCATACGTAGCGCTTCCGTCCCAGGCATGTACTGCGGTACGATCTGGCTGGATGCGGACCATTTCTTCAATAAAGTGGAGCATATGGTTGAGTTCTCCAGAGAAAGTGGGCTTGTTCCATGATGAGATCAAGCTCTCATCTTCTTCAGTAATGAGAATAAGGTCTTTAACTCTCTTACTCTCAGAGTCATTCTGATGGATTTGATGCAGGACATGCATCAACTGTCGCAGGATTGCCATCGCTACAGGTGCAGACATGACATCTTGATCGAAACTGGCTTCCAGCTCAACCTGCCTTACTCCGATCGAGAATTGCAGCATGAGTGGGTAGCTGTTGAAAGCGGCCATTGTGTCGGTTGAATCGTGCAGCTCGCCGAGCACACCATTGATATCGTCAAATTCCTTGGGTTGAATGAGCACCAAAGTACGGAAGTCGCATGCAGTTGCAGTATGAGTATCGAGACCTTGGATTTTCTGCATGCCTGTCTGTTCAAATGGCATCATTCTCACCTCTTGATCCTGTAGCTGTTGTAATGCTTCCCGCACCGTTTTTTCTGGCTCTACCCGAACTCTCACCGGAACGGTGACTATAGTTGGGCCAGATATATTTTCGATACCAGATACAGGAACGGTTCTACCCGAAAGCGTCACCCCGAATGTGACATCCTCATCGTTGGAGTAGCGTGCCAATATTATGGCCCAAGCAAGACGAATTTCAAGGGCCAGCGTGGTATCGGATTTCTGCTCTTCCTTAAGTGGGAGAGTTACGGTTGCGACCCCTTTTTCTTGTCCACCGCCCACAGCGTCTGATGTTGGCGGAAATGCTGCAGGATGGGCTCCGTGTAACTCCTGTTTCCAGAACTGCGTAGCCGCATATTCGTCGCGCTCTAAAACATATTTGATAAAGCGGTTAAACCTGACAGATTCCGGAAGTGCCATCTGGCTATGATAGGCCTTATCAACCTGACTCAGGATAAGTGGTGTTGACCATCCGTCAAAGATTGAATGGTGCACCGTCCACACACAGAATCGTTGTCCATCTGGTTGGATAACGAGACTAAGCCGCAGAAGATCATCACCAAACTCCATTGGGCTGGACCGATCTCTTCTTAGATAATCTGATAGTGATGAAGAGTGGAGCCACGCTGTTGGTTTGTTCAATACGGCTTGGAAGCAGCCCAAAGACCCGGCAGTTAGGATAATCGTTCGTAATGTCTCGTTTGCCTGTATGACCATGCCCCATGCCAACTTTAGTCGTTCGGCATCAATTGAATCAGCAAGCACAAAAGCATGCCTAAATACATATAACCCCGGGCTGCGGGCGGATAGCATCATCATACCTTCCTGAAGTGGTGTACATGGATACAAGTCTTCAATGGAATCTTTTTCTATATGATATTGCTTGGTGACAGACTCAATGACTTGTTCAACATGATTGGGTACCAACAAGCTAAATGGTCGTATCACAGCCGTTTCCGTGGTATCCATTGTTATGGGCTCAGCAGCCATGGCCATATTCTTAAGAACTGGATTTGAAAGGATCTGAGATACACCAAGCAAAATGGAACGCTTACGAGCCGCAGCTGATAGTCGAATGGCGGAAATTGAATCGCCACCTTTCCCAAGGAAGTGGTCATCGGCGAAGATATCATTTTGGTCATACTGGAGAACCTCCGCCCAAAGGCTCTGAATCATCTTCTCCATCGGAGACTCTGGGACTCTTTTCAGCGTGTTATCAAGAGAGTATCGCCCCAGCTGCTCAATAGTCAGCTCCGTGGCCATTTCGCGGAGACCTTTCCGACTTGTCTTTCCGGTGACGGTCAGTGGGAAACGGCTCATCGCAGCAAACGCGGACGGTACCATATATGATGGCAGTCTCGTTTCAATCTGAGATCTGAGTTTCGCAAACGTATCACGCAAGAAGGTTTCCGCCCTCGACGAGTCTGCTTGTATCAGTAGCTCGGCGGACTCGTTTAGTCCCACTAACTCTTCTGCTTTGAGAATAATAAAGGATACCAATGTGCCGGCGCTACCTTTTGGCACAACGGCTTCAACTGTCACGGAGCTTGACGGTGGCAAGCATTGCTTGATGTGATACTCCACTTCCGCCAATTCAATCCTCTGCCCTCGAACTTTTACTTGAGTATCTCTTCTTCCAGCTGTACGGACCATGCCGTTAGCCGTAAATCGAGCCAGATCGCCCGTTCTATAAAGGTGTCTGAGCGGCACATTCCGCCCTCTCAGCTTCTTCAACCATTCTGGTGGTTTAATGAATGAAGATGCCGTTTTTGCATGGTCGTTCCAGTAGCCGTTTGTAACATTTGGCCCTTCAACAACAATCTCGCCAAGCGCTCCGATAGGGACAAGAATTTCGGGACTTTGAGGGTTGATGAGCCAGTAGTTTGCTCCAACTGGGCGGCCCATGACCTTCGGGTCGGAATCAGGCTTTAAAACATGATAGCAACTTGTGCTGCTCGACTCAGCCTGGCCATATACCTCGATGAGCTCTTTTCCTGGGACTGTAGCCCAAAGATCAAGAAGGTCTTGCGTCACAGCTTCACCACCAAGGACAACAGTTTTCAGAGTCGGGACAGATTGAGGGTCCAAAATCCGAGCAAAAGATGGCGTGAAAAGTACCCAGCTTGCGTGCATACGATTGATTGCGCCAGCAGGATCATCCATCTTTTCTTGATCTGATGGTACACAGACGGTGCCTCCGATACACAGCGTCGTCAGTATTTCAATACGCGAGGCACCAAAGCTGTATGAAGCAAAAGAAAGCACCCGGGAGTCCTTCGAAATGTGCATCGAAGTTGCCTCTGGTTCCACGTTCGAACAGTATGATCTATGCGCCATAACAGCGCCT
Source organism: Xylogone sp. PMI_703 (assembly GCA_021399445.1). Classification (NCBI taxonomy): domain Eukaryota; kingdom Fungi; phylum Ascomycota; class Leotiomycetes; genus Xylogone; species Xylogone sp. PMI_703. Next base: position 163,107 of record JAJTUQ010000003.1, read on the forward strand.
TTAGGTACTCCTGTTGAGCCAGAAGTGAATAAGATATATGCGATATCAGTTGGCTTGACCTGAACATTTGGCTGTCGATAGCCATTGCTCTTCAAGTCTTCAATGGTGTCTCTGCTAACCTCAACGACTTCATCAACATAATCTAATATAACAGCTCTTTTAGCTTTCGATGCGAGGACTAACTTCGCATCAACTATTTCAATAATAGTCTTCATGCGTGGCACGAATGCAGCGTCCATTGGGACAAACGCAGCCCCAGCTTTCAGAACTGCGAGTATGGCGACAATTGTCCAGGCAGATTTTTCAAAACACAGTGGGACATTAGAGCCTGGTCCGATATGCTTCTCTTTGACTAGATAGGCCGCCAGGCATGAAGCATGTGCGTCGAGGTCTTTGTATGTAAAAGAACCTTCAAACCCCACTACGGCTAGAGCATCAGGGTTGACTTGAGCATTCATTTCAATGAGGCTATGGACGGTCTTCTCCACTGGAATATGTTTCTCTCTATTCCATCCATGGAGTCTCTGTATGTCGTAGTCCCCAATTATATCCAATTTAGCAATGGATTGTTTGGGCGCGCTGATTATGCAGCAAATTACATTAGCTAAAGACTCGGCAAGACCTTGGGCATATGCCGGAGTAATTCGTGGGGCCCAGTAGTCCAGATCCACGGTCAAAGATACGGAATCAGGCGTCGAGACACTGATGGTCACATCGTACTCCGTTGGTGCTTGATCATTAAGGGGGTGGAATTGAAGAGCCTTGCCATCTATGTCTTTAACCTCTCGCTCTGTTCTCACTGTCATGACGGTGGAGAAAAGAGCTCCATCTCTTATACCAGCAGCACGGTGAAGTTCTGCAAGGGAAATATACTGGTTTTGCATTGCTTCAAATGATTTCTGCTGTATCTGCTCAAGCATTTCGCCAATTGAGATGCTTGAATCCAGTTGCATACGGCATACTAGCATGCTAATAAACACACCCACGGCATTTTCAATCCCATGAAGTGGAGTATCTCGACCAGAAGTAAGATACCCGAAGGAGATGTCATCTGAGCCAGTGTAAATATGTAAGACTAATGACCAAGCGGCCTGGAATAGTGATGAGAGAGTTATCTGATTCTGAGTACAGAATGCATCGATCTCTGGACGACTCGGGACTTTGACGCCTACGCACTTTACACTATCGCGTGCGGTTACACAGTCATCCGGAAGTGGTAGAAAGCAGCGCTCTGCCTCCTGAAGTACATTACTCCAATAGTCAAACGTTTTTGTTGCTGTGGTATGATTTTCTCTCTTCAAATATTCCACGAAGTCTTTGAATGACGGTGCGGGAGGGAGAGCTTCCCTGTTGTAAGCTTGGGACAGTTCCCGCAACATTACCGTCAGTGACATTCTATCAATTAGTACATGATCAATCTCGAGACTGAAATACACGCGGCCAGTATCTGTATGGTATATTCGTGCAGTGTGCAAGAGACGTGGAGTCTTAAAAGATTTATCAAAACCCGACTCTTCCGCCTCTAGCATTGTATCAATTTGATCATCGCGACATCTTATTAGATTAATTGTGGGTTTAGTGGAATTGAGGACTATTTGAATAAACTCGCCTCCTGTATGAGAAAACATAGCTGGCAATGCCCTCAGGGAATGATGCCGGGATACGACTGTTTCCCACGCCATGGCAAGGCGCTGAGGATCAATCGGTGTTTGTTTCGCTTCATTCTCTGCCAATACTAGAAATACAGAGCGAACATTGTAGGTGCTGTCATCCTTGGTTTGACTGACAAGCATACCTTCTTGTGTGGCAGTAACTGGATATATGTCCTCAATTATCTCTGTGTTGCTTGAGCCAGTGACTCTCTGAACTGTATCCAGTAAATAGTCAAAGTCATCTCCAGACATCGGTTGTAGTAGATTGAAGTCGCTAGAAGTCCATGAGTGACTGGCCTTGGCTAGCGCGAAAGCCGTCTCTTTCATACTCAATTTACAGGTGGAGATCCACCGTCGTAGTGCATCAAGGTGATGCATCCGGCTGTCAAAGGTGAAGTTGAAGCTCAGTTGTCCGTGATCAAGCTGGCCATTGATTTCTATCAGCGCAAATCGACTCATTGTGCCAGAGACGTCCATTATTCCTATATCTTCTTCATGGAATAAAGCATCTTTATGCTCAAGCTGTTGGTACTGGCCAGCATAATTGAAAACAAGTTCCATTGGCATATTATACGTAGACGCAAAATCATATGGATAACTGCGACCCTTTGCTTTCCGGAGGTGATCCTTAATCTTTGCAACCACCTCTACAGCGGTTTTTCCATTTTGATTCCCCATGTGAAGTGGAATAAATGAAGTGAACCAACCTACTGTTCCGCTGGGATCAATAGCCGTCTCCCAAGGCTCTCGGCCATGGACCTCATGGAAAAGGCTGGGAGCATCGCGACTACCAAATATCTCACAAAAGGCATGAAGTATGACCCCCAGCATTATCTCAACCGGTTCTGTTCTTAAGGCACTATTGCTCTTTCCAATCAGAAGTGATGTTGTTTCTGTATCAAGTATTATGGCTTCGTTGACAACTTGTCCATAGCAACTAGGTGTTTCTAGCCCCCAGAAATCCATGTTGTTGGAAATAAGAGGCGCACTAGGCTGCGCTGAAGGCTTGTTAAACTGACTCGACTGAAGTGTAGTCCATGATTGGAAAGAGAGTGGAGGATCGATATTGGTAAATCTCCCATGGAGCAGCAGGTCTTCAAGATCTTGCCAGATAATCCTCCATGAGACGAGGTCGATGACAAGGTGGTGCGCTGCTATATACAGCAGCTGTTCCCCTGGCTGGGTTTCAAAGAACATGACTTTAAATACAGAACCTTCTCGGATATCTATTGCGTTTTGCATATCCAAGACAAACTTCCTAATATCATCAATACATGATATTTCGTGGCTGGTGAACGGCACCTCCCTCGGTTCATGAATTCTCTGAGTCCATTTACCGCTTAAGTCTTGGTGGAAGATAGAACGTAACGTAGAATGTCGTCTGATTATGGCTTCAATGGCTTGGCCAACTTCTACCTTTGCTACACGCTTCGTCAACTGCAGGATGAAGCTCTGATGATAATGATTCTCGCCTTCCGGCGATAACATAAAGAAGGCTGTTTGGATAGGATTTAGCTGGAATGGCATTCCTATTATCTCTTTCCTTTCGGCCACTGTGCGAAGTGATGTCTGACTCACGAGAGCCATTCTCGCAATTGTTTTTTCTTTCAAAACTTGCTGTGCTGAAAGCCGGATACCTGCTGCTCTGGCTCTAGATGCAACTTGCATGGCACTAATTGAATCTCCAGACAAAGAGATGAATGGGTCTTCGATGCCAATACTTTCTACATCTATATTCAATACGCGGGCCCAAATCTGTTGGAGTTGTGCCTCGATTGCATTTGTGGGTACCCGCTTTATGTTTTTTCTGTTCCTGATGTTCTGGTGACGTTTTGCCAAATGTGCAGCAGCGAGGTCGAGGAGTCTCGAGCGATCGATCTTCTGGGAGCTTGTTAAAGGAATCTCTTCGACAAGAATAATCATTGAGGGGACCATGTAGCTAGGAAGCTTTTCCGCTAGGCTATTTATTACTCCTTCTTCAAGGTCAGCGCCGTGACGCGAAGCATGTAAGTTAGAAAGTTCTTTGTTGCCGTTGATGCCATTACCATTGATCGAGTGGCCATTTGACTTATGACTATTGGTTGGTAAGCTGCTCATTTTTGTTTTACAGACAAAAGCGACTAGTGACGCCTCTGCTTCGTCCCCATTCAACTTTATGACATCAACCACAGCAGTTCCTACGTTTGCCTCCTCAAGGATACGCATCTCTACTTCGCCCAGCTCTACTCTCTGGCCACGCACTTTCACTTGCGTATCTTTGCGTCCAAAGTATTGCATTGTTCCGTCATCATTATATCTAACTAGATCTCCCGTTCTGTATAGACGCGTTGATCCGGCTGCCGGGCCGCGGATCTCTCTGAACCACGGGATATCGGACCCCTGAATGAAAGATGCTGCAGTCTTCTCTGGATCATTTAGATATCCTCGAGCAACTATCGGCCCTTCAACAAGAAGTTCCGCAACACTAAAAACAGGGGCGAGCTTGGTATAATCCGATGGATTTACCAGCCAAGTCACACACCCTGTAGCGGTACCAATAGGCACACTTTGGATCAATGCTTCACCAGCACTGGATCTAGGAAACACATATGCTGCACAGCACATGGTGGTCTCGGAGGGCCCAAATCCATTGACTAGTTGAAATCTGCTGGAGAATCTTTGTACGTCACTCTTAGAAATGGCTTCACCACCCAGTACGACTGTCTGAAGGGTAGGTACATCTTCAAGAGGAATTGTCCTGGCAAAGCTGGGAGTAAGGAACGCCAGATTTACTTCTAACCGGATCATCTGAGATATCAAATCATTGAGTCTTGCCTCATCTGGAGGGATGCAAATACAGCCTCCGAACGCCATTGTCGTCATAATCTCAGTCAGTGACGCATCAAACGCATACGAACATACTGCTAATGCTCGAGTACGGCTTGAAAATTGTTGTGGAACTCCATGGGCAAGGACACTGGTGGCCAAAGATGAGTGTTGGATGACCACGCCTTTGGGAACACCAGTCGTGCCTGATGTGAAGATTGCATAGGCTGCTGATTCTAATGCTGGCTGCGGTAGATGCGGAAGCTGGTCTTTTTGAAGCTTTTTGATGAGACTGTAGTCAACTGTGATCACCTTCTCCATACAGCTTCTCATCACCGTGGCTTTCTCAGCAGAAGCAAGGCCGATCCTGGAATTGCATGCCGCCGATATTGTCATAATCCGCTGGGCTGGATGAGAAGCCTCTAATGGGACGAAAGCGCCTCCGGCTTTTAGGACCGCTATAATCGAGACTGGCATCCAGATAGACTTCTCGAAACATAATGGAACAAAGGTTTCCTTTCTAACACCGTTTGCAACAAGGTGATGCGCTAATGCAGTTGTCACCTCATCGAACCTCTCATAACTCATTTCGCCGTCCCAAGCACAGATGATTGGCCGTTCCGGTTGCGTTTTACAGTGGTCCGAAATTATTGCGACGATACTTTTATCGCATGTATCTGGCACCGTTCTATTCCACATCTTAATCTGGTCCAAATCCGATGAAGGCAGGCTGTCGATTTCCTTGACTTTTAGCCCGTCGCTGGCTTGTAGAAGCTGGTGTAGGATGTGCTCGAAAAGCTGCATTGCATGCTGCACTTCTCTACGACTAACAATTGAGGAGTCAAAATTGACATTGAGTTCAATGGATTTGCTTTCCATCATGCATTCCAACATGAGCGGATATGTATTGAAGCCATGCATGTCATCCACCGGGCCGCGGAACGCTGCCAATACCCCGGTCTTATCTTTGTCGCTTGGAGGTGGTTGTACGATCAAAAGCGACTGAAAATCACACGCCGCCTTGGCAGAATTGCTCAGCTTTCGAATGTTCTGGAGACCTAACTGTTGATACGGGATCATGTTCGTGCCTTGTTCTTGAATCCTTAGTAAAGCATCCCCTATATTGTCGTTTTCATCGAAGATAATTCTCATTGGGACGGTGGCAATCGTCGGCCCTACCATTTCATCGATGCCGGTAACGGGTTCATTCCGGCCAGATACTGTTGCTCCAAATGTGACGTCGAATGAGTTTGAGCCTTTGGCCAGGACGAGTGCCCAAGCCGCTCTAATAAATGTCGAGAGAGTGGCTCTGCTACCTGAGATGCCGCCCTCATGTTGGATCAAGTATTTGTATGCTTCATATATTGCCTGCCCCGATTTTTTGGAGATTCCTGTGCCGAGGGGGTGAGATGCTGGAACGCAGTCCTCAAACTGGATCCTCCAGAAGTGCCTTGCAGCTTCTGTGTCAATTGCCATAGTGCTACGAATAAATTGGCTGAATTTAGGTGAAGTAACATGCTTTTCTTGGTCAGAGTAAACTCTATGAATTTGTTGAGCTAGAAGTTCAAGAGACCAGATGTCATAGATAAAATGGTGGATGCTCAATACAGCAAGGAAGTCTGACTTATAGTCACGTTTCCTATCGTTCCTCACAACCGCAAAGCGACAGAGCGGCTCACCAGCAGCCATCGAGTGTGCTCGATCAGCCTCCAAAAACTCCTCAAGCCCAATGTTTCCTGTTGCAAGAATAGATGAGCTTTCCACTAAGGGCTTTAGCACGACCTGGTATGATCCAAACTCTGGAGAAAGAATGAACCTTGTCCGCAAAATTTGATTATTTTCGTACACTACTCCCCATGCATCTGCCAGCTTACTTAGGTCCACCCCTGCGGGGAGTTCGAATATATTTCTTGCGATATAAGTTCCGGGATTCTGCATTGTCTCCGCCATGATACCTTCCTGAAGTGGCGTACAAGGATAGAGGTCCTCGATACAGTCTACACTACTCAGATTGCACTGCTCTACAGCTGTCTCCAGCGCTGAATGCTTCGAAGTTTCATCCAAAAGCACAAATGGTTCGATTCCAGGATCAGTGAAGCTAGATTCATGCATCTCAATCTGCATGAACTGGGCCATATTCTCTAGACGAGGATACTTAAAAATGTTAGCGACTGTTAGAGTAATGCCACGTCTCCGTGCGAGTGCGGAGAGGCGCATGGCACCAATAGAGTCTGCGCCTTTCTGAAAGAATTCGTCATCTGCAAATATTGTAGTAGGATCTAATCCTAGTACTTCGGCCCAAAGCTCCTGTAGGTCTCTTTCCGTCAGGGATGTCGGAGCACGTTTATTATGGTTATTAGTGTCAGTAGTGGCTGAGCCAACAGAAACCTCCAGATCTCCTATTGAGTGTTGCGAGACTACTTCCCGTAGAGACTTGCGGTCCAGCTTTCCGGCTGGAGTTCGGGGTAATGCTCTCATCAAAATGAAAGATGACGGAATCATATAATGAGGCAAGACCCGTGCGAGTGATTCCTTGGCGGTCTGCAGCCGTTTCTGCACCGCTTCCAGTACTGCAGGTTCCCTTGAAAAATCTTTGGCTTGAAGGATATATGAGCTGGTAGTGTGGTCATTACATTCAAGTTCCGTAGTTTCGTCTAGTGAGATGAATGCTGCCAATGTCTCAATTCGACCTTCAGTTTTCACCAGCTCGACGGCTAGAGGAACTTTGCTTCCGTCAACTTCTAGAAGGCCACGGAGGTGGTGCTCAATTTCCGCAAGCTCAATTCGGTGTCCATGGAACTTCACCTGTGAGTCAGCACGTCCTATATATTGCATAGAACCGTCATGGTTAAACAATGCAAGGTCACCGGTCTTATATACTCGATGAGAACTTGGAACGCTCGGATCACTCATGCGAAACTGTCTCAGCCAAGAGGGAGCATCAATGAACTTCTCTTTCGTCTGTTTATCGTCCTTGAGGTAACCTCTAGCTAAGATGTGCCCTTCGATAATGAGCTCGCCAATGGCTCCAACAGGGAGTACAGCCTCGACATCCTCCGGACTCACAATCCAGGCACAAGACCCAAAAGCTTTGCCGATTGCATTTCCTATCTTTGCGGATTGGTATCCGTCCAAGATACTGCTATTGACATGGCTCCAGATAGTGGCTTCTGTGGGTCCGTATACTATAACGACTCGGACGCCATTCTTGGTAAGAGAACGCAGCAAGTCATTATCTACTGCTTCACCACCTAGTGCGACAAGTTCGAGTCCAGGAACACTATGAAGGGACAAAAGCCGAGCCACAGTTGGTGTGAAGAAGGCGCAGTTGACACGAAACTGTACCATAGCCTTCTCGATGTTGCCCATTCTCCCCTCTTCAGACGGAATACATATGCACCCACCATGAACTAGTGTTCCAACAATCTCTGTCAAGCTGGCATCAAAGGAGCACGATGTGAAATGTAACATTCTAGAATGTTTGCTCAGTCCCATTGCTGATCCGTGGGCCAAAATGCTCGTTGCCAAGGCCCCATGCTCGATAATAACACCTTTTGGAACACCGGTCGATCCCGAAGTAAAGAAGCAATAGGCTGCAGATGCCGGATTCTTATCAAGGCACTCCCAGTTTGACGAACTGTCTTCTGTTAGTAGACTTACCATTCTTACCTCATCTAGAACAATCACATCATGGGTTAATGGTACTAGTTTTATTCCCTGCATTCTTGATACCACAACGACTTTCGCTCCAGTTCGCTCCAGCAACGTAGCGGTTCTCTTCTGCGGGTTCTGTGGATCAATCGGCGTAAATGCCGCGCCTGCCATCCATACACCAAGCATGGCAACAATGTACCATTTAGACTTTTCGAACGAGAGGGGGATAAAGTCTCCCTCTCCGACACCAAGACGTCGTAAGTATTTCGCAAAAGCAAAGGAATATTCAAGAAGCTCAGCGTAGGAGAAGCTTCCGTCCCATGCGCATACTGCCTCTACAGATGGGCTCTGGATTGAATGCTCCCTTATGATCTCATATACCGGGACATCCTGTCTTGAAGACAGTACTCCATTCCATTGTTCCATTAGAGAGCGGTCATGTGGCGATACATAATTGATCTGCTGAAGTAGTTGTGTTGGATCGGTGTGAAGAAGCTGAATTAGAATATGCTCGAAGAGGCCAACGACGCTGGAGGTCTCCTCTTGAGTCATAATCCTTGGATCATAACCAGCGGTTATTCTTGCACCTCCCGTTTCTAATGCCACTTCAAGCAAAAGAGAATACGTAACATGATCCAGGCTATAGCCATCTAAATGAGTGATATCTCTATTAAATAGACCATATTGCTCCATAGCTTCTTTGTCCTCTATGGGCTGGATGATTAGTAGATTATCCACAGCAGAAGCTCTTGCCGTATACTGCGACAGCTTTCCAATGTTCTGTAGGCCCAAGTGCTCATGTTCAAGAACATCTCTGCCTTGATTCTGTAATCTTTCGAGAAATGTCATAATTGTCTCACTTAGATCCTCGAAACGCACTCGCAGTGGATGCGTAGTTATTGTTGGTCCAGTCACAGTATCAATACCAGCAACTGGAGCGCTTCTACCAGCAGAGGTGATACCAATGGCAACATCTTGGGAGTTGGTGTAGATACCCACGCACAAGGCCCATGCCGCGCGAATAGCTGTAGTGATGCTAATTGTCTTAGGTCTCAACTCTGGGAACTCCACTTTTTTTTGGATGATTGCGCTAGTTCGCACAGGCTCAGAGTCCAATTTTGGGGCTCTTCGTGGGTAGTGATCAGAAGTGAAACCCTCCCACTGAGAACTCCACCAGTTTGCAGAGAGCACAGTATCTTTAGATTGAAGATACTGAATGAACACATTATACGGCGTGGTCTGTAATGCTTCTTGTCCATAGTAGTACTGTGCAACCGCTCTGAGCAACAGAGGTGTACTCCACCCATCATAAATGGAGTGGTGAAGTGTAAGGGCAAAACAATTTTGTCCGCCAAATGTTGAAATAAGACCAAGGCGACAGAGAGGATCTCCCAGCCCCATTGGACTTGCTTCATCTTGGGAAATGTACGACTCAACGGACGATGCAGAATTCCATGATAGGTTTCCTCTCAGTACCACCTGAGCGAGCTCTGACACGCTGAGGTGAATCAGACGAGTTCGGAGTATAGGATTAGAAAGCACTGTAGAATCCCATGCTCTTTTGAAACGTTCAATGTTTATTTCTGGTGATAGTTCAAATACTGTCCTGCTAATGTACGTACCGGGTTGTTTAATCGAGAGCATTATAAGAGCTTCTTGCAAAGGAGTCGCAGGATAGATGTCCTCAATTTGTTCTGTGCCCACGCAGAGAATTTCCTCAGCTGTCGACAAAGCAACTTTTGCATCCACTGTCCTTAATAATTGGAACGGCGGGAGACTTTGTGTATCAATGTTGGCTGATCTAACCTTCGTGGCGAGGTCTGCCAGCAGTGGTGTATCAAGTATGTCTCTAGTCGTTAGTGAGAGGCCCTCAGTTCGAGCCTCCGCCACCAGTCTCATTGCGTGCAAAGAATCACCGCCAAGGCGGTTGAAGGCATCGAAGCGTCCAATCTCTGTCTCCGGTATGTTAAGGATCTTACTCCAGAATCGGCGCAGAACAGTCTCTGTCTTGGACTCCGGCTCCGTGATTTTCTTCTTTTTGATATTATCACCTCTTAGTCTTGCGAGTGGAAGTGCTGATGCGATATTCCGCAGTTCTTTTCTGTTGATCTTACCGGTCACGGTTCGTGGAAGATATGCTAAAGCAATATAAACAGTGGGAATCATATGCTGTGGGAGGACGTTTCCCAGAATAGGCTCCAAATATTCGGACATTGATCGGACGTTTTCCACGTCAATCTCCGTTATCCCTTCTACGGGGTCCGTTTCTGTAGGGTTCCTACTATGTGGACAGAGGAATGCCGCAAGTATTGGTCTTTCCTGACCCTTTGGTGTCACCAATTCAACCGCAAGACTTAGTGATTCTGGCAGATAGGCTCTAAGGTGATGCTCTACTTCTCCCAATTCAATGCGTTGACCTCTCAGCTTGACCTGGAAATCTTTTCGCCCAATGAATTTCAGAGTCCCATTTGAGGTATACCGCACAAGATCGCCAGTCTTGTAAAATCTTGTAGACTTGTCTCGACTTCGGCTTATCGCCCATGGCAAATCTACCTTGAATACCTCGCCCGTTTTCTTAGAATCATTAATGTATCCTCTTGCAGAGAGATCTCCTTCAATCAAGAGTTCTCCCACTGCCCCGAAGTTCTGCAGAATTTTGTCGTTCCTTGGGTGGACAACCCAAGTGGAGATTCCTATCGCCCGGCCTATATTCGTTGGATCTGAATCAGATTGAAGGCTTTGTGCAATTGTGTCCCAAACTGCAGATTCTGTAGTGCCGAACAACACACTCAACTCCACACGGTGTGCCCATATCCTCACCAAATCTTTTGTTAAAGGGTCTCCTCCAACCGCTACACGTTGCAAATCGGGTAGGTCATCTGGAGATAACTGGCTCAGAACTGCTGCAGTACAGCATATCTGATTGACTTTCGCGCCTTTCATGTAACTGTTTAAATTATTCAACCGGTCTGATTCTGAGGGAATGCAGACTGTTGCTCCGGTCACGAGAGCGCTAAAGATATCTGTGATGCTAACATCAAACGTAAACGGGGCAAATTGAAGAATCCGGGATTTTGAAGATGTCCCCACCGCGCGGCAGACTTCAAGGAGAGAAGCGCATATTGCGCCATGCGTCTGTATAACACCTTTAGGAACTCCTGAAGATCCAGATGTAAACATAACAAATGCGGCATGTTTACTTTCTACCCCTCCATGCCTTTCTATAAAATGCTCTTGGGACTCATGGAGTAGAGAAGAAACAGACGCAGCTTGAAGAGCACCAATACTTCTGAACTTGGGCAAGTGTTCCTCCGACGCAATGATCACTGGCGTATTAACCTGGGACAGAATATTTCTGATTCTATCCTCAGGGAGCTGGGGTGTTAAAGGTAAGCATACCCCTCCTGCCTTCAATACTGCAAGCTCAGAGACAATCATCCATTTGCTCTTCTCAAAGCAAAGTGGTACCGGCACCTCTGGCCCGACACCTCTGGCGAGAAGTGCCTTTGACAATGAATTCGATAACGTTTCTAGTTTCGCATAGGTCCATTGGCCATCCCATGAATCTACCGCTATAGCATCCGGCGTTGCTTCTGCCTGTTGACTGAATAAAGTGTGGAGCGTTGTAGAAGCTGGCGGTATTGGAATTTCTTTATTCAATGAGTATATCAACGATCTTTCTTGCTCGCTGAGCATATCAAGCTCGAGTAGCGGCGCTTGGCTTTTACTGAGACAGGTCTTCAAAGCCTTATAAAATGTATGGCCGAGCATCTCGGCATTGGTGGGTGAGATATGATTAGAGTCATAGAAGATGGTAACTGCTTCACTCAGGCAGTCATCTTCTACAATAAGATCCAATACCGTTTGTCTAGTAGTAGAAATCTGCGAGTACTCATTATCGCTAGCACCATTAGATTTCTTGTTCGTCTGATTGAAACTCAACAATGTATTGAATAGTGGTTGATCTAAGCTTTCCACATGTATGTGCTCTTTGAATCCAACGATTGTCTCGTCTATTGTTTTAGCTTCATCAAAGTATACCGTACATTCGACCACCTGTTTTTCCTTTGCCAAGTATCCGAAGCAGACACGGCTCATGTCCGCGTAGCGATGAAGGACAAGCGCCCAAGCCAATTGAACATACATTTCCAGCTGTTCTTTTGGTAACGAAGGTGCGTGTTGACCAGCTGTCACTGTTAATCTCTGCTTCGTCGTCCGCACATCCATGTGTCCGGAAATGCCATCATTCAACGCGGGGAGCCAACACGGCTCCACGACTTCGGATCCATGTCCGTTGGATATTGGCTGATAACCGTTTTGAAGAGTAGTTCCTAACCTTCCGGGTGCCATTTTCTATGTCATTAAGGATGTATTTGGTATTTGCGGAGGATGGCGGATATGATGTGACTTGTGAATTGGTTACAAAACGTAGGGACTTAGGAGCTATGTGAATTATCTCAAGGAAATTCTCGAAAATTAGGATCTGACAGGGTACGTGACGCCTGAAAATCCCGGATATTCTACGCAAGGCTGGATCAAGTTAGGGTGCTGGATACCTCAATGATGGATGGTTTTCCTAGGGCTGACGTGGGACTGGACCCCAACCATCTCACAGTGGACATCAGAGTACGAGGGGCAAGGGAAGAAGTCAAGAGGATTTCTCTAGGCATGGTTCATGAGAGGCAGTAGTGGAGCACTTTGCCTCCAAATAGCACTTTAAAGACTGCGCACGACTGTTACCATTCTGAGAGCTAGCTACCTCTCCCCTGTTATGATTTCTGCAGAGTGCCATATAATACACTTAATGGAAGTATTTTACCAGAATTTAGAGTAAAAGTGATCAAACGGGAGTGGTATTTTTTATCTTAAGCCAGGTAATTAGGGATCTTTAGGGGAATGCATATACTAAATCGCCCCAGAATTGAGTGTGTTAGAGATATCGATCCCACCCTGGAGATGCTGGCTAAAGCAGCGACAAAACAGACCATCAGGGATCGAAAGCATGGTTCTATCACGAAAGCCTCCCATAAAGAATCTCCTGTATAGAGCGCATCTTCTTGGCTTCGAATACGTTGCTAGTAGAGGTTGAAAGCTTGCATAATGCTGCATTGAAAAGCTGAAGAGGCGTCCCCCGGAGTTAACATATTATTTTGTTTTCCTTTGTTTTCCAATAAAAAAAGTGGAGAAAGGACGCACGGAAGAGGGTAACACATTATGATTTCCGAAAATTATACATCGCTTTTTGCCACCTGAATTCTTCATATATATTGTAATACAGATACTCTGGGTAAATTTCAGTATATCTGCTGATGCATATAATTACAGCATACTTAATTAGGATAGATTTTGCGCTAATCCATGTCATACATCGACACGAGCCCAAGTCCCACCCTCTAGCCTAGGGAGGCAACCGTAACAGCGAATCAAATGAATTCTATCATAAGATATTAATTAAACTAAAATGTAAATTTAATTATTGAAACATATATTTGTTTTGTATTTTTTAGTATATATTGTATAAGTTAATAAAAATAAAAATAAAAATAAAATAAAATAAACCAGATTTTTTTATATATTTTATTAATCTTAATAAATAATTAAACTTATAATATCTAGAACTTATTTTAAAGTTATTTATTAACACTACTATTATAGTATAAAGTAGCGTAATATTGTATACTAAGAGTAACATATTAATAAAAGCGGGGTTATTAATGTGGGTAAACACTACTTCGTAGTAAGTTACAGGTTAGGTACCCATGGTTCGCGGAAGGGTCTACGGCCGGCGTGTATAACCGAGGAATTAATAACTCTGCACAACATTGCGGGAAAGACATTGCGGGAAAGGCGTTGCATGAGTCGGTTATTGTCTCTTTCCGCCACTGTTCGTGTCAGCAGCGATGCAAGCCCTGGCTACACTGACGCCATGCTCTTGGGCCTGTCCCATGAAAGCATGCACTAATCACTAAGGCTGATGGACTGCGGTGGTACGCGTTTTCCGGTACGATGGCTGCATCTGGATAGTGATGAAAAGGCACATCAATACTGATTACGGATGAAAGCATAATCTTCAGCCCAGGGTTCTGCAGACGATGGGAGAACTGGACTGGCCCCTCGCGCTCCTCTTCAGCACATACACTCTGATATTGACATTGTTGCGCCGCCAATATCGCGAGTTGTAGCTTTTCTTCTCTTTGGCACCACCAGTCGAGGATCACGCAGCAATCCAGGACCTTCAATATGGATGGCGTCTTGGAGATTATGTCTCGTCCCTCGTACCTGGGTCTTTTGGGGGTCCTGACTGTTCTCACAATCTCCGGACTCCTTAGGCGATTCTTGCGGAAGCACTCTCGAATGCCGGTGTTGGGTAGTCCCAAAGACTCTAATTTTCTTGCTGCAATACAAGAGGGCTATGAAAAGGTATGATTGGAATACTAAACGTGTAGATATTGTAGCCTCTACCGAAAAGGAAAAGATATTTGCTCATGCCAGACTATCATGATTAGTACACCGATTCTCCCTTCCTTATCCCCCTTCCCGGGCAGCCTCTGGTGGTTCTCCCAAGGCATTATGCCGACGAGGTGAAAGCTTTATCAGATTCGCAAATCAATTTCACGGGTGACTTGCAAAGACGCTTTCATTCACAGTATACTTTCGTCGCTGCAGCGGATCACAGTATGCTGCTTCACACAATCAATCTTTGTTTAACGAGAGATGTGCCCCGGGTGCTACGACTGATGCAGGATGAAATTCAATATGTAGACAGAACACTGATTGGGGACTGTCAGGAGTGGAAAAGCTTCCTTGCAAAAGATTTCTCGTTGGATCTGGTGGCCACGCTGAGTGCCAGGGTGTTCATCGATATACCGGAGATTTCACGTTCAAAAGAATGGGCAAGTCACTATTCTTCCATACTTGGGCTACCGAATATTCTGTCTTCTAACGATTGAACTTAAAGCTCGAATGTACTACGCAATATCCTCTCGACTCAATGGCAGGCGAACAGAAGCTCAAGAAATACCCGCGTTGGACGCTACCTCTCCTCCACCACTTCATCCCCGAAGTCCAGCGGGTGATGGGCTACAAAAAACACTTTAAGAAAGTTCTGAAACCGCTGCTGGAGGAGAGGCTCAAAAACATGCAGGACCCAGATTTCAAGAGGCCTAATGATGTCTTACAGACCATCATTGACAATCCCAACGGCAAGGGCCTGGACTTGGAGATGCACGCGCTCCTCCAGTTGGACCTGGCGCAAGCTGCGATCTTGAACAGTGCCAATAGCTTGCATCAGATTCTGCTTGACGTGGCAGCTCGGCCCGAGCTGGTACCAGCACTGCGTGAGGAAATCTTCGAAGCCATGTTGAAGGAAGGCGGGGTACTGACGAAGAACAACATCGGCGCTCTATGGAAGCTAGATAGCTTCATGAAGGAGTGTCAGAGATATACCCCACCGGGGATCAGTAAGTCGACCACATTTCGATATAACCTAAGGGATCGGAAAACGTTTCCTCTCTTTTCGGGTCTTTTATATTTCTTTTTCTGTTTTCTTTTGGAAGATTTTTGTATTGATGGGATCTCCTTTCCAGTTTCTCACACGCGCGTGGTAATGCAGCCGCTCAAGCTGTCCAACAACGTCCAGCTGTACCCCGACGAGATGATCGCAATCGCCAACTATGCCATCAACAAGGACCCGCGAGTGTACGAGAACCCAGACACCTTTGACGCCGAGCGGTTCGTCAAGCTACGCAGCCAACCCGGCAATGCCAACCGATACCAATACACCAGCAACAGCGTGACGGCGCTGGATTTTGGCTACGGGCGCCACCCGTGCCCCGGGCGGTTCTTCGTGAGCACGGAGATCAAAGCCGTGCTTGCGCATCTGCTTCTGCACTACGATATCAAGCTGGATGGAACGGAGGAGCGACCACCGAATCTGTACAGGGGGGTGCTCATCATCCCGAATCCAGAGAGCAGGATCTTGCTCCGGAAGCGGACAGTCTAGAGTCAATCTTTACATGTTTATAGAAATAGAAGCTGATGTTTCCTAATCTCTCGCCTCTCACGAGGCCGATCGCACCACTACTGTGGTAATTAGCGTATGCTTTTGCCCTCATCCACTGTTATTGCTGTACGAAGGTATGCAGGAGAGCGGAGGGCGGAGGCTCACCAGCGCCGACTCTGAGCTGCCCCGCCATGCTTACTGTACGGTACGAGGGTACCTTCAGGTTTTGGACGACCCCTCTCTCCGCTGACGAGTTGATCTATCTTATTACAGTACAGTATTTCTCACCCTTGGCACCCTTGACACCCTTGGCAGAGCGATATGCTACGGTATTATTTACTGTATATCAAATCAAAATACCCAAGGGGGCCAGCATTGTATGGGTGAAGGGCACTACGGAGTACGGTACTGGAGGGCATTGAGAGGTTCTGCTTCTCGCCTCTCGCCTCTCGCCTCTCGCATTCCTAGCTGCACAAAGCCCATTGACACGCCGTCCGGGGCTTCCGGAGCCCTCTGCCGGGCATTTACTGCGTCTGGACCACTGGACGTCAGCCACCAGCAGCCGGCAGGGGGTCAACCCAGGAACAGTAAGCAAGTAAGTAAATACTGAACTCTACTGTACGATGCTGCAGCATCCATTGATATGCATGAGCCCTGTGTTGAGGAGTGAGTTGGGTGAGGTGTACGGTATGAAGTTTGATACTGTAATGGAGTTGAGCGAGCCAAACGGGCCAAACGAGCTGCAGCGTACGTAAGCGGAGGATGTGGATGATGCGGAGGATGCGGGGAGCGCCAATTGGCTCCTTCGGTCCCTGGCTAATTACTTTACTTACTTACTTGTACCGGCTCCATGCACCCGCCAGCCTCTGCCTTAATGCCCTAATTACAACTCATGCCTGATGACGGTGGAGGCGGCCCCAGACGCACAATTTTGCCTCAGGCCGTTACGCCTCAAAGCCTCAAAGCCTCAGGTGTAAAGGCCTGCCTAATGCAGGAATACGAGGTACATTACAGGAACAGCACAGGAGCAGTACAGGCACAGGACAGGCGCAGTACAGGTGCCGTGCAGGTACCGATAAAACCTCCTCATGGGGAATGTGCTCATTGGCTTTGTCGCTATTTATCGCGGGCCTGGAGGGCTGACCTTAAGCCCGGTGCAAGCACGCCTTTCCCGCACGGCTGTGGCGCGGAGCTCGGGATGGGGATCTGGCAGCTTGCCGTTCTTGCCCATGGAGGAGGACGTTGCTTTTAGCGTTCGGGTGGCCCTGCCAAGCCGGAGGGTTTGCTGAAGGCGGAAGGCGCACAAGGGCGGCGACGACGCCGGTGATTACTGATTACTGTGTATACAGGCGAGACAAGTACAGCACCGCAGGAGACATTTACCGTTGCCCTACTGCACCGTTCGAACCGCTGTACAGTATCATACAGCAAGTACAGTAAGTACCCACCGCTACTCTCCATGCAGTACTGTACAGCAGTTACCTCCGTAGCGTAGCGGGGCAATCCACTCTTGCACCACCCTTGGCAACCTTGTCACAACTTCCCATCTGCTTACAGTATCCGCTTCCCATGTTTGGATATACTAATCTACTTTACAGTGTCAATCAAATTACGGTGGTGTTGCAGAATTTAATGGTTTTAGTTACGGTAGAGTACAATACTGGCTACTACGACTAAAAATACTATACGGAGGTATCCCGGGCAACATTCGTCAACAATCACCTTCTGAGACGGGCTAGCATGCATCCCATCTTATGCCAGAAACAAAATCCGGTTTTCCTGCGGCTTGCTGTACCGTACTGTACTCCGTATAGAGCTGTCCCGGGTCTTGGTTTGTCCCACGGTCGGCCCTTTAGTATTTCAACGTAAGCACCAAAGCGAGAACTCGTCAGCTGAGTCGGACTTTGGTGCAGCAGCATCAAGTGTCTACTGGGCCAGCTGTGAGTCAATCTGACAGCTGAGTTTAAAAGCACTGCCCTATGGCCGATCAATGGTCGATCAAGAGCAGATCAACGGTCGATCAATGGCAGTTAATTGTAGATCAATGGTAGATCAATGGTAGATCAGTTGCCCAAGTCTCCCAAGCGATGTTGAACAAGGTGTCGATGAATGATGACAAATCCAATGTACATATTTTGGTGGCTTACGTTACACTACAGTACAGGAGAGATATTACATTTGGAAATTAAATCAACTAACACAAAATAAAAATAAAAATCAAGAAGTAAAATGTAAGCGGTAAAACATAATAAGTAAAATACAATACTACTTGCAGGGAATATATCACACGATGAAAATATGTACTTGTCGCATCGCTATTTATCGCATACCCACGGCTTATTATCCTGATCGTCATTGTCAACTCAGCAGAGGCTCACAACCCACCTCATCAGGCTGAAAGCTCCCTGACCAATCTAGGGACACTATTAGGTCATCAAGAGGCTTGGACGTATCAGTACAGATCGCGTTGATCTGCCTGGTGAATACAATGCGAAAACCGCAGAAACAGTAACCTGCTCAGTCATCGCGATGGGCACGTGAGTACGAGAGTTGGCAACATGGCAGTTTGTTAATTGATGACTTTGGGCTCTGGAATCCGTAAGGTTTGTGGTATTATTAGATTATTCTATTTACTCGTGCCCTTGAATGCCCTTGGGCCGATATGGCGCCTCCAGGTACTTCTCCTCCGTCTCGTTGAGCGTGCTGCGCATTCTCGCAACCTCTTCCACCCTTCCGATGCTCGACAGCCCAACAATTGGAGCCGTTACTCTTCTTCGGAGCCACGCCAGAGATACCTGCGCCATGGTCCATCCTCGCTGCTCGGCCACCTCTTTGACTCGCCGGATGATCTCTTTATCTTCCTTCGTCTGCCCGGTGTCAAATCGTTGCGAGATGGCATCCGCCGCAGATCGAAGTGTGTGGCCAAATTTCTCGGGATCCCGCGCCAGATGTCCATCGGCGAGAGGGGACCACTATTCGCGTGTTAGGAGTCAAGTTATTAGCACGCAAACATAGGTGGAGTGGTGTATACCGGTATCAGACCGACGCCCGTCGCTCTGCAATATCGATTCATGTCCCTCTCCTCCTCGCGATAGAGCAGGTTGTAATGATTTTGCATGCTAATGAACTTTGTCCATCCATTCTTCTCCGCAACGTGTTGCATCATTGCAAACTCATATGTCCACATAGACGAAGCTCCAATGTAGTTGACGCGGCCTGACCGCACCAGATCGTGCAAGGTCCCCATGGTCTCCTCGATAGGTGTGACTGGGTCGAAGCGGTGGATCTGTAGGACATCAATGTAGTCCGTTTCAAGGCGCTTCAGTGAGCCTTCTACCGCCCGCACAATTGCTCCTCTTGATAATCCTAATGGAATGAGTACGATCATGTATAAGTGTAATGTTCTTAGTCCTCAACTTACCTCCCTGATTTACGTAGTCTTTGCTTTTATTGGCCTCGCTGGGTCTGAGCGGAGTCGTCGATATATCGCCGTCTTCACTCATGTGTCGACCGCATTTAGTCATCAATACGACTCTCCTTCTTGGGATCTGATACTGTCGTAGGGCCTTGCCAAATATTTGCTCAGAAGCTCCGTTTGAGTAAACATTTGCTGTGTCCCACTGTAATGGTCATTAGATCTGTTTCGGTTACGGTTCCTCCACTCATGGTGGAAACCCGTCAGTTTAGAGAATATGGGAAACGTCAAGACTCACTGTGTTTATCCCAAGATCATATGCTCTTTTCAAAATGGGCAATGCCTGATCCTCGTTGAGTACCCAGTCTAACCATCGACTGTCGCCAAAGCTCATTCCTCCTAAGATAGGATAAGATACGCGCAGTCCACTCTTCCCAAGATTTCTGTACTCAACACTTGTGTCTTTGACCGCTCGAGCCAGCGAGGCAGACATTGTGAATAGGCGCGCTGTCATAGTTCAGCATTGACACCTCGCGAGGTGAGAGATATGCAATAGAGGTAAAAAAAAGAAGCGCAAGCAAGGTGCAGGATCTCGCAAAGATTCAAACATAGAACTTGGAGAACCGCGTTGTCAAACAATACTCAAACTTCTGTTTAGCAGAACTGTCAAAGAGAATCGCATTAGATAGTAACCACAGTAACTGCTGTAACAAGAGCCCCTATTTCCACGATGACGTATGTTCCTTCCTTATCATATCAAATGTCTGGGGAAAATACGAAGGCATCTGACTGTTTTCACAGTATTGTCGACCACAATGGGAATATGGATCGGGATACTCAGTCGCAGTAGTAGGGGTTATTCCATTCTAATCAGGACAGCCTAATACTACAGCGACTGACCCGCGCGAGTGCAAAAGTGGGCCAGTTAATGCCTCGCGTAGAACAAGTCGCCTTCCCCTAAACAGAGCTGTGATATTCTTGGTCAGATATCTTATGGGCGGTTGATGTTATAAGCATTCTGGCTAATTTAACGCTTAAAGTTTACTATATTATCACACATTACCAGGAATGCAACCCTCAAAGTAACTATAATTACAAGGTAGTTTGAGATTTTCATCGCTAATGGAAGCATAACGTTTTGAAAAGGATTATTGCCAGTCAGCAATGACGTGGATCATTAACCATTGCCAACCCCAGGTCAAAGTCTCACGCATTCATGGCCCACCTTTTAACAATTTCCCCAGCTCAGACGCTATATATTTGGAACCCCACAGATTATAGCTCGGTTTTATTATATACCTGAAAGAGAAAGACGTCCGTAGCTGCGGTACTCACGGTAGTGGCGCAGGGATCGCTCTAATTTCAAACAAATAGGCGTAGCTTTTGCTTCAAGGGTTCTCCGTGTAATACGGTACGTCTAGCTTGGAATCCTGCTGCATTGCCTCTTCTTTACTGTAATTGCCCCACAGCCGGGTATTATTTCCTTCGGAAAGTTCCGACTTCAGCATGGCGACAACGAAGATTTTTTCTCACGTAATGGACACTTTTCCTAACCAGGACCCTTTCTCCTGCACTGCTACTGCAACCTGGGCATTACCACTGACCACGGTTGATACCTAGCGCAGGCTTGGCTCTATGTTGACTGACTGCTTGAAAAAGAGAAGAGGAAGAGGAAGAAAAGAAGGAAGGCAAATCCAAAGCCGTAAAACAATAACGGCCTTACAGGTATAATGAAAATCTAAGTATTTTCAGATTTCTACTTCTGGGTTACGAATAGCTCTGGCTGGGGTCTGTAGCTTACTGGGGCAGTTTGAATGAAGATTATTTCCACTGCTTTATTATTTATTTTGCTATGGTGAAGTATTTGCCTGGAGAACTTGTATTGAGTGGATTTACCAGCGAGGAATTTTCATGTTCTTATGAAATAAATAGACCGAAATACTCTTCCAAAACGCTCCATAGCATCCATCTAGCTACTTAGATCAACCCGCTGCGCCTACGTCTTACAGTTCATCGGATTACTGGATGGACGCTGGTTGACTGAGAGCAAGTGCTCTATTATCTATATTCATGCTCGTACTGATTAGGTTATGACTCATCCCTTATGCTCGTGGCTGGAGGGAATTTTACGTGTTAACAGCAAGTTCCACATACACTGTGCCTCTTCATCTTTCCGATGGACACCCACTTCGTACCCCCGGAATTCCCACAGATCTCTCTAGTCATAATCAGGCGTGTCTTTAGGCGGAATGATGTTTCCTTTTTCATCCAATTCAGGGTAGAGCCCGGAGATCATCGTTGAATAATACTTTTCTGGGATCAGTTTGCCTTTTATAGAGAAGCGAATATCGAACTGTCCCTGCTCCTTTTGTTGTACCAGATCCCAGATTATCCGGCAGTGCGGCTCTAATAGAGGTGCGGGTGCCAGATCTCGCACAGGGTAGTCCTGCGCAACGTTGTAGAACCTACCTCCCTTCAGCCCTAAAATTCAATGGTGCTGGTGAGACAACAAACTTACCTGAAATTCTGCTCATTATATGTCATGGCGCCAACACGGCACATATAGTATCCCATTTCCTTGCACGGACCGACCGTGGTTGCCATTGGAAGCGGAGCCCAATGTAGCAGGTTTCCGATATGAAAGAAGCACTTCGGGGTCTCAGGGAGACCCTCTCTCTTCTCTCTCTCTAGGATTTTCTTGAACCCTGCAACTGAGTGATGAATGCTCCGGTATAAGCCAAAAATGTTGACGATGGCGTCTTCCTCGAATGCCTCAGGCTTGACAGAGTATGTATCGTATTCTTCTTTGGGGTAAGAAACGCCATATACGTTTGCACAAACTATTGATCACGAAGTCATTGGCTTCGCCGCCACTCGGAGCCTGATTCGGATTGCTCTTACCTTCGAAAATTACAACGGATGGTGGCTGCCCCAATCTCTCCTCAATCATCGGCCACAACTTGTCAATTTCATCTTTATTAGCAAGCTCGCAGCTGACGAGGAGTATCCCCTCCTTTGCTAGCGATTCTGCATCCTCGAGGTTCCGTCTGGCACCAACAACACGATAGCCATGCGATGCAAAGTGCCGCATCAAGGCATAGCCCAAGCGAGGACCAGAGCCCAAGACCAGAGCCACAGGCTTACTCTTATCATCAAGAGACCCCATTGATGCAGAATGTGTGGCTCTGTACTAGGGGACTACGTTCGAAGAGGGGAGAAGGATTCTGTGGAAAATGGGACGATCTGGCAACTGGCTCTTGACCAAGCTTCAAGGAAGTAGGAACAGAAAGAATATTTTCAAGGCAGGCTGAGTGTAATGTCAGATGCTGAAAAATTATATATTTGGTCTTGCGAAACTAAATTCAGCGAGCCTTTGATTTCAGTTGCGGCCAATTGATAAGATGCGAGCAGTTCAGGCAAGAGAACAAGATCACACACCTCGAGTCCAGTATTGTGCGATCTTATTTGGTAATGACCCCGTATTCACGCAGCACCGGGCTGACGTGAGCGGCTGTCCCCCGCGTGCTCCTTGATCTTGGAATTGGTTAATATTTTCCCATAATGACCAAAGAGTTGAGTATATTACCGTATGGAGGGTACGTATTATGAATAAGCCAGTGGCGTTTGAGTAGGCGGAGTACGCACTGTAGAACCCAAAAGCGGCGTCGATTCCCTCAGATTCTCTAGTGCATTCGTTGTGTAAGCCTTGTGATAGGTAGGTACTGTATTATGCGCATACAAGTGTGGGCCTTTGAAGCTAATATGGAAATAATTTGCTCCTGGTATCCTGATAACTGGGTTGGGTGTTATTGCTCTAGGCGTAATTCAAGCATTGACATTGTGGAATGCCACAGTGGAGAGCCCTGACAAGATCCATACTCGGTACATGGCGGGGAGTGATCCCGGCCTGTTTAACCAGGCCTTCTATGCTACTCCGTACAGCGCTACTGTAGAGTAGCTGCACCGTGGCTTGCCAAGCTTCATACGGGCTGACGGGATGGCTGCAGACCTCCCGGTAGGCCCTATTACGGAGTAAACCACCGCCCCACATCTGCGCACTATTACTTGAAGAGGAACTTATCCATACAATTCCACGGCAGAGCACAGGCGTCAAATGGGGGTTTAATCGGGCTTGTAGTAAAGTAAGCTGTCCCTCCGCCATAGGGTGGATCTAACGGACCCCTGAACTGTTACGCTGACAGCGGCGGAATTTTTAGGAATTCGCAATTCACCGCATCAAGTGGGTAAGTCTTGACGTGCCAAAAGCGCTCGGATTTTGCAGATCTTGTAAGACAAGAACATTACCGCAAGAACACTACCGCATGGAACATTACCGCAGTAGGTGAAGAATTTACCGCACTTTAAACGAACCGCCCTCTTTGGTGTAGAATTACAGTCAGAAAGTGCATGCAAATTTAATTACCGTATTGCGCAAAATACAGCAACCTGTAAGACTTACTGGACATAATTCCCTGCTGTCAAATTTGAATAGCGGCTGTTTCTTGCTGCTTATGCGATAGCTTTAGCAGGGGCGATTTTGAATTTGGACCAATTCTGCTATCATCAACTAGCCTCAGCGGAAATAATGCTGTAAAGGAAAACCGCTACTCTTACACAGTGCATGGGAGCTGCTCAACTTTGGGCTCGAAATTAACGCCCTGCGAGAGTTACCCAAGTAGCGAAGCCCAAAGACCAACCCAAGTTACATGGCAACCACCACCGTTGTTCACAGATAGCATCTTTGGTCGACAAAGCCGCTACTTTTTCTAGTTACTTACCAATTACAGCCCGTAGTCTTAGACTATTACGGCTTCGGCCAACTCACAGTTTGTTGCTGGATTGGCGTCCGGATTCTAACCCAGTTTACTAACCCAGCTACTGGAAAGCGACACTAAGGAGGAAGGAAGACAGGTCTTCAAGTTACCTCCTTTCCGAAATTGTTATCTAGGTTAATAACAAGAACTGTCATCATGTCGTCGACCACGTCATCGACGCAAAGGAACACTTCTACGGAGATAAATGAATCTGCTTCAGGTGGTCTTCTCCGGTACGAGGAGAAGGCTGTTCTCCAGAGACAGCTGGACATTCCTCCACCCAAGCCGTCATTCTTAAACGTAAGTTTGAGTGTGGTATTTCGTTTCTAAACAATTAACAAAAAGAATAGCTTTTTCGATATGCTACTCGCTCAGATAAAGCAATTTTATTAGCAGCCGTGGCATGTTCTATCGCCGCGGGAGCGGTCAATCCCGTCATGGTGAGTACAGATTGGTAACTTCATTTTGCGATTGTGCTGAGAGATCATCGAGACCCTCGTCTTTGGCAAGCTTGCTACATACTTCCAAGAATTCCTTGCTGGGACAACAGATGCTAAGGCATTCTCAAATCAACTATCTCGCTTCACGTTATACTACGTATATCTTGGTATTGGACAGTTCTTCCTCACCTACATCTCCATTGTAGGCCATACATATGTTGGCGAACATATAACTGCTAGAGTCAGGTAAGTAATTGGCTGCGCGTCCATCTCTAAGCAGGATCACCGGTGTCCATCCACTTACAAGTCTCAGAGAAGAATATCTGGCTGCCATTTTGGTAAGCAGCTTCCCTATCATGGCCAGTTCTTAAATTACGGACGACTAAAATCATCTCAAAGAGACAAAATATAGCTTTTTTTGACACACTTGGTAGTGGTGAGATCACGAACCACATGACGGCAGATACAACTATCATTTTAGACGGTATTTCCAGCAAAGTTGGAAATGCGATCACTGCTGTTTTTACTCTCGTTGCTGCATACATCGTCGCATTTACACAGTCATGGAAGCTCACGCTCATTCTTACCTCTACCGTGGTATGTGTGACTCTCAGTATAATGATATGTTCCGCATTCGTGGTTCACTGCGCTGAGCGCAGTCTAGCTCCTACTGCTGCCGCAGGGACTATAACAGAGGAGGCGTTTTCAAGTATCAGAAATATTACAGCTTTCAATGCCCAGTCTGTCACCCTGGTATAGTAGTGATTGCAACCCTGAAAGCTAATGAGTTCAAAGAAACGCCATCCTGCAGAACTACCAGCAGTACATGGTGAAAGCGGAAAAATGGGCCTTGAAGAGCAAAATTGCCGTTGCAACTTCGATTGGAGTAATTACTGGTGTAGTGTAAGCCCTGTACACACGAGGCTATTTACTAGAGCTCATATGAGGACACAGATGCTTCAACTATGGCCTCGCTTTCTGGATGGGAGCACGGTATCTCATTGATGGTCAGCTAGAGCTTGGAAATATTCTTACTACGGTTATGTCTATTATGATTGGAGCCACTTATCTTGGCCTCATAGGCGCAAGCATTCATGCGATGAGCGCTGCAGTAGCTGTAAATGATATTTCCTATCTCTTGGGGAGCTGTTTTTGACAATTTTCTAGGCGACGAGCCATATCTTCAGTGTTATTGATCGCCAGTCCCCAATCGACCCTAGCAGCAACCAAGGAATCGAGTTATCTGATCCACAGGGATTCATTGAACTCCGTAGCATCAAAATGGCTTACCCGTCTCGACCTGATGCAGTGATCACGAAAGATCTCAACTTAACATTCCCCAAAGGAAAGACAACGGCACTGGTTGGAGCCTCTGGTTCCGGAAAATCAACTATTATTGGCCTTATTGAACGATTCTATAATCCCGCATCTGGGCAAGTTTTATTTGACGGTGTCGATGTCCAAGATCTAAATCTTAGATGGCTGAGACAGCAAATGGCCTTAGTACAGCAGGAACCGACTGTCTTCAATACTACCGTAGCTGCAAATATTGCACAGGGCCTAGTCGGCTCCAGATATGAACACGTGCCTGCTGAGGATAAAAAGAATATGATTGAGGCGGCGGCAAAGATGAGCAATGCTCATGACTTTATTGTAGCCTTGCCGTACGGATATGAGACTATGGTGGGTCAGCAAGGGACGCTACTATCTGGAGGTCAAAAACAACGTATTGCGATTGCTCGGGCCATCATTGGAGATCCCAAAGTACTGCTGCTTGACGAAGCTACCAGCGCGCTGGACACAAAAAGTGAACGTATCGTCCAAGCAGCGTTAGACAAGGCAGCAAAAGGCCGCACCACAATTCTTATTGCACATAGACTTTCCACCGTCAAAATGGCAGACAATATCATTGTCATGTCGGGCGGTGAGGCCATTGAGCAAGGTACCCATGATGGGTTGATTGCGCGACGAGGTGCATATTATGATCTTGTACATGCACAAAGGTTAGACGAGCAGGTGAGAGGAGAAGAACCCGAAACATCAGGAGAGCTGGAAGTCATAGACCAGCATATTCTCTCTAAAGAGAGTGACTCAATACACGACACGACGGAGAAGAATGACCTCGTTAAAATAGAATCTTCGTCAGACCTGGAGATCAATGATCATCCCAAAAAGAATTACTCACTCTGGACCCTAATCAAATTCACTGCGGCTTTCAACAAGCAAGAATCATTCATTATGCTACTAGGTCTCATTGCTTCCATCCTTGCTGGTGGTGGAACACCAGTGCAAGCTATTCTGTTCGCAAAAGCGATCGTCAGTTTATCACGGCCACCAAGTCAGTATGGTACTTTACAGCACAATGTCAATTTCTGGTCACTGATGTTTCTTGTCCTTGGAATTGAACAATTTCTTGCCTATGTGGGGCAAGGCGTCGCTTTTGCAGTCTGCTCAGAACGACTCTTACAGCGAACGAAGAGCCAGGCACTGCGGTCGATCCTGAGACAGGAGATTGCCTTCTTTGACAAGGATAAAAACGGGCCTGGAGCGTTGAGTACTTTCCTAAGCGCTGAGGTCGGGGGATTGGCAGGCCTTAGTGGAGTGGCCCTTGGCACCATCTTGACAGCAACGACTACGCTGGTGGCATCTATAGTCTGCTCTCCTTTATCCTTTAGTCATTTCTATAAGCTTACATATCTTTCAGGTCCTTTCATGCACTTTCTATTGGAAACTCGGTCTTGTTTGTACGTCAACTGTACCAATTCTTCTCGGATGTGGATTTTTGCGTATCTGGGTGAGGTCTACCGAGAGATGACAGGTTATTAAAGAAGCTAATTACATCTCTAGCTGTTAGCCAGATATCAGCAGAAGACTAACATTTCTTATCAAGCCGCGGCGACATATGCTTGCGAGGCCCTGGCAGCCATTAGGACGGTTGCCTCACTTACCAGAGAGGATGATGTCTCCAGTGAATACCATCGACAGATGATCCAGCAAAGAAAAGAAAACCTCAGCCGGATTCTGAAATCCGGATTCCTCTATGCTATCTCTCAGGCTGCAGTGCTCTTTGTTACTGCACTTGGTCAGTGATTTAGCTCTCTTTCTTTTTATTTGATCCCAGCATTGGCTAACTCTGCATACAGCCTTTTGGTATGGTGGTACGCTTATTGCTGCATCTGAAATTGGCCTTTACCAGTTCTTCCTATGCTTCAGCGCAATTGTTTTCGGTGCCCAAATGGCGGGTGCAGTATTTGCATTTGCACCAGAGATTGCGAACGCTAAAGCAGCTGCGCAATCCTTGAAAGCGCAGCTCGATACCCGACCATCAATCGACTCTTGGAGTAAGGAGGGCGAGAAAGTGGAGAAAGTTCGGGGAGAAGTTGAATTTAAGGACGTTTGCTTTAGCTACCCATCGAGGCCGAATGAAAATGTACTTTCGGGGATAAGCTTCAAAGCAGAACCAGGAAGCTATGTTGCCTTGGTTGGGGCCAGTGGGTATGTGTTTCAGATGTCAGAACCTCTACGAACCTTTGCTTACCCTCTTAGCTGTGGCAAGTCCACGACAGTTGCCCTGCTTGAATCATTCTACTCGCCTACATCTGGTCACATTCTACTTGACGGTAAAGACATTTCAGATCTGAATCTTCTTGAGTATCGTAAGCATTTTGCACTCGTGATCCAGGAACCATCGCTGTATCAAGGAACCATTCGTGAGAACATCCTGCTTGGTGTTACAGATGGAACAGTATCAGATGTTCAGATTGAGCATGCCTGTAAAAGTGCAAATATTTATGACTTTATTATGTCCCTTCCAGATGGATATGATACCGTGGTTGGCTCGAGAGGCTCCATGTTATCGGGCGGACAGAAGCAGCGGATCGCAATTGCGAGGGCATTGCTGCGAGATCCAGCCGTTTTACTGTTAGATGAAGCTACCTCAGCTCTAGACAGTCAATCAGAGGAGGTGGTGCAAGCTGCTTTGGTAAGTACTCTTGTCTTCTTCATCCATCCTTACTCACTTTAGTAGGATGCCGCTTCCGCTGGCCGAACAACAATCGCTATTGCTCATAGACTGTCTACAATACAAAAAGCCGATGTCATTAACGTATTTGACAAAGGCAAGATTGTAGAGAGCGGTACTCACTCAGAACTACTGGTACAAAGAGGACTATATTTTAATCTAGTGGAATCACAGAGACTACAGAATGGGTCATAAGCGGATTAGACGGGTCAGAGATAATGTCCCATCCATGATCTTGAACTGCACCGAAAATTACTATAACAACAGAGAATCAATTCCTACCACTGGCTATGTGTATCATTATCTGGAATTCCCTCCCAGGTCCCTTGGCAATGCTCTACAAAATCAAGATATGTACGCTATAGCAAGGCCCGAAGATTACGGGAGACTCAAATATTAGTAGCTTCATTCCCGGATCTACGCATAACATGAACATACTCTTCACAACCCCTCCACTGGAATTGAAATAATTTTATTGTTACCGAGCCATCATGAAGCGTTGAAACCTGCTATTTGCATTACTAGAACCCCGGAATTTTCATCTTCCAAAATTTGTGTTTACACCTAATCGCGCTGAGGTACTGTACCAGCAGCACGTGAGATAGTGAAACTAAAGTAGCTCTCGAGATTACTGACCCAAAATTATCATTCACTTAGAATAACGTGGACTAACTTTACATTTTGATTACATTTTATGTGCATGGTAAATTTGATAAATTCGATAAGGATCTCCCATCTAAAGCTTTGTCCCTGAAATATTTACAAATATCTTAGGTGATGAGTTTTTGATTACTCCAATAAATGAAGAATTGCATACAGCATTGTCTCACCCTTGAATTACATCCCATAGCAGAGTAAATAATTCTCTTGCAGTGCCTCCGATTGCTCAATCCCCTGTATTGTGGATCCTACTTCCATGAGAATATTACCCAGACAAGAAAATGAGATATTTATGTACCTCACTAATACCCGACATAGTACCCACTTTAATCCAACTGGTTACGCTGCTTAGGCAGCGCATTTTAGGGGGGAATAGTAATATGGCCGATCAAGTCTACTTAATAACCGAGAGTGTAAATTAATCAATGGACAGGCATCCCGCATAATGCTTTTACCTGCAGATACGGAGCACTTTACCATAATAAGATATTCGGTGAAAATGAGCAAATTACTAAAATAGCTAGACTATGATGTCTGCTGTGCATAAGCGTCAGGGTCGTTTACCTGTGCAGAGCATCCCTGGCTGTGTTAGCTAGTGCAATATGAGAGTTGACAGACAACTTGGCACAAACCCCACCTGCATTGGGAGCCCTGCATAGCTTCAAAAGCTGACATACAGCATTGAGGTTCAGCTCCGTGCTAGTGTACTGGAAGCCGAATAGATAGTGGAATTCGCGGTATTACTGTCTTACTATGATCGTCCGTAGAACTCTACGAATTTATCTAGCGCCGAGAAAGTGTGCTATGCCTTGAGTCAGTGTTCAATACCCCAACTTATCCACAGCCACTGTACTTTCTCCGACAAGACCCTCATATCCAGTGTGTATCAAGAATTGGCCCTCACAAATTTCTCCGATTTTCACACCTGCCCATACTCCTCACTTTTTGTGAAAGCACTTCGAGATGGATTCTTTGATCCAGTCTTCGCCATTGTTGCTCGTCAATGTTGTCGTCGTAGTTGCTGCATGTTTTGGATTGCTGTGTACTTTCTTCATCCGGTCATGGAAAAAGCCGCAGCAGAAGCAAAAAAGATTACCAGATATTCCTATGTTTGGAAATGAGGAAGACGAGAGTTCCCGGCTGGCGGTGGAAGAGGGATATCGAAAGGTTAGTTTCGACCATGTTGTACATTCTTGTTGTTATTTTCACTGACTTCGGACGTACGCAGTATCCTGACTCGCCGTTCTACGTTCGATGTAAACCCATTCCTATTACAGTTGTGCCACCATTTTATCTTGAAGAGATGAAGAAGATGCCTGAATCTCAGGTTAGCTTCAAGTATGAGGAGGAGGTTCGCTTCCATCCAAAGTACAGTGGCATTGGACTTGGCGATATCGCACCAGTGATCCATGCAATTAAGATTAATCTAACCCGTGATGTTGCAAACGTATTAGAACTGCTTCAAGATGAAGTCGTGACAGCAGTAAACCGGAGTCTTCCCGGACCTTGTGAGGACTGGACTAGCGTTGTCATGTACGAGACTGTTGTCAACACTGTGGCTATGATGTACTCCCGTACTTTTGTGGGCCTTCCACTATCACGAAATGAGGAATGGTTAGTCCCAATGCGTCGTTTTCTGATCGATGCTATTACTGCTGAAGCTGAGCTGTGGACGCTTCCACAGTGGTCCCTTCCTCTAACCGCTCGCTTCAAACCAACTGTTCGGAAGACTATGGGCTACCGAAATACGATAAGGCGCTTGATCGCACCACTATTGAGGGAGCGGCTACGCCAGATGCAACAGCCTGACTTCCAAAAGCCAAATGACATCCTACAAACCGTGATCGACTTCGGCGGAGACAAAGGCAGAGATCTCGAGTACCACACTGATGCCTTTTCTAACTTTGCGCTAGCTAGCATGCAGAATACAAGTCAAGCAGTATGTCAATTTCTACATTATCAAATTACTTGGATGAAAGACTGACATGGTTATAGATCGTCCATATGATCTATGATTTGGCTGCGTACCCAGAGCATGTCGAGCCCCTGCGCGAAGAGCTTCAAACAGTTCTTGCGGAAGATGGTGGAAAGTTTTACAAGTCCACAATGCCAAAACTTGTCAAACTCGATAGTTTTATGAAGGAGTCTCAGCGCGTGAATCCACCCGGGATGAGTAAGCTTCCCCTTCTTCGGACACAAGTACTGGTCCCATTGTCTTACTGTGAGCAGTTACCGTAACCAGATGGGTTAAAGAAGACACTACATTCTCTGATGGAACCATGCTCCCAGCAGGCACTTTCACTGCCGTCTCTGCTGCGTCTCAGAACATGGATCCACGAATCTGGGAGAACCCCCACAAATTCGACGGTTTTCGATTTGAGAAGATCCGGCAAAAGCCTGGGTTCGAACAGAAATATCAGTTTGTAAGCACCAGCATCGATGCGCTGACGTTTGGGCACGGTAACCATCAATGCCCTGGCCGCTTCTTTGTAAATAATGAAGTAAAGATTTTGCTGGGACATTTCCTGATGAACTATGATATCAAGTTGCCAGATGGTGTAACTACCCGGCCCGAGAATGTATACAAAGGATTGGGAGTTATGACTGATTTCAATGTCAAGCTAATGATAAAGAAAAGGGTATAAGCATCGTGTCAAAGAGCAAGCAGGGACCTAGAGTCCTGCTAGTGTTTGATTCACCAAGTGCGTTGACCGGGACTTAGACTGGTCATTAATACCAACTGTTTAATTCTTATATCAAGTATAAGAGTTATAAAGCTTGAATGGTTCTTTGCCTAGATTGATCTCACATGACTGAAGACTTCTCGCGTAGTTTTTAGACCTCGTTTATCCATAATCCTTATATCTGCCTATCTGAACACTGCATTTAAATTTACTGCAACTCCCATGAGTCTCCAATTGGTATTTACAGTGGATAAATACGGCTTTGATGAGAAAATGAATATCTTGAAATAGGTTCAAAAACAGAGAATCATTTCAAAATGCCAATTGATTTCACTTGGATCTTACTCTTAATATATTTTAGGTACATATTTCCGATGGTCATTGACGTATAATAACTGCCTAGGTTAATAACTACGTAATGGTATTGGCTGGCTCCTTAAAGTCCTAGCTAAGCTCTTACAAGTCCAATCCGAACCCCCTTAACATTATCATACGTAACATCATTGACTTCTACATAATCCAACTTGACTTCACGGTTCTCTATTGTCTTGAATTCCTGCGCCATTCTAACAAGAAGATATGTGATCTGTGTAAGCGCTTGCATCCTCGCAGGGCACATCCTCGGCCCCCCAAAGAACGGTTCATACTGCCATTTCACTTCCCACAGGGGTCTTCCTTCACTCCAACGTGATATCCTGAACTCGTCAAAATCGTCTCCCCAGATGTCTGGGTCATTCTGAATAGTATATAAGTCAGATAGTACATTTGTACCCTTAGGCACAAAGAGAGGAGCAGTTCCATCCACACCACCACCGACTGGAAGTATCGTATCACGGAGAGCAGTCTTACTGACGGACGAGGCTAGTGGATGTAATCTTAATGTCTCATTTATTATTGCCTTCGCGACCTTGAGTGATTTGAGGAATTCAAAGGTAAGCTTTCTGTCACCAATTGCTTTGACTTCTTCTCGGAGCTCCTCCCATGCATCGGGATGACGAGCAAGTTCTTGCATTGCGAAAGAAAATGCAAAAGCAACAGTACCGCGAGCGGGAAAGAAGATATTTATAACCTGTGATCGTATCTCGCGCGGATCCTGGATTTTCTTGAGTAGCTCTCGCAGTAGGATGTACTTTCCATCCGTCTGGAGCTTCCCGCTTCGCTGATCCTCCATTGCGATCTGTATTTGCTTGTCGACAAAGTTATGGACTTTAGTATAGTTCTGTTTGTAAGATCTATCAAATGCGAATAGGAATTGGAAAGAAGGCCCAGCTATTAGTCTGCGACTCATGCCGCGGATAGATCTGTCAAAGGCACTGATGAACTCGCTTTCATCAACTTCTGGGAGTAATGATTCAACGCTACGTCCAAAGATGAATTCGGTCGATGTGTCCAAAAACTAGACTAGTCAGGCTTGTAGGTGCAGTCTCACATTGAGAATACTAACCAGTCTCTGAAGCAAGCCTCGTATATCTATTGTACTAGCATCACTGGGGATCAAACTAAAGAACCGAGAGACGTGAGTCTCGAAATTATCTAAATCCGCGACTTCGGAGCGGTCGAAAATCGGCTTGATCACCGCTTTAGCATTCTTCCAGGTCTCACCATCATGAGTGAACACGCCGCTCTCCATCAATGGTGCTGTATTATTACCTCGTTGAGGCTCTACTCCGAAGTCGTCGAATTGGGAAATGGCAATAGCACGAATGTTCTCTGGGAGCGCAGTTACAATCCGTCGATCACCTAGTACGTTGTATTGAAAGGTTTTGCCGTATGTTTTATGGAGCTCGTAAAAGAATTGTGCATGCTGGCCAGCATGGTCCGCTTTCGTCATCTTGGAGTAAAAGTCGTAGCCAAAAAACGGATCTAGGTCGCGGACACAGTTTGGTCGTTTACATCCATATTTGGTGGCGGCTTGCCTAAACCTCCACCATTCTGATATCCATTTCAGGGTAATGGAAGCTATGTATAAAGCAGGTAGTCCTGCAAGTATCCAAAGGGATATCATTGAGATGTGAAGGGAAACAGATTGTGAGCAAAGGACGCAGCAGATATAGTGTCTTCAGTGCTTTCGAGTATCACTGAGAGGTTCGCAGCTGTGAAGCTACGTTCAAACCTCTCGTTCTGAGATGAAAAGTACAATAGATTGAGGGAAGAAGGTATCAGAAGTTGCAGTGAAATCCTGGTTGGAGGACAGTGTGGCGCTCGAATAAAGCGAACAGCTAGTATATGCGATTCCTTCCTCTGTAAATGTGAACGTCTTGCAGTTGACGGGATAATGGGTCGAGAAACATTCGACCGTCCCCAGCCTTCCTCCGATGTAAGCTCAGCTGTAGAGTCCGAATTGAACGAAGAACCGTTGTAGCATCGATAGCCTATCTAAGCCTTGTAGACAAGGCATGGCGTCAATCGACAGATCTTTCCTCAGTAGGATAATCAATCCATGCACATGCTATGGAAGCATTCTTACGAGTACACATTATAAGCAGGGTAAGCTCGTAAGACCTGAAATGATCGGCAGGATTTTATCCTTGCCTTGGTTACGATTACTACAAAAATCTGAAGCCAGCTATTACCAAAAATAGGGCTGAAATAATATATGGGTAATTTTGTATTAATTACCTATGTACAGCGGTATTCCCCTCCTGAATGCCGCCCCACCCCGGCAGCGTAACGCCTAGGATTATAGTGGATATTACTACATTAGTGACCACAGCATTAGTGACATCTAATAAAGACTGACTGCAGAGATCGCACCCGCCCATTTGGGTAGTATATTTACCGGGGATTAGACGAATCCGAGAGTGTTTACAGTCCAGGTGAATGCATCTAGGAGAGCGATAATTAGTAGGTCCTAATGCACATGAAAGGATCCCCTCACAGATGACGACAACCTAGACAAGCAACGTACGCTCCTGGACGCATTCTGTCGACTACGATATTATAGACTTATGCGGGCTATTTGTAACGTTCCTTGAATAAGTCATCCACTGGACAATTTACTATACCGACTCTGGTATTATTGGCAACAGATTTTGAAGTGCCACTGTGGCAAGTCAGATACCACCTCGAAATCTGACTGTATCCGCTAAAGATAACGTCATGAGGTGGGGGCACAGTAGCACTACAGTTGCTGCTGCTGTGTTTTAATCTCGCGTGACGAATCAAAGCCTGTGAGAGGCTCTTTGTTACAGTTGAAAACCTTCGCTGCCACATAATTGAGGATATGTGATTCAACTATGAGAGTATCGAGTTTGTACACTGCTTGGTAATTTTCATATCTGTATATCTTTGAATAGCATGGCAGCCTCACTCCGGACGGATTAAACGCGTCCTGTTACAGTAGGCTACAGTACACTGTGACAATAGGACAATTTCTTTGTAAAAGACAGCTAACCCTAATATCACTAAAATTATTACGTTAACATCTAATAATTTTACTTTCTGAAGTGGTAAAACCTAGTGTGAGTGCTAGTTAGACTGTGAAAACTGGCGAAGATCTCCTCTCCTTCAAAAGCAGCAGCAGCTGCAGGAACCAAGAAGTACCTAGCTAAGCAACGCGGCTCTTGATTTATTTTCAGCCTCTGCTCCAAATACGAAAGAATTTCAAGTTAGCTAGAACGAGTTATCGGCCTTGGAATATCAGCAGAATTTCATCCGATATGGAGTCCTTTAAATGGCACGAGACAGATGAGGGTAAATTCGAGAGAAATTGTGATGGAACGGAACTGACTACAACGGCAATCAATGAGTTGCTCCCTGGCACTGAAGAGTTGGTGGTAGTAAGAGGCGGGGTTACGGCCCAGTTTTCGTTCGACGATGCGGTTGATCGCTTCAAACGTGCTTGGGTCGCCCTTCGATATGACCACCCAGCAATTGCAGCAACAAGTGAGAGAGGCAAAAAGATATACCACGTGCCGACAAATGTTCAATTGGACGAATGGTTGAAGAGAACAATGTCAGTTGTTCAGCGAGACGACGCAGAGCTGGAGTGGAAATGGGCGGGAGAGACGGCACTCTATGTTGTCCTTAAGAAAAGTGTTGCACTTGTCGGCATCCAGTGTTCTCATGATCGCATTGATGGCCAAGGTATGGTTTACCTGCTGGATAATCTGCTGCACCTCGTAGCAAACCCCAAAGCCGTTACTTTCGGGGGAGAAATTGCCAATCTAACACCTTCCTTGCGTGTGGCCGGAGACATCTTCAATACCTTGCCAGAGCAAGAAGCACAGGCCATGAAGAATATGGGCGAATTCGTAGCGGGAGAGCCAACAATTAAGTTGAAAACTTTCCCAGCAAAAGTGCCTCCAGGAAGAACCTTAAGAAACGTCTTGTGTTTCTCTGCTCCAAAAAGCAGGTCAATTGCAGCAGTTGCGAAATCACTGGGGTTCACAGTGACCCATGTCTTTCAAGCTGCACTCGTTGCTGCTATAGCACAATTCAGCGGAGAAACTGGTCCTTATAAAGCTATGTTCCCTGTCAGTATCCGCAAACGCCTTCGAGCACCCTTCAATGATGGAAAACTATTTCCTGTGGCTGTATTCATGTACACTCATGGAGTAACACTCCCTCCCGCAGGCTTCAAAGCCACGGCGGAAAATATCAAAAATGTTTATGCATCGGTATCCTCTATGACAGACATTTTGGAACAGACTATAGCAGCAGGTGATGTCTGGGCGAATATAATCTCCACAAATAAGCCAGATCTTAGCACACTTCATGCAACGACAGATATCTCCAGCTTGGGGATTTTGGATGGCATTTTGAACACCACAGAGATTCCAGGCGTTATGCTCTCACAGCCATGGGTAGGCATCGATCTTCCAGGTCCTCCTATACCCATGCACTTGTGGAGCTGGAGGGGAGAGATTTGTCTTGGTGCCAGCTATAACGAAGCTTTTCACACTAAAGATATGGTAGAGGCATTCTTATATAGAATTAGTTCCTGCTTGTCCGATGGCCTAGGTCTGGACTTGCCTTTAGAGCCAACAATCATATAAGGAAACTCATCTAGAAAAGAGCTCTAGGTCTAAACTATCAGCCCTTTTATAATAAAGGTTTAATAAAGGTTTAGTGAATCACTATACATCCTATAAATGTAGGGATATATATTATGATTCAATACTCTGTATACATGCGACGCAGGTTCGGATCATGTCATTCTTTGAGAGGCTGTATGATATCGTACGAACCTCCTCACATACATCTGTAGACGTTGTCTCTCCCTTAGGTCTTCAAATGTCAAATTTGATCCCGGTAATCTTGAATCCTCGATAGGAGAGCTTGAGCTTCGCTATCCCATTATATCCCTTCACAACTACTCTGTCTTCTCCGGAGCAAGATTTGCCTACCAGCTTAGTAGACGGTGATATTTAGCTTGGTATTCACTTCATAACTCTTCGGTCTTTAAATATGCGGCTTGTAAATTTTAAATTCCAAGCTGCAAGAGTTATACAACCAGGCTGATTTTCTGTCATGGCAGCTTCACTACCGACCGTCGCTTAGTAGGGATATATCACCTCGCAATCCCATGTTCTTACTTCTTGAAGGGTTCTTGCATCTCACCCTACTTGAGTGGCATATTAATGATTGTATTGTCTGTCCAACAGCTCGATTTATCGTAGCTTTGTGGCCAGTTATGCGCCACTCTCTCTACTACATCATATATCAACCGCGTCAGTCGTATCAATTTGGTTGCCCTACAATAGGGTCCTCATCCAGTCCTCATCCATGTCGTCGTTCTGTACGGATGTATTCTCTCACGTAAAACCAATCATGTCCTCTAAAAGCTTTTAGTAGCTGTCTACCTGCAAACGTGATATCCAAGGCCGTTATATCAAAACATTCAATAGATACATTCCATTTTTAAGCATGGCTTTGTTTACTCAATAAAAATTTAATCTGATATCATGTAATAATTGCAGGCTTTGAGCTGAAAGTTACAAACACAGACTACAGTTATTATGAGTCTACTAATTTTTGGACATCTACGTAATAAAATATCATCTTGTATTAGTTTGCCTTATGGTCTTAGTTGCTTCACACATTCATAGCTATCAATTCATTTGCAAACTCGATGGATTTTTGATCAAGAATTCTCCATATATGATATTTGATTGTGAGAGTAAAAGCACGTGTCTACAAACAATCATGAATATAATTTGACTTTTGATAGCCTTCAAGTTAATCCAGTCAGCTGATAAAAGCATGTAGAATAATGGTGCTAGGGCTTAACTGCTCAGTATCGGATGAATCAATCAATATCCACAACATGCAAATCTATGAGAGACATAACCCTTTCGTTCTGGTTTTCTCCAAGCACGCAATATGGAGATGATATGAGCTCAGCC
Source organism: Xylogone sp. PMI_703 (assembly GCA_021399445.1). NCBI lineage: Eukaryota > Fungi > Ascomycota > Leotiomycetes > Xylogone > Xylogone sp. PMI_703. The sequence goes on from JAJTUQ010000003.1 coordinate 201,601, forward strand.
AGGTCATGAAGCTCCGGCAGAAAGCGAGGAAGGACTAGCAATGAGTGCGACAACGCCCACCTTTCCGCTTAGAGCTATCGCCGAAGGTCCCCACTCTTCACAGCTACCCGAGTGCTTCTGGCGGAGCAATAATCAATAGTGCCATAGCTTTCTGAAGAGCTGGGCGCTTGAAAAGGGCGGCGGATTGATGACGTGACTGAACAGTCGGGTCTCTGAGCTTCGTTAGTTATTCTCCATGTGAATTAGAGTTTGTGAATCCTTTCGAAGCATATAGAAGTTGAAAGAGAAAGAAAAACAAGGGAAAGATAGAAGCACGATAAGTTGGGCATAATGGCTGCTACAACTAATGGAATCAATGGTGTCAATGGAGTGACAAAACGCCTTGATGTGCTGATAGTTGGTGGTGGAATTGGAGGTTTGACGACGAGTATTGGACTGGCACTCGACGGGCACAATGTTACCATTCTGGAGCAAGCGGCTGAATTTGGTGAAGTGAGTCGCCCTACTGCTACATGCACACACATAAAGAATCAAATTAAAGCTGCACATCATCCCGCTATTAGTATCATAAGTTGACGTTCGTACAGGTCGGTGCTGGGATGAGGATTCCTCCCAATGCCTTCAAAATTTTGAGACGCTGGGGTATAGACTTCACATACATGAAGAAGACCTACTCGAATGGAAACAGGTTCCTTCGATATGATGACGGAAAGATCATAGCAAATATGCCACACGGTATCCCAGAATGGGACTTTGGTGGCTCATACTTAATGGTTCATCGGGCAGATTACCACGCCGTCTTACTAGAGAAAGCCTTTTCATTAGGTGTGCATATTAGAAAGAAGAGCAAAGTGGATGTCTATGATTGGAATAAACCGGCGGTGAAATTGGATTCGGGAGAGGAGATTGAGGGAGACCTCATTATCATTGCTGATGGTGAGTTTATACTCTCAGTATAATTATTGTCAGGGGAACCTGAATCTCATGAGTCAAATAATTCAGGTGTACAAAGCACAGCTCGAAAACAAGTCCTGGGCTTCGAGCTGCCACCAATTGATACGGGAGACATATCCTACCGCATCTTAATCCCCGGCAGCGTAATGCTCGCAGATCCAGAACTTCGTGATTTGGTCTCGCAGCCTTGGGTCTCGTCATGGTGTGGTCCAGATGCGCATGTAATCGGATATCCAGTTCGAGGCGGCGAAATCTACAATGTTGTGTGTTGCTGCGCAGCCCGTTCAATGAGGGACGCTCCACACACAGGGACCGAGACAAAAATAGTCATCCAGAGCAACGAGGAACTGACAAGAAGATTTGCCGACTGGGAGCCCAGAGTAAGAAAAATTGTTGGGCTTATTGGTGAGGTGAGTGAATCGCTACTAGGCCTGCAGACCTTTATGTGAAAGCATATGTTTTATTATTCTAATGCTTTCGACATCAGGACTTCCTGAAGTGGCGCCTCATGGACCTTGACCTCGTAGACAGATGGTATCATCCCCGTGGTAAAGCAGCTCTTCTCGGCGACGCGTGCCATCCTATGCTCCCATACATGGCTTCTGGTGCTGCTATGGCAACTGAAGACGCTGCCGTTCTCCGTGGCGTACTCAAACACGCTACCAGAGAAACAGTTCCAAAAGCTTTAGAGAAATACCAGAAAATTCGCCAACCGAGAGCATCTATTGTTCAGAAGACTGGTAGAAATCTGCAGTATACTTATCATTTACCAGATGGGGAGGAGCAGAAGCTAAGAGATGAGATTATGGTGAAGGATGTGGAGGAGAACCCCATATTCTGGGGGTATGAAGATAGGAGAAAGTGGTTATTTGGATATGACGCCGAGAAGCTAGAGAATTATGCATTTATATAATTGTATTTATTTATAGCTAGTAATTCAAAGCTGGATTTTCATTATCGTTCGTGAAATTTTATCTCCAGATGAAACTATGAGGCTCATACTCATTGCTGAGTCGACATGTGTCATTATCCAAATTTGTAAAACACTTCAGCTCGCAAAGCCAAATCTGAGTCTCCATAATAAGGTATCGTAAGTCTGTCTATCTCACGCTTCACTCCCCATATACCATCCCAAGGGCAAGCCATTGGCCTCTACGGGCGATCGTCCATCTCCAAAATATCTAAATCTATTCTTCGCCTTCGACTTAACTATCCAATCTTCATATCTTGGGGATCGCATAATCTCAATGAAATGATTAACCGATCCTGGCCATGGACCTGATATTCCAGATTAGCGCTGCTGAAATTAATATTTGATATTTCACTGACCTATTACTTTCCCATCCGTCGTTCCATTCTTGTACCAGCTAGTACAAGCCCCGCTCCATGACATGTGCTTCATAAACTCATTCTTCCACTCATCAAATTCCTCTGCAGCTTCCCTCGATATAACAACATATTTGATGTCTTGTTTCTGGATCTTCTGGACGAAATTTAGAGCATAGTCGAGTTGGCGCTCAATAGCTCCTATTAAAGAGCCGTTACTGATAGGCGCATTCGGACCGGTCGTCACTGTTCATGGATTAGAAAGAGGCTGGATATGAAGAAGGGAAGAGCATACAGAAATAGTTAGGAAATCCCGGGACAGCGACTGAGAGATACGCGGCAGCCCCCTCATTCTTCCATTTATCTTGGAGGTTCACACCATCAAAACCAATGATGGGGAACCGGGGAATATACGAGGTATCGTAGCCTGTGGCGGTGATGATGACGTCTAGTTCATGAAATTGGCCTTCCTTGGTTAAAATTCCATTCTCAGTGACTTTAGCAATGCCGCATGTTACGACGTCTACATTATCAGCGGTTAGTGCTTCTAGATATCCGTGGCCGGGAGTAACTCTACGGCAGCGTTAGCCAACGCATGTTATTAACAATGGGGACAATGTGTAATGTTGTTCTCACCTCCTGCATCCCAGAGGAAATTTGGGGATTAATTTGTCGCAAAGTACTGGGTCATGCTTGAGCCTCTCGGCCATCTGTTTTGCTACAAATGCTCGACCTGCATCTTGAGCAGCTGAATATTTGTAGAAGGATGGGAATCTGGCATTCATGCCATGTTCGACTTCCTGCCTATATTTCTTAAAGTATGCCTTATCTGTACGGAATTGCTCCTTCTGTTCGTCAGTATATTTGGTATTCCGTCCTTCGGGGGCAAATTGGCCGGCAAATTCACCCGCGATCCAAGTCGGCGACCGGTTGAAGCTTGTGAGGTGTTTGACGACAGGCTGTATAGCAGGAACAATTTGAATACCAGAAGCACCAGAGCCAATGACAGCGACTTTCTTATCCGCCAAATCGTAGCTCTTGTCCCAGTGAGCTGAATGAAGCAGCTTCCCTTTGAAATCATGGAGACCATCTATTGCAGGCCATTTCCAGTTACTAGACGCAAGTTAGATACTTATAACGATACCGGTGAGGAGGGGCTAACTTCAAAATGCCACCGCTATTAATGAGAACTTCAGCGGAATCGACAAAGATCTCGTTAGTTGCGAGATCCTCAACTGTAACTCGCCAGAGGCCGGCGTCGTTATCCCATTGAGCACCGACGACTCTGTGGCCAAACTTGGTTTTTTCATAGACTCCATATTCTCTGGCTAGCTTTCTATAAAACTGCCATATTTCCGAACCATCAGCGAACCTAGATGAGTCGGTCAGCACTCGACGAAGATATCGTTAAGTAGGGATGTCAACGTCTGGACAAGGAATACTCACACTTTCGACCAGTTTGGGTTCCTATATAGAAATTTCGAGTCAGCCTTAGTGGTTTACTCCTAACTATAAGCAAAATAGCTAGGGAAATATAAACTCACCCAACCCAAGTATATGTATAACAATGAGCAGGCACATCGCAGGAGCATCCGGGAAAGACGGATTCTAGCCAGGTTCCGCCCACGTCACTATTCTTCTCGTAGAGCTGAAAGCTCACATTCTCAAGCTTAGAGGCTTTGTATGTAAAGGCAATTCCAGAAATACCGGCGCCAATAGCTATTATCCTAATAGGCTTTGTCTGGTGTACGTAGTTGGGGGCGATGATATCTGGGTTGTAGTCGGGAGGGAGAAATTGACTAGCTGCATCTATGCTCCCCATTTTTGTCTGCTCTTTGAGACTTCTTGGGTGGTATGGCACAATTCTTTACCTTTATCTCTTGCTGACTTGCTTTTTCCCCCAGGCAGTGAAATATTCAACGGCAGCAGTAATAGAGGTAGTAGACGAAGCACAGGAAGCACAATTGAAGAAATCAAAAGATGCTCTACATCCCCAAAAGGGCTCACACAAGTCAAGGGAGAGTTCTATACCATCCATGTTGCCGTATCTCGTGCCGCTTGCCCTATCAGACCAGCTCTTTTCCCGAAGTGGTAACGCCGACGACTGGCTAACCCCATCGTGCAAAGCGTCAATGGCGACATTCAACGCCGTTTCCACCACGTGCCGGAGGAATTCACCACCGATATATTGAATCCGCATGTGGAGATCGATTGAGCCCATAGGACCCATAGTGATTGCGTGATGCTTCTCTGATGCCGTGTTGGAGAGGCGATTTGTGATCTGTCTGCGGGAGCATGTATCCAGGTCTGCTACATACTGTACACTCGTCATCGGGCACTGAATTTATCTTCAACATCATCTACAATTATGAGAGGACATGGTGGGTTGGATATATACTGTAGATAGAAAAGGTAAATATCCAGTACTCATGATTTTACTCTGGCGTCAGCATATTTAGAATGTCACGGATTGTATGCTCTGCGCGGACCTCATATACCATGTAGCATTTGTACAGTTGTAAGGTGGCATATGGAGTATCATATATTGAGAGCAAGTCATTTTATCCCTCAATCACCTCCCGGACCAGCTCATGAAATCTCTCTGGCTGCTGCACATTCACAATATGCCCGGATCCCGGTATAATGACCATTCTTGAGCCTGCACGTTCTGCCAACTGCCTCGACTCCGGTATCACGGGCGTATCCCACTCCCCGACTACAAACACAAATCGATCGCCATCTCCTTTCCTCTTCACCTCGTCCGCATAGTGCCACAAATCTAGCCTTCGCAATGCGGCAATGCTAGCTTGGAACCCTTCGATATTCTGCGTGCCCACAATACTCTCGAGGTGGGCAATTTCGTCTGGGTGCGCCGCGATCCAGTCAGGGGTAAACCATCGAGAGATGCTTTGTCTGCCCAATGCCAGCGGCCCCTTCTCGCGGCCATAAGCAATACGTGCCGCATGCCCAGCGTTGTCTTCAGCCTTATTCTCTGCCCTCGTGCCCACGACCAGAACTCGGTCCACTCTTTCCAGGTGTTGAGCACCCAAGACAAGGCCCACTGCTGCCCCGATGCTCAAGCCGACGAAGGCATGGAGTTTCGCAATCTTTAGGTGATCAAGAATCGCGACAACGTCTGATGCCAGATCTTCAATTGTGTGTCCTGCTGCATAATCGAAGTCGGGTGTGGAGGACAGAGGAGACTGGCCGTGGAAGCGGGCGTCGTAGCGGAGAATGGTGTGTTGTGAGGCGAAAGCCTGAGTAAAGGCATCCCAGAGATGCGTGTTTGCCGCGAGGGAGTTAGAAAGTGCGAGAATGGGTTTTGATCCATCGAGCGGCCCATCCAGAGAATAGAAGAGTCGGATATCAGGGTTGCTGGAGACCCGGACGAGGCCTGAAGACGAAGCGGTGCTGGACATGGCTGCTGCGATGACGCCAAGAACTCTTTTTTCTCCTTGCTAGCTGGAATCGATGGTATCGTTCACCACCATCAGGACACAGCACCGAACAAATGACAGAGAGCAAGAATTAACTTATCTCTAGCGGGCGTTTTGAGATCCAGAATCGCATACTTCGTAAGTGTCCAAGGGAGAGGGTTGCAGGTGTCCACCAAAGGGAGCGGGGGGTGCATACAACCCAGGGCGGTGTCAAAGATGGTGACAATCGATAACGATAACGACAACTCTCAGTCCTCAGGCACCAGCGCCTCGTACCTGGATGACACGTGCCTGATTGCCGGCGCCATCCGCGCCCACTCTTCGGCGATGTCCCAAGCAGGAAAGGTGCATTTGCGCGGGTGAGGCTGCACTGGAGATGATGCAATTCCAGGGTGCAATAACGAGATCCCCGGCAGTTGATCAACGGCGCCAAAGCACGCAAAGCAACTGCCACATCTGACCGCCCGTGGAGGGACCGAGTAGCTATGTTGGGAAGGCAGAGGAGAGCGGCAGAGGGAGAAGAGAGAGCAAGCAAGCCGCTGTACAGTATGAATTGACACCGAGCGTGTGACTGTTGAAGGGGCTTGGGCCAGAGTGCTCTGTTGATAGATATTTGTTATCACAGTTTCGGATAGTGAAAGAGTGTGTTCAGCTTTGTAGAAGGTTGTCATACTCGGTATTGGTATCTTTAAAGACTCAAATATATTTCATTACTAGTAATGCTATCTCTACGATGGCACAGCCTGCTGCTGCAGAAACTCCATACTGGGCTCGTAGTCGATATACCCTTTGGGCTGTAACACCTCGTAGAACAGGTCGCGGTTGTACTTGGTGATGGCCAAGTCGTGCTGCAATCGATACGGCAGATCCGGATTCGAGATGAAGTTCCGACCAAAGGCCACCAGCACATCTTTGTCTTTGTACTTCTCATCCAGCGTCTGCTGCGAGCTCGCCCCAGTGTATCCTCCTGCCACAATCACCGGCGTGGCATTGCCCCAAGCCTCGACGAAAACATCAATGGATTCTGCCGCATCGATATCGGCGTTGCCCTTAACCCGAGCTTCGATGACGTGTAAGTATGCCAGCTTCAGCTTCCTCAGCTCCCCAATGAGGTGCGTAAACTGCGGTATGGGATCTGCCATTCTCATCCCTTGATGTGTGCTCCATGGGCTGATGCGATAACCTACGCGCTCAGCACCAATGGCTTCTACAACAGCCCGGGCCACCTCAACTCCAAATCTCGACCGCTTCTCAATGCTCCCTCCCCATCCGTCCGTTCGTCGATTGGAGACATCTTGCGTGAACTGGTCAATCAGGTATCCATTTGCCCCGTGCAATTCTACCCCATCAAACCCTGCCTTGACAGCGTTGATCGAAGCCTGTTTGAATGCATCGATAAACTCGTAGATCTCTTCTTCCACCAACGGCCGTGGGATAATCGAGTCTGGCCCAGCAGGAATATCGCTGCACGAGACAATCTCTGCTCCTCTCTTCACAGCTCCCGCTTTCGCTGCGCGTCCAGTGATCCAGAGCTGCGCAAATATATACGATCCTTTGGCGTGGACAGCATCAGTGACTGCCCTCCATCCACTAATATGCTCTTCTGTGTACAGCCCTGGTGTATTCGGCTGGGCAGCTGATCGAGGGCTCACAGATGTAGCCTCGGAGATGAGGAGGGTTCCCGGGATGGAGGCGCGTTGCGAATAGTATTCTATCATGAGGTCGCTGGGAGTGAGGGTTTCGAGGCCGCGGCGACGGGTCATGGGCGCCATTACAATGCGGTGCTTGAGGGGGCATTTGCCCACCTGCACAGGTGTGAAGAGCTTGGTCATCCTGAGGAATGGATCTCAAGTAACAAGCAGCTAGCTGATCTGGTTCTACCTTTGGTCATGGAAATTTAGTGTATAGTGTACTTTATTTTTCAAGCGAAGCTCAAACTACGAATCGAGTTACAAATAGATTCGCGCGATAGCTTCGGAGATGTCCCGGTCTGGATAAGTGGGTGCAAGACTGGTCACGGTACTTTTATTTTCAAGGCCAGTTTATTGAACTGCAGTATCTTGGATTTCAACTGGATGGCTAGTTACTAGAAGACACAATTATTCAAGATGCATTTTCTTAAGTATTTAAGATTTTTGAAAATATTTTATAACAGATCTCTGTATAAACTGTAAGCGATTCACCTTGGTGTATTTTCAAGAATTCATTCATGGAATGGCCATCTATTTTAGTCGAAAACCATTCCGGAATTATCATAGCACGGTCCCGAATCATGATTTCTAAATGTAATCGACATCACCATGATTGGTCCAATTTATTATATCCAATATCTTCTCTACTAATTAGTAGAGACACGCTCTTACTCGAATAAATATTCAGAGTCAGGTGTTTATTTAGTTAGTTCTTCAAGACCTTGTGGTTTCTATTAGCCGCAAATTATGGCAATGTAGGGCTGATTGGCGTTACATTTTTCCTAAATCAAAAAAATCATACCTACTGCTTGTTAGCAATGCCTTATACATGATATCCACTATTTTGGTATTCTCACCAGTTCTGTGGATTCAAGGTGACGGGAAACTCAGCATTATCTTCAAAGAATTCCGGTGGCAGCGTGTCTAAATTCAGAAACTGTGAGGTTGATGGGTTCGAAGTGCTTAGCACACTTGCTGGGTGTGACGACACCGACATCGATGCCGAACCCGGATCGCTGGTTTCGTAACTCGTTTCAAACGGGGTGTGGGATCTTAGCAATCTGCTCCATTTATTATCGACCGGCTCAACCACACAATAGGAAGTTATCAGTCTACCTTTTCATTGTCCCATTACCAATTTCACTAGATACGTGGGTGTTTGGAAGATATTCCGCATAGAAGCGGGTCGACTTTGAGCCAGCGATGGTGGTGACTCGGTTCATGTTCGCTTGCAATGCTTCAAAAAGCCGATGGATTAAGGATGCACTTAGCCACAACTGCGAGAAATCATAGAGAGTGTTCAAACAAAGCGAGTATTTCTGTTGTGCATAGTTTCTAACTTCAGCATGGGGGGATTGTCCTTCGATGAGACAGAATATCAAGCAGTTGAAAAGTGAATGAGTCCTAAAATTAAGGCGTGTTAACATCAAGAAATGTGCAGAAAAGGAACAATGAAAACGGGGGAAGGAACCAACTTACAGAAGGCCAGTACATTTCATAATTTGACCGTGCGCCTTCAAATTTCTTACAATCTTACTGATCATTGTGGCAGCAGCAATACCCTGCGCCTGGGACCAGTGTTTCCTTATGAGTTCCTCGGCTCCTACAGCCTTTGAAACAGATTTTTCTCTATGACGAGTGCAGAGTATAGTGCTGATTAATTAGTCAGTATAATCCACTATCTTATTTCCAAGACGAGACGCATACAAGAATAAGATATGTAAATAAGCCGGCCAGAATCGATGGCCCTGTATATCGTCCACATCATACTGTAACTCAGGTGGGAGATTGCAGTACCATTCTTCGCATGCCCTAGTACATTCAATCATTGTGTCCTCTGAATAGGGCACTGGGTCATAATATCGTCTAAAATAAGGATTATGGTCGTTGATAGCCGCTTCCCTTTTAGCAATGCTACCGGTAGTGTCTGTACGCAGTTTGTACATGTGATATTGCGCGGAATGCACAATTCCCAGCAGTTCGCTCACCTTGGCCTGATGAATATAAAAGCTCACCTCTTCTTGGGGGTAAGGGAACGCCTGATTGTCATATTGGAAGCCTGGTTCTTCGACAAAATCTTCTGGAGCAAGCGGATGGATATCATGGCTATCGAGTGTTAGCATGGTTGGCAAGCCATGTGCCATTGCTACGTTTGCATCCCGCACCTAAGCTATATCATCAGTAGGCAGTAGGAGAAGAGGCTAGACGGGCGTGGAGCTCACAACGCAACCCCACCAAATCCTCTTCCATACTCCTCGTAATATAGGATCATCCCGTGGATAGTGAGCCCTGAGAAAAATTAGCTCCTATAGATACATCAAAATAGCAATACCGTCCAAACCATCGACTCATCCCAATACTTTGAGCAATATTTAACGCATTCATGGCACAGCCTCTCATGTTCTTCCCGCCATCGTCCTTTTTGTCCCACCACCACGTTATCAGTAAGAGGGCCTGTATCTGCACCAATTTACTTTGTTCATATCCTGTATCAAGTAATGCCTCCAAAGCATATGTGAGCATTATTTACTTTCGGACCACAAGTTTGCTATTACCTTTGTAATCTTGTAGAAACGATGGCCACTTCCTACCTTAGTACCGTACTGATCCATTAAGAGGGGATTTTGGCATGCTTTGCATCCCGCAGTAAAGATGGCAAAAAGTAGTAAACGGCTCGAAATCTCATTTGCTTGAAACTCTCTGAGAAAAGCAGTTCTGTTTATGATTGGCATGACGGGGTTTACATGCTCAAAGTAAGCGTATACCATGTCCTCCTGAAGCTGTCTGGGAGGTAGATCAAAGGCACCTTAAGCTCGCACAGATGAGCCTCTATCAGCAGAGCTTATGTATAGTCTAATTAAATACATCTTACCTTTAGCTCTCAAATAATCCATATCTTCAGAATCTAGATTTATGAATTGTCGTTCGATATCTATTGTCGAACGCGAACTTAAGTCAACATCCAGCCGGGTAGGAAACTCTCCGGATTGATCTGGGAGGAATGCAGACTCATGTCTGGAGCCTCTTTGGCTGCCAACGAAATTAGGCGTAAAAGCACCAAAACTATCTCCCACAAATGCTTCAAATCTCTCTGATGCCGGTTCATTAACCTGGATGGTGGTCCGCATGACAGAGGAGCTCGCTGAAGTAGAGGCTGGGAGATGGGAACTCCCTAATCCACGAGATTCTGACCTCGTTTCCTCTACTTGATGGAAGGGGAACTCATCCTGAGGGGAAATATAGCTCAAAGCCTCTCTTGATGCCGGCTGAAGGTTTGTGGATGCATGTATGTGACCTGGGAGAGCATTCTCTTGGTTCCTTTGCCCTGGTTCTGGGTTACGGCTCTGGGGTGTCGTTGGGGGGCCTTCACTGACTGAGCTTACTGTCTGTTTCCCTAGAGGTAAATTGGATCTGAAGTGCTCAGCTAACGGAGCGACTGTTTGAGACTGTCCTGGTGATGCTCGACTACGAGTCCGCTTGTCCCGGTGACGTCTAGCATAGTAAGCAACGGTCAAGATGCCATTATAGTAAGGTTACAATACTACCTGCATATTTCTTTTGCTTTTATACAATTCTATAGCTGGGTTAATTTGGCGTAGAAGTTGCTCTGCTTGATCTTACCCGACATGGTCCACCATTGGGAACGTCGCTAACCACAGCAGTATCAGCTGGAGATATTCTCATGGTAGAGCACTTAAAACTAGATAGAGTGCGAGGCATACCCAGCATTACATTTGACTTTGCGTTCATGGCAACGAACGCACGCCTTGATGGTTTGAGAGGGCTCTTTTCCGAACGTCGCGGGTCCCACGACGTTAATGCTGAGCTCAGCCATGGGAGTCCACGCAGCAGGGGATTCATGCGCTGTTCACCACTCACTGCTCGACGTGCTGAGAACTTGTCTGGCAACATCACAGCCGGGTTGAGCAGTGCACAGAGAACTACATGGCGGCACTAGCATTCCCGGTGCCAGATCGCATCATCGCGACCAACTGCTTTGGGGCAGCAGTTGGATGCCCAGTGCACACCCCCGAGCGACTATCTACACACCGGCGCAGCTGTCTCTACACACAAACAGCTAATCAACGAAGACGTACACTCTTGCGGCTACAAATAACTCCTTCAATTGACCTACTAGCATGGCTGTACACATATAGAAATGTCTATCTGGGGTTACAAGGGATGATTAAAGATAAAATTACAATTCTATTAAGCATACAAATATTTACAAAACAACTCTGCAACAGGATGTTTCAATGAATGACCTTCACTTTCCCTAGACTATTCTGAATGAAGGTGCTTTTATGAACAGCAAGGCGTATCTGTAGATTCGTTAGTGCTTCTGATACTAGAGATATGACAGTCAAAAGTAGAGTGAAGTAAAACAGAGCCTACATACCCTCTTCCCGAAAACATACAAAACCATTCCCAGCACGCAAGCAAGACCGTGGAGTGCCCCAATGACAAAGAATACAGAGGCGACGCCCGACCGCGCGATCCAGTCGTTGATAACAAAGGTCATCGCAAAGGAGAATATGCCTCGGCCGAAAGTAACTGCCGCGTATCCGTCTTGGGACTGCGCCCGGTGACAGTCGAGGAGGTAAGCATTTGATACAAGAGAGAGAATGGACCCAGAAAAAGTGGCCAGCCCATAGAAGAACACCGGCACCATCCAGTGCGATTTGGCCTGCAAAGACAGCCCAAAGCCCCAGAATCCCATTAGTCCCAAGATGAAAGCAGGGATACACAGCAAGTTTCGGAATTCTGGCTCGTACACTCCCCCATTCTTCTTGCTCATGTACTTAACTAGCCAATCTGCAATGGGTCCTGGGATACAGTTTCCAAGTAGAGTTCCGATGAAAGAAGAGATTACGGTGAGGCCGGTTGCTTTAGTGCTGAAGTGGTAGGGCGCCTTGGTGAAGATGGCGGAGAGCGAGACGGAAAAGGAAGCAGCGAATGCGACGGAGCACCCGTATGCAAAAGCGGTCCAGGAAACGGCTGGCAAGAGATAGGCACTGAAGGGGGAGATTAGGGATCTCCAGTAATTTTCATCGCTGAATCGACCGTTATATACTCGCAAGCTCTGCCAGTAGGTCATTTTCTTCTCTGGTGGTGCAGACTGGGTCTCCTCATCCACAAATACGGAGGAGCTGACGGCAGTTTTGTCTTCGGCCTTCTCTCCGAGCTCTGAGGTGTTGGATCCTAGATCAGAGGCGCTATCTGCACTCAGGGACTCGTAAAAATCCGTGTTGTATTTTGCTGGCCGGTTATATGTTGTTTCGGGGCTGACGAAGAATAGCGCTATGGTGTACGCTGACAACACAATTACCCTGTAATTGACAGATTAGACTAGAGTGCACTTGTGATGTTACCAGATGATCTGGGGAAAAGAGCATGTTCTTACACATAATTGAAGGCCCAATGCCAACTCTGAGCAGCGGCTATCTGACTTCCAATCACTTGACCAATTGCATTGCCGCCGGCAAGACCAAAGTGCCACAGAGCGAGGTGGAATCCTCGCTGATGGACGAAGAACAAATCACCTACACTGGAACTGACGAGATATTCCAGAGCACTGATTCCAAGACCGTGGATTGACCTGCCTGCATAAAGTGCTTTGATACTCTCGGGCCTTGCAATGACAATGACATAGCCTATGATAGCAATTACATTCGAAACAAGGAACACTGCCCATTTTCAGAGTTAGCAATCCGATTATCCTAGAGCCCGCTACGGCGGCTGGAGTAACTATGGGAGTTATGATTGTATCGTACCTGGTCGCTTCCCCCAGATGCGTGCGGCAGGACTGGTGAAGACGGCGGATATGCCCAAGGTCAGCAGGACCAGACTGACACTCCTCGAGACGTCGGTTACTGAGGTATGAAGTTCTTTTGCCATCTGAACAGCGGCTGGGTTCAGAAAATTATGAGTTCCGGCAAGCAACCCCGTACCACAGGAGAGGAAAACAGATTGGAAGCATCTTGACGCATATGACCAGTCTACATGGTAATACAAATCGATTAGCTGGGACTTTGGGCAATTTTGTGAATAGGCACCACTTCAGGTTGGTATTCAAAGGCTAACTTACTCAATGGATCGTTGGGAGACTCAGACGGCTGCGGCACCAGGACCAGGCCCGCGTGCCTGCCAGTACCGCGTTTCAAGTTTGCGGTCAAACGAGCCTGCTCCTCGGTCTCTCTTCCAATATGGACAGTGCCTGGCACCCGCTCATTTGAGCGCGGCTCCAAAACCCAAAGGCCCATGGTGGCGAAGCGAGTGTTTTTGATAGCCTGTTGCGTAATAATACCAAAGGAAACCGCTGGAGAACTTGGTATTTCTTTCTTCCCAGACTAGTGAACAGCGAGGTCCTGGAAGAGAAGAGAATGAGATATGGCAACGAAAAGGCCCCGCAACAACAGGCCAGGCTGAGCAAGGGGCGGTCCCTTCTTGGAGTTAAATAGAGATTGCTGATACCAGATCCTGCTCCCTAATCAAGCCAGCAGGAGCTTGAGAATTCCGTCATCTGGGATGGGACCTGGGCCCAGGTCGCGCCTTGTCCTCTTGCCCTCTGACCCTCTTGCCTACTACTAGTCTGAGCCATTGAGCCCGGCTGCCAGGCCTGCTCATCCACTCCTCAGCATCTCCTGGCTCCCAAGTGTCTGGTGCGGGACCCAGAGACTCCATCTCCATGTGGCAACTGGCAAGCTCAACCCCAGAATGCCATCTGCGCGAGCTGACTTCGGCGTCGGCAATGCCCAGCAGTTGGAGATGGCCTCGCGTCTTGGACGCATTGGGACTTCGCCGACAGCCTTTCCTCCCTTGGCTGCTCTTCTCTCCAGCTGGGCATCTGCATCTAGGCCAGGCAAACGCTGCCGCCGACGCCGCTGGATAGTTGCACACCTGCCCTGTCATGAGTTGTCGCACCGCCGTTGTACCGAGCCCTATTATTACAGCAGCTAGAGCGGAGTGATTAGCTGACTGATTAGTGACTTCTTTCGCACAGCTGGGGAGCTTTGGGGATGTGCTCATTGCGCTGGCAGATGGCGTGACAGACCCGCGGCGCTGCTGGAGGCCTTTAAGACGCGAACGGCCCAGCGCGGTTTTCTGCCTCCTCGGCGATACTGCTTTGGGGTTGACGCCGTTCGCCAGGCGCCGACTCCGGTGGACGACCAGGGACGACGAGGTACCCAAAGGTACCGCCATGTATAGGCATATGACCATGAGGAGAGAGCCGTAGCCAAAATGAGACCAGAAGTACTTGGGAGATACCTCAATAGACAGGCCGAACTATACTCCGGACGGCATGATCACAACACGACCACAGCAATACGATAACACCCAATCCACACTCCCACTCCCGGGGTGGCAGTAGCACGGAAGTCATTGTCGATGCCGTCTTTGGCTCAGCAGAGCCCCTCGGTGGAGTGTGGTAACTGTATTTCTGCTGTATTATTAGTATTCTTGTGTGCTATCATGGGATTATTTGGGAGAGTTGGTGACTTACCCGTTTGCGTACTAGAGCTGGGGCAGATTTCCTCCGGTCTCGTGCAGCTTTTATCTAAGCCCTACAACAGCTGGAGAACAATGCTTCCTGCCAGGGTGTCGTCGAGCTTCTGTTACTCCTGTGCTGTGGCTTTGTCTCTTTTTTTTTCTTGTCAGCATCACGGGTGGTTGATCCCTTCTTGTGCAGCGTTCAATCCGAGATGAAGGCCTCGCGGTATAGCGACGAGGAAGCCGGCCGGGTCTTGATCCCTCACGCAATTGACGACCTGGGCCGTGACGAGCCCGACCGGATCCTGTATGAGTTTCCTCGACACAATGACCTCACCCAGGGATTCCAGTCAGTCTCGGCTGGTGTGTTTGCCAATGCTATTAATCGGGCCGCTTGGTATCTAGAGGACTCGCTCGGCAAAGGGGTCAACTTCGAGACTCTGGGATACATTGGCCCAGGCGACCTGAGATATCTCATCCTCACCGTCGCGGCCATCAAAGCTGGGTACAAGGTGGGCAATGCTTCAAGTCCCAGTCACACCCTGGCCCTCACCAGAGCTAACCACAAGCCGTGTTAGATGCTGTTTACGTCTCCCCGCAATAGCTTGGAAGGTGAGATTGCAGTCATCGAGGCGGCTGGTTGTAAAACGTGGTTGGTACCATCCAAAGGCAGTAATATAAATAGAGTGCTGGCCGTCCACCCACTCAAAACGCTCGAACTTCCCGACCTGGACCACTTTCTAGACCGCGAGCCCGTTCCGCATTATCTGTATAACAAGACCTGGGATGTAGGTCGCCACGAGCCTTGCTGGGTGCTCCATACAAGTGGTAGCACCGGGCATCCCAAGCCCATTGTCCGGAACTTAGCCAGCGTATCCTGCTTTGGTGCCAACTTGCTGTGCCAGCCAATAGATGGCCGACCATTAATAATGAAGCCGTATTTCGAGACCCGCGTGTACATTACCTTTCCCCTGTTTCATGCTGCTGGTCTCAATAACTCCCTGCTCTGGCCCCTATTTTATGGCTGTACAATGGTGGTTGGTCCTGAATTACCGGTGACGATTGAGGTCATGAAAGACGTTCTGAGGCATGCAAAACCCGACGGTGTATTCGCAGCTCCATCTCTCCTAGAAGATATCGCTCTCGATGAAGAATTTCTGAACATGCTTGAGGATATTAAAGTTATTGCATTTGCAGGGGGTACGAACACTTGAGGCAGAGAAAAAGCAAGAGCAATAGTTACATCATGCTGACATTGACCAGGTCCGTTGAGCCAACAGGCAGGAGATATCATCTGCAAAAGAACAACACTTATCTTGTCAATGGGTACAACCGAGTCTGGGTGGCATATCTCTGTCGAGCTGGATCGAGAAGATTGGAACAACATCCGTTTCCACCCAAATACCGGTTTTGAGTTGCAGGAAGTCTCCCCGGGCCTCTACGAGCTGGTAGCTATTCGACGACCAGAGCTCGAAAGATGGCAAATGATCTTCGAGACCTTCCCAGATGCGCAAGAATATCACTTCAAAGATCTGTTTGCAAAACATCCAACTAAGAAGGACTTGTGGCATTACCAGGGGCGAATTGATAATATCATTGTACTCTCCAACGGCGAAAAGTTTAATCCTACCAGCATGGAAACGCAGATCAGTGGCCATCCAATTGTCGACTCTCTCATAGTGGCAGGCCAAGGGCGATTCCAGATATCTTTGCTTGTCGAGCCTGTTAGAAATGCGGAAAACGCCAAGAAGAGCAACGAAGAGATAATTACAGAGCTATGGCCTACCATCGAAGAAGCAAATCGAGAGGCTCCATCTCATGCAAAGTTGCTGAGAAGCCACATCTTGGTCGCGTCTCCAAGTAAGCCATTCCTGAGAGCAAGTAAAGGAACGGTTCGAAAAGTGCCAACCCTCCAATTATATCAAGACGAACTCGATCGCCTCTACGCACAAGCAGATTCTGATGACGACCTTGAGAACGTTGAATCATTGGACCTCACAAATGAAGAAAGATTAAGGAGTGGAATTAGAGATTTGGTAAAACCAATCACTAAAATCGAGGAGCTTGGCGATGATGACGATTTCTTCGGCGCAGGGGTAGATTCGCTCCAGGTGATAACGCTTCAAAGGCAGCTGCGAAAGGCACTGCCAGCTAATAGTAACCCAAGGGATTATGTCAAAGCGCCCTTAATTTACCAGAACGCGACCATAAATCTCCTCTCTCATGCAATCTGGACACTAAGTTCTGGTCAACCCAATGGCGTATTGAATGGCATTTCTCATACTCATAAACTGCAAGCATTAATTGATAGATATACCTCTGATTTGCCATCAAGACCGCATAGCAAGGCCGGATTAGTAGTCATCTTAACCGGAAGCACGGGCTCACTTGGATCCTATCTCCTTGATACGCTCATCAAGTTACCATCGGTTTCCGAGATCTGGTGCCTGAATAGATCCGATGATGCTGAGGCACGACAAACCGCATCAAGTGGCCGACGAGGGCTCGTCACAGATTGGAAGTCTAATAATGTCTACTTTAGAAAGGCCGACCTATCAAAAGAGAATCTAAACTTGTCGAAAGAAGGTTATCAATATCTTCTCGATCGCGCAACAAATATCATTCGTGAGTATAGCAGTCCCTACCTAGAAATATGACTCCTCCTAATACCAGTAGACACTCAATGGCAGGTTGACTTCAACCTAGCATTACCCTCGTTCTCCAAACACATCCAAGGCGTCCGCAATCTTATTGACTTCTCTATTGCATCATCCCGCAATACCGCGATCTTTTTCACATCTTCGGTAGGCGTGGCGAATAACTGGAAGCTATCAGAGTCGATTCCGGAAAAGCAAATTGTAGATCTTTCTGTTGCGAGAACAGGCTATGGAGAGTCCAAGTTGGTGGCAGAGACAGTGTTACTAGAAGCAGCAAAGAAAAGTGCTGTGAACGTGACCATCGCTCGTGTTGGGCAAATTGCTGGGCCTGTGGAGAACAATGCAGCGAAAGGAATGTGGAATACCAAAGAATGGTTACCCTCAGTAAGTGACCCGTAAAGTGAAGGCGAACAAATACATCATCTCACTAACACATGTTTACAGATTATTGACGCCTCGGCACGCCTCTCTTTGTTGCCCCGAACACTGGGAAAGAATACATTTATTGAATGGATACCAGTGGATTTACTTTCCCAGATCATTGTTCAACTGGCATTCTCAAGCGGCTCGGACGAGAAGGCGCGTGTTTTCCATGCTGTTAACCCCAACAAAACCACTTGGGACGCTTTACTCCCCACCGTGCTTGATCAGCTGAGTGTAACAAATAATGGTAAGGACATCAAAACTGTTTCGTGGGAGCAGTGGGTGAATGCCCTGAGTGAACTTGCAGCAATAAGCCAAGAGAAGGAAGTATCAAGTTTACCAGCTTTGAAGTTGGTTGATTTCTTTCGTTCTCTCAGCTTCAATTTCGAAGACAAGGGGAAAGAACACCCATTCACTTTTTTTCCATTTGAAACAACCGCGACGTCGGCAGTCAGTGACGTGCTCAGAGAATTACCCCCCGTGAATAAGGATTGGATGAGAACGTGGTTACAACAGTGGGGTTACTAATTCTATATTTGTAACTTCAAATAGAACTGATAATTTTAAAGTCTGGTCTTATGATCTCTCAAATAGAAGCTACAGCCCATACACAAAAGTATATTTCCTATCCGCGTATCTGACATCGTTTGTGTTCTCTTCTTCGATCTCCGCTGGGGTCATCTGTGCGACTTTCTTGGCTTTATATCTATTCGCTGCTTGTAGTGCAAATCGATATGAAATATACCCAATAAACGCAACCGCCACCAGTATGAGTGTGATGACCAATGGCAAATGATACGTGGGTCCATATTTTGCTAGAAACAATTGACTTCCAATTATACCTGCCAGATTACCATAACCGTTGATGCCGATGACAACCGTACGTTTGCCAGGCTCAGGAGTATTTCCAGCTAGCCAAGCGGCTGTGATCGGGGAAGCAATAAAAGTACCGGCGAGGAGAATAACAAGTCCTGCATACCGGCCTCCAACATTGTCCAGTGGAAGAGTGATGGTCAGGATCAGGCCGATCATCACAATGATTAGGGCTCCGAGAATATGATAGAGACGGTTGCGGAAGTGGTCAGAGGAATAAGCAAAGCAGAGTAAGAGGATAGTGCCTATGACATAAGGTGGGACGGTCATTAAGTTTGCGATTGGACCCGAATATCCAAGACCCTAGGTCAGAAAGCGGAAGTGAGTACTTGAAGGATATATTTCATAATGGCTTGGACTTACTTTAACAACCAGTGGGAAGAAAATGGTGAAGCCTTGCGGAGGGATACTTGACAGAATATTGAACGGTTCCACAAACCACAGCTTCCAGTCACAGACGCCCTCCACGACATCACGCCGGGATAGTTTGTAGGTGCTATCACGATTGGCCTCTGAATCGATAATCATCCGATTCTCGGCGTAGGCTCGTTCTGTAGGCTTCAGAAACCATGCTGTTCCCGGGCTCTTGGCCAGCCAGAACGGGGTGGCGAGCGCTACAGCAATGCTGCAAGTGCCTTCGATGATGAAGAGGTATTGCCACCCGTGCAGTGACCCGTTGATAGTGAAGCAGCCGTAAGCAATCAGACCGCCAAACGCCCCGGCAATAGCATAGCTCCCATAGAACAGCGCAATGCGAAAGGCCAGATCGAACCGTGGGTAGAACAAGGACATATATGTGACGACCGTTGGGTAGAATCCAGATTCGAAAACCCCAATGAGTAGGCGAATGGCGATCAACTGGGCTTCTGTCTTCACCCATGCATGGGCTAACGTCAAGACGCCCCAGCCCAGCCCGATAATGCAAAGCCAATACGACTGCCCAACTTTTTTACCTATGGAGGCCGAGAGTGGCTGTAATGGAACGTAGGTTGCGAAGAAGAGCGACGTGGCCGTGTTGATGGCCGTCGCGGGCATCCCGAGGTCGTTGGTGAAGCCGTTAGTCTGCGCATTGCCTAGATTGCTTCGATCAAGACCATTGAAGAGGTAGATCAGAGCGCAGAAAGGGACTAGGTAGAAGTCCAGCTTGCGATTGAGAGCGCGATGCTGCGACTTCTCTTCTGCCGTCACGGGGATGTAGCCTCCCTGACGAGACGACCGCAACTCCTCTTGGATTTGCATCTGCTTAACATCTCCAACATCGTCCATATCCATCTCGAGATGCGAAACATCTGCTTTCTCCATGGTGGTCATAATAATTATTGTATGTTCCCGGTATGGAGAGGTTTGCAACTAACGGTGCCTCTAGGCCATGAAAGTGGTTTGACCGTCCCAATGATGTTATTTAAGTAGTCCTTGGACCTGAGCGCCTAAAAGCGATCCGGGAGCCATATTTCCACCAAGTTTCTGCAGCCCTGGTGATCATGGCCTTGGCTATCTCTTCTGATACGTTAACGTTGTTAGGTCCAGTCAAAAGCAAGAGGGGTTGCCGTGTGGGCTAGAGTTGAGGACAAAATTTCCATATGCGAGATCGGGGATGCATGAGGCTGCAAGACCCCATGGGGTAACAGATAGAAGGTCACCCTGGCACGAGATCACTGGGCATTGGACAATTGGACAACGAGAAGGTTCCAGGACTGCGGGACACGGCGGGAGATCCATCCTGCCAAGGGGCTATTATGGTAGAAACAATGAAGCGCACGAATAGCTCAGGCTCTCCCACTATTCCCAGCGCAGTTTCAAGGATGGAGTAGTAACATTTGGCATCGCAAGTGAGTGGTGATGGGGATACGAGTCAGTGTCAATAGTGGGGGGCGGCAGAGTATGGCCCGGAATCGGGGTCGTAAAGCATGACAGGAATAGGGTGATATGGTATGTGCCGAGTAATAAAAGTTGAATACTAACAAATAGGGTTTATTCATTTATTCATCTATTCATCCTCTCAAGTGATTGTGTACAATTTTTGTGTTGCAGAATGAACCCGAGATTATTATGAGGTGGTAATAGGGTACCTTCGCACGGCTGTAACTTGTTAGATTCTCTTGGACTCCACCAGCTCTCAGCAAAAGTAGTTACGGTATTTCTCAGTTTTAGGTTAGAAGGAAGACTAAGAATTTACTAACCCTTCATACGAATAGCTTCACCCTTCGCCATGCCCAACATGTCCAGGCCTTTGCCTCCGCTTCCAACTAACGTGCCCACCGCACCACTTGTTACCATTTCCCTCCAAAACCTTGAGAGCAATGACCAGGACGAACATGCTCGACTGTTCGAAGCCGCAAAGTCTATCGGCTTCTTCTACCTCGATATGCACAGCTCCGCCACGGGCGAGTGTCTGCTCAATCAAGCGAATAACTTGTTTGCTTTAATGGAAGACTTCTTTGATCTACCGTTGGAAGAGAAGCAGAAATATGATTTTGCAGCACAGAAAAAGTATTATGGATATAAAGGGATTGGCAAAGAGGTTGTGGATGGAAAGGGCACAAGAGACCGGAACGAGATCTACAACGTAAGTTGCCTATAAGCATTCATCGAATGCTCTAGTTTAGGGAAATTGTGATCTAACGCTCATTATCTGTATAGATCTCTAAGGATGACCTGTTTTCGGTCTCGTTACCTATCGCAGCACCTGAGGTCATTAGCTGCCGCCGCCAAGATCTGAAGTCATACGCAGAAACGAACAATAACATTCTATTAACGCTCTACGACTCGCTTTCGAAATCCTTGCATTTGGATGCGGGTACTTTATCTTCTTTGCATCGTCTCTCAGCTCCCTCTGGCTGTCATATACGTTTTATTCGCGCTCCACCTGCCGCAGAACCACAGTCAGCCAGCGCCGCTGCACTAGGGGAACATACCGACTTCGGCTCTCTAACCATTCTTATGAACCGATTAGGTGGATTACAAGTTCAGCTCCCACGATCTCAGGAGTGGGTGTATGTCGTTCCAGTCCCCGGATGCGCAATTGTCAACCTAGGAGATGCAATGGTCAAGCTCACTGGGGGAATTCTGCGAAGTAACCTCCACCGTGTCGTCAATCCACCAGGTGAACAGGCGAGGGAAGTTAGACATAGTCTAGTATATTTCTCAAGGCCTGAGCATGATGTTATGCTGAAAAGGCTCGAAGGCGGTTTGATTAACGAGTTAGGGGTAGATGATGGGGATGCGAAAGAGGGCATCAGGAGTGAGGACTGGTTGTCTCGGAGGCATTTAGGACGGAAAATTGAGTTCTTCAAAGGAGAGGAGAGCTGGGAAAAGGCGAAGGGTACAGAAGCGCGGAGAGAAATTGTGTTATAAACGTTTTTAGACATGTGTAACGCCTGTAAGCATAAACAGGTGGTTCAAGAGGGTACAAGGTAGAGTAAAATCCCACAGAAAATAGTACAGAGTAAAACTTTAGCAACTATAATGATAGAATGAGAGTAACAAAAACCACTGCGTATGACTTATGCTGGTTTCTTGAAAGCATCTAACAAAAAGACGTATAAAATTCTACCTGTTGGGAAGCTTTCTTGAATAGCTTCTAAGTTCTAATCCTAAATGCTGGGTTTTTTAAGTTTACTATTAAATGATAATATAAGTTTTTGGCTTTTTATGAGCCTAGATAAAATTCAGATAATGTCTATAGCTTGGAATCAGAGAAAGACTAAAACTATCAACTGTTTCTACTCTTCATCCGAAGCAAAATTGCTTCGCAGCTATATGAGTCTGGTAAGCTTGTTTCCTGCCGATGACAGAACCCCACCAGGTCCCATTGCTACAAGGTGCATCTTGCTCTACCCACACATCTTCAAGCAGTGAGGACGCCGTACGGAAAAGATCGTAGCCACAAATTTCACCCCAATACTGGCAGTACTCTCGAATGCTCTGTCGCCAAAACGAATCCCTGATTTCACATCCTGCGAAAAAGAGTGGAAGCAGCATCTGTTTTTGTACCATAGCTGTGCGACGACAAGCTTGGACGTGTTCAAGTACGAGTCTCGCATATGTAGCAAGCCTTGAAGGTGGGTCCGCCTTTCGATCCCATCGAAAGACTCTCGTGATATATACCAAGAGACCGTACCTCCAAGCCTCAATACAGTGCCACCGATCGCGGTTCTGTTGCATATGTTCTTCTAATATATCGTCATGGATTTCCAGGGTAGGATTCTTGCAGTTGATAAGAGAAGTTTGAATCTCATCGACAAGCGCCAAATCTATTGTCTCGCACATTGAAGAAGCCTTCTCATTTTCTGCCGCAAGATTCGCCAGTTGCATCAGAGGAACAATAAGTTCTCTGGGACAGCCAACAAGATCAAAAAATGTCCAATAGTGGTCATCCTCCAGAGCCAAAAGAGACTCAAAATAGTAATACGGGAGTATGCATCCCTGCCGTGAAAGTAATGCTATTGTTGCATCCCACCTCGGAGTACGGTCAGCGTATAACATATGACTAGCACCTGAATATAACGTAATTACCACAAAAGCATGACGACTTGCGCTTGAACTCTTCGATCATGAACCCACATTCCTGCCCCGCCAGACAATCTGAGAAGTTGTCTAACCTCAGAAATACGAATAGCCCAATCGCTAAATGCAGATTGTGTCGCCTGTCTTGATGTTCATATTCTGACGAGTACACGCATATGAGGGCCTACATACGTACATTAAATAAAAAGAGCACCATTACTGTATCTAGGAGGGGCGCTCCTTGCAAGCCTGCACAGCTTTCAAATTCGTCACGATATAGCTTAACAGCGGTATTGTGGTGGCTAAGCACGTCAAAATGCAAGTAGTTATCTCTCCTTTCTAGTCTGCCAGCATGATGACAAGATACCGCTAGTACAGCATGTAGCAGAGCCTGGGATCCCCGAGAAGCTTCTAACCGGAATCGAAATGGATTGCTAGAAACATCCCCGGTTAGCGGAACGATACAGAAATTTTGATCATCTGCCATCCAGTGTCAGTGATATTCTTGTCAAGCTGTAACGACTCTTACACATAATAAGCAGGCTTTCGAATTTCCCAAACAAATCATCAAATAGAACAGGGCTTTCAAGGTTCATTGAGTTCTCCCGGAAATCTCTAAACGCAGAGGCAGAAGAACATTGCTCCCCAACAACATTCCATGCACCAGACGAGAGAACGGCCCTAGTAAAATTGCAGTCTGAACTTTCCACAACTCCAAGGATCCCAATGTCTTTAACAGTGGTAGACGACCAGATGCACCAATCCAGGAGACTTAATGGGGAGTCGGTTTGATAAGACGTCACAAATGGACGAGGAGTCTCTTTTAGTTCGCGTAAGTGGCTTGGGACGGTTATGCTATCATAAGTGCATTCATCCGTTCTAAGCAGAGGACTACCTCTAGTACATTGATGATGTGCACTGTTCAATGTGCCGGTATCTTGCGGAGTGGAAGTCCATTCCCGGGCTTCGTGAGGACAGACAGAGCTTACCTTAACACCAGGTTTACTAGTCAAGGTTCGCTTCTGGCGCTCGGCTTGTGCAGAATTGACAAATCTGAACCTCTGCAATCTGCGAGGCTGGGGTCTACCGTGTTTATCCCTCATGTGCATAGATGCTTGCAGTGACAAAGGTTCGAGGAAGAAAGTGTCATCTACCTGCTTTGGCGAAGTAGACACACTGTGCTGATTTTGCTGGCTCTTCTTGGGCCATGTCAGCGGGATGGGGTAGCCACCACAGACTATGTCCCTGCCAGAACAGGATGAGCACCGAGGCCGCTTTCGGTCACACTGCCGTTTGTTGGCAATACACGTATGGCAATCGGTTTTGGCAAATGCGAGAGCGTTTGTGCGAGACTGAGGTGGCGGATGAGGCATGGCTCTTGATCGCATGCGCTCGCCAGCCTTTGTCCTAGATTGTGGGCACCGAGAGGACGAGAATGGGACATTGAGCAAGGCAAGCCGGCCCACTCGTGGATGAGGAAGGAGATCTCGAAGGGGAAATTAACGAAGCTGCTGGGTAGCGGAGGTCGCACATTCGCAAGCAATCTTAGTCGTCTAAAAAGTCTCCCTCGAATAATTACCAAAAGCGTCTCTCTTGCCATATCAGGTTAGAGCTGGTGGCCTAGTCGCTGGATCGAGTACTACGGGTTATATATAGAGACTAAGAAACGGCTCTGCCTACGACCCTGCTGCAGTTTCGGCGATACTGATACCACCTGCCTCCATCCTTCTAGTACATACAATAGAACTAGAAATAAAGTCAAAATTAGAAAATACAACGAGTAGGTCGCTGTAATGGCGAGCATGGAGAAGAACGCAGAAGTTATCACATATGCTAGGACACTCGCGAACACCCCATGGTGTGATGATTATGAGAAGATGGTTTCCGGAATGGTGTTTGTGTGCCTTCTACCATCTGCTACACAGGTTTGCTGACAAGGAGTACACAAGATATAATTCATTTGTTCCGGAATTGGTAGAAGGCCGGCTGCGCGCTCGCAAGCTTGTCAAGAAATATAACGACTATCTACCAGACGACGCAACCAGCCAGTCTTGGGCGCAAGGCCGTGAGGCTATCCTCAAAACATTAATTGGGCGCCTTGGGAAGGGCGTGGATATCGACCCTCCCTTCCGAGTCGATTACGGATGCAACATAACCATCGGAGATGGCTTCTATGCAAATTTCAAGTACGCCTCTTGCGCAACACTGGCCAGCAATCCCGATAGCTAACGTATGAAATGCAGTATGGTCATCTTAGATTGTGCACTCGTGACAATAGGAGTTCGGACCAAGTTCGGCCCAGGAGTGAGCATCTTCGCGGCAACACATCCGACAGAGGTGCAGCTAAGGCGAGACGGCACAGACTACTCCAAGGAAGTTCACATTGGAAATGACTGCTGGATCGGGGGATACACTGTAATTCTGCCAGGCGTGACAATAGGTGACGGCGTCACCATTGGCGCCAGCTCAGTGGTGACCAGAGATATTCCAAGTTGGTCGATAGCTGTCGGGTCGCCGGCAAGGGTCATCAAGAAGGTTGACGCTATTCCAGACGTTGAAAACGCGTACAAAAATTAATCAAATTAATCAAATTTTAATTAAATTCAATTTAATTATAAACTCAAAATAGTCAAATCAAATTAAATTCGAATTGAATTAAATCAATTATATAATTGATTACTTTGATTTTTTTTGCCAACGCTGATTTTATGGTATGGTTAAGTTGTTCAGGCCAAAATATACTTATATTTCAAAGTACTTTATTCTACAGCTTAGTTATATTCCTTATTTCACTAATTTTGCTCTAACCACAATAACAATCATACCATTTGATAGAGAATTCAACATAAAATTCAAATATCATATTCACATTTATTCTAGGTGAATAAACGAATTATAAAGTGTATCCCCTTGGCTGGTGAAACGGACACCTGTAACGCGCTTTATGTATACCCGTGGTTGTGTAGGCTACCGACAAGGAACGGTCACATTTGATTGGAGAACTCGACAAACAATTTACCGAAGTGTTCAAGATCGTCTTGCATAATTTAACCGAGTCATAAAAAATAGAAAAATGGTCACAGCGCAAGAAAACGCGCTACAAGTGAGCCAGTTTCACCAGCCAAGGGGATACAAGTTTAGTTAATTTCAAATATCCGATTATGTAATTTTGCCATTTCTGGTATGGATACATTATACCGCCTTCCTGGGGCCTTGATCACGTGGGAAAATCCTCGAGTCGTTCGAATCGGATTCCGATTTACTCCAAAATCCGATTCGATCCGATTCGTTGGGAGCCCTACTCCTTTAATCCACAATCCCTTCACTGCTCAAATCTCCTCCACATCATCAGGTCACTTACTCTCCCAGGACACAATCGACTGATGACTACAAGTCACTTGGAATGCTCAGGTGGCTTGTGAAAATCTCTAGGATACAGATAAAAACTTATATGGCACTCTTTCGGTAAGCTACGAAGTCGGTAGATGAGACATTCTCCTTCTGGCAAAGATGTTCAAAGAACCTCTTGTATTTTATCGCGGAACAAGGGAAAATATCAAAACCATTATACTCTTTCAGAATTTCCTACGGTCCAGCTCCTCTTTATGTTCTCGATCCTCGCCTTTGTTCTTGTATACCTTCTAGCTAGCTTAATTAGGAGAACGTTCCAGAGGTTTAACGTTGAGAAAATCAAGGTTAGTGAAATCAACTTTGCGACTCTGGTAGTTGTGTGAATCTTTCAAGGAGCACCTGATATTTGGATTTGTTATACCATCAAAGAAGCCGCAAGCATGACTAGCCCGCCGAATCCATCCATGCCCGAGCACCACTCCTCCCAGTTAGCTGCGATTCTTGATGGAGCTCTGGTATTCAGTGTCGTGTGGAGAAGCATTTTATCGCCACTGTCTAGCCTATCATCACCCAGCTTGACTAATCTTCCATCCACAGCTAACCCAAAGGCAGTTTGTACTCCAGGTTCCCTTTGGCTTTCTACTTTCCAAATGGACTCATCCTGTGCTTCCCATAGATTTTTGCCACCAGGCAACGGTGCTAGAATAAGATCTGCTGGCATATCACACCTGGCCGCTGGCTCGAAATAGACTAGCATGTTTACGATTCGATAGACGACAGATAGTCTTTTAGTTTGGTTAATTTCTAAAATTGTGTCGCTGAGATCGGATCGGTAGGAGCTTACCGTCTTCTTGATTCTTCAAATATCCAATTCTCCCAGTTTATTTCGAGACCGTTGCTGCATGTAGTATCGTTGCCCGTGAGTTGTGTAGCTATTACCTGCATTATATCATCAGAGCCTAGGTAAGACAAGAGTAGAGGAACAAAATTAACAGTCACTGCTGCAAGTAGCAGAAAATCGAGATTATTATGGTCTGTCTCGCCTTCATCCAGCCTTATGAGAATATATATGGAAATGGCTTGCATAGCAGTGAGCAATTCCCATTTGTTTAACCTCTGGTGCTAAAATAGTCCATCAACTCCTCGTAACTCTCTTTCCGGAACCGCTGTAAACTTAACTTACCTCTTCACATATGCGTTCGCATTCTAACCTCACGTTTTCCCAGAACAACCTTCGACCCCCCTTGACCTCATGGCTGATCATATGCACTAAGTTGATGCAGTTACTAAGTGGGTTTAAGTGATTGTCATCGACGTAACAAGACATCATCCGCGAATGGATATAAGGCGGAAGGGTATTCTGACGCATCATCATCAGAGGATACGATTTCAAGGTATGTGATATAAGATTAGTGATTCCCCTGACTCCGGCTCTCACACTCGGTCGACGGATAAGTAAACGAGGAGCACAATTTGGTAGCAGTGGTATCGCCGCCTTAAGAGAAGCACCGGTAGGCCGAACGTGAACTACTTCGTCTGTCGAAGACATCGGGCGATGAGCTAACGATGAGCGTCGTGATGAACCATTCTGGGCACTTATGTCATTTAGTTGCGGAGTGAGGAAACTGGTGAAGTCAATGCTTGAGTCACCCCAGTTCATTCCAAGATTCCCAAACTCAGGGTCTGTTAGGGCAAATGTGGTATTAAGAATCACATCGTGATTGTTTGCATCTCGGCAATTTTCAATACCGGGAGGATCTATCACCAATGATACATCCCTCTCCCGCCATTCGGTAGACGTGTTGTCACTGCCGTGGGTTCTTGATACTGTGTTTCTAGATGAGTTCGTTGGATACCGGCATTCGGTAGCCTTGGTTATACACCTGGAGCATATGGGCAGCTTGTTGTCACAGCGTGCTTTTGCTCTTGCACAGCAAATGCAGGACCGAGATCGAGTAGTGCTGCCAGATCCTCGGGATCGACAGTAGTAACCGTGCCTCTTCAGTGTCGATTCTAAGAAACGCACAGTTAGTACAAGTTCGGAGTCTCAGGATGGCATTCTGTAGAAGCGCCGCTCACGCTTATCAAATGGCTTATTGCATTGTTTGCACCGCAGAACGGGTTGTACATCTACTTCGGACATTTCCAAACTTGGCTGCAATGAGCCGTACAAATTTTGAAGGGGAAGATTGATATGGAAATCCGTTGTATTTATTGGTGTTTGTATTTGTAAGCACGAATATCCCCGTTCAAAATTGGTTGTCGGGCGGAACAATTTGTAAATGCCAAGAACTAGTCTCTCTCCTTCTCTCGCGAACCTAGAATTAACATTATTGGATTCAAATATCCGACAACGCACTGGAGAATTGGGATGGCTTTCAAATTGCCCAGTCTCATCTTCAAACTGGAGCTGCTGGCCTGCTTATATATAAATATGGGCACCGTCGCTGAAAGTATATGTCTTTCACTACACAATCATATCTATCTTTCCAAGTAACCCCAGTACATCTCCTAATCATTATGGCCCCCTTTCCATCCCCGACCTCAACATGGCACACAGAAACTTATGAATCACTGTCTCCCTCTCGTCCTGAGCTTTCCGCCAAAGGCAAGATCGTGGTAGTGACGGGAGGTGGGACCGGCATCGGTGCAGAAACCGCTCACTACTTTGCTGAAGCAGGTGCGTCTCGCATTGCTCTCCTTGGCCGTCGAGAGCAGCCGCTTCTCGACACGAAGACCTCCATCGAGCACAAATTCCCTGGGGTCGAGGTTTTCGTCGCCCCCACCGATGTCACAAAAAAGAGCGAAGTTGACATTGCCTTTGGCAAATTTGCCGGTAACCAAAAAATACACGTGCTGGTGAGCAACGCGGCGATAATTGGACCCCAGGATCCGGTAGGGGTTGTAGATGGTGACAACTTTCTCGAAGCTACTCATCAAAACCTCAGAGGAGCGTTATTCGTTGCGCAAGCGTTTCTGCACCATGCTTCGGTGGACGCAGTGGCGATCGATGTCTCTTCATCTGCCGCACACCTCAATTTTGGGCCCGGATTTGCTTCATATAGTGTTGCCAAACTAGCCGTATATAGGCTGTGGGATACTCTAGCCTTCGCAAACCCAGAACTGAGTATCTTCCATGTGCAGCCAGGTGTCGTTGATACCGCCATGAATAGAGAAGCGGGGGGTATCGCTGCTCTCGGCTTTGAGGATGATAGTAAGTGGCATAGCCGCTTGTCGAGTGAAGAACTATGAACCTGACTTCTGCTTAGTCTCCCTACCAGCGAGCTTCAATGTTTGGCTAGCCAGTCCTGAAGCGCGATTTCTCAAAGGAAAGTTTCTGTGGGCAAATTGGGATGTAGACGAGCTCAAGGCGAAGGCCCAGGAAATTGAAAAGAGTACGTATCTTAACATTGGGCTTACTGGATGGCCATTTCAAAGCACCGGTTGGGAACCTTCGTGGAAAGCATGACACTAGTCTCAATGCTCTTTCAGCATTTGGCAAATCAGAAGCCTGAGAAGACAATATAGATGCAGCTTTTTGTCGGCCGATACGATACTTACTATATATTAAAGTTCCTCTAGTATTGCACACCAGGACCTCTTAGCATATGAGTATACTTCTTAGCTTTGTACTTCCGTGCTCAGCTACGACGATGACTGAGTTTATTATAGCCTTCCCATATCGACTATTTGTATCATTCATTCAGAATATCACCTATAAACTTTACATGTGAGACGTCATTTCTCAAATTGGAGCGGTGTAGGGTTCTGTACGCGTCAATATACCGTTATAGTAAGCCTTCAAACTTTGAAAAACAGATTGAAAGAGCTAGATTCCAGTTGTTTATTAAGAAAATTTCTAAAAATCAAAAGGGTTAGTGCTAAGCCAAGAGAAGTCGCGCGGATCCAAACTCAAATCAAACGCTGTACTATATTCTTCAGAAATAAGCTCGGGTACAACTCTGTGTTGGAAATGTGGCATTTGCAGACGAGGATCTCCAGTAAAAATAGTTAGGTTGTAAGGTAAATCTGACGCAGGTTGAGCACCGGGCTCGCCATGTCCTTCTCTCCCCGCTCCACTGTACTCTGAATCCTCGATGTGCGGAGCTACTGAATCTGTATTTGAATCTTGGTTCAAAGTCAGAGGAGCTCCTTGTTGCTGTTGCATCCGTTGTGAGTAAATAGCTGGAACTTCATCGAATAGTACATGCAAAGCTGTAACAAGTCTTGCAATAGAATCGCTAAAGGAAATGTATCCTTCAAGGATATTCATAGCCATTCCCCAAGATTCTAGAATTGATTTCTCGCCAATCTCAGAGAGAATTGAGGCCTTAAGTCGGGCAGCGATAAGCACAGTTGCGGCGCTATACACAAAGAGAACATTGTACCACCAAACGGCCACAAATCCTATAGCTTCCCAGTCAGGGGATCGATTTGAGTAAACAAGATTAATAGCTTCCTGGGCAATCTTGATACAGACAATGGAGCACTGGTGCGACACTCTAGTAGAAAGATCGGTACCAAACGAGGTATTGTTGTCAGAATAATCCATTTCACTTGCTACAAACGCGGTCAATATTGGACGAAGAGAGAGGAGCTTCATATGTAGGAATCTATAAAATGAATTGCCTTGGTTAGCCTTTGCTCGATAAGCGCTAGTCTTAGGTAATGTAGACGTGATTATTGTTTACCTTTGTCGCAAGACCACCGCTTGACGGAGAAATGTACAG
Organism: Xylogone sp. PMI_703; assembly: GCA_021399445.1. Lineage (NCBI taxonomy): Eukaryota > Fungi > Ascomycota > Leotiomycetes > Xylogone > Xylogone sp. PMI_703. The sequence goes on from JAJTUQ010000003.1 coordinate 233,040, forward strand.
CGAGTGTCAGAACATTTGCCACACTTTGCCTCTTGAAGTTGATCATGAAAATTCTTCAAATACGTTGGCACTTTGCTCTCCCAAATCATCAAATTACGGTCGATGTCCAGAATCGAAAGGCTCCTTTCACTTGATGCATGGAGACTAAAATATGTGTCGTGTTTATCAGCTGAAGGATTTCCATATTTTGGCTGTGGCGTGTAGAATTCAAATAGTATCTCATACGTGATCGAATACAATTTGATAATCTGGATGAAGAAGTCTATCAGCGATGGTGAACATGCATGTTCTACTGCGGCTGTTGGTTCCGGTGACTCCGTATCAATAGCCATTGGTAATGGTACTGCTACCGCAATAGATCTCTCAATCATGGTTGGTCGGCCATAGGTCATAGCTAGAGCTCGATCCATGAGGACGCAGCCGTGCCAGACTCTCCGGACCAATTCGCGCATTCTCAGAGACGGTATTTGAGCACTGGTTTCTGGAAGGTGCAGGCCAATACTCAGCGCAGTACGCACCGCATGGCCCACACACATCCAACATTGATGTGGCTCATTCGTGCTTTGTAGATATTGAGCAAATAGTAAGAAGCATTGGACGGTTCGGAGTGAACCAGGCTTCCAAAAGCTTAGAAAACCCTTTGCTCTTTGAAAGAATATTTCCGCTGATATCCGCCTGTCTCTTTGACTTGAATTCACGCTTGCCCGGCAACCCATGGCAAAAATGGTGTTAATCATAGACAAGAATTCCGTTTCGTCGTCTGGTAAGCCTTGGCCAGTCCAAAGGCTCTCATAATATGATACCAACTCAATCTTATCAGTAAATGGGTAGATTGGCCAACCCGTATGCCAATATATGGACATGAACATGTCAGCCTTTTTTCTGGATGGTAGTTCATAGTCACTCGTATCTTGTCCACGTTCACCATTCTTGCTTTCAATCCCTAGAAGGACCAGGCTGTTAACATCCGCGTGGGGCGTCTTGGATCCTAGTGGGCCGATCCTCCGATCAACAGCTCTACGAATCTGAGATACGAAACTGCCCGCGCTGGAACTTCCAAAAATGCCCAGTCGGTCTCCATCCCCATCAATTGATCCAATCATAGCATTTATTGGACTGATAGTTTCCATCGAAGGTTGTAATGGCTGGGACTCTGGGTAACTATGAGGCATAGTGTCTCCTGGATCTGAAGACACCCGCCCCGCGTGAATTTCAGGTAGGATGGTTCTGTAAGAAGACGCAGGGAACGTTTCCCGGCCGCTAGTAGCACCTAGATAGTTTTCGTCATGTTGTTCCAAAGGTTTAGCATTCCGAGCCGGGAGGGAAGCATCAGAATTGACATCATCCTTCTCTTCTAATTCCTTGATGCGCTTCTGGAGGCCGAGGATACGACCCCGCAACAGATGGCTCTCACTGCGAGAGGCTCTGTGATGTAGCCAACTGCAATGAACACCTGAGTCCCTACGCTTTAGACACCGGCTGCACACTTGATATGAGCGTCAGTAAATAGTAGATTCCATAATGGAGGATACGGGGTTTTATAAATGTTGGCAGCTGGCCATAGAAGGTTTTTGAATGAAGGGGTTAGATAGTCCGTTAAAGTCCTTACCTGGCTGGACACCATCACACTTGATCTGATATTGTTAGCTGCGACTATTGCTGGGCATCAGGACAAGCTACCATGGGGATATGGTGTTAGATTATCCCCTTACCTTGCGTATGCGACATTGGTCGCAGGCGACCGTAACCTTCTGCCTCTTCAGCCGTAGAGGGGAGTCTAAGGGGTCGCTGTCTGGAGGTCTTGCTGCTGTCGGGGTGGCAAGTGATGGAGCTGCTAGTCTGGACTCCATCTAGCGTGGTCATGGCGGGTTAGGAAGACACAGGAGACGGAAGACGCAAGAGACTCAGGACACCTAGGAGACACACGGCTTTAGTCCGAGGAGTTCGGACGTGTTATTATTGTATTGAAACCCGGGCCGTAAAACACCCGACCAGTGAGTGGTTGGTTTCCGGAAGCGGTTGCAGCCGTTCCGCGTCCCCTGCTTTGTCTCCACCGGGCGGTCCAACACGCGCGAAAGAGGATTATTAATTACTGTATTACACCCGTACAGCACCACCACGAATCCCCACATGTCCCTCCAGAGACACCGCAATGTAGTGATCCACAGTGCAATAGCTGTTAGCACACGGGCCTGGAGCTTTTCCCCCCAGTACTGTACAAGGGATGAGTAGAGCTAGACGGAGGGTCATCTCAAGAACAGCACATGTGTGCAAAGCTTGGTATCGGGTCAACTTTCAGTGACTGGGGCATTTACGTACTTTCATTTCACAAAATCTGCAAAAGGTAGAACGGAACTCATTACTAACTAGCCTCTTACCCTTCCCTCTTAACACTACACTGCCTCAAAAACCCCTTTGCTCTCTCTATCTCATTGTTTGTCGACATTAATACGCGTAGATGAATGCAGCATTGGTGCGATCAGTCTTGTCATCATCAACCCCCATGACAATGACCCCAGATGCCGCAATCTCGGACAGCTGGAGCGCTCGCTTTGCTGCCGTTCTGCTGTTGCGATACCCATACAGAATCCGCAGCAAGGTGGCATTGATCGTGGCCGCCGAAAAAACAACCAAGACAGTGACAGTCGCGGGAAGGTACTTGGGAGCATTCTTTGCTTGGAATGTTTGAGGACCGATGATGTTAGCGACACCGAATCCTACAGCGACCACAGCATTGGCAGCGACACGCTTGGTGTAGCCAGCAGTGTTGGCTCCCACCCAACTGAAAATCAATGCCATCCCAGCTACGCAACAGTTGATGAGGTAGATACCTGCAAGTTTGCCTGGCCTGCTGCTTTCAAAGGACATTAGCGCCCCACTCATGATGCCTGGAATCATAGTAAGAACAATACCCAACCACCTGGGGAAATTGCGAAGGATGGCGAAGGTGGTAATTAGCGTTGCGGTGATACTCACGACCCCGGAGGGCATGTTCAGAAGTGCAGCCTGCTTTGGGGTATAACCAAAACCGAGTATCAGTGTTGAGGAAAATGTCGTGATAACCCCACTCGGGATCACGACCAAAATGGTCAGCAGTAATAAGAGCCACATTTGAAGATCCGTAAATGCGTCCACAATTTCAGAATAGCGGAAAACCTGTGGACCGTTGCCGGCTTGATCAATAGCTAGTTTGTGATAGATGACTGCTTTTTCCTCGGCCGTGAGAAACTTGGCACTCTCCACAGAGGACGGAAGGAAAGTCAATATAACAAGTGCCATGACTATGTTGACAGCCCCAACAACGACCATCATAATCCGCCATGAGCTAAATCCCTTCGACATGGAGCCGTGCTGGACTGCGAATGATATCAAGCCGCCAAAAAGCTGCCCCGCACCAAGCCCAGAATACCATATGCCGTATCGTGGACCTGACTGGCGCTTCGTATACCACATCGCGGTCGTTAAAACCAGGCAGGGACTGATGCTGGCCTCAAAACATCCCAGAAGGACTCTCAGTGCCAGCAATGAAGCGTAGTCCTTCACTGCAGCGGAACAGCATATTGTAATACCCCAACAGAGGATATTGAGGCCCAGAACCCTGGGGATTGAAAACTTCTGAAGCAAGTATCCTTGAGGAATCTCTGCTATACAGAACGCAATAAAAAAGGCTGTTGCCAGCCAGGTGAAGTCATTACCTGTCATGTGTAAGTCTTTCTGGAGACCCATGACGTTAGCGTAGTTCACGATGACTTTGTCGAGGAACTGGAGGAAGTATGCCATGAACATTATCGGAACAATTCTCCAGTCGATTTTGCGAAGAATTCTAGAATCCTCATCTTTGTTGGGAAGGAGGTCCTGAAGAGCCTTTTCTTCCTCGCTCTCCCTATACTGAGAAATACCAGTGGTAACAGAATTCTTCATTTCGTTGCTGCTGTGGTTTTACTCATATTAGGCTTAGATGCAATGGAGAGCTATGAGCACTAGGTGAAAAATGAAGTTCAGGGGAAGATAATCTTTTACTAGCAAAATAATGGAGCTGGAAAAGGGCGTAATGACAACGAAAGAAGTGGCACAGGAGAATATGTATGGATGCTGAATGGGACCAAAGTAAAGAGTCCCAATACAAGGAAGCAGGTATGGGTGCAATCTTCCAGTTACTGCGCAGACGGCCAAATTGGTGCGCCCCTGCCGCCAAACGGATGGTGATCCGGTACGCCACAGGGTCTCTTCCAAAGTCCGTACGTTCTTGGCAGACCAACTCACCCTGGTTGTTTTGATAGCCTGTCGAGCCTGTCGACTTACCAACAATAATCTACGGCCATACACAGTTTGTCTGTTCATTAGCTTGGAGCATTTGTCAAGTTTAGTGAGCCTTCATGGTCAAAAACAAAAAAGCTGATGACTTTGCTAGCAAACCAATCAACAACTAACTGGATTACAGTACTGGTCTCCCGTATTCCATCATAAGGCAAGAAGAATCTTTTCCATATCTTCCTGGGATATTATTGAAACGTCCATGCGAGATAATAACTTATAAATAGTCGCAACTTCTTCCTTGCGTGGCTTTGGCATCGGCGGTCGCATGAAAGGCGAATCCACGACTCCACGAAGCCAAGTTGCCGTCTTATATCGAATATGAAGCCGTCCATAATGCTCATACACATATTCATGAAGCTCTGCAAGTCCACCGTCCCAGATTTTCCGCGCTTGCGAAATATCATTTGCTCTCCATGCCTTGATATGCGCGATCATCGGTTCCAGGGCGTAGTTGAACGACCCAGTCACGGTTCCATCGAGGTAACCTGATGCGAGATTCTCATGGAAATTGACCGCAGCAGCGCCTAGGATGGCCACATGTCTATCCATCAATCGCATCGCCCGACTCACTTTCCGATACCCTTCGTAGTTGTACACCATTTTCCATCCGACAATCTGTGGGAATCGAGTCAACATCTGCATCGTCGGCTCAAGCGGTAGCCCAACTCCGTATGCTGCGGTCGGACTTGCGGTTGGATGGACAATAATGGGTGTATTGGGAAGGGCCTTCACAAGCTCCGCGGTCATGTCGCCGAAAACCTCGGGGTAGCGAACTGAGTCCCATGCGATCGTGATATCCATCGAACCAACTGGTGGCATGAGAAACAAACCATCAACCCCGGCATCCGCCGCTGTGACCGCGGCTTCGACCAGCGCTTTGGTCGAGTTCGCCTGGAAACCGGAGAAAACCAACATTTTGCCCCCAGCTTCTTCAAGCGCAATCTTGATCAGGCGCAGTTGCTCTTCAGGGCTGAGACAAAAAACCTCGCCAGCCTCGGGGTTCACAATCAGGGCAAGGTCCGGCGTACTCTCGTGTGCCTTGAGGAAGTATTGGATGAGCTTGCGAAACCCCTTCTCGTCTATTGTTTCGTCTGCATTCAGCGGAGTAATCACTGCAACGAAGAGGCAGTTATAATTTTTTGTGTTGGATTCCATTGTGGAAAAATATGAGTTGAAATCGGTTACTTTCGTCCAAAGATGAATCTGGTTTGCGTTGTTGAGATGCTTGAAAAATGGCTGCTATTTTATTGATAGCACCAATCTCAGATTAAAAGGCAACATAGGTAAAGGCCTTGTAATCTAGCCTCACTTCCAGAAAGAGGAGGCTATTTATCCAAGGTTACCTTCCTAAACAACGAATGCGTGCAGATGTCAGGACAACCAATCGGGAGATGATGCGAACATTGGCTCGGAAGCCGGCCGATATTGTAATGAGGGACCGACGGATTGATTAGATCCTCCCACAAAGCAAACTTTTACAGTAAATTGTCGTATCTTGATGCACTGAAGGGTTAAATATAGATTAATAGCCACAAGAATGATAAAGTCTAGCAACTGCCATTCTACTACCAATATCATTGGGAACGTTTATCTGAGGCGCATTTTTCCACGAGAATGCTTTAAAGAAGAGCGTAAAAGCTTCGCCGTACAGTGCGATTTAAATAGGTCGAACTGGGGCTTGGCTATTATTTACTCTAGGTAAATTTAACGTAATCTGCCACAGAACGTGGAGGTAAAACTTTTTACCATCCAATATCTAATTGAAATCTCGTAAATTGGAGAAGTTAGGGTGAAAGTCCTGAGCATTGGGAACCAGATCGGTGTAACCTCCAAGGCAATCTAGAATAGAAGGACCATTTCCAATATTCTCCAAAGCAAATATCGAGTTGTCCAATCCTGCAGGAATAAACTCCACCCCCAAATCATTGATTACCGGTTGTTGGTAATACTCATTCATGGCTATCTTTAAACTTTTTGAAACACTGCATAGTGGATGTCTAGGCTGGACTCTTTCCGAGCAAGCAGAATATACTTCAGCCAGGCGACTTAATGATGCGGCAACCTCGTTCTTGTCGATGTGGAGCATGGTGGTCTCCCTTCTGCAAATCTTTATTAGGAATATGGACGCAAAAGCAATCATGGTACCGAAATACGATGGTAACATTTCTAGACGCCTTTGGATCTCGTATCCACAGGCAACAGACCGAACGATTGCAAGAGCACTTTCGACGCCGCCACGCTCAAACTTTTCCAGTCTATGGGAAGTTGCTGATGACCTCGTAGATTTCTGAGAAGAGCCTCTGAAAGTATGAGAGAAGAGATATAGTTTTGCACAGTGGAAATGTAAATCAAAGAGCTGGTCGGAAAAGTCGTTGGGACCTTCATCCATAGTGATCGCACCAAAGACAGTTGAGCGACAGAGATCGAAGCTACGGTTCAGAGAATCCAGTTCGGCGATTCGGTCAATGGCAATAGTGGCTTCCGTATCGGCTCCAAAGATATCGAAAACACGACTATTTATGGACCAGAGTTCGACCTCACTAACAAGTTTTTCATCGGCCGGGATGCAGAGATCGCTTTCCAGAAAAGCTCTTGGGTTTTTCAGAGACCGGAACTCCCTTGTCATGGGCGGTTTGCCGTATATGAGGGAGCAGTGATGATCGCATATATATACCAGGAAATATAATCTAGTACGCTCGTAACATTCTCGCTTTACGTGTGGCATTTTTGTGATGCACCGATGGAGATCCAGATCAGTCGCAATGCGAACGGCTATCAAATTATCAGTCCTTCTGATATTATCCTGCGATATGTATCTCCAATTAATAAACATACCTAGCCCAATAAGTGTTGATGAAACTTTATTTAACCAAAATGCACCAATACAAAGAGCTCGGACATCGTCACGGCTATAGTTTCGTGAAAACAGTCTACTCGATACTTCTTTTATAAAAGCGTCGAAGCACTTTTTATGGCCAGCCAGATCCTCACGGAGAGAACCTACCGTACAGATGGCAGCTGTTAGAAGTGAAGAACGAGCCCGGATGTTAGCAAGGCAGTCGTCTTCGGCTAAAATTCGACCAACACAGGAATCCATAGATTTATGATATATCTTGAAATACCCTTCCGCCGCTTCGAGAGATACTAACCCGGCGCTGATCAGGTCCGGTTTATAGAGAGGCTGCGTTCCATACTCCGTAAAGGCAAGGTTTACTATAGAGGACCCTGGAAAGGAACCGAGATGGCATGAGAGGTTCAAAGAAACCTCGCCCGTATTTTCAGGTGGTGGAGGCAGTGAATCAGATTTAAATTCTTCCAATTCACTGTTACTTTCTATAATCGCTGATGGCGAAGCTTGAGCATCTGAACTGGAAGCTGGAAGATCGTTTTGTTGACTGTCAGGCTGATTAACGACAATTCCGCAACTGTCTTCAAGTTTCTTCATCCGTTGTTCTATACCCTCTTTCCATCTAAATGATAGGTGAGAATTTAATGCGCCTAGAGTAAAATCGTGGACGAGTCTGCTTACCCTACATCATTCTCCAGAATCATTTGAAGGCTCTTATTAACCGTGCATGGAAGTCCACGAGCTTTGCAACGACTGCATGGAGGGTTCAAACCATTCATATGGCATTTTATCTAAAAGCAGTCTCAGCTCCGTACCATGTGTAGCTGATGGATTTTGCCCTACTTTTTGTTTGCGGCATGCTACACATGCAGTTATTTTCCGGGTGATATCTGGGATCCTTCTATCGCCGAAGGAGTCCCGCAAAGCCATTGCTGACGAAGACAGAGACATATTTTCACAATCTCAAAATTGCATATAGCATAAGACCCGGGAGAACTAGCCCTTTGTGTCAGAATCCAAGATGGACATAGTATAAGGAGGTCTGCTGTTACATTCTGGCGAGAAAAGTATCCAAATCAGAGCCAGGTAATAAAGCTCATGGACTTGACCAGATAATATGGTGGAGCTCTACGGGTATTAGACTTACTCTATAAACCCAATAGCGACGTGATGATTGTGGTTGACTCCGTTGCGTCGTGTGTACGAGTAGTTAAATTCAGTTAATCTGTTTGTAGTTACGTACACGAAGGTGATGAGTCAGCTGTGCAGCTCCCCGGCGAATGGGGGGTGACTTCTCCCACCACGTGTTTCTGGCGAATTAGCTGATACTCTTAATATCTCCATAACCTGCTGGCGGTAGCAGAATAATACATCCTCGGGTATATATATTTATGTTTTATGCATTCATAGGTACATGTTCTACTTAGCGGAAATTGGCATTTCGCCCAAAGAGCTAAAGGGATTGAAAGGGGGTTTGGATGGTTATTAAAAGCAATTGGATCGAGTTGAAATTCACCCACGAAGACGGGAATTTTTACTCTGGGACGTTATAATCAGTCATGGGGCTATCAAATAGATAATAAACTACGCCTTTACAGCTGGTCTCTCAATGCGGCTTGCTCCAGCAGCTCCCGTCTTTGGCGCAAATGGTGCTGCAAAACCGTATCTCTTCCAACCTGCTTCATAATCCTGGTCCGGATTTCTTTCTATATCCGACATTAGTATAGTTTCTTAATACAACTGGGTTACTCGGAGAAGGCTTGCCATGATCTGGAGGGAAAACAACTCGTCTGTGTTCATAGTACTTGTCACGCAAATCCGTCCCGTCAGCGGTTGAGTGATAAGTGGCATAGATCATAGTGCGAAAAGTATCCGTACGGTTCGGCCCTGAGCGGTGGGCAAGATGAGAGCCGAAGAAGAGGATGTCACCTACTTCGTGTCAGGATAAAACTCAACACTAAATGATGTATGGGAGAGCCTACCAGGTCGTAAGGGAACAGGCACCCACTCATGTCTCTCCTCCCACTCAGGAGCGATGCGACCGCCGTCCACAAAATCAATATCCATATTGTGGGAGCCTGGGACTACTTCCAGGTGGCCATTTTTCTGATTCGATTCATCTACACAGATATTTGCGGTGATGTGCTTAATTTTTCCAATATGATCATACGCTGGTGCATCGGTGTGAGCTTGAAATCCGTTGCCATTGGGGCCCTTGTAGTTAATTTTATCTTTAAACAGAAGCATATCCTGGTTGTAGTAATGACAGTTAGCATCCTTCAATCATATTTACCGTCATAATAGACAGATATCGGATGATATGTAATCTTGCTAACAGGGAGTAAACTTACATGATCTGCTAATTGGTGCAGAATGATGCCCAACTCATCTCCACATAACAATGTCTTCAATCCCGGATGGTAATCAACGAAGCACTCCGTTCGCATCAATTGACTCTCGCCTTTTTCATTAATCTCATCATATGGCATCCATTTCCCATGTTCTCTGGGCCACGAATGCACCTCATCAGCCCATATCTGTAGTTGTACACCTGTTACCAGCCTATGCTCGCTTGCTTTGACAAGATGATATCCATCCTTATGATACTTCTCAAGCTGATCAGCTGAGAGCTGATAGGATGACATTCTGATGGATGCTGCCTCCCTTTTAGAAGGTGAAGGACTAAGCACAATTGCAGGCGTAAAGAATCACCTCGAATACAGCTGAGGTGAGTCTGTATGTCGTCGTTACTTCGCGATGGAATGACGAGTACACTATAATATTTCTCTGAATCGCGGCTTGTCTAGCGTTAGCTCCGGTAGCTATGGATGTGTCGGCCTTCGTGCCGGTGATTGATCGACCCCGTCCATCTCGCACTTCTCACCGATGTCGTTACTGCGTCCCGCACTCCTGAAATTAGATAGTATCCACAAACCGTGTGAGAACTGCCTGGACGCAAATTTTTCTTTTGACTCATCTCTAATAAATTTGTGTCTGTGAATGATAGTTCTAATACTACGACGAAATTAGACCGAAGGACGTACTTCCTACGTAAATAGACATGCAACCCTCATCTCTATTTCCCTTCTTCACTCATCCTCAACGGCATCCTTATTTGAAGCCTTTCTATTATCCAATACCAAGCAACTATGGTGGCAATGCTGTCCCTCAATGTTCAAGCCAACGTGCAAGAGACCGTTAAGCAACTTTTCTCCTATATTCGTGCACAAGGTGACAATGGTTACATGGGCGAACGTGTCAGTCAACTTGAACATGCGCTACAATGTGCGCACCAAGCGCGCGTCTCTGGAGCGGATAATGAGACTATTCTCGCAGCTTTACTGCATGATATCGGTCATTTTATACCCTTATATGCAGATATGCCGGCTATGATTGCCCCAGATGGAAGTGAGCTAGGGCGTGGTAGTCACGACGTATTCGGGGAGAAGTATTTAAGACACCTTGGGTTTAGTGATAAAATTTGCCAACTTGTCGGCGCGCATGTGCTAGCAAAGAAGTACCTAACGGCTACTGATGAGCAGTACTATGAGCGTTTAAGTGATAGAAGTAAGCAAACTTTAAAGATACAAGGAGGACCATTCAGTAAGGAGGAAGTTGAGGCGGCAAAAAGAGATCCACTACTTCAAGAAAAGCTGAATATAAGGATATGGGACGACAGAGCAAAGGTGTCCGGCGCACCTGTTGAGCCTCTTACTGACTATGAGGCAATGGCCGCGGAGTCACTACTCAGTAAGAACATACTATCTTCATTTCAAAAGAGCCTACAATTTACTAATAAAGTTATTTAGAGTCCCGGTCACATATCACTCTCCATCACCGTTCCTATGCTCTCCCTAGAAAACCCACTGTCGTTGTTTGTGTTGATGGTTTTGATCCAACTTATTTGTCAGCTGGTATATCCTCCGGCATCCTCCCTAATCTCTCGAACGCCATCTCCTCCGGCTTTCATGCACCAGCTACATCCTGTATGCCCTCGTTCACTAATCCTAACAATGTTAGTATTGTCACTGGTGTACCGCCAACTATCCATGGGATTGCTGGAAACTTTTACCTGGATCCTATTACGAAAGAAGAACGCATGGTCCTTGATGACACATTGCTCCGTGGCTCTACAATCTTACAGCTAATGTCTGCACGGGGGGTACGAGTAGCCGCAGTGACGGCGAAGGACAAGCTACGACGAATCCTCAGCCATGGTCTTGATCCCTCAAGGTCAATTTGTTTCTCCGCTGAATACGCAAACAAGGCCAGTCTAGAAGAGAACGGCATATCCAATGTAGAGGAGTATGTTGGCAGACCTGCGCCACCACAATACAGCGGGGATCTCAGCATATATGTTCTTGATGCAGGCATAAAGCTTTTGCAAGATGATCGAGCGGAGCTTTTCTACCTTACACTATCAGATTTTATTCAACATAAGCATGCACCAGGCTCTGAGGAGGCGAACGACTTTATGACCACATTAGATAATCGAATCGGAAGGCTAGTAGATATGGGCGCAAACGTGGTTATTACGGGGGACCATGGTATGAGCGACAAATCAAAGAGTGATGGGAGCCCAAACGTATTATATGTACAAGACGTACTAGAAGATAAATGGGGTAAGGGATGTGCAAGGGTGATTTGTCCAATAACAGACCCGTTTGTGAAGCATCATGGAGCATTAGGTGGGTTTGTGAGAGTTCACGTTGAAGATCAGCGAGCTGTTGGGGAAATGATTCAGCTTATGAAGACACAGCCGGAGGTAGAAATTGCTCTTGCGGCTGAGGAAGCAGCATCTCAACTCGAATTACCTCTTGATCGTGAGGGCGATTTTGTGGTTATATCCGTCAAGGGCGCTGCTCTTGGTTCTAGAAAAGAGGAGCATGACTTGACCAACCTCAAAGGCCATCGATTAAGAACTCATGGTGGCATTTCAGAGCAGGATATCCCATTGATTATGACTAGTCCTGCCAAGAAGGAAGCTTACGAGAATAAGAAGCAATGGAGGAACTATGACGCATTTGATCTGGCGTTGAACTATGCGGCATAGGTAAATGTGTAATAACGTGGGAATTTTCACAATTTCAATCACGCTCTGGATTCAAAATAGATTGGTCAGAATACTCTACTGAATTTTTGTGTCCCCAATCGAGTAAATGCATACATATATCACAATTTACTATGATAGCAGAATAACTAAGATTATTTCCATACTGGTTAACAACCACAAGTGACTTGCTGTAGCATTGATAAATTAAGTTTGGAATGTAATTCATCCTTGTTTTTTTGTACTTTAAAATGATATATCTCCAAATAGAACAAGTGACACCCTCGCATGAACAAGTATATGATTCAGAATGAGTTCTATTCTTTACGCACGTGACCGCTGCTGCTCCGAACAACCTCGCACTTCTCACCGATATCGACTTTCGAATCTCCACGTTTGCTAGGAGCTTTGACACTTTGTCCTACCACGTTTACAGTTCGCACGCGTTGTGGCGACGCCCATCTACACGTACCCCCCAAATTTAGAATTCCTACATGTGTTTTGCCTTGGCCACTCCCTAGCTATCTACATTAGGACCTCCGCCACATAATCTGCGGTTCGTTTGCGAAGGCATATTCCCGTGCCACATTTCCCTGAATCTCACAGACGTCTGTCGATATCCTTTATCTTGCCGATGAATAACAAGTTAGACTCAAATGTTGAAAACACGTGGGAAAGTCCTCCGGCTCTCGATGCTCCTAGCAACCGGCTATTGGCCGCGATTCCGAGCCGGTCTCTTATGCTATCACCAACTCCCGAATAATGACAATATAACGAATTGTTCTATAAATTCCTGATACATGGGTCTTCCGTTCAACTCAGGCGTTGTCCATAGCTCATTATGCGATGATCTCCTCTATCAAGCAATAATCTCTATAATTTTGTCCCTGCTCCAAAATATTTAGCCCCTCAAAATGGAGAATGCCAAACCTAGGAGACAGATTTGGGTTGATAACATCAAGTTTTTACTTGTCGCCGGTGGTGGCCTCTTTGGTGATGGGTATCTAAATCAGACAATTGGTCTTGGTAAGGAATTCTGCGGAAAGAAGAGTATACTGACGTGAAATGCTGATACCCTGGAACAGTGGTTCCCATGATCGGTTATCTCTACTTCCAAGATACCAAGAACACACCGTCCGCAATCCAAGCTGACGAAATCAAGGGTTCTTTTTCCGTAGGAATGATTTTTGAGCAGCTCTTATTTGGGACTCTCGGTGATGCCCTTGGGAGACAACGAGTCTACGGAAAAGAATGCTTGTTCGCTATATTTGGTACCCTACTAGTAGTTCTTTTACCATGGAAAGGCCTATCCCATCAAGGCGTGGTAGCTTGGCTAGCAGTCTTCCGTGCAGTCACCGGGATGGGAACCGGAGGAGGTATGTAGTAATACTCTTCGTATATAGCCGTGTGAGATTGTAACTGCTCTATGAGTTCAGATTATCCAATGACTTCGACATTATCCGCTGAGCATAGGATTATTGGAAGCCGGGCAAAGTTGATTCTCCTAGTGTTTGCCTTTCTGGCGCTTGGCACGCTTACTGCAGCGGTTGTATATGTCATTCTCCTTGCAGCCTTTAAGTCTGCCGTCGAATCTGATATTCGCCACCTCGAATAGGTTTGGCGGCTTTTTGTTAGGTTTGGGTATCATCCCTGCTGTATTCACTCTCTATGCACGTCTTCAGATGAAAGAGACGGTACCGTATGAGAAATGTAAGTGAATAAGTGTCCCAACCAAATAGACTCGTACTGAATCTGGTCCGCACGAATAGATGTTGCGAAAGACACTAGCCTTAAAGACAGCACCAAACGTGGATATGGCACTCAATGGCGTGATTTTTCCGCTTATTTCTCGGAGTGGAGACATGCAAAAGTTCTAATTGCCGTATCAATGGCTTGGCTTCTTTTGTAAGAATGCTATCCCAACGACCCTACATCTTTCTGATCACTTCTCAGTGACATTGCGTATTACGGAATCAGCTTAAACCAGTCTATTATTCTTAAAGATATTGGATTTGGTGCGGGGAAGTCGGCATGGGAGACACTCCATAACACTGCTGTGGGCAATGTCATTGTCTCATTCGCTGTACGTATCTGCCTCCTTCACTCCTGCACGGCAACTGACCTGAACGTTAATGTAGGGACAGTTACCTGGGTCCTGGATAGGCGTATTTCTCCCAGACATTTTTGGCCGACGTAGCCTTCTAATCTGGTCTTCCCTCTTGACAGCTGTGTTGTACGCCGTCTGGGCAGGTGTCAATGATCAAGCAAGCTCGGGTGGTCTTATCACCTTATTTACTCTATCTCAACTGACACTCAATTTCGGCCCCACTACTATGACATTCCTTTTACCTGTCAAACTCTTTCCAACCCGCGTTCGAGGAACCGCGCACGGAATCGCGGCAGCTTCAGGAAAATGCGGCGCCATCTTGACAGCTTTCGCATTCGGCACCATCAATGATACACTTGGTCTTCGTGGGGCCCTCGGCTTGTTTGCCGGCGTTATGGTCCTAGTTGCCGGTACAGGACTGTGGATACCCGAGACCAAGGGCATGACGCTGGATCAGATCGAAACTGGAGTTCTGTATGGAGATGTAATTGAGGAGGATGGGGCTATTTCCAGTGACTCCAGCATTAACAAATCTGACCAGAAAGGGTTAAATAGTGGAGTTCAAGTACAGAGTGTTCAGATGAGCGTGTAAATAAGGACTGCAATTCATGAGAAATTGCAATAATTGTTAACTGTTTATAATGCAAGCTTGACGCTCTCTTCACGCATGAGTGGGAAATGTCGAAAAGGTCGGGCTAGATATTCCTTGGCTGCACAGATGCGGAACTTATTAGTAAGAATCAGAATTAAAATCGTTGAACACCCAGATTTATCTTTGACCAGTCAGATTAGAACTACTTTATATAGTCCCCCATTATAAGCTGTGGAGGGCCGCCAAGGAGCGGCAGCAGGATAGATAGACATCGACAGCAGCGGACCCCATAAGACATCTAGCATCAGGACGGCATTCTCCGCAGTCAACATCATGGGCTGGGGCGCCCTGTGCTTTAATCAATGGATACAGGCTGTCAAGCATGCCCCAGAGTATCAAACCAGCAATAATCACTGGAGGTGCCATATATAGTAGGTACTCAATATGGCTTCGCAGATTCTTCACTACATTCCGGACTCTTGGGGCCCTGAGGTGGATATGGCCTAACAAGAGTGCCACTATCCTGGAGGCCATATATAGTGATGATGAATTCGCTGATGGGAGAGGAGATCAAGAAAACGAGATGGTCATCGGTAGAGAGTAATTAATATCTAGTTTAATCCTGCCATATTAGGTGTATAAAAATAGAAATTCGAAACTGGAATCGAAGTCGAAATATTGCGAATGTAATATTCAAGTTTCAGTTTCCGTACTCCATGTAGCCTATAATAACTAGAATGTCAACGTACTGCATTATATTGTAGTATACTGTATGCATAAACGATTTTAAATGCTGCAGTCCTTGACTTCTTGTGCAGCTGAGAGCATCAACTGCCCGAGCACGTCACTATAGGCTGAACCTTTTCCTCGATCATGAAGAGCTCTCAATTCAATGATTATATCACTTTGATTTTCCCAAATGTGAATAGATGAATAATAATAGTTATTGAAACATCTGCGCCACTTGGATTTTATGCAATTCCTCGTGAGTTTGTGTGATTACTGTATCGTGACTAGTTCACTCCTAGACTCGCACTTTTCCCGACATGATATAATCCTCTATATCATCGTGGTAAGACGAGCACACGCGTCACGTGGCTCCCGTGCCTGGCAAGTAGGCATAACTTGCAGCTTTTAGAGCCATAATAGTCAACTGCCTTCTTCCGTATTTTATCGGGCCATAGCCTGTGGTTGGTTAGTCATTTAATTGTAGCCACCGCTATTGCATCTCTGTATCACTACGCGGCTTCAGAGCTTCGCTGTCACAAGCCTTAATCATACGACTAACCTGCTTGCGCTATAAGGAGCATATATTGTAAATTCAGGTGATCCAATGATTCAGTCATTGTTCTATAAATTTAGAATAACTTGGGCCAAGGTGTGAAACGCTTAGGAATCTTCAGTACACGCCAAGAAATATACCAAAAGTCGAGGCGATTGACCATTGGAAGGTATTGTCGCAGTAACCGCATGTCAACTGTAGGATTGATGGACCCTGTACCAATATCGGTAGACCCTTACGTGTGCAGTCAGATGGCTATCTCGCGGGGTACTCGTACAGGTGGGCACTCTTACCCCCGGTACTGCACTGTAAGAATACGGCAGGTATTGCGACAGGGCGTGGCCACATCGAGAGTTGTTCCGTTAGGCTGGGAGCGGAGTGGGAGCGGACCAACGTACCCGCTGGCCCATCCGTCAGGCGTACATACAGTACTGTACTATGCTACTGGGTACAGTTATATTGCTGCTACCGTACTTAGGCTACGATAAATGGGGGAGTGGACCTGTCGATGCCTTGCGTAAAACACGCTAGCCAACGGGCCTTCTGGGCGAGGCACAGCACAGTACCTCCGCACATCACCAAAACTGCGACCGGTGCTACAGCGATTAAGATCCGTATAGCGCTAGCAACGGGCGGCATATACGCGGAAACACGCGAGAACACGCGAGAGTCCTGCCATATGAAGTATGAGACACTCCTATTCCGGTATTAAAAATGTGAGATTAATACTTAATAAAAGGCAAGCTCCTCGCTCAGCCCTCTACCTTGCTAGCGGGTACTGTACTCCACCGCTGTACCTTCGTAGAGGTTATCTGTGCTGTGGGCCTTTCCAGGGTCCCATTTGCCACGGTTACTGGTACTGTGATTTGACTCCCAACCACGCGAAAGGTTGTGACAGTGAGCTCTGTGGCATCCAGGTCTGCCAGTGAGCAAGTACGGCTGTAGTGGTAGTTCTCAACGAAAATGATGATGAGAACATCAATTTTCCCAATGTCGTTAGTCGGCGCTCCAATTTGCCGTATTCTGCATAATTCACGATCCAGGACTATACGGAGGACTCCAAGATGCAGGGTCCTGGCTCCAACACATGCCCAGAGGGTTAGCTAGTAGCTAGGATCTGGAGGATTGCACTGCTCCTTATCTCTCTTCGCCCCGTAAGCGCAGTAGGGGGTCCCTCCTCTGCGTTCTAAATCTCGTAGCATCTGACTCTTGGCATTCGGCGTGCATTCTCTAGACGCTGCCGCTGTTCACCCCGCACCCAGAGGCTTGCGACCTGGAACGCCTCTCCCTGCTTAAACAGGACATAAGAAGAGCCGAACCTTCGGGACCGTCCGTCACCAGCCAGATGAGGCGTCCCACAAGATCTCGGTGGCAGGCGTTCGCCGTGCTGGTCGAAGGGTTGAATCTCCCGCTCCCGATCTCCGTCGATGCAAGAGGCACCACAAGGCGCCGTAGAAGGGAGGATGCTGCAGCCAAGTCTTTTGACGCTCACACGCGCGGGCCAACTCCCATTGTCAGCGCCCGTCCGCCCCAGAGCGTCGGAGACACAACGCGCCACCAGATGTTCTCCCATTGGATGCGGTCCCTTCTAAGCTCAGGATTGCCATTCTGCAATTTTGCCGATTACTGATGATCGCCCTCTGAATGTGAGCGAATGCACGATACGTATAGGCGAAGACCGTTGCTGTGGCTTGCTAGCTGGCAATGGGGAGGGTGGCATCAAAACCACAACCACTCCTCTTCCACAGTCCCGAGGTTCCTCTTGAGTCGAGATCGAGGGATGAGTGATCCCGTGGACTCCCAGTGGCATCATTACCTATCCCACAAGCCTAGTACTTCCTAACTTCAAGCTAAAGACCGTGGATCAAACGTGCAGCCCTCGCCTGAGTACGCAGCTTTGCCTACGGAGTAGCATCTGGCCTTAGCTCATGGAAGCAATCTTATGGACCCGGGAGGCAGCACTGGGCTCTAAAACGGACTATAGTCATTCGGCGGCAGCCGCCGTGGTTTAGAGTATTTGCGCATTCAGGGACCTACTCTCACCATAGGGTCGGACTTCGAATTCGGGTAGAAAACAAGGAAATAAGGCTGTGCCCGGACTCCACGCAACCCAAATTGCCAAGGGTTGAATTTTTAGGCTTTTTATCCTTTTGGATCTAAGTGACCCTATCCGGCATCTAAGTGCTGGCTTCCAGTGCTCTGGTTGATTACTAACCAGACCAGATTGGGTATTATGGACTTTTTTGCCCCAAGAGGCATTTATCCATAGGATTCCACGAAAGTGCACCGACAGAAAAGTGTGGTAATTATATTGCGGCCTGTACCACCAAGTACAGTTTTAGGTTCTTACATGTATGGGTACTGGACTTGGTTAGAAGATATTAGAGCTAGCCCTTGGCCCTGGCTCTTCTAGCATCCCCAGCCAATCATGCCGCTATCAATCAGAGGCCTAATCCAGCAAGGGCTTAGGGGCTTAGTTTTTCGTATTTATCCCAAACACCCCGCAGAACTTCCATGCAGCCCCACACGGTCGGTGCGTGCGGCCTATTGGCTCGGTCACTTGCCCCCAACCGCGGCGTGGCTGGAGTGCATCAGCTGGGCCAATCACGCCACACCCGCTTCCGCAACGGATGCTGTTATGGCCTCATTCTTCAGGCCGCAACGCAGTCACTGTACGCACGGCTTGCATCTCACTCCGCCAGGGACTTTGCAACCCATGGACTAATTGGGCATCTGTTGATGCTGAATACGGTTTCTATTGGCGAATCAAACCCGAGTCTACGGCTGGTAATTTGATTACTACGTTATTTATGCATACATGTATACATACACATACATGAGACTGGAGGGATGCGCACCAAACTAAAACCAATCTGATTTTAGGGATCCCATGGTGCTACACCAGATTAAATCAATTGCATCCCCAGCCTGGTCTGAATACCATAATCGAACATTCGGAATGTCTGCACTGCGGCCTCGTCCGTGTCTCGAACCCCTCTCGCTCCCTTAAATACTGGCTGGCCTCCTCCGCCGTGCTGCTGGGGGCAAGCTGGAGATATCCCTTTTTGTAGAGTAGCATCTGGCATCTGAATGCCACAGGACCGGTGCAGATGGCTTTGAACCACGCAGCTGGGGAGATGAGAGCGGAGGAGGAGGAGTTCGTGCGTATGTATACCTGGTGGACGGCGGTCCGCTCAGGGCACAGTAAGTCATCTTTTTGCCACACCACGCAGAGACACACACACACACACACACACACTCTCTCTCTCTCTTTCTCCTCTCCCCGGGCGCACCTGTTGGTCGAGAACTGATTTTCATCCATTGAATTAGTAGATCTAGTTGCCACCCCGAGTCAGCATGAAGATCCAGAGATTCGACACCACGACCTCACAAAGCCCGGGCCAGAAGCAACTTACGACAGTCCTGGTCTGCAACACCACACACAACCTTACATGATCAACCCTCTATCTTCGGTTGAGTTGCTCTCGGAAGAAGAGCTGAACATCTACAACGACCTGAACTTTGACTTCAACGACCTCCTGAACGGAGAGATCAATGTGGACATGATAGACATTGGCAGAGTCATGACGCCTGGCTTCACCCCCGCACCGACCCTGGCGGAGACTCCATGGCCAGAGCGGGGCGGTGAGGAAGAAGAAGAAGAAGAGGCTGAAGACGAACCAGTCGTCAATATCAAGAGTCCCGTCGCGGACGCCAATGCTGCGGAGCGCGAAATCAAACCACGGCGTCACCACACCGTGGAGAAGCGCTACCGAGCGAACCTGAACGAGAAGATTGCCTGCCTTGATCGGCTGGTCTCAGGAGAATGCAAAGATGCCATATCAGAGAAGGCTCGAGCCGAAGCGCTGGCTCAGGCTCAGGCTCAGGCAAATGGCACAGGAAAGCCCAAGGCCTACCGGCAGAACAAGACAGCAGTGCTGTCCAAGGCGATCCAGTACATACAAGATTTGCAGCAGGACAACACCAAGCTGAGGGACGGCATAGACCTGCTTAGGAAACGAGCGGTAGAGGCGCGAAAGTCCTTGGCCGAGGACGGGTTATAGCGTTTTCTTGATGGATACGCACGTATCTATCTTTTTGGATTTTATTTTCATTTTTTCTAATTTTTCTATTTTTATTTTGAGCATTTTCTTTTTTTTTTCTTCCTAATTTTCTCCTTTGGATTTTTCATTTTTCCTATTCTCTGTTTTTCCTTTGATTCCCTCTTAAACTTATTCTATTTTCTCATTTTGATCTCCCCTGGGCTATCTGGCTACCTCGATTTTACCTCTCCTTTCGAATTTCCCGGCTCTTAGTTTCCATGTTTCTTTTTCGCGGAAGCCTCATGAGCTGAGGGCCGGGCTCGAATTGCTCCCCTTCTATGCGGGGGAACAAACAGAAGGTTCCACCTATACCGTAGAGCGGTAACGCAATTAACGACCCTGATGCTGCAATGTAATTAGAGATGCAATATAAAGACGAACTTGAACGGATGCTTGTACACGTGTTCTTGCTGAAAGAGTGAACGGTTGCATTAGGATCCCAATACTGTAACGCGCTTCAGCCCAGATGGGGCAATTGGCCTGCCAATGTTGGGTTGCTGCTGGGTTGCTGCTGCTGCTGATGCCCTGGGACGCCCTGCAATCCTCTCTCCATCTATGTGATCGCACTCTAGCTACCAGTAGTTTGCCTCGTGCTTCAGCAATCAATCTTGTGGCTCCTGGCTAGTCGTAGTTATGCCTGTCATGCATATTACAGGGGCGTGTGCCATTTCCCTCGGTCCCACCGGCCGAGGGGATACGCGTATACAATGTAGCCGGCGCCGTCCCAAGTCCGTTTCGAGGCCGTGTCAAGCCTATGGGATGGCTGCAGCAGCTGGAAGAGCTTCAGCACCGGCACCAATCTGGCGCGAGGAATCGAGGAAGGAATCGATCGCGGGCCCTGGCCGGTGCTTGAGCAATTGGCAATGCGGACGGTTTCTTGAGCTTCTTGAGCTTCTTTCCCCAGCACTACCAATGTGTATTTGCACTCCTCAGATCCTCCAGCTCGCGATACTGCCAGTCTCCCAAACTCTGAGGTCGATGTTCTCGCAGTCCTTTCTTTCCCGTCTGATGTCTGTGGGCCCGTTTGGTGCGTGCTCGTGTTCTCCGCCAGCCCCTACGCTGCTGATGTTACAACACTTCCCTGTATCGCCGCCCGTCCTGTGTGGATCGAATCTCGCGTTATCTAGTTTGGTTCTGTCCTAGCCCGTTTCCCGCACCGCTCTAGCGCTATTGTTTCCTCGTATGACCCGTTCTTCCTGGCAGGCCTCGCATTCCAAGGCCACTGGGCAGACGTTTCTCGATGCTTGGCCGCAAGCTCACAGGCACAGCGTGCCCGGCGCAGGCAGCCCCCGGTCTTGATTGCTGTAGGCTGCCAAAGCTCGCCGCGCGGAGGTCGGTGGAGCTGCTTGGCTGGCTGGCTGGCTGGCTGGGCTCTGATTGCTCTGCGACGTTAGGTGGGTATATTAGAGCGATGACCGGCGACCCGGTGCTGTGGTCTCAGAGAGGGGCAGGCTGCTGGCTCAACTAGCACCACCAGCCAAGCCGGCCGGCTCACTGGGTCTCGCGCCGAGATGGAAAGTCTAATTTGAGGTTCAACTTGGGCTGCCGGTGGAGAAGATGGCGAATGCTACCGATACTGCCCAGCGAGGACGGTCGGGGGAAAGTCAGCTGGAGTTGACCTGTACGTGTATACGGTACGTGCTGACCATCTATCCTCCTATGCTTGAATCAATAGTCAACGGCGCAATTCATCATCGATGGTTTGGGTTCACGTAGGCTCGTCACCACGACGTTCGTCCATCGAGCGCCACCACAACGCTCTTCTACCCCCAGGGGTGCGGGCTCGGTCTCGCTTTGTATACGGATGAAGGTCTAGGCGTGGGAAGTCGCCTAGTTTATGTCTGCCCGGAAATGCCCCTGGCCATATACGGAGGCGGATAGGTCCTAAGCAAGACCTGGCCTAGAGTGGGCGTTTGCACCAGAACGCTTGCAACAGCAGTGGCACCACCATTGCCTGCACGTGCCGCCACGTCCACCATCCGCCCACCGACTTCCGCGTATGGGGAGAAAGGCTCGTGCCGGCAAAGCTTGCCACAGTAGTACCGCTAGTACCAGACGTTATGGCACAGCAACATCGATTGAGCCAATGTCACGGGGTTTTCGACTAGGCTCTGTTTCCGGGGAGGACACCTAGGCACTGCCGCGACGGGCCTGGCGTGAGCGAACTGGGGTTGAGGCAGATGCTCATGGGAATCTGATGAGATTTCTATGCTTACTGTAGAAGAAGATAGAATCTCCTATGCTTATTATTAGTATTTAAGTCAACCGGTTTGTCCGAGGGTCTGAACTCTAATCTCAGTTACACAGGACTTCGGGATGTCGGTGAAAAGCACCAAGCTGGCTGACCTTCTTCGCGTTGGACAGTCGGTTATCAGTAGGAATGGTTAACAGTATTGCTCTTGATTGATGGGATCAGCTAGTTATTATTCTTGTTTTATTTTTTTTTCCCCAATCTTGTAGATCATAGACGCTAGAGTGTAATAAAATGAGTATATCGACAGCTAATAAGATAAGTCTCGGCATTATAAGATGATATATTTATGCCTTCATTGATATAGTTTGAAGCTTATAGACTTGAGCTTGAAAATATCTATTCTGATAAAAACGGTGGATAGAGTGAGTGCGAGTTCGCCAAAAGTTGCTTGCTGATTGATCATCCAAACATTGTGCTTGAGATTATATAGAGGGCGGTATGGAAACACGCCCGTAATACTAGTCTGATCTTCCCCTCCTATGCATTACCCAAGCCTGCCGTTGCACATATGATTACGGCCACCCTCCATATTAAGTACGAGTACTAGTACTGAGCTGCTGGTTAGTATCCCCGTGTAAGTCGGACACCATCCTAACTTGAGGCTGTAGAACTTGTCCGACAACCTCAACAACTGCCCTACTATTGAAGACTTATTTTGGCTTGAAAGCTCTCGCAAATTAGGCACCGGCCTGGTATACTCCTCTCCACCATCCAGTCCACCCGGAGTACATAAGACCTGAAATGCTTGTCTCAGCTGCCTTAAACCTGAGCTTCCAACTTCTACAAGATGGCCAAGTTCTGGCAAATAAGAATCTCTGAATTTTTTGGAATCGGCTGGTTGTCCTCCATGGTCCGTTTAGGCGAAGACCACAATTCCTGGTGGCATCAGGGCATGATACTTGTAATTTGTATTCACCTTTATTCTGGCTTTTTTTTTCGCTGCCAGATATTGGGTACGTGGCCTCATGGAGCGCTTTCTTGGCCACCGAAATGATCCCACTCAAGCAGGCAATATGTGCTGTAAATATACCGAGTATATATCATGCGCGCTACAGCGGGATCCAAATAGACTGGCCCATGGTTTGCTGTCTCGAGACTGCTCTTTGCTGGCATCAACCTCTAGCGACTGGTGGAATCCTATAACAGATTCTTACATTCATCTTTTCACATTCGCTAGTAGATGGCTGTATGAGGAAGCCGGATTCTGCTTCTATTGGAAATATAGGAGAGGATTGTTGCGACCATTGTTGTTTCTACACTCTCATGATGTGTTTTTATATGAGAGTCTGACTGATTTTTCAACTTTTCGTCTGTATGAACATTTGCCAATATTGGAGGTTTTAGAGCAAGAAGTCATCGATTATATTAATCATAGATAGAGCGGTATGTTTTACTTCTGCTTAGAAAGTTTTCTCTATTGAATAGGTTTAAGCACTCGACATTTGAAAATGTGAAATTAAAAGCAATGCTCCCACATTCACACCTGTCATTTATCGAATGGGATAGGTTCTTTACCAGTGGCACTTGTGATATCCTTTCAATTATAATAATGGTTTTTTGCTCGAATGCTAAAGCTGATACAAAACCATACTGAATTTATAGGTTATGAGAGCACTTCTTTAGTTTGAATGACTTGAATATGAATATGTTAACTACTAGGACACAAGAGATAATGCAAGTATCTGAAGATTTAATCCTTGTAAGATTATGAAAGTAGAAGTCCAAATCGATAAAAGACGTTGACATAGATACTGGATATTACTTTGAACGTAGAAGCCTTCATTATAATATAATGAAAGCTTTAGGACACAGAAGCAAAATGTTGGAGACAAGACAAAAGGTAGAGGACAGGTATAGGGAGTGAGTCACCGGATTGCCTGAGAAGCCCACGGTTACGAATGATTCCATGCTTAATAGATTCATGGCCATACCAGACCTCCACCCATATATAATTATAATGCTGCGTTGCTGAAACAACAACCGGGATAGCCATTATATGTAATATTCATTAAGGATCGTTCGTTAATCTTCCCGTTTATATAACACCAGGCGCCTGAAGAAACCAGTTATAGGAGATTAGGTATGTCAGTAGCGGTATCTCACACTTCAACGTTGACACTGGTAACCGTAGTTGTGGTTCGGGATTTCAGGCCATCAAGTCCGGCTTGATCGACGTCCATCACAGAGGGCGATATCTCGTCCATAAGAGAGTAGACTGGAAGATTATGAATCGGCACAAACGCATCTTTTGTCAATCTGGTAGTATATTCTCCAGTAAACACTCCTATTTCGAAAGAATTGACTTTGCTGCTGCGGTCCCTTGCTTGCAGGCAAGACTGGATCAAGCCATCTAGAGGCAAATACACAAGGCGATCGCATCCGAGCTCGTGGCAGATTTCTTTGGTGGTTTTAGAATAGGCAATTAGCTTCTCTTTCCTGCTGAGATTAATTCCATAGATGTGGTTATGCCTGGGAGATGTCAGTCTTGTAATGATAAGAAACATAAGGCCGCGTGTTTGAGGAATCCCACCTGATTGGGGGTGAGCAAGAAGCAAAAAACACCTTCTTTGCTCCGGCATTTCGTGCTATCTTTATGATTTCCCTTGAAGTTGTTCCTCTTACAATACTATCATCAATGATCAGGATATTTCGGCCTACGAATTCTTCCTCGACTGCGGTAATCTTGCGCCACACCCCGGTTCTGCGTTGGCTCTGTCCGGGAGTAATGAACGTCCTAAAGACATAGCGATTTTTAACCAAACCTTGCGAGTAAGGCTTGTTCAGGTGCTGAGCAGCTGCGAGTGCACATGTATTGCTGGTTTCTGGAACGGGCATGATGACATCAATGTCGTCCAAGCTGTTGCCAAATTCAATTTTGAGGGCTTTAGTAAGAGCAATCCCCATATTTTGCCGGCTCTTATGAACACTAATTCCATCCATCACACTCTCAGGGCGAGCAAAGTACACATACTCGAAGATATCAGGAGTATAGGATAAGGCTGGACGAACTGTTTTCAATAACGGCCTGTCACTCGTCGCAGGAAAGATGACGGCTTGCCCTGTTATCCTATCAGAATGTCTCACTCACAATATACAGGATATGGTATGCAACTATCCCTAATGGAACTTACCGGGTTCTACATCTCTGATGTTCGTGAAATCTAACTTGTTAAGTGCTACGCTCTCACTACTGAACATATAGTCGATGGATCCATCCGCGTTCTCTCTCTCTCCGTACACGAGGGGTTTGATGCCGTGCGCATCACGAAATCCTACTAAACCAAGCCCGGAGATCATCATGATGCAGGCAAAGGAGCCCTCGCACAAGGCGTATAACTCAGCCAAAGCATCAAAAATTGACTTGATCGTAATCGATTTGCGCGTGATGCACTTCTGCATCAGCTCCTCCATAAAGATGCAGAGCAATAGCTCCGAATCTGAACCGGCATGGAGCAAAGAACTGGCTCCGAGATGTTTTTGTAGGAAATCCGTATTCACGATATTTCCATTCTGCAGCAACAATGGTCAGACTCAAACAGAACTTAATTGAGAGGTACTGACGTGGACTAAGTGTATCTCCAGTGGATATTGCCGTGTGAATGGCTGGGCTTCGGAGCAATGTAGCGATCCTGAAGTGGGATACCTCACTATGGAAATTGACCAAGTCAGACTACACACTACTACATACAGCACCAGACGGACTGATGTGAATACGTACAGTGCCCTATACCCATGTGCCCATTCAACTCAGCAATTGAGGCGCCTTTCGCCCCAAATACTTCTGTCGTTAAACCAATTCCCTTGTGCTGGTATGATTGTCCGTACTCGTCTGAAGTAGCAATGCCGGCGGCGTCTTGGCCCCGGTGCTGAAGGATTATTCCAGCTTCCAGTAATTCAGGAGCAGCAGCATGTTGCGTATTACCCAACAGCAGGCCATTAATTCCGCACATAGTGGCTAAAGAAGGATCGCTGAAGCAGTGTTCAGCAGTAGATTGTCTCGAACAATAATTATTACTCAGATTATTTTCCCTGGTGGTAGATGAGCGAGTCGGGGAGTTAACTTCAGCACCATCATGGTAGGCGGGGCCGAAGATCGATTCTATAGCAATTAATACTCAACAAATCCGTGATCTATACAAAGCCATGGTTTGAAGGGGCAAACGTCCAGATGAACTGCGCCGGGTCGCATTGTGCTATCCCAGGGCAAGCAGGGCCTTGCGTGATTGGGTCGCGTCATGTAAGAGTGGGTAGAAACGTTCAAGCGCCCGTTGTCCAGAGAGAGTGGAAGTGAAGGCTTGAAGCTGGCACGAGAGAAGGGACGATGGGCCAAAGTGATGGATGATGCCACTGCCCTTACAGCATCGGAAGGGGCCGAAGCCCAACCCGCTCCCCTTCCTGCATGTTGGAGCATGGCACCTACTGCACCGCATGATGCCACGCTGCCACGCTTGGCTGCCCTGATACCGCATACAGGGGGCTGGCATCTCAGATGTTGCGCTCGGAGATGCTGGCGAGATTATCCGCGGCGCTCTCATGGCCTAGTAACAGTTCGGTCCTGGCATCATCAGCAGAGTCGCAGAGTGATGCTTCCCCAATGGTCTGTGCCTTCCTGGCTCAGGAGCTCTTGATGGCTCGCGGTCAAGTATATTTCGTTATAACTGATCTGCTTCTTCGCGGTCGCAGTCCAATAGGTCTTACCGTGTTTCTTCTCGCCCTCCCCCCAGACTTCTGTCTCCTATTTTCCCATTGCCATTGTATACCAGAGCAGAACACTTCAAGCTGGTTCTTCTCCCGTTCATTACACTCACTATCCATCGCCATAACCCGGCGCTCTCATTGTTGCTGCCATCACATCATAATCATGTCCTACGAAGAACAGTTTGGCGAGATCCAGGAGTATTCCTCCCCAATTAACCTGACTGACCAGAAATCCCCCGTTCGAATAGTTACGACTGCCTTAGACGCGGTTGATTCTTCTACAGCTAGTTTGGAGACTTCGCCTCGCTCCACTGAGGCGACTGCCCAGCTCGACCTCCCATTGCTCTCCCCAGAGCCTGTCCAGGCCTTCTGTGTTCAACATAGAGTAGCAGTGACCGACCTATGCTTGGCTGCATGGCTGATGGTTCTCGCTCAAGATGGACATACACAGTCACCTCAGACGGAATATCTAGTTTCCGTCAAGGACATCACTGGTCCTACTATTGACCAAACCATCACTAATGGAGCTGCCGCACCTCGAGTTTGCCGGGTGCAGCTTCGAGGCAGCGATTCTGCCCTTTGCCTCGTTAAACGTGTATATACTAACAGGCGTGATTTAGTTGGCAAGGAACTAACCCACAGCAACTCTCAATTTCTTGATCAACATATATTTAGCTTATTGACCTTCAGCCCCAATTCGCCATCAGAATTTTATTCAGATGACCCCGATTTCAAGGTAGGTTGAATCCTACCACCAAGTTGTCCTTGGCTA
Source organism: Xylogone sp. PMI_703 (assembly GCA_021399445.1). Lineage (NCBI taxonomy): Eukaryota > Fungi > Ascomycota > Leotiomycetes > Xylogone > Xylogone sp. PMI_703. The sequence continues at coordinate 261,063 of JAJTUQ010000003.1, forward strand.
AGACTTTTTGGAGCACGATGTCTGCATCAACTTCACGAGCACAGGCACCGGGATTGAAGGAATCATGTTTTATCGCACATCATCTCTTACGGATGCGCTTGCCAAATCTCTTGCCCGGAGTTTCGCGCGGAAAGTGGAAGCCATTATTGATGACCATGAACTTTGCATTGAGGACTTGCAAGCCATGACAAACATTTCACCAGCGGTTACGGATACGTCATCATCCGAAATGGGCGATGATACAGGTCTTGAAAACTTACTATCGGAAGCAGCTCTCCAATGTGGCGTGGAAGCAGAGTTAATTGAGGATATTTACCCATCTACTCCGCTTCAAGAGGGACTTATGGCACTTACGGCCAAGCAGCCTGGGCTATATACTGGACAAGCTGCTTTCCGTCTTCCCCCGTCGCTGAATTTAGATGGATTTCGTGCCGCTTGGGAGCTAGTTGTTCAGGAGCGCGAAATCTTGCGTACTAGACTTGTCAGTCTGGGAAGTCAGGGCACACTACAGGTAGTTCTGGATCAGCCGCTGGTGTGGGATTCAGGAGAGACTTATGAATCCTATATCAAGATGGTAAAGTCAGAGCCAATGGGTTTTGGTAAACCACTAAGTCGATACGCCATTATCGATTCTTATTTCATTCTCACCATTCACCACGCTATATATGATGGCTGGTCTTTTCCATTACTCTTCCAAGATGTTGTGATGGCATACACAGAGCATACCATTGTCGACCGTGTACCATTCCAGTACTTTGTCCAATATCTGCAGGATATGGATCGAGACCAAGCAAGGTCGTACTGGGAGACGCAACTCTCCGGAAGCAGTGGTGTTAAATTCCCAAATAGTTCCTTATCTACACAGAATCCTCTCCCACAGAGCAGTTTGACTCGAGAGGTGTCGTTTACATCAGCCCCGGAGACCTTTATGAAAACTTCACTTATCAGGGCTGCCTGGGCCCTGGTTATTTCAAGGTACACAGATGACGATGATGTCATCTTCGGTGAGACCGTTTCTGGGCGAAATGTCCCTATTCGGGGGATTGAGGGAATACTTGGAAGCACTGTCGCTACGCTACCCATACGGATCCGCGTGGATAAGGGCGCTTCTATAAAACAATTCTTGCAGAATGTCCACGAGCAATCAGTTTCGATGATGCAATTCGAACAGATTGGATTGCAAGAAATCAAAAAATTTAGTTCTGATGCGCGTGACGCTTGCGATTTTCAACATCTCATTACAATCAAGCCAGAGGATGAATGGGGTGGCGAATTCAGCAAGCTTGGGATCGAACCCGTCGATATAGAAGTTGAGAATTTTTACAGTTATCCCTTGATAATGGAATTTACGCTGCTTCAGACCGGCGTCCGAGTTAAAGCTATCTTTGACAAGAATGTAATTGATTCTCAGCAAATAGCGCGAATACTTAATCAATTCGAAGCCATTGTAGGCGAGATCCAAGACGGGAATACCACTGTCGGTAGCCTTGGCAAAATCACTGCCCGCGACGTGGAAGAGATCAGCAATTGGAACGCAAGTCTACCAGAGACTGTTGATGCATGCGTTCATGACCTGATTGTAGAGAAAGCACTCTTACAACCAAGTGCTGAAGCAGTTTGTTCATGGGACGGCAGCTTTAGCTATAATGAGCTCGACAGCCTCTCAACCAAGCTGGCCCACCGTTTGAGTAGCCTCGGCGTTTCAGCGGAAGAATTTGTTCCCTTCTGTCTGGAAAAGTCAAAATGGACAGTCGTCACTATCCTGGCAATCATGAAAAGTGGAGGAGTTTGTGTTCCACTCGAGCCGGCGCATCCTCAGCAACGGCACGAGAACATTATCAGCCAAATCAATGCTAAGTTGGTCATCATATCGCCTAGGGTATCCGGACAATGCCCTTGGTTGAGTTCCAAAGCATTCATTGTGAATGATTCTGTCTCGCAGCTTCCGGTTCTTGATAAGCAACTTCCTACGGTGAAGCCAGAGAATGCTGTTTACGTGATATTTACTTCGGGTAGCACTGGAACGCCCAAAGGAGTAGTCTGGGAGCACAGAACTTTGGCCTCTAGTTGTAAGGCACATGGGGTTGGGCTGAAGTTCATCGATAGATCCAGATTCCTCCAGTTTGCAGCACATGTATTTGATGTTAGTGTATCCGAGATTGTCACCGTGCTGGTGCATGGTGGTTGCATATGTATACCATCCGACCAAGAGCGATTAGGGGATATCGGTCGTTTCATACGAGAAAAACAAGTGGATTGGGCATTCCTTACGCCAACTCTCGCCCGTCTAGTTAAGCCTGAAGATGTACCGTGTCTCAAGACACTTGTTCTTGGCGGGGAATCAATTGGTCAGGATAACGTAGAACGTTGGCGCCCACACCTACAACTCATGATAACTTATGGTCCAGCTGAGTCTTGTATCTATTGCTCATCGAATGAGGTGTCTGAGGACGGAAAAGCAGAAACGATCGGTAAAGCGGTTGGGTCCAACCACTGGATCACAGATAGCAACGACCCTTCGAAACTTATGCCTATTGGGGCCGTTGGTGAAATTCTTGTTGAGGGTCCGATTTTAGCACGGGGGTACTTGAATGATGTCAATAAGACAAGCTCCTCTTTTGTCGTCGATCTTCCATGGGCTCAACCAAATAATGCAGGCCAGAAGCGCCGATTCTACCGAACAGGAGACTTGGGAAAATACAATTGTGATGGATTTATAGACTTCGTTGGGCGAAAAGACGGTCAAATTAAACTTCGAGGTCAACGCCTCGAAATGAATGAGGTTGAGCAAAAGTTATCCCGTGTTGAGGAAGTCAAACATGTTGTTGTGGCCTTCCCAACATCAGGACCATACCACAGAAAGCTTGTGGCAGCGGTGGAGTTGCACCATGAGATGGGTTTCAATGATAACAGTACAACCCTAGAACTCTTCCCTTCTTCACGGAGTGAACAATCGATATCGTTGTTATCAAAAATCCGCAGGGAGGTTTGGCAAATTCTGCCAGAATACATGATACCAAGTGTCTGGATACCTCTTCTCAATATCCCCAAAAATACTTCGGGCAAGGTAGACAGATCATATGTGAAGCAATGGATATCTGCAGTTGACTATGATACATCAGCGTTGATATCTGAGCTGTCAGTAGAGAAGGATTTCACGCAGCCAAACACTCCATTAGAAAGAGAATTACAGCAGATTTGGGGGGAGATTCTCAATATTCCGTTGAAGCAGATTGGAATTGATATGCCATTCCTTAGACTGGGGGGCGATTCTATCAGCGCTATGCAAGTGATGGCAAAGTGTTATGCTAATAACATTGCAATAACGACTCAGCAAATTCTTCGACACCAAACGATCGAGAGGCTAGCGTTAGAAGCAAAACCTCTTCAACTCGATCACAATATTACTATAGAAGAAGATTCAATGCCGTTTGAGCTTTCTCCTATCCAACAACTTCATATAAGGCGGGGATCGGGTGGTGATAACTTCTCTCAGAGCTTCCTGCTTCAGATACATCAGAAGATCTCGCCTCAAAGACTCTATGATGCAATTGAGATGCTCGTAGAAAGGCACTCCATGCTCCGTGCCAAGTTCATCCAATCTTCAGAAAGCGAATGGGCTCAGCAGATCATGCCATATACGCGCGGTCTCTTCTCATATAGCACTTCTGAGATTCTGAATGCAAGTGTGGAAGAGCTTGAGCCGTCCATTACTAAGACACAGAGTTGCTTGAATATGCGAAATGGCCTCGTATTTGCTGTACATGTATTTATCACACAACAAGGAGATTCGGTTGTCCTATTTACGGCCCACCATCTTGTTATTGACCTGGTTTCCTGGAGAATCATTTTATCGGAGCTCGAGGAAATACTTAAACATGAAAATGCTTTAACAACAGCGCCCTTATCTTTCCAAACCTGGAGCCGGATGCAGGCCGATTATGCCCATGATTCTTTAGCGTCCTTACCACCGTTGGACATTCCTCGAGCCGACTATGATTACTGGGGTATGGTCAATATCCCTAATGTGACCTGCGATACAATCGCTTCAACCTTTTCAATTTCTGAAGAGTTAACTTTGAAGCTGTTAGAGTGTAATAAAATATTCAAGACGGAGTTGCTCGATTTATTAATATCTGCCGTCACATACTCCTTTTCACAGACATTCCAAGATCGATCAATACCTCCCGTTTTCGTTGAAGGTCACGGGAGAGAACCATGGAGTCCGTCCATAGACTTATCGAGGACCGTTGGCTGGTTTACAACTATATACCCAATCTTTGTTCCAAATATAGCTGGCCTGATTGATACTATACGCCAAGTTAAAGATACTCGAAGACGTATCCCTGACAATGGGTGGTCGTACTTCACATCAAGTTTGCTTTGTGCTCCCGCCAAAGAAAGGTTTAGTTATGAGTTCCCATTTGAGATTCTGCTAAACTATTCTGGCGCTTATCAGCAATTGGAGCGTGAGGATGCACTTTTTAGCTTTCTACCATCAAACGCCATAGGCCTCGATTCATCTCAAATGAACCGGTTTGAGCTGTTTGACATTGAGGTCACTATGAACAAAGGTGCTTTAGAATTCCTATTCTCCTACAATACCCAAATGAAACACCAAGAAAAAATCCGCCAGTGGATCGACCAATGTCATGATGTACTTGCGCTGATGGCAGTGGAGCTTGCTTCAATGAAGCCTAGTTTAACGCCGACCGACTTTCCACTTATTACAATGACATATGCTGACATTGAGAGGATGACAAATGTATTACTACCAGAAATGGATATTGAAGATGCATACCCTTGTTCCTCTATGCAGGAGGGTATCCTGATGGCTCAGATCAAGGAACCTGAAAAATACAATGTCCAATTGGTCTTCCAGATCTCCCCTGGCCAGGATCAAAAGGACAGCATTGACGTCCAGAGACTCCAAAGTTCTTGGCAAGCAGTCGTCAATCGCCACGCAATACTCCGAACCGTGTTTATTGAAGGACTTTGTAATGACGGTGTATTCCAACAAATCGTGCTAAAAACTCATAGAGCAGATGTTTACCATATCGAATGCGAACGCAAGGAAGAGCCTATACGTCTTCTGGAAGATCACCCATTCTTTGGTTACAAGGAACATCACCCACCTCACCGTCTTGGTATATGCCGAGTGCAATCAGGTGAAGTCTACTGTCGGCTAGATATTAGCCACACCCTTAACGATGGGATGTCCACCAAGGTCATGTTGCGAGATCTTATAGACATTTATAATGGACGCTCTTTGAGCAGAACGGCACCATCATATGCGGAATATATTTCCTACTGCATCAAAAATCCAATAAGTGCTTCCATAGATTATTGGATCAACTATCTCAATGGTGTTAAGCCTTGCCATATTCCTCTGTTGGATGCAGAACCAAGCATTGATCGACAAGTACTAACTATGAATGTTGAATGCTCAGAAGCTGATACTTTGGTCTTGCGCGACTTTTGTGCTGATGTTGGGGTTACTCTTGCCAATGTCTTTCAAGCAGCGTGGGCTATTGTTCTGCGCACATATACTGGGGAGGACGATGTGTGCTTCGGTCATGTTTCTTCAGGAAGAGATCTCCTTATACCACACATTCAAGATATAGTTGGGCCTTTTATCAATATGCTTGTCTGCCGCTCAAACTTGGATAAAGAAAGACAAATTGTCGACGTTATCTGCCAGATGCAAGAAGACCATATTTCAAGTTTAACCCACCAGCGATGTTCGCTGGCGGCGATACAAAACAAGCTTAAGATCTCTAAAGAAGGTTTGTTTAACACAGGCCTGTCAGTACAGAAGATCACTCAAATGTCGAATTCAAATCTAAGTGAGGCTTCTGTGGAACAAATAGGAGGCTACGATCCTACAGAGGTAAGTACTTCTGGAATATATCTTTATACTCGGATATTACATGTACATTCTTCCTTGACCGCTATCTAACCAACTTCCAGTTTGACATCATGGTAAATGTGGCTGATTCGCCTACACAAGTTGGCATATCATTCAACTACTCGAACAGAATATCAGAATTGCAAGCTCTGCATATTTCAAAGACCTTTTCAAAGGTACTTTCCTCCATTGTGTCGCGTCCTAGTTCAAAAATCAGCAATGTAGACCCTCTAAGCGATTTTGATAAAGCCCAAATCAACAGTTGGCATGAGCAGCTACCGGACTTTTTAACCACTGAAGAGTGTATTCATGAAGCTTTTAGGTGTCGCGCAGAGTTACATCCAAATGCACCAGCAATATGTTCATGGGATAGAAACCTTACCTACGCAGAGCTAGACGACTTATCCACACGTCTTGCTAACCACCTCGTGAGTCTTGGCGTCAAGCCTGAGGCTATTGTCATGCTGTCGTTCGAGAAGTCGACCTGGGCAGTTGTTTCCATCCTAGCTGTTCTCAAAGCGGGAGGTTCTTGCGTGACGCTCGACGCATCGCTTCCGCTGGGTCGTGTCCAGAGCATTCTTCTTGCAACTGAATCTGATATAATGCTCACCTCAGCATCTCAGAGTAATATATTCACTGGTCTTTTCAAACATTCTATTTCCATCAATGAAGAATTGGTTTCTTCGCTCCCAAGTCCACTTGCTTCTACTTATGCAGCATCTATATGGCCAGATGTGCGACCTGATAACATGGCATTCGTCGTCTTTACATCTGGATCCACAGGTACACCTAAAGGTGTTATGCTAGAGCATAGAACTATATGTTTTAGCGCTAGAAGCCACGCGGAAGCTGAACACGTAGGACCTAGCTCAAGGTACCTCCAGTTTTCTGCTTTTGCTTTTGATGTGTATATATCGGAAATTTTCGTGCCACTATTATGCGGTGGCTGTGTCTGTATTGCAACGGAGGAAGAGCGAAGAACAGATATAGCTGGTGCAATTACTCGTTTTAGTGTTACTCACGCTACTCTAACTCCAACAGTTGCCACATTCTTCTCACCAAAAGATGTTCCAACTCTAAAAATGCTAGCACTCGGTGGTGAAGCCATGACTAGGGAGAATGTAGCCACCTGGGCCGGTCAAGGTCTTCACTGGTTCAATGTTTACGGTCCTTCAGAAACTTCGAATTTTGTGTGCGTAGAACCTGTCCGCACTGCCCAACCTGCCAACCTTGGACGTGGAGGGATTAAGGTGTGGCTAGTTGATATAAATAATCAGAGCAGATTGTCGCCAATTGGCTGTGTCAGTGAGCTTTACGTTGAAGGCCCAAGTTTAGCCAGGGGGTATCTGAATGATCCCGACAAGACTAAGGATTCTTTTATTACAAATCCACCATGGTTAGATAGCCCCTGTGGAGGGCCCAACGATCGAACTAATAAGGCACGGCGAGTGTATCGAACTGGTGATCTTGTTCAGTACAATCTAGACGGAACTTTCTCTTATATTGGGCGAAAAGACTCGCAGGTCAAAATCCGTGGTCAACGCCTTGAAATTGCAGAAGTCGAACATCAATTGCTTGACATAGTCGATGTTAAACATTGCTTTATTGATTATCCTAGGTCTGGACCATGCTCGAACCGAATTGTAGCTGTTATGACACTGCATGAGTTGTCGAATATTCCGGATCCTTCTATATTGAAGATTGTGACCTCGATGCATACCGGACGAATTGCTAAGAAAATATCAGCAATTCAAGACTCATTGAGTGATAAACTCCCAGCATGGATGGTGCCAAGTATATGGATCGTTGTTGAAGAATTACCCCTATCAGTCTCATTGAAATTGGACAGAAGCAGAATAAAGAGTTGGCTGAAGCAAATGAGCGATGAGACGTTCAATACAATATCACGGCTATCTCTAGAGACATCGGTTGTTCTACCCACAACGCCCTTGGAAAAACAGATCCAACAAATTTGGTGTCAAGTTCTTAATCTACCAGAGACAAAAATTGGTGTACAAACATCATTCCTCCGAGTAGGTGGCGACTCAATTACAGCAATGCAGGTTATTGCAAAGTGTCGGGCTATTAATATTTCCCTCTCAATATCTGATATCTTGCGGAATTTTACGATCTCCCAGCTGGCTGTTAGAGCACAGTCTGTTCAGAGCAATCAACTTAATGTTAAAGAAGAATATAATACGGCGTTCCATCTCTCACCAATCCAGCAAATGCATCTCAGCCGTGGTTCTGCAGGCGATAAGTTCTCTCAAAGCATATTCCTCCGCGTGAATGGAGATGTTTCATCTCAGAATATTCAGAATGCTCTTGAGATCCTTGTTGAACGGCATTCAATGCTTCGAGCAACTTTTTCGCAGTCTTCCAGTGGAGAATGGACTCAGAAGACCAGGGCCTATTCGCCAGGGCTATTCTTGTTCAGATGTTCAGAGGTGACAGATTCTAAAGAACTTGGACCTCTTGCGTCTGAAACGCAACGGGGTCTGAACTTCTATAATGGTCCCCTCTTTGCAGCCCACCTTCTATTCACTTCATCAGAAGGCACCATTCTTTTCTTAGTCGCACACCATCTTGTTATTGATTCGGTTTCGTGGCGCATATTGTTATCGAATTTGGAAGAATATCTTCAGCGGGGCAATATATCAACTCCACGACCACTACCTTTTCAAAATTGGAGTAAGGTGCAATTTGAGCAAGCAAAGACAATTAACCCTGCTGATACTTTACCTTTTGATGTTCCTATTCCAAATTATGCATACTGGGGAATGGCAGATCGTTCAAACTTGATATGTGACACAATCTGCAAAACCATTACTATCAGCTCAGCGACTACTTCGGCACTTGTGGATGAGTGTAATCGACCTATGAGGACCGAAATCCTAGACTTGTTATTATCTGCGGTTTCTCATTCGTTTGCGCGTGTATTTACGGATCGTGAGGTTCCGCCGATCTATAACGAAGGGCATGGCAGAGAACCAGGGGATGATTCGATCGATCTCTCACAGACGGTTGGATGGTTTACGACTATATATCCTATTGCTATACCAACAAGAAATAATATTGTCGATACTGTTAAAATAGCCAAAGATAACCGCCGTAAGGTACCAAGGAATGGATGGAATTACTTCACCTCTTGCACAATGTCGCCAGGAGGGAGCAAAGCTTTTGCTAGCCATTTCCCATTCGAGGTTCTACTGAACTACTCAGGCTCCTACCAGCAACTAGAGCATAAGGAGAGTCTTTTCAGTCAATTTTCAACAGAAATCACAGGTTATGTCTCCGATATTCCACAAATGTCACGTTTCGAATTATTTGGAATTGAAGCTGTCATTGATAGAGGTTCGCTGCGACTCGATTTCAACTACAACGCTCACATGAAACACCAAAGTCTTATTCAGGAATGGATTAAAGAAATTGAAATTGTGTTGGGGGAGATGCCTGCGCAAATGGCTTCCATAGAGCGACAGCTTACGTTAACCGACTTCCCCCTGTTACCATCAATGAGGTACTCCGATATTACAAAGTTGACGACTGAAGTGCTACCTCAGCTGGACATTGACAACATAGATGATATTGAGGACATATACCCCTGCACTCCAATACAAGAAGGTATGCTTGTATCTCAGATAAAAACACCTGAGAATTACAAAGTCAATAGCCTCTCTCGCGTGGTACCGGCCCCAGGACAGCCAATAATTGACGTGGAAAGACTTCAAAATGCTTGGCAAGCAGTTGTAAATCGCCATAGCATCCTCAGAACTGTTTTTATCGAAGGTCTCTCTAATGACGGCCTGTTCCAACAAATTGTGCTAAAGAAGTTTAAAGCAGACTTTTTCCGCCTGAAATGCAACAAGAGTGACGAAGCACTACGAATGCTGCAGGATTACCCCTCAACTGATTATACAGCGCTTCGTCCATCTCACCGTTTGGGAGTTTGTCAAGTTTCGTCTTCCAGCGACGTTTATTTCAGGCTAGAGATCAGCCATGCCCTGACCGACGCATTCTCCACCAAAATAATTGAAAGAGACTTTATCCAGGCTTACGCAAATGCCCTCCCAACCATTCCTGGTCCATTATACTCTGATTATATTTCTTATATTCAAGCTCAAGATATGAACGTGCCACTGGAGTTCTGGAAGAATAAGTTATCAGGTCTTAAACCATGCCACTTTCCAGTTTCGGATAGAAGCCAAAATCAGCAAATCATCAAGAAGGAAATAAAGGATATTCAGGTTCCTTTTATTAGTGCCACATCGGTTCATTCCTTCTGCGAAGAACATTCTGTGACACCATCGACGCTTTTCCAAGCTGTCTGGTCCTTTGTGCTAAAGACATACACTCAGAATAGGTCAATCTGCTTTGGATACGTATCTGCTGGACGTGATCTACCAGTTTTCCAAATTGAGGATACGGTAGGGCCATTTATTAACATGCTCGTATCTTACACCAAATTCGTTGACACGGATTCGGTAATGAGTGTTTTAAGAAATATACATACAAACTTTGTGGACAGTCTACCGCACCAGATTTGTTCTCTAGCATCGATCCAACATGAACTAGAGTCAGACGGAACCGCATTGTTCAATACATCAATGTCAATTCAAAGGAGGAGCAATTCCATCCTGGATCAGAAGAGTGAATCCGGCATCCAAATTGAATCTCTTGATGGGCAGGACCCCAATGAAGTATATATCCTCTTGTTATGTTTACATATTTTGCAACTGACTCGCCTCTAGTACGATGTTGTTGTAGGCATTTATGATTCCGATATGGCACTCGATGTTTCAATTCTTTACAACAAGAACTGCTTATCCGAAAGTTTTGCAACAAGGGTCGCACACACATTTGCGAAAGTCTTGTCTTCTATAATAGCCAGCCCAGATCAGATGGTCAAAGACTTAGATCCTCTAAGTGATTATGATAAGTCACAGATCCAGAGCTGGCATTATCCATTACCTGAGGTTGATCAACGGTGTATTCACGAAGCTTTTACCGCGCAAGCGCTAGCTCACCCCAACAACATCGCTATCTCTTCGTGGGATGGAGAGCTAACTTACGCGGAACTTGAAGACCTCTCAAATAGACTAGGCTACTACCTGTCCACTTTTTGTGGCGTTAAAGCTGAAGTTATCGTCCCCCTATGCTTTGAAAAATCGATCTGGGCTGTTGTATCAATGCTAGCAGTCCTTAAAGCAGGCGGGGCGTGCGTGAGTTTCGATATCTCGCATCCTTTCAGTAGAATGCACAATATAATCCAGGAAACAAAAGCACGTGTGATGCTCACTGGGCCAGCTCACTGTGCAAAGTTTGCTGACTCCATCGACACACTTATCACTATTGACGAATCCTTTGTTTGTTCCCTTACAGCTTGCAGTGGACCAATTTCATCCGATGTCAAACCCACCAACTTAGCCTTTATTGTCTTTACTTCTGGAACGACTGGTAAACCAAAAGGAATCATGTTAGAGCACAAAACGGTTTACTTTAGTGCTCGCTGTTTCGAGAAAGTGTGGAATATCTCCTCGGATTCCCGTTTCTTCCAATTTTCATCCTTCGCCTTTGACGTATATATAACTGAGATATTCGGGCCCCTTACTTGTGGGGCTTGCGTATGTATGCCGTCTGAAGATGAGAGAAAAAACGACCTAGGAGCTACGATTCACAGACTGCAGGCCACTCACTTGATAATTACTCCGACTATAGCTACCGTTTTACAGCCACACGAAGTGCCAAGTGTTCAGTATATGGGCCTTGGCGGTGAAGCATTGTCAAGAGAGAATCTTCTTACATGGGCAGACAAAGTCAACCTCATCAGTACATATGGGCCTTCGGAGACGTCAAACTGGGTCTCAGCACATGTGATGACAACTGCAGCAGAAAATCCCACGAACCTTGGGCGCGGTATTGATACTCACTGTTGGATTGTAGATCCGGAAAACAGAGACCGGCTGGTTCCTATTGGTTGTATCGGTGAGCTCTATGTTTCAGGCCCTTCATTGTCTCGCGGATACATAAACGATCCTATCAAAACAGAAGAAGCTTTTGGAATGTGTCCACCGTGGGCGGTAGATACTGAAGGTACACAATCTCGACGAGTTTACCGTACTGGCGATCTAGTCTGCTATAACTCGGATGGCACGTTTAACCATATGGGTCGGGGTGACTCTCAGCTTAAGATTCGTGGGCAGCGCGTCGAGCTCACTGAAATCGAGCATCACCTACTCAACGCTCCAGACACCAAATACAGCATAGTCCATGTCCCAACATCAGGTCCATTTGCAGGCCGGCTCGCAGCCGTCATGGTGCTTCATAAATTTGCTGATTTAGAGGCTCCTCAGCCTCTAAGAGTCCTATCTTCGGGCTTTAAAGAGCAGATTTCGATAGCAATGTCGTCAATACATGACTATATCGTCGAAAGATTACCAGCTTGGATGGTGCCAGAAGTGTGGATTATAGTTGAAGACCTTCCGCTTTCTATATCAGGCAAACTAGATAGAAGTTCCATACGAAACTGGGTTGCAGATATGGATAAGGAGACTTTCCAACAAGTATCTCAGCACTTTGTTGACGCCACAATCCTCCCGCCAGAAACACCCGAAGAAAAGGAGCTGCAGCAGATGTGGAGCGAAATTCTGGGAGTCAGTTCCGAGAGTATAGGAACAAACAGTTCATTCTTGCGACTAGGGGGTGATTCAATTGGTGCCATGAAGCTAGTAGCTGTCGTACGTCGTCGGACATCTTGGGCTCTCAGCGTGGCCGATATATTTCGGCATCCGACACTCTCTGCCATGGCTGCATCCGCTATTTCCGCTACTCCAGCTTCACAGGTGATTAGTACAACCGAAAATATCGCGCCATATACATTGATCGATGGATGTGATGATATTGATTCCTTGTGCAAGGTTGCTGCTGCCCAGTGCCAGGGAGTTGAGCCTAAGGATATCGAGGATATCTATCCCTCAACGACCTTACAAGAAGGCCTTCTCGCTCTATCAGCTAAGCAACCAGGAACCTACGTGGCTAGGTATGCATTTACCCTTCCTGCGCACTTGGACATAGATCGATTCAGATCTGCTTGGGATCATGTTTTCCGGCTCTATCCAATCCTTCGCACAAGGTTTATAACTACCGAGTCATTCGGTACTCTCCAGGTGGTGACAAATCATCGAATGGTTTGGTACTCTTCTAAGTCAGAAATATCTATGGAGGAGTACATAAAGCAAGACAAAGAAAGTCCTATGTCATTCGGGGCACAGCTGAGCCGATTTGCGATTGTCAATGGCCACTTCGTTATCACAGCTCACCACGCAGTCTACGACGGTTGGTCACTGCCATCCCTGATGGACGACGTAGCCAAGATATATCGTGGTATCGCACTACCAGATCGACCGCCATTCAAAAACTTTATTAGTTATATTCGAGGAATCAAAAAATCTGCCGCTGAGGAATACTGGACCAAGCAACTTGATGGTGCAAAATCAACTATGTTTCCAAAACTCCCTTCTCAATCATATCAGCCGCTTGGTAACTCGTCCATTGTGCATGAAATTTACCTACCTCCGAAGGAGAGTAGCAACATTACCGCGTCTACAGTCATTAGAGCCGCATGGGCTCTGGTGGTTGCTCGCTATAGCGACGAGCGTGATGTCACCTTTGGTGTCACTGTCTCAGGTCGCAGTGCTCCTGTAGAGGGGATTGCTGATATGATAGGAACCACAATCGCTACTGTTCCTGTGCGAGTCAACCTGGACGAAATATCCGGCATCTCTGTCTCTCATTTCCTAGAGTGGATCCAGCATCAGTGGTTTGACATGATTCCATTTGAACAAGTCGGGCTGCAAGAAATTGGAAAGCTGAGCCCAGAGGCGAGAGCTGCGTGCCGTTTCCAGAATCGTCTAATCATCCAACCGCAAGGCGGAAATGACAGTGAGTTTGAATCCATGGGAATTCGAAGTGTCGACACGGATGGGGAGAATTTCCATACCTATGCCATCACTCTAGACTGTGCTCTGCTTTCTACGGGTGTTAAGGTTACTGCTGTCTTCGATGAATCTGTGGTGAACAGTCAACAGATGGCCAGGATTCTGAATCAGTTTGAGAGTGTTATTCGGGAGCTCCAAAATGATAACGCTACAATCGATAACATTGTTAGAATCTCAGCTCAAGATCGACAAGAAATTGACAGCTGGCATGAGCCTGTGCCACCAGCAATTGAGGAATGTATACACGAGGCATTCACTCGCCAGGTTTTGGCTCAACCAGACGCTCCCGCTATATGCTCCTGGGATGGAGAGCTTACTTACACAGAACTTGACGACCTATCAACGCGGTTAGCATCTGAGCTTGTTCGTCAAGGCATCACATCCGAAAACGTGGTTCCACTTTGTTTTGACAAATCATTGCTAGTCATCATTTCAATGCTCGCGGTTCTCAAGGCCGGTGGCGCTTGTATGACATTGGATACTTCTCACCCTGTTGGCCGTATGAAAGATATGTGTCGTGAAGTCCAGCCGCGTGTTATACTCACCTCCCCCGAATATTCTGAACGTTGGCTATCTGGCGACAGCGAGGTGATTATAGTAGATGAGCAATATCTCAAATCCCTCCCCAGTCATGTAGGTCCAGTATGCACCACCGTCCAGCCTGACCATCTAGCTTTCCTTATTTTTACCTCCGGATCTACAGGAAAGCCAAAGGGAGTTATGCTGGAACACAAGTCAGTGCGTACCAGTGCACATAATGCCGCCAGACTTTTCAATGTGGGACCATCTTCACGCGGTCTACAATTTTCAGCATTTGCATTCGATGTTTACATCTACGATATATTTACCGCGCTGATGCACGGAGCCTGCGTCTGTGTCCCATCTGAAGAAGAGAGGAGAAGTAGTTCAGGATTATCTGGCGCCATAAACAAGCTTCAGGCCAGTTATGTTTATCTTACCCCAACTGTGGCTACATGGTTTGGACCAGATGACGTGCCCACGATTAAGCAAGTCGCCTTTGGTGGTGAACCTCTAACACAAGAGAATGTATCCGTATGGGCTAGTAAGGTCCGCATTGTCAACGTCTACGGGCCTTCCGAAACTTCAAATTGGGTTAGCTATAAAGTTGTGCACCCAGATACCAAACAACCCGGCAATATCGGATCGGGTCCTTATACTAATACATGGCTTGTCGACCCACACAATTCTAGTCAGCTAGCTCCAATTGGGTGTGTTGGGGAAATATATGTTGAGAGCCCTACGGTTTCTCGTGGTTACTTTAACGATCCTGTTAGGACTAAAGAATCTTTCATTATCAATCCTCCATGGGTAGAAATTCAGTCAGGCCAACGACGAATGTACCGGACAGGGGACCATGCTTGTTACAACTCCGACGGAACATTCTATTTTGTGGGACGTACAGACTCTCAACTTAAAATACGAGGCCAGAGACTAGAACTCGGCGAAATACAACATCATGTAGTTGAGTCAAAGGGTATACGACACGGCTTTGTTGATTTCCCGAAATCCGGACCCTGTGCTGGTAAGCTCATTGCGGTTATATCACTCAGTGAGTTTTCAACTGCGAGCTCAACAGCTCTCCGGCTTCTTTCAGCAGAGCGAAAGGATCGTGCATCAGAAATAATATCAAACGTCTGTGATTACATTGCTGATAGACTTCCGGCATGGATGATACCGACGGTATGGGCAGTGGTGGAAGCACTCCCAATGTCGGCATCCGGCAAATTGGATCGCGCACGATTAAGGAGCTGGACTTCCGAGATGAGTACTGAAATATTTGGCCTAATATCACATTTGTTTGTGCAATCCTTAGTTACAGAGCCCAGGACACCCACTGAGAGACTTCTCCAACAAATATGGGGTTCTGTATTGGAGGTCAAGCCGGAGAATATAGGGAGCAACAGTTCCTTCTTACGGCTTGGCGGTGACTCTATTAGTGCCATGAGACTCGTTTCCCAGTGTCATAAGAATAATCTCTACATAACAGCTTATGATATCCTCCGGGGCCATACAATCTCAGAACTTGCTGCCAAATTGGACACCATGGAGAATGAACAGAGTCTTAGGGATGCCTATACTACGAAGGCTTCACCAAATGTCTTCCCTAAGGCTCTCATCGATACAATCCAAGCACAGACACGACAAGAAACTCCTGCGATAGCTCAGATCTCTGTGGCTTCCGATTTCCAAGTTGCATCTTTTACCCAGCAAATACTTCAACAGCATGGAAACCTCAACTATTACATATTCGATATTGAAGGGCCACTCGATGTTAAGCACTTGAGATCTTGCTGTCAACTCCTACTAGAAAAGCACTCCATATTACGGAGCGTTTTCGTAGCGCACGAAAGAAGAATTTACCAAGCTGTCTTAGAGGGTATGCCAGTTAACTTTTCTCTCTTGCAAGGAAGCAAAGAGGCGTGCTACTCTATCATCAAAGAAGACCAGCAGATCGAATTCTGCCTTGGAGATATCCTTACTGCCTTCATGTTAGTTGAGGAGACCCCGAATCGACATTCACTCATAGTTCGGCTGGCACACGCCGTATACGATGGTATCTCCATTTCTAAAGTATTCCTTGACCTCCAAGAAGTATATGCTGGACGTGCAATGTCAGAGTACACTGATTTCTCGCTATATCGTCAGTTTAAGGATTCTGTATCACAAGAGAGCCAACAATATTGGCTCAGTTACCTCCAGGGAGCGAAGATGACAAAATTTCTTTCACGACCAAGGCCCTCGTATAAGGACTTCACCAATAGCTCGGTCCATCGGATGATAACTATGGCACCCTTGTCACAGAACGGTATTACCACAGCGAATATTATTAAAGGTGCTTGGGCATTGTGCTTGGCCCAATTATCAGGAGAATCCGACGTCGTGTTTGGAGAACTTGTGAACGGCCGTAGCGTGCCCGTAGCCGGTATTGACAATATGATTGGTGTTACTCTTAGTAACATCCCCGTCAGGGTGCAGCTTGACCAGTCCATGACTGTTTTGGATTTCCTCCAGAAAATTCAGGAGAGGCAGCTTGAGAGTATGCCTTTTGAATCGTTTGGCTTTAATGAAATTGTGGAACAATGCACTGAGTGGCCGCAATGGACTCAGCTCGGCTCAATCATTACGCACGACAATCTTGCTGCCCCTCATACGTCTTTCTCTACTTCAGATTGCCAATGGAATCTACGAGAAGTAAACGGCAACGGAAATGACGAAGCGGATATCGGTATCACATCGACTATTGACGGCGACAAGCTGTCTATCTCCATTGGGTTTTGCGACCGCCTACTCTCTAATGAATTTATGAACGACGTGCTCGATCAGCTCTGCTATCTCATCCAATTCTTCGCAAACTATCCACTAGATAACTTGCCTGATTATTCTTCGCCCGTTTTCAGCGAACGTATACCTTTACCACACTCCCAGGGCTTCCTACCGAAAAAACTTACTGCAGCCACACGCTCGGATGACGCCACCTTGACCGTGGTACGACAGATCTGGAACTCCGTTCTCTGCGATGAAAAACGGACATTTAGTCTTGAAGCTATTACTGAGGATACACCATTCTATAACGTATGGGGAAAGCTCATCGCAGCCGCTCAGTTCAGTTTCGCCTACCGACAGAAGGGGTTTAAAATTAGCATGGAGGAAATTATCGACCACCCTACTATTCGCACACAAGTGGACTTGTGCATTGAAAAATCTCTCCAGGGCTAAATATTGTAACCGGCGTATCGGATGGTTAAGGAAGGAGAATGGCGCAGAAAAGAATTCCTGTTTATGATTTATTGTCAGAATGGCTAAGTTATAGTTACTTATCGAGTTGTATCATAATTATTTTATAACATTCTCAATTTTTGTACAGAACCAATTCTTCTTTAGACTTTACAGTACTCCAATAGTGACACCAATATTACCGATTACTACAACCCTTTAGAAGCTTCTAGCTTCCTACCAGTCATGAAAGTCGACCGATCTGCTCTCACCTTTTGACCACTAACAGCTTGGAACTTCAACACCGTCAATAACTACTGTAACAGGAGACCAGCCTATCTACACAAGTGAATTGTCGGCAGTGAGCATTTCAATATCATTTTACGCTCTCAGTATTAAAGACTTCCATACATTATCACATCAGCGTAATTACGTAACCTTTTTTTATGTGGAAGATTACGTTAGAAGGTCATGGCAAACAATGTAAGATCATATAACCGAATTCAATATGACTATTGAACTACCTGCTATATAGTGGCCAAGTATGGCCATTCATATACATAAATATTCGCTCTAATATCGGAGTCTGATATGGCCAATAGGGCTACTATGGACTTACTTTTAGATTTCGATGCCAACAGATTACATCCGGTGACACAATACTCATAGATGCATAAGTATGTTTGCTTGGATCTCAGAAATTCGAGTATATTTGAAATTTGATCTTGTACACGCCTTCTAATGAGTGAAGTATAAGAAAACGACAATAATGAAAAGCAATCTAGCTCCGCGTATAAGATATCGTTAGGTTAGTCTAAGACTCCCCCACTTCCCACTTGTACTAACGGCCACACGGTACTACCTAGTAGTAGCATCTATCTGAGAAAGTTCCGAGAAGATACAATTATGAATCTAACATTGTTCTATTGACTCGTAATTGTAGTTTCATAGAATCGTCGTGAAGTTTCCCCTCCTTCATCCACCCGAGCTCACCCAGACACAATGGTAGAGTTTCCGTATTTACCCTTTTATTAGTAGAATGTCAGTATTGTAAACCGACTATACCAAATTACATATTACAGAATAAAAACAGAGCTCACAAATACTTCTAAGCTCCTGTTGTATATTCTCCATGACTGGCCATCAAAGAGCATCTGGTCAACAAATGCCTGGTAATTGGTATAAATTTCACCCTCCCTGTTACCGTGACCAAAGAATGTGGCGATAGCATGTGGGGCAGCCGGGGTGTGGCTCAGGCCTATTAAGTTTGCAGACTTGGCTTCCAAGATGATGCATTGTGGTATAGCTTTGTGCCATCCGATTTGAGGAGAGACTCTCGATGAAGGCGGGTATACCTACCGTTGGTGGAGACGGAAATCCGGCGGAAGAGTAATCGACGGTAACATTGGAAGTAAAGATATTGTAAAAGAGTCCATAATCGGGACCATCAACACCTAGTGGATAGGTATTGACTACGTTCTTAATTCTAGTGATTGCAGTTGCCTGATCTTGTTCGACAGCTAATTGAGCTGATATCCAAGGAAGATGGACAATCATTGATGCTATAGCGAAACTTCTATAGAGAATCATTGTTTGCTAAATCCTAAATTCCGTTCTGAGTTGGTATATTATAATTAACAAGATATCTACAAGAGCAGAAGGGCAGAGATCCCAACTTATAACCCCGCCTTCGCCTCGAGCCCTTGATTGGGATCTAGGTGATAGACATTACTGACCCCAAAGTCATCTCTAGCTTCCTTCAGTCCTCTTATGCAATGCTACATCTTGGCTTTCCCCGTCATACAGTTGCCGACACCTTTATCATTGTTTTCTCATTTTCATTCATTATTGTACATTCTATTATCATTAACATAGAGGTTCACTTCCTTTCATTACATTATTTGAAATATAAAGAATTAACTTATTATACAAATATCAACTATATCTATATATCTACATGTATTTAATGAAAGTCGCATAGTAAATATAGTTCAGGTTCTATTATAGCCATTTTAAGCGTCTAAGTAATTCTGATTAATTGCTTTAGCCTTCATTACAATGTCATTTGTCCGTTAGGTAGCGTTATCTCCAGGTCAGGTCCCCCACCCCCTCCGTGTTGTCCCTTAAATTGTAGCTTCATTCTAGCCAATGAGAATGAAACGGTAAGCAATTTACATACCAATCCTGGTTCTCTGACGTATTAATCTCCACCTTAGAAATAGTCCATTACACGCCGCCAGAAAGCGTCTTCAAGGGGTCTAACATCCTAAATTATGCTGAGCAAAATGTCTATTCGGAAGAATATGTTCCAGTTGACAGCTCTATTTGGCCTATTGCCTTGACCGGCTCATAGCTTTTTGATATTTTGTAGGGACTCAGCTATATTCGCGATTGATTAGAAAAGCACTACCTCGACCTCCAGATGACAACGGAAACTGAGGATCCTGTTATCGTTCAATGGGAGAGTTCATTATTGGCCAAGCAAAAAGAGGGGCTAGCATTGGTTACAACATGATTATAGTGCTTGCGTATGGGCTCAAGTCAGTTAAGTACGCTGATCTTTGTGTTTTTTTTGGTGCATACGATGATGGAACGTTGAAATACTTTGCACCCCCAGGTGTCAAAGGAACAGTCTCAATACCGATCTGAGATATATAATCCATGAACACCAATCACCTTCCTCGGTATATTTGGGAAATCCTACTCAAGAACCTCTTTCCGACTTCCACATTGAGCCTCCGCGGCTCGACGCAATTGCCTGGTGCCTCCGCAAAATCCTAGAATCTTTGGCTGTTATTGGAAGTATGGTGGATACTTTAACGAATTGAAGGTCCCGGTTATCCACAAAGGTGCTTCCTCTTTCGAAAGATTGAAAACAATATTACAATGTTCTCTCTATTTACAAATGCATTTATTACAATTTTATAAAATTTTGCATGTAGAATTCTTGCCTTTTAAAAAATATTGTCTAGCTATTTCCTCTTATTGAATTTTTCCTGTACATAGATCTCTAAAGGCATTGCGAATACCACTCACTTGAATAGGTGCCTAGGGAAAGCAATTAGCATTACAGGAACAGACTGAACAAATTAGATAACTTACAAGTAGAGCCCGAAGTACAACATGTTGGACCCGTGTAACCGGAGCCTCCACATTGCCCATATTTCGTAGCGCAAGCACTATTACTGGAAGTTGTAGTAGTTGCTCTGGAGCTTGTTGCAGTTGTTCTGATACTGGTTGTCATGGTGCTTCCTGACGATGCTCCAGCCCCATTTCCATTCAAAAGCGGAGTTATAGCGGCTACCCCAGGGAAGAAACTGGTTGGAATTGCTGTCGGAATTGCAATAGAAACAGACAGACCAAGTCCTGAGGGCAAGTCGCCGCTCATTTTAGGACCATTATACCCAGTTGGTGCGCTCGAGATAGTGTTCGTGGTGCTGTACGAGCCTCCAGAGCCGGATCTCAAACAATATCCAGATCCGTAGGCACTTTCACAAATGTACTTCATATTTGCGTTAGTATCAGTCCACATGTTGATATTTGAGAGCGATATTCCACTGCAAGGAGCAGTGTCAGCACAGACAAGGTTGATAGGAGCTCGCTTTGGATCCACAATTGTGCCTTGCCAGTTACTGAACGTCAAACTGGATAACTGAACGCCGTTTCCGGGTTGAAGGTCCAGGTCAGTCCAATATTCATTAATGTCAAGAGCATAAGCAGTTGAGTGACCAATGAAGTTGGTAAATGAACAATCCCTCACGTAACCATCACCACCGTTTGATTTAATCATCAACATCTGATTGGACTGCCAGGTGTACACATTATTATACTTGACACTTGAAATAGCAGTTCCTGTGCCCAGAGAGCCAATTGCACATCCTCCTGACCAATTACAATAGATATTTTCAATGAGGACATTGGTCGAAGGGTTTTTGATTGTTACACACTCATCCTTGTTCGTAACTTCGATATCGTGGTACCAGAGATTTGTGCCCGACGTGTCAATGCCGTCCAGGCCACCTCTATTTCCTCCCCGGATGACAAGGTTATAGACTTCGCCATTAGAACAATTATCTATAATCAGGTGGAATGCTGGAGAGTCAACAAGTTTAAGATCATGGACAGAGAAATGATTCACTTTAATGAGTCGGATAAGGCGTGGCCCATAGGTATTCTGGGAATGGAACACATAGCCGTATCCTTGTATAGCGCCGCGAGAGCTCAGTGAGAATAATTCGAAATCACTTGTATTTTCCACGACAATCATATGTCCCCCTGCTGTTCCAGTTCTGTAAATGGTTCCATCAAGCTGCAGAGCCCATCCCGATCCTCCATTCAGAGTCTGCCAAGTCGACATGGCATAATCGCCGCTTGGAATCCATACTGCTCGTGGTCAGACTGGCTCTTTTTCCAGTTAAGAGATGACATTGTGGCGCACCTATGCCACCAGTTTTACACGCAGCAAACGCCGAAGCAAGTGCCGGTCCAAGATCCGTTGACTTATCTGCCTTAGCGCCATAATTCAAAACATTGCAAATCTTCTTCGAAGCCTTGCTTGCTGTAGAGGTAGTTGGCCCTACTGAGCCGCTTAGTTGACCGGAGCATGGGGCGGATAGAAGCGCTACAGTTGTAACTATAGATACTATGCGAAGGAGCCTCATGTTGACGGCTTGACATATATAGTTGGTGCATGTAATCAGTACACCTTTCTTCGATTTTGAGCAGCCATAGAGAGATTAGTCTAGATTCTTATAGACGTCCATGCTTTATTTAGACCTGTTATGGGGACTCTATAGTATAATAGCCTTGGTTTAATTGAGGATCGCAGTGATTGGCCCACTCTCACGAGCGGCTTCAATCCCGCGAACCCGTGTCAGTTTCTTTGAAATTCGTCAAGCCTAAAATGAAGGAGCTCCTGGTCCCACTCAATGACAGTGGTCAGCAGGTTCCATACTGGGATCGGCTAATATGAGTTTAATTTATTGGCATCTGAGTTACGGATAGTTGTTCCTTTCGTCAACCAATAGTTTGCTGTGGGGTAATGGAGGGCCAGACCCTCGGAATCTCGACCTCCGGTCGCTGCTAATTGAAAATGCTAATTAATTATGGTCTCGTACTATATGCAGCCCATCTCACTGTGGAACAGTCAAGCTGGAGTTGTGATCTTTAATCTCAATGTCCCGAAGCAGGCGGCTCCATCAAATCCACCAATCAACTTATTTTCCTCAGAACCCTATCGAGCCTGCTACTCCTTGCGCAACGAGATCCTGTATAGCAACGCCGGGATTCTGCGAGCTATACCACAGACACGTATTGCCATATTCATTTACGCACGTTGCATCTTGTGCGCCGTATGTGTCTGGAGATGCAATTGCATGATTGAATACCCCCGCAGTATCGAAAAGTTTAGCATTCACATCCCTATTTCCTCTCCTAAAGCTAACCAGCGCTTGAGCTAGTAGTTGATTATACTGCAATACCGCTGCTGCTTCCCTCTGTGCTGCTTCTGTACCTCGAGACCTCGCAAATGGAGTTTTGCTAATCGGGGGGACAGTAAGAAAGACGAAGTTCCGCGCACCAGCATCGTACAAGATCTGCACTTCTTGGAAATAACGCCTTATCACCGACTGGGCCACTGAATTCCAATCTGATTTTGTATAACCATTTTCAACATCGTTGCTGCCAATCCAGATCGCAAAAAGCGAGTTAGAGGAAGTCCATGGTGCATAAGCAGGGGTTGGAGTGAGGTAGTGGCTGAAAACTGCTACTTGATCCACTAGTGATGGGACATTTGCCAGGGAGCCGACCAAAGAATTATCAACAGTAGCTCCATGGACTGCAAGGTTGTATGAATATGTGAGAGTATGATTATACTTCGATACCAAATGGCCGATCCAATTGGCACCACCCGAAGTGGTTTCTCCTGGGAAAGTCGGATTTCCGAGCGGGTTTGAAGAGGATGGTTTAGACCTTGTGATTGAGAATCCTGTCGCTGTGTAATTGTCCCCACTAGATCAGATTCTTGTAAGCATCTCCTATATACTCATTGCAGTCCAACTCACAAGGATATGAGGTATCTGTACGACTTTGAAGCCGAAGAGGCCGATGCGCTAGACGGAGTCTTGAAGAGTGTCTTTGAAGGGGTAGATAGGCTACTTGTGGGGCTTGGACTTGGTAATGGAGGCGGTGTGGTGAGTCTTATTGTTTCCGTTGTCCTTTTTAAGAGGTCTGGTATACACTGGCCTGAGTATTGTTAGATGTGTCCGCCGTATGGTATACGCATTACATACTAAACCCCAGATTTCGCACGACACAGTACGCTCCGCTTTCACAAGCTGTTGGGCCGCTCCAATCTAGTCATGTGTATTTAGTAAGGTATAGATCTAATAAGACGCGTGGTCAATGTACCAATCCCGCCGCATTGTCCCCATACCGTCTGCTGGGCGTAAAGAGTTGGTATTAGTATTGCGACAGAGAATAAAAATAGCAAAATCATGGCTCAGTTATTTCCCTGCAGTTTTCTGAACCTCCGACATGAACTTAGTAAGTTAGTATACTTCAACTAACTTTGAATGTTTTAACGATGTGAGGCCATGTGTCAAGTTTTCGCTTTACATAGGTGATACCCCGTTTGAATTTAACACGCATTATCCATTTAGCCAAATTATTTCGCCCATCCTTGTTGACACTCCTTACGGCCTATGCCAGGCGTCAAGAAGCAGCTTCGCAAAATTAATGAAAAATTCCTCGTACGAGACTCCGCTCGAAAACTTTATTTCTTCTAGGAAAGCTATCTCCATTAACACTCTACCGGTACATGTCAGTGGCTAATCTCAACCACACATCACCCTTTCAATCTATGCAGAGATAGCTTGTGCAGCCAAAATTGCGATTAAAATATTTACTTTCCTCGTTATTTTCATAAGTCAAACAGAAAAGCAGATTTCTAGTCTATTATAAATCAACCATCACATCTCTGATACGTATGTGAAGTGAGTTAACTTTAGTCAGTCATAGTTCGACGATAATATATTTAGATATAATATAGAAACGATCAAAAGAGCTTAACACATTTTATAGAAGCTGGTAAATTCTTCGATAACATAACATTTTCTTAAAGTTTAATGGTCTATACCGCCATGTTAATAGCAATTGATTTTGTCTCCAAGTATCCCATGATGCCATAGTTTCCTCCAACTCTACCTAACCCGCTGCCTTTCATACCACCAAAGGGACCGTTTTGGCCAGTTGTTGGAAAGCCATTGACTGTAATGATTCCAGCCTCCAGTTTACGAGAGACCCTCAATGCCCGGGCCCCATTTGTAGTGAATACTGTGGCTGCAAGCCCATATGCTGTATCATTGGCAAGATCGATGGCTTCCTCCTCTGTTTCAAATGTCTTGACAACTATAACTGGCCCGAAGATCTCGTGCTTCCAGATATAGGCTGCGGGCTGTGCGTCGACAAAAATAGCTGGTGTGATGAACTGTCCAACATCCCCCTTACGCTCGCCTCCAACCAATAGTGTGGCCCCTTCTTTACTACGCTCTATTCCATTCAAGACGATCTTCATGTTTGTCAAGTTTGCCAGTGGCCCTACCATATTGGATGGGTCCAAGGGACTTGTTCCAATATTCTCAGCAGTCTTCTCAAATAGATCCTTTGCTGCTTTGACAAACTTCTCACTAATGCTTCTATGGACTATGATTCTGGTAGGGCATATACATGTCTGGCCAGTCAGACGCAGGGCGCCTCCTGCGGTACTCTCGATTGCATTCTCGAGATTAGCATCATCAAAGACAATCGCAGGTGCATTTCCTCCTAGTTCTAGGATCACTTTCTTCAAGTTGCTCTTCGCAGCAAGTTCCATGACCTTGTGTCCTGTTGGAGCAGATCCAGTGAAGTTGACGAGTCGAATCTTCATATGGGAAGCCAACAGGGCGCCAGTCTCACCAGCACCAGACACGAAGTTAACCACTCCAGGCGGGAAACCTGCTTCCTCTATGAGCCCGGCAATTGTAAGAGCTGAGAATGGTGCTAGCTCGGAGGCTTTATATACGACGACATTTCCACCGGCACAAGCGTATCCTACGACATGGGCAATATAGAGAGGAGTAGCATTCCATGGAGAAATAGCAGCACAAACGCCGAAGGGAACATGTTCGACAATCTATCAACCCATTAATATATGCTATGCAGGAGCAGAGGGGACATGGATTATCGATCTGAGAACCCCAACATACGCTATAGTACCCTGCTGGGTCATCTTTAAAACTTTCTCCAGGGATCTTGTCCGCCCACCCGGCTGCATATCTTAATGTACTGACTGAGCCCGGTAGTAAACCGTAACTCAAAATTGAAATGGGAGTTCCCATAGACAACGACTCGATCTTAGATATCTCTGCTCCCTTAGCCTCTAGTAGATCGGCGAGCTTAAGGATGCACTTGGCCCGCTGAGCTCCAGTATAGCTGCCCCATTCTCCCTTTAACGCTGCTTCGGCTGCAGCAACAGCATCATCGATATCTTGCTCGCCCGCTACTTGAATATCCCCAATGTGGGTATCATCTGTTGGGTTGATGACCGGAAGAGTCTTGCCTGACTTAGCGTCGACAAATTTGTTGTTGATGAAGAGACGAGGCTCCAATTTGAGATCACTGTACTGAGACATAGTGGCTGTGTCTAGGTGTTGGCCTCAGTTAGTTGCAAAGGTCTTTGGGCGGCTGGGCTGGGACCTGGGTGCTCTATATGCTCTCAACGGCATGCAGCCACAGCGACACGATACGAATTAGTGATACGCACTACTCGCCACCTCAATCTTATTGCTGGTTGGTACTGGAGCAACAATAAGCACTAATGGCGCTGCATTGTGGATGAAGTTCCATTGGAGTCACTTCATAGAACTGCTCCATGCTGGACAATCACATGAGAGTGCTTTAAACCAACTGCAGGAATCAAGCACCACGACTCACCGCATTTTATAAAGTAGTTGGATATCTGTCCCTGCCTAGGGCACTAGTGCACTTGCCATAATTTGGCGACCTGAAGGACTTGGCATAATTCATTCCGTTCCAGTAGTCCTTGAGAATCCTCCGAATTAGATACTACTTGATCATCTATTATTTCTACTCTGGGCATTCAAACTACTGGTGAGCTCTGGTGTAGGACTTTCAGTGTTGCACTGCGGCCAAATGATAGGGAATCAATGGAGTCCATATGCAACAAACCGTCACTCAATGCTCTCAACAGTCAGCTTCAGCCAAGCTCGCCCAAGTAGGTATCGGTATCTATCCGTAGTCCAAGATGGTCACCAACCATCCCATTGGTTCAGCAATCTCTGTGGGGACAGCGACGACTCGTATAGAAACGAGTGGTGTCCGCCTAGTAATAGATGCCCTTAACGTCTCAGAGCACTCGAGCGAGCATTGGATGCCGTAGCGCTGTACTGTGCTTGTTGGCCAAATAATAATGGACATGCACCAGACACCACGTCAAACAAGGGATCCATCAGCATACCAGATACAATACTCCGTAGTCATTACTCGGTGCCGTATACTGTACATAGGAAGAAGCCATCGGGATACCATGCTGTCCAGTTGAGGCGGCAGATCCGATCAATAACAAAAAAAACTGGCGTGCACCATAGTTAATGATTTGAGGGGCGAGACATGCAGAAATTCTTATTATCTAACCCGCCGTGCTCTTCTTGTAGCTACAATACTGTACAGAGCCCTCCCCCGTGCTGTCCAGTATTATGCCTACTCCGTAGAAAACCTTATAATCCAACACCTCATTGTTAACTAGCCAACTCGCTGTAGAGAATTACAGGGGGTCGGACATAACGGCAGCAGCCCCGTTGGAGGCTTGGCAAGACCACCTCCACACGTGCCAAACTTATGCAATTTGTGCCTACCGGTATTAGCTTATTACTCCGGTTGCATAAAAGCGCTTACAGAATCACGTGCAGTTAACGGCCATACTCTACGAGTCCCAAGTTGAGGGGTGCTACTAGCCTTGCTTGTGTGGTAAGGTTAGAGCCACCAAATGCCAGTTCCAGGTTAGCCCAACTTAATTTCTTCATCTCCCTTAACACAGTAACAATAATCAGTGAGAGTCTGTCTCTGTGCGGTAGATGACTGAAGGCATCGGATGTGCTCAAATGATAACTGGCCCACTGCCGAGCCAATAATCAAGCCTCATCCAACGTGTCAGCACTCAACATTGGCAACACCGATCTTCCTCCTCACCACGAACAGATTTATGGAAAGGGCTTGCTCCCCAAGGGCAACCTAGTTGGCCTCTACACCGATCCTTCTCACCCTGTTACTTTGATAGCCGTCCTTCCCATCTCTCCCACCATGGCCTCCACCACCAAGTCGCCACCTGCAGTCTCAGTTAACACCCGTGGAGTAGTTGTTGTATCACTCTGCATCGTTGCTGGGGCATATGGGCTTCATGGCATAGGATGGACTGGCGGCATGATTCACATGCTTCAATCCATCATTCACGACCCCGCCAGCAACTTCCCTAACTCGGAAACCCTCTTGCGCAGGAGGTTCACAGGCATTGCGCCCCTTGATGTACTTCTCATGAATCTCGGCCCCTTCTTTGGGCCAGTGGTTGACAGGAGCTGGCCACCTCTGACCATCTTTAGCTTTTTTATGTTTGGCCAGTTTGGCGTGGGTTGGTCACTCATGGTACTGGAAAGCTTACGCGGGGCAAATAAGGGGCTGGCCTTGAGCTTGTAAGTGTGAGCTTTCTCATACGATTCGCCGTTTACTGCACTAGACACACTTCGTAGTGTTTTCCGATTCCCCTATCTTCTTGCTATCATCGTTCTATGTGACAGAAATCTTTGTAATATGCGCACTAAATGGTCCACTAGTATTGGCGTATTCGGTCTCCTCATTCAGACCGGGGGATATGCTCTGATTTCCCCGATCTGGTTTTTGCTGTATATCACCACCTCCCCACTCGCCAAATCTCCCGCTAGATCACAGTCGACCACTTCTCTACGAGTACCTCTTTCCAGCCTCGCGGCTCTCCCAGTCTCACTAGTAATCGGTTACATATTCCCATCCCTCCTCGTCATGCTGCCCAGCCCATCTATAGTCAGTATAGATACACGGCAGAAACTGATCGCAGCGTGGCAACCGTTCCCAATTTACACAATAATATTAATGGGTATCTTCTCAACCTTCATCTCCCCTACCACAACTGCATCACCAGGAGTATCAGCAACATACTTGAGCACTGCAAACAAAGTTTACACGTTTATCATCAGCTTTGCAGTCATAACCAATCTGTTAGCTTTGCTGGTCACCATTCTCCCGGCTGATATTATCTCCACAGTCTCTCCAGCTATTGCCTCCTCCATCACCAATTCACCGGTTCCTATATCCTTCTTTACCATCTACCTCCCTCGTCCACTACTCCCCTCGTGGAAAGCTGTCAACCTAGCTGACGCAGTGCATACTTTCCTCCACGTTGACACTTATGCCTCAGCATTTGCGGCTCTTGCTTGGGCTCTCATCCTCCGCTCTAGAACGATTACAGATAAACAGATATCTGGAATCGATCTGAGATTCATGGTAAGACTGTTAGTTTGGATTATGCTGGCAGGGCCGTTTGGTGCAATTGCAGTTCTAATGTGGGAGAGAGAAGGATGGTTAGCCGAAATGGAAAAGGCCAAAGGTGGAATATAAAAAGGACTGTAGGCGATTACCCACTGTTGTTTCAAAGCGTTTCTTTTATCGTGCTATATAAGCAATGATCATCGAAAATGTTACTTTGGGAAAGTTCCAAATCTGAGCCGGAAGCTTTACCGTATTTTCTGAGATACGTATCCCTCTAATAGCAGTTCGTTTCAGATATAATCAGTGGCATATTCAGTCGCCTTTGGTCCGTCGTCTCATTCTAGGGGAGCAAGCCGGTGTGATTTTGTATGTTTTGGTGACAAAAGTCGACAATAACGCAGACAATGCACTATCCAAAGTATCCCATGTAAAATAATGCCCCATTCCGAGAGCTCGAATTTCGATCCTATGCTGGTCCCATGCAATGCTAGTCGTGTCTGCATTGACTGCCTCCTTTCACCAGTCCTGTTCCATTCATATGGTCCGCTATTAACGTGAAAATAGAGTAGCTCCTTCTACAGGCATGAAGTCTGAAAGAAAATTGTTAAAAGTTGGCAAATGTAGTATTGTATGCTGCAAACTTCAATGGTGAAAATGCCCGTTCATCCAGAATTTCAACGCCGATTGCGCTTGACGTATTCCTATTCCATAAGAATTAAGAAACCATATGTATGCTGATTGTAATTTGTTGGCGGTGATGTTGAAAGGCGTTAGAATTGAGTACAGCGGGATAGAGATAGTTGTATCATTAGCATCAGGACTACATAATTGTGGTTTTACTTCAATAACTAGATAGTTGAGGTTACAAATTCCGACTTCCCTATTACCCTCATTATGTGCACTGATCATGTAAGACAAAACATATGAGAGTACCAAATCCGAGATTCATAAGAGTCACAGTGACACTTCCAAGGCCTGTTCAGCCAGTTTTAGAAGCTTTGTTCCAGTCGACTCTGTATCACTATCTCTTATGACTCAAGTAGCAAGGTCTCGAAATATCTTGAAATTAGTCAATAACTTCAATCATATGTTCACACATCAGCGGGATAGCAATAGAGTTAAGATGGTATTGTAAGTGCTTTATACTACCATAGATAATGATGAAAGTTGGTTCTTCATACCGTTTATTAGCCTCATAATAAACCTTGTATGTCAGGAGATTAAAATGCAGATTATGTATCTCTTAAATATGTCCGGTTAATGATCCAGAAAGATAGCAAAGATTATCAATAAAAATGAAGTGCATAACAACTAGCTCTTGGGCCATTCCAAACTCCCCTAACTATAAAGACAATAGCAGCCTCCAAGTTATGTCCCGGGGAGCAGGCTGGACATCATACAGGCAATTCAGTCCCACCGCAAAATTACCGTCTAATCTGAAAATTACATCCCCACTCGAGGTTGTTGATTGGCAACCTATGTACAGCTCTGCTTTTTCAGTCCTATATCCTTATAATAGGTGATTAAAGTACCAATACTTTAGTGGTGAATTGGTGGTACCAAAAGCGTGAACAATGCAGAGTCCGTACCAGTTCTGTCAGATACGTGGTATCTTATTTCTGTGAATAAGCTACCTGCCCATGTTCGAGAGACCAAGTACTCCGGAGCTTCAGATGGCTGGAAACCTATGTAGAGTGGCGGTCACGGAATAATTCGTCGGTAACTACTTATGACCCTGAAACTGAAGGTCGAAAACAGTTCCCTTTCCTGCCGTCGGGCCTTCTGCCCGAGATTAATGCCGGGAACTTGCACATAACAAGATCTTAATATATGGTAGAGAGGCGGACCCCGGGCACAGCCATATGCGCACCAATCCCATCTCATATACAAGTTTATTAAGAATACGACTCCCGCATTGTAATCCGAGACTGCAATTGAGGCATTCAATGACAGCACACTATCTTCTCCTCCATGTGACGCTACGGCACTATGTACAATCATAGGTACTAGGTAGTCGTCGGAATGCTGGACCGATATCCCACATATTATAGGCACACGACAATTAATTGTATTGTTTATCCTATGATGAAACTATAGCTCCCACCTATAGTCAAGCTTGTACTAATTGGCTGGAACATAATATATCCGTCACATTTTGGACTATATGGAATAGATATTGCTCAGCGTGGTTAGATCACCATACAGCCGTTCAGGTGTTGGAAGTGAAGATCACGTGTAATGGCGCACGTGATCTTTGCATCAACAAATGTCTTGAGAAAAGCAGTCATGCCGCCAGCTATAATGTACCCTCTTATATGCTTAATTTTGATGCACAGTACGTGTTTCTATAGTCCGGATGACCGATCGACAGCCAGCCATTTTTCGGCTTGGACACCTAAGGTATAAGTCTGCCATGGCCTCCTAGGCCTCCTTGCCTGAAAGCTTCTAATTTCCAACATTCTTCTACAATCCCCTTTATAGTTGGCCATTTCTCAAGTTCAATTCCAACTCTTAGTCCCCCTTGTACAGCAGGGATGAGAAACACATCGGCAAGAGTGACTCCATTTCCAACGCTATACTTTCCCTCGCGACTATTCAATCTTGCACGTTCTACAAAAGATTCATACACTCCTAATCCCCTCTCTATAACATACTTTGCCCAGATTTCTCCATTGCCCCCAAATTCGGATATAATCTTCTTCCGTATTCGGCCGTTCTGTGGGGGTTGTATATCGCAAGCCACCAGACTCACAAGCTCCATTACTTTTGCCCTTTCCTTCCAGTCCACTATCGAAGGCAGTAACGGTGGGTCGGGAAAATGAGATTCCAAGAAATCTATAATTGCAGGTGATTGAGTGATTGTATGCGTCTTCCTAGTGCCATTTTGGAGTGCGGTTGGTGATTCGATGACAAGTGAAGGAACACTGCCATTGGGATTGATGCGCAGATAATCAGGGGACAGGTGCTGCGAATCAGCAATGCTGATGTTATGATATACTAGAGGGATAGATTTCAGGTGCGCTGCGATCCGAATGCGTGCACTGCAGCCAGAGAGTGGTGCGGTATAAAGATGAAGTATCCTGTTTCCAAGAGAAGGCATGATTTCAGGTTCCCGTTATATGCGAGATCTTGCCACGATATCCGCGAGCCCGGCGTACGGTATTAACTAGTTATGACTTGCAGGACACTCTGGTGGGTCTTGATTGATTAACTCTTTGTATGCAAAATGCATTGCGCAATCACAGTACAAGATTAGGAAGCATTTTAAAGCCTCACCATCTCAAAGTTAAGCTTTCTTTGGAGACGGATATTAGTAATCTACCCCGCATAACCAGTTAACAGGGTTACAGTAGTTCGGCGATTAGACGACCAGAGAATAATAGAATATCATTCTTATATCATCGAAGGGTTGCCAAGGTGGATACTTAGGAGCCTCGATTCTCAAATATATCTCAAATTATTTTTTGTATTCACAATGTTACTCTTACCGTCTTTCTTAAAAAGAAGACCATAGTATATGACTTTTTGAGGCTTGACATTCTCTACTATCTAAGCTTAAACAAGGGATACAACGATCTATCACGCTTCTAATACCACCATTATCGTCGAAGCGCTTCATCAAGAAAAGCTTTCCCGACATTTCAGGCTAGAGAAAAATATATCACAAGAATCGAAGCTGATCATAATAATCAGAGTAACCAGTTATACCGATACGGCTCAGATGCAAAAAAGTCAGGTAGCAGCCATGCTTCAGAAGCATTTGTGCCAGCACATGAACGCCAGGATGAATATATTAGGAATGTATGTTTTTGGAACATACAATAAATCTCAGAGCTCTACTATAGATCGTATCTCATTCTTAGGTCAAGCATACCATACCGCATTGCTTGCCGTGCTAAAGTTAAGCCGCGAGCTCTCTTCGCGCCAGTCTTGACAGTCATGTTATGCCCCCGGATAATATGCAATTTCGGCCTCTTTGGAATCAATGTATGCTGCCAGACCGTCTGTGTTAGTCATGGATTTGTGACTATTTTGGACGACTGTTGTCAGCTGAGAAGAATATAGAAATACTAGTAGCAAAACGGTACCATAATGCCATGTGCTATTGATATTGACTGTCTCTTCATCTAAAATTGTCGGGTCAGCCCGCTAGGGAGCGCACAACGCATGGGTCAGCTCTCGCGTGTGTCCCGTGGTTTACCAAAATACCACATTTACTGTATTTTCGCGCAAACCGTAAAACTCGGTAATTTGCTTTTACGCCTGCTTGACATGACGTGGACTAAAAATAGATGGTAATATCTCTAGCATGATTCCAAATCTTCTTGGCATTATGGTGCTTACTTTAGTACCCCGACACCAGCCCGCACAAACAAGGGCCCCGGCCAGCGACGCCTTATTCAACCAAGCATGGGGCTTAGAGCCCCTTCCCAGGTCTATTTCTAGTGCTTACAGCTGTTAGTCGCTTGGAGATAACTCACACACAGCAATGTTATAA
Source organism: Xylogone sp. PMI_703 (assembly GCA_021399445.1). Lineage (NCBI taxonomy): Eukaryota > Fungi > Ascomycota > Leotiomycetes > Xylogone > Xylogone sp. PMI_703. Next base: position 294,775 of record JAJTUQ010000003.1, read on the forward strand.
CTACTAATTGACTTGGGCTCTGGAAGCTGCGCCGTCATTTGTTTGTGTCCTTGATCATCTTTCACTCTCTAATCTATTGCTCGGCAACCTCACAACTCATCAGATCGCGTTGACAATGGCGGGAAACCGGTTCGCGAAAAGGATGGCCTTCTCAGGAAAGGCTGTGCCATTCACTCCTGGGCTGCGAATAACAGCTTTCGTTATTCGGGGGCTGCAATTTGTTGCCTCCATCGTTTCTGCTGGTATTCTGTCCTACTTCATCTGGAAGCTGAGGGAAGTCCATCTCAGTGTGCCATGGAGTTTCTGCATTGTAAGTTGAGCAGTTATCATGGATTTTTTATATCCCTCCAATTCGGGAGTCTAACCACAGGCTACGATAGGAACTTGCAGTTGCCATCATCTCGATCCTGGTCCTGTTCATCATGGCGATTAAGAGCTTTCCAAACACACCATCTCCCTATTACAACCTCATCTCCAACGGTATCCTCACTGGCCTCTGGGCGCTGGCGCTCGGTGTGCTTCTAGGGACAACAAAGATCACGATGTTGAAGGCGTGTAGCTGGGATACTTGGCATAACGATATTGGCATGTCGGTGTGTCACCTATACAAGGCTCTCTTTGCCTTTCAAGTTAGCTCGCTGTGAGTGGCCCCCAGTACAGATGACTTACGACCGAAATAAAGAAAACTTGCTAATATCCTTTCAAGGGGCTTAACCATCATCGCCGTTGTATTCGACTTCTTCACTTTCCGGACGTACTCTGCATCTGGCGCCTACATCAGGACGGAGAACCCCAAATTTGCTGGCGTTCAAGGTGATGACAGCGAGTATCGCGGCCTGACCGCTCCTTCGATGGCCTCATCCGCCCCATACTCCCAAGCCTCGTTCAGATCACCACATACCCCAGATGATAGATCCCCTGGCTTCCCCAATACTCCCCAGAATGCTGCTTACGATGAGGACATTACTACAACCCACCTAATGGCGCCGCATGCGGGGGTCGAGAGAGCTAGATATTACGCATCGCCACAGCCCAGTCCTCCCCCGGACAGCAAGAGAAATTCGATGGGCTATGGATCATCTTAATCGCCCATGACTGTAAGGAGCCGGTGGGACATAGAAAGCGGGTCAGTTCATGGTTATGGCGTATTTGGGGGCACAGGGTTGAGACATCGTGTACAATTGAATCTGAGCTTGAGCGGGAAAATTTGTTTCATCATATTTCATACTCAGTCGACAAAGGCGCAGCATATTTTTGGGTGGTGATGGTAATATTTTTTCCTTTCTAGGCTTCCTAAGATGATACACATAGAGTTCGATACACATGTATGCTAAGATTTAATGTCTTCACGAGACCATCATACGTTCCAACAGAAAGAGTGCTCGTTTCATGTCAGTGTCTATATGCCGGGAATACAAACCACGAATTATTGCTGGATTGTACATGGTATAGAACTCATGAGCCACACGATAGTGGAAAAGACCGCGAATTCACCTTAGAGGGGCATTGCAAACCTTGAACTACTCACTATCTCCCGTACTGGGTTTCGATTGGGTCGCACCACATTACCTTACTTGTACTACGCGTACCTCCGAATGTGAGTGAAGTGGGCGCCAGCCCAGCCTCGGTCCATACTACATATGGAAAATTATCTCGCACCCCAGGGGCAAACGCACTAGTGCAATCACCGTTAGTCAGGTAAGCTTATTCTAGCTTATACGAGCTTCGTCTGAAGGAGACTTAGTTGGATGAACGCATGGTATTGAATACTTTCATACAGGCCCTATTAAACCCCCGCCCCACATGTGCGCACTATTACTTGAAGAGGAACTTATCCATACAATTCCATGGCGGAGCACAGACATCAAATGGGGGTTTAATTGGGCTTGTAGTAAAGTATCTTTTTCTCGAACTTGTAGATCGGCTCTTACCAATCGGCTGCCATTTTCAGCTCAAAATACTCACGGGCTGAGTAACTATCCCACATCACTACACAATGCAAGAATAGTTGCCTCAACACACTCGACGCCTAACCAATGAGCGCCCCCTTGGTCCGCTATCAAGCAAGACCACATAGGATAGTTCTCAAGCTGATGTTGGGATCTTTCTCCGATGATCTCGCCCCCAAATAAATACACGGTACAGTATAAGCGTTAGCCCAAAACATTGACCAGTGGTGATTGTACAATCTTCATATGACTTATTAGCTGATGAGGACTTGAACACTTGGTTCCTCAGACCGTGAGCGAAAGCTTACATATTAGGTAATACTCAATCCTGGACTGCACAGAGTTGCTTCATTTATGCATCCGACCAATCATCCCTGCTCTTTCGCTCGCTCTTAGCTACCGAGACTGCACTTATGCACTGCAGGGTTCGATGTGGAGGTACCAGGTACCCGTATCGTAATTAATTAATGCTAAGCTTCATGCTCACCGCTTTCCCATCCAGGTACTGTACCCATGCCCAAAGGCGGTGAAAGCTACCGTAAGCTAGATGCATTCCTCTCAACAATTACCACAAAGAGATGCAAGGTTAAACTGATTTGGTGTGCTAATAACTTTGGATGAAGGAGCCATTCCATCCGATCATCAAGTCAACCTCCTTCAGCTTGTTGAGATTTGCTAATATTCATGATTCCCCCTTGCTTTGTTTCCAGGAATAAGGTAAATTATTTAAACGAGCAAAATTTATTTAAAATATAATACAATTATTGAAGGCAAAAATTTTGTTCTTGTAATTTTATTTAGAACAACTCACTTAAAGCAAACAAGAAGGTTAACTGTGAAGACAATGTATTATATATACGGTCTATAGATAGGGTATTGAATATGAAAGTCTTGAGATGCCCTTCTAGCAAATTACCAGTGCCTCAATGTAAGCTCCAGAGCAAGAAAAAGCCCATCCTCCCACCAATTGACATGCTTATTGCGTACATAAGGTAATTCATGACATTAACTAATACAAAGCCAGAGGGGGTTTGTCCGCTGAAAAACACCGAAAGCCCAAAAAAAGACAAAAAAAAGTCTACCAAAACACTCCCGTCTAAACACCTTTCATGCAAATGCTGATACTCATAAAGGAATCTCTCGTGTGCGCTTAATCAATCGCGTGGGCGTATTGAGATGTAAATTAGTTGGAGATGCCCCTCATGATGTAGGCAGCAGTAGCGCGCTTGCCACTATAGTAAATAGTTAGAATCGACTCGAGATTTTATCTTTTGCGGAAGTAAAACTTACGTCAATGGGATGTTGCACTTCTGCAGGCATTCCTCAACACCATTGGCAACATTGGCTGGGATGAGAGTTCGGAAGCTGTCCAATTCAGCACCGTTGATGGACAGGTCACCACCCAGGGCAGCCTTGATAAGATCATCCTCAAGACCGAAGAAGGTCTGTGCGACTTGTTGGACACCGGGGTCCTCAGATGGGAAGGCAGCGACGAAGACAGCTGGCTCACAGTCGGGGTTGAACTCGGTGTGCATGGCACCTTGAGGGAAGACAGTCATCTGGAACTTGTTAAGCTCGTGAGATCTGTGTGCGGCACCGTTCTCGGGAGTAACGCTGCCAATCAAGCGACCCTGGACGACAATGTTCATCTCAGCTGCACGTGGATGAGTGTGGGGAGTGTTGAAACCACAGGGACCGATGAAGCCCAAGGTCATGGAGCCGCTGGTGCCAATCAAGGCTGGGAAGGTGTCACGGTCAGCCTTGACCGTCTTTCCACCGGCGCCAGTGACGATGCCAGGGTGGGTAATGTTGAAGTCGAAGACGAATTCCTCGGGTGCGAGAAGGTTGAGTCGGTCAACCGCAGTACCAGCAAGCTCGAGTTGCTCTTGGATGCTCAAGGTGCTTGGGGCGGCGGTATCACGTTGAACTGGACCGGCGAAAACACCGGCGGCCAAAGCCAAAGCAGCAGAAGAGACAGCAGTGAAATGCATTGTGAGAAGTGTGAAGAAAGTGATTGTTTGGTGGTGGTGGTTGTTGGTTGGTTGTTGGTAGTGAAGGATGTTTTGAAACAAAGACTAGAGATGCGAGGGGATGGAAGCTTATTATAAGTAGCTGTTGAGGCTGAAAGGATTAATTATTAAGTTGTTGGTTGTAGTGGAGTATCTGGGGTTGTTTGGATGGATGGTGAAGTGGTGTTCATTCGGCAGAATACGCCGCGGTCTATATAGAAAGATCCGCCAGGGCTTGGCCAAGATGGGAACTATTTACGGTCGTGAATAAACTTTTCCTGATTCCAAACGTTGTACCGCAGCCTCAAGGAGCTTACCTCAGAGCTTAGAGTCCTTCAACTCCACCGAGGGGATGATGCTTGTCTGCGAGACTCACAGCCCTGGGGGCCTGATGTTGCGCTTCGAAGGACCCTTGGGCACCAGCCTCCATCGTTCGCTGTGGCCAGGGTCGTCCATATTTAGTGTGTGGTAAAACGTTGGTATTTCAATCAATCCAGCCAGTCAGAGAGGGCAGAGGAGCGTAAATCGCCGCTAACGCCAATTATGGCAGCTTAGCAAGCGACGCTAGAGACCAGTTGAGGATAGTGGCGGCCGGCGGACAGCGTATGCCCGTGGCACGGACTTCGTCAAATTTCCACAGCCGCAACGCCATCCTGACGCCTGAGGCCACAAAAGCAGCCACGGTGCGGCCGCTGTTGGGTGCATCGAGCCACATTGCGATGTTGACTAAACCACGCTCGCTCTTAACTAAACGCAGGTCTAATAATACCAGCCAATCATGGGCGGCGCAGAGACGAGCAACGTGGTAGACCGCGCCAACTGGCGCCTTTCACGAGCAACAGCTACTGTGGTAATTTCCCTTGCTGACATCTAGCGACGCTATCATGGGCATCGTGAGCTTGGCTCTGCCGTTGCCTCGAACTTATTTTCCCTCTTCAGAGATAGTCACGGCAGGGTGCATCCCCATCGTGGCCAAAAGTGGAAAACAGTCGGGCAAAGGGATGAAGAGTTAGACAACAGAGAGTGTGGTACAACTCGTACAGTACAGTACAGCAGTATGGTACAATAATAATCCAGATGAACATGTGGAAGCCAGGGAGGTTGATCGCCTGTGCGCGCACATACGGTACTCTGATCTGCACATGGGGCAGGTGGCCCTACGGATATGGAGATTGCAGTGTGTTAACACCGTACCGCAAGACCCCGAGTTCATCTCTGGCCACGAGAACGAACAAATGAGCAATTACTCTTTGATACTGTACTGTGCTGTACAGTGCCGTTGTGTATTACTCGGTAGCATAAAAGAGTACGAAGGTACATTCAGCTTTCTGTTGCATAACGCGGGCGTGTGGCGCATGTAGCCCTGTGGCAGCCAGCGGGCTCCCCGCGTGGCATCCGTTTATTGGCACCTTGATTGCATTGCTCTCTCTCTTCGTCAAGCTGCTCACTCCATACAAATACAGTAATAATGCGGTTCAGTACAATGCAGTAATACCATGCAGTGCTATTCCCGACACCATACAGCCGCGGTGTTGCCTTGGGCAGAGAGAGATCAGAAATATGAGCAAATAGAAAAACCGTGGCCAACGGATCGCTGCAGCCAGATTCAATTTGTCCGCACTTGCATCTGATATCCCGCTGACTGTGTTGTTCACGGCCCATTCGTCTTGGCAACTCTCCTATTCCAGACACTTACAGTAAAAGCCAATGAACAAAGCTGCTAAAAGTACTCCATAAGCACTTTAGAGAATGGAGAGAAAAAATTTTTTGTCTTTGGAGACTAATTTAAGTCTCTCGTCAGCGTCTGTGCGGAAAGGCAAGACCGTACCATCGTCGAGGTTCGGCCGAAGACCAGCTTTTCCCGAATTCGGCCTCGCGCTGACGTTCGGGGCCGCAATTTCCACTCTCGTGAATGTGTCGCGCAGCTGACAAAGCCACTGGGTCTTCTCTAGGACGAAAACGGTATTTATTATCGCGCTGTATTGCGCTGTCCGCTCAGCGCCGATGGGCCCATAATTATTAACCTTGATCTTGGTATGGGTTATTCTGGGCATGGCAAGGCTGGCACCCGCAAAGACCCTCGATGCCGGATTTGGCAGGCAAAATCCCAGGCTTTTGCGATAACTGCCCAAAAGAGCCGTTTCTTACTGTATCCAGAACCCAGAATGATTGGGTTTGTTCACGGGAGCGCACAATCGCACCGAAAATGGTATTGATCATGGCTCTCCAACGACACCCGTGATTTCGTAGAATAGACCCCAGATCACCCTTTTTTCAGTACTGTAGATGACCATCCACTTATCGATTTTTAGCGGCATTTTGTCTTTTAATTGGTTCTAACGATGCATCGCGTGTACACTGTACGTGCAGGGTTATATGGCTGATTCATCTACCAAAATAGAGTGTACGATTCTACCGTAGTAATAGTAATGGCAAGGTAGGAATCTCTAGACCTACAAAGAGCCTTTGGATACATGTACGGAATACTTCGTATTAGCTAATAAATCACCGTCGTCCAACATAATTCCCGGTGCACCGGCTCACTCCTTTACTAAATCTTCAGTTTTACTAATACTACCGCTTTATATAAATTATTTTTCAATTTTGATGCTTTACTATACAAAGATATGACTCAGTAATCAGTATAACTTAGCGGCGGGAATGATCCCATTTGCCAACCCTTTATCAATCATTTCAGAAACATCCCGGAGAAGTTTACCGATCTCATATATGTCATTTTTATTACTATCCAGAAATACCTTGGATATGACGGCACCCATAACATTAGCCAAGAACTGTCCCCCGTTGAATCTGGACTTTAAAATATGCAGAAGGTTCATAAGTACATGTGTTTCCTGAATTTCTGCGGCTGGGTCCTCAAGATTTGTGGGATTGCGTAAGAATACCATTTTAACAGCGATTGGAAATGTTATCCATGCCCCACTGCTTTATATGAGTCCCGTGATTATTTGAATCATGACAGTATTTTATTACTTACATTCCTAGTGGTAGATGATTGGAGTCAGAATTATATGCTAACTTCTCTATACTCTTTGCGACTTGCGAAGTTGCGTCTTTGACATTCCGTAGAGCCCATTCGGAAAATTTGTCATCTATAATGCAAGATGGTGAAAAACTAAGTGAGGTATACGGGAGAAATAGCATGGCCACTACTGAGCTGTATCGTGCCCTGATTAGACTCCTCACTAATTTGGCATGTTAATAAGTGAACTTACCTGTAATATATCTTTGTCATCTGGCACGGCATGTTATAGGAGTTGATCATATCATCTGATGTCTGTTCCAGTGATGCCTCAAATCGTTTGTTACACTTTTCAAGTTCGAAGTGAAATGAAATAACATCTTGCAGCTCTAAATGTCTGGTGCTGCCCTCAGAATCAGGGGAGTTGACCGTATATATTCGTTGTTCATGGAACTTTGAAATTCTTGCCATGAGCTGGCTAAGCTCACATTGAGCAATAAAGTTGATAATATGCTGGCACTTGCAGGATTTATCCACAAACTGAGGATACAAAGCTTCAATTCCGAAGTCATCCTCTGATGGCAGAGAGCAATTGGGTACATCCTTATGAAGGCGATGAAATCTACGCAGCCCTAAGGCAATCAGTCTGTCGCGGATTAAGCATGACCACCAGATTAATTTTCGCCGGCCGGGGGAAGCCAATGGGTTATCATCCTGCTGCTTATGCAGACACACAACAATGGCATGTTTGAAAGCCTGATCTACCCAGTAGCTATTCATTTGTCCTTCTGAGCCGTACGGACTCCAATATGAAAGCAATATAGCGGCGCGTGCGAGAATAATTGGCGATTCATCCTGAGATGCATGATACGTTGCCTATAAATGAGTCAGAAAATTAGTTGATTGAATGGCTCGAATTATACCTTTGCAATTTTAAAGAGTGATCCATGGCATTGATAGGTTGAAGAATAACTTGTTGTCCGAATTTGCTGGTCGTTCAGATGCTGGTGAATCTATTGTCAAATAAAAAATCACACATCTAATAAATCAGTTTCCCACTTACCAATGATGTAGCGAACATTATAGCCTGGAATTCTAATAAGCTGACAGCTTTGAGGAATGATGCGTCATCTTCGTTGGAAAAATAGTACTTATAGAATTCGACTTCATCGAAGATTGGACACACCGAATGTATGTATTTAAAATATAGAATGACAAGACAATCACGGAGTGGTTTTGGAGGGATCTGATCAGCTAGGGAAGGACTTGTAAGCTGGCTTTCGATCTCTCTCCAATAATCCCAGTACCAGTTAGCGAGATACTTCCATGATCCTAGGGGATCATCACGGGGTTCATATGCAGAGTTATTAGGCGTCCACTCCAGGAGCTCCTTCTCAAAATCTTCACTAGTAGATCTAGATATATCAGGCACACTGCTATCACTCTTCTTAACCCAGTCTCTGGAGTCACTAATCGTCTTATCCCCCATGATTGGTGGTCGAGCCCTCCCTTTCATTGGGATTCTAAACAGGAGGCATGGCAGTTCAATGCTGAATGAGCCATCCGAGGAGGGGGGTTCTCCGTGAAGGAATGTGTAATGCCGGGGTATATTATAGGTACTCTTACAAATGAACTAATCACGGGCTAGAAGGGAGTATTCAGGAATTGTACTTAAAAGACAAAACATCCATTTGCTCAATTGAGTCGCCTATCGAAAATACCACGCTAGTATCTAATTATGGTCTCTAGATAAACACCCACGCATGGGTCGAGACCTCAGTAAACATTTCTAGACTAATCGAAGCTCGTATATCCTCGCCAAGACGGCGATGGTCTTTACAGGTACTGTGTGGTACAGACTATAAGTAAGGCAAAAAGCGATGCTGGAGTGCAAGGGTTCTGAACTCTAGTGCCTATTTATCATTAAATTACACAAAGCTACTATTGGCAATATCGGAACCCTGGTGAAATGGGATATTGGGAATCGGGGCACTCAGGTAATTGTTGGTTAGTAACAGTGGCGCCCACAAAGTTTCGAAGGAGGGATCGAGGAAGCTAGTGCAAATTACAAAGCAAGAAATGATTGGTTTCAAGAACTGACTATTTTCACATTTTACCTTCCGTTATCTCAGCATAGCTATGAATGGAACCTGTGTTGCTAAATTATGAGGCGTGTTATTAATTTGTGTTGTGTGGTATTCATCTGGATTTTGTACTAAAGGGTAGAGCGCGGAGAAACGGCAGAGTCGGATCATGTTCGACAACGCTTTTAAATGATCGTCTTTTACAATACGCTCACTATGTTTGTAGTGGGTCAATAATAGTGAATGTAATTTCTAATATCGGACATTTTCATCTCTCTCACGTAAATGTTCTTCAAATTTGGAAGATTTCCGCCTCCTCTTGGGGAATGTGGGTTTACTACTCTCCCACCTACTCACAGTACGTAACGTATACGTACGGGTGAATCGGTGGTTTGGTAGTTGCATGGTGAATATATTGAGTGGGTGCGGGTGGAGGAGTAGTATACTCCCCCTTCCCGATTGGGACTAGTGCTAAGTACACGTGACTGGATCCCAACAGGGAACATCTTCGTTAACCTCGGCCTTTGATATTTGGCCCACACATCTTCCGCTCAATCCGCCGAAACCAGATTGGATTCTAAATAGATAGAAAGAGTGAATTATTCTCATTGGCTTTCTCCAGCAGGCTGGTACCACACATTCGTTTCTTACGAGTATATAAAGGGCCTCGAAGAGAACGCACAGCCAGAGCTCATCGACCATCTGAGGAAACTGTCCCCAACTACCTAGTCTTTAATCACCCTTTATTTTAAATTTAATTATCTAATATATCTATGAGTGGAAACGGTACTGGGGCTAAGGTGGACAGCGCGTCTATCTTTGCTGGCTCATCAAAGGACAACTATCCGACCTCGCACGATGCAAAGCCGCCAACCACTTCTCCAATTTTCATCGATAATCAGTTTCTGGAGTCTAAAGCTTCTACCTGGTTTGATGTTCATGACCCTGCAACAAACAATTTGGTAACACGTGTACCTCAATGTACGAATGCAGAACTCAAAGCCGCAGTAGCAAGTGCAGAGAAAGCCTTTCCAGGATGGAAGTCAACTAGTCTGCTACGCCGCCAACAGGCTATGTTCAAATATACAGCCCTAATTCGTGAACATTGGGACCGTCTTGCAGCAAGCATAACTCTTGAGCAGGGAAAACCCTTTGCGGATGCTAAAGGAGATGTGTTAAGGGGATTTGCAAGTCGCCGAGACTACTTGTGGAATCACCACACAGATGACCGGTGAAGTTCTGGAGGTGAGCGACAATATGGAAACAAGATTCTACCGTGAAGCTCTCGGCGTGGTAGCCGCCGTTTGCCCATTCAGTAAGTAGTCCCGTTAATACTACAGGTAGTGGGAACTGTTAGGTTCTTATGAAGTCGAGTTAACATTTGTAGATTTTCCGGCTATGATTCCATTGTGGTGTATTCCGATTGCAGTTATAACAGGAAACTGCATCATCGTCAAGCCATCAGAACGCGATCCCACAGCTGTACTAATTCTTGCAGAATTAGCTGTGAAAGCAGGTTTTCCTCCTGGAGTCATTAGTGTTATCCATGGCGGGCCTCTTACAGTTGATTTCATAATTGATGAACCTGCTATTAAGGCAGTCAGTTTTGTTGGGAGCAATCGAGCTGGAGAGTACATCTATAACCGTTGCTCTGAACGAGGCAAACGGGTGCAGGCCAATTTAGGAGCTAAAAATCACGCCACTGTCCTTCCAGACTGCAATAAGGATCACTTTGTTAGTGCAATTACTGGAGCCGCATTTGAGGCTGCTGGTGAAAGATGTATGGCACTTAGTACTTTGATCTTGGTTGGTGAAACACAGGAATGGCTTGGAGATCTTGTTAATCAAGCCGAAACTCTCAACCTGAATGCTGGTTTTGAAGCTGGCGCTGATTTAGGTCCTGTGATCACACCTCAAAGTAAAGCTAGAATTGAGTCAATCATTGCAAGTGCCGAAGCGGAAGGTGCAACTATCCTTCTAGATGGGAGAGGAGTGAAGCCGGCAAAGTATCCAAATGGTAACTGGGCCAGTCAAAATCCATATTACATTATTTAACACTAGTGTCTTTATAAATTAATAAACTAACAAACTTGTAATGTTTAATAGGTCGGACCAACAATTATTACGAATGTAACACCAAAAATGCGTTGCTATAAGGAAGAGATATTTGGTCCTGTCCTCGTTTGTCTTAATGCATTGAGCCTCGATGAAGCAATTTCAATTATAAACAGAAATGAGTATGGTAACGGCGCATGTATTTTCACAAGATCTGGGTCTAGTGCACTCCGATTTCAACGAAAAATTGAGCCAGGCCAGGTGGGTATAAATGTTCCTATTCCAGTACCCTTGCCTATGTTCAGTTTCACTGGAAATAAAAAGTCGATGGCAGGAGGCGGAGCAAATTATTTTTACGGAAAGTCAGGTTTACAATTCTATACGCAACAAAAAACCGTTACTAGTTTATGGAGAGGAGAAGACGTTCTTTCTACCGAAGAACATTCCCGTGCTGCCAATATGTCATCGCTATGATGTTTTAGATACGTATATCAATATCATGTTATAATTTTCAAGAAAAAAAAACAATAGATGAATAGATGCCAAATACACATATATATGGCTATCCTTGGTAATATCAGCAAAATCCTCGCGGTAGATTGTAAGATAGCAACCTTGCTTTTAAAAAAAGCTTTAAAATTTCAAGGTCATTTAAGACTAGATATATCCATATGTACAATATTGTAGGGCATGACTATTTTAAAAAGATGTATATATGCTTTTTGAATAAGCCATGTAGGTATGACCATCATGGCGTCATGACTTTGGCTTCGGTATCATAATGGAAAATGACATCTATAGGCAGATTGATGTTGGCCGTTCGCTTTAATTTAATGGACATTCCTCTCCCAAGACAAACCTTGGTCAACACAGAAGAGGTTGGTTTAATTTTACCCAGGTTTTGAACATGTTGTAGTACTCAAGTCATTTGTCATTTGGTTTATTGTTCTTGAAATTTCATTTATCCAGAAATTACCATTATAGAGACCTCCATATTATCCGATCAGATATGATCGCTGATGCTAGAAGTATTATGACTATCAAATGAAGTATCATCCATTCCCTTAATACCTAGAAGACCTGTGACTACCGTTGTTCCACCATCGATTGGAAGAACAACTCCAGTAACCCACCTTGCCAAATCACTAGCTAGAAATCTCACAGCAGCACCAACATCCCACCCATTACCCTCGGCTTTTAAAAGAGTTCGTTCTTTTCTAGCATGGCGTTCTGCTTGGCTTATGCTTTGTTCCCCTTGATACATCATCGGCGTGAAAACCATTCCTATACGAAACTGGTAATCAGTCATAATCAACACAGCATCGAGAATAACTTCAAAACTGCTTACCGGGGCATATGCAATTCACACGAACTCGATCCGACGCATGGTTTGCTGCCATTGCTCGGGTCATATTGATAATAGCCCCTTTACTGGTCGGGTACATAATATTTGGAGTTCCCCCGAACAAGCCTGCAATACTGCTCATGTTTATGATGCATCCAGACCACTGACCCTCATTCTTCGCCATTGCTGGAATAGTGTATTTAGCCATTTGTACCATGCTAGCGACATTAATTTCAAGACCCTTCATGAAGGCTGCCATATCTACTTCAACAGCTGTCCCTTTCGCGCCGGTAACGCCAACATTATTAACCAAAATATCGATGCGACCGTATTTGTTGATGGTCAAATCAATGATGCGCTTGCAATCGTCTGCTTTGGTTATATCTGCCGTGACAGCTATTCCGGTACCAATTCCGTCCTTTTCGATCAAAGTAACAGTCTCTTGAGCGAGTTCGCCATTCAAATCAACACAGACAACTGAGCAACCGTCCTCAGCTAGAAGAATGGCAGACGCTCTTCCAATGCCAATGCCACCCTCCAATGCACCGGCTCCAGTTACAATAGCCACTCGCTCCTTGAGAGAACGGTTCGGCCGAGCAGGTATTGGTACATCAATAATTGCCATTGTCGGTTACAGTTGGGCTATATTTACCGCCTTGAAACCAAGTATATGGGGGGGAGCCAATAACGTGAGATATACGGAGAAGGTAGATGAAAGATAAAATTGGAAAAGGAAAAGGAAAAGGGTTGAACTTTTTATCACTTACACCAAAGTTTACACAAATATTTACACGAAGTTTATTGGACAAGTTTCCACGTCTAGATAATAAGGAACTAACCGCTTGATCTCATATTATGCGCAGATTTAGATATTCATCCTATGATGCAGTATATCTCAGTACTTTTCCACATATCCAATAAGTTAGGCGATTCATAATCCGTAAGTTGTTAAACGCCAATGGTAAAACCCAGTTTAGCCAAGTCGCCTTCTCGGATTTATTCTGATTTTCTCTTTGTGGAAGGACTTATCGGTACGTTTAAACACGCGTTATGGTACGTGATAACATAATATGTTTGTCATTCTAAGTAAGGGTAAACGACCAGTAGTAATAGGAGCTGAATCGCCTCCGATACCTAAAAGGGACTAGACGATATGAGCACGTGAAATTCACGTGACTGAACATATATTCTCTTCAAATGTTCGAAATATGTAAATAAGTGATTATTTAGGTTAAACACAACACAGCATTGCACTGATACCTGGAGTGCTGTAACTGAAGCCTATCTATCCCCTTGGCTCGTGAAAATGAAGTCAATTATGCAAAAATATACAATAAAATAAGCCAGACTTTATATGCAAAATGCCTTAGAACATTTTAGGTAAATATCGTTAACGAAATTAGAGTAAGACTAACCCAATCAGACGTGATTCTCACTTGCATAACTGCGGGTGCAACTGCATAATTGACTCTATTTCTACCAGCCAAGGGGATATAACCTATATTATTCGCAATTGGTTTGAGGTATAAGAATAACAGTAGGAAATTAGCTACTGTATTCCCCGGACTTGAAATCTAATTTATAATTACAATTCAATTAGTTGAGTAATTACAGGCTGAATACTCCGTATGGGTCGCATTCGCTTGGACTTATGTCTATCCAGTGCCACCCACTATAGTCTGTATCAAATTTTATTAAAGATCAAATAATCGCTTGTAGTAGTGTGATGCTCCAATATTATTCTAATATCCTATTATCATTACAACCTTGGGACAGTATACGTTTTGGCTCTTTGCAAGTGGCAATGTATCTCTTATATCCTTTGTTGAAGGCTAAATATATTATGAACGCTCGGATAGATCCTAGTAGGCGCGTCTAACTTTGACGTTTTACAGTGGCAGCTTTGTCATAGCCATGTGGTATGAACAAAAGCTTGTATTATTCTGCCATCTTCAAGATCTCAAGCACCTGCTCTGGAGAGATTAGAGGAATAGGATTTGTCCGACACCATGGATCTTCTAGACTTCGAACGGCCAAGATACTCAACTTCTCTTCACCTTCCACCCCAACTTCTTTTAGGGACCTTGGAACACCGTACTCGCGGAATAGGCCGTCAAGTAAGTCACCAAGGTCGTTATCCGACGTAATACTGCGCTTTGATAACGTCTCGCGGATATATCCATCCGACCATAAAGCATCAAATGCAAGCTGTTGGCGTTTCCAATTGACTTTAGAGTTGTACTTCATGACGGACGGAGAAAGTACGCAGGATGTGACTCCTGTATAGAGCATGACGTTAGTACGAGCTTGCTGGCGATATTCGGGAATAATAGAAGGTACCATGTGCCACATTCATGGTTCCAAGCTGATGCCCGATGGCGTGGGATCCTCCCAAGTGTATTCCTCGACATAGTCCTGGTGCAAATCTTAGAAAACCTTAAATCTATTTGAAAAGTAGGGGCGGTGGAGATACCATCCATTGCATAATTTGAACCTAGTTGAGTCTCAAATCGGGCTTCCTTGTCCATGGGATCCTTCCTTAGCTTTAAAAGACCCCTGGCCACCAAGACTAGTCCTTTCTTTGCAGCCTCGTCTGTTTCCGGGTCAATTTTGCTCAGACTGGCCAGTAATTCGACACAGTGATCTATGGAACGAACTCCAGAACTCATCCATACCCATTCTGGTGAATTTTGGGCTACTTCAGGGTCTAAAATGACCACATCAGCTGCTAAAGACTGTAATATAAATATCTTCTTCACCCCATCTAGTGGGTTTATGCCTCCAGCATAAGGCGAAAACTCCCCAGCAGACAATGTTGTTGGAACGTTAATCATACTAAATGTTGGTGGGTTGACATCAGTTGGATCTGTTGAGGACTTGTAGTCTATATCGTGTTGCATGGCCGCTTTGAGCTTTGCACTCATTGCATCGAGGCCTTCCAGATTATGGATGTTGTTCGCAAGGGCAAGAGCAGCCAGCTTCACTCCGTCGGTGATAGAACCCCCGCCTAATAGTATCAGCTTTCGTTCGGCGAGCTCCCTTTGAAACTATAACGCAGCGACTGTGACTTACCAATCGTCACAACAAGATCAGCATGACATTCATCTCTATTTCCAAGGATGAGTTTAATTTACACGATTACAGGGCCCCTGCAAAACTTACATCTGTTGTGCCAAAGCAAGAACCTGGTTCCATGGTGTGTGACTGGGAAATCCTACGCGAGAGCCTACTAGTTTTGACCCCAATGCTTCAACAAGTTTGGACAAGCTGCCTGTGCTTTTCTCAAGTGATGCAGAAATAACTGCAAACACTCGCTCTTTCTCCAGTCTCTGGACGTGCTTGGCAACAAGCTCGGGAAATGGCAACCCATATGAGACAAGACCCCCTTTTCTCCAGGGAAAGGTAGGCCGTGTAACTTCCTGTAAGTAGTTTCTTTGGCTCATGTTTGTAGTTTAATTGTACCGTAGAACGTTCTAATTTCCTGGGTCTTCATAGTCGTAAGGAAACAATCTTTGTAGTGTTGGTTTATTTGTTGTGTTCTCTGCCCGAGTCACAGCTTAACAGTGAGCTACAGTCGCTAATCAGTTCCCCACTAACGAGGTAGAGATTCCTCCTCCTCTCCTCCCGCCCGCAAATCCCAAAGAGGTTTGGGTTATGTGAAGTCCAAGACGGCGTCTTGGAAGAAGCCACTTCACTGGTACGGCATAGCACCATCCTCTGCTCTGGACTCCGGCCCTTGTGGAGATATCCTAGTCGCCTTTTTTTTAGGCGTGAGGTTTAGTATCCCCGTATGTGGAGTTAGGAATGTGGAGTTAGGACTAATCTGTCTATGGTGTTGGCAGAGAATGGAATGGTTTTACACAGCTATGTCCGGTCCTCATAAATTAAACCGAGGTAAACACGAACAAAGAAATCAACAAATGTCCGACATGAGTATGAGGCAGATAGAAGAGGTATAGCTAGTCTTTAATACACCAATGTAATCAAAACTTCTTGGTATTGCAGATTTCCACAACATTGGATCACTACTATGGCAGAATACACGCATATTCCAAATCTAGCCAGCCTGTCTACAGCAGATCCAGAACTCAAAGAGGTATGCCGCGAATTTGGGTATATCTTTCACAAACTGATCTGTGTTCTGCCAGTTCTTGGACAAGAATCCCTTACCGGTTATAGATTATTCTAATCTTAATGACTTTACCAGCTACTATCTCAAGCACGGCCGAGAGGCGATAATGGCTTTGGGGAAGCCTCCTCCGGGCGTCACTATCACGGAGCTACAGTATTCCACCCGAGATGGTGCTCAGAATCGAGCCAAGCTATTTCAACCGGAGACTCAGACAAAAGATGGTAGTCCTCTTGTGGTGATGATCCATGGCGGTGGATTCTGCCTTGGAGCACCTGAGGGCGAGGAACAGACTTGTCGGAATTTCGTGCTGGCGTTCGGTGCAACATGTGTTGCCATCTCGTATCGTCTAGCCCCTAAATATCCATACCCATATGCACCGAATGACTGTTGGGACGCGCTTCAGTGGTGTGCAGCTAACGCGAAATCTTGGGGGGCAGACCCATCAGCTGGCTTCTGTGTTGGCGGAACCAGCGCTGGGGGTAACCTCGCTGCAATACTCGCGCATAAGGCAAGAGATTTGAAGCTCTCTCCGCCGTTAACTGGTCAATACCTAGCTATTCCCATGATTTGTCCTGAAAGCAAAATCCCTGAAGCATACCGACCGTGGTTGCTCTCTTACAGACAAAACGAACATGCCCCGTTTCTACCAAAAGCGGCGATTGATATGTTTATCAACGAATACAAACCTGATCTAGAGGATGGAGTTAACTTCGCAATCTTTAACCACCCTAAGGGCCACAAAGACTTACCGCGAGCATTCTTCCAGCTCGACGGCATGGATCCATTAAGAGACGAGGCCATCATATATGAGCGTGTTCTGAGGGAAGAAGATAATATAGAGACCAAACTAAATCTTTATCCTGGAGTACCACACGGTCACTGGGCTTTTTTCTCATTTCTTAAAATCAGCAAGAAGTTTCGTATAGAGCAGCTTGAAGGTATGGGTTGGCTGTTAGGGAGGGAACCAAACTTTTCCAGGGCCGATCTTGACCCTGCTGCGGCTAGTGTATAGAGAGTGGATATAACTACTACGATGCTAATATTTAGCTTATATTAAAATCCTTTTTGCCTAGTTTTATATTCTCCTTTTCTTGCCTCGTGTGGCTCCATCTTCTCTCCCCTCTGTTAGATAAATTACTAGAAAGCTTTCCTGCAAATTTTATCTATGAATGACGTCCGCACTATAACACCGGCATGCAAGTTAAGGCTACTACTAAATGATACTGAAGTTCAGAGCTCTTATACCTATCTTTTTTTAGCAATATAAAAACATGATACGCTGTGGCAGCGCTATTTAGTCAAGATCACAGCATTTGAAAAGAAAATAGGACTCTCAATATCTTCAATTATGGACATTGACTATATTCCTCTAACATATCGGCAGTAGAGAAGCAGATATCCTGGTAAATTTATCTACGATAATCTACGGTGTGTCGGTTACCCTATAGACTAGTTTTTCACCACTCACTTGCCCATTTCTCATAGCCTCAAGTCCATCTAAGAGTCCACCGAGGCCGCCGCGACCTAGCTTAACCGGATGAGGAATCAATTTGCCCTCTGCTAAAAGCTTTTCTGTTAAGGCTGTGAAGTTCTGGGCAAATTCAATTTCCTGAGCACTTCCTTCGTAATGCTTGCCGAATAGGTCGAACGGTTCGCCCCGAAATTTCAAAAGAATGCTACTTGTGCAGGTCACGTCCTGTCGTGGAATACTGTTCAAAAGAAGTGTGCCGTACCGGGATCCTGGATCTGTTGAGAGTGCAATCATGCAGATCTGAATTCCTTGTTCCGAACCTATCGTGTCGAAGACTAATTGGAGCTTGCCCTCTGTGTACGTATGTATCTTCTGTCCGCAGAGAGGATCATTGTAGTCAAACGCAGCTTCAGCGCCGCGCGACTTAACAAGATCAAAGTTCCTCGGAGCACATGTTGTAAGAACAGAATACCCGGCCCTATCATTTATGTACAACATTACTATCTGTTCTCCTTAATCGGGGATCATCAGAGAACTTACAATCGGGCGTATTGAATAGCGAGAGTCCCCGTTGACGAGCTACCTCCATAGATCAATATATATTCCTTTCTATTAATTGGATTGTCAGGAAGATTCAGGCCCATAGCATGGAACCCTTGACCATCGGTAATAGCACTGACGGGGATTGTAGAGGCCTCTTCGAAAGTGATACTTTCCGGAATCTTGATGCATGTGTCTCCCTTCGCCACTATGTACTCTGCAAATGCTCCATCCTCTGGATTAGAAGCATTTGCGCCGACGGCGCAACCACATACTCGATCACCTTTTTTGAATGGTTTTGCCACACGGAAGCCGACGCCTTCGATAGTACCAGCAAAGTCGCAACCAAAAAGTCCATTTAAAGCTGCCCTGCCTTGGGAAAGAGCCTTTGCATCCGTCGGATTGATAGCTACCACAACAGTCTTGATCAGCAGATAGTCATCGCGGAGCTGGGGAAGTGGCCTTGAGTCGACCAGTTCCGCCTTAGTGCCATTCCACACCACAGCTTTCATCATGAGGTTATTATATTGAGCTATACCACTTTTCTTCTGCTCCGATATCGATGCTTCTGATGATATCTGAGGATAACTGAAGCAAAATTATAATGCCAGAACTCAAAAGGGCACAACACTATTCGGCCACTTGGGAACTGCTTAAGTGATGCCGAAAAATCTATTCGTAGTGTAATGCGCAAACAACATCGATTTGGAAGCGCAGACTTAGACTTTGGCTTGATTTGAAATTCACTGAACTAGTCAAAAACTGGTCCAGGGTGCAGATTTCTGGCAAATACCCATACCCATACTAATCTCATAACTACGTGCTTTACAGTAACCTTTGCGTGGGTAATTCCGGTTATCTCCACAGTCAGTGGAGACACTAGGTCAAAAATTGAGTGTAAGTGTAATGTGAGGAGGCTTCAATCAAATAAGACGCCTATGGCGATAACACAATTCCGGCTCCCAACCCGTAACTTAGATGCTGATTGTCCACTCAGGTTTTACAGCTAAAATCTGGCAAGATTATCCCCTCAGCACTGCAACTGCAACGCCGGGTTTGTATCAGAGATTTGCTGTGCTTTGCCAAGACTGCTTCTCGGCACTCGCCAAAAGGTGTTATGTTACTTTGGACCTTTCCCGACTGCAGTCGTAGCGTGGCAATCCAGGTATATCGTGACCCGAGAGAAGACCCCGTACACCCCGCTTCCTAGTGCTTTCACTCTGCATATCTCCTTATTTGTCAGATATATGTAGACAGATAAGGAAGAGAGAGGTTCGGATCGGATACCCATCGAGAAACGCACTGCTCTTAGAAGCATCATGAATGGATCAATGTTTGAAACTACCCCTAATGGAGGTCTAGGAAACACTGGATTGCCAAATGGACATGGGAAGAAATCTGCTAATTGGATTCCAATTCGTGAGGCGCCCTTGTGGAAGCCATTTAGAAAATTAAAAGTGATTACTATTGGCGCGGGTTTCAGTGGTAGGTGGACACCGGGTATTTTATGGGATAACGAGCTCATACTACGCGGTAGGACTGACATTGGCAAATAAAATACAATGTGTGCATAAGCTGGATGATGTTATTGATCATACCATTTATGAGAAAAACGTGAGACTCCGCTCTGTTTTAACCTACTGAGATTGACCCTGTTGCAGCCTGATATTGGTGGTACCTGGTTTGAGAATCGTTATCCTGGGGTAGGTTGCGAAACTTCCGCTAGTCAAAATAGTAGAAATCAACTAATCTCTATGTAGGTAATGTGTGATGTACCTGCTGTGCGTATGAAACAAAGTGTTTAGCCTTTACTACGTATATGCTAATCAGAGTAGCACATATATACATTGCTCGATATTCCGAATCCAGATTGGAGTCACTAGTAAGGCAGTCCCATTTCCATACATTTGCAGAAACTAACCACTTTAGTTATGCTACTGGCCCCGAGATCTACCAGTATCTAAAAGACATTTCAACGAAGTATAATCTCGATCGAGATGTGCAACTTAATTCGGAAGTCAAATCAGCGGCGTGGGATGAACAGAGCGGAACTTGGAAGGTGCAAGTGTTACAAGGGGACAGCCTTGTTATCGACTGGTGTCATATTCTGATTAATGGTTCAGGGGTCCTTAAGTAAGCATTCAACATCCGCGACTCTGATCCTTGGACGTCATGTTAATGAAGGAAGTAATTGGTCATGGCCAAATATAACTGGTATCCAGAAGTATAAAGGCCACATGTGCCATTCGGCAAATTGGCAGGACAACTATGATTTCACTGGAAAGAGGGTAGCCGTCATTGGCAATGGCTCATCTGGAATTCAAATTGTGCCAGAGATGCAAAAAGTCGCAGCGGAAGTCGCCAACTTTGCTAGGTCGAAAACGGTAATTCCGCATATACCGAAATTCGTAGACCTCCTGTATTAATTGTCACAGTGGATCTCTGCCCCCTTTGCCGAGGATTTCTCAAAGGTTCCAGGACAGAATCCTCCGTGTAAGACTTGCTCTCATCTCTCAGTCAACAACCCGTTCTAAACTTAATAGATACCGAGGAGGAGAAGGAGAACTTTCGTTCACATCCGGAGGAACTTACGGCTCTTCGTAAAAAATTGGCACATGTTCAAAATACCTTCTATTCAGCAGTATATACGGTTCTTTCAGAATGCCTTATACGCCATACTAACTTTCCGTTAGTTGATTGAAGGATCAGCAATAAACTTACAGGCTAAAGTCGCAACAGAAACCGTAATGATTGAACGACTTGGCGGAAATAAGGGTCTGATCGAAAAGTTGGTTCCTAATTGGTCTCTAGGTTGTACGTTTCCCCTTTCCTTTCTACTTGGAGTGAATTGTGTCAGGTGGATGTAGCTAAAGGATGGAGGCCGTCGCTTGACTCCGGGAATTGGGTATCTAGAGGCCCTCACAAAAACCAACGTAGAACTAGTTACCGACCCCATTGCCGAGATAACTGAGGATGGCATACTGACGGCTGATGGGACCCATCGTATGTTTGATGCAATTATCATGGCCACAGGTTTCGATGTTTCGTTTAAACCACGATGGTTACAGACCGGCAGGAATGGGAAATCGTTAGCAGACGAATGGAGTGAAGAACCAAAAGGTTACTTTTCACTGTCAGTCAGCGGTCATCCTAATTACTTCATATTTTGCGGTCCTTCTGGCCCTATCGGTCACGGAAGCTTGACTTCTGCTATTGATTGGATTGCAGAGTATATTTTGAAATGGGTCCTCAAAATGGCAAAGGAGGATATAAGGTATGCAGAGCCTGCATTACGTAGCAAAATAACAGTTTCTAAGGGAAGCAGGACCTTTGATGTGAAGGAGGAAGTACAAGACGACTGGAATGTGTGGGGAGAGGAGCTCCTAAATCGTACAGTGTGGTCCAGTGAATGCAGGCGAGTGAGGAACAATTGGATCTGTTTATTGCAAGACTAATTATAATAAGGAGTTGGTACAAAAACGGCAAAGTTGATGGAAGGATTACAGCATTGTACCCAGGAAGTATTGTACATTTCGTTAGTCTACCCCCTAAACTTGAGCAAAAAGGTAATACATAATTACTGATAATGGATTAGCATGACATGATCAAAGATATTCGAGGAGAGGACTTTAACATCACTTATCATAGCAGAGTAAGATCAATATCTAGACCCACAATGTATTACGAGACTAATAAGATTCTAGAATCGATGGAAGTTTTTAGGCGATGGTTTTACACAGCGCGAAGTGGATAAAGGAGATTTGAGCTTTTATGTCAGACAATAAATAAATTACCCCGGGTTGACTACTTGGATATCCAAGATAACTTTGATCTATTGTGGTAAAAGATTGCTCGGGCTGTAGGAATTTCCGAGGCGAGCCTGAATTTTCATAATGTTCCTGTAGGTGGATCTCTCAGCAATCAACGTGATTGTGAGTGCCATAAGGTTGAGGGATTGTATGGCCTGTCCAGCTACGATGAATCAAGTAAGTAAGTATATGCGTACCAAAATTACTGCTGTCTCGTTGGTAGGCGGGTGTGTAAATAGGTTAGGTTGGCTGAACAACTGCTATGAGAATAAGTACAGTGACAATTAGTCCTAGGTCATGTTTATAAACCGAGACGGCATCGGTAGAGAACGAACTAGAATACTTATTTCCAAATTTTCTGACTTAGGAATGATATATATGCTAAGAATAGAAGACTGAGAACGGTAATTCATTCAACTTATTATAAGAGATGGTCGTAAATCAACCACAGGATATTGATTGATATTCGCCCTAAGCTTAGAAGTTTAGAAATCCTAGGGTATAATCGTTAGCTCACTTAACGGCCGATAGTTTTGCTTGTTTTCTTGTAGTTAAAGGAAGTGGATGACACTGATAAGTAAAAGATATGACTTTAATTTTATGGTTAAAATTTCTAAAAGAGTTGATTTTTCTCAGATTGTTGCTTACTTAACGAGAAATCAGTCAATTTCTCAATTTCATTAATATTATGAATAAATCATATTATGAATAAATAAATGATTATAATACAGTTAATTTTATGTTATAATTACTATATGAAGTATATTAATTATTCATGTTATGTACTTCCTCTTTGAGGAAATGAGCAAAAATGACCATTATAAAGTGAGCCGATGATTACTATGATACCACCCGCGAAACACATATGTCGTTAGTACTACGTACGCGACAAGGAACTCCTTGAGAGTTGACATTTTAAACTTCTGATGGATAGCTGTTCATAGTTCTAAGATGATATCTGAGGAAGAGATGAATATTACATCGTAGGTCTGACGGTTTGGTCATCAACATCCATGGAGAATCCATTTAATAAGTCTGAGTCGAAAACACCAGGCATATCAAGGAAAGGCATGAATTGAGCATCAAATGAAAATGGTTCCGTGGCATCGTTTTGGCAGGCTGTTGCAGCAGGATATCCTGGGACGGCGTGTTGTTCTATGTTCCCGATATCGTTCTCACTCTCAGCAGCTTCATTAGGAAGATGCCCTTCAGGATAATTTCTTGCTTTATAGAGCGTATCTTTCGTCTGATTGAGAAGTGTTTGCCAACCTTTTTCTTCTAGGTTTTTGAAGATAGTCTCGAATAGTCGCAAAATCCAACCGCAAGCTGGCCATGTTTTCGATACCTCAGTACAGGCGAGGATGAGCAACCCTGCCTTGTTCTCTGCTAACTTTCTTTGGATTCGATCAAATCTTCGAACCATTAAGACATACATCGACAAGGCTGCAAAGAGAATAGGACAACTAGATTCTCATAGTCAACATTGGAGAGCAATGGTGAGGCTAGAACATGGACTTATAACAGAGCTTACATCTGTAACTGAGCCTGTTTGAGGAGACCTATCGCGAGAAGGTCATCCACAATCCTAGTAATTTTGTTAGCTGACGAGAAAGCAAGATTTTGAGACGTATCTCCGCTTCGAGTCAAACTTCCGGGCTCTGGACGGTGTAGAAGGATAAGGAGATAGCTAATTAGTTAGTGTATGGTAGGAGAAGAAGCGCAGGAGGCGAACTTATAGCTTAATTCTAGCATGCTAGACCAGAGTCTGTCGCCATTAATATCTTCCGAGTAATTGATCTCTAGTAACTGTTGTCGCCATGTGCTCAACTGAAGATCGAGTTCTGTACGGCTTAAAGTGACTCTCGACTTTGAACCCGGGTACTTTGTCAAGATGATGTTCCCGACTGACCAGTTAGTACAAATTTCTCATCCATGGCTCGGAGACTATACTGACAGATCGTGGATAGTTTTGCCATAGAAATTGCATATGTCGTGTGGGTGATTCTTCTCTCTCCGTAAATATGTGATCCATTCTCGAGCTCATCTTCAAAGTCGGATTCTTCCAGCTCCTCCACATCGCAGTCGTCGTCGCGTATCCGCATTGGTAGACCAATATTTGCAGCGCAGTGACGATCTCGAACCTATATTCTGTTACATCCATACCAATTATTCTAAGAGCATCTCCGCTCTTACATAAAGCGACCACCAGATTCGTTTCCAGAGTCTGCGTTCTTGTATTCTGAGACGCGAATGGACAGTGCTCCTTATGTTAGGTGTGATGTGCTTGCTCGGAATTGAATTACTCACGATCTGTGCAGCCCTTTGGACTGCGCTGCACTGATGCTCACACCAAGCCAATGCCACATATCTTTGTTATCCATTGACCCATTCCATAAAAAGCTAAGAAGAAATGCAGCCTGTACCAGAGTCACCTTGTTCGTCTCGTAATCCGCATCGTAATGGGCCCTGGTGCGTTTCAGAAACACCTTGCGTGCTGTGCAGTGATCTGGAAAGCCAGCTTTCACAATAACATCGTTATCACATAGAGTACTTGCAAGGGAGTATATAGCATTTAAAATGAGCAGAGGCATCTGCTGAGTTTCGTACAGGTGTGAGAATTCTTTGCGATCGAATATGGGAAACGCAGGATAGACATATTCGAAGAATACATGGATCAGTTTGTCGGATATCTCTTTCTCTGGAAGGGCCAGGGCATCCTTCATCTTCAAAATCTCAATATTAATCGGATCATCCCTCGAATTGCAGCCGACATCTTCCTGTTTACAGTCGATTGAAGATGGAACAGGCACTTGCAACGCGGAAGGTGAGCCGGAACTAGAATCGGTCTGCCCATCGGCCACTTCCTGGATGACGTATGTCAATAGCCATGACTCCCCCAAATAGAGAAGCTGGGTTCCCTGGAGGTTCTGGCTCTCAGAAGGAGATAATTGCAACTCACTTAACCGGGCATACAGCATCTCCGAGCCCTCTTTGAGCATTTGACTCGAGACTAGTTGGGACAGCTGATATACGCCTCGAGAATTAACCATCTGAAACCCTGTCGCAATAGAGTCGCTGTCGAGGTCGCTGGTGGAATCGAAAGTAAAATCTTGAGGAAGAGGCGGTAATGGAGATGGAGCATGTCTGCTGGCAATTGCACCTCGTGTGGCCTGTGATGGTTTTGCGATCGATGCCACTGTCTCCGCAACATGAGGTTTTGAGACGTGTTTCAAGTGCGACCTGACATATCTATAGGTGGTCAGCCGTTGCAGATATGAATGCGTTCTAGGAGGAGTCTTGCCTCCCTCTTCTCGACTCGATCAGTTGACAAGGTATCTGTGCTGATACGCAGTTGGAGCAGGGCTGGGACTCGAAGGCGTTGCACCGAATACGTCGCGCATGACAGAAGCAACAAGCAACCCGACCACCACGCCGAGCTCGAGGGGGCTGTTGTGAAGAGGCTGTTGGTTCTTGGGATGTGTCCATTACCACTGAATTTGCATTGTCTTCCAATTTCCCAAGAGATGGAACTCGAGAGGCCTCGCACAGATCAAATCATCTGCTGTAACAAAGATCTGCGAACTAAACACTAGTCACCCAGAAAGGGGTAGCTCGTACTGCAAACCCCATACTGTTGCCAGCATCGTGCGGGGTTCCCAGCCACCTCCGGCAGCTGGCTTCAGATCAATTACAAAGCAGCTTCTTAGGAATATTTCCACATTAGCACCCTGGGGATCATTGTATTTGAAAGTGTGCCGTGGATTTGAACAGTGATAATGGAACTAGGCGAAACCCAAATATAAAACAGATAAAACACTGGCAAATGGCGTGTAAACAGAGCTCGTGTTTTTTCCGATCTAAACCTAGAAATCCAACATCGTTTGCTCTGTCAGTTCTCATATCTACATGAAATCCTCTGCTGCAGGCACATAACTTAATCTGAAGTTTTCAGTAACTCTCCGTTATCCCTTGGTGTCATGTGGTACCTGAAATTTGGATTTCGTAATGCACCTGAAAGCCATACAACTTGACCAATTGGGTTGAGATACCCAGGTCGCCAAGTCGCCTTCTTACTTTTATAGTGCCATTGAAAATTGTAGAACCAGCAAATTCATTCGACGTACGCCGCAAAGAAACAGGAGCCAATACGATAGACTATGTGAAGAGAACTTGAGGATATTGGGTCGAGCTAAAACTAGCACCTCTCATTTACCACCGTATTTCGCAGCTTGCTCCGATCGTGGCTTCTGACGCCATGCCAAGTCTGGAAATATGGATCATGATTGCTCTGGTCTCTTTTACGCCAGCTTCTTCCATATCCCCAGACTTTGCACCCCAGACTTTGCACCCCAGACTTTGCACCCCATACTTTGTAACCCCAGACTCCACTCAATAATGTAGAAATTTAATACAATCGGTTCGATCTACTAAACTAGCGCCAACGTATGCGGTTTCTTTGCCAGCCAGTGCTCAGTAGAAGGCGACTTAGCAAGAGCTGCCTAGATCTCTCTCTGCGATGATAAAAGGTCAAAAGTAATTTATCAAGGCCATGTAGATGTGTTGTCGAGCTTGTCACACCTTCAGCTCTTGCCAAGATATTACCGAAAGCCCTGCAGGAACCATATCTGTCGTGTAACGATGAAGAGATACCAGCTGGCGTGTTTGATATACATCACCTTTGGTGGTGCTTTCTACGGCTATGACTTTGGTATGTATTTGGTGTCCACTATTCTTGTCTTGCTTCGGATGTAGCTGGACTCTTACTGACTTCCCTCAAATAGGCATTATCTCGTGTGTTTTGGGCTATCCGGAGTTTATTGCTTACTATGGTTTTAACAACAACACCATTGGAGCCTTTAACTCTTCATACTATGCGGCCTGTGCAGTTGGTACAGCCTTCAATGCGTATCTTCCAAACAGATTTGGTCGCCTATGGACCATCCGCATTGCTGTTCTGATATCTTTTGTTGGAATCGCTCTTCAAACAGCTGCAGTGAACTTCCCAATGATTCTCGTTGGTCGCATTATCGGAGGCGTTGCGACGGGAATCATCTTTGGCATCTGCCCAGTATATGCTAGCGAAATATCTCCGCCGAATATCCGTGGGAGAGTTGGAGCACTGTTTGCGTGAGTCCATCTTCAAACACGGTTCTGATTCTGCGCTGAAGATATTGACCCTGAGAAAAGGCTGAACATTTCTTTGTCTAATTGTTTCACTACGTGGTTTGGACTAGGGATGTCTTTCGTTCGTGGCACTGCCGGATTCCGTGTCCTATATGGACTGCAATTAATCCCCGGAGTTTTAATGCTTGTAGGCTCGCTATGGATGCCCGAGTCACCAAGGTGGTTAGCCCTGGTGGACCGATATGATCAGTGTCTTGCTGTGTTGAAGAAAATACATGGGGACGACACATCCACAAGTGACTCCTTCTATGCCAGAGAATTTCACCAAATCAAAGCACAGATCGAGTTGGAAAAGAGCGAGCGCCTTGGTATTTGGGACATTATAACAAAACCGTCTTATCGTAGACGGGTTCTGCTTATAATGGTGTTCTATTTCTTCCAACAGCAAGTCTCTTCTCATCTAATAATTTTAATTTGGTTGGCACGAGACTGATAGTAGTTTAGGGCTACTGGAATCCTTCCTCAAGTTACCTACCAAGTAAAAATATATCAGCTTCTCCATACTACGGAGATAATGTCTCTAGTTCTTGTGGGAGTCTGGGGTAGCGTCTCGACATTTGCCATCCTTAGCTTAGGGTTCTGGTTTGATAAAATTGGTCGACGCAATGCCTTGGTAAACCATTCCTAACAAGCCCCTGGATTTGAAAAACTGAGAAAAAGTCAACACTAACGTACCTGTAGTTTATCTCATACGCGATTATGATTCCCGCTTCAATCATTATTATTGCCCTCTGGGCGGCATTTGAGCATGGTGGAAATACCAATCTTGGTCTGGCTAAAGGTGTCAACGTTGGAATCTTCCTCACCACCTACGGTTATGCCGCGGTAATGAATACTTTTGGCACCACGGTAAGCCACAATATATCCTTGCGAGAACGGGCTTCACCAACTAACTCATTGGTTCCAGTACGGATCAGAAATTATGCCAACACAAA
Organism: Xylogone sp. PMI_703; assembly: GCA_021399445.1. Classification (NCBI taxonomy): domain Eukaryota; kingdom Fungi; phylum Ascomycota; class Leotiomycetes; genus Xylogone; species Xylogone sp. PMI_703. Next base: position 323,271 of record JAJTUQ010000003.1, read on the forward strand.
TAAGGGCCATGGGAGTGGCGTGTGGCTTTATTATTTTTAATGCCATGGGTGTTCTTATGACGCAGACGGCACCACTTGCTATTGATGCTATAACATGGAGATATTTCATCATCTGGCTAATCCTCGATTGTGTTTATGTAGTGATTGTATATTATTTTTATCCAGAGACTAAAGTGAGTGATGTCCCATTTTTTCTTTCCCGAGGTCTAATAATTGCAGAACAAATCGCTTGAAGAAATGGCAGAGCTTTTCGGTGATAAAGTCGCTGTATCGTGGGAGGAGATGGACAAATACGTTGACGGAGAACTCCAGTCACAGCCAAGCCCTCCAGAATTGACTGAGAAGATCACGACAGATCACATCGAGAAGAAAGTTTAAAATACCAAGAGCTAGATATTCAAGAGTCGTGAAACGAGCTTTGAAGAGTCTGAAAGGAACCCTTGGTAACCTTCCTGTATCTTAGCGACACGGGAGACGAAATTCAGAACTAGTATTTTCTGACTTATTTGAATCCTTTACGTTAGGTCATCGTATGTGTGATCACGCGTGCATATCTTTTCATATTTAGTTATTTAATATTCTATAAGGTGCTATACACTTTCAGTAGCTTCTCAGCTTTAACCAAAACCGCTATTACACCTATCATTGGTGTGCAAAGTAGTAGTACCGCCTCTTTTGTAGTTGCTCTACGACGGGTAAATTTGTCACTAACTATTGAGTTGTCGTCACTTAGCTTAATAGACTATACTTAGTCTACATAGGCTATCGTATAATCTCATTATAAAGGCTCTCTAGCTAACCCCCTTATATTACGCTACATGGTACGTACGCACTATATAGTATTACACCAGTTTTCTAGCTCAAGAGCCTTTACAATAGGGTTACGGCATATTTCAACCTCTGCAGGGTTTCCCAAGAATTTGTGAGGGCCCATGATCCTCTTAATCTATAAATATACATTATTTTCCAACTGTAGCTAGTTTGGTTAAGTAGTTCAGCTCACGTCTTTTGGATGACCACCTATTCTGATCGCTTGCGGTAATCTTGCAAGAGATGTAAATATGAGATTGAGCAAGGCTATCAAGCAACGGTCCTTTCCATCTAGTCTATGTGCAATGCGCTCGCTCTTACAATTTAGACGCAGCATCACGTTGTCGATGGACACAATCCTCGATGTGATAGAATCTCTTGAACACCTCTAGTTTTCTCCTTTCTTCACTTGTGACCTTAATCTTTGTTAAAGCCTCTTCGCCACTACACAAGATGGCCTTTATTTGTGTTTCGAGTTTCTTCCCATTGAAATTGTAAGGTATCTCTGCAACTTCAAATATAAACGAAGGAACATGCCTCCGACTAAGGTCCGTTGTAATCTGATCCCGAATTTGCTTCTCTAGTACAGTATCCGGTATCATAGAATTAGTTGTTATGGTTGGTGCACATTTGATAAATAAAACGACGCGTTCTGCTGCGTCGGAATAAGGATGCTTGACTCGTTGCTGACCAACCACACAGGCATCCAATATGGAGGAGGCAAACTTGGGCAGAGAAAGGATATGATAAATTTCAGAGCTTCCAAACCGAATTCCAGAGGGATTGAGGACACCATCACTATGCATCCTGTCAGTTTTTCTAGGTGCTATGCAAAAGGCCAGGACGAACCTTCTTCCAAGGACACAGATTCCTCTAGTTTTAGGGTTGATCCGAATAAAATCACCATGGGTCCAGACATCTGTTTTATAAAAGTGTCAGTCTCAGCGCGCTTCACAAATACAATCAAACCAAGTTTAGTTTTCGGATTTTGACTCACTAGGGAATTTGGTGAAATACGTATCGTGATACCGCCTTCGATTCGGATCATTCAGAAACATTACAGGCATATTTGGGAATGGCTTCCTGCAAACTAGTTCCCCACTTTCTCCTTCTGGCACTTCTATGCCGTCTGGTGAAAAAACAGCGATGTCCATACCCAGTGCCTTAACTGAGATTTCGCCTGGGTAGGATGGCATGGACCGTGTGCCGTGCATGAATGAACCGCAGAGCTCAGTACCACCCGAAAAGCCTATCTGGCAAAGGGGACCGAATGCTTCGACGAGCCAGTTTGCAAGCGGGACAGTAAGGAGAGCACCGGTGGATAGTATGGTATGAAGGTATGGTGCGAAAGTCTCTATCATATTATTTAGGTCAGAAAGTGCTAAATGGCCTTAAGGGGGCATCATCTTATAGTACTTGGTTTGATATCGTTTTTCTGGAGCTCAGAATAGTATCGTGGTCCAGCACCGAAAGAGGTGACCCTAACGAGAGAACAGTTATCAGCTAATCTGCAGATCAACAAGTCAAATACGACCCACTTATTGGCAAAAATTGCCCTCAAAAACCTTTCTGGTGTTGGATAAAATGGACTACCATCATATAATATCACCGCTGAACCAGCGAAGAGCGAACCGATTACTATATTCCACAAAGTCCATCCTATCTAAAAATAGTTAGCAAAGAAAATGAAATTTTAGTCTGAATACATACACCGGTAAAGTGGAAATAGATATCTCCTGGGCCAATGTTGTGATGCAAAATATGTTCTTTTACTCCATTGAGCACAAGGCCCTGGGGATATTGAGTAAACCGCATCCATGAATCAGTTAAGCAACACTTACTCCATGGGAATGGACAATTCCTTTAGGCGTCCCAGTGGTCCCAGAGGAAAACATGATAACAAAAGGCGTGTTGAACGGGACCTGCTTGTACATAAGGTCGGCTCCGGTATCGCGACTGAGGAACTCATCGAATGAAATTCTGAAATTGTTGTTACTAAAGCGACTTTCTTTGTAGTTCTTGGATTTTACTCACGACTGCACTGATATTATGGGTGATCCTATCACAACCAACTCGCATTTTTCCTTACAGTTTAATGCAGTAAATATATTAACAATCTTGGTTGAAATGTCTATCGTTTTCCCGTTGTACTCGTATGTGGATTCTGCAAATAAAATCCGAGGACAGAATAGCCCAAGTCGATCATCAAGAGCCTACCCTTGAAGTTGGCTCTCTGTTATCGTTCCAAGACCAGATTTAGACTCACTTTGTCCCCAGTGTCCGTCGCAAACGACGTAAACATAGCACCAATCGCACCAGTTGCTAATAATAGGGCGAGTGATCTTACGCAATTGCTACCAATAACTATTCCAAAGTCATTTTATGTTCAATTATCAGCAGAATATGTGCATATACGGGCGATAAGCTCTCCTTGTTTTGCTCCTGAAACTTTCAGAGCGTCGGCATACTGTCTCACAAGCTGCCGTAATTCCTGCCAAGAGTATATCTCTGGATCATATAGGTTTTTTTCTCCTATATTAATGATTGCGATTCCGTTTTGTTTTCGAGAGAGTATGTTTTCAGTAAAATTCATCATAGAATCCTCAAAAAACTGAGGGAATTGATCAATAGGTATGCATTCGTCAACTGCCTAGCCTTGCCAATAAGCAAAAAAAAAAACCAGAAGCAAAAATCTTAGTCTAGATAATTACTTGGAGATACCTTTGTTGGTTGAATAGAAGCAATGATACCTGTATAGTCCCAGAGTGTTTTCCAGAAGTCATCCAATCGCGTTATGGAGAACCGGTGAAGATCGGCATAGTTCACTTAAAGATGAATGTTATTAGTCTTTCTCTTAGGTATATGTCAAAGTTTCAAAATTCCACTCGATATTTGGACCACATACTTATGGGAACCTTGAATTTCCTACTCACGTAGTCTCTGAAGTCATCTAAAGCAGTCTGCAGACTAGGAGCGGGCACATATGCAGCAATGGGAGCCATGGCGAAAATGGCATAAAGGAACCTAAAGAGTATGACAGAGACAGTGATGTTTTAATGTCAAACGCCGTAACATAAATACGAATATTTGACTTAATCAGTGATCTAGAAATGTGGGATTCTTTAATCTACTGAAAAAGCAGTTGGTTGTTGGCGCCCGGTCTAGATCTATCGAATCTTTCCCATGAAAATGAAATTATAGCTCGAACAATTTCGCTGACAATTCCACCTTCTAGCGATAGCTCCGAAACTAGCAGTTGTCTCTAAACAGGTAATCCGTCATATGATGCATGTGCTCACTCATTTTCCGATCTTTTTCCCAAGTTTGTAGAAACGAACACGGCGTCTTGGCGTGAAGTACCGTTCTTTCAAAGGCAACGTTTGAAACGCAGTAATCGCCAAAAATGCAACATCGGACTAGCTAAGTACCCATGAGAATGAACATTGCTTAGTAGGAGATAGATACTTCAATCTTGTTTATAGGAGATATCTTGTCGTGCTACCATAGAGAGGTACCTCAGCTAGGACTCCGGTTAGCCCCTGGATTCAGATCCAGAGACCTACATATCCGCTGAGCTCAAGCCCAGCAACACGCGATCGAGAGGATATTTTGTACAGTATGTATGTAATGCTTAGCTCTATTGGGTAATTGGTTTTTAGAATGGACAAGAGATTTCAGCTGTACTGTACCAGTAGAAGTTGACCAAGCTAATCGAAAATCGGCATATTTACACAAATACACTACTGAAAAGCGTATTCACTTTGGACAGTCATAAACCCGCATGGATAAGTAGGCGAGATACCATTTACCCGTGAGTAACTGTCATAGAGATGGGTTTGTACAGGGGGTTATTGAAGAATTGAAGAAAACTGAGGGAGAAATGAAGCTCGAACTAGTATGAATTGGTCTGTATAAGAAGAGACACGAGGAGTGAGCTAAGGGAAGACACACATCACATGAGATATTTTCTGTCTTTGATAATATATAGAAAATCCCCATAGCAGGGTGATATACGCCAGCTAGGACAGGGTCGATGGTTTGTTGTAGTGTACACGCTAATATCCTCACAATTGGGGCAAAACACGGAGTAGTCACTGAAGCAACGAGAAACAAAGCAGGCGCCTTAAATACCTAGAATTATTTTGGAACACCTCCTCGCACCCCTGGGCACAATAGCGCAGCTCAACCATGGAGAAAACCTCTTCGCTGCTGACGTTCTATCTCAATGAAGAAGAAAGTAAAAAGTCCCAATGCCTATTAAGTGTGCCCAATTATTTGTGTCCATACTAGCGGTTCATGGTCAGACCAGTCATAATTTGCGTAAACCAAGCTTAATATCATGCCTAGTTAATGATAGTTTGACTTCGATCTATTTTCTGGTAGCAATCAAATGTTACCGAAGATCTTTACAGTATGGTGGTTACTATTCTAGCAGGGACGCTAAGGAGGATCGGGAGGGCAATTGCTTTATAGGTAGTATGCAAGAGCTCGAAGCGCTCTGTAGTATCATCGCTCCTATCATTCCACATCAAATACGTCATAATTTAAATCTTATAGGTCATAATAGTGGTCCACAGTTTATTGTACTGTCATTCGCAGATAACTTGTAAGAATAAACTAATAGTAGCCGTTCGCCAACATCAGTGCCAGTAAACATGAAATAGACCAGTTTCAAAACCGACAGGCCTTCTCGCTGCTGTAGATATTTATACAGTTTGTATGGACTCTATTCGTACCTGATTACTTTGTGTCTGAGATACGCTGAGAAGGGATCAATGCACCTGGGCTGGTTACTGTGCCAAGGTAATACGACAAGTCACCACCATTGTACTCACGTATTGTGAATCCGTTACCCAGATATCCAAAACGATTTCCGCTATGGTAACTAATATCATAGTCTTCATAACGAGGCTCGGATAGCAGGTCAAAGTAGAGAAGCCGAGACCCTGGCCAGATAGATAATGGGCCGTCCGACCTTCCTTGCTTAAACCAACTCCGGCAGTTGGATGACCATGCAGTGCGCTGGAGGTACAGATCAGCGTGATCGACAAAGTCTTGACAGACATCTTTCCGTGGCGCCATAGCCTTTATATCTTGTGTTTGGATCCTTTTGATGAGGCGGATGAAATGGTGCATAAGATGCTCAATGATGGGTATGAATGAGCCATGCCCTAGAGGACCATACGCTCCGGTTACAGTCCAGTAGTTCGGAACTGCAGAGTTAGTTCCGGTCCGGCAGAAGCATGCAAACTAGCTTAGGAAACTGACTTACTTTCAGGTACTCCAATTGATATATAAGAAATGGGTTTATCTTTTTGGATTTCTTGGATATTTTTACCACGTGCTATTACGGGAAATCTAGGTATCCAAGATGTATCAAACCTAACACTATCGTGTGAGAGCTATCATAAAATCCAGTCAGCAGTGCACTTACCCTGTTGCACAAATTATAACATCAACCTCATGTTCTTGACCTTCGTCATCTATGAAGCCCTTTGGGGTTATTCTCCGCATCTCTTTTGCGAAAGTTGTGACGTTTGGAAGAGTTAAAGCTTCTAGGAAGCCATTTCCAGGCTGTGGCAATGAGTGAATGACTTGATATGTAGCGCGGTGTACTTACGGTAGGTCGTCTGCAACCAACTCCAAAGTCTGTTGGAATGATCATTTTGATCAGATCTTCCCGACCTTGGAGTTTCTGCTGCATTTGATTTGTTGAAAACTAGATCTATTAGTCCCATGCTTTAGCATACAATAAAGACGAGATCCTTTCACCTCTTTTGCCTCTAATGCCTCTGGAGTCCCATTGAGAATGAATTTAAATCTTTGGTTCAGTTCATCTTCAATATTTTTGATATATGTAACATATTCGGGAAGATTTTCTGCAAATTTTTGCTGTTGTTCTTCTGTGTCTAATCCAGCCAGTACCTTTAGCGTGATTCTTGTGATTGACAAACAGAATGGCTATCATACACTTAAAGTTTTCGCCATTCAACCCTGCATATTTCTGGGCGAACCCGGATGTAATCCAAGTTGGAGATCTCACCCAAGTGTAGAGCTTCCGGACCTTCGACGCAATATTTGCCGTCACCTGGATACCGCTGCTGCCTACACCGACCACAGCAACTCGTTTACCATCCAAGATAGTGTCAGCAGGATAATTTGCGGTGTGGCATAGGGTGCCTTGGAAGTCATGGATCCCTTCAATCGCGGGCCACTTCCAATTACTGATGTCAAATTAGCGATTCTATATCATAGCAAGAACTGAGGGGTATTCACTTCAGTACACCTCCACCATTGATGAGCACTTCAGCTTTATCAATGAAGACTAATCCAGAAATAAGGTTTTTTACTTCTATGTGCCAAAGACCCTCACTTTCATTCCAGTCGGCTCCGATTATCTCGTGGTTAAGCTTTATATACTTTCTTAGTCCGAAGGTCTCAACGACGTCTTTGAAGTAGCTCCATATTTCTTCCGAGTAGGAGTAAAAATGCGACCAGTTGGGGTTTCGAGCCCAAGTGAACTATGATATCCGTGAGTGTCTGAGTAAACCTTTCCCAAAAAAAATACGTGTGGAAGTACTTGATAATTGACTGAAGGGATGTCACATGCGCATCCAGGATACCTAAGAAACTTAATATTTTAGCTAAATATTTCCTTACACATTAGAACACGGAATGCACAACCTGTTCTCTAACCAAGTACCTCCAATATCGGAATTTTTGTCATAACAAACGAAATTGACGTTATTCAAGGATTCAGAGGCGAATTTAGAGAAACAGATTCCCGAAGCTCCCGCACCGACATGAATAACGCGAATTGGCCGCTCCGTGCCAGATAGCTGCTCTTTGATACGATAGCCGTTCTGGTTTTCTCTGGGCCATCCATACTTGTCTGGGAGAGCTTCAAGTTCGGAATTGATCTCAGCAGCGATCGGCGAGAACTTAGAATCGTTAGGCGACACGGGCATCCTGTCAGATATTTGCGGTTCAATTACAAAAGTAAGGTTGGTCTTTTTTATCCAGCTCCAATAAATAGCGAAGTATAGATAATGTAATGGTGTATAACGGGTGATTAGCTTATACGGCTATTCCTGAGCAGAGTTGTAGGGCAGCGTCCATAAAGTTGGGAAGATATTGGGAAACGGGTAGCCTACAGCCTATGGACCGCAGCAGTCCCCTGAAGCCGCCATATCTAGCCGACTACCACCATAGCGCAAGGCTAAAAAGCCGATAAAAAACATGGATTATCAAATAGTTAACTATATTTGATAGCTAAAATTGTCTTACTGGATAGGTTGATGGGGTATACTAATACGGCGTCTTCAGGTAAAACCATATTGCCAAGACACCATGAAATGGACGAATACGACACGCTCACGTCCCACGTATTTTTCACTTGTGAACAATAACCACCGGCTATTTCCGCTGGGGAATATGCAGCTCACTCTGCTCCGACTACTATTCTAGATCTCTCTAACTCTTTCTCATTTGACGCCTGTTCCTTCAAGCTCATACGCTATGTAGCCTTATCCTCACTATCTAGCGAATCACATTTCCTAATGCAACTTCACTTGAGTATAACTCGACCAATTGGGTTGAGATGTTCAGTAACCAAGTCGCCTTCTTGCTTTGGTAGTGTAGAAAGAAGCTCCCCAACTACCCAACGAAAAAAAGAGCAAAGGAAATGGGCAGTGTAGAGAGAATTTGAAAGTTAAGTTAGCATGTCTTATTAACGAATTGGATTATTGCTGGGTTGTAAATCAGCAACCTCACAATGATCGCATTTTTAACGTGTGCCACAATCTAGTCAAAGCGCACTCTTTCATTCACTGGAATTTTGCCCCAGAGCTTACTGTATACCCCCTAGATAAAACCAGGAAGGCCCGGTAAGCTTAAGGCATCGCGTATGTCTTTTCTGTTTCGACTAGCGCTCAGAAGGCGACTCAGCTTGAGCTGCCCAGAGCGCTATTCCTCCTGTATAACGCGAGGTAAACTTACCAAGACCAGCAAAATGTGCATTACTCCGTCAGAAAGAGATCGGCTAAAATGACAGATAAATAAACACATTCACCTTTATCAACCTAATTTCGTGTACAATCCTTTCACCGCCAGTGACCACAATATTACGCTCTACCAAGTTGCGGCCGTGTTCAACAATCCTGCCGCTTACTCGTGGTAGTTAGTATGGTTCTTACGTGGCTCATCACAGGTTGCTCTTCGGGGCTTGGACTTGCACTTGTAAGATGCATCCTTGAACAAGGGCACAATGTCATTGCCACGTCGCGGAATCCCAGCCAAACTCCAGACCTTGTGAAAGAAATTACGTCTAGATCAAATGGCCGCTGGTTTATGTTGGATGTTTCTTCCTCCAAAGCGGAAATTGAAACTATAATTCAGCAAGTATGGAAGGAATTCGGAGGCATCGATGTCCTTGTCAATAACGCTGCACATAGTATTCTTGGTGTTGCAGAGGATATCCCTGAAGAAGACGCAAAGAAACAGTTCGAAGTTAACTTTTGGGGTTTAATTCGCACAACGCAGGCCATCCTTCCAATGATGAGGTTCTGCAAGTCAGGAACAATCGTCAACATATCCAGCATTGCAGGAATTGATCCTTTACCCCTGTGTTCGATCTATGCAGCCAGTAAATTTGCAGTTGAAGCTTGGTCAGAGGCTTTATATAAGGAACTTCAGCCGCTGGGTTTACAGGTGCTTATTGTTGAGCCAGGCATGCTCCGAACCAACTTCCTAAGCGCTAAGGCTTCACCAGTAGTGATACCGAGTGCAGCGTACCAAAATTATTCAATACAGGAAGTCCTTGACAAATTTCAAGCCACCCATGGTGCCCAACCAGGAGATCCAAAGAAAGCTGCAAAGAGAATTTTTGAAGTTGTTGTCGACGCTGGAATGGGAATGGGTATGAAGAATGAGTTAAGGCTAGTCCTAGGGCCTGATGCCTTTTTAAGAGCGACTGAGAACATCAAGGCTCGACAAGCAAACTTGGACGCAGTGAAGACTATAGCTTTCAGTACAAATTTAGAAGGATGAGGTAAAGATTCCAAAGAGTAACGAACAAGTTACAGGACACGGAAAGATACATATATATCTCGGTTATTATGTTAGCTAATCTATAAACTAGTTAAGATTTTATATTCATCGATTTTAAATAAACGTTTGAACTCAGCATATTATACAAAGCTGCAACTAAAGGCATCACATATCTTCAAGAAGGGTTACTGTAATCACCCAATTGAATGAGGTTGCGAATTACTGTGGTACTATCGATTTAGTTTTAGGTGAAATCAATGAACACTTTCGTCGAAACTGCTGAAACCATGACTATATAATGTACAAAGTACACTTGTACAAAGAAAATCATGTTTTGAACAATATTATAATGGTAATAATTTGGAAGTTATCAATAATTTAAAAAAATATTATTATAAGCCTACTATTGTTTCCTGCCTTATACATTATTTGGCTCACATGACTTATTTCCCAGCTTTTATTGAGGTCTGTGGAAGCAAACACGGCGTCTTGGCATAAAAATTTGTAGCACTAATTTCCATGCAGTGATCCGTCTTCTTTGCAAACGTAAAGCTTGAAATGTCGGGCTATGAGGGTACCAAAATGCTGCTATAAATGAATATTAGAACATAGAATATTTGCCAGACACATATTTTCATGTATCCAGGATATAGTATTCCGAGTCGGCAAAGTGGTGCATAGACCTGATATCCTATAAAGTGTGTACAGTTATGTTTATATTAATGATGCAGCATTTGGCTAATGATAAGTTCACTCTTGTTTCTCCTCCTGTTACAACCAAGGGATTACCGGAGAGATTTGCAATATGACAGTTGCTATTGTAACCGGGGCATCAAGGGGGATCGGTAGGGCGATAGCTCTGAAGTTAGCAGAAGATGGGATGGATGTTGCTATTAACGATGTGTATTCTCAACTGCCCGCTTTGGAGGAGGTAAAGCTACAGATTGAACTGCAGCAAAGACGTGCAATTTGCGTCCCAGCAGATGTTAGTAGGGAAGATGATGTTAAAGAAATGGTTGCTTTGACTGTTCGTGAACTGGGAGAACTGAATGTCATGGTTGCAAATGCAGGGATCGTCATTCCACAAAAGCTGTTTGAGGCAACAGTTGAGAACTGGGACAAGGTGATGGGGGTTAATGCAAGAGGAGTCTTCATGTGCTACCGTGAGGCTGGACGGCAAATGATAGCTCAAGGTAAAGGAGGCAAGATCATTGGGGCGTGCTCTTCTGCTGGTCATAGGCCATCTACACAGGGTGTCGCATATTCCGCAAGTAAGTGGGCTGTAAGAGGGATCACACAAGTTACGGCATTAGAATTGGCTCAGTATGACATAAATGTTAACGCTTACTGCCCCGGGCCGGTGGATACAAATATGTGGGCCGAAATTGACGCAAGCATATCACAAAGAGATGGTTTACCTCGAGGGCAGTCTTATGAGCAGTCAATACAGTCAAGATGCGCTCTGAAACGCCCACAAACACCAGAAGATATTGCGGCACTTGTCAGTTTTTTAGCTAGTCCAAAGTCTCGTAACATTACGGGTCAAAGTATTCTCACTGACGGAGGCATGTATTTTACCTAGCGGAGCTACGAGATTCCAGATCTAATTCATAAATTGATTAATTAGGATTAATCTTTCTTTCTTTAGTTCTCCCTAGAGCTCGTGTTTATTAATCAAGATGAACAAGATCACGAGGCTTAAGATCTTCTATGATTTGATTTTAGCTAATTACCCTAGTTGTTAATAGTAATTACAGTAAAGTTCTATTTAAATAGAATGCATTTCCCTCAACTCGTAATAATGTTTGTTAACGCAGTGTTGACTATATGAGTATTTGCCTATGAGCATCATAATATCACCAGATTGATGGCACGTTGCCCTCTAAAAGCCTAGCAAGCCTAGCAAGCCTTTCTTTGCTAATCTGAAAGCATTCTGGTAGACCAGTATCACTCCACTGTCCACCAAGAAGGAGTTTAACAACACCGGGTGCACACGTAAATATACGCGCCATTCCTAGCAGAAATTAGCAAGCTGAGGTAATGGAGATTTTAAGGTGTTGAGGAAGAATCGTGACATACCATGTCCATTAAATCCGGCACAAATATACTGTCCAGGTAGCGATTCAATAGCCCCAACAAATGGCACCGAGTCAGGAGTCATGGCAATGATTCCAGTCCATGCATGGTCTAGGCCTTCACCATGCATAGAATCTTCGGGAACGTAATCAGGAAAGACCTGTTTGAAACTAGACAGAGCATTATCAACTATTTCCTTGTTATAATAAGTGTCATCAGTGCTTAAACGGCTTGCTATTGTTTCGGGGCTGAAATTAGGATTGGATCGTGATACTCCTAAGACTAGTGTTCCATCTCCTTGTCGCTGGATTAGGGAGTAGAAGTGGTGAAGACTGTAGCGGATGGAAAATGTACTCTGAAAGGCGTTCTCCGCCGAAAATGCAGGTGTAGGGACCAAAGAGTGAGCCTGAGCGCGGTTTGGTATAACGTATCGCTCTAACTCTGGCAGTAAAAGGGCTGAGTGGGCGTTTGTGCAGTGAATAATCTTTTCTGCTGTCACTACTCCTCTTGGGGTCTGCACATCCCACAGTGCTGGTGCAGATTCATTACGGATAACTTTCGTCGCTGGGCAGAAGGTGAATAGCTTTACACCTTTCGATACTACTGCTTTAAGGAGAAACTGAGCCAACTTTGCCGGATGAGAGGACCCTGCAGGCCATTCATATGCCGCTACAGCGCCGTGTACCCTTGTCTTTGCCTCTGCTTCTTTTCCCTCATAGAACTTGATATGTGAAGTATCGCCCCCTGCCTTTTTATATGCTTCGAAACTCTTAGCCTCGTACGCAGCAAATTCCGGCGTCATGCAAACATCAAAGGTCGTAGTCAGGTGAAAGTCGAATGGAGCATTGTGCTTCCTGCTAAACTCGTCAACCTTCTGCAGAACACGACGTTCGTCGGCGATAATCTTCAAAGATTGTTTCTCGCCGTGAACCCTAGAGTATGCACTGAAGCCACGGAAGGCATCTGAGACTAAGTTAGGGCTCGAAAAGAACACAAACATCCTATTACTCTAGACTGTACAGACCGGGTCGAACGTGGCCAGCGTTTCGTGAGCTTGCACCGCTAGCTGCCTCTCGCGCCTCCAGTATTATAACATCTTCTCCTTTTATACCCGCTTCTAAAAGTTCAAAGGCTGTAAGTGCACCAGATATTCCAGAGCCAATGACCACATATTTCGATGTCGAGGGAACGAAAGTATTTTTATTCGCAAATAAAAGAGGAAATGCGCGAGACGTTCGCTGCCAGTAACTTAGACAAGGGGTTATATTTGGCAGGCTCTTGCTAGAGCCACTGCGAAGATCGGTTTCGGAAGCAATCATGACTGCAGAATGCTAAGAGACATAAGATGTTTAGTACAATCTAGAAACGCGTATACATCGGGCAAAATTAGGCGCAAAGCTGTATCTAGAGAACATATATATAGTCACTATCCGAATCCGAGTGCAAATGTCTGCCCCGAATATCGGCACTGCTCTTCTATTTACCTCGCATCCGTGTTATTTGCATAGCATTGCGGGCAACGGAAAGACCGTAACGACAGCGGGGACGATCAAGAAACGAGACATTGACGCCAAGATATCATCCATGTTTCTGTTCGTGTTATCGCGCGTGCACCTGCCCAGCGAGCTGAAATCCACTAACTCCATGCAAATAGGTTGCGGGGTTATCACCACTTTCTGAATGATCATCTTCAGGATTGTCACCGCTGCAGGATCTTAGCTCTTTTGTAGCTTCGAGCTATCTGATCCTCACCCCTCAATGCCCAGGGTCACGTAACATTGTTGCTTCTAGGGGCTGGACTCTTCTAAGGTGGGGGAGAACATCGATCTGGCACGGATTTGACCATGCCCACTCTCGATGACTGGGTAAATGATCCAAAGCATGGATTGTTTGGCCTGCTTCTTATCACGCTTCCACCTGCCCACATCATGCTGCGGAGGTTGCATTCACGCCCTGTAGTTCTCGGCTTTTGACGATAGATGCAGATACTGATGACTAGTCCATCTCAACTATGCCCATATCTCATATATATCAAGGTCACGATCACCACAAGATCGAACTTTGTTTGTTGCTGTATACTGTGCCTGAATTGTGTCTGCCCCTTGCACAGCAGCCATGCCAACCTTCAAATTCCTTAATCGCACTCCGTTAGCAACGCATCATGTACGCTCTGCGGAGGAGAAGGCTCTGGTTCGGAAGCTGGATATATTTCTTTTGACTTTCGGTTGCATCTCTCAAGGTATACACGTTGAGCATGAAATATCAATAAAGCATAAAGCATAAAGCACAAGGACTGATCAAAATTTATAGTCATCAAGTATCTAGATCAGCAGAATATCAACAATGCCTACGTCTCGGGCATGAAGGAAGACTTGAAGCTTTATGGTAACGAGCTGAATTTGTGAGTTATATGACTATCATTTTGAAGGATAGTGGAATAACAGGTCCAGCTTCACTACTTATTTTAACGTCGCCTACTGCATCATGCTTATTCCCTCTCAAATTATCCTTACCTACGTTCGACCAAGTTTCTGGCTTCCAGGTTTGGAACTTGTCTGGGGTATGATTACGGGGCTCATCGCCATCGCGACGAGTGCAAAGCAAGTCTATGTACTCCGAGTCTTCCTAGGTCTCTGTGAAAGCAGTGCCTGGCCTGGAATGATGACTCTATTTAGTATGTCCATCAAGTTATTTTACCTTCGACCACATAGAGCAGGCGTGCAGTTCTCTAATAGTTAGCTTACCAATGTTAGTGTACTGGTATACCCCTACGGAGTTGGCGAAACGCATGGGATTCTATCATTCATGTCAAGCTGTGGGAACAATGATGTCGGGTGCGTTACAAGCTGCCATAACCAACACTCTAGATGGACGTCACGGACTGGCGGGCTGGCGGTGGCTGTTTGTCATAAACGCCATTATCACCGTCGTCTGGGGCCTTGCTGGATTCTTCATGATACCTGATCTTCCCAACAAGCCAAATCCGCGTGCATTCTGGTTTAGGAAAATAGATGCTGAGCTGTCTCTTGAGCGCCTTGCTCGAAATGGACGTGCCGAGCCCAAAAAAATGACCTGGGCAGGTGTTCGACGAACATTCTCGGACTGGTTAGTCTACTTCATATCAATCCTGTATATCGCGACCGTTCTCGGAACATATGGGTATGTGTACTTCTCACTCTTCCTCAAATCACTTAAGAATCCGGACGGGAGTCCAAGATGGAGCGTCACGCGGGTTAACACAATCCCCATTGGGGGTTCCGCTATTAACGTGGCCTTTGTATGGATATGGGCACTCCTATCGGACTTCTTCGAGACCCGGTGGACACTCATCGTCCTCCAAGGAATTATCGGCATCATTCCTTGTATTATTATGAGTATCTGGACCTCACACCCCGCATCTGTCTCTGTCTCTGCCGCATATGCATCCTACTTCATCTCATATGTCGCCCTCGGCACAGCGCCTCTCATCTTCTCCTGGCTTTCCGATCTCATTCCACAAGACCCAGAAGCCCGTTCACTCATCGTCGGCGTCGCGGTAGCTGGATACTACGCTATTTCTGCTTGGTCGCAGGTTCTTGTGTGGCCAGCTTCTCAAGCACCATATTACAAATATGGTTGGCAGTCCGCTCTCGCGTTGTTAGTTCTGGTAATTATTATGACGTGCATCCTTCGCTTTATTGATGTGAGGTACCTTTTACCAAAACGTCTTGCTTTCCGTGCTACACTAGATGGTCAAGAAGTAGTGAGAAAGACCGATAGTGTGTCGGGTGGATCAGCAAAGAATGATATTGAGGAGTCACGAAAAGATGCAGACTGGAGGGTAGCGCCAGTTAGGAATTAAAACAGGGATATAATGTATATAAGTCAAATAGGTCAAATCTTACCGATAAAAGCTACTTTACCTGCGTTGAAAACCAAGGCAGCTAGCCCATAACATTCTTAGAAAATCATTTTTCTTTATAAAAGAGGTTGTGCTCTATTCTTGCTTTATCTAAAGGATTATACAAGCCTCGTGCAGGCCACCACCGATATAATCGACAGGAAGAACTTGAAGCAGTATTTTACGGCTGCGGTAGTTTCTAGGCACTGAGTCCTGGAAAGATCTAGAATCACAATATCTAACTTTTGTTCTGACACATAACTTTATATTCCGACCAATGATTGATTTACGTAAGGTGTCTTAGAGGAAAAGCAGGCGTACCTTAAGCCAATTACATCAAACCAACTTACATCCAACTACACGGGACGTACAGTAGATGGGGTGCATTAGTCTGCGAGATTAGCCTGGTAACACTATGGAGCTCGCTTTCTGGGTGCGTTATCCATATATGGTACCCGAACACCAGACTCCCATTTCTTTGGAGAAGGCATGACAATCCAGCACGATCGTCTAGTCCCTAGCCTCTTGAACACCGGCCATTAATTAGACTATTGTAGAGCAAATA
This sequence comes from Xylogone sp. PMI_703, assembly GCA_021399445.1. NCBI lineage: Eukaryota > Fungi > Ascomycota > Leotiomycetes > Xylogone > Xylogone sp. PMI_703. The sequence continues at coordinate 339,650 of JAJTUQ010000003.1, forward strand.
TCCACTCGATTGTGCGCGTCAAGTCCATATCCAGCTCGGAGCGGTGCGGTGCCCCACTCTTCGATAGATTGCTGACCTGGGCACAAGCACCTGTCGATGGCACCAAGAAGGATCGCATTCAACGGACGGTTTCGCACATCGCGCACGCGATCAGGGTGTCTCCGCTGTCGACAGCGTAAACTAAAATGCGACGGTGAAGACGCGTTCCACCGTGTAATGATGATTTGTTTACTAAGGGCTATGCAGAGAAGAAACCGCAGTGTCAACGGTGTTGCGACAGCAATATAGCTTGCCCATATGGGATAAAGCTTACTTGGCCCGATGAAGCTCTATCAAAGGGCATCGTTGTTGGAAGAACCGGGACGAGAAGAAAGAAAGGTGGACACAGCTCTCATAGAAGTTCCATGATAGCCATGGTGGATAGCAAAAGCAATACGTCTTCGACACAGTTGCAATTAATACGGAATTTAACCCAGCAACCATCAATTGCATTCTTGAATACCACGTCCGAGGATATATTTGTGCACTACAGCCAGGAAGTTTGTACCGTAGTCTTATCAACTAACAGAGAAGATACCAAACTTGTCGACGCTATATCTGCCCCGAGCACACCAACCTTGGACTTTGCATCTTTGAATATGTCTTCCCCCAGTCCTTCTGCTGGGCTTGGATTGCTAAACTTGGCACAGTCTGATTCCTTCCTCTTTGAATTCTGTAAGTGACAACTGCGTACCCGAGATGAGATCACAATTAAACTCTTACTCCAGATGTGCATCGAATGTGTCCAACGTGTGCTTTAATTGATGCCCGCGACAATGGACACAGAAACGTCATTATCCCCGTTTCAATGTCTTCATCACTGCTTTTGAAATCAGTACTTGCCGTTGCGGCAAATCATCTGAGGTTCCATGATCCACGGCATCGCATTACAGCTCTTCAATACCGGGGTTACACATTGAAGACACTCCAGCAATTGCTTCAAGGAGAGACACATAAAATATCAAAAATAGAGCTATTAAGCACCATTCTAATGCTCTGCTTCTTCGACATTTCAGATGGGTGTAAACCAGGCTGGATGGAACATCTCGATGGTGCCAATAAAGTATTGACACAGCTCTCAAGCCAAAATAACACACGTTCTGACGAAGCAGTCCTGTCATTTCTGGGGCAATACTTCGCCTCTCACAATATCCTGGCATATACTGCGCTTGCACATCCTACCAAAGAGCGAGAACAGTCTTTACTACAAGGAGGCATGTGCTGGCTAAAAATGATCCAGAGACCAGAGCAAGAAATCGACTGCATCGTTGGCTGCTCAACAGAACTCTTGACGATTATCCTTGAACTATCCCAGAGGATCCGGTCACAAAAAGATACCATAAGTCCACAAGAACGACACCAAATATTCCTCTGGAAAGTCGAGACCGAAAGAAGACTTACTACTCTCGTTCAGACACCCCTCATCCCACCACGCACGTCATCCTCTTCGCCGTCACCAGCCGACTCTCAAGGCATCTCCACCCTCCTTAACACGGCCGAATCATTCCGGAAAGCAACCCTTATTCTCCTGCAATATCTTTGTCCTAGTCTCTCTCTAGTATCCACGCGTCAATCCACCATCAAAACCTGCGTACGCGAGATCCTCGATCTCATGTCAAGCTGTCCTATATCCCCCGTTGGAGCGCGATCTAGCTCGCTATGGCCGTACTTTATCGCAGCATGCCATGTAACTGAAGACCAGGACAGAATTTTCGTGTTGAGGAGGTTTGACGAGATGGAGAGTCGGAAGCGATTCGGAAATATCAGACCTGTGAGGGAAGTAGTGGAGTGTGCCTGGAAGCAAAGCGATCTAAGAGCGGACGGTATCAATGGCATTGTCGAATGGTCTAATTCACAGGATTCGGGTTTAGGAAGGGATAATAATGCTAAGAGACAGAAGTCTTTTGTTTGGGAGGAGGCAATGGCGCTTTTAGGCATTAACTTGAGTCTCACTTAGCGGAATAGTGGATTGATGGTTTTATCAGGAATTGTGAAATATATTTGTATGTGCATAATTATTATGCATCTTTGTGAATACATAATACCATACAGAGTATTACCATGCCTTATCGTGCCTCTAATAAAGCTGGAGCGCCACCCCTGCTCTACCTTATCTATCATCCGAGAGCTGCTATCAATGAGGAGTCTCGTAGCCAACTCCTGTGTCCCGGACTCGATACTCAGCAGAAAACCCTATAAAACCAAGATTAAAAAATGGATTTTCTAGAAGGCAGGAAGTACAAATCGAGAAAGCAGCGACCGTAAGTGTACTTTCACTAGCCCTCAATCAAAAGTAGATTATTGAAAGATTAATAACTGCTCCTTTGTAGATGCGACGCCTGTCGACGACGCAAAACATGCTGTGTCAGAGAAGCCGGGTCTGTCAACTGCAAACTCTGTATATCACGGTCTAGAGATTGCAGGTTTGAGTCGGTACCAAAAGCTCGACCCCGACGATCCCCGAACAGTCGGTTTGCAATAGGCATCGACCAAGATCAGATCGTTCTGGCAACCCATAAGCAGACGACAGTTGGTGACAAGAATTCCACATGGAGGATGCAGCATGTTGGCTTGAGTAGTGATCAGGACCCTTGGGTATTCCAGCATTGTTCTTTCAATCATCTAGATTACTTTAGGCGGCCAGATTGGGTGTGCCTCAGGGTGAAGAAAGGAGGGTTTATACCGATGCTATTTACAGTATTAGTGTCTAGATCAGATATACAAATGCCCTAGTTAATAATCTTGCTAGGTTGTCCCAGATAACGATGTCGATACGAAGCCACTCAATTACCCTGCATCAACGTTCGATACACTAGCAAATCAGCATGAGCGAGCACTTCTTCAGTCCTACTTTGGCATTGTGAATGCCGCCTTTCCATTATTTGACCCGGCAAGGTTCGCATCAGGTCATGTTGAGAGCAAGCTGTTGAGAGCGGCAATGTTTGCACTGGCAACTCCCTTCTGTCAAGAAGCAAAACATATACCATTGAGCGAGTATCATACATTTATTCTACAAGCCTTGCCAATTGACACGAGATATCCACGTCTTGAGACGGTGGAAGCCGCGTTGCTATTTTTCCAGCGCCACACTGTCTTGAACAGGCATGTTCAATCCGCTCTCCTCAGGAACTAATAATTCTGACTCTATATCTGCAGTGCAACAACAACGCCTGGAGAGTGGTCTGATGTTGGAAGTGTATGTTGATAGTTAAATATCTGTCAAAAGATCCGCTAATGTTGTTAGATGGTCGGAATGGCCCAAGAATTGGCACTCAATATCGATCCGACCCCGTGGAATATCTCCAAAACTGACCGTAATCGCCGAATCAGGATCTGGTGGGCAGTTTATACCCAAGAGCGATGGTCGGCTTTTGCTCTCGGACGCTCGCCGAATATAAATGAAGACTATTGCACAACTCCAATGATCACGTTAGATAACTTCTCCAATGACGATTTTGCGACCGTTTCCGATGTCACGCTAACTTCAGCACGTATATTCGTTGGTATAGTCGAGCTAACAAAAATCCTGTCTGAGCTGATTAAGAAATTCTATACCATCAAAGGAATAGGCCGACTTCAGGAACTAGCGGCACAGGAATTATATGCTATGGTAGAAGACTACGACGAGCATCTTTGTGTTTTCCAACGTGAACACCTCGAGCCACTAAGCAATGTTGATACCATCCTAGATTCGACAGGTTTGTGTACCCTTCCTTTTCTTTTCGAGGATATTAGTCGGCTAAGAGTCCTTCCAGGCACGATATTCCTCGCCTTCTATACTCTCGAAATTGTTCTCTGCCGCGGCGTCCTCCGGAACATCAATAGGGAAGACCCGGGATATCCGCCATTCCGCTCGCGGGCGAGGGACGTGGTCAGGAAGGTTGTTATGCTGCTTGCGCAGCTCCAAGTTAACCGACTTCGAGCATTCTGGTGGAGCCGTAAGTTATCAGTTTGTAGAGAAATACAAAGGTTAACTCAAGAAAAACAGCTATGTCGCGCATATGTTTTGCTGTCGCAGGAAGTTTTATGTATTCTAACCTGTTGACATCAGTCGACGATGACGAGGTTGAGTACTGGTCTAGAGAAGTGGACCAGTATCGTCGGCTCCTGGAAATGCACAGTGTTTCTTTCGATATCACGAAACTTGCAGCTGCCAGAATGAGTCTCCTAGCCTCCGCTAGTCAGGAGTATGATGAATCAGGTGAAAATGTTGGGTTGTGGGACGTTGAATCGATCCTAAAAACAATGCAATGAAGGATGTAGTAATAAGGCTAATAAATTTCGCGGGTGTTGAATCTATGATAAGTTGATTAGTCGTAAGATCTTAAAACCATATGGTGATCGCTTTATGGTCATTGGTATATATCCTTTATTCTAATGATAATTTCGAAATATACCTGTCTGGATTCCTGTATTGAGACTAATATCGGCATTGTTTATAGCATAATGTAATTGAATGACATTGTAGGTGTAAAAGCAGCCTGAGCATTTACCAAGACTTCGCGTGCGCCCCAATGATTTAGGATGATTAATTGCCCCATCTTTGGACGTCCGATGGATACTTAGTCGTAATCTGAGATAGCCCTTATCGCTCCTTCTTTCAAGGAAATGGAGCCAAGAAGCATATCTCAACACTGCCTGGACGAAGTGGTCTACGACCAGCATCGTCGTTGGGCCGCGCCCTTGTTTAGCCCGCAGATCCAATGTTGGCCCGCAGACTACCATGAGCGTCAATGCAACATACGAATCCGGCCAACGACCCTGTCAGGCCGCTGATATGAATTTCCAATTGCCAATGAGATGGGAATTCGGAAGCTCAGCATTCCAGATGGCAATATCAACATTTGACCTCGCCCCTGCTCAAAAAACACCAGCACCGTCTGTTTGACAACAATCCTAGCGGTCAAAGGTGAATCATCCGTACCATCATGGGTATCTCGGAGCTCACTATGAGGGCTAAACATGCCGTCACGACTAAGGAAGGTTTCCTTGAGATGATCCGGACAAAGGAGACAGAGAAGATGGCTCAGAATAGGGCAAATGGGGAGCAGTTATTGTCCAATGTCGATCTAGACCCGAGTCCCCCAGAGGCAAGAAAATGGGGTTTCTGGTAAGTATGATCAATATGAGCAATATAGAATTAAAGTGCAGCACAGTAATCTAATCTGTTTGTGGTCCAGGTATTTCTTGCTCTTCGAGTTCTCCGTCGCCTTCTCGCCGACTTCATACAACGTCGGTGCAGCTTTGATCAGTATAGGGCTACCATATTGGGCTATTATTACCAGTGCATGTCAGTTTTCCCCTGTATTTAATATAAACCGGTGTTTAACTGTGGTTTGGTCTCAATAGTTATCGCATCGGCACTATGTGCGGCAGTCATCTATCTCAATGCTCGGGTAGGAGCAGTGTACCATATCGGGTTTCCCGTGTCCATCAGAATCTCAGCTGGCATTCGAGGCAGCATGTTTTTCATCGCAATTCGTGCCGTAAGTACTGACAGTCATATGTTTGCCATACATAACGATATCTGAACCAAGTTCTCAGGTTGTAGCTATCCTTTACATGGCGACGCAGAGCCTATACGCCAGCTTCCTGACTTCTGTATGCTTACGATGCATCTTCGGCCACTATTGGACGGATATCAAGAATACACTGCCTGCTAATGCAGGTATCACTACCTCTGGCTTAGCTGCTTTTGTCATATTCTGGTGCATACAACTTCCATTTGCTTTCATCCATCCGAGTAAATCGGCGCCTGTCTTCGCCGCCAAGTCAATCGTTGTCCCGCCTTGTTTGCTCGTTACGATGATCTGGTGTCTGGTACGTTTAATATTCCTGGATAGCTGGCTGAATATTTTAATTCATTATGACACTATAATAGGTGAAAGCAGGCGGTCCACACTGGGACAAGTTCGAGAAAGCCCAAATCCATGGCTCTGCTGCGGCATGGGCATGGCTCCTAGCTATCAATTCTGTTGTGTCAGGCACACTTCCACCTCTGATCAATATTCCCGACCTGTCACGATACGCAAAAAAACCTTCAGACGTGAATCCCCTGGCGCTTGGCTTGTTCCTTTCTAAACCGATCATCATTATTATTGGAATACTGACTACTGCCGCCGGAAACCAACTCTATGGCACTGCATATTGGAATATCTGGGATCTCTATCAATCAATTCTGACAGATAATTGGCATTCCAGCACGCGGTTTCTAGTCTTCATTGGTGCCCTGACGCAAATCTACGCTACCATGGTTACGAACATCAGTTCTAATTCCATTCCCGTCGGCTGTGACTTGGCTGGCCTATTTCCTCGTTACTTTACTATCCGGAGAGGCCAGATCTTATGCTCAATTCTAGCCTTCGCAATCGCGCCTTGGAAAATTGTCTACTCAGCAGCGAGCTTCTTGACGTTCCTGGGCTCATATGTCTGTTTTATTACCCCGATTGCGGTGACGATGATTATTGATTACTGGATTGTCCGTCGAGGAAATGTCCATGTCCCATCATTATACCGGCCGAACCCCAGCTCTCCTTATTGGTATATCATGGGGTTCAATCCACGAGCCTATGCTGCTTGGGCGATCGGGGTTGGGCTGACGATTGCTGGCATCGCTGGAAAATTGAGCCCAGGTTCAGTGCCAACAGGCGTTGTTAATATCTATAACACAAGTGAGATTTGGGTTCTTATTATTCCGTAATTGATAAATGATTCTTGTTTTCTAACTCATCTACAGGCTTCATTTTGTCTGCGGCATCATCTGGCCTGTTCTACTACCTTTTCACGAGAATCTGGCCGCTGCCTGTGTACCCAGCGGAGCACGAACACGAATCCAGAACTTGGGAATACATGAGACCTTCTGATGGGTACTTTGACGAAGATGAGGAGAGCCATACTATAACACCTGGGATCGAGATTGGAGATGGCGCGAGTAGTTCAACAGTCCAGCCTGTTGTCTCCGCTACTGAGAAAGATATCGAAAAGTATTGAGTTTTTCAGATTCAGATTGGTAGCGCAGAAAATAGTAGTTTCTTTGGTACATGTAGACGTGTTCTGTTTTAGTGAATAGCAATAGTGAGAGAGTATGAGAAGGACGTTCGCAATTTTTCCGTTTATATCATTCTCCTCTCTAAGAAATCGCAGAAACATGATTTGCCTTCAATCTGGGGGCTCTTCGATAGCTTCCTATTCCTCATATAGTTTTCACGCTTTAGCTATACTATGCAAGTGGCTAGAAATATTAAGACCTTTATCTTCATGCGAAATAATCTCTCACTCTATCTAAGTATATGAATTGGAAGGGAAATCGAAGCAGTATATACAAGTTGAGATCATTCATTTACAGTCAGATCAGCCCACCCATTCTCCTTCAATATACCACACACTACTTTTCCAGCATCAACAAGAGCTTGGATGTCCTCTTTCTTCCACTCTCTCGTGCTTGGAACATAATGTACTGAGATCCATGCAAGAGCATCATCTCCAAGCATTAGCGGGATGAGCATCTGTGCCTTGACTTGGTAGACGGCCAACAATGCCGCTGGTGGTGGGATATCAGCATTGATTGTGTCTCCCTGTATTAGGGCTTTGCCAGTGCGTTGCAGTTCCTGGCATGTTGCGGCTGCTCTCTGATTAATTGCGGTGCTGGATCTGAGAGAGGGGATTCCTGGTGCCGTCGACTCCGCAACAACTCGTTCAACGACGCAATTATACTTGGGAATATCCATTCGAAGAGTAGTCCGGCTTCCGTTGATTTTCTCCCTCAAATCTGCCATTACTTGGTTTAACTTATCAAGAACTGGGTTAGCACGGAGTAGGATTCCCCACCCGTGAATTGGTGTTTCGATCTTGATAAGTCTCAGTGCCTTCCATAGGGTTACAATGATGGAGTCAAAAATGGGTTTCCCAAGCTCTTCCTCTAACTGTTCTACGACCAGAGCTGCCGGGAAGTTTGTGCAAGGTACTACGATGCATTCGGCATCTGGATGATCAGCATCGCGGATGCACTGGCGTATAGTATCTAAAGGTGTATCCGCAATATCATTGTTTTTTGTTATGTTAAGTCGAGAATCATTGACCACCTCGAATCCACAGGACGCATAGTATTCCTTCAGGCGTTTATTGTTCTCCTCTGCATAAGGCGTAGCGAGAGCTATCTTTTTCACCTTCCATAGTTTTAATACATCGATTTGAGCTAGCGACGAGGTCGAGGATGGCAGGCCTATTTCCTTCTCAATCATATCCTTGATATGAACTCCAGCTTGGTACCCCTCTCCGGTCCAGGACTCAGATGTACCATTCCAAAGCACCGTTTCCGCAGGGCAATTCGCGATTAGCTTCGCGCACTGCAACAAAGTGTCTGCGGTAAATTGACTTCCAGCTCCGGCGCCAATGTCTGTTGTTGTAACTGCAACGCGGGAGTAATGGCATGAGACTAGAGGCAGTTGGTTTAAGATTGCCGTGGTGACAATTTCTAGGGCAACATTGGATGAAGGAGTAATGAAGCCGATCTTTCTGAGTTCCTTCAATGAGGACACCTTGAAGATTGGTTCGGACATGGCACGAAAGGGCAATGGTAATAGGAACAAGAAGGGACCGAGGTGGAGTAAAGAAGCTGGAAAATATGAATCACGTTGCAAAAAGCATTGGCGGTCGTGGACAATTTGGGGTTTCTTACTTCAGCACCCCCAATTTCGGAGCCTACCGAAGGGGATGATAGATTATTCGCCAACGTGAGTCACCAATCATCACGGCTGCTTAGTCAGTCTTCACTGTCATTGAAGTACCATCTGCTGCATTGCGGGCAGAGCATTGGGGCTGCGGGCAAAGGGAAATGAGGGGCATTGGAGGGACGACTGTTGGCCGACGGCAGAACAACCACCCAATTGCGCAAGACCGATACGAACTGTAACTACCGCAATACGGTGTATCATCGATTTTGTGTAGTAATGAATTCATAAAGCTATGAAAAACTATCTTAGTCGCGAGCCGTTTGTAAGGTCTATAATATTTGATATAAATGGTCTCTTAAACATGTCGCTTTTGCGGGGATTCTCTCTAATAGCCCGTTTAGATTTGTAAAATTTATCTGATGAGTTAGAATTTCAGCTGAAATTTTTCTAATAGCATCATACTAGCTTTTAAATCTAAGTCAAAAAATGTTTGATGTTTATTCTTCATCTTAATCTCGCAATAACATCCAGGCTCATTGTTTCTATCCATTCTCTCATCACTCCCATCTAGGTTTTAACGTTCCAATTAGTAATAAGAATGAAACCTCGATATCTATCAAGACAAAAAGGGAAAGGAAAAGTATAGATCCAAGACTGAGCCCCCGTAGTATTAAATTTACCACTCATAATCAATTGTCCAGTTAGGATCCTGCTAAAATGTGAGCTTGCAAAACTTAACCCCTTTCGCCTCATTGTTAGTTAGAATGCTGCGAACAAAATCCACGGGACTAGTTGTGAATATTGGTGACTGCGCCTGAGAATTTTCGGGATCGTGATTTTTTCTAAGGAGAATAAATCCCTCAATCCTGACTTTAACCACGGTATGTTTGGGATAGAAAGGTTAGTGGACAAGTATGGGCCTCCCAACAAGCCAGGATATATGGCATTCTGCAGTTCTGCACCGATGATTGGGGTGCTTGGGGATTCGTGAAGACTAACAATAATCAACCAGTGGTAGCTCTCTCTGTAGAGTGACTAGAGAAGGTTGTCCCTCTGGCAATTGTAAATATGCTTATTCCAATTGTCTGGCACGGTATATCAAAGCTTATGCCTACATTGGTACTACAATAACTCATGTTGGGTTTTTGAACGAGCCAGATTACACCTGGTGAGAGAAGGGCATGAGAAGCAGCTCAATTGATACTAATGGTTCCTACCGCAGTACATGTTATTCTTTCCTGCCCTCAAATGGCAAACAGGCCACTGATTTCATCAAGGTCTTATATCCAACATTGCAATTATCAGTTTTCGGAAGTGTAAGAATGAACTGCTGCGATACATCTTATTGGAATAACCAGAGACCTAATATGGGGGATCTCATTTCTGCAGGAGTGGAGAGCATAATTTGTAGAATCACATCCCATTCATGTTCATCAGATCCTACTTCACCAATCTCAACTACTCGATCTGCCTGTCAAATTAAATATCTAGATCTACATGGTGGCTTTAGCAACACGTGGCACTCTAACGGTGCTCTAGGTGAAGACCTCGACTGCGCAAATTTTCTATATACCGGAGTTGTAGTCGCTAGCCTCAGTATTCATCTCTACTGAGAAGGAATAGAAGACAGCATAACAAACTCCAACTTAATTTCTATTGTCGGTACTGCAAACATACCCTCCTCTCGTCTCTGGGCTTTTGCTCACTATAGCCGCTATGTGCGTCCTGATGCCGTGCGTCTTGGTACGTTGAGGTCTCCCACCAATGTAAAGATCTCCGTCTTCAAGAATACAGACGGATCTACCTCAGTTCAGATGATAAATAATGGGGCTGCGTCTCAGGTTATCAGCGCTCTACCCATGGTGTCTCCGCCTCCACTATTTAGGTATATATCGGTATGGGCATTCCATTGAATGATAGATAAACTAAACTTTTATGACTTACGCCAATTCTTCTTCGAAGCAGTTTGTTCAGCTGTCTTAGGTTTGTGTGTGAGCGGTGGGTTTAAGTATAGTTTGATCGCCGTTTTCGTTAATAAGTCGCCGTCTAGTTTTGCACTAGTTAACTAACGATGAACGGCAGCTTTTTTTATAGTAGCTGTCCCCTCTTTCTTCGATTTTGGAAGTTACAAACGTAGAGCACTTGAAAGCAACTCAACAAAGGCGCACTTGTTGTGCTGCATGCCATATTTTATTACCTTCCTTCTTGTATTGAAGGATCTCCCGGCTATAAAGGCGCAGATATGCCCCTCTCGCTCTTCCGCCGCATATTACCGAAGGCTGTCGCCAACACTGCATCTCAGTTGCGCGATCACCAGGCCAATGAGCGTACATATCTCTCTTGGACTCGTATGGGCTTAGCTTTTGCGGCGATGTCCCTCGCCCTCGGCCGGATGGATATCATTGACCGTATACTCAATCCTCACCGCCCTGCTGGAGACATTGAGTATCCGCAGCCGGGCCATAGGGACCGCGAAGAAAAATCCATGCCTAGTAATAATTTGGACCGGGCTGCGAGCAGGCTGTGTGAAGGGATTAGTATTTGGTCCTTTGGTTATGGAATATCACGTTATCTCTCTGTAAGAAGGAATCTCTTGCAGGGACGTTTTGTACCGGCAATCTGGGGGCCTATTTTGATGACATGTGGCACACTTGGGGTGTTTGGTATGGTTATTCAGATAGAGAGGAGAGTTCCAGGAGCATCAAACAGTGTGGATCGCGTAGAGCAAGAGCAGAAAATAATGGACCGCTGAAAGGGGTTTATTAATTGTATTGTATAGATCTTTTTTAGATATATGATTTGGTTTGGTTTGGAGATCATATCTAAGCTACCGGCTATGATATATATTTTCTGATATTGCAATCTCCTAAAATATATCCAAAGAGGTGCTAATTAAAGGGAAGGATGGCTATGTTGCAGTTATGATTAGCTGTGGAGAGTGTCAGAGACAAGTGATCTCTTAAGTCATGGAATCTCGGTCGATGTTATGTTAGTCGCTTAATCAATTTACTAGCTACTAGTTTTCCCGGCAACTTTTCCACTCCGGCAAATTTCCCACTTTCGGAATGAACACTACCACACTTCCAAATATTATAGCTCAACAACGAAAGCTCCAATTGCTTTGAAATTAATAAATTAGCTATATTACAATATATAGAATATAATACACTATTTAAATATTAGATATTACGTAATGTTGTTATGTAATTGTGCGCCTGATCAAAATCACCTCCACACCTTACCTATGCTAATAACACCATAATACCCACTTAGGAAGCCTTTGGTGTAGCTTTCCTGCGTGTAGAAGCCTTCTTAGCCTTCCTTTGAGTGGCCAGGAGCTGCTTTTCCAAGGCTCTCCGCATTTGTGCTTCTTCCCTGGCTTGCTTTTTGAGTAGAACTTCCTTGGCTTTTTGCTCTTTAATTAGTTGTCGCTCTAATTGCCTTTTAACCTTCTCTGCTTCTAATTGCTCGCGTTTATTCTTTATGGCTAAGTTTTTAACTATTATAGCTTCCTTTTTGGCTTCTTCCTGAGCTTCCTTTTCAGCTAATAAGGCTTTTGTTAGGAATTATGGGAGCAGAGCATACTGGCGCTCGGTAGCTATGCGATCAGAGTAGAACAACTAATAATCCAGTAAGAGAGTATTTAAGGGTGTAACTCCTTAAATACTGAATATAAGTATAAGCATACAATGCATAAGCCAATATAAACCTATTCAACCTTACAATACAGTAATACTTAATGAACCAACACTTCCATAATATGAGTATAACGATCATAATCTCAACAGGTTATAAGCCTAGATATATGTTGAGGTATCACTAAGAAAAATAATAGTTAAGACATATTCACCATAAGTCTATCACCAAGGATAACCAAAACACACATTACTGTATAAGTCTTTGTAGAAGAAAGAAGTCTACAGAACATTGGTTAAAACGCAGACTGATCAGTTCTAAGTCTTGAAACAGGTAGACATACAACGAATTATTGGTCTACAGCAAGTACTTGAAGATCACAGCCCTTTAATCAGTATTGAGCACCTTGGTATAATACTTACTTACTTATTTAAATCTAATAGTTAATTATAAATCTTTTTAACCTTGAGTTACAATACAATAGCTCAAAAGACGACAAAATCTTCATTATCCTTATCTTATTAATATTTGAGAAAATGGACACTAATCATCTTGTACATAAATATTTTATTAATATCTTTAATAGAACAAATTAATAAGAATAGTTTAAACTGATAAGACTTTATTTCAAGGAAAAATCACTAAAATTTATACTAAATAAGATAATCACAAAATATACCTAAATTCAGAGAATTTTATCATTGATTAATACTTCTGTTACATTAATAAGTATAAAAATACTCAAGATTACTATTGAAAATGTAACAAAACAACTAAAGAACTTAAAGATAAAGGATAAACTACAAAATAAATCAAAGGATAATATATAAAATATTAAAAAGTAAAAAAAATATAAAGTTATATTTATGAAAGTTTTATATATGATTTTAATCTATATTAATGTTATAAACAATAAATTAATCTATGATAAGTCTGAAGCTTAACTGACATAAACAAAGTTATACTCTAAATATAACAAATTATTATTTTATATTACTCAAAGTGAAATGGCTCAACTTACCTTATTCAAGTTAAAGCAAAATATAACAATTAAAAAAAGATAGATCTAAGTATAAAAGTTAAAGAAAAGAATTATGAAAATAATCCTTAAACTTAAGGATAACTTTAGTATAAAGCAAATATTCGAATTCTTTCTTGTAAGACTCTTAAAAAAATATTCAATAGTTATAACTATAATTAATGTACAACTAATACTTAAAATCATAGACAAGATTAATATTCTCCAAAAACATAAAGAAAAGGTCATTAACTCGATAATATTCACTGCCCAAGATAAAAAAATACAAAGATCATAAAACAAAGAAAGCAAAAACTTAAGTTAACAGAGTAAATATAAAAATAACTTACTTAACCAAAAAAAAATCAAATGTTACTTATATAACAAAAATCATTTTATCAAATATTACAAACTTAAACATAATATAAAAAAATACATTCTTGGCCTCAAATCCAAGGATAATAAATTATAACATTCTCGGAAAATAATAAAAAAGAATAAAAATAAAAGTCATTATAAAGAGAATAAGTTAAGATAATACTCTTATGATTATATTATTAATCATTTCTTTAAATATGACTTAATATCAGAGACAAAATCAAGCTCTGACAACTTATCCAAAGAAAAAGACAAAGTTATAAAAGTATTAAAAGAAATAATATATAAGGTTAAACCTTCTGTCTGGATTATAGACACTGACACTTTTTCACATATGACTAATAATCCCTAACTCTTTAAATAACTGATGATTAATATTAAATATCACAAAATAAAGGTTAAAGATAAAAGGTTATATGTATAAAAGAAAAGGACTACTAAAATAAAGTTAAAAAATAAAAACATTATATTATTGTCTAATACTTTACTTATTCTAAATCTTGGGGCTAATTTACTCTTTAGTTAACACATTTGTGAAAAAGATTTTGATAATTCTTTTGATTTATATATAATATATTTTACTCAAAAAAATCAAAAAAACTAATACATTAAAGCCAAGTAACATAGAAGAATATACATTATAAGTTCTATCATGAATAAGCCAAAAGAAATAGTTTTGGTTAATAATATTAAAACAGAAGAAGGACAATTATGATTTAACCTATTTAACAAAGAAAATCAAAATTCTGACAATGATACTAAAACCTTATTTACATTAATACTAAAGTTAATAAAGAAAGTTATATAATGTTATAATTTATAATATAAACAATTTATTCATCTTAAAGTAAAGAAAATCTATAACTTATACAAAGTTATTACCTTAAGTAAATTAATACAAAAACTTATAATTAAAGAATTTTGTAAAGTCTATAACTTCACCAAGATAAAAGATTATGTTAATAAAGTATTAAGTAAATAAAAGAATAAAAAGCTTATACTGATTTACATAAATATATATAAACTATTCTTATTATCAATAAAAGAAGATTAATACTTTACTTAAATTGTTAATAATATTACTTGTTATATTTGAAACATTCTTACAAAGACAAGAGTATATTTGGTCGAGAAGCTCAGGACATAGAAGATCTAAGTAAAATATAAGACAGAAGAGAAAGTCAAGACTATTAGAACTGATATGTAATGTTCTTACAAGGGTATAGGGTTATTTATCACTCAAATGATAGATGAAGGTAAAGGGCAAGAGAATAGCTTCACAAGGCTTTAAGGTAGTTACTATGAAATGTAAGTATACTGTAAATCAATTGAATTAAGCACAAGGCTTTTATCTACTGTGAAACTATTTATTTATATAATGAAAGTTAATATATTGATGTAATGTTCTTACAAGGGGTTTAGGGTTATCTATTACTCAAATGATAGATAAAGATAAAGGGCAAGAGAATATCTTCACAAAGTTTAGAGTTGTTACTATGAAATGTAGGTATATTATAAATCAATTAAGTTAAACACAAAGCTCCTATCTACTATAAGTTCTATCTACTTATATAAAGAGTGAATTTCCTTTAAGTCCCATTAATCTTATCAATCCTCCTGGGATCCATGGGATCTATGAGATCTATTTATCTAATCTAGGTACTTACTTAATTATTAGTATTAGTTTTTTACACATATAAGTAAATTGTTAACATAAGCAAAAAAGTAATATTATTTTTTTAATAATATTATTATTTAATTAATATAACTAAAAAATTAATATTATAATTCTGATAATATTATTCTTTAGCTTGTACGACCCTTTTTATAATATTAATATTAAACTTGTACTATCTTTTCGTTAATACTAATAATATAATAATATTAATGATATTATAACCAAGACTTTGATAACTATCTTATTTAATATTTATTTAACTAAGGCGACAGTTATAAAAGTTTTATACTTAAGTTATTTGTCATAATTTTACAAGATTATAATACTATTCCCTTCTTAGTTTAACTTCGTCTTAAAGCTTATAATTAAAACATGAAAGTCTTTATAACAATTTAATTCTTCTTTTTTTCTACCATGCTTCCTAAACATGGTCTTAAACAGAGTTATAATGAAGTAATACAAAAGAGAAAAAAAGAAGTCTATCCTGAGCTGATTTCAAGAATTTAAACTTTTAGTATTAAAATGTTTTTTTGTAATTATTATAAAAAAAAGAAACTGACATATTTTGTGACTTTAGATTTTTTATAATACAAGGAATGTATCAAGGCTAGGAATAACATAAAATGTAATATTTATAGTTTTTCTTTAGTAAATTAGGAAATCTTAATAACTAAAAAATAGAAACTTTTTTAAGAATAAGAAAAGATCCAGAAAAAGACTTTAGAAGTATAAACAAAACTGTTAAAGTTAAACTATCAAAGAGAACAGTTTCACTTTCGAGTTATAAAGATATTACATTATAGTTTAAAGAGTATAAACGAACTAAATACTATTAAAGAAAAAGAGAGGCTCAAGAAAGAGAAGGAAAAGGAAATATTATAATAATCAGAAATTACTTAATCAACAAAGGCTAGGCTTTTCGAGGCCTTCCCCTCTAACACTGATTTCTTTACTTATGTTAATGTTCTGTTTGATCTGTCCTGGCTTACTTTGTTTATTTATACTTTTTTAGGAATTTATTAAAGTTAGTAAAATATTTTTCTGGTTTCTAGATGTCTAATCATCTGTATTCTTCTTATTTCTTTTATCTGATCAAATATTATTTCTTGTTCTTTATTAATTTATTGTCTAAAATTTCTTTGACTTTTTATTTTATATTTAGATCTTATTCTAGCTCTAAGTCCGGAGTTAGTAGTAATCTTAGTAATACTTTTTTTAATATAATTACATAAAATATTAAATATATTCGTATAATATTAAAGAGTTTTAGTTTATATGTCAGATTTCCTAATTTCTTTTTGATTTTGTATGGGTTAATCTTTTTCTAGTCTAATTTATTGTTCAGTCTTGTTATTTTGATAAATCTGCAAATAATATAAATTTTATCCCTTTCTTCAAGTTTAGGTTCTATATTATATTTTTGATTATAATATTTTTTCATATATTTTTGTACGAATTTGATGTCATACTTTAAGTAATTATGGATTTTTTCCAATTTGTCTACTCGTTATTTAGTTATCTTGGAAATGTTTCTTACCTTTACTTTTATGAAGTAAGTTTAGGCTTTGTAGTTATAATTTACAAAAAAAGGTATAACTTTAGTAATTTTACTCTTTGTGTTGTTATATATTAGTTATATTATTAGTAAGAAATTTTTCTAATTTGACTATTTATAATCTATATAACAGCAAAGATAAGCTCCTATGATCTGGTTTATTTACTCAGTTTGACTGTCTGTCTAAGTCTATTTTTTTGTAGTGATTTTTCTTTTAATACTTAATCTTTTACAGATTGCTTTTCAGAATTTCGACATAAAGAGTTTATTTTTGTCTGAAATAATTTTTGTTAGAATATTATAGTCTGTTATAACTTTAGAAATCATAATTTTCACTAAATCCTCGGCTGTTTATGTTTCCTTCTATAGTAACATAATGAAGTACTTCGTAAGTTTATTTACTATAGTGAAGATCAAGTTATAATGATCTTTATCTAGTCTATTAGCATTTTTTAATAAGAATAATCTTATGATGAAATCTTATGAAATAGAAGTTCAAGGTTTTTCTGGTATTTGAAAAAGCATTAATTGTCTTATAAGCTTTTTTCTTGATGCTTTAGCCTTATGATAAATATTATAGTTATTGATGACTTTAGTGATTTTTTACTAAAGTTTTAAGATAAAGAATTCTTGTTATAGTCAGTTCTTGGTCTTTGTAATTCCTTGATGATTATATGTAAATAATTCATGTTATTCTTTCATAAACTCTTGAGTAATTATTAGTAGGATAAATATTTTTCTGTCCTTTAGCTAAATGTCCGGAAATTCCTGATCTTTGAGTTAATTGGTCTTAGGATCTTTAGAGATTTTTTTCTTTTTTACAATAGTTAACTTGATCTTTTCTAGTTATTCTTTATTAATAACTTGTATAACTGTTAATATTTGTACATAGTTAAAGTATAAAGTATTGTCTTCTTTCTTAAATATAGTGAATTCTTACTTAAAACTTCTTTTTATATAGTTTGGTTGTTTATTTAAAGTATTAATTTTAGTATTCTTTGATCTTTGGATATAACGAATCCTGAAATTGTATTATGTTAATGTTTTGTATTAATATATTTATTTATTGTTGAAATCTTTAGTAATCATGAAAGTTGTTAAATTCTTGTAGTCTGATAAAATCTTGAATAAATGTTTAATATTATATAAATAAATCTTTTAATGTTTATAATAATTTATGATAATTAAGAATTCTTTTTCGTAAATGTTATAATTTAACTTTGTTGGAATAAACTTTTAAGAATAGAAGGTTATTAATTTTTAATGTCTTTTGTTATCTTTTTGTGATAAGACTTTATTTAATGTTTTACTTGAAGTATTTATTTTTAGTAAGTATGGTTTCTCGGGATTAGCATGAGTCAGTATTTAGTTTTCATTAAACTGATCTTTAACTTCTTGAAAGGTTCTTTTTTGTTTCTTTTCTCAAACGAAAGGTGTATCTTTCTTCGTTAATTTTATTAACGGGTTAGTTATCTTTGAATAAGTTATTATATAATATCTATAATAATTAACAAGTCTGTTAAACTGTTGGACTTCTTTGACCATCTTTAGAATAAGTTATTTTCTAATGGTTTTTACTTTTTTTAAGTTTATTCAGAATTTTTTGTCTGAAATTATTTTATTTAAAAACTTTATTTCTGTTATATTAAACTGACATTTAATTAGCTTATACTTTATGTTGTTATTAATCAATATTTTAAGTATAATATGAATATATTGTTTATGTTTTTCTAATGTTTTAGAATAAATCAAGATATTATTTAAATATATTATTATAAAATAATTTAAATATAGTCTCAAAATTGTATTATTCATTTTTTATATAATTACTAATATATTTATTAGACCAAAAAGTATGATTAATAATTTATAAAGTTTATATTTAGTTTAAATAATAGTATATTGTTTATGTCTTTCCTTGATCCTTATCAAGTTAAATCTTACGACGAAGTTTAATTTTGTAAAATATTTAATTTTAATAAGTATATCTTATATATTATTAATACAAAGTAATGAGTATCTGTTTTTTATGGTTTTGTTGTTTAAATTTCTGTAATCTTTATATAGTCTTCCCCGGAGGTTATTTGGCTTTGGCGTTTATATTAATAGTGCTTTTTACAAAGAGTTTAACTTTTTGTAAAAGTTTTTTGTAGTTTATTCATTTAGTCATTTTCTCAGGATTTTATCCCTAGCAGGATTTGTTTTATAAATAAGTCCATAAGAAGGGGTTACATTTTCTTAAAGAATGATTTCATGATTTCATTCTTTATGTGAGAGTAAAACTGTGTCCTTCGGTCATAGAGTGAATAACTTATGACAATCTTGGTATTTTTCCGAGAAAATGTTTAGTTTATTCTGGAAGTTATTTTGAGTAAGTTTAATAGCAAAAATATCTTATGTAGGTTATTCCTTTAGTCTAGTGTTATAATAGTATTTAAATGTTAATTTCTTTGTTTTCTAATTAATGTTTAAGTCATGGAATTTTAACCAAGGTTATCCTAGGATAATATCTTCTTTTTTAAAAGAAGAGACCTTAAACTAGATTTGTTCTTGGTAGTTTCTAATCTTCATAGTAAGAGGTTTAATTTTAGTGAATACTTTTTCCTTTATTAATAAGCTGTCGGCTATTCACAGGGGCTGATTATAGATTTTAGTTTATATGTTTATTGTCTTAATGACTTGTAGCGAGATTAAGTTAATCTGGCTTCCTGAATCTATTAAGGCTTTAAGGTTTTTGTTGTTAAACTTAACATTTAACCGGATAACTTCTTTTTCGTTAGTTATAAATATATCAGAAATAAATTCTGTATTAAATTCTTTTTCTCGAATCATCTGAGGCAGTGTTTTCCTTACTTTAGGTTTTCTTAGGTTAAACAGGTTATTGATATATTTTTTAGAGAATATCTATTTATCGTTAAACTTATAATAATAGCTTATTTTATAATTATAACATTATTCTCGAAACTTTGTATAAAAAATTATTTCTTGATGTACTTCTTTCTTGGTTTAGTATATCTTTTCTTGGTCTTCATGGTATATAACCTAGGTGTAAGAGTCTTGTCAGAGTGGTTATATGTTTTCTCCCAGAGAATAAGGTATTAGGTCATTGTAGTACAGTTTGTTAATAATGATTTTTTCGAAGTTAAATTATATAACCTTAATTATTGTTCTTAATTTCCATATTCTGTACTAAAAAAACTTATCTTGCTAAAGTGATATATTTTAAAAAATATTTCTTTTAACTAATCTTTAGGTTTTTATATAGCTTTTTTCAGGATGAAGAGTTATTTTAATCAATATCATTTTTTTGCTTACTTGTAGCTTGTTTGTTTGGTAAAGTTAGGCGATAAAATCCTCTTGTTCTATGTGGTTAAAAAACTCAAAGTCTTAAAAAACTTTCCGAAAAGATTCTTTTGTTATTCTTTGATTAAATTCTGATGTCTTAAGTATTATATATAAAAAATATACTAATAAAATCTTAATATATTTTTTTTTTTCGGTAAATTCTATAATATAATATTAAATGTTAATTTATTGATGTCTGTTTTGATTAAGGTTTCTTTGACTTATACTTAATAAAATACATTTTTCAAGTTTAATATGCTAAAGAATCTGGGCTTAGTTTCTTCCTGAGTCATTGGTACTTTTCTTATAGTCCTTAGGGAAAAGGGATTTGGTAAATCAGCTGTATCCCAGTATTCCTCAAGGGGGAAGTTGTCAGGGCGAGTAACTTCTAAGTTCTGTTGTTTTACTTCTTCTATAGCTGATATTAAGATATCTAACTTATTTATGGTTAGAGAGAAGACTCCTAAAGATATTATGCTTTTGGCATTATAATAAACTTCTGTTGTAAAATCTTCTATAAGAAAAATTCGTAGGATCTGGTCTACAGACTAATCCTTAACATTCTCTGGTAACTTGTCAGAGTTGTTCTTTCTTATTAATGAGGTGTCCTTTGAACTATAGGATTTATTATCTTTGGCTGAAAATACTATAGACATAGTTTTGGCTTCCTTTAGCTTTCCTTTGTTTTTATTATTATATTCTTGGGTAATATATTTAGCTTATCTATATTTATAGCAGAATTTCTTTTCTTTCCTTTCTTTGTATTACTCAAGAGTCAGATTATATCCGTTTTTTCTTTTAGGTAATCTTTTGTTATAGTTCTTAAGACTTTATTTTTTTCTTCTTATGATCTTATCGAAATTTATCAGGTCTCCTTGATTATTGATATAGTTTTTTTGTTTATTTATTTATAAGGAGTAAAGAATTCTTCTTTTCTTTTTTATATACTGTTTATATTAAAAATTATTAATTTTCTTAGCCTTTTTCATTTATTTTAGCAAAGTGTCTAGGCAAGGTCTAATTTGAGCTAATTTGTCCTTAACTATTTTTTTAAGTCTTTTGTGATATTAAAACATAAAAGTTCTATTCTTTCAGTTAATTAGATTACTTAATTGCCTGAATCTGGTATTATATGTCATTACAGATCTAGTTTACTTAAAGGCATATAATTGTTGTTCTGCTTTATCTGTTTCATGAAAGTTATTAAAAACTCTTTTTAATTTTTCTTCAAAGTTATTGATGGATTTGAAAATATTAATAATATCCTGCTATTTATCCTTATGTTTTAGTGAATATTTTTCTGTATTCTTAACGTACAAAAAGATTTATTATAATATTTTATTGTTAAAGTAAAAAATTATCTAAATAATCTTTTCAAAGTTACTTTTGAGTATTTGCTTATATAAGGACAAGTAAGAATAAACCTAAAATAAATATCTTTAACTTGGTCCTTTTGTTATAATACTTCTTGATCTTTCTTAACTTAAGTTTCTTTTCCACAAAGTTAAGTTATTAATTCTAGTCTATTCCAGGAGTTGGAGGTGCTGATGATTCTCTGGCTATAGTATTTTTAAGTTTTAAAGTATTCAAAGTATAACATTCTTACAAAAGGTTTAGGATTATTTATTACTTAAATGATAAATAAAAGTAAAAGACAAAAGAATATCTTTACAAAGCTTAAGGTTATTACTATAAAATATAAATATACTATAAATTAATTAAGTTAAGTATAAAGTTTTTATTTACTGTAAGTTTTATTTACTTATATAAAGAGTGAATTTCCTTTGAGTTTTATTAATCTTATCGATCTTCTTAAAATCCATAAGATCCATAGGATCTGCTTATCTAATCCAGGTACTTACTTAATCATTAGTATTAGTTTTTTATACATACAAGCAAATCATTAATACAAGCAGAAAAATAATATTATTTCTTTGATAATATTATTACCTAGTTAGTATAACCAAAAGGTTAATACTATAATTTTGATAATATTATCCTTTAGCTTATATAACCCTTTTTATAGTATTAGTGTTGAACTTATATTATCTTTTCGCTAGTACTAATAATATGATAGTACTAGTGATACCATAACCAGGACCCTAATAACTGTCTTATCTAATACTTATTTAACTAAGGCAACAGCTATAGAAACTCTATACTTAAGTCGCTTGTCACAACCCTGCGGGGTTGTAACAACAAGATAATTCTTGTAAAGTAAGTTCTAGTCCTATGTAGACTGCTTTAACTTATACAAATTTTATAAGATATATAATATATATTTATTCTTTAACTTAAATACTTTGTCTGATTAAGATAAAAAGATTTGTTCTCATAAGTATAATTTGGTAAAAGTATTTTTCATATTATATAAGTAGTATTCAAGGTTTTTTACTATAATAATAATTATAAATATCCGAAGAGTATTTATTCTAATTATAAGTACAAACGTTTTAATGAAATCTTGTCTATATTTCTAAGAAAAGCTTTAAGTAATTAATCTTGTCTTAAATCTGTTTAATGTCTTGTCAGGGTTTGTCTTAATAATAAATACTTATTTAGTAAAGATTAAGTTTACTCTTTCTAGAAGTATTTCTTCTTTTTATGTATTATTTTGCTGTAATAATATAATTTCTTCGTTAATTATCTTTTTTCATTTTTGACTATATTTATAATCTGAAATAGCCTTTTTGTACGTTATTGAGATAATAATATCTAAATTTGTTATTAAATTAACTAAAGTTATTTTATCTAAATCTTAGTAATCTTGATTTTTTAATATTATAAATATAATTTTAATTATTTTGGTAAAATAGTTTTTATTATCAGAGTTATCAAGTCTTTGTCGTTTTCGAAGATTGTACTTTGTTTCTACAGATTCTGGTAATACTTGATTTTCCCCGTCAGACGGATAAAATCCAATAAATAATGCTATATTAATATTAAGTGATAAATTATAGTTCTTGGCTTAAGTTTGAGATTGATCTTTAATTTTATTTTCCTCATCTCTTTCATTTTTTTTTGAATAAGACATATTCATACTTGAATCATTTGTATTTTCCTGATTATGTTAATGGCTGGCTGGGCTAATTAAATCGTTATATGTTATCACTGGATTTGTAATGGATAAAATTATAATTTTGAAATTATTTAAGTTTTTCAGATTTAGGAATAATATAAACTTAATGACTTTATTTTGTGGTTGACTTCTTGGTTTACAAATTGTTAATTTGTTCTTTGTTCCTTGAGGATTATTTGTCCGAAGTTTCAAATCAACTATTCTGCTTTAAATATTTTTATAAAAGTTGATATAACTTGATTTGATGATATAGTCTTTGTTTGATATATAAACTTTATATTATTTAGTCATATTTAGATTATATTTTATAAATATTATAACTTATCTATAATTTATAAGTTTGTCTTTTTTTGATTTTTTTAAGTACTTTTTTCGGTTGATGTATGATATACATTTATATCCAAAAACTTTGATATGATTAATGTTTGGGATTTTTTCAATGAATGTCTGATATAGGTTAATAACTTTTTTATTAATTGTCAGACTAAATATTGTTCAGTTTTTTAGGTATACATCTGTTTCAACAGTATAATTCCAGAATTCAAGTAATAAACTAGCCTTTTTCAGTAATGCTTGAGTATTTACTGTAGTTGTCTGGATTGTTCGTTTAGTTAGACTATTCTGGTTTGACTTATACTTTACTGTTGTTTCTGCCCGAATCTTGATTAAAGTATTTCATTTGTCTAATAATGATAATAATTCTAAGGTATTATCATGTCACGACCCTGCAAGGTTGTAACAAGTGACCGGATTATAGGGCCTCCATAGCCGTCGCCTTAGTTAAATAAGTACAGATTAAGATGGCTATCAGGGACCTGGTTATGGTATCGTTAGTATTATCGCATTATTAATACTAGCAAAAAGATAGTACAAGTTCAACACTAGTACTATAAAAAGGGTTGTACAAGTTAAAGGATAGTATTATCGAAGTTGTAGTATTAACCTTTTGGTTATACTAACTAGGTAGTAATATTATCAGGAAATTAGTATTATCTTTCCACTTATATTAATTATTTGCTTGTACGTACAAATAATTAATATTAACAAATAAATGATTACGTGAGATGTATATTCTGTATATTCAGTATATCAAATATAAAGTATAATTAATATACTTAATATATTAATCTTTATTATATAAGTAAATAGTTTCATAGTAGATAAGAGTCTTGTGTTTAACTTAATTGATTTACAGTATATTTATATTTTATAATAATTATCCTAAAGCTTTATGAAGTTATTTTTTTGCTTTTTACCTTTATTTATCATTTGAGTAATAAATAATCTTATACTTTTGTAAGAATATTACACTTTAAGCACCTTGAAACTCAAAAGTACTATGGCCAGAGAATCATCAGTACCCTTAGTTCTTGGAGTAGACTAGAATTAGTAATCTAACTTCGTAGAAAAGAAGCTTAAATTAAGAAAGATCAAGAAGTATTATAACAAAAAGATTAAGTTAAAGATATTTCTGTTTCAGGTCTATTTTTACTTGTCTTTACATAAATAAATACTGTGGTAGGGAAACCCGTCATGTATTAGTAATAGTTATGCCAAGCCGAGCCAGCATATATTGATGGCAAGCCCCGGATAGTAAACCAACAACCTTTTCATACTCAACCAAGGGAGTGGTTCGTTCGTTTGCCTTGTGTACTTGTTGTTTATATGGTTCTGCGTGATCCCGTCGCATAAGCTCTATTCCTGTATGCTCTAGCCAGCGTTATTGTTACGCTCACACTATCGCTTCCACAATACTTAAGAGTAACTTCGAAAAAATTATTTGGATAATTTTTTATTTTGATAATAAAATATTATAATAAATTTTTCTATATATTGAAAATATAGAAAAATATCCACTGGGACATAAAGATAAATAGTAAGACATTATTAACATTTTCAAATCCATTAATAATTTTGAAGAAAAATTAAAAAAAGTTTTTAATAATTTTTATAAAACAGATAAGGCAGAACAATAATTGTATGCTTTTAAGTAAACTGGATTTATAATAATATATAACATCAGATTCAGCTAATTAAACAATCTGATTAATTAAAAAAATAAAATTCTTATGTTTTAGTATTATAAAAGATTTAAGGAATTAGTCAAGGACGAATTAACTCGAATTAGACCTTATTTAAACATTTTACTAAAATAAATGAAGAAAGCTGAGGAAATTGATAATTTCTAATATAAATAATATATGAAAAAGAAAGGAAAAATTTTTTACTTTTTATAGACAAATAAACAAAAAAGTTATGTTAATGATCAAAGGGACTTGATGAACTTTGATAAGATTATAAGAAGAAAAAGATAAAGTCTTAAGAATTATAACAAAGAATTAACTAAAAGAAAAAACAGGTATAATCTGTTTCTTGAGTAATATAAAGAAAAAAGAGAAAAGAAATTTTACTACAAATGTGAACAAGCTGGATATATTGCCCAGAAACATAATAACAAGGACAAAGGAAAGTTAAAGGAGATTAGGATTATATTTATGGTATCTTTAGCCAAAGATAGCAAATCTTATAGTTTAGGTAATGCCTTATTGGTAAAATAAAGCGACTCTGATAAGTTACTAGAGAATGTTAGGGATTAATCCATGGACTAGATCTTATGAATTTTTCCTATAGAAGACTTTACGACAGAAGTTTATTATGATGTCCGGAGTATAATGTCTTCAGGAGTCTTTTTTTTTACTGTAAGTGAGTTAAACATATTAATATTTGCCGTAGAGAAAGTAGAATGACAAAGCTTAGAAATTATTAATTTTGATAACTTTTTTCCAAAAGAATATTAAAACATTATTGACTTGTTAGACTTGTTCCTCCCAGGATAAGTTAAAGAAGAACTAATGATCTGTGAAGAATTTCAGGGCAGTTTCAATTAAGTTAACTGGGAATCCCCGAAAAAAAAAGAATATACTAGATTTTCATTAGTATATTCCTTATATATAATACTTAAAGTATTAGAATTTAACCAAAGAATAGTAGAGGAATCTTTTCGGAAAATCTTCTAGGGTTCCGAGCTCTTTAATTACGTAGAACAGGAGAATTTTATCGCTTAACCTTATTAAACAAATGAATTATAAGTAAATGAGAGAATAATATTAGTTAAAATAACTTTTTATTTTGACAGAAGTTATATAAAAACCTGGAGATTAATTGAAAGAAATATTTTTTAAGATATATTATTTTAGCGAAATAAACTTCTTTAATATAGAATATGGAAATTAAGAACAGTAATTAAGGTTATTGTTAGGAATTATGGGAGCAGAGCATACTGGCGCTCGGTAGTTATGCGATCGGAGTGGAACGACTAATAATCCGGTAAGAGAGTATTTAAGGGTGCAACCCCTTAAATACTAGATATAAGAATAAGCATACAATGCATTAGCCAATATAAGCCTATTCAACCCTACATTACGGTAGTGCCTAGTGAACCAACACTTCCATAATATGAGCATAACGATCATAATCTTCACAGTTATATAATTTAACTTCGAAAAAATTATTATCAACAGATTATATTATGATAACTTAGTACTTTATTCTTTAGGAGAAAATATATAATTACTTCGACAAGACTTTTATGCTTAGGTTATATATTATGAAAATTAAAAGAAGATATACTAGGCCAAGAAAGAAGTATATCAAGAAATAATTTTTTATACAAAACATCAAGAGTAATATTATAATTATAAGATAAGCTATTATTATGAGTTTAACAATGAATAAATATTTCCTAAAAAGTATATCAACAATTTATTCAACCTGAGAAAGCCTAGAATAAGGAAAGTATTACCTCAAATAACTTAAGAAAAGGAATTTAATATAGAATTTATTTTTGATATATTTATGACTAACAAAAAAGAAGTTATCCGATTAAATATTAAGTTTAATAACAAAAACCTTAAAATTTTAGTGAATTCAGGAAGCCAGATTAACTTAATTTTGCCATAAATCACTAAAACAATAAACATATAGACTAAAGTCTATAATCAGCTTTTATGAATAACTGATGGTTTATTAACAAAAAAAAGAATATTCGCTAGAATTAAACTATTTATTATGAAAATTAAAAATTACCAAGAATAAATCCAGTTTAAGGTTTTCTTTCTTAAAAAGGAAGATATTATCCTAGGATAACTTTGGTTAGAATTCTATGACTTAAACATTAATTAAAAAACAAAGAAATTAACATTTAAATATTATTATAATATTAAACTAAAGGAATAATTTATACAAAATATTTTTATTGTTAAATTTGCTCAGGATAACTTCTAGAATAAATTAAATATTTTTCCAGAAAAATACTAAAATTATCGTAAGTTATTCATTTTATAATCAAAAGATATAGTTTTACTTTTATATAAAGAATAAGACCACAAAATCATTCTTCAAGAAAGTATAACCTTTTTATACAAACTTATTTATAGAACAAATCTTACCAGGGATAAGATCTTGAAAAAGTGACTAAATGAACAGATCACGAAGAATTTTTACAAGAAGTCAAGCTCTTCGTGAGGAATATTATTGATATAAATACTAAAGCTAGACAATCCTTGAGGAAGACTATATGAAGATTACAGAAATTTAAACAGTAAAACTATAAAAAACAAATATTTATTATTTTATATTAATAATATATAAAATATACTCATTAAAGTTAAATATTTCACGAAATTAGACTTTACTACAAGATTTAACTTGATAAGGATTAAAGAAAAATATAAGTAATATATTATTATTTAAACTAAATATAGACTTTATGAATTATTAATCATATTTTTTGGTTTAACAAATGTATTAACAATTATACAGAAAATGAGTAATATAATTTTGAGACTATATTTGGATTATTTTATAATAATATATTTAGATAATATTTTGATTTATTCCAAGATATTAAAAGAATATAAATAATATATTTATATTATACTTAAAGCATTAATTAATAATAACATAAAGTGTAAACTGGCTAAATGTCAGTTTAATATAACAGAAGTAAAGTTTTTAAATAAAATAATTTCGGACAAAGGATTCTGAATAAACCTAGAAAAAGTGAAAATTATTAAAGAATAATTTATTCCAAAGACAGTCAAAGAAGTCCAACAGTTTAACGGACTTATTAATTATTATAGACATTATATAATAGTTTACTCAAAGATAACTAGCCTGTTAACAAAATTAACGAAGAAAAATATACCTTTTGTTTAAGAAAAGAGGCAAGAGAAAACTTTCCAAGAAGTTAAAAATCAGTTTGACGAAGATTGAATATTAGTTTATGCTAATCCTGAGAAACTATACTTACTGAAAATAAACACCTCAGGTAAAGCGTTAAATAAAGTCTTATTACAAAAGGATGACAAAGGACGTTGGAGGTTAGTAGCCTTCTATTTTCGAAAGTTTATTTTAGTAAAATTAAATTATGACATCTACGAGAAGGAACTCTTGACTATCGTAGATTACTGTAAATATTAAAAAGTTTACTTATATAATGCTAAATATTTATTCGAGATTTTATCAAACTATAAGAATTTAACAATTTTCATGCTTACTAAAGATTTCAACAGTAAACAAGTATGTTAGTATAAAACATTAATATAATATGATTTCAGGATTTACCATGTCCAAAGATCAGAGAATACTAAGGCTAATACTCTGAACAAATGACTAGATTATATAAAAAGAAGTTCTAAACAAGAATTCATTATGTTTAAAAAGGAAAACAACACTTTATACCTTAACTATGTATAAATATTAATAATTACATAAGTTATTGACGAAGAATAATTAAAAAAGATTAAGTTAATTATTGTAAAAAAGAAAGAAATCTTTAAAAATCTTAAGGCCAGTTAGCTCAAAGATCAGGAATTTCCAGGCATTTGGCTAAAGGACAAGAGAATATTTATCTTATTATTAATCGCCTAGGAGTTTATGAAAGAATAATATAAATTACTTATATATAGTCATCAAGGAATTATAAAGACTAAGAACAGACTGTAGCAGGAATTCTTTATCTTTAAACTCTAACAAGAAGTCACTAAAGTCGTCAATAACTATAATATTTATCATAAAGCTAAAATATCAAGAAAAAAGTTTATAGAATAATTAATACTTTTTCAGATACTAGAAAAACTTTAAATTTTTATTTTATGAGATTTTATTATAAGATTATTCTTATCAAGAAGTGTTAATAGACTGGATGAAGATTATTATGACTTAATCTTTATTATAATAAATAAACTTACAAAGTATTTTATTATGTTATTATAGAAAGAAACATAAATAACCAAGGATTTAATAAAAATCATAATTTCTAGGGTTATAGTAGACTATAATATTCTAGCAAAAATTATTTTAGACAAAGATAAATTCTTCATGTCGAAATTCTGGGAAACAATCTGCAAAAGATTAGGCATCAAAAGAAAAATCATTATAAAAAGATGGACTCAGACAGATGATCAAATCAAGCAAGTAAACCAAATCATAAAAGTTTATTTTCATTATTATATAGATTATAAGTAGTCAAATTAGAAAAATCTCTTATCAATGGTATAACTAGCATATAATAGTACAAAGAGTGAAATTACTAAAGTTATACCTTTCTTTATAAATTATGGTTACAAAACTTAAACTTACTTTATAAAAGTAAAGATAAGAAATATTTCTAAAATAATTAAATAATAAATAAACAAATTAGAAAAAATTTATAATCATTTGAAGTATAATATCAAATTTACACAAAAATACATAAAGAAATATTATAATCAAAAGTATAATATAGAACTTAAGCTTAAAAAAGAAAATAAAGTTTATATTATCTACAGATTTATTAAAACAACAAAACTGAATAATAAATTAGATTAGAAAAAGATTAAATTATATAAAATTAAAAAAAAATTAAAAAATCTAATATATAAACTAAAATTCCTTAATATTATACAAATATATTTAATATTTTATATAATTATATTAAAAAAAGTATCCCTGGGATTATCATCAGCTTTAGATTTAGAGTTAAAGTAAAACTTAAATATAGAATAAGAAGTCAAGGAAATCTTAGATGATAAGTTAATAAGGAACAAGAAAAAATATTTAGTCAGATAAAAGGAATAAAAAGAGTATAGATGATTAGATACTTAGGAACCAGAAGAATATTTTACTAATTTTAATGAATTTCTGGAGGAGTATGAATGAGTGAAATTAACTAAACTTCATCAAATAGAACATCAGTATAAGTAAGCAGTTTAGCCTCGGAGGGGAAGGCCCTGGAGGGTCTTGTTTCTGCTGGCTAGGTAGTTTTTGCTTGTTATAATACTTTGTTTTCCTTTTGTTCTTGTTCAAGTTTCTCTTTCTCTTCTGCTTCTTTCTTTTCTCGTTCTTTGATTTCTTTTAGTTCTTTTATCGTAGAAACGCTTCAAATAATCATATTATAACTTTTTGTCTTAATTAACTTTCACAGTTTGTAAAAACAAGCCATACAGGCTAAGGCTTCCTCCTCCTCTTGTTTAAGACATTCTTCCTCTTTGATCAAACATTTTAACTTATCTATATTTAGATCAAGTTTGTACTTTCTACCTTGACGAATATATTTATTATATTTAGTGAACTAAGGACTACAATAATACTTTTTGTTATTAACAAAGTAATAATAATATTTAAAAATTATGAAATAACCAGAATTCTTTATTACTTTCTTTTTCTTTATGTATTTTTCGTAATTGTGAAGATTATGATCGTTATGCTCATATTATGGAAGTGTTGGTTCACTAGGCACTACCGTATTGTAGGGTTGAATAGGCTTATATTGGCTTATACATTGTATGCTTATTCTTATATCTAGTATTTAAGGGGTTGCACCCTTAAATACTCTCTTACCGGATTATTAGTCGTTCCACTCCGATCGCATAACTACCGAGCGCCAGTATGCTCTGCTCCCATAATTCCTAACACTCCTACTCAGATCATACAGGTGCTATGATGTAGCCTGTGTCAGTCTCATCTTGTCAGTATCACCTCTGACCGCTCCTACTGTCTCTTAATTGCTCCTACTGTTGCCAGACCAAGTAGTTCCTTGAACCGCATGAACATTGTCTTCTGCAACGGCTTTGTCATGCCATCGGCTACCATATCTGCTGTGGGAACGTAGCTGACGATAATGCGTTTACGCTCTTCTAGGTCGCGGATGTAGTGGTA
Organism: Xylogone sp. PMI_703; assembly: GCA_021399445.1. Lineage (NCBI taxonomy): Eukaryota > Fungi > Ascomycota > Leotiomycetes > Xylogone > Xylogone sp. PMI_703. The sequence goes on from JAJTUQ010000003.1 coordinate 371,249, forward strand.
ACAGATATCAATATGCTTTGATCGCTCGTGAAGGTGTGGGTTCTTTACCAACGCGAGTGCGCCTTGATTATCTCCCAATATTTGTACAGTCATCGGGTCTGACCCAATATATTGAGGGAATCCCATATCACGGAGTATTTGAGCGATCCATTGGCTCTGCTTGACACACATTGACATTGCAATGTATTCTGATTCAGTGCTTGAAGTTGCCACTGAACGTTGCTTCTTACTCCCCCAGGAAACAGGCCCTCCGTAAAGCATGGCTACGTTTCCTGAAGTGCTCTTCCGGTCGGTCTTGTCTCCTGCCCAGTCTGCATCTGAATACATGACTAGTGTAGAGCTACCGGCTTGTCTGTTGTCGTCATTACTTTGGCGTGACGATTGGTTGGCTTGAATTGGAGTTGGCCCATAACGGACTCGCTGTTTGATCGTTGATCTGGCATATCTCAAGAGTTCCTTTACGGCACTGGCATGGTGCTCTCCAGGATTACTCATGTACTGGCTAAGCTTGCCTAGAGCGAACGCGATGTCTGGTCTGGTGTTTATCATCGCGTACATCAGGCTTCCTATGCGCTCTTGATACTCGGTCAGGTTTGCCTTCTTGTCAAAGTCTGAAGTCGGGCGTAGCTTGTCATAACTAGAGATTGGCACTGACTTTGGCCTGTGCTTCTCTTGAGTTATTCCATATCGGTTCAAAATGTTATCCAGGTATTGTTCTTGATCTAAGAATAGTGTTTTCTCTTTTCGATTCCTAGTAACACGGATACCAAGGATCACTTGAATCTCCCCCAGGTTCTTGGTATGGAATCGATCTGCCAATGTCTTTCCAAACCATTCCAATTCTTGCACTCTTGGTGCAGCAGCAGCGATGTCATCCACGTGAACGAGTAATATGATCTTGCGTTCTTTGTGGATATAAAGGCAAGGGTCAGCTAAGCTTTGGACAAATCCAATCTTAACGAGATAACTCTTGCAGAGTAGGTTCCAGTCCCGCGCGGACTGCTTTAGCCCATACAAACTCCGTAGGACACGTAATGCGTACCCGTTCTTTAACTTGGGTACTCCGTCTGGTTGAGACAGGAAGATTCGTTCTCGTAGGTGTGATTCGGTGAAAGCATTCTTCACGTCATACGAGTGGCATTCAAGGTTTTCCGCTGCAACAATGGCCATGAATATCCGAAGAGTATCCATTCTAACCGTAGGTGCAAACGTCTCAGTGAAATCCTGCCCATATTTCTGAGAGAAGCCTCGAGCAACCAGTCTTGCCTTGAACCTGTTTAATGTCCCGTCGGGGTTCGTCTTGATAGTGAATACCCATTTGGTGGAGACCAAGTTCGCTCCTTCCGGGGGTATTTCTTCTTCCCATGTGCCGTTTTGCTGTAATGATGCGATCTCTTCGTCAATTGCCTCCTTCCATTTCTGACCATATCTATGATCTGAAATGGCCTCTTTGTACGTCATTGGGATGACAATATCTAGATCTGTTACTAAACTGGCCAGAGCTATCTCGTCTGGGTCTTGGTAATCTTGATCTTCCAGCATTGCAAGCATGGCTTTAACTATCTTGGTAGGACGGTCTTCATCATCAGAGTCATCGAGTCTCTGTCGCTTTCGAAGATCGTACCTCGCTTCCACGGGTTCTGGTGGTGCTTGATTTTCCCCGCCGGACGGGTGAAATTCGATAGGTGATGCTATATTAGCACCAGGTGGTGAATCATGGTTCTCGGCTTGGGCCTGAGATTGATCCCTAATTTTATTTTCCTCATCTCCCTCATCTCCTCCTGGATGGGACACATTCACGCTTGGATCGCTTGCATTTTCCTGATCATGTTGACGGCCGGCTGGGCTGGTTGGATCGTTACGTGTTACCACTGGATTCGCAATGGACGGGATCACAATTTCGAAGTTATTCAAGTCTTTCGGATCTGGGAATGGCATAGACTCGATGACTTCATTTTGTGGTCGACCTCTTGGTTTACGAATTGCCAGCTCGTTCCTTGTTCCTTGAGGATCACCTGTCCGAAGTTTCAAATCAACTGTTCCGCCTTGGATGTCTTCATAAAAGCTGACGCGGCTTGATTTGATGACACAGCCTCTGTCTGGCGCATAGACCTTATATTGTTTGGTCGTGTTTGGATTGTATCCTACAAACACTGCAACCCGTCCATGGTCCATAAGCTTGTCTTTTCTTGATTCCTTCGGGTGCTCCTTTCGGTTGACGTATGACACGCATTTACATCCAAAAACTCTGATGTGATCAATGCTTGGGATCTCTCCGGTGAATGCCTGGTACGGGCTAACAACTTTCCCATCAATTGTCGGGCCAGATGCTGTTCGGTTTCTCAGGTATGCATCCGTTTCAACAGCGTAGTTCCAGAATTCAAGCGGTAAGCTAGCTTCCTTCAGCAATGCCCGAGCATCTGCTGTAGTTGTCTGGATTGCTCGCTCAGCTGGACCGTTCTGGTTTGACTTGTACCCTGCTGTTGTTTCTGCCCGAATCCCGATCGAAGTGCTCCATTCGTCTAGTAGTGATAGTAGTTCCGAGGCATTGTCAGTTCTAATGGCCTTGACTTTCTCCTCCGTCTCGTACTCTACTTGGATCTTCCATGTCCTGAGCTTCTCGACCAAATGTGCTCTTGTCTTTGCAGGAATGTTCCAAATGTAACGAGTGGCGCTATCAACAATTTGAGCAAAGTATCGGTCTTCCTTTATTGATGGTGGGAACGGTCCACATGCATCCACGTAGATCAGTGCAAGCCTCTTACTCTCCCACTCACTCAACGCTTTATTAACACGATCTTTCATCTTGGTGAAGTCGCAGACTTCACAAGGTTCCTTAGTTATGGGTTTTCGTATTGGCCTGCTTAAGGTGGTAACCTTGTGTAAGTTACAGATTTTCTTTACTCCAAGATGAGCGAATCGTCTATGCCATAAATTATAGCGTTGTGTGACTTTCTCCACTGACTTTGGTGCCAGTGTGGGTGAGGTTTCAGTGTCACTGTCAGAATTTTGATTTTCCCCGCCGGGCGGGTTAAATCGCGATTGTCCCTCCTCCGTTTTAACATCACCAACCAAAGCTGTTTCCTTTGGCCCATTCACGATAGAACTCACAATGTACACTCCTCCGCGTTGCTTGGCTTTAATGTACTGGTTCTTTTGATTCTTTCGAGTAAAATACATTGCATGTGGATCAAAAGAGCCATCAAAACCTTTTTCGCAAACGCGTCGAGCAGAGAGGAGATTAGCCCCAAGGTTCGGAACAAGTAAAGTATCAGACAACAATGCAGTACTTCCATCCTTCAATTTCATTTCAGCGGTCCCCTTCTTCCATGCATATAACCTTCCTCCTCCAACCTTTATTCCACGACGTCTAATATCGACCATCGGTTGTTTAAAGAGCTGGGGGTTGTCAGTCATGTGAGAAGAAGCGCCTGTGTCTGCAATCCAGACGGAAGGTTTAACCATACGCATTGCTTCCTTTGAAACTCCTGCAACTTCGTCCTCCTCCTCGGATGAGTCATCAAAACTTGACTCCGTCTCCGACGTCGAATTAGACTCGGAGGAGTGACCGGCCATGTGACCATGGGCATGACGTTTGGACTTGTTGCTTTTGCGGTGACTCTTGCGCTCGTCATCTCTTATTGCCTTTGGAGAGTGTCGTGATTTGTTATCCTTGGATTTGAGACCAAGAACATATTTTCTCGCATCACGCCTGAGTTTACAATATTTGATGGAGTGGTTTCCGTCACACAAATAGCATTTAACGTCCTTTCGGTCGGGCGAGCTGCTTTCATGTCCGCTCCGTCGACTTGAGCTTCTGCTCCCTTTATCTTGTGATCTTCGTGCTCTCTTGTCTCTAGCAGCGAGGGCTGTTGAGTTGGTGACCTTTTCTTCGTGTCTTTGGAGGATATCGATCTTGTCCACGATTTCAAGTGTCGGTTGTGCGTCGATCACAGTTGTAACTGTCGAGTATTCCTCTGGGAGTCCTGCAAGAAAGAATTCGAATATTTGCTTTGTGCTAAAGCCATCCTTGAGTTCAGGGGTTGCCTTCACAACTCTCCTCCTCAACTCTTGTACTCGGATCCATCCCTCTTCGATTGTCATGCCCTGCTCTAACTTGAATGAGGTGAGTTGAGCCATTTCACTTCGAGCAGCATGAGGTAGTAACTTGCTATACTTGGAGTATAGCTTTGTCCATGCCAGTTGAGCTTCAGACTCGTCGCGGATCAGTTCATTGTCCATGGCATCGATACAGATTGAAATCATATATAAAACCTTCGCAGACGCGGCTTCATATTTCTCTTGCTTTTCAATATTCCATATGCCATCCTTTGATCCACTTTGTAGTCCATCCTCCACCTTCAAGCTCTCCAGTTGTTTTGCTACACCTTCAATAGTGATCTCGGGTGTTTTCGTGCTTGCTGGTGTAACAGGGGTATTGATCGATGATGGGGTTCTCTGAATCCAGGCGTATTCTGTGATTGTCTTGTTTAGCACAAATTCTAGCGATTCTCCCTTGAAATAGAGTCTCATCAGTTTAAACCATTCTTGCCAATTCGCTCTGCTAAGGATGCCAGCAGGGCGTTTGCGTGCAAGGTGATCGGTGTCCATCTTCTCAAATGTCGGTGAGATAAGGATGATGAAGATTTTGTCGTCTTTTGAGCTGTCGTATCGTAACTCAAGGTTAGAGAGACCTATAATTGACTGTTGGGTTTAGATAAATAGGTAAGTATCACGCCAAGGTGCCCGATACCGATTAAGGGGCCGTGATCTTCAAGTACTTGCTGTAGACCGACAATTCGTCGCACGTCTACCCGTTTCAAGACTTGGAACCGATCGGTCTGCGTTTCAACCGATGCTCTGCAGACTTCTTTCTTCTACAAAGACTTGTGCAGCAACGTGTGTTTTGGCTATCCTTGGTGATAGACTTACGGTGAACACGTCCCAACTGCTATTCTTCCTAGTGACGCCTCAACATGCGTCCGGGCTCATAACCTGTGAAGATTATGATCGTTATGCTCATATTATGGAAGTGTTGGTTCACTAGGCACTACCGTATTGTAGGGTTGAATAGGCTTATATTGGCTTATACATTGTATGCTTATTCTTATATCTAGTATTTAAGGGGTTGCACCCTTAAATACTCTCTTACCGGATTATTAGTCGTTCCACTCCGATCGCATAACTACCGAGCGCCAGTATGCTCTGCTCCCATAATTCCTAACAGTAATTAGACTTGTACTTAAGTAGTATGATGAAAAGAAAAGAAAGTTTAATTCCCGGGAAAAAGTTTATAACTATAGTTTTAAGTGTCAAGATGACGTTAAACTAGGAAAAGGATAGTATCATAACTTCGCAAAGTTGTAATAAATGACTGGATTATAAAGCTTTTATAATTGTCACTTTAATTAAATAAGTATAAATTAAGACAATTATTAAGGACCTGGTTATAATATTATTAGTATTATTACATTATTAATATTAACGAAAAGATAGTATAAGTTCAACATTAGTATTATAAAAAAGGTTATACAAATTAAAGGATAATATTATCGAAATTGTAGTACTAACCTTTTGGTTATATTAATTAAGTAATAATATTATCAGGAAATTAGTATTACTTTTCTACTTGTACTAGTTATTTACTTGTATGTATAAATAGTTAGTACTAACAAATAAACAATCACATAAAGTATATATCTTATATATTTAGTATATTGAGTATAAGGTATAACTAATATACTCAATTGTCACGACCCCACAGGGTTGTGACAAGCGACTTAAGTACAGGGCCTCTATAGCCATCACCTTAGTTAAATAAATATTAGATAAGACAGCTATCAGGGTCCTGGTTATAGTATCGCTAGTATTATTGCATTACTAATATTAACGAAAGAATAATACAAGTTTAACATTAATACTATAAAAAGGGTCATACAAGCTAAAGAATAGTATTATCAGAATTATAGTATTAATCCTTTGGTTGTATTAATTAAGTAATAATATTATCAGAGAAATAGTATTACCTTTCCGTTTATATTAATGATTTGCTTGTACGTACAAAAACTAATATTAGTAATTAAGTGAGTACCTGGATTAAATAAGTGGATCCCATAGATCTTATGGATCCTAGGAGGATTAATAAAATCAATGAGACTCAAAGGAAATTCACTCTTTATATAAGTAAATAAAACTTACAGTAAATAAAAGCTTTATGCTTAACTTAATTAATTTATAGTATACTTGTATTTTATAATAATGACCCTAAGTCTTATGAAGATATTCTCTTACTTTTTACTTTTATTTATCATTTGAGTAATAAATAACCTTAAACCTCTTGTAAGAATATTACACTTTAAGTACTTTGAAACTCGAAAGTACTATAGCCAGAGAATCATCAGCATCCCTAGTTCCTGGAGCAGACCAGAACTAGTAACTTAGTTTTGTGGAAAAGAAACTTGAGTTAAGAAAGATCAAAAAGTATTATAACAAAAGGATTAAGCTAAAGATATTTCTGTTTCAGGTCTACTTTTACTTATCTTTACATAAATAAACATTCAAGAATAACTTCGAAAAGATCATTTAGATAATTTTTTATTTTGACAGTAAAATATTATAATAAATCCTTCTGTACACTGAGAATATAAAAAAATATCCACCGGGACATAAGGATAAATAACAAAATATTATTAATATTTTCAAATCTATTAACAACTTTGAAGAAGAATTGAAAAGAGTTTTTAGTGATTCTCATGAAACGGATAAGGTAGAATAACAATTATATATCCTTAAGTAAACTGGATTTATAATGATATATAACATTAGATTCAGGTAATTAAATAATCTAATTAATTAAAAGGATAAAGTTCTTATGTTTTAGTATCACAAAGGATTTAAAGAAATGATCAAGGACAAATTAGCTCAAATTAAACCCTGCCCAGACATTTTGTTAAAATAAATGAAGGAGGCTAAAGAAATTAATAATTTTTAATATAAACAGTATATAAAAAAGAAAAGAAGAATTCTTTACTCCTTATAAATAAATAAATGAAAAAGTTATATTAATGATCAAAAGGATTTGATAGACCTTGATAAGATCATAGGAGGAAGAAAATAAGGTCTCAAGAACTATAACAAAGGATTACTCAAAGGAAAAAACAAGTATAATCTGACTTTTGAATAATATAAAGAAAAGAGAGAAAAGAAACTCTGTTATAAGTATAGATAAACCAGACATACTGCCTAAGAATATAATAACAAGGACAAAAGAAAGCTAAAGGAGGTCAGGACTGTGTTTATAGTATTCTTGGCCGAAAATAATGAATCTTACAGTTTAGAGGATATCTTATTAGTAGGAAGGAGTAACTCTGATGAGTTATCAGAAGATGTTAGGGATTAGTCTGTAGACTAGATTTTATGAATTTTTCTTATAGAAGACTTTACGATAAAAGTCTATTATAATGTTAGGAATACAACGTTTTTAGGAGTCTTCTCTTTAACTATGAGTAAGCTAGATATCTTGATATTAACTACAAAAGAAGTGAAGTGACAAAACTTAGAAATTACTTGTCCTGACAATTTCTTCCTTAAAGAATACTAAGATATAGTTGACTTATTAGATCTCTTTTTCCTAAGGACTATAGGAGGAATGTTAATGACTCGGGAAGAAACCAGGCCTGGATTCTTTAATATATTAAACTTAAAAAATATATTTTATTAAGTACAAATTAAGGAAACCTTAATCAAAATAGACATTAATGAATTAACGTTTGGTGTTATGTTGTAGAATTTACTGAAAAGAAAAAAACATATTAAGATTTTATTAGTATATTTTTTATATATAATATTCAAGGTATTAGAACTTAACCAAAGAATAATAAAGGAATCTTTTCGGAAAGTTTTCTGAGATTCTGAACTTTTTAACTATATAAAACGAGAAGATTTCATTATTTAACCTTATTAAACAAACGAGTTATAAGTAAGTAAAAGAATGATATTGGTTAAAATAGCTTTTTACTTTGAAGGAAGTTGTATAAAAATCTAAAGATTAATTAAAAGAAATATTCTTTAGAATATATTACTTTAGTGAGATAAACTTCTTTAGTACAGAATATGGAAATTAAGAATAATAATTAAAGTTATATAATTTAACTTTAAAAAAATCGTTATCAGTAGACTATATTATAATGACTTAGTACCTTATTCTCTGGAAGAAAATATATAATTACTTCGACAAGACTCTTATGCTTAGGTTATATATTATAAAGACTAAGAGAAGATATATTAAGCCAAGAAAGAAGTATATCAAGAAATAATTTTTCATATAGAACTTTAAGAATAATATTATAGTTATAAGATAAATTATTATTATGAGTTTAATGATAAATGAATACTTTTTAAGAAGTATATCGATAATCTGTTTAACCTGAGAAAGCTTAGAACAAGGAAAGTACTGTTTTAGATAACTTAAAAAGAAGAATTTAATATAAAATTTGTTTCTGATATATTTATGGCTGGCGAAGGAGAAGTTATCTGGTTGGATGTTAAGTTTAGTAATAGAAACCTTAAAGTTTTAGTAAATTCGGGAAGCCAGATTAACTTAATCTCGTCATAAACTATTAGGACGATAGATGTACAGACTGAAGTTTATAATCAGCTTTTGTGAATGGTCAATAGCTTATTAACAAAGGAAGGAGTATTCGCCAGAACTAAACCTTTTATTATAAAGATTAGAAATTACCAAGAACAAATCTAGTTTAAAGTCTTTTTTTTTAAAAAAGAAAATATTATCCTAGAACAACCTTGGTTAAAATTCTATAATTTAAACGTTAATTAGAAAACAAAGAAATTAATATTTAAATGTTATTGTAGTACTGGACTAAAGGAATGGCTTATGTAAGATGTTTTTGTTGTTGAACTTGCTTAAGATGATTTTTAGAATAAATTAAACATTTTTCCAGAAGAATATTAAGACTGTTGTAAGTTATTTATTCTACGACCAAAAGATATAATTTTATTCTTATATAAAGAATAAGATTATGAAATTATTCTCTAAGAAGGTGTAACCTTTTTTTATGGACTTATTTATAGAATAAATCTTGTTAAAGATAAAATCTTGAAGGAATGATTAGATGAATAGATTGTAAAAAGTTTTTATAAAGAGTTAAACTTTTCGTGGAGAGTGTTATTGATATGGGCACTAAAGCCAGATGATCTCCGGGGAAGATTATGTGGAGATTATAGAAATTTAAATAGTAAAACTATAAAAAACAGATATTTATTATTTTATATTAATAGTATATAGGATATATTTATTAAAGTTAAATATTTTACGAAATTAGACTTTATTGTGAGATTTAACTTGATAAGGATTAAGGAGGAACATAAGTAATATATTATTATTTGAACTAAATATGGATTTTATAAATTATTAGTTATATCTTTTGGTTTAACAAATATATTAATAATTATATATTACGAACCTAAGCCTTTTCTTGGTCCTGTAGAGTGTACAGATATATACTAGGTCATAAAGGGGTTGGTGAGAATTCGGGGATCAATGTAATATAGTATATAATCATAACTATAATTATATAAGTAATAATTTGTATTATAAGTTAAGTATATGGCTTTTATCTAAGTAATTATCTGGTTTATATATTTAATGAAATATATCAGGACTCCTTAGACTTCTTAGGTCCTCTAGGTCCATGGACTTCTTGGACTCCCTAGGTTTTCTAGGTCTATCATGTGATTTAGGGTAGTGTCAGGTTCTTTGTATAACCTCTGCTACTGAGCCTCAGGCCTGTCCTTATCTGTGTGTGGTTTATGACATTATCTTTCTTTTAGTTTAACTTTGTCTTGAAGTTTAAAGTTAAAGTAAAAATAATTTTATTATTCTTTAGACTTTTTTTCCTTTTTATCATATTACTTAAATGTCCATATTCTGAAGAGGGCGAAATAGTAAAAAGAAAAAAATTATGAAAATATTAAAAAGTTATAAATCTTTTTGTTTATATCTGGACTTATAAAGTTAAAATGTCTTTTTGTATATTTTATGTCTATAATAGTAAGATTTGTAAGATGATTCTTGAGTTGAATCGTTGTAATAAATATGTTTTGTGTTAGTAAATATATAATAATAAAAGTATTCTTATAATTTCCTAGGACATTTTAGATCAGGAAAAAGCTTGCCTCGAGGTCAAGAAGGAGAAAGTTATTTAGGCCATGGCCGAAAACGTTACTTGCCTTGTTTGTTTAAGGAAGTAAAGAAAGTTTTTGCAGAAATGTACTGAAAAGATAATTCGTTATAGTTTAAAAATTTTAAATGAGTTAAATATTACTGAAGAGAAAGAATATGCTGAATAAGAAACTTCTAACTATATAGTTATAATTTCTTTGGATAACCTTGTCTTTTTGAACTCCTAGATTAACGATCTTTTTAAAGTCTTTGATCAGATTTCTTATTCTAGTAACTTAACATTAGACAATTTAATTTAATATGTCTGACTTTAAATTCTTGAACTTTTTACTGAATGTTCTTGAATTCTTCTGCTAATTCTTAAGTATTTTCTGATTCTGGGTATCTTTTCCATTTGATCAAATATTAAACTTTTTTCCTGAAGATCCTTTGTCCTTTTATACTTTTCACTTTATATTCCTTTTCTGGGTTAAGATTTTCTGCTTCTAGGTGTATAATTACTAATGTTTCTGGTAATGTTTGTTTTAGTATGACAACATGGAATATTAAGTGTATTTTAGTGTTCTTGGATAGTTTTAACTTATATATTACTTGTCTTAATACTTTATCAATTTTTAGTGATTTTATCTTCTTAAAATCTAATAATTTGCTTAATTTTTTAGTTTTGATGAATTTTTGTAGAAAATATACTTTATCCCTCTTTTTAAATATAGATTTTATTTTATGTTATTTGTTGTAATATTTTCTTATTCTTTCTTTGACTTCTTCCAGGTTCTGTTACATTATTACTTATATTTCTTTGATAAACTTAATTTTTTCTTCTATTAATATTATTATATTAAATATCTTTTTCCATAAATATATTATACTTATTTCTTTTCCGAAATTTGTATAATAAGATGATATTTATGTATTATTATACTTTACTTTATTATATATATACTATATCATTAGTAATAATTTAACTTAATTATTTTGTAAATAATTGATATATACTCTGAGGTATTACTTAAGTGTTTAGATTAACCTTTTTGTGCCTTTGTCAGTTTATATTTATTCTTTAGTGATTATCTTAGTTTTGGTTTTCATCATTACTATAAGTACTTATCAAAATTTCGAAACAAATAATTTGTCTTTGTTAAAGATGATTTCTTTCGGAAATCTAAATATTATGAATATTTTACTTATAAATATATTTATTAATTATTTTGTCGTATAAATACCTTTCCATAGTATAAAGACTTTGTACTTAGTTAATTTATTTATGATTATTAGTACTTTATTGTATATTTCATTATTTATGCTTAATGACAGTGATAAGTTTACTATAAAGTCTATAGTTATTGATTCCTATGGTCTTTCTGGTACCTTTAATGGTTATAATAATCTATGCATAATTTTTCATATTAACTTTATTCTATGGTATATGTTGTATACTTTAACGACTTCCTATATTGTCCTTCATAGCTTAAGTATATAGAACTCTGGGCTGAAAAGTTCATATATTTTTGTAATCTCTTGATACTTATACAGTGATGAGTTATATATGTATTTGACAAACTTTTTAGTTAAAGATTATGGTATATAGATTTTTTTATTACAAAATCATATTCCTGGTTCTTTAATAGATTCTTCTTACTTGTTGTCCGGGTCTAGTTCTTGGAATAGCACCTTAGTTTCCTTGATCTTATGCTTGATAATCTTAGTTATCTTTTTTGTCCATTCTGCGTCAAATTCTTAATCTTTAGTCCCTTGGGTTAAGTAATTATATATTAATGTTTTATTTTCTTCTTCTTTAAGAATAATTTTGACTTCTAGTTTGGCTTTTTCTATATAATCTAGTTTTTTATTGAGTATATTAACTTTAACATTCTCTATTCCTTTAATATACTTTATTTTGAAGTTATATTACATAAGTTCTTCTGATTATTTAGCTTGTTTAACGTTCAAGATTTTAATATTGGTAAAGTATTTTAAGTTATAATAATCTGTAAGCATTTTTACTTTTAATCTTAGGAAGTATATTTTCCAGGTTTTGAATATATTTATTATGGTTAATAACTTTTTGTTATAGATGTTATAGTTTTTTTCTGTAAAGGAAAATTTCCTTGAGTAAAAGGTTATTAGTCTTCATCTCCCATTAAAGTACAGTTAACTTAGGGCTGTCCCTAAGGCCTTGTTTGATATGTTTACTTTGACTTTAGTTAATAGTCTTACTTAGAATATTGTTAAGATTATTCTTTTATCGAATTAGTCCTTAAGTTTTTATTATACTTTTTGTTCTTTACTTTTAAATTTAAATTCTTGATTTTTCTTGGTTAAATTGTCTAATAGTACAACAATATCCGAGAATTTGTAAACATATTTTCAATAGAAGTTATATATTCTCTTGAATACTTGAATATCTTTGATGTTCTTTGGATCAGGTTATTCTTTTATACTGGTTATTTTTTGTAGGTTTATTCGAAAGTCTTTTCTTGAAATTATATATTTTAGGAATTTTACTTTTGTCTGGTAGAATATATACTTCCAGGATTAATATTATATGTTATTATTCAGTAAGATTTGCAAAACTTTCTTTATATGTTTTTGGTGTTCTTCTAGTGTCTTAAAGTAAATTAGTAAATTATTAATGTAAATTATGACAAATATATCTAAGTATAACATAAGTATATAGTTCATTATTCTTTAAAATGTTATAAGTAAATTAGTGAATTTTATTAACAAGATTAGATATTTGAATAGTTTATAATATGTACTAAATATTATCTTTTATTTATTATCCTTTATAATTCTGACTAAGTGAAATCTGGTCTAAAAGTTTAACTTCGTGAAATATTTAATATCTGTTAGTCTTTCTTATAAATCTGAAATGAGTAATATTAAATATTAATCTTTAATAATGATATTATTTAATTTTCGGTAGTTTATAATTATTCTCCATTTCTTTGGTCCTTTCTTTAGGATATATATTATTAACATTTTATATAATACTTCTGAAAGTCTAATATGTCCTTTTGTTAATAACCGATCTAGTTCTTCTTGTAAGACTTGTTATTACTCTTTGTTCATTATGTATAGTTAATAATGTAGTAAGTAAGTTCTTTTCTTCAGGTATATATGATAGTCTTAAGGTTTTTGTGGTAATAATACTTCTGTATCTAGTAATTCTTCGAATAATTTTTAATATTTCTAATATTCCTCAGGTAACATTAGTGTTGTTTCTGTATTATTTACTTATGTTAATGAGTTAACTAATTATAAGTTATTTGTCTTATTAAATCTCATTATCTGGCCTATTTCTTAATTTATTTATAAGTTATAATTTTTGAATTATAACATCTTTATGATTACTTCATATTTATTTAGATATAATATATTAAACATAATTTCTGTTTTTTCTCCGGATATCTTTATTATTAATAACTCAGTCTTTACTTCTACTTAAAAAGAGATACTCAATCTGTTTACTATTCTGATAAAGTAACTCCTTCTTTTAACTTTAGTATTCAGTCTTAGTCAAGTGATTACTTTAGGCATAATAAGGTTAATTATATTACTGTTATCGAATATTACTGTTAAATCTTGTCTTTTTAGCTTAATGAACATTATTAAAAAAGAATTTCCAAAAATTATATTAATTTCAATATATTCTTCTTTGTCATCGTCCTTGTGCTAAAGGTCAACTGTTTCGTTAAACTTGTAGTATTTTTTTATCTTATAACCTTAATGTAATATATATTACTCATGATAAAACTTCTCTTTATTAAGTATAACCTTAGTCTATATAGTCTTAAGTTCTGTTTTTATCTACATTATCTATATATCCGGGAAATTCTTCTATGTTAGTGACTTTATAGTCAGTAGTATAGTAGTATATAATACTTTTGATTATAATAAGTTTAAACTTAAATAGTAATAAGATTTAGATACAATCTCCATGATTATTCTGAAGTTTGTAATCTTGTCCTTGGCTGAATATAATTCTATTTATTACTATTAATGTTTTATTATAGACTATATTCTGTATTAACTTTTCAGGATTTTCTTGATTTTTTTGAATATTACTCTTTTGCCTATTTCTGGGGCTCTAGTATACTCATTGATTTTCCATAAACCTTGTGATTCCTTAATCATAAATATTAACTCAGGCTTCTTGTTTTTACTGACTTGGCTAAGACCTGGTTCTGACAATGTTTTAAATTATTCTTTTACTTTTTTCAGTATATTTCTTGTAATATCTTTCAGTACTTTTACTAATGTCTTTGATATCTGTTCTTATCTGAATGTCTCTTGAATGAATTCTGGAGTTGAGGTCATTTCGTTATCTGGATTTTTTTCTCTGATTAAGTCTTCTTTGATTTATACTTTGAAAAATACTTCCTTGAAGTTTAATATATTAAAAAATAATAATTTAATCTTTTTTGTTAAAATATCGTTATACATCTCTAAGTTATTATCTTCTTATTTTTTTTTTAAGTCATTCTTCGTAAAAACTTTTTTTTTTGTTTTATACATAAAATACTTGTACAGGATTTGGCTTACTGATAAGTTTTTGTCATTTTCTGATTAAGCTTCTGAGTTGTTAAAGGATACAGCCTTCTTCATTACTCGTCATTCTACTTCAGCCTTTACTTCAGCCTTTGCTTTTGTAAACATCTTTTCTTCTTCTGGAGTAATTATTATATTAACCTCTGTGAATACTACTTCTTTATCTTTTCCTTTATATTTAGACTTTTACTTTATTTCTTCTGTATTATTGGTTTGTCTGTCCTTGAGCTTACTGTCTTTACTATGCTCATGAGCCATATGATTAGGTAAATGACATTTGAAATATAAGTTCTTTTCTTTATGTTTTTTTCTTTGTTTTAATGTCAAGTTATATCTTCCTCCTTTTTTGGAATCTTTCTTGGAGATTACATTTGTTTCTCAATTTATGGTATCAAGGTCTTTCTTAGATCTTTTTTCTTTTCCTTCAGAACTTCACTTCTTGTTGTTCTAGTTTATTGCTTTATCCTTTTTTATCTAATGTCTTTCTTACTGATAATCATTTATTTCAGTAACTTCTTTCATGAATTTCTTTAAGTTTCCTGGGACTAATCTTAGTTAAGTTATCTTGTTTATTATTGTATCCTTAAAGCTTTCCTTGTAATAATACATCAAGATTTTGTTGTCTTAGTCTGCTTGAAGGATTAGTATACAGAACTTTATATTATAATTCTATACTAATCTTGTTTGTTTAAGTTTATTTAACTATCTGGAAACTTTTTATTTCTTGTTGGTATTATCGAATAGTTAATCTATTTTGTCCTAGAAATTGTTTAAACTTCTAAATAAGTTAGTTATTTCTTGTTATTTGTTTTTTTTCTTTTTGATAATATTGTAGAAATTCTTTATATATAACAATAGAAGTTTGAATATGTCTTTTTTTAAGTATATAATGACCCAGAATATATAATCTTGTTTATTTCTGAATATAACTTTGTTGAATTTCAGGAATAAATAAGTTTATATCTTGAAAACTTTATACTTAGATCTGTCTTTGTTAAATTTGGTTAATGTTATTATTTTGAGTAATTTAAGTAATAAGATAATTTGTAAGAATTCTTGTTCTTCATCGTTATCATTATCTGATAAAGATAAGTTTGGTGTTAATATAAGGCTTAGTACAGGGTTTGGCATTGTATGTTCTATCCTTGATATAAGGTTTACTTGTTAACTTATTATAACGTTTGGGGTATTCGATTCTAATCTCTTTAAGATAGTACTTAAAGTGTTATAAACTTAAGTCTTTTTTTAGTCTTATAGAATATACAAATATATATTAAATTGTAAAAAGGTTAATGAGAACTCAAAGATCAGTATAATATAATATATAATTATAATTATAATTATATAAATAATAATTTATATTATAAGTTAAGTATATAACTTTTATCTAAGTAATTATTTAGTTTATATATTTAATGAAATATATCAAGACTTTTTGAACTTCCCAGGTCCTCTAGGTCCATGGACTTCTTGGACTTCTTAGGTCCTCTGGGTCTATCACATAACTTAAAGTAGTGTTAAGTTCTTTGTGTAACCTCTGTTACCGAGCCTTAGGCTTATCTTTATCTGTGTGTAATTTATGATATTATACAGAAAATAAGTAATATAATTTTGAGATTATATTTAGATTATTTTATAATAATGTATTTGAATAACATTTTGATTTATTCTAAGACATTAAAAGAACATAAATAATATATCTGTATTATATTTAAAATATTAATTAATAATGACATAAAGTATAAACTGGCTAAGTATTAGTTTAATACAACAAAAGTGAAGTTTCTAAGTAAAATAGTTTTAAATAAAAGATTCTGAATAAACCTAAAGAAAGTAAAAGTTATTAAAGAATAACTTATTCTAAAAATAATCAAAGAAGTTTAATAATTTAACAGATTTATTAATTATTATAAATGTTATATAATAACTTATTCGAAGATAATTAGTCTATTGACGAAATTAACGAAGAAAGATATACCTTTTGTTTGGGAAGAGAAGTAAGAAAGAGTTTTCCAAGAGGTTAAAGATTAGTTTGATGAAGACTGAATATTAGCTTATGTTAATCCCAAGAAATTATACTTGCTAAAAATAAATACTTTAAGTAAGGCATTAAGTAGAGTTTTGTCATAAAAGGATAACAAAGGACGTTAGAGGTCAGTAGTCTTTTATTCTCAAAAGTTTATTTTAGTAAAGTTAAACTATGATATCTACGAGAAAGAACTTTTAGTTATTATAAATTATTATAAATATTAGAAGATTTATTTATGTAATATTAAACATTTATTTAAGATTTTATCAGATTACAAGAATTTAATAATTTTTATAATTATTAAAGATTTTAATAATAAACAAATATATTAATACGAAATGTTAGTATAATATAATTTCAGGATTCGTTATATCTAAAGATCAAAGAATACTAAGGCTGATACTTTAAATAAATAACTAAATTACATGGAAAGAAGTTCTAAACAAGAATTTACCATGTTTAAGAAAGAAGACAATATCCTACACCTTAATCATGTATAAGTATTAATAGTTATATAAATTATTGACGAAGAATGACTAGAAAAGATTAAGTTAGTTATTGTAGAAAAGAAAGAAATCTCTAAGGATCCCGAGGCTGGTTGGCTTAAGGATCAGGAATTTCTGGGCATTTGGTTAAAGAACAGAAGAGTATTTATTTTATCAGTAATTACTCAGGAGTTTGTGAAAGAATAACATGAATTACTTATGTATAATCACCAAAGAATTACAAAGACTAAGAACTGACTATAATAAGAATTCTTTATCTTAAAACTTTAGCAAGAAGTTACCAAAGTCGTTAATAACTATAATATTTGTCATAAGGCTAAAACATTAAGAAAAAAGCTTATAAAACAATTAATGCCTTTTTAGATACTAAAGAAACCTTAGACTTTTATTTCATGGGATTTTATCATAAGATTATTTTTATCAAGAAATGTTAACAAACCGGATGTCACAAACCATACACAGATGAGGACAGGCCTAAGGCTCGGTAGCAGAGGCTACACAGAGAACCTGACACTACCCTAAGTTATGTGATAGACCTGGGGGACCTAGGGGGTCCAAGGGGTCCATGGACCTGGAGGACTTGGGAGGTCCAAGAAGTCCTGATATATTTCATTAAATATATAAACTAAATAATTATTTAGATAAAAGTTATATATTTAACTTATAATATAAATTATTATTTATATAATTATAATTATAATTATATATTATATTATATTGATCCTTGAACTTTTATTAATCCTTTTATGACTTAATATATACTTGTATATTCTACAAGACCAAGAAAAAGCTTAAGTTCATAATACTTTAAGTATTATCTTAAAAAGATTAGGATTAAGTGTCTTAAATATTATAATAAGTCAGTAAGTAAGTTTTATGTCAGGGATAAAGTATATAACGCCAGACTCTGTACTAGGCCCTGTATTAGTATTAAATTTACCTTTATCGGACAGTAATAACAATAAAGAGTAAGAATTCTTATAAATTATCTTATTACTTAAATTATTTAAAGTAATAACATTAGTCAAATTCAACAGAGATAAATCTAAGTACAAAGTCTTTAAGATGTAAGTTTGTTTATTCTTGAAGTTCAACAAAACTATATTTAAAAATAAATAAGATTATGTATTTTGGGTTATTATATACTTAGAAAAAAATATATTCAAACTTTTGTTATTATATATAAAGAATTTCTATAATATTATTAAGAAGAAAAAAGATAGATAACAAGAAATGACTAATCTATTTAAAAGTCTAAATAATTTCTGGGACAAAATAAATTAATTATTCAATAATATTAACGAGAAACAAAAAATTTCTAGATAGTTAGATAAACTTAAATAAGTAAGATTAGTATAAAATTATAATATAAAGTTCTATATATTAATTTTTCAAACAGATTAAGATAACAAAGTCTTAATATATTATTACAAGAAAAGCTTTAAAAATATAATAATAAACGAGATAACTTAACTGAGACTAGCCCTAAGAAGTCTAAAAGAACTTATGAAAAAAGTTATTAAGATAGATGATTATTAATGAAAAAGACATCAAATAAAAAGGGGTAGAATAATAAACTAGAATAACAAAAATGAAGCTTTAAAAAAAAGGAAAAAGATCTAAAAAAGATTTTAATGTTATAGACTGAGAAACAAATATAACCTCCAAAAAAGACTTTAAGAAAAGAGGAAAGTATAACTTAATACTAAAACAAAGAAAGAAATACAGAAAAAAGAACTTATATTTCAAATACCACTTACTTAGTTATATGGCTCATGAGTATAGTAAAAACAACAAACTCAAGGACAGACAAACTAATAATACAGAAGAAACAAAGTAAAAGTCTGAGTATAAAAGAAAAGGTAAGGAAGTAATGTTTATAGAAGTTAATATGATAATTATCTCAGAAGAAAAAAAGATATTTGTAAAAACAGAGGCTAAAGTAAAGGCTAAAGCAGAATAACGAGTGATAAGGAAGGTTATATCCTTTAATAGCTCAGAAGTTTGGCCAAAAAACAATAAAGATTTGTTAATAAGTCAAATCTTGTATAAGTATTCTGTATATGAAATAAAAGGAGAAGTTTTTACAAAGGATAACTTAGAAGAAAAACAGAAGAGTAATAACTTAAAGGTATATAATAATATTTTAACAAAAAAGATTAAACTATTATTCTTTAATATATTAGACTTCAAGGAAATATTTTTTAGAGTATAAATCGAGGAAGACTTAATCAGAGAAGAAAATCTAAACAACGAAATAACCTTAACTTTAGAATTCATTCAAGAAATATTCAGATAAGAATAGATACTAAAAATGTTAATAAAAATACTAAAAAATATTATAAGAAATATATTGAAGAAAATAGAAGAATAATTTAAAACATTATTAGAACTAAGTCTTAATCAAGTTAACAAAGGCAAAAAGTTTAAGTCAGTATTTATGATTAAAAAATCATAAGGTTTATAGAAGATTAATGAGTATACTAAAGCCTTAAAGGCAAGTAAAAAAATAATATTCAGAGAAATCAAGAAAACTCTAAAAAGTTAATACAGAATATAATCTATAGTAAAACGTCAATAATAATGGATAAAACCATATCTAGCCGAGGACAAGATTATAAACTTCAGAATAATCATGGAAATTATGTCCAAATCCTATTATTACCTAAGTTTAAACTTATTACAGTTAGGAACATTATATAATATTATATTACTGACTATAAAACTACTAACATAGAAGAATTTCCTGGACGTATGAATAGTATAGATGGAAACAGAACTCGAGATTATATAGACTAAGGTTATACTTAATAAAAAAAAGTTTTATTATGAGTAATGTATATTATGTTAAGGTTATGGAGTAGGAAAATATTATAAGTTTGACGAAACAGTTGACCTTTGGCACAAGGACGACGATAAGGAAGAATATACTAAAATTAATATAATTTTTGGAAATTCTTTTTTGATGATGCTCATCAAGCTAAAAGGACAAGACTTAACAATAATGTTTGATAACAATAACATAATTAACTTTATTATACCTGAAGTAGTTACTTAACTAAGACTAAATACTAGAGTTAAAAGAAGGAGTTACCTTATCAGAATAATAAACAAATCAAATATCTTTTTTCAAGTAGAAATAAAGACTAAGTCATTAATAATGAAGATATCCAGAGAAAAAACGGAAATCGTATTTAATATATTATATTTAAGTAAATATAAGGTAATCATAAAGATGTTGTAATTCAAAAACTATAACCTACAAATAAATTAAGAAATAGGCCAGATAATAGGATTCAGTAAAATAAATAGTTTATGATTAGTTAACTTGTCAGTATAAGCAAACAATATAGAAATAATATTAATATTATTTGAGGAATATCAGAAATATCAGAAATTATTCGAAAAACCATTAAATACAGAGGTATTACTGTTACAAAAACCTTAAGACTATTACATATACCTGAAAGAAGGAACTCACTTATTATATTGCTGATTATATACAATGAACAAAGAGTAATGACAAGTCTTATGAGAAGAACTGGATTAGTTGTTAACAAAGGGACACATTAGACCTTCAGAAGTATTATATAGAACATCAATAATATATATTGTGAAAGGGAAGGGGTGAGTGCTATGGGAGGCACGTGATCTCTGGCAGCCGGCATGTAGGTATGCAACGAACAACAACAACAACACCATACAATACGATCACCAATATCGCGATATCGTAGCAATCGTAGCAATCGTAAGGGAGCCAATCAGAGCTCGTATATCTGTAAAATAGGAGTGCAAATCGCTGTCTATTACAATACCGTACGAACCACTCTATATATAAAATTCGGAGATTTTGGCGGTAGAACTACTATTACCCGCACGCGGATTCCTTACTACATCCGTCCTTTTCGATATTATAGCTTATGAAGCAATAATATCGATATTAACAACAACGTAAAGAATCCATCAAATATCATCAAAAGCAAAACATCAAAACGAAGAGCTAAACTATCGCCACAATCTGAAATAAGGTAAGACGTCCTACTCCTTCCCAATATCTGGATATTACACCCTCAACTTCACACATTACATCTCTCAATATTGACATGGATATAGGCTATATACTTACTTATTCCGATATATCAATTTTGCCCTCATCCACTAACTTCTGAATATACGAATTCTTTTTAAATAACTGTAACTCCAACCGTACTTTCCGCCACCACTCATCATAGAATATATTCTATATCTTTCTTCTCCAAGAGCTTAAGTATTCTAACTGCTCTACGCTCATCCTATAGAGCACGATTTCAAGGTCAGCCAGAACATCATTATCGTCATATCTTTGTTGTACCAACATAACTCGGGACAACAGAGTTATGATTTTGAGATTTATATCGAATGGCACTCTTCGGTCTGACAATCTTGCCGCTCCAAACATTAAAAAATGATGATACCCTGCCGTTATCAATTCTTTATAGCAATCCGAAACCTTCTTCCATCGAGTTTTCGGGATATTAACCAAATATTGATAATATTTATTAGTGGTTCCGAACCATGGCTCAACCGTAAATCGCATAACCTCTACTTTCTCGGGATTGTACGATATCAAGTGATGTTTCGTAAATAAAGCCTCTTCTCTCTCCATGTGGCTATCCTTTAGTTTTCCCACTTCCGGCATCAACTCTTTTATTATATCTTCGGTAATAGTAAATAAGTCTTCCATTAGCCCACGATCAACGATCATATTGATATTCCGATGGCTTTTTGTGAATAACTTTGCGGTTCCGGCTCTATCCTCCCCCGTTATAAACACAGTGCTATCGACGACGTCCGCTACCATATAATCCAAAGCCGACCACCCTGTTTTGCGATCCTTGAAGCTCACCCTTCCCAAGTGACCAACCTGATTATATTTGACTTCAGGGAGCAATATATTAGTGTTACATGACTGAGATATCAATCGATATTCGTCATTTCTCCTTAAGTATACATAAACCAGATATAAAGCGGAGTTTTGTCGAATCATTTGTTGAGTTAACGAGAAATTCATGATCTCTACTTATTCGTTATTATCTTCCGACAACGTCTTTATGTGATATAAATACATTTCTATCTCATATTCAATCAATTCTGTAATCTTAAATTCGTTATCTTTCGGGATAGGTTTATCCTACCAATCGAATAAAGATCTTTTGCCAAAATCGTTAGAATTCCATGACGTAATATCCACAAATTCTATATTAGCTAATATTACTTTTCTCTCGATATCTCCCAATATTCTCTCCATTTCTTCGTCATCTGAATCGTCAGAGATTTTGTCCTGTGGTAAGTTTATCGGTTCTGGTACATATTTAAACAGGTCCCCGTTTTCCACTTTCTTTTCCTTCTGTCTGGCTTTCAATTTGTATAACCTGATAATATTAACCATATTCTTCTTGTCAATCTTTGGCTTTTTATTAGCACCCTTCGTCTTCTTATTCTTCTTCTTCCTCTTCTTTTTGCTGTCAGAATCGTCATATTCTGAATCATCATCGTCGTCCTCTTCCTCTTCAGTTTTCACTTCCTCTATACGCAGTATGTCTTCCTCCTTATCACTTTCGTCAAATAACAGATCCCATTGGCTTTGGTCGTCAGTTAGCATCCTGTATTTATTGAAACCTATGTCTAATATGTTTACATCAGCCAGTGCTACTCGTTCAGAGTCTTTATCCATGAGACTGGCTTTCGTCAAGTCAGCAGGAAGAACTTGTCGTTGTAGAAGGTGCCCTTGAATTCTCCTCCTGGGCCCTAGTAACTTTGCCTTTATTCTAGCCATTGCTGCTGAGTTCGTCCTTCTTGAAATGTTCTTGAGACTTAATTTCATAGTACTGGCCATCTTTCTTACTATATTAACAGCTTCACTTGACTAGCTCAGAAAGTTCTGCTATCATTCGAGTATTAAAGGGTTATTTACTCATGCTCTTCTAATCTTATCGTATACCTCTTGAGTCTTGTTTCGCTATTTCGTATTTATTTCAATTATAATATTAATCATCCTTTTGAATATAACTTTAACTTCAACTTCACTTAGTCCGTAGTCAATATACTACTTTTTCTTTATTATAGTCTTGAAAGCTATCTGAGCCACGTCTCTTGTTATCATATTCCGGTGTATAGCTGACTGTATAAAGTCTTTGACGTATTTGTATTGTTCAACATTGTTCATTGTAATTACTTTAGCTTCTAGAGCTTCTTTCGTAATAAGTTGAACTTGTTATTATACTACAAGTACAGTGGGTATTCCAAGAGCAATATTTATCTTGTCGGATTTAATATTAATAAGTTTTTCGTAGTTTTGCACAAAATTTCGAGTTATCAATCAATATTAGCTATCTTTAAAAGGTTTTCATATATTACTTAAGTTTGAGGTATAAATTTGAGTAATCTCGTCCCTTTATATAACATTATTCAACTTAAATCAGTGTTCAAAAGTGAATCTTTTACGTAAATCCTCCGGTAGATTTCTTTGATCAAATATAACTCTAAATATCAAATTTTTGAATATTCTATATTGTCCCTTTTTCTTTTTCAACTGTATTTTTGAAAAAGAAAACTATTAAATGTAATCCTTTAGTTAATGTGATAAAGGTTTTGGTCTAAAAATATAATTAGGATCATAATCATGGCAAAGGTTCTTTTCCCCTGAATATCTTTTGAATTATTAATAAATTAAGTCTTTTCGTATTTAAGTTATAACCAAAGAATATCCTAGGTATTCTATATTAATCTGATAATCTTTTGCTAATATTCAAGTATAACTTCCAACGAAAGTAATATTAAACTCTATAATCCTGAACCTAGAGTCATAATTTTTCAAGATCTCACCACCGATCTTTCTCTCTATTCGAAGTGTCTTTCTGATTATTACGTTAGTCTCTTGTTAATACAGGCTCTTTATAGTATATCATATCGGTTCTTGTCACAATTTGATTATGATTTCACTAAAAATAATATAATTTGAGTCTCCTGAGTCTTTGATAAACATCCTTTTTGTAGACCTGATCATGAAATTCTTGTTATTCCTCGTTATTATTCGTGTACTTCCCCTTTTGCTCAAAGCTTCATTATCTTTTTTGACAAGACCAATACTCAATCTTACTTTAACCTCACGATTGCTCAACTTTACAATGACGATAACTACTGATAATAATTTAACTTTATACAATATAACGAGAAAAAGGCTTTTTACACATTCCTTCCAGACCACTCCTAATATTACTTCCTTGAGAACCTGGTAAACAACCATAAAGCTATGTATAACTTCTGTTTCTTAACATAACTCTAAGATCTGAATCTTGATAATGTTCCAAAAGTCTTAGAATCAATAACTATTATCTATGACCTTTTCTCTGATTAAGTTCTTGATTTATGGATATATGATCAGGATTTCAATCCTTTCAGTCTCCAAGGTCATCAAAACTATTTCTGCAAACATATTCGTATGTCCTTTACTAAAGACAAATAACAACATATTTATTCTTTCTGTATCCATAGGCTAGGACATCCCATGGCCTTTGGATATCCGGTTTGACTATTGTCTTTGTCTTAGTTTCTCGGTATTGATAGTAATACTACTGCAAATCTTTGTTCTTCGGGAATATATTATTAGTCTTCTTGTTATTATTACTCTTATAGTCATTTTTGTACTATTTGATGGGTTTGTATTAGTAACTCTAGATCCTCTGAATTTATAGATTCGACGTCGTTTTCAGACATATTCTCTTCAAACTTTATTGGCTTAAGTTCTTCTACTCACTCTCCTTCTTCGTTGACTAGTATCATGGCCCTTTCATTCTCCTGATCGCTCTGAATAAGGTTATCTCTTGATTCTTTAACTTGTCCATCTTCGATTTGTTCTTCGTAAAATCCTCTCCTTCGTACGAAGACCTTTAACCGATTACCAGCAAACGTTCTAGCAAGCTGAGTTTTATCGAACTCCTTTAGTATATACTAGCCTTTCTCAGTATTAACCTTTTTGACTCTAAAAAGGCTTCTTTACCTGTATTTTAACTTGGATTCTCGGGATTTGTCGATTGATCATTTGACGTTGTATACTAATATTATACTGTTTTTCGGAATAAACTTAGTTCTAACTCAGGAATTATTATTAAACTACTCTTTCCTTTTAATTCATCAGCAATAGAGCTTGTTTTTCGTGTCTGTGATAATATCTTTCTTTAAATCGATTTGTTAAGCCTTTATAACTAATAACTTGCTCGTTGACTATACTTTTTCCTATTCTAATACCCTCTAAGTCTTATACTTGATTTCCACCAGTAATACCATCTCTGATCTGTATACTAGGCTCGCCAGTAATTAACTTATAAATGTCTTTACTGTTGCTCAGTCTACTATAAGGACTCCTGATAATCACGACACCCATTTCCTTGATCCTCCACCTGTGATCTTCGATAGAGTATCCATAATCTGTTTATGACTACATTCAATTATATTATTATTATATAAGTTATAGGCTGACGACAGAACTCTGTCAATGCTATAGCTTTCAGCCAGAACCTCCACGTGTTTCTTGTTTTCAAGACTATTATCTATTATAAGTCTTCCGAACATATTATACCAGTAAATAATGTCTTCTTATATGAATTGTCGTATACTTGAAGAATTGGTTTTCTGGAATGCTCTTCCTTCTGGCTATCTAGAAAAATATTCTCTTGCTATAACCAAGTAATTAAATCCCTTATCAGACGGCATATACACGATATTCAAGTTGACTGTTTGCCAAAAGTAAGCTAAGAGCGTTGGATATAGTAAATCAGAGGTTCTCTCCCCTGCCCTCCTTTGGCATTCCTCATACAAAGTACAATACTTTCTCACTTGTATGTATAACCATGATTACTAATATCTTCTTGAAACCTTGTAATAAGTGCTATCACGTCCTCTGTGCTCACTCTCCTCATGTAGTTCTTTCATGATTTTCTACTGTTTTTCGGTGAAATCAATCACTCTAGTCCTTGGAATGTTCTTGCTGGCTTGTTGGTATAATATTCGATCAATAACTTCGAATTTGAGTACTTTTCGCTTAAATAGTCAGAAATCCTGTCTACTTATATTTTCAGGTCTGATCAATATTAACAAATACTGTACAATCGCATGGAATTCTTCTCTGTATTCGTCTTCCAATAACCCTTCGGGTTCAACTGACATAGCCATTACTCGTATAGTATACAGATCCATGTTAATATAGTCTTTGATAGCTTGATCATCTTCGATTTCTTTATTTTTGGTCAGTGACCTCCGGGATAAGCCATCCACTGCTCCATTCTTCTTTCCTGGAACATACTTGACATCAAAATCAAACAATCAAATCCACGCAAACCATCTAGTCAACAAAACACCTAGGACATCAGAAGTTACTTCATTTAATTAAGCTACAAGCATATTAATGTCAGTTTCTACCATGAACTTAATTCCATACAAATCTGAACAGAATTTCTTGAGAACTTTTAATAACGCTTTACACTCTCGTTTCGTAACATCGTACTTTTGCTCAACGTCTGACTATATACCATTTTCATACTAGTTCAAGTATTTTTCACCAGTTTCTCCAACTTGTATGATAACTCTTCCCCACCCAAGTAAAGAGATGTCTACTACTAATATAATCATCCTTCCTGACTCGTAATCCAACTTCTTGAGCACTAGTAGTAATACTAAGACCATTTTCAGTTTATTCATAACCTCTTCTTGCTCAAGATTCCAAGACCATTCTGTACCTTTCTATAATAATCTATATATTAATACAGTTACTACAACAAAGTCCTTGATCCAAATATAATAATAAACATATATCCCTAAGAAAGCTCTAACTTCTCGCTTATTCCTATAAACTGACCAATCCAATATCTTCAGAACCTTCATGCTGTCAGGATACCTCCCATCAATATCATATATATACCTTACGATCTTAATTCCCGGTATTCCGAACTGAGATTTCGGTCTTATAATAGTGCCCAATCATTCTATATTGTACAACACTTTGTCGAAGTTCTGAATATACTCTAGAACATACTTTTGGATTCCCGGCGCTACTTCTTAGTTGTCGTATATTGAATAAAGTCTTTTCATCAGTACATCGTCCAAAAACAGTTTACAAATATAAAAGATAAGGTCTTTTAATATTCAAGTAACAATCCACATAAACTGAACCACTAAATTGGTCACTCTTTAAGGTAACCTCGTATACCACAAAAAACCTATAAAAGTCACGAATCCTGTCATATCTCAGCTTTCCATAACTAATTTGATTTAATCATATCCTGAAAAAAAGTCAACCAACGAAACAATAATACACCCAGCGAATTCCTCCGCAAAAGTGTCTACTGAAAGTAATAAGTTAACATCTTATATCATATACTTATTCATTATAATGACCACATTTATCAACCAGTAAATCTTCTTAACCTTCTTTTCGACTAAGAACCACTTGTTCTTATAAAGCCTATAGCTCTGCTCTAGCACTCCTTGATCGATACATTCTTGTAACATTTATATAACCATTAGTACTAAGACTTTTGACAACAGTATATTCACCTCTTGTCATACATCATACTTGATCGTTCGTATAACTTACAGTAATGCCACTTCTAGTCTAATCGTTCTCACATATGAAAAATCAAAAGTAATCACTTCTTCCTGGTTATACAACAATTCAACGAATAACTCACACTCCTCCAGTATTAACTAATCACCAAAAATCAACTTATTTATCTTTTCCAGCGTCAAACGCTCTCCTTTCTTGATCTTCGAGAACTTCGGCATAATCCAGTAATCATACTTCCTGGGGATTACCAGTAACATTTCTAATACCTTTAATTCCTCTTTCCAATTGTCGATTCCGCCTAGTTTACTCTTATCCGAAACTCCTAAATCTACTGATTATATCTTTTAAGCCTTTCTCTTGTATATCATCAACAAATAAGTTTCCGTAAAAGTTTTGACACTTTCCCAGGGGTCCTATCCTATATATCTTGTTGTCTACATTATCTTAAACACCTTTATCTTTTTTTCATCTATATATTTCATATATCATAAGACATCTCTCGATCTGATAGCTTATAATCCTTACATTTTCACTTTTCATGTTCTACCTCCTACCTTTCTACTACAATATTCAGAAACTCACCTTCCGTCAACATTCGACCTCTAAGAAATGTTAATTATTCGTTTCCTGATTAATCTGTTTATTATTGAATATAACTATATTCCAGAGATAAAAAAATATGTATAATCATTCTTTTGTTCATATCTTTACTATATATTATAGTATACATTTTATCCTCTTTGGGCTTAAACTTTATCCAAGCTCTTTATATAAACAAGGTCCTTAGTATCAGTTCTGATGACATTTTATTTGTGATGAATATATACATAATTATCGATATTAAACCGATTCTGACTTCCATATCATCATACATATTATCAAATTGTTTCTTCTCTTCAGTTACTAATACTATCATCATCTCCGGGTTTGTTCACACTGACAAACCAAACTCATTGGTTAGCCGACTGGTTATAACATTAATCTTTACTCTAGTATCGAGAAAAGTTTTCCATTTAACAACGTCCTTTAACCATATCTTGACTTTAAATATTCTAACTGTATAAAGGTAATCTTCTTTTTTCGTGACATATTAAACTTTCACCTCCTTTTTAGCTGCCAGTTTTCTATGCCTAAATATAAGTTTTTAGAATAAATTCAATGACGACAAAATCTCCTTAACTGTTAATTCTACCTTTTGCTTCAAAACCTTGTCCAAAACTCAGTCCTGACTTAGGTTACTCTTCAGTTTCTCCAGAAGTGATAGTTCTTGCTCTACCAAGATCTTAAAATCCACAAATCTGACTATCTTATTTTATTTATTATTGTTTATTATATCAATAACTATATCTTCTGGCTCAAAGTCATCGTCAACCTTCACTAACTTCTAATTGCCCAACTTTGGCAACTTCAAGATAATTAACTTTTTCTCGTCTTCCACTCACTACTTTAATATTCTGTTCTCCGATTATTACTTATTCTCTTTCTTTAACCCATTAACTTTCGCTGTATTTACTTCAACGAATACTTCAACTGTCATAAAGTCTTCAAAGTCAAATTCGTCATCGGATAGTTTTACTATCAACGATTATACACCTCTGGTAAGTACAGACCTTCTACTAACTTGCGAATTCCCCCTCCACCGTAGAATAATCTCACGTTGAAAAGTGTTACAATAAAATTAAGCTTCAAGAGCACCGGGACTCTTTTGTCTATGATAAACCTGACTATTCTTCTTGTGACAAAGCCTATTAACCACATCACTTGCAAAAATATCATAATGTAATCATATATAATCTTCTTCACCATAATAATAACAAGTTATAAAACTCCTTTCAGTCACTTATACCCCGGCTTCTCCTTGACCCTGTAGTTTTCTGTTTCCGGTAACTACTCTACTATCCTTACTTAGGTTTCTG
This sequence comes from Xylogone sp. PMI_703, assembly GCA_021399445.1. Classification (NCBI taxonomy): domain Eukaryota; kingdom Fungi; phylum Ascomycota; class Leotiomycetes; genus Xylogone; species Xylogone sp. PMI_703. The sequence goes on from JAJTUQ010000003.1 coordinate 401,052, forward strand.
CTCACTTTGATAATGCCCTCTAAAGCCTTTATTGTTAAAGTTAATGCCTTAAACATCTTCGTCATATTGTCAACAGTCTTGTCTTCTTTTATTATAACGTTATTAACTCCCGATATCTATGGATTAAGGACTGCCAGTAGTCAAAACTTCAGGTTTTCAGAGATCTTGACTTCTTAATTAAAATATTCTATAACTTTATTTATATTTTCCCTTTTTTTATAGTTTTGAACCTCTTTTATTATATTATAATTATCATCTTACTCTTTGAAGCTCTTAGTTAACTTATTAAAGTCTATCATTGTTTTATCCTTTGTGTCCATTTTATACTTCTCGATTATCTTCTTACTTACCTAATTCAGGAACCCTTGGAGATAATATAAACTTAATTCCTAGCTTAAAGCCTTTTTCTTCATTAATAACATCTAGGCTATTTATATGAACTTCTTGGTATATACTCTCAGGTTATCTTTCTTGGTTTTAAGTTTACTCTTGAACATAATTAAATAATCTAACATCATTTGTTATTATTGTATATCTTGGTCTCTGAACTTTTTAAGCAAAACTATTTTAAAGGTTTCTTAGTCCCCTTTCTTCTAAACCTTAAGATTCTTAATAACAAACCTGACTTTCAAGTTATAACACTAAATAAACCTTATCTTTTTCATCTTATCATTTGTCCCTTTTCCAGTCAATTTAAACTTATCCTTAAGTAAATTAAAGAAGTTTATAATGTTCTGTCCCTCGAAATAAGGTAGTATACTTAGGGGGTATAAAGCTTTATAGAATAAAGAGCTTTTATACAGTTAAAGTTAGGACATCTTAAGAGTTTTTTAAGTTTGGGTTATATTCTTTTCTGTATTTGACATATTATTTGTTGAATCTGTTGATAGAGTTTTTTTGGCTAACCTGTTAATCATATATAAACTCTTTAGTCTTTGATTATCCCAACTTTTTTGGTCTTAGGACATAAAGATACTCTGAAATAGTAGAATAATATTGAATAACAATAAAATAAAGTACTTTACTGTTCTTAACACTTTTTATGTTATCTGTTTATATATCTTCTTCTTGTCAAAGAATTAACTCTCTTGAAGTTTTTCTTCGGTTTTTAACTTATTTATCTCTGAATTAATTGATCAAGTTTTTCTTGTCTTTTCATGTCAATTAATAATGTTATTAGTAAAACTAACCTAAAAGTTTTCTTCTTCTTGTACTGATAATGTTTCAGATTCCTGGTGCTCTTGCTTTACCTCCAAAATAAAGATTCTTTTCCTTGAATTCTCTTTATAATTATACTATCTCAACATGGTATTGTTATTAGCTTTTTTAGTTAATTCATGTTATATATCTCTAATGTCTTTGTTGTCTCTGAATGGCATCTCCATAATCAATTGATTATATACACCTTTCTAGTCTCTGGATTCTGTTTATTGTAAAGTTTTCAGGGTCTTTCGGCATGTCTACTCTGAGTAGCACTTTCTTCAAGTATTTACTATTTCCTCTATTGTTATACTTATCCTTTAGCTTCAAAAGATTAATTTTCAGTTTTCCTTAGATTATGTCTTAATGTGAAAAAAAAGAGGTGAGTGTTATAAGAAGTATATGATCTCTGGCAGCCGGTATGTAAATATATAACGAATAACAACAATAATATTATATAATATAATCACTAATATCATAATATTATAATAATTATAATAATCATAAAGAAGCTAATCAGAGTTTATATATCTATAAAATAAAAGTACAAATCATTGTCTATTGTAATATTGTACAAACCACTCTATATATAAAATTTAAAAGTTTCGGCGATAAAATTACTATTACCCATATACAAATTCTTTACTATAATATCCTAAAGAAAAGACTAAAGAAATGGAGAATAGTTATAGACTACCGAAAACTAAACAATATTATTATCAAGGATCAGTACTTGATACCACTTATCTTGGACTTACAAGAAAGATTAATAAACATTAAATATTTCACAAAGTTAGACTTTTGAACTAAATTTTACTTAGTTAGAATTACAGAAAGTAATAAATAAAAGACAACATTCAGTATATATTATAAACTATTCGAATACCTAGTCTTGTTAATAGAATTTATTAATTTATCTGTAATATTCTAAAGAATAATGAACTACATACTTATACTATACTTAAACATATTTGTTATAACTTATATTAATGACTTACTAATTTACTCTAAGACATTAAAAGAACACCGAGGACATATAAAGAAAGTTTTATAAATCTTACTGAATAATAATATATAATATTAACTTTAGAAGTATATATTCTATTAGACAAAGATAAAATTCTTGGAATATATAATTTCAGGAAAAGGCTTTCGAATAGATTTATAAAAAATAGTCAACATAAAAGAATAACCTGATCCAAAGAACGTTAAAGATATTTAAGTATTCAAAGGAATATATAACTTTTATCGAAAATATATTTATAAATTCTCAGATATTACTATACTATTAGATGACTTAACCAAGAAAAATCAAGAATTTAAATTTGAAAGTAAAGAATAAAAAGTATAACAGAAGCTTAAAGATTAATTCGATAAAGGAATAATTTTAACAATATTTTAAGTAGGACTATTGACTAAAGTCAAAACAGATACATCGAACGAGGCCTTAAGGGTAGCCTTAAGTTAATTATATTTCAATAAAAGATAAAGACTAATAGCCTTTTACTCAAAGAAGTTTTTTTCTACAGAAAGAAATTATGATATTTACGACAAAGAGTTATTAGTTATAATAAACATATTCAAAACTTGGAAAGTATACTTTCTAAAATTAAAAGTAAAAGTACTTACAGATTATTATAACTTAAGATATTTCGTTAATACTAAGATCTTAAATATTAAATAAGCTAGATAATCAGAAGAATTCATATAATATAACTTCAAAATAAAGTATATCAAAAGAATGGAGAATGCTAGAACTAATACGTTTAGCAGAAAACTAGATTATATAGAAAAAGCCAAACCAGAAACCAAAATCATTTTTAAAGAAAAAGAAGATAAAACATTAATATATAATTATTTAGCCTAAAAGACTGAAGATTAAAAATTCAACACAAAATAAACAAAGAAAATAACTAAGGTCATTAAGTATAAGATCAAAGAAGCTAAGATATCATTCCAAGAACTAAACCTAGACAATAAGTAGAAAGAATTTATTAAAGAACCAAAAATGTAGTTTTGCAATAAAAGAATTTATATATTACAATCCTTAACTAAGAAGTTTATCAAATATATATATAACTTATTATTATATAAATATCAGGGAATTATAAAAATACATGAACTTCTTAGCCTGAAGTTCTATATACTTAAGTTATAAAGAACAATATAAGAAGTCATCAAGGTATATAACATATATCATAAAACAAAGTCAACACAAAGAATTATACATAAATTATTGTAATTATTAGAAGTACTAAAAAGACTATAAAAATCAATAGCTATAAACTTTATAATAAACTTACCATTATTATTAAACATAAACAACAAAGTATACAATAAAGTACTAATAATCATAAACAGACTAACCAAGTATAAAGTCTTTATACTATAGAAAAGTACTTATACAACAAAATAATTAATGAATATACTCATGAGCAGAATATTTACAATATTCGGATTTCCGAAAAAAATCATCTTTGACAAAAACAAATTGTTTATTTTGAAATTTTAATAAATACTTACAGTAATGATGAAAACCAAAACTAAGATAACTACTAAAAAATAAACATAAACTGACAGAAGTATAGAAAAGTTAATCTAAACACTTAAACAATATTTCAGAATATATGTTAATTATTTGTAAAATAATTAAGTTAAGCTGTTATTAACAATACAGTATATATACAATAGAGTAAAGTATAACAATATATAAATATTACTTTATTATACAAATTTCGGAAAAGAAATAAGTATAACATATTTGTGGAAAAAGACATTTAACATAATAATGTTAATAAAAGAAAAAGTCAAGCTTATCAAAGAAACATAGGCAGTAATATAACAGAACCTAGAAGAAGTCAGAAAAAGGATAAGAAAATATTATAACAAATAATATAGAATAAAACTTATGTTTAAGAAAGAGGATAAAGTATACTTTCTATGAAAATTCATTAAAACTAAAAGACCAAATAAATCACTGAATTTCAAGAAGATAAGATTATTAAAAATTAACGAAATGTTAGAATAAATAATGTATAAACTAAAATTATCTAAAGACATTAAAATGTACTTAGTATTTTATGTTATTATACTAAAACAAACATTACCAAAAACATTAATAATTATATACTTAAAAGTAAAAAATCTTAACCCAGAAAAGGAATACAAAGTGGAAAATGTAGAAAGACAGAGAATTTTTAGGAAAAAAGTTTAATATTTAATTAAATGGAAAAAATACCCAAAATCAGAAAATACTTAAGAATTAGCAGAAGAACTCAAGAACATTTAGTGAAGAGTTTAGGAATTTGAAGCCAGACATATTAAACTAGATCATTCAGTATTAGGTCACCAGAATAAGAAATCTGATCAGAAGTCTTAAGGAGATCATCAATCTAGGAGTTCAAGAAGACAGAATTATCCGAAGAAGTTATAACTATATAATCAAAAGTTTTTCGCTTAATATACTTTTTCTTTTTAATAATGTTTAACTTATTTAAAGTTTTTAAACTATGACGAATTATCTTTTTAGTACATTTCTGCAGAAACTTTCTTTGTTTTTTTAAATGAATAAGGTAAGTAACGTTTTTAGTTATAACTTAAGTAACTTTCTCTTCCTTGGCCTCAAGGTAGGTTTTCTCCTGATCTAAAGTGTCCCAGGAAGTCACAAGAATATTCTTATTATCATATATCTATTAGTATAAGACATATTTGTTATAACGATTTGACTTAGGAACTATCTTATAAACTTTATTATTGTGAGTACAAAACGTACAAAAAAACATTTTGACTTTATAAATCCAGATATGGACAAAAAAATTTATGGTTTTTTGGTATTTTTATGATTTCTTTCTTTTTACTGTTTTATTTTCTTCAGAATGTGGACATTTAGGTAGTATGATAAAAAGGAAGAAAGGTCTAAAGGATAATGAGATTGTTCTTACTTTAGTTTTAAGTTTCGGGACGAAGTTAGACTAAAAGAGGGATAGTGTCATAAACCACATATAGATAAGGACAAGCTTGAGGCTTGGTAATAAAGGTTATACAGAGAACCTAATACTACCTTAAGTTATGTGATAGACCTGGAGGACCTGGGGAGTCCAAGGGGTCCATGGACCTAGAGGACCTGGAGAGTCCAAGAAGTCTTGATGTATTTCATTAAATATATAAACCAGATAATTACTTAAATAAAAGTTATATATTTAACTTATAATACGAATTATTATCTATATAATTATAGTTATGATTATATACTATATTACACTGATCCCCGAGCTCTTATTAACTCCTTTATGACCTAGTATACTTGTACACTTTACAGGACCAAGAAAAGGCTTAGGTTCATAACACTAGATGAAGATCATTATAACTCAATTTTCATTATAATAAATAAACTTATAAAGTACTTTATTATATTATTATAAAAGGAAACATGGACAATTAAGGATTTAGTAAAAATCATAATTTCTAAAGTTATAATAGATTATAATATTTTAGTAAAAATTATTTCGGACAAAGATAAACTTTTTACGTCGAAATTTTAAGAAATAATTTATAAAAGATTAAACATTAAAAGAAAAATCACCATGAAAAGATAAACTCAGACAAATAATTAAATTAAGTAAGTAAACCAGATTATAAGAATTTATCTTCATTATTATATAGATTATAAGTAATTAAATTAGAAAAATCTTTTATTAATAATATAATTAGTATATAATAGCATAAAGAGTGAAATTACTAAAATTATACCTTTCTTTACGAATTATAATTATGAAGTTTAAACCTACTTTATAAAAGCAGAAGTAAGAAATATTTTTAAGATAATTAAACAATGAATAAACAAATTAGAAAAAATCTATAATCATTTGAAGTACAATATTAAATTTGTACAAGAACATATAAAGAAATACTATGATCAAAAACATAATATAGAACCTGAGCTTGAAAAAAAGGATAAAGTTTATATTATCCACAGATTTATCAAAATAACAAGATTAAACGATAAATTAGACTAAAAAAAGATTAACTTATATAAAATCAAAAAAAAACTAAGAAATCTGATATATAAATTAAAACTTTTTAACATTATACGAATATATCTAGTATTTTATATAACTATATTAAAAAAGATATTATTAAGATTGTTACTAACTTTGGACTTAAAGTTAGAATAAGATCTAAATATGGAATAGGAAGTCAAAGAAATCTTAAACAATAAATTAATAAAGAACAAGAAACAATACTTGGTCAGATAGAAAGAATAAGAAGAATATAGATAGTTAGACACTTAAGAACCAAAAAAATACTTTACCAACTTTAGTAAATTCTTGGAAAAATACAAACAGGTAAAATAAGCCAGGACAGATCGAACAGAACATCGGTATAAATAAAGAAATCAGCATTAGAGAAGAAAACCTCGAAAGGCTTAACCTTTACTGACTGAGTAATTTCTGATTATTATAATATTTCCTTTTCCTTCTTTTTCTTAAACCTCTCTTTCTTCTCAACAGTATTCAGTTTGTCTATACTTTTTAAACTACAATATAACATTTCCATAACTCGAAAACGAAACTGTTTTTTTTGACAGTTTAATTTTAATAGTTTTGTTTATATCTCTAAAGCCTTTTTCTGAGTCTTTTCTTACTTCTGAGAAAGTTTCTGTTCTTTAGTTATTAAAATCTCTTAGTCTATTAAAAAAGAACCATAAACATCATACTTTGTGCTATTCTTAGCTTTGATACATTCTTTACATTATAAAGAATCCGGAGTCATGAAATACATCAGTTTCTTCTTTTTATAACGACTACAAGAAAACATTTTAATATTAGAAGTTTAAACTCTTGAAATCAGCTCAAGATAGACTTCCTTCTTTCTTTTTCATATTACTTCATTATAACTTTGTTCAAGACTATGTTTAAAGGGCATGGTAGAAAGGAAAAAAGAATTAAATTATTACAAAGACTTTTATATCTTAATTATAAACTTCGAGACAAAGCTAGACTAAGAAAGGGATAATGTCATAACTTTATAAGGTTATAACAAATAACTTAAGTATAAGGCTTCTATAACTGTTACCTTAGTTAAATAAGTATTAAATAAGACAACTATCAGAGTCTTAGTTATAATATCGTTAATATTATTATATTATTAATATTAACAAAAAGATAATATAAGTTTAATATTAATATTATAAAAAGAGTTATACAAGCTAAAGAATAATATTATTAGAATTATAATATTAATTCTTTAGTTGTACTAATTAAATAGTAGTACTATTGGAGAAATAGTATTACTTTTCTGTTTGTACTAATGATTTGTTTATACGTACAAAAAACTAATACTAGCAATTAAGCAAGTACTTAGATTAGATAAACGGATCTTATAAATCCTATGGATCCCAGGAGGATCAATAGAATTAATAGGACTCAAAGGAAATTCACTCTCTATATAAGTAGATAAAATTCACAGTAAATAAGAACTTTATACTTAACTTAATTGATTTACAGTATACTTACATTTCATAATAACGACCCTAAGCTTTGTAAAGATATTCTCTTGCCTTTTACCTTCATTTATCATTTGAATAATAGATAACCCTAAACCCTTTGTAGGAACATTATACTTGTTAAGATTAGATTTGTTTAAAGTTTAATTGACTCTTACTTTTATATTCACAAAAAACATAAAATCATATTACTTATTTATATAAATAATATTATTGTTATTATACCAAGAGTATAAGAATTAGAATAGTTTGGAAAAATATTAACAAATTAATTTTATACCAAAAACTTAAAAGAAATTTAAATAATCCTTGATATCTATATTATTAAAAATCAAAAAGAAAAAACATTATTCTTAGATCAAGAATAATATTTAGACAATATTTTAAATTAATATAAAATAACTCAAGAAAAGTATAAACTAAAATCAATATTAATCTTTAGTTATAATAAATTATGCCTGACTTCAGACTCTGACAAAAAAACTAATCTGACTAAATATCAAGAGTATATTAAAAATTTGATATATATAATAATAAACATTAAACTAAACATTATATTCGTTTTAAGAAAGCTTAACTAATACATAAATAACCTTGGAGAATATTATATTAATATTATAAAAAAATTCTTAAAATATGTTAGATCAACAATCAAACAATGTATTTATTATAAACTTACTTTAATTTAAGTTAACTAATTATTATACTAAAGTAATAATAACAATAAATAAACTAATAACCTTATACTAATTATGTATTCAAATATAGACTAAGTAAAAGACAAAACTGACCAGAAGAATATTTCAAGAAATATAGCCATATTTTACAGAAGACTTGTTTCCTAGGAGAATAAGAAACAATATTCAGTAACAACTTCAAGCACTGAATCAGAATATATTACAATATCAATGTATACCAAGTAGAACTAATAAATCGTTTAAATATTTTATAATATAAAATTCTGTTAGGAATTATGGGAGCAGAGCATACTGGCGCTCGGTAGTTATGCGATCGGAGTGGAACGACTAATAATCCGGTAAGAGAGTATTTAAGGGTGCAACCCCTTAAATACTAGATATAAGAATAAGCATACAATGTATAAGCCAATATAAGCCTATTCAACCCTACAATACGGTAGTGCCTAGTGAACCAACACTTCCATAATATGAGCCTAATGGTCATAATCTTCACAGGTTATGAGCCCGGACGCATGTTGAGGCGTCACTAGGAAGAATAGCAGTTGGGACGTGTTCACCGTAAGTCTATCACCAAGGATAGCCAAAACACACGTTGCTGCACAAGTCTTTGTAGAAGAAAGAAGTCTGCAGAGCATCGGTTGAAACGCAGACCGATCGGTTCCAAGTCTTGAAACGGGTAGACGTGCGACGAATTGTCGGTCTACAGCAAGTACTTGAAGATCACGGCCCCTTAATCGGTATCGGGCACCTTGGCGTGATACTTACCTATTTATCTAAACCCAACAGTCAATTATAGGTCTCTCTAACCTTGAGTTACGATACGACAGCTCAAAAGACGACAAAATCTTCATCATCCTTATCTCACCGACATTTGAGAAGATGGACACCGATCACCTTGCACGCAAACGCCCTGCTGGCATCCTTAGCAGAGCGAATTGGCAAGAATGGTTTAAACTGATGAGACTCTATTTCAAGGGAGAATCGCTAGAATTTGTGCTAAACAAGACAATCACAGAATACGCCTGGATTCAGAGAACCCCATCATCGATCAATACCCCTGTTACACCAGCAAGCACGAAAACACCCGAGATCACTATTGAAGGTGTAGCAAAACAACTGGAGAGCTTGAAGGTGGAGGATGGACTACAAAGTGGATCAAAGGATGGCATATGGAATATTGAAAAGCAAGAGAAATATGAAGCCGCGTCTGCGAAGGTTTTATATATGATTTCAATCTGTATCGATGCCATGGACAATGAACTGATCCGCGACGAGTCTGAAGCTCAACTGGCATGGACAAAGCTATACTCCAAGTATAGCAAGTTACTACCTCATGCTGCTCGAAGTGAAATGGCTCAACTCACCTCATTCAAGTTAGAGCAGGGCATGACAATCGAAGAGGGATGGATCCGAGTACAAGAGTTGAGGAGGAGAGTTGTGAAGGCAACCCCTGAACTCAAGGATGGCTTTAGCACAAAGCAAATATTCGAATTCTTTCTTGCAGGACTCCCAGAGGAATACTCGACAGTTACAACTGTGATCGACGCACAACCGACACTTGAAATCGTGGACAAGATCGATATCCTCCAAAGACACGAAGAAAAGGTCACCAACTCAACAGCCCTCGCTGCTAGAGACAAGAGAGCACGAAGATCACAAGATAAAGGGAGCAGAAGCTCAAGTCGACGGAGCGGACATGAAAGCAGCTCGCCCGACCGAAAGGACGTTAAATGCTATTTGTGTGACGGAAACCACTCCATCAAATATTGTAAACTCAGGCGTGATGCGAGAAAATATGTTCTTGGTCTCAAATCCAAGGATAACAAATCACGACACTCTCCAAAGGCAATAAGAGATGACGAGCGCAAGAGTCACCGCAAAAGCAACAAGTCCAAACGTCATGCCCATGGTCACATGGCCGGTCACTCCTCCGAGTCTAATTCGACGTCGGAGACGGAGTCAAGTTTTGATGACTCATCCGAGGAGGAGGACGAAGTTGCAGGAGTTTCAAAGGAAGCAATGCGTATGGTTAAACCTTCCGTCTGGATTGCAGACACAGGCGCTTCTTCTCACATGACTGACAACCCCCAGCTCTTTAAACAACCGATGGTCGATATTAGACGTCGTGGAATAAAGGTTGGAGGAGGAAGGTTATATGCATGGAAGAAGGGGACCGCTGAAATGAAATTGAAGGATGGAAGTACTGCATTGTTGTCTGATACTTTACTTGTTCCGAACCTTGGGGCTAATCTCCTCTCTGCTCGACGCGTTTGCGAAAAAGGTTTTGATGGCTCTTTTGATCCACATGCAATGTATTTTACTCGAAAGAATCAAAAGAACCAGTACATTAAAGCCAAGCAACGCGGAGGAGTGTACATTGTGAGTTCTATCGTGAATGGGCCAAAGGAAACAGCTTTGGTTGGTGATGTTAAAACGGAGGAGGGACAATCGCGATTTAACCCGCCCGGCGGGGAAAATCAAAATTCTGACAGTGACACTGAAACCTCACCCACACTGGCACCAAAGTCAGTGGAGAAAGTCACACAACGCTATAATTTATGGCATAGACGATTCGCTCATCTTGGAGTAAAGAAAATCTGTAACTTACACAAGGTTACCACCTTAAGCAGGCCAATACGAAAACCCATAACTAAGGAACCTTGTGAAGTCTGCGACTTCACCAAGATGAAAGATCGTGTTAATAAAGCGTTGAGTGAGTGGGAGAGTAAGAGGCTTGCACTGATCTACGTGGATGCATGTGGACCGTTCCCACCATCAATAAAGGAAGACCGATACTTTGCTCAAATTGTTGATAGCGCCACTCGTTACATTTGGAACATTCCTGCAAAGACAAGAGCACATTTGGTCGAGAAGCTCAGGACATGGAAGATCCAAGTAGAGTACGAGACGGAGGAGAAAGTCAAGGCCATTAGAACTGACAATGCCTCGGAACTACTATCACTACTAGACGAATGGAGCACTTCGATCGGGATTCGGGCAGAAACAACAGCAGGGTACAAGTCAAACCAGAACGGTCCAGCTGAGCGAGCAATCCAGACAACTACAGCAGATGCTCGGGCATTGCTGAAGGAAGCTAGCTTACCGCTTGAATTCTGGAACTACGCTGTTGAAACGGATGCATACCTGAGAAACCGAACAGCATCTGGCCCGACAATTGATGGGAAAGTTGTTAGCCCGTACCAGGCATTCACCGGAGAGATCCCAAGCATTGATCACATCAGAGTTTTTGGATGTAAATGCGTGTCATACGTCAACCGAAAGGAGCACCCGAAGGAATCAAGAAAAGACAAGCTTATGGACCATGGACGGGTTGCAGTGTTTGTAGGATACAATCCAAACACGACCAAACAATATAAGGTCTATGCGCCAGACAGAGGCTGTGTCATCAAATCAAGCCGCGTCAGCTTTTATGAAGACATCCAAGGCGGAACAGTTGATTTGAAACTTCGGACAGGTGATCCTCAAGGAACAAGGAACGAGCTGGCAATTCGTAAACCAAGAGGTCGACCACAAAATGAAGTCATCGAGTCTATGCCATTCCCAGATCCGAAAGACTTGAATAACTTCGAAATTGTGATCCCGTCCATTGCGAATCCAGTGGTAACACGTAACGATCCAACCAGCCCAGCCGGCCGTCAACATGATCAGGAAAATGCAAGCGATCCAAGCGTGAATGTGTCCCATCCAGGAGGAGATGAGGGAGATGAGGAAAATAAAATTAGGGATCAATCTCAGGCCCAAGCCGAGAACCATGATTCACCACCTGGTGCTAATATAGCATCACCTATCGAATTTCACCCGTCCGGCGGGGAAAATCAAGCACCACCAGAACCCGTGGAAGCGAGGTACGATCTTCGAAAGCGACAGAGACTCGATGACTCTGATGATGAAGACCGTCCTACCAAGATAGTTAAAGCCATGCTTGCAATGCTGGAAGATCAAGATTACCAAGACCCAGACGAGATAGCTCTGGCCAGTTTAGTAACAGATCTAGATATTGTCATCCCAATGACGTACAAAGAGGCCATTTCAGATCATAGATATGGTCAGAAATGGAAGGAGGCAATTGACGAAGAGATCGCATCATTACAGCAAAACGGCACATGGGAAGAAGAAATACCCCCGGAAGGAGCGAACTTGGTCTCCACCAAATGGGTATTCACTATCAAGACGAACCCCGACGGGACATTAAACAGGTTCAAGGCAAGACTGGTTGCTCGAGGCTTCTCTCAGAAATATGGGCAGGATTTCACTGAGACGTTTGCACCTACGGTTAGAATGGATACTCTTCGGATATTCATGGCCATTGTTGCAGCGGAAAACCTTGAATGCCACTCGTATGACGTGAAGAATGCTTTCACCGAATCACACCTACGAGAACGAATCTTCCTGTCTCAACCAGACGGAGTACCCAAGTTAAAGAACGGGTACGCATTACGTGTCCTACGGAGTTTGTATGGGCTAAAGCAGTCCGCGCGGGACTGGAACCTACTCTGCAAGAGTTATCTCGTTAAGATTGGATTTGTCCAAAGCTTAGCTGACCCTTGCCTTTATATCCACAAAGAACGCAAGATCATATTACTCGTTCACGTGGATGACATCGCTGCTGCTGCACCAAGAGTGCAAGAATTGGAATGGTTTGGAAAGACATTGGCAGATCGATTCCATACCAAGAACCTGGGGGAGATTCAAGTGATCCTTGGTATCCGTGTTACTAGGAATCGAAAAGAGAAAACACTATTCTTAGATCAAGAACAATACCTGGATAACATTTTGAACCGATATGGAATAACTCAAGAGAAGCACAGGCCAAAGTCAGTGCCAATCTCTAGTTATGACAAGCTACGCCCGACTTCAGACTTTGACAAGAAGGCAAACCTGACCGAGTATCAAGAGCGCATAGGAAGCCTGATGTACGCGATGATAAACACCAGACCAGACATCGCGTTCGCTCTAGGCAAGCTTAGCCAGTACATGAGTAATCCTGGAGAGCACCATGCCAGTGCCGTAAAGGAACTCTTGAGATATGCCAGATCAACGATCAAACAGCGAGTCCGTTATGGGCCAACTCCAATTCAAGCCAACCAATCGTCACGCCAAAGTAATGACGACAACAGACAAGCCGGTAGCTCTACACTAGTCATGTATTCAGATGCAGACTGGGCAGGAGACAAGACCGACCGGAAGAGCACTTCAGGAAACGTAGCCATGCTTTACGGAGGGCCTGTTTCCTGGGGGAGTAAGAAGCAACGTTCAGTGGCAACTTCAAGCACTGAATCAGAATACATTGCAATGTCAATGTGTGTCAAGCAGAGCCAATGGATCGCTCAAATACTCCGTGATATGGGATTCCCTCAATATATTGGGTCAGACCCGATGACTGTACAAATATTGGGAGATAATCAAGGCGCACTCGCGTTGGTAAAGAACCCACACCTTCACGAGCGATCAAAGCATATTGATATCTGTTACCACTACATCCGCGACCTAGAAGAGCGTAAACGCATTATCGTCAGCTACGTTCCCACAGCAGATATGGTAGCCGATGGCATGACAAAGCCGTTGCAGAAGACAATGTTCATGCGGTTCAAGGAACTACTTGGTCTGGCAACAGTAGGAGCAATTAAGAGACAGTAGGAGCGGTCAGAGGTGATACTGACAAGATGAGACTGACACAGGCTACATCATAGCACCTGTATGATCTGAGTAGGAGTGTTAGGAATTATGGGAGCAGAGCATACTGGCGCTCGGTAGTTATGCGATCGGAGTGGAACGACTAATAATCCGGTAAGAGAGTATTTAAGGGTGCAACCCCTTAAATACTAGATATAAGAATAAGCATACAATGTATAAGCCAATATAAGCCTATTCAACCCTACAATACGGTAGTGCCTAGTGAACCAACACTTCCATAATATGAGCCTAATGGTCATAATCTTCACAAATTCCTTTAATATATTAAGCCAGACTTAATGATTATACAAATATTAAGGGACAACCAAAACATATTCACGTTAATAAAGAATTTATACTTTCACGAATAATCAAAGTATATTAATATTTGTTACTATTACATTTATAACTTAGAGAAATATAAATATATTAAGATAAATTATGTTCTTACAGCAGACATAATAATTAATAGTATGACAAAGTTGTTACAGAAGATGATATTCACGTAGTTCAAGGAATTATTTAGTCTAGTAACAATAAGAATAGTTAAGAGACAGTAAGAGTGGCTGAAAAATGATGTTGACGAGGTGAAACTGACATAAACTACATTATAACACTTGTATGATCTGAGTAAGAGTATTAAGAATTATGAGAACAGAGTATACTGGCACTCAGTAGTTATGTGATCAGAATAGAACAATTAATAATCTAGTAAGAAAGTATTTAAGGGTACAGCTCCTTAAATACTGAATATAAGTATAAGCATACAATACATAAGCCAATATAAGCCTATTCAACCCTACAATACAGTAGTACCTAGTGAACCAACACTTCTATAATATGAGCCTAATAGTCATAATCTTAACAATAATCTTCTTTTTGTGACATTTCACAAAATCTCTTACTTAGTTTTTCTTTACAGACTCTTGTATTATCTTTTTCGCTAAATTATGAATAATCTGACTAATTGATGATATTCCTCGGTCGGTAAAGTAGTTAATATACTTGATTAGAATACTTTCTTGAGTATTATTGAGTCGTTATCTATGGATAGACATAGCAGTCTTCATGGAGGTGTATTAACCGTTGTATCGGTTTACAAGGATAGTATGCTCAAGGCCATACTTTTTAGCTATAACACTAAAATTAGGCTTCTTTTGCGATTTCAAATCTGCAATCGCCTCTTGAATTAAGGCTTCGTTGACTTTCATATTGGCGGTTGAAGTGTGGTGGTCAGGGGTAAAAAAGTGGGAAAGTTGCCGGAGTGGGAAAGTTGCCGGGAATACGCGTACATGAGGCTATAATGAATAGGTGTAAGCTAAATAATTGGGTTCCGGTAGAAGACCAGGCCCACTAAACAGCTAGCTTGGCGCTTTGACTGATAAATCTCATTCGGTGTAGGACATGTGCGACAATTTGAGCGAACAGTGCACTGGAGCTATAGCCTACAGTTACAGTCAGACGTTATACACAAAATTTCCTAAGGAGATGTCTGTAGTTTAGGCAATATACGATATCGATTACGGGAAAGGGAAGTAGGATGGGGAGTGGGGCGTAGAATTTGGTTGGGACAGTGTTATTCATCTATATCTAGTTCTTATAGGTTCCATATGCACCACTGGCAATGAGTGGGTTATCCGTTTCTGCTTCTCTTTTATATGTCCCATATGCTCCACCGGCAATCAGTGGATTGTCGGTCTTAGCCTTAGCTTCCCTCTTATAAGTTCCGTAGGCTCCGCTTGCAATGAGAGGGTTAACTGTCTCTGCTTCTCGTTTATATGTACCGTATGCTCCACTAGCAATGAGAGGGTTGTCTATATAGCGTTTGATAATAAAGTTAGTAGTTGGTCATGTATGGCTTTCCATTTAGAAGATCCTCATACCGACTGGAGCGGCATACACAACTGCGACAAGCTGCAGTAAAGCAACAGCTACTGGAGTGATTGCCTTCATGGTGTATAAAAACTTTCCTAAGAAAAGATACAGAAATTTAGAAGCTAAGCAAAAGTTGACAGGTAGAATTAAGTGATAACGAAGGAGTTTACCTTTGGATACGGCTTGGCGTCTTATATACACTGGATATGTCTGTATCCCAATCATTCGCATACTTTCCTAAGCTGGAAGGTTCTGAAACTATCAACGGTCGTATTGCTCTAGCCTTTCTAGGCAGGAAGATAAGCATAAGTAACGTATGACTGCATGTACTTCGGTGAAGCTACTCCGCATCCACATATAAGCTAGACCCCGGATGTATGGATTCTTTAGCCCTCACCCACTTGTTCAATGGTATACAAAATTCAAGCAGCTAACGCAAGTTCGAGTTTGAAAGCTCAGAAGGCTTATCTTGGTGAATTATCATAGTCCTAATGCAAAAGGTGGTAAAGCCGCTAGTGGCATACCTTTTTAGTTGACATTATCAGAATTCTAACCAGATACTAGTCCTATATCATCCCACATAACGGCTCGCTCACTTTTGTAATTCCACTCCAGTATACTATCAAACTTTCTACACATCTGTACAGTATTAAAATCTGGAAAAGGAAGTGGCTGACTAGGATTATTATAGAACACGACGGGAACTACATCGCTATTACACATGAGATGTTGCCGGAGAATGTCAATACAATGATCTGGTCACTGAATTAGCTCCTGGTATACATATCTGCGATGTATCAGTACCTGAATGTATCTGCCGATTCGTTGCGTTTTCGCTCATGTAGATTTCTGCGTAGTAGTCTTTGTGAATAAGTTTACGTAGTGAATCCTGTTGCAGAATTAGCTACGGAATATCCCACTGAGTTGTATAATCGCTTGGATGAGCGTGGGATCTTACCAGGCAGTGTAACAGGTGGAATACTTCTATCATAGCCAGATACCCACCACCACCCTCTTCTGGTAGTTTATAATATTCCTTCGTCTCAATTGGCAAGCTCAGCAGTTTTAGCTCATGTTCGTATAACCTTATTGCCGGTACACCTATCAAAAAGAATAATAATATCAGTTTCACCAGCTCTGTTTAGATGGCATAGTGAGAAAATTACCCATGGAGATGCGTCTCCAAGCTTCATCAATCTCTGGACCAGGCGGCCCCCGATATTCATTCCTACCATTGATCTCGCCGTCCATGGTTTTTTTGACATACTCAACTATATGCAGGGCAGGCGCTAAAACAAACGCTGACCGTTAGCTCTCATTCATTCTAAGACGGTAGGTGCTAGTATAGTAATCATGAGAGAAAGTCTTATGAGATTTCTACTCACACCATGTAGACAGTTGTTGGATACATGTCTCAGCTGTTTGTATATAATAAATATGCACGGCTACAGAATAACAGGCAAATATCAAAATATGACAGAGGCAGATCAGCGAATTCCAGCTTATGAAGCGACAGGTATTTCCAGCCTTCCGCTCTGACTTCTCTTCATCGATATGAATTCGTCTGTCATTTTGCGCGACAGCAACGTACTTTGATCCAAATTTCATATCGATAGAAGCGAATATGGGTAGAAAGCTTGTCGAAATATCGTAAAGGTACTGAGGAGCGGCGAGATTCACCTCGAGTATGGCTAAACTTTATCCAGTAACTTCCAGAAGTTGCTCGCAACTAATTGTATGGTTAGTGAATAGCTTCCTATAGAGGCTACCGTCCTGCAGACATACGTATTGTGATTACTGTTGATGTTGTACTTTCATTCTATCTATCCGAACAACCTTCTACTCTGGTCTTAGTTCCGGGCGAACATAACGTGCATAATGCAGCTACAAGCACACACAGAGCAGGTGTTGTCAGATTGGACATACTGTAGCGGAGTTCTTCGGTGTCAGGGAGCAAAGAAACCTGCCGCTAGGGGAAAGGCTAACAGTCGTTCACTAGGCTCTGTACTGCAACGGTCGCTCGGCAATGCGGTATCCAATTATACGTATTCAGAAGTCTTGTCACTTAGCATCCCACTTATGCATGTACCCCCATATGGAACGCAGTTGATGGTAACCATCAGAAACTCTAGGTATCTTACAGAAGCTTATCATTCATGTAACTTGATTGATACATCACCCTTTCCAAACCTTCAGATTGGAATTTGTTATTCTCCATGTATTCCAAGGCTCAGCGATACCTGCCATTACCAGTCGGTGAATTTGGCGAAGTATCCAAGAAATTTCAATACAGGAAATCAGATATCGTGGCATGCATTCATAAGTTGTATTCTATTATTATTTCTGTCCTTGCAATCAGCTTGATAATATTGCTTGTCCGTTCACATCGATCCCAAAGTAGACTGCCGTGCGGCCTATTGCCTTCTGAGATACGTATGGAAACAATATAATTGGCAAAAGAGGAAGCACTATTAATCAAATTCTAGCTTTTGCTCAAGATGCTGTGCACTACAGGGAGGTAACTTTTGATCCAAGTGGATTTTGGGAAGACCCCTTGATGTCAACCCCCTATGAAGGAGAACCCTCGCCAGAAACAGACGCAATGTGGAAGCGACTTACAAATGGTATGATTATAACGTTATAAAATACATAATGCGGAAAATCAAGTGGGAACTAATCGATTTAGTTGGAATGTACTCACTCACTAAGGAGGAGTACGATCAACTGCCTTTAGAGACAACTGAAGTTCCCGGGCAACCAGGCCAATATCTAGTTACGATCGAAGTTTTCCATCAACTACATTGCTTGGTATGATGTCAGATATATACAAAGTCAATGATTCTAACAAAACTAGAACTATATCCGTAAAGCAGCATATGGAGTATACCAAGATATCGAGTCTCGGCATTCTAGGGAAATGCATCTGAGTAAGTTTCTCTACCCGTAGATCATGGGTATTCCTTACGGCTAAACTTCACTTAGCTCACTGTGTGGACTACTTGCGTCAGGTTCTCATGTGTCATAGCGATCTATCATTAATCACTTTACGGCGTGACGATGACCGGTTACCGCCGGTCATGCCAGATTTCAGAATTCGGCATACTTGTAGAAACTTTGAAAGTGTCTGGGAATTTGCGGCAAAAAGAAATTTGTCTGGTATAACGGTTGAATGATATGGCCCGCAGTGTATTGAGACCTCGGTGTGAATAATCAAGTAAAAATGAGCAAATTTTATCAGACAACTCAGATATCAATATTGTTTGGGCCGCTAGTCCTGTTCCAGCAAATGTATCAGAAGCAAAGTTCAGGTAATAATTTAATTAAGGATCAAGACTCGATTGTCAAAGATTAGAAAAAAATTCTGTCTGGCTCATTTCCCAATTGCCCAGCTTATAGCTCAATACTTCTCATTGATGAACTGGCTGTCACATTGAATAATGAACCAGTTTAGCCTATGGTATGGAACTGATTCATGCAAAATAGGGTGACTATGATAGTAGCCTAACCGCTACAAACTTGATTATCTGTTAGGTGCTCAACGAAATTATGAATTATTTCCCTTTCAAATTGGCCGATTTTACAACTTTCACTGGATGCGAAGATATTTGGTATTTAATTATCCTTCTAAGTGTGTTTTGTTCAACATTTACAATGAGAGTGAGCTCTGTGAAAGGGTATGTTGACGCGTGATGACGATAATAGGTCTAACTGCAGTATTTATTAGAGGCATGTCGGCATTATGCAAGGATTTTCTGGGTGTTAACTCCTATTGTTGTCAGTGTTGATGCTATTGCGACAAGAGTATGTAACCGGTCTTGGAAAGTAGTATTCACGTCTAGTAACGGTACTACGATCTTAATGATAGGACAGAAATGGAGCGATTGTATTCATCAATGATAGAGCTTTGATGGCCCAGTTCGGCAAAAATTCAGGAGTTCCAATAAAGCTTCAGCTCCACCAGTATTTATCGGTCAACCCGGGCAATTCCCTCAGCTAGACACTGCGTTCGTCGACGTCTTACGGTCATTCCGTGCCGGAACATTTATTACGGTCCGTTCGGATCTGACCGAGTTAGATTTCTAGGCAAGCCCGAGTGGGATACGAGTTGACGGATTGCATTGGACCACAAGTTCAAAAGATTCGTCACTATGTGTAGATCGATTCGAATCCGTCGAGTTCGAACACACCCATCTACACCCAATTACTTGTAATCAATGGGAACTGCAAGTTCAGATTTGAGCACATATTCTGTTAAAAAGCTATTACCAGCTACTAAATAAAAGCATATCAAGTCACAAGAAGCAAGCTAAATGTCCTGGTGATGGTCTTTCGGATTCAAGCTTTCTGATTTCTGGTTCCGACCATTCTATTTCCTTCTAAATACATTAATTTGGCTTAGTCCGTTCCAGGGTTAGGAACCCCCATATCCTCGGCGCCTGCCTAAGCAAGTCTTCATGTAGCTGTGAACTTCTTTCATCTACCTACTGGCATCTTGTAATCTCGTAGCGTAACATAGTCTCTAAAAACTATGAGTTGAGTAGCCACATCTGCTGGAGTACCACTGCCATTATAAACTGCTTTTAAGCAGTAGCAGCTGTTCTCTCCTGAGAGCAAAGAACAGGCAGGTATACTGCTTCAACATTACTCCGACTTTTCAGCCCATTCGTCCTCGGCGCAAGCGCCCTCTCCAAATTGTTTGAGGCCAACGTCGTCTGGCAACGTCTCCTTCCCCAGAAATTGGTCGAACCGGCACCCCGCACATGGCTGTCTTATATACAGCTTCTTCGAGACGCTCCAGGCCAGACCTGGGCGATTGCGCCATGGGGTGCTGGCACTGGTGCTCTCAACAAGGTTGGTCACGACGGCCGCGGATTCATATATGGAGTAGTCCGCTGGTTTATGGTCTCCAGGGGCAATTCCAGGGCGGCTCTCTCCTCATTTCTCATACTTTTAAGCTTAGCCAGCATTTCTCTCCTTGCTGTGGCGTAAACTTTGTGAACATCCCCCCATCCCGCATCCTTAAAGAATTGCACGGTCAATCCTACCCCCAAACCGCCATTTGATCATTCCATTGAAAATGTTTCCCTTTTCGGTCACATCTCTATTCTTGATAACTAACTCATGGGATTTGAATGGATCAATAAATCCTGGCCATACCTAAAGTACATAACGAAACTGTCTTTATCTAACAGCTGCTTACAGCAGGCTTCCATGGCCGTGTGCCAATTCTCCACTGGTCAAAACAATGGGCGCTGTAATACAAGATTAGTCAGGTATATATAGGAGTTAATATCTTTGGCTTACATCTTTTTGGATAGGGTCTATGAATCCTGCTTCATAGAAGTAGGTGCATCCATGACAAGTGGCCTCCCTTTGGCCGAACAAATTAACATCTTACTCTCATCTCATGCGAGCCTATGTACCCCATTGTCTCCAATTGTAAATTGTTGCAAGCGTCTATTGGACTAGAGGATTACTTTGAAAGTAAAGGCGGTACACAGACCGGCATAGTTTCCATACGCATTTTTCATGCGTACTTCATCGCTCGGTATGTCAGCGATTCCAAGCTGGTTCAACTTCCTTCTTTCATCTTTCGATCTCATCACATGTGACAAATCGAGGATGTTTAAATCTATTATCCCATAGCGCGTAGCGCGACGTAATACATATAATTACGGTATGCTGGTTGCATTGTGTTGCGAGATGGACAGTTGTATATTGTAAGTGACGTACTCCGTACAGAAGCTTGAGAGAGGTAGGCGTGGTGGGGATAGCTAATTCACTTCCACCTAATTAGGCCTAGCGTACATGTGACCCACAACCACGTGATAATGGGAGCAAAGTTGCCGTCATGGATTAAACGCAACGGTTAAGCTGAAGTGAATATAAGATGTATTATCAATTAATTGTGATGATCCATGATACCACAATATCTAGGGTAGAAATGGTGAAGGAGTGGACCACAAATACCTGAGATTAGGATTACTGAAACGCTGGGCTTTCATTAGCGATAGAAGCCAGAAACTGCTGTGGTTATGGCGACTTTCAGACTATCATTCACTGTAATACAGCTAGAAATTTAGTGAGCATTAGTTATTGGATTCACTGGAATGCCTGAAGTATTCAACCCTTATACAGAAGAATAGCTAACAGTACCATACCTAGAAGGAAGGTGGTAGCTGCGGAGCCTTTGTTTTGCCCGAGACATCAATTGGCCCAATTTTGCATTTTGCTTATTAGATCAGACCCTCAAAATATCTGCTCCGCTAGCCTCTTAATGGTCATTACATACGCACCATTTCCTGACAGCGGTCTGCAGACGACCCCGGCAAGAAAATGAGATTTAACGATACGTGCAAAGGAACAAATAATGATCTGATACCACTTTAACACACATTACTGGGTGAGGAGTCTCTCGCCTCTCCGTGTCTTAATCTGACTTGATCTCATTGAAATCGGTGTAGCGGTACTTGTCTGAATATAATCGATTTTAAATCACAGCCCCGTTCGGTAACATAAATTTATTTGTCTAGAAACCACCAAGCCAATGATAAAAGAGCGCCTCATCGCCCTCAATAAGTATTTGTATACAAGTTTTTTATTCACGCTTATCCTTTGAAATGATCAATAAAGCCCGCTCATGACTGACCCCTATATCTAGTTATGAACTACCGATAAATCAATACTACTTTGTTAAAACTAGCTAATAGAAGCTTTTTGTATTGCGAGCTGGACATCTGTGAAACGAAACCCAGGGCTTTGTCCCAGGCACATCGAATATTCGATGAGAAGATCAGCAAGTCTGTCTATATCGACCCTCGGCTGAATTATATACGCAGATAAATCAGTCGCGTTTAATGCTGGCTCGTTTTGCAAAGGGATCTCTTGTGTTATTTTGTCTTCAGTTGGGTATATGTCCTCAGGAAACCCAGTCGGGAGTGAGTCTAGGGAGAGCGGGAATTTGGCAGAATATGACTCTCCAGCGGTCCAGGAAGCTTTTGAAAGAGAATAATCAGAACTGGAGCCTCCGTCTTTGAAAATATCAACGCCATGTCCGATTTGGGAGCCAGCAATGGATGGCGGTCTTGACCTGAAAATGCAGGATGAAATCTCAGCTCTCTTGAAGTCGGTAGAGGGACAGATACTCACGGTGCATCAGAAGATAATATGCCAGTTTCGTAAAGATACTGCTCAACTTCATAAGGGTTATACCATTCATCCCCATTCAATGGTATGCCCGGAGGCGCTCTATGTTGAAGTAGTTTGAACTCCTCACTGCCCCGAGTATCGATGTTCGGAAGATTTTTCTCGTCATAATAGTGTAGCTGTGACATATGCGGAGCCGGCACATCGTCGAACCATAGTGAATCAGCAGTGCTTCTGGCCAGAAGTTGTTGCGCCCTATCCAAAAGCTGCTTTCGAGTGTTAAATTTGAGGGAGATTCCCAGTTTTTGGTTCAGCTGCTCAGGAGACGCATTCGGCGAAGTGAGAAGGTAAAAGCAAAGCTCAGTACATGCACGGTGGAGGCGTCGAGCAAAGGTTACCTCCTGGAAACTATATGTCCACGCTGCACTGAGCGAGAGCTCATTCCAGGGCTGTAGAGCAGTATTCGACAAATCTCCCATAATTCGATCGTGCTTCTCATCGACTATTATATGCTCACCTCCCAGCTGAAGAGCATTTTCATGTACCAAGCTATGCTCCAACGGTTGCTGTACCGCGCTATGGATGATTTCAGGTGATTGCACATTACGAGCAGAGCTGAATGACGGGTTATCATGCAAAGAATTCTGGGAGGTGGAGTCGTCTGGCCGATCCAAACTGTCGACGCCTTGTCTCTGACCATCATTATCCTTTCTCAACAGCGTATTCTGATACACGCTTTGTATACTCAGCGCCATTTTCAGTATTCCTCTACTTGACACTGGAACTTTTTCCATAATATCGTTAGATACAACATGGTGCACCAATGATGAGCTCAGAGCATTTATTTGACTAAGTGCTTCCTCAAGGGCGAGCACCCTTTGTTTCAATTCCGCGACTTTAGTAGCATTTCTCAAATGAAATGATTTTTGAGCAGCGCGTACTTGTGCTCTTCGTCTCTGCAAAGTAAGGAATCGATAATTAATGATCTTGGACGGATGTACTTACATCCGATTGCTCATTACTATTTGAAGGTTCCAATCTTGGCCTTCCACGTTTCGGCCGCTCGTTTGGAGTACTGTGTGAAGAGACGGGCTCAAGAGGCTCCTCCTTCGCTTTCTTCTGGCTGTGCGGTACCCGGCGGCCTTCTGACTTCGCCATAGGCTGTGGAGTGTCTTCCATGCTTTTTTATCTAACAGTTGTAATTTTGTCTCATATTTTAGATGAAGTGGCCAGCTCTTTGCTCATTGCATTGCCTTCTGCTTGCGTGAAATGGTATCGAGCTCCTTTGGATCCAAGATGTCCTGTGCCTACATACTAATTTTGATCGTACGGTAACTCCAGAATCATGCAGGATTACAAAGCGCAGCTAGCTTATATAATAAACCTACGTCCCACACTTACTAAGAACCAATAGCAGAATTGATCAAGAGCCGTTAAGAAGGGGAAATGCCATTTACGTTATAGTGTTAACGATTAAGAGACTGTATTTGTTGATTCCTCATCATTTTTAGCTGTGGTCAGAATTTAGCGGGGTTTTACTGGGGCGGCTTTCTGACCCTTTTCTGACTCTCAAAAGCTTCGACTCTATGGATAATACGGCATCCATTTTCAACCATCTCCGGCTTTGGCGCACGCGGTATGCATAGGAAAGAGTAGAATAATCTTGAAATCGTGATGGATCCAGTGTGGTCTCCTTTCATCCAGTCCTCGGAGCAAGACGACTGGACGCTGGTTGATGATAGTAGAATGCGAAAGCGAATTCAGAACAGGCTTGCGCAGAGGGCACACCGTGAGCAGCTCCCTAGATCTTCTTGTAATCACTCTCATCTTTGTTTGAAAGGAATGAAATACGGACGAGCCCCACGCCGCAAAGATGCGACTTCGACAGCAAAACCACGTGATCCTAAGAGAAAGGGGCGACCCATTACTAGGAAGGCTGACCAAGTTGCTAGCCGCCAAGAAAAGAAAAAGAGCCATGAATCAATAAATATTCCACCTGATGACGTTGACCAGCTTGATTTCACCCTTCCGGATCATTCTTTGTCAGCTTCGGGTGATAGGACTCTCGAAATTCTAGCCTCCGATCTGCGTCTCCTTGATGCGTCAATAACACCACTGGATAACGTTATATCTCCCGAGGAGGAGCATGGTGAACTTGAGACGTATGATGCAAGCTGTGTTTCGCAAAATCAAGCTCCCTATCCGTCTCTTGAAGATGATATGAACTGTACGGAGATGTCCCAATCCTCTCTCGATTCGCCGATTACTTATCCTACGTTCTCCCGGTCTCTGAAATAACTTGAGGTGCAATAAAGCTAATCAGAATATATTAGACCTCCTTCTCCGAGCCACAAGCACCATAAGTGCTCTGCTGGCTAACGCTGCGGTCCTCCACATCGATTGCTCTCGTCGTCTGGGACCCGGCATTTTCGTCCAGCCCCATCTCCTGGTCCCGCCATCACTAACGCCATTAACACTTCAGAGCACCGTTCCCCACCATCCTTATGTAGATCTAATTCCGATTCCACCATTGCGGGAGCGACTTCTTGTTGCGAGTGATGCAGTTGACGGTCGGGAAATCTGGAATGACATGTACCTGGGGGACGTGAAGGTCTGGGGTAGTATTCCTTGGGAAGGAGATAGCTGGGAGATTAGCGAAAGATTTGCAATTAAATGGTGGTTCTTAATGAGCGACGAAGTATTGATGGGTACCAATTTCTGGAGGCGCGTCAGGGGAGAAGAACAGTTAACTATGGAGGGGATTAAGGGCAGCTTCAGAAAACGATTGCCTTCAATCACGGCTTAATGAACGGCTTCCGTATCTGATCTCTTTCATATGCTTCGGATCGCCGTGTTGGGAATATATTAAAAACGATAAACGATAAACGTCACAAAGATCTGCTGCCACCTATTGGAATGTGTACTCATGAACATCTTGAATTGAACTGCTCCATTAACTACTGTAAAGGAATGAGTGCTTAGGTATATTTCTTGTACATCTTATAATATTCGATATTTATTGTTGTTGTCCAAGACAGAAATCATTTGATCCGTCAACAATACAATTGAAGAACGGCTCTACTGCAAAAGTGTCACCATTAACAGTACATCCATTTGATGCTCTATTTTGACGCTCGCAAAGAATATGCGCGCTTCCTACATTACCGGCTGTAAAAGAATTAACTTCAACTTTTCCTCATTGGCATATAAAGAAGAGGTGATGATAAACTTACTAAAGGCTAGGTCCGAACCCGTAAGGGTAATGTCTTCATTGAATCCACAAGCACGTCTTAATGTGAAACTGTTAGCACCAGGAATGAAAGTATTGAAATTTATAGGTTGGATGGTGTTGCCACTGGGATCAATCAGTGTCATCTCGGTATCACTGTTGACAACTTGCTCGCAGCTCCAGCTTTGTGGCCAAGCCAATGAGAAAAATTGCTGGTCTGCACCAAATCCTTCTGTCCCAATACCGATGAAGAAGAAACTGCTCAGAGTTGGAGATGGAGCAGAACTTGTTGCGGTGGAAACTCTACTTGCAGACACTGAAGTCGAAATTGCGGAGACCGAAGTTGTAACTGATGGAATCGAAGGTGGAGTAGGTCCAAGATCCCCCGGACCTAGAGTTACAATATCACCAGGAGAGGGGATACTGATTACAGGGTTCGGGTCGGGATCCTCCCAGCTTTGAGCATCATGTTCTTCAAGAACAATTAAGTAGTAGGCGTCCTCATCCTCGTCATCTGGTATCTCATCTAGCGGAGGTGCCACAAGAGGCGGTCCGACGGGGGGCACGGGGATCCAGCCGACGGGGATGATAATAGGGAATTCGGGCGTATGAGTTGGATCGTAAGTGTTGATTGTGGGACTTCCAGTTGGATCGACTCCTGGTACCGTGAATGTGGCAGCAGGAGGGAACCCCTGAGTGATGGGGAACGGCGCCGGCACATCCTGACCCGGAGGTATTTCGATACTGAAACATGTTGAACCACCTGTACCACAGCAGGTCCCCGTGATAAGCCGATATATGTCGCATGTCTCAAGGCAGTTATCTGACCCTGGGGGATTGTTATTTGTGCCAACCGTCGGCAGGGCCACAATGGCGCTTGCACACGTGGGCGAGAGAGTGAGAGTTTGTCCACAGGTGATTTGACCGCAAGGGCCATTGAGACTATCGACTGCGACCAGTCCATCTGGGGTTGGATTGTTCTGCGCGCTAACAATACCACCGATGTTGGCTCCAGTCAAGGCAAGAGGCAGCCAGGCACTGATAGCAGTAAGGAAGCCGTTTCGATTGTCAGCCTGCTGTACGGCGGTGATGCCACCAAGGGGGGAGACACACTCAGTCGCTCCTTTGGTATATTGGCTGTACATCCAGATGCCTTGCGAAAAGTCGGTCTGTACGAGACGCGACTGGCAGCCCTCGGTACCAAGACAGTCCTGTGAATAGCTCGAGAAGAAGCTGTAAAAACCAGCACCATAGATAAAGATATCGGTGGAGTCTCGGATAATCAGAGCCCAAGCCGTAAGACATTGGGGATCACTAGGGTTGCAGTCGTCAAAGGTTGGATCACTGTCCCAAACACCAATTGGAAAGAGATTAATAGCATCGGGCGTAGGTTGATAGTACGGCGTCTCGGTCTGCATATGGCCGATGAAGATGTTGGATGCGTTGGAGAACTGGTACTGATATAGAGAGGAGTGCTCACTGGCACTGCCCCAGAACCAGGTTGGCCCATCGCTCTCAACAAGAAGACCACGTCCTACAAGAACACTGACCATAGGCTGGGCTGGATTGTCTATCTCATGATCCGCGACCCAGAGCCAGTTGTTCTCGAAGTATCCTGACGCGCCTGAGGTGACATGCATCAGCATCGAGGCTGCTTTGCAGTCTGTATTTATTCCACCCATTTGAGGACATTCCGCATCTTGCAGCAGAGTACCCGTAGCACCACCTACTCGCACATAGCAATCCCACATTCCAGCGCTACCCTGGCTGCTTGCTTTGATATTCCATTCAACAAGAACAGCGCCTCCAGTACCTCCGCCCTGAGCAGTAAACATCAAATCGGAGAACTCAACATCACCCACATCCCCAGGATTGCCAACACGGACTACTGGCACCGGGTTGGTCGTGTCACTAAATGTTTCGCCAAAGCCCATGAGCTGAGACCAGGCTTCCCCAACAATGCGAGATCCAGGGGGTACGAACAAGGTGTTGGCAATCATGTAGATGCCTGCTGGAATGAACACTACTGCACCGTTGGCTGCAGCAAATGCTGCATTAAGAGCAGCGCTTTGGTCCCTTGCATTAGGATCTCCAACAGCACCAAAAGAGGCAACGTTAATGACGGATCCGGCGGAAATCGTTTCATACTGTGGTTTAGACCTCGTAAACCACTTCCCAGTCCCATCAAGCAATGCGGCTGGTTTGTTGGGAGCAGGATCAAGATTACCGGCGGTGCTTGTGCCAGAATCGTCAGTGGAAATATATCGGCGACCCATTGCCCACGACTGTATAGTCGTGGCAGGGCCAGTCGTCCCTTCGAGGATGGTTGCCCCTCCAGAAACCAAAACTACAGAAGGGGTATTTCCCTCAATCAGAAGGTTATCAATAGTTATAGCAGGTTGAATGTCTGCTGTGACGGTGATTGCAAACGGCACGGCATTGAAGTGGGAGTCGATAACCGTCAGACTACCAGTCCCCTGTTTGTCAAGACCACCAAAATTGGTGCAATCAAATGCAATGAAGGCAGAGTTGACAAAAATATTCTGCCATGTCCAACCCCAATCCCATATCATACTGACAGCTACAGATGGTAGGGTGATAGTGATATCCCTGGCCGTGAATTGCTGGCTCCCAACTCGCATGGCGATATTACCGCCAAAGAATGTCAGGTCACTCATAAAGCCGCCAGAGCCATTCTCTGTAAAGAGTCCCACGGCTGTGGTCCCACCACCTAGGGACATAACAAAGTCGATGTTTTGCAGTGATGTCGACTGGGCCACCTGCCAGTGAATGCCTGTAGGAACAAACGTTTGGTCACCGGATTGGTTCTCATTGGGCATCGCTGTGACATCGATAACAAAATTACGAATTTGACGATAGAATTGGTTCTGGTTGATATACCACTCACTACCATTGCCTCCTGGAATATAGACATCAGTGTCAATAAGGGCAATTCCTTTGAAGCTAGCCAAGCCCTTAATTGTTGGCTTAGTGTTTGGATCACCAATAAACTGAGTGTAATAATACTGGATAATTGGCGAAGAGACCATGTAAGTGCCGGGTGGGAAGAAGACGATAGCTCCTAGGGTAGTGGTTGAGCCACAGGATAATCCACATCGGTTCCCGTCTTGGACAGCTCGATTTATGGCATCAGTGTCTATCCTCTAGTTAGTTATACTCAAACCAAAGTCGAATGAGATGAAAGGCTCCTACCATCCGTAACTCCATCGCCTTTTGCACCATAATCCATTACATTCCTCCATACCGGATACCCAGCTGGTGCAAATGGCATCTGTAGTAGAGAATTTATGTTAGAAGGTAGCCCTGTCTCTCAAATCTTGTGGGAGTGAGGATGCCACTGGAGGTTTTATATGCGAAACAACGTACCTGGCCGTGTTGCATGTTTGCAAGCCAATATGAACTTCCTGCGGTTTGTCTCTTGGTAATAGTATTAGCATATGAGGCGGAAGATCCAGCATAACTCATGGCGGCGGTGGAGGGCAGAAGTTGTTCAATCTTTGCTTCATACTGATCAGGAGCAACATAGAAGTAATTGTTCTAGTTATTAACCATATATTTTGGTATAAGCCTGGGTGGACCTGGAGCAGTAAAGTTCTTGGGCAATGAAGTAGGTCGAGGCAACGATGCTGCCATGCATTGCACCAGCCCTCCAAGAAGGAAGCACGATACTCGTAGAAACAGCATATCGAGCGCTCTGAAAAGCCCGTCGATATGGAAAGAGTTTCGGAGAACCCTAACTCGAGCTCTAGTATATAAGTAGAACCGGACTCACTATTCCACGTCACAAGATAGGTCTAATTACATAGTCTTGTTTTAACCCATGGGCATAGAAAAAAGTCTTCTGCTCCCCTGTTTGTCCTACAGCGTGTAATAAATTTCTCAATTTGACTAGTAAATGCATGAGTGAGTATAAGTTCATTGCAATAAATTTCACCAATATCTATCTCAGATAAGCCCTAAGAGGAACTACTGTACAATACTACCGAACCTAGGCACTTACGATTAAAAACCTCGGGGTTTTTAATTATTCATTATAGAATGATTTGGTCGAGGCCCATAAGTAAACTATCAATAGTATAGTGAAGTGCAAGATTCATGCTCTTTAGGGTTAAATAATAATCGCTTAAACAAAGGGATCGAACCATCCATATTGCATCTTCTTCTAAATAAATATATACTACGCTATATTTCCACTACAGTAGACTTTAGTCTTACGTAATCGATACATCATTCCCATAACCTATTACTTTTGTTCCTTAGACTAGCTGTATTGACAGGGATCTAAATACTTTCCTAACATGTATAGTAGGATTAGTCTTCTCTGATTTCTACAGAATTCAATACAGATGCTCTACTTAAGGAGCAGGTCATATCTCTGATAGTTTTCTTTTGCCACTTCTATAAGTACGTTCTGTTGACATATACTTTGGGGTAAAGGATAAAGTTGTCTGATCTGCCACTCTAAGCGTTTTTTTACCAAATTTCCAGAAGTATTATCTCAGACAGCTGCTCCAATGGCAAAATATTCAAGGCCGATATTCTTACTCCTCTTCATATATTTTACCAATTTCTGTCACTGTGCTAGTCTTTCTATCAACCGTTCGTACAACGTTCCCGTCCCGGGTCGGGCTTCAATCCCTGTTGAGGATTATTCAGCAGCGTTCGCTCCTAATATTATTCAAGCTGTTACAGAGACCCTTCAGTTAACATCTGATACATCCGATGCACTTAATGACCCCAATAGACCAGCTCATGTTACGAACTGGTACAATATTCTTTTCCAGAATATAAGTACTAATAGACCAAGAGTGCCCACCCCCCACAGCACCATCGGTATGCTCAAAATAGTTCGAACTATACCAGTCCGAAAAGCTAATAACTGAATAACAAAGTTCAATAACATGAAAAATGCAAGGGATTTTCCTGAAGAAATCATCTTCCACTATGACCAAGGATGGCTCGATCAATTAGTGAGTCGGAGGTCTACGAAAGGCCGGAAAGTAACTAGATTAGAGTATGGCAGTAACACCCAGTAAGTTACGATCCGCCGGTGCCACCGTATATTAATCTAGAAAATATACTTACATTAGCCTAAAGCAATTGCTCGGAAAATTCAGGCTTCATCTTTAACTAGCAAAGACCCTCAGAAGACTAGTGACTACAGCACCCCAAATGAAGCATTTCGATCTGAGTAGCATATATTTCTCTGCCCTAGTTTCCAAGCCCTCCCACTATTTACCAGTTCAATCCCCGGTATACCAGCTCTCCCTGCGGCGCAAAATAATACGCATATCGATGATCAAGAGACCATGGGGATGGTCATGCTGCATGAATTATTCCATATATATCGCACTGACATCTTAAGTAAGCAGTCGCCTTATAAATTTAGTTTGTATGAGTTTTTAGCTAACATTGCAGATTCCGTCAAGACGGCGGCTACAGGTTTGGCGGTTGCATTAATGTAACAAGGGCTATATATCGGGAGCAGGAATATAATACAGTACCTCCATGGAAGAACACAAATACTTTTGCAGTTTTTGCTCTAGGTACATTGCCTAATTTTGGATTATATAAATCTTAATTTGACATAGTAAAAGAAGTATCGTGATCCGCAGATATGAACCAGTAAGATTGGACTAGTGAATCTACAAGAGCCCCTCAATAATGATAGCCCTGGGAGCCTCGACATTACGTGTGTGTAGAGTGTGCTCATTTAAGGGACTTGAAGTTGTTCGAACGTTTATGTTATAAATTGTTGTAAAGAATTAAATCGCACTTGAAGCACTACGAAAGACATTTGAAGAACGGTCAATCAAGCCTAGAAGTATCAGTTCGAGATATCTAACTAGTAATATGAACTTAAACACCTTATACATCACTCTTATAGTAAAAGTATAACTTAGATTCTTGGACTTCGAAATGGCAAACAAGCTCCAAAAAATCAGTAGTAGCTTAACAGAGCACTCCCGCGTGATAATCTTAACCCTCACTCCTGCCGAAATCTCTATTTGCTAGCCCGATATCAGGACTACCTTTTATCTTACTAAATCTTGAATACATCTTCAAAACACTTTGCTACTACGCTGTACTCTTTCCGCCCAATCAGTCAACTGGGACTCGTTTGCTAAAACGTAAAACCTATAACCATGAATCTAAGCACTGAACTACTTCACATCCAGATTAAGAGCTTTTTCATTGATTATAATTTAGTAGATGGTAAGCTCCGGTGCATAATTATCACAAAGTAAAAAATACCGGGCGATAAAGCATTACACAGAACCCAGAGTCCCTCCTATCAACATCTATCGAGGGGCCTTGTGACTATCATGGTCCCGCTACATGGGTTGTTTAAACAGCCTCAGTAGCAAGTTGTCGAAAAGCATAAGGAGCGTATGGGGAATAATAATCTAGCGCTTCAGCCTCCCTGCTCATAATCACAACAATCATATAAGACATACGGAGATGACAGTACTTTAACGTTTCAACCCCCCTAGACAAGTTAAAGATGCTAATAAATCTGACGTGAGGTTATTATAAGGCAAGGATGTCCAGACTTAATTAGCAGCGGGGCTAACAAATCTGTACAGTAGAGGCCGGCATTTCGAGTAGTATGATTCAATAAGCCAAGCGGGACAGCAGATTTACGCAGCCCCCGTGGCTTAACCAAACAACTTTACTGATCAACAGGAACATATACTGTTTACGGAATATGTTCTCCAAAGCCCAGGCAGCATATACAAACATCAGTTCATCTCGAGATTCCTGCTTTGATACCAAGAATCAATGGCCTACGGTGTCCACGTAATCCCTGCTTATTCTACTTGATATCTCATATTACGGCGTCAGTTCAACCGGCCGTTCAGACGAAGTCAGAAATGCGTTAAGAATAATTCCATCATCAACCTCTCCCGTTCATTCGTACTATATAGTGGCTATGAGATATGCGTCAAGATGTAACAGCATTATCGATCTTAGATTTATGTACAGTATGCAGAGAACAAGACCTTCATAATGAAGTATCTCATGATACTCGTACCTGAACTAGCCCTGAATATTAGAAACTACAGAACTACCGTACTCTTTAGCTTGTTACGTGCATGGAACGTAACAAGGCGGGCTGGATTTCGCTGCATCCCCCTTCGCCAAATGTGATGCTGCCCGCTGATTTTAGACTAAACACAGCATGACCTTGGCTCTTCCCATCGGCTTCTCGATTTTACTCTTTCCGCACGAAGAGCAAAAATGAGAGTCTGATACTAACTGTATAGTAGTCATTTTACCCTACCATCAGAACATACTACAACGGGTCAAGCCGGTTTTGGGTAAGTAATTGCGCCCCTTGGCCAGTAGATTTTAGCTTCGGAGCTTATCGGCGGGACCCTGCTTACATTAGCACTACTTTCTTCATTCCATTACAGAATTCTAAGACTAACGGATAACTACCAATTATGGTAAAGCCTATTCAAATTAGTCTATAACTTTAAAAGTATACTTCGCAGAAGTTTCGTCATTTTCCTAGATAAGAAAGAGAATAATAGCGAAAATTCATTTTCAATGCTACAAACCAGGATTTCCAATAAAGCCTCTCTCTATAGAACAAAAAACGACCTAAAAAGAGTTAAGCTTTTGTCTATTTAAGCTAGAAATCTCCGTGTTCCTGATCATCTATAGTCTATAATAGTAATATCGCCTGCCAAATAACAACCCTCCAGCCGATATGGATGCATAACAGATCGTAGAATTAGCAGTCGGGTAAATACAAACCCCATCTTAAGAGTCTAAAGATATCCATCTAGACCATTAACGGCTCGAGTAATATAAGCCGCATAGACAGAACACATCCATCGGCCCGCAGCACAAGTCTCCAGTGAGCTTACGGCAGACTAAGTCAATATGTCAGACAGGAACGTAAGCCACAAAGTAGTTTTACTCAACAACTCCCAGTCTGCTAAACAACTTTTGTGTACAACGAGCATGTAATAAGAAAGTAAACTTAGAGACTAAGAATAACTAACGTGGTTAATTTATTCAGTGAGATGATATTTGTTGACTACGATTCTGAATCTTGTCTATATAAGGCTCTAGTGCTGCAGATCTTTTCTACACACCATCACCTCTCAAAGATTTTAGAGTAATTCGCTCACAATACACTCATCCCTTCTCGCTTTTTCCACTCTCCTCCTCTTTGGCTCCACAGTATATGGTACCGCTGCTGAATGGAAATTAGTCAATGAGACTTCTACTTCTACTTTACTGGCGCACCAAGATGAAGGTGTAAAAAAATCATAAGATTCCAAGTGATCATAATCTTACTTCTAACATCATGTTGAACTTGCTTTAGGTTTTAATTTGCACCAATACAAAATAGAGAAATTGCGGTTACACTAAGCAGCCTTAAGATGAATATATTATCCTTACAAGTCCATGGTAATTCTGCACTCTACGCATTTCATCAAGTTGCCTAACAAGATGTAAAGATAGAAGTCTTAACGCTCTTGGCCCAGATTCAGGGAATACGATGGTTGTTTTCTCAGACCATAGCTACACCAGTTCAGACACAACCACTATTTAGTATGCAGATTACGTAAGAATACCTTTTCATTCGACAAATAAACTAATTAAGGCTATATAACTGACATTTATCTTAGTCTAACCTAGGGCAAATTGGGTGAAATGACCGTATTCGTAGTTTTATTGTTCGACAGGTCTCGGTTCAGTCAAGCAGAAGGCAATATATTTTCGATGTGACCCCAGCATTTCCAGGGGTTAATTGCGGTTCTTGTTGCAATGGTTGTGACAGATCTGGTCAGGATTGCTGTCCAAATGGCGCCATATGTTAGTGGTTACCAGATCAATGAAACTGCTTAAGCACTTTGCTTCTCAAATATATATCTTAGAATAAGGGGTTGATTACCTATTAAGCGTAAATAGGTAACAGAATTAAGATTGTGTATGTTCAAAATATTTAAAAACTATAATCAAAATACTTTCCTGTTAGTGACAAATCTGAGTAATTATTTAAAATACAAATGGATAAGAATTTTAAATATCTTATTTACTAAAATTATATTTAGTAAATATACTTATTATATACATAGATTTCAATATCTTAAAGTACATTAAAAAGTCACTATAACTTATATCTTAATCTATTTTATATATAATATATCATTATTCCGTCACTAATTCTCTTAGAAATTACATGGTAATATAAATACTTTAAGATACCTCATCTTTGACTGTTTACAACGAAGAAGACATATTAAGCTGTAAAGGGTTTGAAATAATTTTTCTAGGACCTATGAGTAATAAGTCATGTCTACTTTTGCAAGCCTCAAAAGACATATTTTCAACGGCTCTTGTAGGATTAGGGATGATTTTAACGCAGTCGTAGCAATTGGATTAGAGAACAGTCTAAGATGAAGTTATATTTCTAATGCATGTCTACATAAGTGAAGCTTGGCTAAAAAGTAAATCTAGAGCAGCATATTGAATCAGTTGGTTAATGTGTTTTTTACGAAGTGAAGCCTGATTTCGTGATTTCCAAAAGCTCTGTTGTACGACGAATCATGTAGCGAATACCCACATTGAGCGAGCTCAGTCGTTATATGGGCTATCCCGTAACAGATTATTGCTACCGGGGTAGGTAAATGTCCAGCCAGTTCCATCATTAGGGCAGCCAGGTATACTACGCAAGCATTAGGATTCTCTATTCACTAAGCAGCCAAGTCTGCAAAAACTCACGGCCAGATGATAACTCCGGTTCCCGGATCCGGTCCAATTGAAGAAATGGTAATATCCCAAGGAGCCTAAACCAGATTAAATAAATTACAGAAGATATCAGAGGTGCATACTGTAATATCAATACAGGTATCCAATAGCTGAACTGCATAACCAGTATTTCCTGAGAAACCAATATCGGATGCGAAGAAAACCTAAGCATATTAGAGTACAGTAGAACATAGACAGTTCTAGAGCACTTACACCACCAACAGTTCTCTTTTCCATGGAGTCTGCTGGCACGGGATTGCTGAAGGCAACGGAGCCTAGAGTAACAATTAAAGCAAAGATGAATACTTTCATCTTTCAAAAACAAGAATTACTTTAGCTGATATGAAGAAGAGTGTATGATTGTACTTAAGCTTAGTTAAAATATAGGCAAGCCCGAGCATAGTTTATATAGAAATTTGAATACTGCATATGTAGAATAAAACGTCGTTCTAATATTGAAACTCTCCTCCTCGCACGAATGATATTTCTTAGTTAAGTAATTTATACTATACACAATATTCAAGACACATAAATCGCTAATATCAATTTCCTAATAAGCCAAGTGCTTACCAGGTAGAGTATATCCGTATGACTGTACAAATAATTAACAACACCACTACACCGGCTATTTCCGACTCTACACTCCGTCAAGTTGCCGCCTAATTAGCAATTTCGGTCTAATCTACTTTAAAAACGCCGAGATTTAAGTATCCACAGGGTTATCTTATTATTTTGAATTATAGCAGGTACATTCCCTAGTCAAGTAACTGACGTCTTATAGATTAGAAGATGTAAAAACCCGTTGTATTTTTCCAGGGAAGACTTGGAATTAACGTAACATTATACATCAGGAAATCAACATCAATGGCCTTGTAACTAAATTGCGAACTTTTCTAGTCTCCACTAATATTATAGTACTGTGTCTTTCGCGTATATATCTATATCTAGGGTAGGTGGTTAGCTGATGACACCATTATGGCCTACTCAGATTATATGTCAACAGTCTTATAAACTATGGAGCCATTTACTTGCCACAAATCGTTTGTTAATAGACATAATAGTACCATGGTACCATCGAGCCTACAGACGATGTCCCAGAGCTACTGTCAGCATGATACTATATTTTGAGGCTCTTAGATTAAATGGTGTCATTGAACATTCTTACAGTAATATGCCGAGCCAACGTTGTTGTAGGAATGAACCGGAGATGGATTCGTCTCTGCGTATCCCAGCACGCAACTGTCCTGTTTAATATAAATCGCGTTTCTTCACTACGCTCCTTCATTTCTATCAAACCCTACAATTCCGATAACCCTTCATAATACTCAAAATCAACCATAGGGGCCTCTTTCGAGCCCTAAGCCTAGTTTTCTAACTACGGATGAGAATGATATAAGTTTGGAGTATCATTTAGAGCTTAGTCGTATCCCGATGTAAATAAAATAATGGGGAACCTTGAATGTAAAGAAGGACGTGATATCAGCCGTTAAAGAAGGTTCACAGGTGCAAAACTTCCATCAGTTTCCAACGAATAAAATTAAGGCTTTGTATTTGATGACTCTCGGAGTATCTGAGCATCTTTGAACAAGATAAGGTCCTTGTATATCCTTGCGTCCTTTAATCAAGGGATTGCGCTTCAGTCACAATCTTGCTTCTCATTCAGATCTCGGTATGTAATGCCCTCTTCATCTGTTACAGTACCATAAGTCAAGTGTCCTTTCCTCATGATAACCAATAGTTATCTTTCAAACGTTATTACAATGATCGAGAAAACTTCAAAATGGTTTAGAGAAGCAAAACAGATTGGATTAGATTCTCTGTAATGGCATGCTTCCGTGGATGTGTAAAAGTGATTCGAGTTGTAACCCGTGCTGAACAGGGCATCACTTAACTGGGTGCTCAGTGGAAGATTAGGACATAGGTTCTAGCCATTCTTAGAGCAGCTGTTCGGAGTTATAACAATTGGCGCTGTAGCTTTCCTCGTGAAGTTGATTCCCAAGCTAAAAGAGACTCATCAATCTCGTTGACGGCGACTTAGTATAGAGTATCCATTTACTCTGACGCGAGCCTGCGTAACAATAAGGATAGAACGAAGATTAGATGTATCAGATGCGCTCTAATTGTGGAAATCAGTTCCTTGCCTCTTACTCTTGCATCCAAACTCGCGCAAAGAGAGCTTGTTAAGTTGTATATGAAGAGGTGCCAGTGCTGGATACCTAACCAACCGGCATACTTCCACCCTACGGAAATACATTTACAGCCAAGACGCCTTGGATACAAAAGTCAGGCATGGCTTCCCTGGATTCTTATACTTTCTTCTTGATGATATCCAGGTGTATATATGAAGCAGAGATGAGTATAGAGAGGTGGCTGAATTACTACTAAGACACAGGGTAGATGTCAATGCACCTCGTTACAAAAAGCAAGGACGCATTTCTACAGCTCCCCAATTTGCTGCTATCCAAGACTTTCCGGGAAATTGGCTTTTGATAGGTCATACTCAACTCTGTTTAGGAGGTGGCTATAGATTTATGGAGTGTACCAGAAGTAATAAAGCAAAAAGGAAGAATGAGGGGAAATTTTGAGCTAATATTCGTATACTATAGTAATTCTAGCCAGTAGTATCGTCAGTGACAATTTATAGCGGAGACAGTGGAAAGAGTGGAGTAGGAATTTATTACAATACTGTCCTATGGCGCGGAGCTGGAGTGGGGAAGGTCGGTCAGACGGAGGCGCTTGCTCCGTGTCCGGTTTGCCAGCTTGATGGACACATCAAGGTCCAATGCTGGCTCGTATATGGAAGAATGTGTATATTAAATGATAACAAATTGGATATCTGCATATGGTGTGCGTGCTTCTCGGGACGTGTTTGGAAGAGGCCGTTGAACTTGCAGAGCGCCAGCCCAGCAAGATGGCTCGGATGGCACCGTTAAGGGCGGTTCATCCCATGTGTTGCTTGGCGAATGTAACGTGAGACATTGGGCTTCCCTGGAGACATTTAACTTGGAGTACTATGAGTTATTTTATGTGTCTAACCGCCGAAGAGAAGCCACGAGACGGCATCATCTTATAGACCCGTAT
Source organism: Xylogone sp. PMI_703 (assembly GCA_021399445.1). Classification (NCBI taxonomy): domain Eukaryota; kingdom Fungi; phylum Ascomycota; class Leotiomycetes; genus Xylogone; species Xylogone sp. PMI_703. Next base: position 440,272 of record JAJTUQ010000003.1, read on the forward strand.
GTTGAACCATTCAGCGGTAAAATTAACACGCTCATCACCACAACGTCCGCGCCATCTGGCTTGATGACATGCTGGGCCGGTGAAGTGCCGGCTCGCATCTTCCGGAACGGGTGAGCCGTGGCTGGTGATGCTGGGCCAGAACCGCACCGTTGGGACGGCCATCCATCCTCGGGGCTGAGCAGCATCATCAAAGGGGCAGGCACGTGTCAGCACTCTGTTGGAATTTACCGGAGCTTGTTGGACGGCTCAACTTGTGCGGGAGAGTTGCTCGTGTAAGGCTGAGTGGGAAGGCTGAGGGGGCAGAGAGGGCAGAGAGGCCTGGAGGGAGCCGAGGAAACACGAGCTATGGGTGTATGTACCGGGACATCAGCTACAGTATGATGCAAAGAAGAACAATAAGTACAAGTACCGAGAACATTGAGTGTTTACGGAGGTATTGCTGGGTGACTTCATCGCACGCAGGCAGCTCAGGGGGCAGCTTACAGGGTGCGCAGGGGCATTCCAGGGGCCCCGGACCGGCGCTGAAGTGCGGGGTCGCGGTGGCCAGAGCCCGCCAGCAAATGCCAGCAGCAATCCAGTTCATTAACTGCGCTCGGCTCACCCCAACTTTTTTCTTGCTCCCTTCAACCATCACCACCATCCATCATCACCGTTGCTACCTTCTTGCACAGCTCCACTGCGACATTGTCACCCTTCCACCACTCTTCTCGACGGTCTCTCATCAACGCTGTGTGAGAGAGTGTGCGCCGAGAGCCCAGCTAGGGCTCTACTCAATTGCAACACTTGCCCTGGAAGCTTCTCAGATATCGAACCTCCAATCCCCGCGCAGCTACACATACTTGGCAATTCACCACATCGACAGAGGATACGGACACATCCATACAGATATAGACGCAAGAGACAGACACAAACACATACAGAGCCCGACAGAGATACCACAAACCCAGATAATACAACCATGCCGAAGCCAGCCTGCGACTGCTGCAGCATCCGCAAAGTCAAGTGCCCCGGCGACTACCCCTGCGCTCGATGCATCAACAATGGCTTGACCTGCACCTTCCTGCGAGCTCGCCGCAAGAGTGGCCCTCGCAACATCCGCCAGGCCTCAATGCTGAAGATCTGGAAGGAGCAGACGGCCTCGGCGCGTCGTGCTGCGGAGGCCAACGCCCTAGCAGCAGCAGCAGCAGCGTCGTATCTACCTGATCCGGCCCCAGCACAGCAGCCAGCAGTGCTCCAGCGCATCCCACTACCCCTACTCAGCATGGCTCTACGCATGTATGGCGAGAAGCTGTATGGCATCTGGCCGTTGCTCAATGCTGATCAGCTCATCCAGCGCCTGGCCCACGAGCCCAACAACCCCGAAATCTACGCCCTCGCCACGGCCCTGGCGGGGGCTACTCTCTCCAACCTCAACCAGGTCATCGTCCACGAATCGCTACTTGAGCCCTTGCTGGCCGACTCCTTCATCGCAGAGACTCGCCGGGTTCGGGCCTCCTTCGAGTACATGGAGCCCGTCACTCTGAACAGCACCCTGACCTCCTACTTCCTGCACATCTTCTACGGCCGCCAGCCCTCACGTGCCCAGACCGCCGCCTTCTACATCCGTGAAGCCATCACCTTCGCCCAGCTGATGGGGATGCATATTGAGGAGACGTACACTCGATACTGCGTCAAGGACCAGCAGGTCATGAGGAAGCTCTACTTCCTGCTGTTCATGACCGAGCGCTACTTATGCATCCACGATGGCCTCCCCACCGTCCTGGAATCCATCAGTCTGCCCATCACCGAGAACGAAGAGGTCCCCGACGTGGTCTCGGGCTTTCTGAATCTAGTGACGCTATTCAGTACCCCGGGCACCGATTTCTTCAGCAAATGGACCTCGCACTGCTCCAACGTCTTCATCAACCGCGAACGCTTATTACTGATCCAGCACGCCTTGCAGCGACCACTGGAGATCCCCAATTACCACGACGATATCCAGAAGGTGGACATCGTTGTCTCGCAGCACTGGATGCGATCGTTGGCCTGGAAGCTGTCCATCCAGCTGGGCTACGTGATGCTGAACAGCAAGCGGGAACTCAACGTGACCTATCCTTTGGAGATTGCGCAGGACGCGCTGGCGGGCATGTCTCAGTTCTCGCCCGAGGCCTTTGAGGTTCATGGCCCCGGCATGGAGGTGAAGGTCTACGAGATTGCCAGCGCCCTGGCGGACTCGATCCTCTGCAAGCCCGAGGAGCACACATCGTCGATGCTAGTCGGCCCGCGAGACACCTTGCGAGGTCTGGCTGGGTTGTTATTTTCCTTACACGTCATGAACCCGGATTTGAGGAACAAGCTGGCGGTGAAGCTGGATGCCGTGCTGGGTGGCTCCGCGCTACCACCCGCGCTGGAGGTGGTGGAAGAGGAGGAGAAGCCAGAAGAGGCGGCCGGTGATGATTTTACGGCGAGCCTGTTCTCGCCGGGGTTGGATGATTCATTGTCAGAGTTACTATATCCAGAGATTCCCGAACTGCAGGTGTTTGATTCCCCGCGGAGCTAGAAAATGAATATATCATGAACATAATGACTATCTACGCATTTCTGATTCTCGTTCAAAATTTATGAGGTATTTTTTTCTTCTCTCTTTTTCTGCACGGATGTGTCATGCGGAGAAAGTTCGGGAAGTACTTTTTGATGTTATACAATTACGATAATGTAACATGGCGGTTTGCCCGTTATTGACAAGCATATACTCCCCTAAATTGCATTATTTACCGCTTGCACGCGGAATACGAAGTAATGAGGTATATATAAGATTTACTACTCCATTCAAAATTAACAAAAATGGAAACTCAAAGTTCCAAATTTCCTACATGGACTGCATGCTGTCACGGGAACTCTATCCGCGTGTCTGTGCTAGCGGAGTACCAGTATGTGTAGAGAGCCGAATCATGACTTTTCCTCCACCACTTCATCCTCATCCTCAATGACGTACGTCTTGAACTTCCTCGCAGGGATCTTCCTCTCAAACATAATATCCAGCTCTTCGTAGGTCCGTCCCTTAGTCTCTGGAAGACGGAAGATACACCATAGAAAGGTAATGACGGAAATACCACCATACAAAAACTCAATCTTGGCGCCCGCATTGGCAGCACCTGGATTGAGTAAGTAGGGACCAATGACGCTGGTGACGAGACCGGTCAGGGCATCAATAACGGTTGCGAGCGCAATGGTCTTGGAACGGAGCTTGGTGGACGGTGTCTCGCACACCACCACATAGGTGAGAGGACCCAGGGTCGCTTGCCAGATAAATTGGAGGATAATCAGTAGAGTAGCTTGGGCCCAGGCGTAGCTCTGGTTCGTAGTGTAATCATGGGCGAAGCAGAGTAGGGCCACAATGAAGAGAATGATGACGACTGATCCCAATCCGAAGAGATAGCAAGATCGACGGCCGAAGTAGATGAGAGGAATAGCCGAGCAGCACGTGCCGATGAATCCCATACCATTGAGTCCAACTCCCATATCGAACGCGTGCTCTCCGCTGAGACCGACTTGCTCGAAGAGATAGGTTGCAAATCCCACGGGGTTACCCGAGAAGTTCTGGATGACGAACAACATGGTGCAGATGCCCAGACGACGGCGATTGTCTCCCTTCCAGCAGTCGGCATAGGTGGTACCAACTTCGATTTGGCGCTCCAGAATATCGGTCTGAACCATCATGGCGAGGGTCTCCTGGTTATTGATCCTCTCGGTCTTCTGAGAGAGACGATTGAGCGAGTTCTCAGCGCCCTTCATGTCATTCTGACGGATCAACCACCACGGGCTTTCTGGCGCAAAGGGCAGCCCGATCAGCAGAATCACAGGCCAGATCCACTGGATGGCAAAGGGAATGCGGTACGCCCACTGATCGATGCGATTGATGAAGGCACGAGTGATACCCGTCTGGATGAACTGGCCCATGACATAGCAGAGGTTGATGTAGCCGGTCAGGAAGCCTCGCAGACGCAGCGGGAGGACCTCGGAGGCGTAGGTCGTGGCAATGACGCAGTATCCGCCCCAGACGATGCCGGAGAGGTACTGCGAGGCCGTCAGGACGCCGATGGTGGAGGCGAAGAATTGCATGAAGGTCAGGATGGCGGTGAGGACGAGGCAGACGGCGAAGGTCTTCTTGCGGCCGTACCACTCCATGGGGTAGGAGACGAGGAAGGCGCCGATGATTTGGCCGACGAGGGAGCCCATGGACATGCCTACTTGCTGTGAACCATTATTAGCATTTTTTTTCTTCTCCTTTGTCCTTTCCATATCTCCATCTCCATCTTCTTTTCCATTTTCCTGATCATCTTTCACACATATACAGGAGAAATTCGTATTTTTGCGTAATCTAGGAACTAATAGATAAATTTCAAAGGGGTTAACGAAATAAAACTCACCCAAGAAGCCGGAATCTGATACCCTTTCTCAGGACCGTAGTACTGGCCAAAATGCTGCTGAAAGGCCGGCAAGGCGTAGAAATTACCCATGATCTCGATGTCGTAGGCACGCATGATGATGGACAAAGAGATGAACATGGACCAGAAGGCGCCCCTCTTGTAGATCTTGAAGGCGTCCCAGGTGCTCAGGTCGTGCTCGGTGAAGGTACCACGCTTGGCCATGTCGCGGCTGATCTCGAGCTTGCTGTCGGAGGCCTCGACATCGACCACCTGGCTCTGGCCATTGCCCTTCTTCTCATCGAGGTCCACGTTGGTCGTGGCATGCTCGATGGTGGCGGCTGTGGCGGCAGCGTCTTTCTCCATCTTGGCTGACTCTCTCTCTCTCTCTCTATCTCTCTTTCTATCTCTGCTGAGAAGAAACGGACGCAAGTGCGTTTGAGTCTGGAGAGTAAAAAGACAAGAAGACTGGGCGAGACCGGGGAAGGGTGAGAACTGCAGATATATATATACAGAGAGAGCAAGGAGGAATCTGGGGCAGTAGTGGGGTCTGGGGACGACAGGGCCAGGAGGCTGGACCGAGGAACCAACGACGAATGATTCGTTGACTCTGGCTGCAACCTTGAAAAAGATCTTAAGCATGCACAGGTCCTAGACCGCAAGCAGGTTGGCGATGGCTCCCAACTGGAAGGTTTCTGGGAATCGGCGAGATTCACGGTGTGGGAAAGACGCCAATGGCACGGCGCAACGAGCTGAGGTGATGATGGTCGACGCTCTTCTCTCGTGCTTCCTCGCCGTGATCTCTCTTTTCCCCTCTGGCTTCTGCAGTGTTTTGTGTTTCCCTCACCCACAGACCGCGAATGGCCTCACGGTGCCTCTTCCCCGAGAATCCTCCCGAGCATCACTGCTGGGGGGCGGCTCACGTGGTCTGGAGAATTGATTGCCGCATCGGGTTAGCTCGCGCCTCCCGGGATTTCACTCGCTGAAGGGGTAGGGGAGAAAGCAACCTCGAGCAGGCTTCGAGAGAGCTTCAGAAAAGGCTTCGCACTCTTCGCAAGGCTTGATCGCTCTTGTTTGCCGGGCGGTGGCCAATGCGGGGCGTGAGGGGTTGCATCCACCAATCAGCAGCCAGTATTGAGCGGCACTAACCCCAACTTTTCCCCAGGGCGCTTCGTCCCCACACCAGGGCTGTACTGCTATAGGTCCGGCTTTATTTTACTGTACAGCAGGCGGGTTAAAATGATGCCCATTGGTGAGTGAAGCCCGCTAGTGCACAATAGTTCCTGATTGGCGACTTCTTTCCCGTTGCAGCATCTCCGCTGCTGATCTTGCCCCGTCCCCGAGAATCTTGCCGGCGCCTGTTTCCTCCAATCACTGCCTCTCTGCAAACATTGTGTGCTGGATCAAGCCGGATAATCATTCATCCCCAAGATCTCGTTTGTGCCTGGAAATGGGGGTGTCTCAGTTTAGACCTCTGTCAGTTAACGCTTTGTTCATACTCTGTACCTTCGTGCTGCTTCTCTCTACCAGCCTGATCATCGTCCTGCAGTGGTTCCTTGCATGAAACCGATGAGACTTGGAGGGATTGTTTCGGTGATCTGCTGCAGAAGAGCATCTCTGCCAGGACCTAAGAAACTTCCCTCTTTCTAGCGTTGTTCCCGGCATTCTGTTTGTGCTTGTCAAGGTCTATCCCAGAAGCTTGGATCTGCGTGCTGTTGAAAGTGTCCCTCATCTCTCTAATGCCATGGACCCTAGATCCACTTTTGTCTGAAAAAAAAGTTACCGTCTCATCTTAATCATATCATCTGTGGAGCATGCCGCCACCATATCCCGTGCTTATGGTGTGATATATAATGTCACAAATATCGTCCTGTGGGTAGCCTTCTCTTGAGTAAAACCCGGGTATCAGAGTCTATGGAAACGCCCCATAGGTCTGTCATAGATGCTATTTTGCACTCGCTGCACTACTGTACAGTATTCCAGACGAGCTTCCTCCCAATGGAGCCATCGCGACTCTTCTCTATTCCTAGGTCCCCTGAAGTATGACCAATGAGACTAGTCCATAACTAACTTAAACCGGGTATGAAAAGCGTTGCTATGATTATCAAGTGAGATAGTCGCAGACATTACAAGTCATGTAGTAATTATCAAAATCGAGCTTTATTTGTTTTTTATACCTTTACCAGTCAAACGTACTAAGACAACAGTGTTACTGGTCAGCTATTGGCATTCCAATTTCTGACCGCACATTGCATTGGATCATGATATTTATGTTCAATGTGAAAATATAATTTTACATATAAAGTTATTATATTAAACACTTTATTTCTGAATCAATATGTAACAATTATATTGAAATAGTAATTTTTATATTTATCTGATACTTTGTAAAGCTCGTGTTGTAAAAGTCATCTCACAATGTAGAGTAAACAGTACACTTGAGATGCAAACTCTTTAGTTATAGTCTTATAGAAAATAGTTACCAAATTATTCTCTGGCAGTCCTCATCGAATGTTTGGATAGGAAAAGCGAGCCGTCTGATGGAGCATATGGCCTTAGACTCTAACGTATTAGCCTTCCTTATTTTCATTATCAATATGTATTTAGCCTTTACAAAGAGTTGGCCGCTCACTTCTCCCTGCCGTGTCAGCTTCCAGACCCTAAACTTCAAATACAAGTACCAATGAAAGCCACCTTTTCCATAATGTCCATGGATGAGTAGAAGAATGTCATTTCTCGTTATTTGACATGGCCAGTGGCGATAATGCACGCACGGTGTTAGAAAATGTAAATCGGATCTTTTACCTTAAATTTTATACGCCAACAAAGACTTTCCGAACTAGATATCATATATTCAGCGCATTTACTTATAGCATGTCTCTTGCTACCACGTAAATGGCAGAGAAAGCTGTATATCATGTGTCTGTGACGTTGGTACTTCTTGGTTATCAGGTTGGAAGAGCTTTGAAGGGAAGAATCTGGGTTTTGGAGACATGTGGGATGGAATATAAACGGCCCAATTGGAGGATTGCAACCAGTCAGAAGACCTTCTGCAGCTGTAAGTTCTAGCTGAGATTTCTAATAGGTCAGAGATCAATATGGATTCTAGTAATATGGTCATTACAATATACTCATCTGCCTACAGCTAGCTAGCCCTCTCCACTCTATATAACGCAACCACATGATACTTAGCTTTAGAGAGAAATTTCAGAGGGCTGTATTTGAACTGGTATAGATTATGAAGACAATTAAGAGACCCGCAGGCCACACATTGCATAATGACGACGGGAAGTGAAAGGCTGGATACCAACACCTTCCATTTTGGATGAATGCGTGTGCCAGTCACATTAGTAGTATTTATTTGCAGATATATAGAAGAGAATCTCAATAGGTACCGTGTCCTTACAGGAAATGGCGACGGATGCTATAACCAGGCAATCAAATAAAATATCCTAGAGAATATAAGTATCTAAACATGATGACTAAATTAATCTTGAATTTTCTTTTAATCTGTTGAATTACTCAAAAATGATAAATTCTATTCATACTCGGTACTCGCTGCCACTTCTTCCATAAGGGAAATATCTTCACTAAATTTTTGGTTCTTCTGCTTCGCTGCTTCGATACAGTCTTTTCCCAGAAATATTCTCAAAGCCTCTCCTCGACCTTTTTCAAAAGGAACTGTCGTTGCAATCCCTGTCGATATCTCTATGATCCTTCTTGCTCCTTTTGAAGGGTCACCTGGTTGGGTACCGTTGGCTTCTTCCTGGAACCTCACAACTTGATCTGCAGGGGTATCTTTATACGCTAGGTTGCGAGATTTGGGTACTCTGAGTTTTGCTACTAAGTTTGTTCTAAACGCGCCCGGTTCAACCAACAATACCCTGATTCCGAAACACCCGACTTCTCTAGCTAAAGCTTCGGTCATCCCCTCTAAGGCAAATTTTGATGCTGCGTACGCAGTACATGCTGCATGTCCATCAAAACCTGCGACACTGCTGACATTAACTATCGTTCCACTTCTTCGAAGTCTGAAGTGAGGCAGGGCTCCTTTAATGCACCTCACAGCTCCCAGTGTGTTAGCCTGCAGCAGAGACTCGAATTCGCTTATACTTCTTCATAGTCAGTCACGCAAATATAGTGTATGGTTAACACATGCCTTATATCTTCCAATGCGCCTAGGAGAGCATAGCCGGCATTGTTGATCAATATGTCAACATTATGCTCCTCACATATTCTTGATACGATATTCTCGGAGTCGTCATCATTTACGTCGAGTTTTACCCAATGTCCGCCCAGTTGCTCAAGCTCTGGATAGTTCGTGGCAGCCGTTGCTGGATCGCGACAGGCAGCAAATACTTTATGTCCCATCTCCGCAGCACAAAGCGTAAGATGCAGACCAATTCCTGAAGAAGTACCTGTAATTAAAAGGGTCTGAGCTGACATGGTACAGGTAAGTCTAACAAACGGCTTTATTTTATGTGAAGTATACAAATACAAAGGTTGAATCCAATAACCAAGTTCTTACCCAGCTTGTGTATTTATGCCTTGACTGATCTATGCCTTTTGCCACTTAAAGGAGAAACTTGCAAATCAGGCATATTAGAAATAGCAGGCGACAGAACATTTGAATTTAAAAGAGGTCAACTGCGCTGTCTTATACGACGCCTAATACGATTGGTCGTTATACTGGGACTAGTGGATACAATGCGTACCAATGAAGATCTCCGGTTCCAGCCGCTAAGCACTATTTGGGTAAAAATGTCATCACCCAGAAGCGACTCCTTGAAGCTAGTGCCGTTTATGGACTAGTTTCTCGAACGAAGAGATAACCATATGAAATCCCCATCATCTTAAGTCCCTCTATGACGCCCCCCAAGGACTATGGAGACTTGGAGAGTCGCATTCAAAATGCAAATTATTTTATATCCCCGGAAAGTCCGCAAGTTTCAGATTACGATGGAAAGTACTTGTCGGACTTTAGATGTTGTTATGGCCGCTAAGTCTATATAACCATGGTACAGACCTCTCCTCACATCCGGTACCAAAGCAATCGAGCGTGAGCAAAATACTGTATCTATCACTTATATCATTCATATCATTCACATCTCTTTAAAACCATATCACTAGAACCGGTACAATGTCCAAGAATCGATATACTGAGGCTCACCTTAACCCAAACGGCCCTGGAGATGCTCGTCCGACAGCCTTACAAGTTGTGAAGGATGAAGGACTGGAAGGAAAACTGACGGACAAAGTTTTCCTAGTCACGGGTGTTTCATCAGGAATCGGCATCGAGACCGTCAAGGCCCTTGCAGCTACGGGTGCGGTCGTCTATGGCACAGTGCGGAATCTGGAAAAGGGGAGGCAGGCTCTGGGCTCTGTCCTCTCTCCAGGACGTGTGGAGCTTTTGCATTGCGATCTTTCATCTCTCGCCAGCGTCCGAGTATGTGCCGAAGAATTCCTCAAGAAATCAAAGAAGTTGAACGTCCTTATTGCCAATGCTGGGGTGATGGCCATCCAAACACTCACCAAGACAGTGGATGGATTTGAGGAGCAGTTTGCAACCAATCACCTCGCTCATTTCCTGCTATTCCAGTTGCTTAAGCCCACTATGTTGGCATCCTCATCTCCAGACTTCCAATCTCGCGTTGTCATGCTGAGCTCCTCTGGACATCGCAGTAACGGCGTTATTTTCGACGATATCAACTTCGATACGCCCGACTCCTACTCCCCTTTTGTGGCGTATGGCCAGTCCAAGTCTGCAAATATATATATGGCAAGCTATATTGAGCGACACTACGGTAAACGCGGGCTTCATGGCCTTGCTGTTCATCCAGGAGGTATCTGGTCCGGCCTGGGAGCTCATTTGCCGGAGGAGCAAATGGCTTATCTGAAAAGCGATCAGGCTCTGGCCAAGATTATGAAGACCCCTGAGCAAGGCGCAGCCACGTCTGTTCTTGCCGCTCTAGGAAAAGAGTTTGAGGGTAGAGGAAAAGTGTATCTGGAAGATTCAGGGGAGTGGGGTCCGGCTGAAGAAGGTGCTCCTAGTACTGACCGTGGGTATGCAAAACACGCTTTTGATGAGGTGGCGGAGGACCGTCTATGGAGGGTATCTAACCAACTAGTCGGTATTAAAGAAGAATAAGGGAGTGTGACTACGGAGATAAGCCTGCCAGAAAAATAGCTAGATATTACCCACACCATTCTATTCTTTATCAATATAATAAAATTTAGGCACAGTTGATGTCACTTCACACAAATTTTTGAAACTTATTCCATCTTCGTATTTGGTTGTCATAATAAGCGTGTCTATAGTTATGCAAATAGAATGTGCCTGTATTCAGCTGACTTTAAACAATGGACTCTCGCCTCTCTTTCTCCGCCAATAATTTGTTGATCTCATCAGATCTTCGCAGCCTTTCAAGATCCACCCCCAACGATGAATGAAATCCTCTGAGGCTTCCCACGATGCGGGATCCCACGGCTCACCCCAGAGAACTAAGCCCCCTTCTCCCTGCTGGGGATATAATCCAACCATCCATTGACACAATTCTTCTTCATCGAATTCTGGTACATCCACTCCAGCATTCTCTTTTAACTTGATGCGGAGGACATTATCCCGCATTTGCGGAAAGGGGAGAATATCTACCCAAGGATGATGCGAGACAGTCTTTTGCAAGACTGAAGGCGACAGGGCTTTTGGAAAACACGGCACCAGCTCGCCTGAAGAGGTGGATGGGCCAGTCATTCCACTATTGAAGGGCGATACTGCATCGTCATCTACTATTTGCCCAGGAGGTACCCCGAGAATATCAAGAATCTTCTCAAAACCTTGCAGAACATTGAATTGCAGGAGAGATAGGAGATGACTGTTGGATAGTGAGCGGCTCACGTAGCGTGCCAGTTGCAACTCGTAAAACTGAAGGAGTATCGTAGATCTGTTCGTATACCATGGACCAGAGGTGGTCATGCTGTGTGGGTACGTAAGGGACTTATTCACACTGCCTCTGCGAAAGGCCTGCGCCTCATCTCCTGTTTCCATTTGCAACCTATTTTCATTCCGGTTTTCCCGAGGGCCTGCAGTGCCGGCGAGTAGATTCATGTCGGGTGTAGCTTGATCCACTTGAGTCGTCCCTATCGACTTACGATGTGATATTAATGATGCCGACGATGATGGCTCAGTAGTACTGTTATATGGTGATGTAACTGTGGATTGATAAGACTTCTTCTTTCGGGACCGGCAGGCCCTCTGATTCAATCGGTTTTGTAGCTTGCGTCGTGCATCGGGGTTGCTTACTCTGCTCCAGTCATCCTCGACGTCAAAGACGGAGCACTGTCCTTGGAACTCTCGCGAGGAGAGCGATGAAGGATTTCGCGGCATGACGCCCTATATCAGGCACATGGAGCTGTAGTCTGCGAAATTGTGGTACTATCAAGTAATTCCTTCTAGATCCTCCTCTGTATCGCATTCGTTAATAAGCTTACCGCTCTTACAAAGAGGAAATTAGCATTATTATTGCTAGCATGCTATGTAGTAAGATATCTATTAAAGTTCAGTGTCAGAGATCAGAGTGCGTTGGTTCGGCTACTACACATATAATAAATTGCAAGATACATAGAGTCTCCATTCGCCTCTACTCTTGATGACGTATAGTACAAACGTGGACGGGCGGTAAAACTCTTCTCTTAACCGGTCGTTAGCTCTTACAGCTATGCTTGGCCAGGTTCAATTGCGTAAGCAGCATCTCCGCGACTCCAGGTGCTGACTATGCTGGAGATACAGTTTGCAGGGGCTCAACCACAAGCCGCATATTTCTGCTGGAAGGTTTAGTCATCTATAGCGATGGCTCAATCTGAATTATATTGGACTACTACTTGTATTAGTTCGCAGCACTACTAGATCCCGCGATTGTATTAAGCCCGATCATCGTACTCGGCTGAATATTCAGCGGGGCCTACTCGTACTCAAGGAGCCAAATAGCTGCTATATCTCCGTAGGCGAAGCCAAGGCTTTATACCGTAGATTCAATACACGTAGCGTACGTCCAACCTCTATTGCCTCCAACGTGATCAAGCTTGGTATCTCGCGCCCTTTAATCAATCACGGTATATCTCGGCGATGAGTGGTCGCGCTCAAGCTTCATCACCGAATTATGGTCTTTCGCCAAAAGATAGAACGGGGATTATCCGGACGCGAACAGGATGTCGCACCTGCAGGAACCGGAAGGTGAGTTGTTGACCTAGTACTCGTCAACATCCTCATCTTCACCCGATTAGTTAAGCAATAGCTACAGGTAAAATGCGACGAAAGGAAACCTGAGTGCTCTCAGTGTTGTAAAGGCAAGAGGACCTGTACCTGGCCAGGACCTGATGATTACAAGAGAGGAAAATTCCCCAGGAGGCCCAATGCGACTGCGTGCGACTCATGTAAGGAGAAGAAGGTCATTCATCCTGCTTCTGCTCATTAGGCAGTCTCTCTCATTTAATATTTTTGACCCTTATATTATATAGCTCAAATGCGTCGGTGATGTACGTGATGCATGCGAGAAGTGCAGCAATTCAGGAATCGAATGTACCCGCTCTCAGATACCCCTTTCTCCATCGCATGGTAGTGGTGTAACTACTATTTCGGATGATACGGTATTATCACATCCTATAGTTCCTCCTCAGTCTTCCTCTGCAACCATTTTTGATGCAGACCCGGACCTTCCACCTCTCCCCAGTCCATCCCAACAGGCCAGGGAAACCTTCACATCAATAGACTCGGCACCACTGGGGCCTGCAAGATCCGAAGAGTTACCTACAGGCAAAGAGCTTGAGGACTTAGTACAACTTTACTTTGAATCGGTACATCGTGAGTTGTGTATCTCGAAACAAAGAGCACATTGCTGAGTGCCGGCTCCTTTAGACTTCGGCTTTTTCACGTTCATTCACCAGCTGCACTTCAACCGTCTCCTCTCGAAAGGAAAGGCTCCTCGTGAACTGACACTGATAATGATTGCTAGTGCAATGCGGTAAGTTTAATGACTCATCACCCATTCTTCTTTGTCGCTCCCCTTTTTTCAAGATACAGAGTCAAAAGTTGGGCTGATCCGTTTGATGCGCAGGTTCGCTGGTACTGCCTCCCCGGAGAACCTAGCAAGAGCAGATGTCTGGGCAGATACTGCGATTGCAGCTCTTCTTCCGCGTATATATCAAGGATTCGGAGCTATACAACTTATGGTACGTGGGAAAGTTATGCCAGTCATCTATTATAGTTATCAGACGTTTCTTAGCTTGTTGCAATAATGAATATGACTAACGCTGTAGACAGACTCTCTTACTAGCACAGCACTACGATTTGAATCGTGGTAACTTTACGTCAGCCTGGCTTTTGGGAGCCAACTGTGCGAGGTCAGTAGCTGCCAGCACCTACTTGTCTCAACTTTTGTTGTTGGTGACCATAGACATGAGACCTAAACTAAAAGCTCGACTCAGGATGATGCAAATGATGTCCCTGCAAACTTTTGACCGGACTTACCCAGCAAAGTTCGCCTCTTATCTCCGTTTTTCACCCCTTCTTTCCTGCGAAGCCCTTCGCCGTGTAGCGTGGTGCACGTTTTATGTTGATACCATTGTGGATGGTGGACGGTATGGCTTCCATATCGTTGACGAGAAGGCATATCGACTTCAGCTTCCGTGTGATCAAGTCAGCTTTCTAGGTGATGAAGCAGTTGTGACCGAGCCACTTTTTTATAAACCGAACGACCCTGTTAATACTAATACTACTTATCTCGAGCGGGCACCCCTTGACATGTCTGCATATCTACTTCGAACGGCAGCTGCACGGCGTCGAGCTTTGCACTTTGCATTTCGAGCCTCGCATAGAGAACAGACAGTTGAAGAGTTATCGGTCGAACTCGTAGCTTTGGAGGCCGATATGGAAGAGGTGATTGCAGCTTTACCAAAACGATTTCATTTTAATACCGATAACATGTTCCTCCACCGCGAGCGACTCATCACCTTTATACTTCTGCACATCCTGCGTCACAATCTCTTCATCATCATCGGTCCAACCGCCTTACAGATATATCAACGTGATCCCTCTAAGGCAGAACTCATACCCCAGGTACGGCGGAATAGAATCTCGCATGCGCTTCCCATAGCCGGTTTGATTTCAGAAGGGCTCTCGGGGAACATACACTTCGATCCTCAAGTCGGTGTGCAGGCCTATGTTGCCTTAGAGAGTAATATTACCATCACTCATTCTTGTCTACTGATTTCCTCGTCTCTGACCTGAATTCTGTAGTTCTTTTATTTGAACCACGTCGCAGCTGAGATAGATCCATTTATCGATCCTAAATCAAATGAGTTAATGGAAGCGATCCCTCACCTTCTCAATATTATCAGGAATATTGCACAGCGATCTGAGTTTGTGAAACAACTGGTAAGTACGAATAGGAGACATAATGTGTGTAGAGTTGACATTTGACACAGCATATTGAGGCCGTCCATCGGCTCCTACGATGTGATTGTACGCATCTCCTTGACGAGATGGACTTCATCGCATTCCGAAGGTTTGCTTGCCCTTATCTGCTGACTCTGGTTGTATAAGTTAGAAGCCTTGCTTATTTTATTTGTAGTGAATATCGACTTGTTGGGCAAGATGCTGCCGAGTACGATTTCCGCGACTTTCGATGGGCTAAACTTGAGCGTTTACGTCGCGGTGCTAGGTTGTCTACTAATGCCGCGCATGACGAAGCACTGCTTGAGTACAAGGTAGGTGGAGAGACGGCCAGTCCTTCTGCAGCACCCTCCCCGCGGCTCGATGCAATGGATGTTCATTACTTTTACGCGACCTTCACTGCTTCAGTCGCCAACAGCCGCCTCATCCGATACCATGAATTTGCCTGAAACGCAGAGTGTTGAGGGGGGTAGTTTTACAGAGACCGCCCAACCATGGTGGGGACTCCCAGAATCTGATAATGCTGACCAAATATTTTCTCTCGACTGGTCTTGGTTCTTGAATGAATCGGGGCATCCTGGTTATCAGAATGGCGATCCTGAGAGATTTTGGAGCCAACTACAACAAAACTGACGAGCTCAATCGATGTTTTAGATTGGTAGTACTTATCTGACTTACTTCTACTTTTGTTATGGACCAGCTTATATTCTAGGTGCTTTATATGTATAGTAAATCCTATTGTACAAGCTTCTATAGATAATATGAATATGAACACAACTGGGGGCTATCCTCTTATAGACAAGGACTTGGAAGTTCTCCTCCTCTAGCACCCATCCAAGACTTCTGTAATTCTATCTCATCTTCCCACAGTGCAGGAGCTCCATCCATCCCTAGGCCTGGTGCCACGGCTGTCTCTCCCCACACAATTCCACACTCGACTACGTACTCATCCCAACATGCTAATAGCTCCTGTAACTTTTGTGGCTCCTTCTCAGATAAGTCATTCGTTTCTCCGGGGTCCTCTACGACGTTAAATAGCTCCCACCCCTCATCCCCCTCGCCCGCACCTCCTTCAGCTTTAGAGAAGTAAACAATCTTCCAATCTCCTTTACGGAGTGCACCGCGAGCGAAGAGCTCCCAACCAACAGGTTCGGAGGATGAGTGGATAGCCCACATCTCGTCGTCCTCTACTTTCTCATCGCGAGCAAAGAGTGGTACCCACGATTTCCCACGGATTGCATGAACATCTTTGCCACGGAATGTGGTCATCTTACGAAGAGTAGTCTCTTTGCCCAAGGGCAGCGCTTTTCGTTTTTCAGAAGGAGGAGGCATAGATACATTTGCTAATTCAAGAAAGGTAGGAACAAAGTCCATAACGGTTGAGAACGAGCGATTAAACGATCCAGGGGGGATGGAAGGGAGAAAAGTGTTCGTAGGAGGTTTAATAATGCATGGTACAAGGATTCCACCTTGCGAAGGGAAGCATTTGAACAGCCTTGAAGGAGCGGTAGATGCTTGGGCCCAGAGCGGGCCGAGCCTGAAATATAAAGGTCAGAGTGTGTTGTCAATTAAGGAATAGGAACTGTACCAGGTGAATGAATTCCAAGAGCCAATATTGTCGTACGAGTTATCGTAATATTGGTGGATGGCACGCTTGATATTGTCTCCCATGACCGCTGAGAGAGAAGTTAGCTTGTCCATAAGTCTAACATTATACAGGGAGGCGCTTATATTACTTACGAGCAGCCTCCATTCTGCATGTAAAAATAGCGCTGGTTAGCTCAAAGCTGATTGTAGTGAAGATTGCATCACTCACGCGGCACCCTCCGCTCCATTGTCACTCATAAACACGATGAACGTGTTGTCGTATTCTCCCGTCTGTTTCAGGTAATCTACCATTTTCCCCACATTGACGTCGATGGAGTCTACCATACCCGCATATGCCTCCATTGCTCGACTGGAAAGCTTCTTCTCCTCTGGAGTAAGTTCATCCCATTCTCCAACACCTTGTGTAGTTGTCTCAACCTTGTGCGGGATAACAGACTTATCAATGATACCCATATCGGCTAGCCTTTTAAGTCGCTGTTCCCGCAGGGCATACGGGCCATTGTCGTACACTCCTTGGTATCTAAACAATGAATATCAATTTGACTGGGATAAAGTAACCAAGTTGTTTATACCTACTTATCACGCTGGGCTTTAGAGCACTGTAGGGGCCAATGGGGTGCAGTATATGGCAGAAAAGCAAAGAAAGGTTTTGACTTATCATCTTCAGACCGGTCCTTGAAGAACTGGATTAGTCTATCAGTATAATAATCTGTGGAATAGAAGCCGTGGGGATCTTCTGTCTTATTTGGCTGTCTAAGGAACGAAAGTCGCCGTCAGCATAATTAATTTGCAACTCTGCTTTGTGCTAGGCAATAGAAAACATAAATATGGTTAACTTTGGACTCACATTTCAACTTTGCGCCCTTTCTCTGCATGGACTGGCCGGCCACCAACTGGGAATCGTTCTTGTACTGGCTCCCATCCATAATGATTACAGCATCCAGGGAGCATGGCAAATGCCTTTTGGAAGCCACGTTCCCATGGTCCCTAGGAAGCACGTAGGCCCAGGTGCCACTGTTTACAAGTCAGCTCCCATAAAATAGAGTTGCTGGGCGTTTATAGATTGCGCGCTGTGAAAGTGACATGACGCGAAACGAACGGACAAAAAGAATAACTAGCCTTCCCAGACATAACGGTAAAGTAGCCGTTGTCTCCTAAGATCTCCGGCAGAGCTGCCACATCGCTGTTTAGATACCCCTCGTACCCAGCTTTACCCGACCACCGTTTCGCCCCTTGCTCGCTGTTCTTATATTCTATCAACACGCCTAAGCCACCAAGGTGCGCGTCGGTGCCAGTTAGGAGCATCGCACGTGTAGGTGAGCAAGCTGCCGCCGTGTGATGGTTGAGGAGGCGGATACCCTCACCTGCAAGACGGTCAATATTAGGTGTTTGGATCTCAGAACCATAGCAGCCTATATCAGAAAAGCCCTGGGAGCATGATTTTTAGCTGGCGCTCCTTTAGCTGGGATTAAAAGTTGAAGCTCACAAGGTCGTCAGCAAGGATGAACAGGATGTTAGGACGCTTGGGCGTCGCCTTCGGGGCTTCTTCCATATGTAAGAACTATTGCGGAGGCACAGAAGAATTAAAAGATGAGATTTGTTGCAAGAACTGTATAAAGAGTGTGTCTATCTCAGTCTATTTATGGCGTTTCTCTATGAGTAAAAGAAAGGGATATGACCAATAAAGAGGATTGCGAAAGGGGGATAGTTGGGGAGAGCAGGATATATGTAGCGCAAAAGAAAATTAGGATTATTCCTCCAGAGGCTCAATTTATAAATGTATTCCAGAATGGACGCGTTACAAGGGTGATCTAGTGGAGCTTGAGCTACATGGGGGTGGGGATGCTGCTCTCGCTCGGATGCCATGGGGATGGTTCGTGAGAAAGTCGCGGTATTGTTTTGAAGCTGCGACAACGCTCTCTCCGCAAAATCCACCTAGTTTATTCTTCCATTCTAAATAAGAATTTAATTATGTAGTAGTTATCGCTGGCGTTCATTCCCAACTGATCCTCTTCGTCTTTGGATGCTCTGTCGATGATATAGCAGAAAGAGAACCCGCAGCTGACTGTTCATACCCAGCCTGATCCGAGCGAAATGATGCCATTTGGCCTCGCTCGGAAGAAGTACCCCATGGGGATGGCACGGCAGATGGAACTCTTCCACCCAATCCCCAGCATGCCCATCTCTCTTACATGTAGATATTTATACACACGCATATATAAGTCCAGCACGATCCATGATCGACATTTCGATTCATGCATCCTGCATCTGATACAGCGTTGCTACAACCTATCTCACCGCACCTATCTTTCGTTCGATTCAACATAGAGCAACCTTCGGCGGCTTCAGGGCAGCGGCTGGCATCATGACGGATCAACGCTCTGCTTGGTCAATGGCGACCCCAATGCTTCTATTCTCCTGCTTCTGTCTGCTGGTAGGTGACATGCTCTTTGGCTATGATACAGGTAGCTTTGGTGGTATTCTTGCAAACCCCGTAGGTGATCTCCAAACGTGGTGGCTAGCTTAAGCAGCACTGATAATCACGCGCAGGGCTTCGTGAGGCAATTCGGGACATATCACCCTATAACTAAGACCTACGCTATTGATTCGCTCCACACATCGCTCCTATCTTCTCTTCCATTTATTGGAAAGTTTATTGGGTGTCTTCTTGCTGGTCCTGGCATCGAGAAATTTGGCCATCGCATGGTGTTTTTTGCACTCTCCGTCGTCTCATTCATCGGCGTTATTAGTGAGTTAGATCATCTCTAGAGATAGCAATATTGATGAGCTCATCTTCCTGCTCTCTAGTTGAGATAACTGCTGCTGGCTCCGGTCCTGGGACTGGGCGTTTTGCCCAATTTGTCGTTGGCCGCATCATTGTCTATATATCGGTCGGTTTAGTAGAAGTTGATGTGACGTGAGTCGCCTCTTGCATGAGTTACTATTTAAGTGAAACTGACACATCCACCACAAGAACATATCAATCCGAGATTGTACCAGCTCCCTTTCGAGGCCTCGTCGTTGTATCTTTACAGCTCTTTCTCAACGCCGGAAGCGTCATTGCAACGGTTGTCAACAAAGCTTATGCAACCAGAACCGACGGCCTGGGTTGGAAAGTCGTTACTGGTATTCAATTTGTATATCCACTGTGTGAGTAACCACTGCAGCTTTATAGCTTCTGATAGCCGGAGATTTTTAACACAAAAGTTCATAGTGATCATATTATTTACGTTCTTCAATCCAGCTCTCCACGCTGGCTTCTGTCCAAAGATCGTGATGAGGATGCTGTCGCTGCTCTCCGTCGTCTTAGGCCTGAGAGTGATGCTGCTAATGGCAACTGCGCAGCGGAAATTCAGGCTATCAAGGATGCTCTCCAGGAACATGTGCATAAGGCCCCATGGTTTGACCTCGTACGAGGAAGTAATTTTCGTAGAACAATGATTGTGATTGTTTATTATTTCTTCCAACAGGTTAGCACTATCCCTGTACGATACTCAATAGGTCTAACTGCTGGACTATAGACCACTGGCCAAGCCTTTGTCTCTACTTACCAGACAACATTTTATAAGACGAACGGGTTCGCAGATCAAGCTTTTACGTATCCTGTCATCAACAGTTGCCTTAGCTTTCTATCTGTCATCCCGTTAATGTACTTCGTAGATAAAATTGGGTAAGTCAAAGTCAATGCTTCCCTCCTAGTGGACCGATTAAAGGCATAGACTTCAGCTAATGATGTTGTGCAGTCGTCGATATAGTCTCATGATTACCTACTGTTTGCAGGCCTTCTGGATCTTTTTACTGGCCGGCCTCGGTGGCATGCGACATAAAACAGTCGCCGACAAAAATACAATCGTGGCGGCTTTCATGCTTTACTCCTTTTCTTACAATGTAAGTTCTCATACATTTATATTTCCATAATATCTTATAGTGCATTTTTTAACAAGTCCTCTTCCCTGCCTAGATGGGTGGTGCTTCTATACCCTATCTTCTTGGCACTGAAATACCCAACGCTGCTGTCCGTGAAAAGACGCAGAGTCTAGGGGCTGCATGGAATGTTGTCTGGGCTTTCGCGACCAATTTCGTCATTCCATATATGATCAATAGTATTCACTTCGGCGTTGGGTGGGTATTCGGTGGCATCTCACTCGTAGCACTTGTATTCACCTTTCTCTTTCTCCCAGAAACCAAGGTAAGGTCTACACATCTATCCATTATGAATGACAAGTTGACATAGGAAATCCCCCACAGGGTCGGGCACTTGAAGAGATCGACGCTATATTTGCAGTTGCTTACAATCCCTTCCGTCCTGCAAAGATTCATTTCACGGACGCCGAGCGCCATGTTGGCCAGCTTGAAGGAGAGAAAGATACCGCAAGATCTATCTCGGACAATAATGACCATTTTATTCATGACGGCAAGCAGCAAGTTGTCCACGAAGCGTAAATGTATATCCAAGAGAAGAAATATAGGTGGCATTTTCCTATAATATATATGTACAACTGCTCCACCTGTGTACACGTAATCAATTAGTAGTTACAATGACCACAGTGATCAGAGCTTCCTCAAACTTTAATGGCAATAATAAATATTAGCAAGTATTCATAATGTTCTAGAATAATGCAAATGCAACTGGTTATAGAATGCGAAAGATTTTCGGAATAATATAGAGAGTTATCTTAAGCAATAGCCGGTCGTGAACCGGATTCTGGTGCCCCGCCGGGTTGCAGTGCATCACGCCTTCCGTCCGAATTTTGAATCCTTTCTTAGCTAGGATATACTCAAACGAACTAGTAATTGATCCGTAAACAGCTAATGCAGACGAATTGACTTAATTTAGGAATACGAAATTGTTGGAATGAGGTGGGGTTGCTTCTCAATATGTTCATGTATCCGGTGGATGTTGCGATGAAGCAACATGGCCCTTTCGATATGGCTCTTCAAAACCATGGCAGCATTTGTGCACCTGTTAATTAAAGCGCTGTAACATGATATAATTAAAGGGGGTATGAAAGTATGATCAGCTAGTCTAATAATACCATTTCTATTCGCTATTTTCTCGAACGCAAGCCGCCTTAACCCGTCTGTTCTTCGTTTCCCGCCTAAATCCAGGCGCTTGGCATCACTCCCAGGGTCAACTACACACCCCAAAGATTGTCCTGAGCAGCCCTTTCACTCATCTGAGTGAACAGATTCATTAGTTGGAACTTTGTCAACTGAGCATTACGACAATACCATAAGCGGACTGCACTTTCGCCCACCGCCTTACAAAAATATAATTACGAAATATCCCAATTTCGGTTGATGAAATCTAGAAGTCTATCAAAATGCGGCTTCGGTACATACTAGGGACCTCGGTACCGATTTGGCTGGCAATATGGTGGTTGCTGACCATCGCCATGCCAAGACTATAATCAACATTTTCTTGTCCGGATTCGTGGGGATGTTTACGTTGGAATATCTGGCAAGAACACGGACATTATCATCCGGAATACGTCGTTTAGAAGCGGACGTAGTGAAGACTTTTCCAAACGAGAAGAAAAGGCTGGAATGGTTCAGAAAGCAAATAGAAGAATTGGAAGCTGAAGTCGGAAAGTATGATGGGGAGGCTGTAGTCGATATCACGGAAGCCTGACTCTGAATTTGTATGCGAACAATTTCTAATTCTAATTGTACACACCTACTCATTCTTTCAAATACTTATCAAAGGAAATAGACAAAGAGGATACTGATTTTGAGTATACACAGGATGCTCAAAGATCAAAATTGAACAGGTGTCTGCTTATCAGAAAAGACTTCATCTATACAGAGCTTTAGTTAGAGCTTATTCAGTGGACTCATAATCGTGTCTTACAAACAGTATGTCGCATAGCATACTAACCTTAGATCCAAGCATTGACCATAAAGTGGGATAAATGACTCTATTTGTTAGGATAGAGCGATCATGATTAGGAGGGCTATGGATGGACAGAAAGGAGTATATCGATATTCTGCGAATAAACTAAGCCGTAATGACGACGCCACGGAGCTACTAGTACGTATTTCTAATATGAGTTATCCTTCCATAGAATGCGGGAAACCGACGCAGATTCATAGCTCTGGTTTATTCTCTGTCGCCATTTCAATTCCTTTTGGTTTTACATCTTGCCATAAACTCGAGGGCAGATCTGAGTTATCGACATCATATATATGTGGCAGTGTAGTTGGAAGGTTTTCGGTCCTCAGTTCTGGAAACTTCTCTCTGACAGTTCTCAGTAAGATGTTATACCATATTTTATACCCTTCCCCAGTAAAGTGTACACCATCGCTAAGTAGATCCCTTAAGCTTCCATCTCCCGTATTTCTCTTTCCAGATGTGATATCTTCTTCCAGCCACCCTTTAGCCTTTGCAAATGCATGCCATAAGTCAATAAACGGGACTTCTAAGCGTTTTGCAAGATTTTCGGCTGTTTTAGAAAACTCGAGATTCCTCACGGTGTTCTTGTCTTCGATACCTTGACCCGCATCGATAAGACTAGGCCCAACAACAATCAGAGGGATATTCCGTGCTTGTATCATCTTAATTACATGCTCCAAATTCTGTGCATATCTCTCCAATGATAAACAACCATCGCTGGCATCGTTAGTTCCAAAGAAAACAGTGATAAGTCTGATATTTGATCCGCCCGCCTCTTCGGCATCTAAAGTTGGCCCAATAATGCAGCGAGCGTGTTCAGTTGTATAGCCACCATAACCCCGAGCTACAACCTGTAGCTTGCGGAAGTATTCATGCTGGAGAGCAGGTGCTAAGTTGAAACCAAATTCCTGATTGTAAGACATCTCCGTAATAGAATCACCGAAGAGCAGAATTTTGTCTACGGTGACTTTCTTTACTTCAGCTGGGTTCGATGCTGGCATTTTGACTCGCCTAACCTGTTTTTCCCTTCTGGCTTAATACTTCTGAATAGA
The DNA here is from genome assembly GCA_021399445.1 of Xylogone sp. PMI_703. NCBI lineage: Eukaryota > Fungi > Ascomycota > Leotiomycetes > Xylogone > Xylogone sp. PMI_703. The sequence goes on from JAJTUQ010000003.1 coordinate 463,678, forward strand.
ATAAAATGCCGTATATGCCCTGTCTTTTAAGAAAGGCTGTAGTGGTGACACTGTGAGGCTGCGACGGAGGATGATGTGAAGAGGCTTGGTTGTGCTAAGACGTATTGTCTCAACAATGTCACCCAGACTGATGTCGCTGAGATGTTTTGGCCACCCTACGTGACTTTTAAGTGTGAAGCTACAAAACGGAACGAGTGCGCCTGGAAGAAATCTCTACATGCGGGGCTCTATCAACCCGTCGGACGCAGCAAACGTGGGTTCGGAAGGTACTACCGTGGCTAATAAAGATATGTCTTTTTTCCTTCTTGGATACTTATCGGATCACAAGTGCCCAAATCTAGTTCAATATCAGAATCAACAGGAAGGCCAATATTTCACGTAGATATTAGGGTTGGTGGCAGCTCAGGAATTCTGACGGGATTCCACCCCACCGGAGAGATTATCGGTCTCTTCCGTTAAGATATCAACGTGCCACTTCTCATACAATGAATGGTTTGCTTTTCACCCCGAGAATCCCACCGCACTTATCTAATGAGTATTTTACAAAATGGCGGATATTTGAGCAATCTGGAGATCTTTCATTGGAGTACCTGGGCGGGGCTCTTGAACGTGACTACAAAAGAACATACCTGCCCCTTCGTCCTAATCTCTCCACGATCTAATGAACCAACAAGATCGATTTATTTACCTGTCTATTTTGAGTTCACTCCCTACTAGTGCAGGAGGATGCAAGTGTTCATATTCTTCAACAAATAAATAGGTTGCTCAAATATGCGGTCAGTGGAATATCTGCTTGCGACTGTGGCCTCGATATGAGAAGACATACTGGTATCCCGATGGCTCATTCTGGAAATCAGCCAGGGGCCTAGAGATTTCAAATAGCCCTAATGTTTGAGTAATTATTCATTTAGAGTGGTTTTGGTTTTCTATACATTTTGGAATTGAGTAGAGATATCTAATATAGCTTTGCTCATATATCCACTAGGGTTTACATCAAATGATAATGGGAGATACACTTTTGAGTGGCTACAACCTGCAGGAGCTGCGTGCTCGCCGAATTCTCACCGATAGATGGTGCTGGTTGTTATCCCAGAGCAGGTTAATAATGTTTAATAATGCTCATTTATTATAACCATTTTGATGCTTCAGACCAGATCGACATTGTCATGGAATCGTTACTGGCATTAGAATACGAGGCTTCTATGCTCTCCATTCTATCCTTCTGGAACCTCGTGTTCCTATTTGAAGTCCCAAGGCGGCTTCTACCCTAGCCCAGGTGACACCCACGGTAGCGCCAGCAAGAAGTGCACCAATTAAAATAGTAGTCTTCGTGTATGATTTACTCATACCAACAGACTCACTGCCACCCCTAATTAAGACACCCGCCACCGGCGTCCCTATGAGAGATGTGATACCTCGAACCCCATATAAAAATCCATTCACACTTGTATAGTGCTGTACGCCAAATAGCTCCACCAGCACTGTTGGTAGTAAGCTAATATAAGCTCCAGCGAAGACACCATAAAGTATCGTGAAGGTGACAAAAAGAGTCCTTCCCTTCCTGTCTCCACCGGACAGGCATGATGGTAGCCAAAGACCAAAGGCAATGGCCGCACTAACAAACGTGCAGAAAAGTAGCGCATTCATACGGCCAACCCTATCGGCAACAAATCCAACGATCACTTTGCCAATCGCTGAAGCAGCGTTGCTAAGAGCAATAAGGATCGCTCCCGTTGCCGCAGAATAGCCTAAAGTGCGGGCATAAGATGAAAAGAAGTAAACAGGAGCATAATACGCCGCTCCTTGCAGCCCGGCCGAGATACACTGGGCGATAAACTTCCTCGATCGTGCTACTCGCCAATTGATAAGGGGGACAAAAAAGCGAGACCGAGTGGCTTGCTGCTCAACGCGGTTGCGCCGCTCTGTCTCGGGTTCCCACCTCAGCATTGTCGATGATAGGGCTATGAGAAGGAATGAAACAGCGCCTGTAAAACGGAGAGTGTTGCGGAAGCCAATACTCGCATTCAAAGCCCGCAGGGTTGGAGCCCACGCGACACCACCAACGCCCGTTCCCGAAGTAACAATCCCAACTGCGAGGCCCCGATGCTTGTTAAACCACCCAGGGCTCACGGTAACAGCAGGTATGTATGTCAAGCATGTTCCCACACCCAACAAGATGCCTTGGGTTAGCATGAACTGCCACAATTTCTGGCTGAAAGATGCCAGCACGTTGGCAAGAGCGAATATTAACCCACCAACGAGATTGATAGTTCGTGGTGAGTATGACTTACACCAAGCTGAAGCCAGAGGTGCCCCAAGTGACATCAATGAGACAGCCAGAGTCCCGATTAGGCCGATTCTAGCTGGCGATGCGCCAGTAAAGGGATTGGGATCATGGGCGATGGACATAGATTCGTAGAGCTCCTGGTAGACACCAAATGCAAAGTTCAGGCCGCAGGTGGTGAACATTGCAAGGAAAGCAGCGAGAACTACCAGGACTGAGTTTCTACAAAGCTCGCCATAGACGATTAGTTTGGAAAGTCATGTCAAAGGCGAAGATAGGTAAAATGAAGAGAAACACGTACATTTTCCTCATTTTGGGGGACAACGAGTCAGGCTGAGGAGTCTCATCCTCAACTGCCATCTGTGCCATCTGCGGACTCTCGGTGCCGCGATCCTCAACCACGTTATTGACGGTGGTGTCCACAGATTCGGTACTATGAGAATGCGACATACTGCACTCATATCCGTGAAAGACCTGTGCGAGGTGTTTGAGCTCTCATCGGATGAGATAAGACACAGCTTATGAGAGGCGAAGTAGCTTGTAACGAGTCATTATTTAACTCACTCGATGCAAGAGTCACCGTTGGACGCGTCGGGTCCAATGGACGCAGGTGACTTCGCTGGATTCCGGCTTTCGGCTACTTGGGTTCAGGGCTGCTTTTACAACTGACTAATACTTGCTACTTCATCCCAGTCGCAGCAAGAAAGCCTCACCTCCAGCTACCAAAATCCCATCACCATGATCTTCTATAATAATACTGTTGGTATCGCAGTCGAGACTAGTTGCATACTCAGTCTAGTTGCGTACTCTACTCACTGCCCATATATAGAACTTCAGATGCTTGATCTAACCAACTATCACATCACGGCCTCCAACCCCTTTTCGCTCCCTGCTATTGCAGGGTAAACTGAAACTCGTCTATGTACATAAGTCCTAATAATGACGTTTGTGAATGGGTTTGTAAGAGAGCTCGCCAGCGATGATGCGGAGTTTTTGTAGATACGGTATCTGTCTGTCAGCACTACGAGCCTGGCGAGTCCACTATTCTGCATCTTAGCATAATCCCGATCATTAAAGCCGGGCACCTGCAGGTCCGCCACAGCCGTAATCTACCCAATACTATAATGTGGAGCTCCTGTCTACTCTTTGAACCGTCTTCAGGCACACAGTCGAAGTCATTAACACCCTTTGCTTATCAAATGCTCTGGACTCTCCTCCCATCTCCGTGCTCTTGCATACCCAATAAGCTGATCCACGTTAATTCTAGTAGCATATATAATCTACCCACCACAGGTCTTCTTCATCATGCCTCGAACATTGAGACCCCAAGGTAAAATCTTTATTAAAATACGGCACTAGAATTGTACTCCTCCTATCTTCCAACATGATGCCTAGTCACACAGCTGTACTATTTTTATTCTTCTTCATCTTCGCAAGTTGTCTCTCGGCAGCTTCGACTTCAACAACAACTGACTTCACCTTCAGCCATGTTGGACTCTCGGTAGCTGACCTCGCTGTGGAGACGCAGTTTTACAGAGACGTCATGGGATTCAATCAGGTTGTGTCCAATTACACCGTGCAGGAGCCTGAGTTAACCCACATTACCCATCTGAGAAATGAAAATGGCTTCTTGTTGGAATTAATCAACAACCCCAAGTCCACCCGGGTGGAGAATATCACGAATCCGGTTGAGGGAAGCAGGTTCCAGGGCTATTTCCACTTGGCGCTAACCGTTGTCGACCTGGATGCCACATTTGATTATCTCTCGCAACCAGGAACTGGGGCAAGCGTTATATCTACTCCGGCCACGGATACATCTCCTGATAATGCAGGAGGTAGATTTGCATATTTTGCAGACCCTGAGGGCAATCTGATGGAGCTCATTCAACTTGTAGCTCCAGCGCACCGCTATTTTGAGAAAACACCACCTTCATATTAGGACCCACATACCAAGTCGAACGAGTCCTAAACTTCAGCTGGATTGGGTTGTGTGTAGATAACGTGGTCCGTATTGGCGCGCCTTAAACTTCTTCGGCAGGGAAAAAGAACTCAAAAGGTGTGATTAGAGTGGATTTTCAGTGGCATAGCATCTATCAATAGAATTTGCAACCCTTTCTACTATTGTATTGTAGATGGAATACCGGTCCGATCGATACAAGGAATATTGCCTTCATTTATGGTTTTCTGTAAGATCATCCTTTACTGCTTCACAGTATTCGTGACACAAATATAGAGACACTCAACACTATTCAGCTTTGATATATTATATACACACACAATTAATAGAAGTGTGGTCCACAATTTTAATGGTTGTCCATCCTCTCACCGGTGATATACGAAGCTTCAATGTGTGCCTTTAAAGTATTATACTACACTCTCATAAGCTGAGACTCTTTTAAACGAACGATCAATTTTGGAATGGCTGCTATTGCGATAAATTTGAGATATGAATTGTTACCTCGAGTCTCTAAATGTGCATGCATCTCCCCTGTCTCCCCGCTAAGTCTCCCAATCTAAATTCGGTGACAAAATTTCGGATGCACCCCCTCCGAATACCAACATATAACGTCACTGGCTACTTTTAAACTCAAAATACCTTCATTTATCACCCCCCCAACGTCAAAATTGGAAAATCAAGAAATATGTTCGTAAACGTTCTGGTCTCTGTCCTTTCCATGCAAGTTATAAGCGCAGAGTCCACCACATTAAATGTTTTAGCCATAGCAAAGCAGATGGTCGGCCTAGCTAGATCATCATGGGAATTTGGAACTGCTGCTGAAGCTCTTCTTGAACTTCACAATCCCTCTTTAAGTGTCTTTGGCGCTACCCCATTTGTGTGTCCTGCACCTTCTATTGAGGCATTGAAATATGCCTCTCAATACATATACCTAGACCACGAAGCATTAATCCCAGGAGATGGCTCCTCCTCTGATCCAGCATCGCTTGGAGTTTTTGCCATCATGTTAAGTCATAGTGACTCTCGATATGCAGTAGCCTCTAAAAATCAAGCTACAACTCTGCTCACAAAGATACCAAGGTGGTGGAATGGTGCCATTAGTCATAGAGTGAACTCTGCTGCTCTCTGGTATTTAGAATCCTCGTGAGTGTAGATATATGGCTAACATATATTATTGATAGGGCAGACTTCATATATATGGGTCCGCCATTCTTGGCATATTACGCAGCGTCATCTAATGATCCTGCCTTACTCGAAGACGTTGTATCCCAGTGCGGCCTGTACCGTGACGTCCTCCAGAAAACTGATGGCCTCATTTGGGATCATATAGCAGCAAATGATAGCTCAAAGGATTACGCTCCATGGTCGACAAGTAACGGATGGGCTGCAGCTGGTATGACTCGGGTACTCGCTACCGTCCTAAAAACAGGCATGCTACTTCCGCCGACGAAAAGCAGGCTTGCGGCAAAATTGGAATGCTGGATCCAAGAAATAATTGATGGGGCAGTGGGATCGAAGGCAGGTAATCCAAAAGACAACAGTAATTGGTCCATTGTCTAACAGCTTAATGCTTGTTACAGCGTGGCCCACCGGGTTTGCTCCATAATTATCTTGACGACGAAAGCACTCTCGCCGAAACGTCTGGAACAGCTCTGTTAGCAGCAGTGGTCTACCGAATGGCAGTTATAGCACCAGAGGTCTTTAATGAGCAATACATTTCCTGGGCAGACCATAGCCGCGCCGTGATTGCAAAACATGTCAATACGGAGGGTATCATTGCTCCTGCAGTGAAACCAACAACACACAAAAGCAATATTCCTTATACGGCTGGCAGCCCAGAAGGCCAAGCATTCGCTGTCATGCTATACTCAGCACATCGAGATTGCGTAGCCGCAGCTGTCTGTAGTAGTTAAATGTCACGTTTTCTGAAGTATTCAAGAGATTCTTACCTTCTATATAATACATATATTCACAGTGCATAATACTATTACTTGCGTAGGGTACCATGTAGCTTTCATTGATTATACTCAATCATAAACTTCGAATATATCGTATGCAGTGATTTTGACAGACGCCTCACCAGGAAACTTGATAACAGTAGTAGAAGAACCTGTACGCGTTATTAGTCTCAATCTACTAAGAAACAGAATCCCACTAGTTAAACCTTCGATTATATTTATCCGAATCTAACTCATTACTCACTTTAATAACTCAATTTCTATCTAGTATTAAATTTCAACACTTCTCACTGAATGGATTTGCTGCGGTACCCAAGTATTGGTATAGTAGGTCAATCTGTTCCATTTTGTCAATTATTTTACCATATTTGCAGACGTAGCTCTCCTAGAACTTAGAATCTGCAGATATTCTTCTATACAATCATCCACAGTGTATACTATTCAATATATCCGCGCTACAGAGGAAATTTAGATAATTGTGCACCAAAACTTTACGCCTCGCATTCAGGAGTTCTAGTGAATCAGCCAAAGAGCTCCAGAATCTCTCCGACTCGGTGTTTCTAAACAGCTAGGATTGCCCTCTGGTTCTAGCTCTACAAATGACTTACCTGAAGATGAGTTCGAAATGAGATGGAATACTCTGTCAAGAAGATAGGTTGCATGTGGATTCAATTCACCTATAAATGTAGCTGTGGCGTTTGGCGACGGTAAAAAATAAATGCTATATACAGTAATATCTCTGAATGAGAGAGGTTCTATATCCTACAAGTGCCTGCATGGAGGAGTCAAATCAACGTTAGACTTGATATTATAAATTATAAAATTATAACTAGAATTAACTCTGGAAGCGTATATTCGACAGTTACAAGAAGAAAACTACAGTTCCATGACCTTACATTTCAATCACATTTTCACTAGAGCTGGAAGGCTAGTGTCAGAAGCATTGAAATACAACTACGTACACCAATGCAGACTTGATAGGAATAACTTTATTTAATGTAGAGGAAAGTTATAGCTACAACTTCAATTGCCATTTTACTGTGCACATCTCAGCTATGTACGAATTGTGTGGAGATGAATGGGGATACCCCATCGAGTGAAATTTCCAATTACCTTTATTCTTCGCCACATACGTATAGCTGAAAACTTAACCAACTACATATATATTTCATCTACTGTACAATAGAAAGGTTCCTAAACCACATCGTCAGAGTATACAATAGTACGACTCGTGACGCATATCACTCTCGTAGGGGCCAAGAAGCAATAAATCGCCACTTGGGATAGCTAGATTACGGAGATTTGACGGGAGAATAAGGTCAGCTATATAGGTTTCTATTACAAGATATATGTTATTCTTATAAAGTGTTCAACATTACGAAGTACTAGATCTCCGTATAGGATTTCGATATGAGTTGAAAGTTATTCTTGTATATATTAGAGATCGGGGCGCTATGGGAACAATTGGCAGTATGCCTATTGGCAATATATGGTACTGGCCGAAATAACTTCTCAGCCTGAGGTATAGATTGATATCCAAGTCTCAAGAATCCTAGTGGAGGCAATCTTTGAAGTGGACATGGACGATCAGAATGATTTGTAACATGATTAGGGTTCCCATACTAACAACGACAGCTGAATGATTGTCCTCAATGACATTCTATTTTCTGGTGAATTTTAAGAGCTATCTCGTTAGTTTATAGACCATGCGTACCGTATCCCCGGATTTGTCTCCGCATTACACAATGACAGGTTCAATTTCCCCAGCATGCTGCCAGGTAGGTAGACTAGATCACAGGTTCAGTTGTGTACATGTCCATTTCTGTAGCTAGTCCAATATCTATTCCAGAAGGTTGCTACGGAAATATTCCAATAGATAACCCACTTGATATTATTATATTAAGATGACAACTGTGACTTTGACAGCAAAACTTAGCTGACGTTGCAGAATACTCTGCATACCTTACACATGTCGTCGAGCCCGATGAGGTAACGATACGTCTTGAAGCCCATTTTTCTAAACTTGATTGGATTATTAGTTTAATGAGGTCAACCGTATAAGCTAAGCGCGCACTTCGAGTGACGTGTAGTACCGTACTGTAAAGAAGATGCATATCTACCCGGTGATTTGCTCTGCAATGTTGTTACTCACGGCACTCCCGCCAAGGCGCCGCACTGTGGCTGAGGGAACCAACACGCAAATATTATGTAATGCGGCGAGGAAACCGGAAGCATTAAGCGAGGCTAATTACAGCCTCATCCAATTATGTGCGAGACAGCCTCGCCAAAACTTGCATCGTCTTGTGTAATATCTACTCTCTGGGGAAGCTGGAACTTCAAGGTATCATACTGCGTCAGGAGTAATTAATACCGTAGCATTGACAACCACGGCTTTCTTTTCAATAGACTGAAAAATAACAAAATATAAACAACTATACTTGCTGATTTCAAGCCACAAATCTGAATCGATACATACTGCTCGTAAAACCATTCAATTGAAATCTGTACCATGCATTGGCCCAAATATCTTCCTTGGTACCGAATGTATGTTGTGCAGGATTCATTAACGAAGATCTCCACCTCTCTCCAGGTTGTAAACAAAATTAAAGACACAGGATCCCTGGCAAGCTGTGAATCAGAAAAAGCAGTGTGATGTCAGGTTGCCGGCTTGACAGAGAGATAGCGTTCTAGATCTGCCTCGAGAATGAATATAAATACATGCCTTTCAGTCCCCCATGAATCCATCTCATCCATCACTCACAGACAATCCATTCAATCCATCCAATAAATCCAATCATCACATTCAAGACACAAATCATCACTATCAATCATTCAAAATGAAGTTCTTTACCGTCGCCGCCATCTTCGTGGGTGCTGCCATGGCCGTCCCAACCACACCTCCCGCTGCGGGATGGACTGCCTGCCAAACCGGCAACCAGAACTCCCCAGTGTGTTGCGCGGTTGATGTTCTCAAAGTCGCCGACTTGGACTGCGAGCCGAGTAGGTGTCAACACTTCCTCCATTCGGATCAATAGTTAATTAACTGGTGCCATAGCTCCCCAAATCCCCACTTCACCAGATGATTTCCAAAAGCAGTGCCAGACTGTTGGGAAGGAGGCCCGTTGCTGCACACTTGCTCTCGTCAGTTCATCCATGTTTTCCTAGAGAGAGAAATGAAAGCAACTAACCAAGTAAAAACAGCTTGGACAAGGAATCGGCTGTGACGACCCAGCCGGTATTAACTAGCTACCAATCCTTGGTATTGTGCCCCTTGGTCATATGTGCATTGTATTGGTTTCAATCTTTCACTAGCATATAATGCTGCAAGGTTGGAGCATCCAATCCACGGCAGTTCTGGAAGCGGCCATACTGCCCTGGCACGAGTCATGTTTCGACGAGAAGTTTATGAGCGGCATATGTTGTGTTTTCTTTCGTGTTTATAACATTTCCAATCATTTAACAGATATGGGCACAATAAATTCTGTTTGACTTGATCTTGCCTTTGCAGTCAATGTGAAGACTTGCCCTATAGCTCTTCCGGTTCTATGCCAGTATCCTCTGTCCGACGTATATTATAGAGTCCACACATGATAGTTCACACCATACGTAACTGTATTCGATCAAGGTTCTGCCAACATAGCAGTTCCTAGTCTTCAGATCTGGCTTTGTCCTCACGCGACAAAAACACTTAATCCGTAGCAGTCCTGGATGATAGTCAGCTCCCTGTCTTTTGGAGTCCAAGGTCTCGGTATAAGGTTGAGACCTGATGGGCGATACACTCTAGTACTAAAATAACTAACTTACTTTGCTGTGCCTACGATAGTTGGCTTACCCAGGTATAGCCACACACCAAGGTCAACAGCTCATATATAAGCACCAGTAAATAAACTGGCATAGTTATATCAAACAGAGATCCACGGTGGACACGTAACATTAACATGGAATATCTCGAAGTAGTAGAGGCCAAAGAGATAGCAAGAGCCAAGCAAGTGGAAAAGTCCATAGTAAGATATCCGAAAGTAAAACATAAAACGAGCTAGGTATATTGAAAACCTACTTTGGAAGAAAGCGAATGTATACATATGCAAAAACCCTTGTTTCTACTTTTCAGGCCAAACACCCACCCAATGAAGTGTCAACAGACGTGGTATCCGTTATAATCCCAAACCAAATGCGTCAAACCCCCTGTTTAAATGCCGATTTTAAATTGATATCACGGGTATACATAAAGAAAACACAATAAATTTTTGGATAATCATCGTTTAGCCGAAAGGAAACATAGTTGTCGGGTATACATTTGCATCCATCCGAAGGCTGGGCTGAATCATCTCCATATCAAAGGACTGATCCCACCATACCTCGCCCTCATCCCTATTGACTGGCACATTCGTTGTGAAGTTGTTGTAGAGATACCCAATCTGCGCTTGCATCTCCGAGAAGTACTCTTGTCCCGGAGGAGGTTGTCTGCGAAGAGTGTCCTCGGTTGGCCCTGGAGTGATCCTCCCATATTCATTATGGTGTACGCCTTGAATATTTGCAAGATTATATGGTTGGTCTATTGAAGGGTTCATGAGAGGCTGCGATGGATAAGTTTCGTGGGGGGTAGGATAGTGCTGATATGTATTCGGCGTGCTCATTCCGGGAGTGTGTATCGAGTGCGGTGGTGAATCCCTCGGATCTACAATGATAGTGTCTCCCGTTGGTGCATTTATCCTAGACTCTAGTCGCCTTCCTACGGCTACATCATTAATGTTTGACCCGTGGCGGCCCATGCTTGGTCGGCTTTTATGTTGGGTACTTTTTACTTCCTCGTCTGTGATGTAGGTATAGATCTGGGGCGATATGCCACCTTTGGGGGTGCCTTTATCTAAGATTATCTTTTCGATATCGATAGTCTCATCCTCATTACCTTTTGGCATAGACCAGTTAGTTCGCGCACTACACAGTGTGCCAATATGAACACCTTGTGTAGAGAATAGGGAACTTAGATTATCCCACTTGTCAAGACAGTTAGTAACACTGCATATACTCCGGAAGTAAAATCTGTATAGCAATAGCATTCTTACCTGGTCCTGAAGCGTGGTCCAATATTTTTTAAGCTCGTGTAAAATAAAAAGCGCCGCTTTGAAACGACCGATATTCTGCGACTTGAATTTGCGCTGAGAAACAAGAGACTTGAAGTGGATAGCAGCAGCTACAAACATTGCGTAGCCGGTAATGCTTGGTAGCCGTGACACATCTAGGCGCGCGCCCATGAATACGGTGGCCATGTCCAGCAGGATCATTGCGTGTCTAATGGAGTCTTGCACAGAGAGACTAACGATTCGCTTCGAGATCTTGGCAGAGTTGGGCATGTCGGAAAACAAGGGAACGATAGAAGAGTGCAACGTGCATGCACAGAGATGATAGAGGTTGTGTAGAGAGAATAGTTTGTATGGATCGCCGTTCTGAGAGGGCGATAAATTCGAGTTGATATATTGTAGATGGGGGTGAAGATTATCGAAGACAGAGTTGAGACGTCGATCTAGGTCGAAGAACTGCGGCAGTTTTTGCGCGGACACGGTTGGTTGGTTATTTTCGTCTTTGAGCTTAATGAAATGTTGAATTTCCCACCTTAAGAGATATTAGCTAGGTTCACAAAGCTTCCGGGGTGAATTAAGAGTAGATACCATAAGCCATATAGCTTTAAAAATTCAGCCATGATAGATGGTTCACGTTGGTGCTCCGGAACAGAGGATGTCGCAGATACAACCTCTCCGGTTCCATCGAAATATCCATGAGAGATGGGGTTCCCGGCAGCCCACGATATCTCATCTGATGGAAACCGAAGCCCAACCGCCTCCTTCCACGGATCCGACTTGAAACATGCGTTCGTCTGGCTAATACAAGAGGTTGCCCAGCAGGACCAGAAGCATCGCTTTTTCAATTCATCCGTTATGCTGGACGCGCCTGCCTGATTCCCGTGGTCGCTGTGCTCATGGAAAGCTAAAAGTCGCGCTACCTTATAGGCAGTATCTACATGAGATTGTGAGTAAGCAATTGATTGGATCTTCTGTTCAGCTGGGGCTGAGTCGCACTCACGAGCATGCACGTGAGTCCTGTCCGTCCTTCCAGCTGCAAACCAGTACAGAGCCAAGTTCTGGCATGCCTGGATCGTTTCCAGACGGGGAACATCAGCTTGCATCAGGACTCTCTGACTTCCCATGGTTGCCCATTCGTGACCTTGGATGGTAAGGTTCCCCAGAGACGCGGCAAACGCTTCAAGTCCACTATCATTGCCATCTTCAACAGGTTTATGAGATGGATGAAGGAATCTATAAGCACAATAAGCCTGCGATACTGCTAGATTTTAGATTCGGGATGAAGTATACATGGATGCGAGGGCGAAGATGCTCAAGGCCACAAAATCCGGGACCTTGTTGGCAGCATAGTCGGCGAGAAAGGTTCTCTTGTGGAAAAGTAGCGAGGCATTGTACAGGCGGGCGAAATACACCTCGAAGAGAAATGCTGCAATCTCAGGTGGCGGTATTGGAAACGTGGAGGCATCTGGAGAGGTTTCTGATAGACAGGATGTTTGGTGTTCAGCGTGCACGCTCAAATCAGCCGGCGCTGCCGCTGCTCTGGACAGCGGTTGGTGTTGGCCATGACCAGATGTTGAGTAATCAATGGTCCAGCCTTTGTCATTGGACGGCGCCTTCTGCTGTCGTGAGTGCTTTGCCGCAAGCACGAAGCCTTGTTCAGCTCTGGAGCTGGCATTTCGTAGTCTCTGAGCTGCAAGAAGCTTCCTGTCTGGAGGTGGTGGATACTGGCAAATGGCGGACACACCCTGACACCTCTTACATATGGGCTGGTCCCGTGAACATTTCAACTGCAACACGATCAATGATCAATACATATTCTTGACAATACTAGCTCCAGGTAAGTGGAGATATTAAGGGCGCCTCGATGGCTATCGATTGCCCTCAAGGATCCTTGATTGCCCATCTACCCATTGCACATCCACCCAGGGCGAAAGAGCCCATTTTCCCTTTTGGTGCGTAAAGAGGTAACAGAACTTCTAATCAATTTCCACTCACCTTTTGCTTGCGGCAGCGTCGACACGCCGTCGATGCAGGAAGGTCCCGAATTCTCGATCTGGCACCATGCGATCTATCGGAGTCGTGGAGCGGCGTCGAAGGGTCCGTCGTGGTATCGCCGTTATCAGACATCGAAGTTCTTGCTTTTCGTGTCGTTTGTTGGAAAAAGTTCTTTCTTTCTCGGACCGTTAGCCTGTGGAAGCATACCAGTACAGGTTACTCAACAGCAGCCAGCACCGAACCTGCCATCATTCGGTGCGAAGAGCAAAACTTTAATTCTTTCAGATCGCAGGCGTCATGGAGCAAAACCCGCCTGGCTGGATTGCTGCGGTCTAAAGGGTCAAGGTTCCTTAGGTCGCCGAGCCCCAAGTGCTGGGAAGGACCCATCCGACGTTCGGGCCGAGCGTCCCCTGCTCGCGTAGGGCGACGCGCCGAATTGGGTTAGCCGCTACTCTATCTCAACCCACAGCAACCGTTATGGTAGTTCGGCCCGACCGACTTCCTAACACGGGCATAGGGAGACTGTAGACGTGAAGCTGCAAAGATTCCTTCGTGCTCCTGCTGGAAATAACTACCACATAACAGCAGCCATGCTGATACTGCTTCATACGCAATTGCATCCTGCCAAGAGCCTCTCGACGTCTGGGGAAGTATCCTTCTTCAACGTTTCACGGCTATCGAGTTCTTGTGCCGAGGGATACGATATACCCCATGGGGTAGAAAGGGCGTTATTGTCGTGACACCTCGATCTTATATTTGTCCCCGGAAGGCCGTCGTTCTCCAGCTTGAGATCTCTGCTTGCGAGCCCGTTAGTATATGATTGATTGACATCTGCAGCACCGGACCCATCTAGACAGGCTCTTTGGACATACGGCTTCTAGTCCAGCATGGCATCGCCCAAGCAGGAGGAGCCTATTGAGGCCGAGAAAAAGCTCGCTGCTGGACAGACCGAGCACATTGAGGGCACCGTGAGGCTCTTTGACGCAGATGGCGGCATACGGAAGATCCCTATTCCCTCCCAGGACCCGACGGATCCTCTCAACTGGTCCCTCTTCAAACGATGCGTGGTGCTCACGTCGCTGTGCATGTTTGGCACCGCCGGCTTTGGCGTCATACAATCCACGCCCCTATTCTTCGGCGAGATCATTGCTGAATACGAGCGTGAAACCAGAGGTGTAAGTTGCGGCCAGCTAATTGCGGATCCAAGCAGACTACGATGGTTAATACGTTTTACTTTTCTTGCAGGCTTTTGCGGTATCTAAAATTGGCCAGCTAGCCAGCTACCCTTCGCTGTGCATGGGGCTGGGCAACTTTCTCTTCGTGCCTCTCTCCATGATGCTTGGTCGCCGAGCGGTGTTTCTCTTCAACAATGCTCTCATGCTGGCGGCTATTGTATGGGCTGGGAAGTCATCCGGCTTCAACAGCCACCTGGCCGCACGATGCATCCAGGGATTAAGTTGTGGACTTAGTGACTGTCTGGTAAGCTTACTTCCTCCCACCGGCAATGCAACTTTATCGGGTGACTAATGGACCTTGTGTACGGAGTAGTTGCCAATCATGATCCTCGATATGACTTTCCTTCACCGTCGAGCCTTGTGGATGTGTACGTGGCCCCATTCTTAGAACTCTAAAGTTGCCTATCCAGCACCCGGTGAAAGGGCTAATAATATTACCTCAGCATTCTATTGGGCTAGCACCGCTGCAGGCTCTACAGCATTGCTAGTTGCTGTGCCTTTTGTGGTGCAGGGAACCGGAGCAGATTGGCGCACGAACTATTGGTTCTGGTCTGGCTTCTCGGCCTTCTCGCTCCTGCTCGCCATTATTTATCTGCCCGAAACGCTATTTCCTCGTGCGCCAGCCCTAGTCGATGGACGATTAGTCATTACTGACCAATATGGCAATGTTACTTTTGTCTCTACAGAGGATGTTTCGGCCATCCAATACGAACAGCACAGTCCTGCAGATAGGGCAGGGCTCGAGAAAGGTGGGTCGTACTGGCATGACCTGAAGCTAGTGCACTATCAAGAGAATGGCATCCAGAAGTTCCTGAAGACCTACGTGGAGATGTTCTTGTCATTCCTGAACCCATCAGTATTTTTCGTCTTGGTTCTCAATTCGCTGCTCTTCGGCGGACTTGTCTGTCAATCCCTCACGTACACCACCCAACTACAACTGCCTCCATGGAATTTCTCGCCGGCTGCTGTTGGCACAGCCCAGGCAGGCTCCTTCGTCGGAGCACTGGTTGCGCTGGGATTGTCTGGAGCCACAGCCGATCGACTCTCGGGTTACCTCACCAAGAGGAACGGTGGGATCCGAGAGCCGGAGCACGTCTTACCCAACTTCATTCTTCCAACGTGTTTTGCGTTTGGAGGAATGGTGCTGTACGGAGTAGTGGGTGGTCATCCGGAGAGGTATGCTGGAGCGGGGTGGATCAGCATTCACATTGGCTTTGGCATGTACTACTGTGGATTTATCGCGATCTCTGCGATCTCTGGGATGTGGATTGGTGAAGTTACTCCCCATTACAGCGGTGCTGCACTAGTGCTTGTATGCGGTGGTCGTAACGCCGTAAGCTTTGCCATCAGGTACGTACTTCCTGTATGCTCCTCTATCATGTCTCCAGGCACCACCCGGCTGGAATTACCATCACCATCTCGCTTAGTCACTTCCGCGCTAATCAAATAATCAACTGGGCAGCAACAACTTCACCGCGTGGATTGCATCACAGGGCTTCCAGGATGCGTATATCCAGCTAGGAGCAGCGCTACTAGGAGTAGCCATTGTGGGCGGGGTGCCACTGTACCTGTGGAACAAGCACCTCCGGAGATTGTGGTCCCATACGCCCCTAGCCAAGGCGATGTAGTTAGGCTAAAACGACCTGGTAGGGCTTGAAGACCTGTGTTGGCTTGTTTTGCAAGCTTTTGCTGTACCGTGGTATCCGCACTGTACTGTAGCTTAACCATGTTTTCTCGTGCGAGAAGTCTACTGGCTAGACTGAGTGGCACGGATTGCGCTTTTTGATTAATTAGCTTCTACCTCTATTTACAGTAATGAGAGGACAACACTACAGATTAGCCGCAAGCACTAACATACAGTTTAAGTTAGCCTTGCGATCTTCACGCAAATTGCGTTTCTAAATCCCCTTTGAGGGTACATTTTAGCCCCCCTTGGGGAACAAGCGCAGTTGCCGGAGAGCCACATAACACACGCTGTTATCTAGCCGCGGCGTGCTGATGCCGCGGAGAACGTCAACTCAAGAGACCGTTGTAACTTAAATTAAGAACCGGCTCCGCGCCCGTGCGGTAACAGGCGGTCTCATGCGGACCATGATCCTTGAGGGTTGCTGGGAATAGGTGCAGATGGGTTGCATATTGCCATGCTCGCCATGCCCACCATGCTCGGCAGAGGGAAGCGTCAGCCGAGGTCCCCGTACACGTAAGCAACAAGTTTTTGTTGTCCTTGGCCCTAGCCACCGGCGTTCTACTGTTCCTGGGCATAAGATGATGGTTGAACTTATTACTGAACTTGGAAAAAGAGGTCAGAAAACACTAATAATATACTTCCACGAAGGACTCGAAGGCATCTGGCTTGTAACGTAGCCTCGGTTACATG
This sequence comes from Xylogone sp. PMI_703, assembly GCA_021399445.1. Lineage (NCBI taxonomy): Eukaryota > Fungi > Ascomycota > Leotiomycetes > Xylogone > Xylogone sp. PMI_703. Next base: position 480,565 of record JAJTUQ010000003.1, read on the forward strand.
TTACCAATCGCATCGCACTGACAGGTCGATAGAGAATGCTACACTGCTGCTGTGCTCTTTTTTACAGAAATCTCAGCCGTGAACTGCAAGCCCCTCGGAGCCTCCGGTCTGCGTATGGTAGCTCAGAGTGTCAGTATGTACAGCTCGGAACCGAAAAGAGAGAAAGCATTCCGGAGACACCGGAAGGACATGTGTACTGTCATATAGTCTGACGGCACAGTATGAGCTCTTACTCGATATTGTACAGTCAGTAAACATCGACATCATATCTCATATCTGATTAAGAGGAGAGTCAACAAATCACACGTTTATACAGGGCCTTTCCTGGTCAACTTTGCTCTCTGACCAGTTGACTCTCACCCACTCTCCCCTTACTAATGGGGACAAGCTTTCTCCAGCATCAACGGCAGAACATCGGAAGCCACATCGGGCAAGCAGATCGGAAAGGCGGTTCCCATCGAGGCAATAATGCACGACCGCCAGAGCGCAACGAGTCAACGCTCAATCCCGAAAGGCCGAATCCGCCAGCGGGGATTTTCGATATCAGCGCTACGGCTGCAAGAGCGGAAAGACAAGCATCGCAATAACCATAAATATACAGTGCTCGATAAGCGCTATGCCTCGACTGCTTATAGTGCTTACCATGGCGCCCCTGGACTCTACGCCTCGACGCGCGGCTCAGGAGGCTCAAGAGCTCGACCATACATTATTAGCTAAGATCGTTGTCAGACAGACCACGGTCCAGTGGGAGCCGGCACCAAGTTATGACTGTTATGTACAGCACAACCTTTGTCATCCGCTCCGTGCAAGGTTGAGGCGTTCTCAGTGTCATGATGACTTTGCACGGTGGTGCACCCTGACGCAGCCATCGCCACAATCGGCAATAGTAGCTGTAACACTAACAACAAGGCGAGCAAGGATCACGGGGAGTCTCGCCACGGCAGTCCAGCATGGCATTGGCATTGGCATTGGCACCACTAGTATTTACGGCACTTGTCCAAGGACCTTTCAGGGCGAAATACGGTAGACCTTCATTCACTGCCTGAGGCATCGAGTCAAAGCGATCAGGCCACCGAGCTCGCCGCGTTATTCGTCGCGAATCTGGCCATCCTCATCGACGCCAGCTGGGCCCTCAGGTAATTTACATCCCAGCCCACTTTGATACTTTCTATACGTACCCGTTTTCGTATCCAACCAACCAGAAATGTCAGCTTCCAGTGGATCGATTGCTGTAATAGGGGCTGGCTCCGTGGGCTCAGCCGTGGCCTACTCCCTCCTCCTGCGCCAGGTCGTTGCTGATATCATCCTCGTCGACATCAACCAAGAGCAGTGTCAGGCACAGGTCCAGGATCTCTCGGATGCCACTTTCCTCTCCAATGTGCGCATCCGCCAAGGCGGCTTTGATGATGCTCGAAATGCCGACATCATCATCGTTACAGCTGGGGCCAAGCAGAAGCCTGGCGAGACGCGTATTGGGCTGATCGATAGAAACATTCATGTGCTCCGGTCCATTACAGAGTCCCTTCAGCCTATCCAGAAGGATGCCATCCTGCTGGTTGTTGCTAATCCCGTGGACATCCTCACCTTCTACGCCCAGAAAATGTCCGGATTGCCGAGAGATCAAGTCATTGGTTCCGGCACCATGCTTGACTCTATTCGGCTTACGAGAATTTTAGCCAGCAAGCTAGATGTGGGTACAACAGAATCTATCCAAGCCCTATTTTGCTATCAAAGGAAAGGACAAAGAAAACAAGCAAACACTGACTCCATCTCTACTCTGTAGGTCTCTGATAGCTCGATCCATGCCTATGTGATCGGAGAACATGGTGATTCTCAATCTGTATGTCTCCCATCTAAATGAAACTATCTTCCTCTCCTTCAGCAGGCCAATATGAAACCTGTTCATTAAACCTCCATCTCTAGGTTGCGTGGTCGTCAGCAACGGTACACGGAATCCCCCTACTGAAGGTCCTTCCTCTCTCGGAAGCCGAGCGGGATGAAATTGCCACCATGACCAGGAAGAAGGCCGATGCAATCATCAAGGTAAAGGGGTTCACATCCTACGGTGTGGCCGCTGTGACAGCGCGAATTTGCGAGGCAATCATCTTCGATCATCGCAAGATCCTACCGCTCAGCCATTGGCAGGAAGACTTCAAATGCTGTCTCAGCTTGCCAGCCATCCTGGGTAGAAAGGGGATTGTCTCCTATTTTCCTTTGAACCTAGATGAGAGTGAGCAGGTGTTCCTGTCCAGCTCTGCAAGGACACTTCAGCAGGTCATTACAGAATACGAGAAAATGTAACTAATCGCCACGCTCGTGATTATCAGATCCAGATCTGTTGGCAACAAGGTTAGCTGCTTTTGTTTTTTTGCCTCCTCCTTATTTCATTAAGTACTTTCAGGTACTTAAAAAGTTGATCAATCGCTCATTCCAAAAATAAATCATGAATGGAAAAGGTTGCCTGAATCCACCTGTGGCTCTATACCTCCCCGTGTGTGACTATACCGTATAGGGAAACCCATTAGTGGGCGTTCCAGAGCACCGATTGCCCTCTTCCGGGCCACTGAATCCATCTAGATCTCAAGACAATATGACCATATAGATTTTGACGTAGAATTCCGGTGTGATACCGCATCAAAATATATTGTTTGAGTAAATTTACTATGAAACCAATGCTCTCAAAACGCGCTCGTATATTATCATTTGATGACTGAGTATCTCAAGAAACGTAAAAAATATGCAAATTTCCTTTTATAAAATGCCGAAAATAGCTTCTGGAGATGCAGCCTAAAATGTGTTCACGTTTCCTCCTAACGAACGTGATAGCCTCCTCTAATGAGAGAAACGCTCTGTGATTACTTGTACTATACATAGTATAAGGGCTAGAACATAATATCTCCTCAGCATAGCGGCAATTGATAACTTGAGTATTTTTATCTGGCAAATAATGTTGTCTACAATACGCAGATTCAGATACCTAAAACAGCATATGACCAAAAATTAGTAGACAATGCTAAACCCGGTTTTGTTTGCCCGTCAATTTTCAGCTGTTGAGCCAGCTCTAATAATAAAGATCGCAGCCATCTTGTTCATAAGGCTTTTGTAATCAGCCCAAATCTGAATGGCATTGGTGTCATTGCTTTGTGGTACCATTAGTAAAAAGTGCGTTTGAATTTATAACAATACGTATGGATTAGATCATTAATGCGCTATGGTAGGCATTTGTTACGTAAGCTGTTGCGCCCTAGAAGATCTAAGTATGTGCCTAGAGTTCTATCTAACGCTAATTCGGCAGTTCATCCCTTGTCCTGATTCCTGTTCACTTTTCTTCAGTTACTCCAAATCATTTTTCAGGTCCTCTCCTTTCGGACTCATTGATTGCAGTATGAGGATTGACCATCAAACTCCTTGTATAATCTAGACTGGCCTTTCTATCAGTGGTTTTTGTCGATACTCAAATTCAATAACGTGCCGAGCACATTCTCATCCTTCAACAAATCTCAGCCTCGCATATCAAAAAGGGAACCGAAAAAGTAGGGATGTACCATCACAATGGCAACGGTCTTAGTTATCAACAAGTGAAGTAATGTTTCCATCGTCCAGTAGCTGAATTGTCGCTGATAAAGTATTTTAAAAGTTATATTACATTACCAGTGAATGTTACAACGTCTCTCTGCGAAACAACTATCCGTGATTGATTACATTCCAACCTAAGAGTCGTGGTCAAGGTTGATTTTGGGCATGGATATATCAGTTTAGAGGCACCATATATTACTCTTTGCATCGTATATACTGGAGGGTTAATTTAAGTCTCTGTGTCGCCCTGGTGTTGATAGGTTTACTGCTTCGATAGACGACGCGATGTTTTCAACCAACCTGCAGGTCTATAGAGCTGTCGTGGCCCCCAGCAATAGCACGGTTCATTATATATTGTTGATGAGTTGGAATGGTTTGTGCATGGGAATACAATACTTCATACAATATTGACGTGGTGATTATCGATTATTACTTAAAGCATAAAGCTTGCTGAAAGTGTTTGCACTGATAGAACACTAGGACTACTTTTCGATCCTACAATTACTTTCAACATTTGAACGGCAGCAACTTCCACAGTATCAGTAACTCTTTCAGTCATCTGAACGTTCTTGCTCAGCTGTCGTCCTTCGGTGGCCGAGATGCATATTTGACACCGAAGCTGTTGGCAAGCGCGGCTTCACAGATTCCAGAAGCATCACTTTCACCTCGGGATACGCAAATAGAACAAATAACCAGTCCAGTCAACAGGTGTCTACATCAAATCTGGATGTTCTACAAGGTGTCATCCATTTCATCGTAGATAGGATTGGCTAGACGACAATAACGCCATCAATCAAAAAGTAAGCTTTAGTACTTTATAAGACGGCTTACAAGTCTTCCCTCATAACACCAAACACTTGTCGTTGCAAATATCTTGCGTGCTCCCGAGTTCTGGAGTCGTTTTTGAACACCACCACCAGATCTTGCCATAGCTGATGCTTATCATTTTCCCGACTTCCGACATCTTTAAGTGAAGGCTTAAGCCATCCCACAATATGTTGCATTAGCTGAGATACTGCTTTCATGTCATGTCTGCTAGTTTGAAGCTGGGTTTAGACGTTGAGGAATTTTTATTCGGGATGTTCGATGACCACTTTGTATGCTTTATAATATGTTACATTGTCCAATTTTACGAGAAACTCTGGACGTTAGGTAAGGCTTTTCAGGTAGAAGAGCTCTTGAATATCACTTTCTGATGATGGTGATGACAGACCAGCTATTAGCCTCCAGTTCGCCAGTTAAACTGAATGCATATCATTTTCAGAAAGTGGGAAAATCCCTCGCAGTACCTCGTCAATGAAGTCAAACCAGAACTGCCCCGTTAGCGATAACAATAACTCAATGGGCGATTCGGTATGCATCGTCGACCTGATAATGAGTTCATTCCTCTCACATCGAAATCTTAAAAGACAAATGCCTAATTGCTGTTTAACCCTATACTGTAACGATCAGCCTCCAGGAACGTTTAATCTAGATAGTCAAAATTCGAAAAATTAAAGATTTGTCTTATCCAGTTAAGCTAAGCATTGTTCTCATCTCATCGATGACTTAGGAAACTATTCCCTGGAATAACTTCAGATCATATTTGACAAGTGTATCTAACTTCATAAATACTTATGTATGGTTATGTCGGTTTGCATGGAGCTTAATCTTAAATGATATAAGAAGTTTATCTAACAAGCGTAGTGCTTTTACATTATTGATGTATATGAACGAAAGATACTTAAGTTATAGATATTGTATACTCATTAACGTTCGTCATCCGTTAGCCAATCGATCTTCTTGTTATTTCGATTTAAGAACATTTGAAGTACTTATACTAAGTGTTATCCAAAAATGATTTCACCTTTTCGTGTAGTGGCCACGGTTTCTCGCCTGTAGTAAGCTAGCCATCGGCTTTATAATTTATTCCTCAGTAACATCTCATTTTCGTAAGATTTTCCTCTCTACAGTCAACGATAAGGTGATTTTAGTGATTTTATCTGTCTTCTTGTGTCTTATGTTTTTCAAAGATCTGATAAAGGCTTAAGACGTGACCTTCATCAACGGGTCTATCTTTGTTAATGCTCCAATCAGGAGTTAGGGCATCAATTGAGAATCTCATAGTACAGCATTTAAAATACAGCTATACCTCTTTGATCAGTGACCAGCCACTTATCACCGTATCTTGGGCTTGAACAGTTCAACGCTATTTATTTGACTGATGTGGGTTTAACTTTCGCTTTTGCTTCATAGTGAGAATCAATGCACAATATCAATGTGCAGGATTAAACTGACATAAACGTGAACACTTAAAGAGGAAAATGAATGTTACAACAGTTAGAAATGAGATATTACTGGAATTTTTTGATGTTCTAACAGTAAGTCTGACTTATGAATCTAAAGCTCTTATAGATCAGTGTAAAGCGAAAAAGGGGTAGTTTAACTAAGTTATGCTTAACTAATTTAGCTCATCAGAGAGAAACCCTAACATATTTAATAGGCCGTATAAATATATTATTTATAAAGAAGCCTTGTATAAGTAAACATTCTTTACACCATGGGGTGAAACTTCGAGCTTGCTTATCTAACCCTTTACACCGTGGTGTGAAAGCCGTCAGAAATCTTACCCCATGGGGTGAGAAATTTAGCTCTAACCCCCATCCCCCTCACAGTTTTTTTCCCTATAATTGAGTTAATTATTGATCATCTATAGGTATTCTGGACAAGCCTGCTCATATAGAGCTGGTTTCGGAAGCTTTGGAAAGTACAGGAGTCTATGACAGCTCAAAGGAATCCAATAATAGGAGCAGGTTTTGAGGTAAACGAGAGTGAATTAGTAGGGACCTCGAGCTATCAACGCTGTAGGCTCTGCGGCTCTGTCTATATCCAAGTACCAAGGCACTTGGACAGTCACTATTTCGACTACCCTAGTGGAACATCAAACCTCATAACCACAGGGTTGCTTTCTCGTCAGTACCTAATGTTTCTCAAATATAGTCTACAGTACCAGATTTCAGCTGTCTCCCTGTTAAACAAGAACTATTCAGTTCGGCGCAAGATACAGTATCTTCTCTTGCAAACAACAAAAAACCCACCAATTATTATGCATTTATCCCCCCACTCACTCTTTAATCCATCACATCACAACATCCATTTGATATTCCCAGCAAAGAATTGAACACAATAAATCAGGCCAAGCAAACAAAGCCGTATCAAGTTCAACTATAATCTTCTCCGCCTCAGTCGCACATGACAACGAAACGAACTGTTTAGTTCTCTGGTCCGCATGTCACGTGTTATAGAACAAATTGGCAGAGCAGAACAGAACAACAAGAGGCGCTCTGCAACCAATTAAGGCTCTGTTGACTCGTTGAGACAGATGCACGGATGATAAGACATGTTTCGAAGCGACTCTCTCGGAAGAAGCTAAGCCAAATCTATTATCTATTTGCTCTTGCACAAGCAAAGGATTATCTATACAACAAAACATACAGTACAGACAAGACATTCACAACGTGCGCCCCTTGCGCAGCACAGGCGACACAAAAACCTCCGTGCCCGTGAAGGTGGCCTCAACGCCCTTGGGCATGCCAAACGCAATCGCCCTGTTCATCCACTCCTTGGTGGGCAGGACATCGATCCTGCCGCCCAGCCTGGCCTCGTACATGCTCACGAGGTCCGACAGCAGGTACCTGTTCTCGCTGCAGTAGTTGTGTACAGCGACCGGCTGGCGGGGATCGTGCCCAAACGCCTGGGCGAGGAACTCGGGCACCACATCGCGGACATCGATGATGTCCAGCTCGCCGACCCACTGCTTGGGGTCAAGCGCGGGCACAGCGCGCATCCGCGTGCAGAAGTTGTCGAGTGCGATCAGTGGGATCTCCTCGGGCGCGTCAGGCCCCACGATATTGGGGAAGCGGTGCACGACGCCCGGGACGCGAGCCGCGCGCTCAACCAGGATCTCGCCCATCCACTTGCTAGCCGCGTACCCAATGGCGTTCTTCATCAGCGACTCGGCGTCAGCGGGCGGCCCGAAGCGGGACGGCAGCACCTCGGCTAGCTCGTTGGTGTCCTTCTGCAGCATGGCGACGGCCGACGAAGAGACGAAGTGCACGGGAACGCCGCGGGGCGTAGCCATGGCGAGCAGGTATTGCGTGGAGATCACGTTGGCGGCGCGCATCTGCTGGTACGATTTGAGATGGGCCACATCGGCGCCAACGTGGATGATCAGGTCGGCCGTCTGGCTGAGGCGCTTGAAGTCGCGCGCCGAGAGGCCTAGGTGCGGCTTGCCCAGGTCGCCCTTGTACTGGTGAATCTTGGGGTCCTGGACTCGCAGCGGCCGCGAACGCAGACAGAGACAGTGCACCTCCGCGACATCGCTGTCAGCCACGAGGGTGCGCAGCATGTGCGTGCCCAGAAACCCGGTAGCGCCTGTGAGGACGACACGGCGGGCACTCGTGCGTGGCGCCGTCTCCGCATCTGCTAGAATCTGCCGGGTGAGGGCGGGTATCCCGGCTAGGATTTCATCCACCTCCTTCTTCCAATCGAAGTCCGGATCTTTGTTGGCTGCCTGAGACTCTGATCCTGTAGCCCCCGTGCGAAGCTTTCGCCAGCCGGCCAAGGCGTCCTCGCAGAGTCGCGATAGGGTGTGGTTGGTCGACATGAGTTTCAATACCGGCACGTCAACGCCCAATTCTTTCAGGAACCATTCGCGAATGCGCACGGAAACGAGCGAGTCCACCCCATGGTCCGCCACGGGCACGTCAGAGCTTATCTCCGCTGGGTCGAGCTGGAGCACGTTACCCAGGACCTTCGAAAAGCACTTGATCAAGACGGCCAAGCCCTCCTTTGGATCCTCGCCCTCGACTGCCGCTAGCTGAACATCGACTTTGATGTTCTCTTCCGCCTCGTTATGACCATCGCCCTCGTCTTGCGCGCCTTCTGGCACAAGGTAGCCTGACAGTCTCGGGTCCTTGTGCCACGGCTCCGTAAACGTCCTCCTTATTCCAGTCACAAGTTCGGACGGCTGCGCTGAGTCCGGCCGTCCGCACTCAATGGCCTTGAGCAGCATGTCTTGCAGGTCTGTCTCGCCTTGTCGATCCAGCCGTGGGAGGAGAGACTTCTCAATGGTAGCGAGATGCTTTGGATCTGAACGATATATGTATCCCAGCCCCGTCAGGAAGCCAATGACGACGACCGAACCCGCAAGGCCACGCGCTCGCCGGCTCCGTACGAGGCTCGACATGTAGTGGTTTGCCGCGCTGTACGAAGACTGGCCACTGATGCCAACAAACGATGTGGCAGATGAGAGCACTATGAAAAAGTCCAGCGCTTCTTCATCAGCACCGAAAAGCTCGTCCAGGTTCCGAGTGCCCGCAACTTTGGGCGCTAGCACTGCCTCGAAGTCTTCCCAAGGAGTGTCGATAAAGGGACGGTCTCGGAGCACCATAGCACCGTTGATGATACCCCCTATGATCGGCGGCATGCTGGACTTGATCTCGCTGAATGCCTTCCTCAGACCTTCTTTGTCCGTAACGTCTACTGCTACGGCCCGCAACACAGCTCCCTTTCGCGACATGAATTCGAAGACCCCGGCGGGAACGTCAGGATGCCGGCTCGTCAGAACAACATTTCGAGCCCCGTTCTCTACCATCCATCGAGCAATGGAGATCCCAACGTCCCCGGTCATGCCAAAAAGAATATAGGTCTTGTCGCCGGCGAATGTTCCTTTCTTCTCAGCTGGACCAGCGTCGTCGGTGGTGATTTGGTCCGCAGTTTCTTGCTCCGTTCGCTCCACGGCTGTCGAATGACGATTGATGCTGTCTAGAGGCAAGACCCTGGGAATGTAGAGGGCGCCGTCTCTGAGTTGGAGGTGGGGCTCGTGAGTCCAGAGAATATCGCTCGGATCAGGCTGACTGATTGCCGTGAGTTTGAGAAGAAGGTCTGCCAAGAGAGATGGCTCAAGCGATGTCGTATCGTCGACATCGAAGAATTGAAGGCGCAAATCGCTGCGTTCGGCCAGCAGGGTGCGGCCCAGCCCCACAGTTATATTGGCCATTGGACTTTTGCCCGTAGCCGCCCCTGTGGTTACCCACAGAACAGCACTCGCGTTGGAAAAGATAGTCCGCATAGCTTCAAATTTGGCCTCGGTCATCTGCTCGAAGACGGGACTCTCCAGATCGCAAAGGCTAAGCACGACTGCTCCTGGGGGGCAATTAACGGTTTCCAGACCTGCAAGATCACATTGGTGAACACTTTCGTAGGAAGCGAGGAGTGCCTGTGACTTGGATGCAAGTTCTGACGCGATATCACCGACGACTAGGACATGACTGAGTAGCTGGCTCGGCGGACTCGAAGCGGTTGAGAGCGGCTCCCGAAGTGTCTGGAAAGTCTCGTTCGTTGCCTGAGACATGATGACAGAACAGAAGGAAGGTGTTGAGCTCGTATCGACGCCCGAGAATCCAACTTCTTTGAGCACCCTGTCCCATTCATCAAGACTGAGCGTGGGTTGCCAGACGTGGCCCTCATCAATGCCGAGCCACCATCCAGGCAGTGTACCCATGATGAGTTGAATGGGAAGATGGTTGGTGGTGATCTCCAGCAACACCAGAAGCCCGCCAGGTCGAAGCAAGCGGCGACAGTGGCCGAGCGTATCTTTCATGCTCCGAGTGGCGTGCAGGGCGTTAGAGGCTATCACCATGTCATAGGCCCCCTCATCGAATCCCTGGTCCACCGGATCCTTCTCAATATTGAGTATCTTGAACGACATCTTACTGGCATGCTCGCTGAATTTTGCCCTTGCATTCTCGAAGAAGCCCGCTGAGATGTCCGTGTACATGTATGAGGCGTATTGATCTCGCATAGCCGAAAGCGCGGCTCGGGTCGTACCGCCCGTTCCAGCCCCAACCTCGATCACCTTCATGCGAGGGAAGCGGTGCGCGAGCTGCTTCACTAGAATCTCGAGATCAAGATTGCCGTCCGCAAAGCCGACTCCTTCCACGTACAGGCGGTCGAGCATGTCATCTTTCAAAAGGACCTGGAGGGGAGGCACGGTCCCACGAGCAATGGCTAGCAGGTTGTTCCCCGTGGCATGGAGGATCAGCATATCGTTATTCCCAGCTGCAAGATAGGGAGCGCTCCACTGCTGCACGTCTTCGAGTGTGTCGCTTGCCCACTCTGGCTCGAAATCGGGAAGCTTGCCTGCTTCGATCTGGGGAAACAGGTGCTCTCTGATCCACTTCATCATGTGCCGTCGATGTTTGTTCATGAGTATCAGCTCAGAGGGCTTAATCTGGCCACGAAGCCTCCTCAGGTAGAAGTGGGCGGTGCGCACCAAGAGCTTTCGCAACACCTCATCCTCTGGAGAGAACTTGGTCTTGAGACTAGGCTCGATCCCGTCAGCCGCGTCCCGCACCCACACTTCGCCCGCATACAGCCAACGCTCTCTGGGCTGGTTCAACGCAGTCCATTGGACTCCCAGCATCTGAATCTGGACAGTGCCATCGTTTATGTTGAAGAGGTCTACATCGCCCTTGAGTGCCTTTGCGTCTGATGAATGCAGGACGCAGTCTGCCTTAAGGACATCTAGAGATGGGGCTGTCATGTTGATGCGAACACAATCAATGCCTGTAGCGAGATATGTCGTCCCAAGTCTTCCGTCTTCAGGGTACGCAAGGGCGGACAGGTGGCCTTGAATGGCGGAATCAAGGACTACAGGGTGCACACAAGCACGTATGGCACTTGGTTCAGGAGGGGTCGAGAGCGAGACGATGGCGTGCCCAAGGTGGCGATCCACTGCTCGTGCCACGAAATGGTCGGAATAGTTGTAGCCAACTTTGGACAGAGATGTATAAAGTTGTCCCATATCCAAGGTGGTCATGGGGAGGAGGGGCTCTTTCCTGGTTGACAGGGCCTCCTGGGCAGGACCCAGGAAAAGCCGGACACCACCGCTGAAAGTATGGTTGAGCGCATTTACCGGCCCGTCGAGTTTAGTCATGGTGATGTCGCCACTGTAACAGGCCACGTCGGCGGTGATGCAGCTGTCAGTCTCGCTCGTAACACGTACGGTAAAGAAGACTTCCAGGCCTGGGGAATCTTCCTGCATGCTCATGGCGCGCACAATCTCAACATCGTGAAGCTCGAACAGCTGCAGCGCCTGCTGATCATCGACGAGCCGCACGGCAGCCTCGTATGCCATTGCCACGTATCCCGTCCCCGGGAAAATGACCTCGCCCTGGATAGTATGCCCCCTTACCCACGGGAGCTCGCTCAGCTTGAATACCTGGCGCCAGTGGACCTCCCGTCTGCCCTTTTCACCCAGTACATTTGGACGACCCAGCAGCTCGTGTGGAGCTGGGCCATTGCGGAACATGCGATTCGCCCTCGATTCACGCCAATTGAGGCTATCGTGATCCCAGGGGTAGGTTGGGAGGTCCTTCAGAATGCTGGGCTCCTCAGGGCTATCCAGTGGCAAGGCCTGTAGCAGGCCACTGAAGGTGATCAGGGGGCGCGGTGACGGGAAAGTCGTCCATAGAAGTCCCAAGCAATCGGCAAAAGCTTCGACTGCACTCTGTCCGCGTTGGAGGACACCGCCGTACGGCAGGTTCAGACCGGTCACCAACTTGATCACCTCGGAGCTTGGTCCCTTGAGAGCTGGGTGCGGACCGACCTCAAGTGCCAGGTCTAAGACAAAGGATTCTTCAGACAAGGCACGGCTTACTGCTTGTGAAAATTGTACCGTGTTGGTCAGGTTATCTACCCAATATTGTCCGTCGAGTAGTCTCAAGCCTTCCTCGCTATCGAAAGAGCGACTACGGCCATTCGGTCCCCAAACACTAGAGTACCACTGGCAATTTCTAAGGCCCCTCACAGCTTGAGCTTTCACTCCACATTTGCGTAAAGATTCCAGGTAAGGCTCGGCACATGGCAGCATGTGATGAGAATGATACGCTGTGTCCACTGCCAGCACACGGGCAAAGACCTTGTCTTGATCGAGTCGTTCTTTAGCTTCATCGATAAGAACAGCATCTCCAGCTAGCGTACAGCTCGTCGGGGAGTTACTGGCAGCAACCTTGAGACCGAATTCGCTGCAGAAATTCAATGCCGCTTCGAAACCCAAACCCACAGCCATCATCTTGCCGCGTTTCCCATCCGATCCCTGCGACAGCTTGGCATGGAATCCTCGATAATAGGCAACGCGAATGGCATCCCGAGCATCAAGGTAACCTGCGGTATAGGCAGCGGCAATTTCTCCAGAAGAGTGCCCAACAACGGCTGCAAAGTTAACGCCGGCCGCGTGGAGTGTATCTACAAGAGCAATTTGTAGGGCTGTGCAGATTGGCTGTGAGATGGTGGCTATGCCAACGCGGGACGTCTCTTTTGGTGCTGAAAGTTCGTCGATCAGTTTCCAGTCAGGTCGATCGGTATCAGGAAGCGTATCGAGGCTTTGCTGTAGTCGGTTAATAGCCTTGCGGAATACGGATGATGCTTCGTAGAGCTCCTTGCCCATGGTGGCCCACTGGGCACCTTGTCCGGTAAAGACACCGAGGATGCGAGGCGGGAGAGACTTTGGAATCGCAGGGATTCGTACTGTCTTTTTGAGCGTTTCAATACGGGCTTCCAGCTTCTCGATAAGCTGTGCAGCAGATATAGCGGAAAAGGCAGCTCGGAAGAGGAAGTCACCCCTTCGAAAAAGGGTACGGCTAAGGCGAACAAGATCCGTTTCAGGATTTTCTCGTAAGTAGCTGGCCAGCGCTGTAGCCTTTGCTGCCAGTGCTTGAGCCGAGTTGGCAGACAGTACAAAAAGTCCGCCTGGATGTGGTTGAGCCGTAAGGCGGTCGAGGGCTTGGTCCCAGCTCTCAATGACGACGTGAGCATTAGTCCCACCAAAGCCAAAACTATTTACGCTCGCACGGCGTGGTTCACCAGGGGGAAGGGCTGGCCAGGGGGTCAACGCTGTTGGAATGCGGAGTCGCTCATAAAACGGCTTAATCTTTGGATTTAACTCTTGGAAATGGAGATTAGGCGGGATCTGGCCATGTTGAACAGCCAAAGACGCTTTGAGAAGTCCAGCGATACCTGCACAGCCCTCGGTATGACCGACTATGGTCTTTATACTTGTACCACACGTTAGCATAAGTAGTGGCGTGCGTACGTAGTTATTACCTTCCAACAAGGAGCTGACCATTGTGCTGGCTTGGCTTTTTGGGGAAAAACGCGTTATATATAGCCTGTGCCTCAATAGCTAGCACACATCAACATCGCAGTCTATCGACTCTGCAAATCGTTTACTTACGATCACCTGCCGGTGTGCCGGTGCCGTGAGCCTCAAAGAATTGAGGACGGTCGTGCACCGGGTCCAGCCCACACCTCATGTATGTGTCTCGAATAAGTTGAGCCTGGGATTCTGCGCCCGGCATTGTGATACCTATGAGACAGTCATCGCGTTAGGCGTAAAAGAAAAATGAAAAATTGGCAAACTAACCTGGTGTACGACCATCCTGATTGACACCGGTTTCACGGATGATACACTCGATATGATCACCGTCAGCGATGGCTTGGCTAAGAGTCTTGACAATAACACAGGTAAACCCCTCCCCTCGTCCATATCCATTAGCAGAGGAATCCCACATGCGGGATCGCCCACCAGGAGACAGCATGTTTAACTAGTGTATCACTTGTCAGTATGAATTGCAGGCGTGGGCCAAGTAAGCATGACACAACATACATTCGAATAAGCCATGTATAGTTCAGGTCCGAGCATGAGATTCGACCCAGCTACAGCGGCCATGTCTATTTCTCCGCTTCGAAGGGCAAGGACTGCCTGATGTAGCGCCACGAGCGACGACGAACAAGCTGCATCAACCACACTAGACGAGCCTCTCCAGTCGAAAAAGTACGATATGCGGTTGGCGAGGATCGCCTGGGAACCGCCAGTTGTGAAGTACTGCGGCAAGCTGTCATAGCCACGCATCGAAGCATACTGAAAGTCGGAGCCAATCACTCCGACGAAGACCCCAGTAGCTGATCCTTGAAGCTGGGGAATCGAGTAGCCCGCCGATTCCACGCCTTCATAGACGGTCTCGAGCAGATTCCGCTGCTGAGGATCCATCGCTTCAGCCTCCTTGGGACTGATGTTGAAAAAATCCCGGTCGAAGAGCCGCGGTTCATCTCGTAAGAGGTAGCCATTTCTGGTATTCGTGCTCTGTTGGCACGGTAATCAGCCGCTGAACTCAAACCTGTGATTTTGAAATAGCGAAGTATTTCTTCTTACCGCATGATGCTGGCTGTCCTGGTGGTAGAACACGTTAACATCGAATCGACTGGGCGGAACTTCTTCCGAGATATCCCTCGGGTTTTTGAGAAGTTCCCAAAGCTTAGAGGGGGAAGTGGCGCCACCTGGAAGGCGGCAAGAGCTTCCCACTATCGCAATGGGCTCTCTTGGGGGTCCAGTGTTGTTGGGTAGTATGCTGCCCATGATTACAGATGTGTTGAATCAATCGATTGGGCTAGGGGGAAAATAGCGGTTGTCTCGGCTTCAGTCTACGGAAGCTTGCACGTATGGAGACTTCAAATTGTGTGTGTTCGGACGAATACAGGTGGTTGCCCTGAGAGCTCCTATTTCTGTGGACTATGCATCTATAAGTTTAGGCACATCAGGGACATGTCCAAGATTGAGCGGGCAAGGTGGCGCTACAACTGAGCATAGGTTCCGCCACGGCGCCAAGGTCTTCGGAACATTTGTGGTTTATTCTAAGTCGGAGAACGCCACTGCCGGGGTCGGAACGGACCGAAGTTAGGCTGCCGGTCGGTCTAAGGGTCTTCCTCGATCCTGGTAGTTTGAGCTTACCTCCGACATACCGATCCCTTTGGTGGGTCATATTCTCCACCTTGGTCCATTGACTTGACTTCGTACAGAGCGTAATATATCACACTTTTCGCGTCTGTGCATTATTGCCCCAAGAGGCACTTTTCGATAGTATTCCACAAATGTGAATAGACAAAAAAGTGTGGTATATTGCGGCCTGTAGTAAAGTATACGGGAGTCTGACCCACTATCCAAAGACGACACTTATGTTTTGATCTGGCAGACCATTCACAATTATTTGTCCTAACGTACTCAACGCCAGACTTCATATTTGGTAAAACTGGAAATCAACATGGCCACAGAGCAGGAGCGTAGAGATGTCGAGTTCAAAACTTTTGATGGCTTGACTTTGCGCGGCTGGCTCTTTGTAGGGCCCAAAGATGGTCCTGCAGTGATTGTCAATGGGGCAGTAAGTCATCTACGAACCCTGACCATCCATATTGTCTGTCCAGAAAGATATTGGGAACTCTTACTTACCTAGAGCCATTCTCCATAATAGTTCATGTGCCCAAAAGAAATTTTCGTGGCAGACGTAGCAGCCTGGTTCGGATGTAATGGCTTGACGGCTCTTGTATACGACGCCCGTAGCATAGGCATAAGCGACGGCCTACCTCGGAATGACCTGGATCCGCAGAAGATGGCTGAAGACAATTCAGATGCCGTGACAGTACGTATTTGCCCGCTCTCAGGATTTCGATCGTCCTACTATCTGTCCAACATACTAATGGAACTGGAACAGTTCCTGGTGAACGAGGGCTGGGTGGATCCGCAACGTATAGCCACATGGGGGTTTTTCTACAGTTCTGGAATAGCATTAGAGGCCGCGGCCTTCGATAAGCGCATCAAAGCCGTCATAGCGCAAGGTCTGATGCCCGAATGGTACCTGAATCCGGATGACCAGGAGTGGCTCGTCGCCCGTGCAGTCCAAGATCGGGCCAACCAGCTTCGCGGTAATCCACCTGATTACATGCCCTTGCTAAATGAAAAGGGAGAGCACTTCTTGCTCTTCAAATATCTGCAGGATATGACACCAGACTCGAAGGCACACCTGCCCGACTGGGTCCATAGGACCAGGAAGCACGCCCCGACCTTCAAAGATAGTCTGACACTCCAAAGCTTTTACCGTCACGCCAAGTGGAAGCCCATAAACATATTCTCGTCCATCGCTCCCACGCCGGTCATGATCTTGACGCCCGAGCATGACGAGGTCGTGCCGCCTGAGTATCAGAAGAGTATATTTGATAGTCTGCAATCACCCCTGAAGAAGTTCCACATTGTGAAGGATAAGGGACACGCCGACTTTTTGAGTGTTAATCTTGATCAGCTGCTGACCCCACAGCTAGATTTTCTCAAGGAAGCTTTGAAATTTTGAGCTACCAAATTCTTCTGCCGGTAGAATCCGGATTCGCGTGCGGGTCTTTCATGCTGGTCTGGATCCTGAGATCTACATAGTATGACTATAGTGCCGATAATGTTACTTTTTGATGTGCATGCGTAAAGACTGATTGTGCTATGTATATTAGTAGATTACCAACTCGAAGTCAAAACTAGCCACCATGACCCCATTGAAAATCTTGTTGACATTGACTTGTTCAATGCTATACTATGGTACAGGCTATAAATATTGTAAAATGCGCTAGACAAAGATTAGGATCAGACGTAACAATAAATGGCAGCGTGACAAAAACGTTGCTAATACTTTAGTGTCGTCGATAAATACTTGTATCCTCTCGGGCACTGCCAATTAGATATAGATAAAGGGGCTAGTGGATGTACACCGAAGACGACGGGTTTGAGCTCTCATTATTTAGGAGATGCATAGTTCTTGTGAACTCCTTTTTGGGTCTATCTTAGCTTTCCTCGTGATATCAAATCTTCCATGAGGAGCGATACATTTCTCAACATTCTGAACCCGAAGATGAACGGCTAAACAAGTAGATCTACCGTTTGGCTTTGACAGTAACCTAAACGGGGAGCCTAGTTCTCGCAAATACAACAAGCTCGTTCTATTCTTCTTATAGCTATCTATCTCATCCCTCCAGGGACTCCAATATCTTCTTGACATCGCGATCGATGTCTACAAGGTACAACCACCCCAGCTGCGACTTTCCCGCATTATCAGGGTCAAGTTCCCCTTTCATGTCCTCGGGCATCTCTGCCCTTTGTTCATCCGTCATCCTGATGGTCATAACAATGTTGGTGACTCTTAATACCCCACGCATTCTCTCCATCCTATAGGCCTCCCAAGCCGCCAACGCGTCCGACAAGCTTACTTTACCCTTGAGATTTGCCAAGAGCAACCCAAGGCTGTAACTGCTCTCAAAGGCTGAATTGGCGCCTTGGCCTGCCGAGGGTGGAATAGCATGTGCTGCATCTCCAATTATGACCACTCGTCCAGTTGTTGAATGCCAGCGATCCATCTCAGAGGTGAGATCGTAAAACGGCCAGACATTCAGGAAATGAGCATCTGGAGCACTAACTTGCGATTGTACGGCCTGGACAAGCGGCGTCCATGCGGCCGGATCTTGTTGGATAATCTCAATCAGTGCATCTTTGTCCTCCAACAATTGCGCCCATCCTGCACGATCTTTCTTTTCAAATTTCAATTGTCGTCCTACAAAGAGCTCCTTGCCACCTTCAGTCTGAGGTGTTATGATGAAAGAACCCTCCTTCCCACGCAGAGACACTGGAAGTGGGAGATTCTTTCCCAGTTCCCAATTGTCGCTTGGGAAGCAATACGTTAAGCCGAGGAAGCCAGTGTAACGTGGGTGGACGTCTGGGAACAAATAGGATCGGACTTTGGAATGGATACCATCGGCGCCAATTAACATCTCATCTGTCTCCCGAGTTCCATCTGCGAATTCGAATTCGACACCATTTGAGTTTTCATTGACAATCTTGGTAAATTTCTTTCCATAGAAGATTTCAATGCCAGCTTCTTCCGCCATTTTCCTCAACTCGGCGATTATCACTTTTCTCGTAACGCGGAGACTATCGTACCCGTACACATCTTTCTTTCCAAAATAGAGCTTCCCGGTAACTTCGTACTCAGGATCCGTTAAAAATGTGAAAGCTTCGAAGCTATAACCTTGAGACTTGATGCGAGAGTATGCGCCGATGGAGTCCAAGCAACGCAAAGCGTTTGGAGTGAGTGACATAGCGCCGCCAAGGTCATGGTCTGGCCCTCGGAATTCAAAGAATCGCGGTTGGATGCCATGGCTTTTGAGGACGAGACCAAGGGTGAGGCCGCCTACGCTAGCACCGATGATAGCCACTGATTTGGGGGTAGTCGAAATCATAGTGACGCAGGAATGCAAAATCAAGCAGTGAACCCTATGACAAAGTTCAAAACAATTTGACTAGAGCTAATTGGTTGCCGATTGTGTTTAGCTGTACTTGATCTATTTGTTATATGCCTGATCGGAGACTTCCTGGAGTCACTTCGCGACTACAAAGACTGACTAGACCCCGGCGGCCCGTTCCGAGGCGGTGGCTCGGTGCACTTACGGTGGACCGATGTCTAACTTAATAGACGCCGAGTTCACGGCGTGCAAGCATACTTGTGAAACTTAACGCGGCGGTCCCAAGTCTAAAGCCACGCAAAGAGGATTGTATGTTCAGGTAGAAGACGAGAGTGAACGCCTTCGTCTCTTCCGTGAGTCATGATATAGAAAATCTCAAGTGTAGACCGAAAGTACACGCTGTGGCCCCAGGAAAGAAATATTTGGAATTACGGTTGTCTCAAACCTTTTTGACTGTAATTAAGGATAAGAATTAGCAACTTTATCCTCTTGGTATACTTGTCACATATAGAGACCCACAGTCTGAGGGTTCCTTCAAGCGTGTGCATGGTCTTTTCGGTCATATAGCTGTGTGGTATATTTCTATGTCAATATCTTACAAATATTTCAAAGCTGCATGTGCTTCTTCAAAAAGTTAAGTTGCTTATTGAAAGCATTGTCCATATCCCCAAACATCCAATCAAAATGATTTCTCCCGAGAAGAATGCAATGTTCCTTCGGCTCCAGCAACATGTCAAATGCCTCCTTTTGCCTCGAAGCGGGAAACACCTGGTCGTGCTCAGGCGTTACCATGATGACTGGCGTTGGGCTGATCTTCGGTAGCAGGTGCAGCATATTCCAATTAAGACATCGCATGTAGGTGTTGACTGTGACACGATTCTCAACGGGCATATTCAAGCCTTCCATCGTTGAGAAGAAGTTGCCTAAAGGCTGACCGAGTGCCGTAACGCCGTCTTCATCGACTAGAGGCAGATACATGGGCTCTTCTCCAGCCATCCGGCCGGCACGGTCTGCTAACGCAAGCTCCAGGAGGGCTTCACGGCGTTCGGGATCACCAGTGGTATCCATCATTGGCGCCACCGCTACGACGGCAGCGATCCGCCGGTCTGATGCCGCGGTCGCGAGCATGATATTGCCATCAAAACACAAACCCCAAACCGCAATTTTAGTCGGCTCTACCAGAGGATGCTGGGAAAACCATGTAATCGAGTCCATAAAGTCATCGATTCGCCTATGCATGTCGCTCTACCGCGACGATTAGTTTTACAGTAGCTGATGACGATCCACCAGGTTCTCTTATATTCAATATAGGACAACTTACATCATTTCTGGGTTCACCATCGCTAGAACCAATACCGAAAGTGTCAAAAATGAGTGCCGTAAAACCACGCTTGCGGTACCATTCAGCAATATCTGGTACGACTACATCCTTAGGCATGTTGAACTGCGCAGCGAATTGTTAGGTGAAAGCTCAAGGTCTTCCCCAGAATTCGGATATAGATTTTCACGTACCCCTGCCGAGAGGATAATCCCAGGTCCGCGCTTCTCAGCGGGATACAGCCAGCCGCGGAGCGTGACGCCATCGAGGCTCTTGAACTCGATATCTTCGCGTGAATGTTGTGCCATTGTTTGCTCCTACACAGAAACCTATGAAGAATAGGTACAGAAGGCGAGCGTTAATCTTTTGTTAATTCACAGACGGGAGTCTGGGACTGCAGCGTAAGCCTGGTCCCCGACTCCCCGAGATTGTCGGAGGTTCCGTAGCCTGGTCGGATCCCCGACGTTGGAAGTCGGTAGAGATGCACCCAGACGACTCCGCAACGGCCTGACCAAGAGCATTAATCCGCAGTTGCAAAACCTTGCCTTGAGCCGTAATATAGGCTTTAAGTGCCCAATTGTACATGGCTAAGTAAATTCCCTTTCCATTTGGTCCCAGATCTATCCTTTCCCTTTTCCTCACCTCCGTGGCGTTTTCTACTCTCCTACCAAATCCGCAGTACGAAAGACCATTATGACCACCAAAACGCCCCGATTTCCATCCGTCCAAGACACTCCTGAAAAGGCAGAAGCCTTCGCGGAAGTAGAGCGTATCGTCAAAAATTTACACGGAGCATCTTTCAAGGTCAAAGATGACAACGGTAACTTTCTCGGCCCATTCGGTGTTCTCTCGTCTGCGCCAAAAACCTTTGTGCCCTACCTCGACTACACACTGGCTTTTTTCAAACTACCACATGTCACTCCCAAGGAGCGCGAGTTGGCTATCTTAGCGGCCGTCTCCGTCACAAAGAGTGAATTCGTCACATACGCTCACCATAA
Organism: Xylogone sp. PMI_703; assembly: GCA_021399445.1. Classification (NCBI taxonomy): domain Eukaryota; kingdom Fungi; phylum Ascomycota; class Leotiomycetes; genus Xylogone; species Xylogone sp. PMI_703. The sequence goes on from JAJTUQ010000003.1 coordinate 501,607, forward strand.
AATCGGAATAGCACAAGGCTTGAGCCAGACCCAAGTCGAACATGCGAGCAGCGGACGTGTACCAATAGAGGGTTTGTCCGACAGAGAGGAATCCATTTACGAGCTATCCTTGAGCCTAGCAAGAGGGTTCGGCATTATTGACGACAAACAATTTGATTCGGCTGTCACATTGCTTGGTAGAGAAGGCGTCTCCCAGGTGGCCCAGTTGGTGGGTGGATATATACTGGTGAGCCTGCTCGTGAGTGTGGGAGATGTCCGAGCCCCTCAGTCTTGAAGTTTGCACCCATTGTGGAGTTTTTGCTATATCTGCGACCCACAGGCCAATCCACGGACCAAGCAATGCGAAGCTACAGGTTGCATGGATGTGACAGAAGCTACATGATATAAGAACATGTAGCCTGATCTCAAGTATTTAAGGAAAGCGGGATTCTAGCTACGAAGGTTGATCGAGTCTTCCTGTACATAGAAAGCCTCTGTAGCTCAAATCATGCGCATTTGACTTCAAGCCTTGCCACTCAGTCTTGAATTTCCTACTTCAAATTTTTCGAGACTATCTACGCAGCGGAAAAGTGCTTTCGATTAACAATCGTCATTAACTTCTACCTCCAATCCTGTGAATCCTAAGAGTACGTAAACGATGTCAGTTCAACAAGGAGTGAGCCAGCGCCACCCATGGACATACTTTTGACAAACATGATGGTAAATTTCAATATGCATTCAGGGAAAAATATGGTGAGAGCTGCAGCACCCAATTTGTGTCACTTTCGATCCGTCCAATAATGGGCTTTGAAGTCTTAGTAACTGTCTTACATTAGACTTCTACTAATATGCCTTAGGTAGTATATATTTGTCGCTGTTTCAAGCGTACCTCTCAAGCGAACCACCGCGAGAACCACGACCTAGCCTTCTCTTCCGCCCTCGTCGCCGCCGCCATCGCAACTTCATCATCCGGATCAGTTCGATTCGCAAAGCCATGCTTAGCACCGGGAAGAAGCTGAACCTCATGCTCAACATCTTTCTTGCTCTCCAAGATTTCCTTCACTTTCCTGATATCCGACGCCTTCATTTGAAGATCCTCCTCGCCGACGGCCCATGAAATAGGAATTTTAATGGCCTCGACATCGTCTGGGACCTTAATAAAAGTCGGATGCGCAACGAACGCGGCGTCGATGAGCGGTTCTGAGGTGGAGGAGAGGGTCTGCGATGAGTGCCGGACTACGCGGTGCTTTGGGTCATCCTTTGCCAGCGTGACGACATGCTTGCCGCCCCAGCAGAATCCAGCTGTGCCGATCTTCAAGTCTTTAGTCTCGAAGGGCGGAGGCGAGGTGCGGAGAGCCTGGAAATACTTGATCACTCCGGCCTCGGTATTGGCAATGCTGCACGTTATCATCCAGGGGATTACATGGTACAGGACTTGGAGGAAGAGGAACGGCTTGACGAAGATGGTTATGAACCAAGACTGTTTCTCCAAGAGCGTATGCGTGGATGGAAGGACCGACGGAGACATGGCACGGCCTTAGGTGTCTAGAAGTCAGATGTAGGTTAAGAGTCTTGGGAGCAAGACGGACCATTCATGAAGTCTGGGCAGTAGACTAGGAAACCTCCCTTGGCATAGTGGTCGGATAAGACTCGGTTGTTTACAAAGCCCCAGCCAAATGCATCAGTGATGAAGACAATAATGCCCTTAGGCGTGACGCCGGCTTCGGGTTCAGCAATGTAGGTCTTGACGCCATGGATTGTGGCCTCCTTGCCAGTGGGATGGCTCTTGGAGACCCCTCCGCGAAAGCAGTCGGGACAGGACATTATAGGAGAGAATGAGTCGAGTTTCTTGAATCAGGAATAAGGATCGAGAGTTTCGAATAAGGATCGAGAGTTTCGAATAAGGATCGAGAGTTTCGAATAAGGATCGAGAGTTTCGAATAAGGAAGTGGATCTAAACGGCTGTTTCATTGATATACGTGAGATGTCGTTTTACAAGGTCAAGGCGTTAAGGATAGCTTGCAAACTCGGAAACAAGATTGTTTTTGGATACCGAAGCGATACCTCGATTCCGATCAATTTACAGTATTATTATTTATTAATGTAACATGATGCTAATACTTATTATATAAATATTAATAGCTGATTTACAAATAATAATAAATTGATCAGAATCGAAAGTACTACGGTTAACCAAAACGACATTTGCTCGGAAACATTAATCTTTAATCTTTTTTCATGACTTGAGCTAAAAGCACTTTATAATTTAGTCTTATCGGTCACAACCTTAACATAATCATTATTAATATAATAATAAGAATATACTATAATGAAGAGTATTAAGCGCTTAAACGTCTTATAGTTAGATTCAGTCATGCGATTACTATAAATACTGTGCTATAGTTATAGGTTATACTGTACTATACTAACGCCCTACGGCCGTTGGCTCCTTTTAGCATGCTTATAGGCTCAAGGCCCTGGAAGCGAAGCCTTGTAGGGCGTCCATTTTTGCTCGTTTCCCCGCAGTTAGAGGATAAGAGTTTGACTAAAGCCTAAATTCTAGTTCATTGTATGGTGTCATAAAAACCCAAATCGTGATACATTAAAATAACTACAGGTGGTATGTAGTTCTTTACAGCAAAAATTTCCCCGTGTAAATGTCTAATCTCTTATACGCGTATAGTTGAAAATTCGGTGGACAACAAAGATTAAAGATTAAAGTCGGTTTGGTCAACCGTATTTTACGTATCGAAAGCAACCCTGCTCGGAAAGCCCTGTTATACGCGTACAGTTGATGAACCCCAGCGAATCGGCCACAGTCTCCCATGCCTATCAAATTCCGACAAGTACTGTCGTTGTATCCGCGACTTTTGTGGTTGTAGAGATCTCCATTTCTCGGTCGTCGGACTGGCGACGCTTACGGCTCGCGGATCATGGCTTGCGGATCCGGACGGGAACGGAGGGACCCGTTGCGCCTTCCGCTGACTGCATCATCGTGGTAGGATGGTGCGGCACGCTACCAGCAGTCCTCTCCGAATGGGGTACAATGTCGCGCAGAACACAGGGGGTCGTATCGCATCTGGGGCTGAAAACGACCAGTTCTCTATACTGCCTCATGCCGTAAGCTGACACGGCCAAGGTCAAAGCATTGCCCGCGCAGCTTGCTCCGACAATTTCAGCACGAGAGCCTCGTCAAGAATAGCCCTCTGGCTTTAGCAATAGGAACGGGTACCGAATAGTCTCATGAAATCCGATGGCGAGCTAAGCCCTCTATATTACGCTCTATGGTAGATTTTCCGAAGGCTTAACCTCCTAGTCATGAATTAATGCTCTGTATAGCGTTACATTGGCTTTCTAGCTCGTTATCGGACTTCATGAGACTATACGGTACCGGGTACTCATAGGAAGTGGCCCCACTTTCAACCCCTCTTATCGCTCGTGCTACATAGAGCAACTTAGTCAGAAATTATCAATTATCCAGCATAAAACATATTATACATACCCAGGTTGTTTTCGATACCTAAGTGATACTTTCGATTTTGATCAATTGATTATTATGTATAAATCCATTATAAATATTTATATAATAAGTATTAGCATCATGTTATCAATAACTGATTTATAAATGATAGTAAATAGGTCGGAATCGAAAGTATCACTTAGGTATCGAAAACAACCTTGGTACACACTACCCCGGGTGTAAAATGGTATTTCTTATACAGATCTGGAAAACTTAATTAATTATGGCGCATTTTAGGGACCAGTCGGGTCGCTGCTTCCGGATGATGGCTTGAACTCTTCGGTTCGGCTTGCTCGGCATTCAACAATGTGTATGGTAGTTCATGTATACAACCATTGCCCCGTGCCGAGTGATGTTGTATGTAAAGGCCTGCATTCTATTGCTTGGCTAGGTCTTATCTCTTCGATCGTTCCCAGGCCTGTAAGGGCTGCAGGGTGATATGCACACCGCTTTCTGTATTTTACGCGGGGCTTTAGGATGCGCTTATCAGTGTCTCTGTTTCATCCGCTGAAACTGGGGGTTTTTAAGTCAGATGGGCTGAAGTATTCTCCACCTTTCAAAGCCGTTATCACACTAGATGATTGTTTAGGCAGGTGCTAAATCCCTACGACGGAGCCTAGTGTAGATGAAAATGCAAATCAGAAACCCCGGTAGGTTTGTAGGGACAGAGAAAGGCCAATTGAATGATAGATACCGGCTAATGGTTCACACATCATTGATCGTAGAACTTGACTCCTCAACCGGTATCGAGAAATGAGCCAGGGGCAGGTTTATAAGCTGAGCGGGCTGGGTTGGTTTGCATTCGTTGATAGTTTATATCCGGGTATGTTTACAATAGCCGAACCAATCCATGAGACGGTCTACGATTGTTGCCAAACCGGAGCCTTAAATCCGTCTACGATTTCCCAGCTTGAGTCTTGAATAGGTTTATAATACTACCCTGCAAATCTCAACATTCGTCCGCCGCATATTCTTACTCAAATGACTTGTCGAACGAAGTGGTGGGCCACTTCGTCAATGACCCTTGAATATGGTATAGCTCTCGGCCACTAGACCACTTATATCTAACTCGAAGGCTTCAGAACCTTGTTAATCTAAATCATAAAGAGAAATAATCTTCAAAATCTCACCCGGTTAAAGGTAAATCCTCCTTAGTTTGACAGTCATTGGAGTGAGAATATGCGGTGCAATGCCACCCTAAATGATCTCTATGTCTCTTGGTTTACGACAACCATTACTCCTTGTATACGCTGGAGTCTGGAGATGCAAACAATGTCAGCAACTATGTAAGATAAAGCGATGAGTATAGGTCCGCATTCTCATCCCTGGCTGGTACTATAGACCGCAGCTAACTACCTGGCTTCTGCCTGTACAATAACCAAGGTCTCACTCGCCTCGCCAAATCTCTCGCTCCAGATCTTGAGCTTGCTCCCCAACAGCAAAATGTTCCATCAAAGATACTCATGCGATCGTTGCCGCCAGAATAAGGTGCGATGCATTAAGAATTGGGAATTAACAACGGCTGTTGGGCGCGGCGGCAACCATTTCCCCCCATGCGAGCGATGTACAAAGGCGAACGTGCCCTGCGTGTACAGTTGTATGTCATGTATCTGCCTTGTACACTATGTATTTTCTTTCTTAGACTGATCAATTCATCGCGTCATCTGTAGTCAGGCAGAAACACAGGCGATCAAAAGGGGAAAATACAGACGGCCCATCGCCCAGAGGAAATACAAGTCTCAGTCAAGATCTCTCGAGCATGCTCTCGAGTAGCGATGTTGCAGGATATGACCTCAACGACCTGGTGATGCCGTCATTTGATACGACCATGGCCTTCATCGACGATGGCGACGTATACAGCTGGAACAATAACCCTGACCTCACATATAATAGAGACGGTGAAAATAGGATCCAAGAGAGCTCAGGGACCAGCGCTCTGTGGGCCAACCCAACACCTTCTCAGGACGAAGGAACAAAAGAGACACTGAATGAGCAGCTGATGAAGCTGAGCAACCGGGCCACGGGCGCCACACGAGAACTTGAAGCCGCGATACCTACTACGCCCTTAACAGTAAACTCCCCCGTGGTGCATGAAGCGTTTGAGGCCGCGAATGCTTTGGTGCACATTATCAACAGCATCCCTTTGGCGGAAAGCACATATGGCTCGTCGCCACCCTTGTCCCGCGATGAAAGCGAGCGACAGCCGCGTACCGAACACAGCTCCATCTTTCTTGCTCTCGCCTCTCACCAGCACGTCCTAGCCCTCTTCCGCGCAGTTTGTGACTCTATTAAGAAGTCCTTGGGGTCCATAGGTCAAGGGACCGAGCCGCAATTACAGCTGCAAGCTTTGCACGGCGTTGGATCGTCCTCTGCGCAATTCATCATGGTTCTGCAGCTCCTCATGCACCTACTCAACCGCATGGGTCGCAGCCTTCGAATGGGGAGCCGAAAGAATAGTACTGACCAACACGAGCTGACGTTTGGGCTTAAAGACGGCGGAGAAAGCGATAGCTCACAAGGTATTGTCGACTCTGCTCAAGTCATGCTCAGAACCCTACCTGATGAGCATGTCAAGCTTAGTGAGCTCATTCAGGAACTTCAAGCTTGCATAGAGGAGGGAGTTTGAGTTTAGATTGAAGAGGGTCAATAGACATATATATTACGGCATTTTACCGGAGCCGACTATAACGTTCCTGCTATGATCGTAAGAGTTCAGTCCTACTGATTGACTGACAGTAGGTAAGGTAAAAGGCTAGAGAGTGAAGTGTTCACGTACAAGAGAGTTACTAGATACTAGATATTTAGATCTGCTAAAGATCAATTGAGTGGAGCACGAAGCTCCCGGTAGACAGGAGCTTCCTACTCCTTAGATACTCAACTACTAACAGGGGTATTGTCACACCCTACAGCTACGGTATGGGTAATTGAATCAATTCTGTACTGGAGTTTGGAATACAGTATTTACAGAGAGAGCTTGAATATGTGGTGGTTGGCGCACAGGCCACCGCTCTTTACGTGCTTTTACGCTTTGCTCGTTTCTTCTCGGCCTTGCCGGCACGAGCGCCACATTTGCCCGAACCCCATGCTTGGCGCTGGTGCCGTTCACTCCCTTGTATTTTAGGCATCAATATTTCGGTAGTTCTCGTAGCCTCAGGCTTTAGCTAGCAGTAGGCTGTACACCTCTGAATTTAGCATCCTTTCCTCCACCTCCATAGCAGGTAGTAACAATATCTACGTTTGACCCGCCTCAATTCATTAGAAGTAATTTCCATAAAGTGAATACTATCAATTTAGATCAAGAATTCGTCTCGAATCCACTAATTTTTGTCACCGCCCCGAGCATGGTCGAGTATTAAGTCCAATTTAGGAGCAGCATAACGAAATACTCATTAATGTCTTCAGAGGTAGAAGGCCCCTTTCAAGCTCGGATATGCACTGTTTTGAAAAGTAATTGAACACAGAAAGTTTTAAAACTCGATCATGGATTGGTGCTAAGTTTGATCCACGATGTGGAGTAGATAAGAAGATAATCGATTTGACTGATACAAGGGTGTTTTTGTGGATATCATCATTCTGACCTAAAATATAGGCCTTTTTAACTACCAAGCCGACTATAGAATGTGCAACAAATACAATAGGTCTTTTCCCGACGTGGGTTTCGGCATCGGAGTCGTTATGCATAAACTGGGTTGCACAAAGTAAATCTCTTGCAAAATCAGATATTCTAGATATGCTTGCAGGCCCTAGGAAATTTGCGTTATATCCAAATGTAAGGGTTCTAGCGGTCTGGATTTTGGGCTCTAAGGATAGCCAAATCTGTGGCCTGAAAAGCTCTGGATCATGATCCTTCGACCATGTTTGACGGCTTGATCCACCGAGGCCGCGTACAAATATGAAGTCTAATGTTGGCAGTGCAGCAGATTCATAGAGGACAGTCAAACCTAGACAATCCAGTCGTCTGTCTTGGTATCTTGTTTGTTCCTGTGCAATAGCGCTTGAATTTTTACTGGGTGAGGCACCATTTTGAAGTTGTTCATTTGAAGGTGTTCATTTGAAGGTGCAATCTGCGTTCAGGAGCTACCATTATTAGGAACCACATTTTCGTTAGGAATGTCTATAGCACTCGAAACATTGGTTGATGGAGGTTCTGATTCTGGAGGTATCTGCTTTTTGGCCTTCGGAGCCTTACGTTTAGCAAGGATCTTTCTGAACTAGTAATCCTTTTAGGTGAGATAGAAACGGAATGCGTGGGTTTATAATAGGGTTATTTATACATGCAACATCTATTTGGTATTCATCTCGATATAAAACTGGCGATCAAGCATGATCCAGAAAGGCCGGAATACGAGAAAGCATGACCGCTGAAAAAAAGATGTGGGAGAGAAGCGTGATGTCAATAAATTAGTAGTTATCCGTCTGAGATGGCTGTGTTGTGCCGTTGTCGGGGCTTACATCGCAGCACCGTATCCAATCATTTTGAAGGCCCTGGGTAAGGTGTCTTCAATTGTGTCGGTTGGTTATTTGAAATACTATCAATAGAAGATATCAAGAGCAGTAATAGAGAATTCAGGTCCCAAAAAAGATAAAAACAACCGTCCAGCTCTGTATGTGCCAGTAATTGGCAACTCGTCCTATAAGAACATGGCATGGTTTGAGGCTCCCTGAGGAAGGCGCTTTGCCTTGGCAGGAGCAGGGTGATGGACCTCCTCTTGTCTGGACTCTTTTGCAATTAATTATGATTCCATGAGAAGAAAGCGAGGTTTCGAAGGGCTGCGTGAGTTACTCAGGTCCAGATGCGCTCCTCTGCTGCCCTGACTCCGAATGATTGAACATTGCACGTACCTGCACATTTTGTTTCTCACAACTGTATCATTTCATATGAAAAACTTTTCGAAAGCCCAGGTGAATTCAGGATAATTAATGAACCACTACAATTACAGGCTGCAGCGCGGCTTGCAGCCTCCAAATCGTGCTTGGGTCCGATAGTGCAGCCGGATTGTCAGCGCTGCGGCCACATTCCGCACCCTAAAGTAGACTTATGGTTGTGGAGGATGAGTCCACGGCCGACAACATGCTGAGACGTCTCATAGAAAGGAATCAACAAGATAAAATGATCAGCACTTTACAGTAAGATGTGTATTATTGCCAGCACTTCGCGATTACCTTGCACGTGTTTTCGAAGCCCGATGACGCTGACAGCCTCCCCCACTAGCAAAATTTCCCAAAGAAGATGTTGACGAAAAGCTGAGAAGATCAGATCTCCGTGCTCCCCAGCTCACAATCTAGGAGCCGGAAAATCATGTAATCAGCCCATTATCGGCGCAGTTAGCAGCATTGTGCGCTAGAAGTCAGCCAATTCGGTAGTTAGATTTGATAGCTAATACTATCAACTAGGTGACCAAAATTGTAGGATGGGGCTTGACGGATAATGTGAATCTGTAATATATTGGTAAGGAATCACGGATCTTGATTTTGAGTTATTTTTGCTTCCGTCATAGCTTGCTAATCCATCTTTCGTGGACTTTAGAAATGATCTTTACGCGTGGCTTCTATCTCTTAATTTTATTCGTGTGATTGCAAAGACTCTGATGTAAGACCTACCGAGCAGCCTAAGATATAAAGTTCGTCCAAAGTCTCCAAAAGGAACTTCACTCCAGCGAGTAGATCTCTTCCTGTCTAGCCAACACATTCACGATGCTTCCCACCCTTTTGCCCATGTTGCTACTTGCGTTTTCTAACGCCAGCCCAACTTCAATATCAAGTGTAACGTCTTCATGTCCACCTGTTGAGGGCACTTTCAATGTTACGAACTTCCAGCTATACCCTGAAAATGTTGACTGGGATTCCATTCACTGCAAGTTCTACATCGGGTAGGCTATCACTCAATCTTATAATTGTAACACTAATCTCTAATGTATGACAGCTCGAACTTCAATGGCTCTGTCTTAGTATACGATCCATATACTCAAGAACAGTCGGTCATCTCTTTCCCAGGAATCACTGGCGTTGTACCCTACCATGTTTCGGGTGTGGATTTTGACTTCAGAACTGGATATATCTACTTCCAGGGCAATTCTCGTACTCCATATGTCACCGGAGGCCAAAATCTCTCAGGCCCGAATACCTTGATTAAATACGACACTTCAACACAAAAGGTTGTTTTTATCGCTGATCTGGCGCCTTTTCAAGCCCAGGTACAGAATCAGACTGGTGTATTTACCAGTAGATTCCAGGACATGGCAGAAGATATTGAGGGCAACAGCTACACAATTGCGTCTTACGGAAACTCTATCGCCAAAGTCTCCCATTCTGGTGAAGTATCTATTTTCTACGCACCAGGAACAAATAGTTCCGTTTACGGCTTTGGTGGTATTTCTTCATGGGGACACGTCTTTGTGTTAGTGGACAACGCATCTCAGTCAATACGTCGCTTTACTGTTCCACCGACTTCCATGAATATCGAAGAGGTAAACGTGCCGAACTTGCCAACTAATGTAACTTTCGACTTCGACGAGGCCTACCTACCGCCTAAATACAATGGTCGTGTCCTCCTAGCCGCCGATGACAATATAGGTATCCGGGTGTTCTATTCGGTAGATAGTTGGATCTCTGCGACTTACTTAGGCGTTGTGCCCAATACTATTGCTGGAGGAGTTAGTACGGCTGTTGTTCAGATTTCTGAAAGTATTTATATCAGTAATGAGTACTTTTCCGATACTGGCGTCTTTCAAGTCCCTGGGAATCGGACGGAGTTTCCTTTTATAGACATCACAACTGCAGTTGAAAGTTTACTGGATGGTATCTAGGGTTGTATTCTACCTTTTGTCAGCAGTTATGCTCTCCGTTTTCTCGATATAAAGGTTCTGTAAGGAAAGCTAGGATATTGAGATTACCTCACTTCTTCTATACTTCTATAGCAACATCTATGAGCCTATGGCGTTATAACACAAATATTAAGCTATTATATATATAAATTGTATAGTACCCAAACTTTTTCACTGTTAATCGTAATGATGTACAGTACATAAAGGGTAAGCCCAGAAATCTCTTCACACACACGTTCGCTAACTCTAACGGCTGTGATTAGCCAACCAACTACGTAAGCAATAATTAGTTAACTATCTCTCACAGGATCACTTGGATACATAAGATGTAAAGTGTCATATTCTGCGGAAAGGTTTTCTTTAATATAAAGAAATAATATCTTACACTATATTCAAGTGGTTAAGTTTCGCTTCCTGTAATAATAATTCAAATTTACTCTAATGTATATGTTATTCCAGCAGTGCAGGGGGTTATAACTCCAGGAACGCGTTTCTCATATTCCGTTCTAAATCTCCATCCGGTACAATGCCCCGCTAGTAAAACTTTCGGCTCTAAATTTGCCATATCATTAACTGTTTTGGAAAGCTTGTCGGGCGCAGCATCAGACAGGTGGTAGCCGCCTGCAACGCAATAGAGCTTGCAGCCACTGCCGTGTTCAAGAGCATTCAAACTTGTATTAATTACACCAGCATGCCCGCAACCCGCAAAAACAACTAGACCCTTGCCTACTGAGTATTAGCCACATCATCACGTTTAGAGCGGCTTAACTTACCTTTCAACTTGCACATAACATACCTCTCCTCAGAAATCGTCTCGTCCGGGACCCATTGGCCTGACTGCGTTCCTTCAGTCTCTAGCTTGATTCCGCCAGCCAGGCCGCTCTCGTACGAAGTACACCTAGGGATTTCGCCTGATACCATGAACATATCATCAAGAACGCAGTGAGAGTCCGATGATTCCAACACCGTGGCCCCGGCAGCCGTAATTTCTGCCGGGGTAGGATCTGCCTCCAGCGATATCGGGCCGTTTGGGGTCACGATCCCTCGGTATGCCGGCCGTGAAGGGTGCAAATCGACGATTACTCTATGTGAAGGATCACTACGTCGCTCCTGAATCATTTTGATGGCACGAAGAAGCCCACCTAAACAAAGTTAGTACTGTGTGATAAACAGCTTGAGATTATACTGCACCCGAATGATCACGGTGGTAGTGGGAAAGGACAATGTGATCGATAGCGTTAAGATCCACCCCTATTCGACTTGCATTTCGGGCCCAAAGCTCGTCTTCTGGGCCAGCGTCAAAGAGAAGAGATCTACTTATATTATCTTTTGTCGCTGTCTGAAGGGTGCACCATTTGTTAGCTTATCTAACAGCTCGGTCGTCACAGTTTCTTTCTTCTAATTTGACCCACAATCATCATACTCAGTCCATGGGCTCCGCAGCAAATGCTGCTCATCTTCATTTCGGCTGATGCGCCGCCCCGTGCATTTTGATGAGGAATCTGCGAAAGAGGAATGCTCATAAAATTACTGGCATATCTGACAGCCGGATTTGGCGATGGTGAGATAGGATCTAGCTCATCGGTTATAATAACCTTCACATCGATTCGATCGACCTCCACGAGTGTAGCGCTGTTAACCATCTTGGCCGTTGTGAAAGAGACCGCAAGATGCGAATAATAATAAAGGAAAGTGACGAGCGAAATTGGAGACAATACAAGATAAATAATAACCTCCTGATGGATTTGACTGCATGAGAGATCCGGTCTTACTTTATACTCAGCGGTGAGAAGGAAGGGGGAGCATCTCGGACATGGCGGGTGGGTTTCCTGAGCCGTACAATCTGTTCGGCGAACTATATCAGCCCATCTAATGAGCACTTAGTGATCGCATGGATACGTAATGCCGCATTAGCTGCATAGAGAATCCTTGATTTCTAATAGCTCACCTAATGCTGTATTGGAATATTCCTAATGATTGGGCGTACCTGTATTAGTATAGATCACTTCAGCTATGTGATCTAGGCTTTGAATCCCGCATTTCCGAGAATAAAATGATTTATCCAACTGATTTAAGCTGTCTGGCGTTTCAGAACAGAAATACAGTTATATTGTCTATTAGACTAGCTTACGGATTCCATCCGAAGTTACCATGCACATAGACCATTAGCAATATCACCGTAGAAGTATAAAAAGTACTATTATCCGTCTAAATACGTATAGCAGAACTACCACGGCCTATTATATGACGGTAGCTCCTGTCTCTATTATAACACTACTAGGAATCAATAAATATATCTTTAAACCTCTCGTTAAAATCTTTAACGGCTGCTTCTCAATATCCGTTATTATTTTGTAAAATATAGTTACGTATAGAATATATATATTAACTAACCTCATTAAGAAACAAATTTCGCTATATAATAGTGTAAAGCCATTAGTATAACTCAAATAGTTATACAAATTAGGTTAACACATTAATACGTAACGTATAACCAAATTATGGGTCTTAAGCAAAATTAAGTCGGCGAGGTAAGTCGGCGAGGTAAGTCGGCGATATTTTCTAGGCGCCAAGCAAGATGCTATTGGTAGTTGCTGAAAGTTAGGCACCATAGCAAGTCACATTTTTGGTTAAATCAAGACAGTACGAATTACAGGCGGCAAAGTACGAGTGCCAAATAAATACTTTATCCGCCGCCTGATCGCGGGCCGCAGCACACAGGGAACCGTTCCGATGGCACAGCTAACTTGATTCCCAGAAAGTGCTAGCGGCAACTTGGCAACGATTTTAATTTCAATATCATTGGTGATGAATATGAATGCGGAACAGGCATGCTCTCACATTGGCAGACCAAAAATCTGACTACATGCCTGAAACTCCTACAATTGCACAATTCTTTCAATGTGAGGGAAGTTATTTGCCTATTACTTACGTACCAAGAGGCCATTAGTGAGAATCACCCCGTTTTGGATATTGATATACTTGTAGAACAAGTCAAGCGATGGTATACATGGCCGAGCCGCTAAATTCTACCGGATCTTAATGATTAACAAGAACAGAAGATTAAATTAGTTTCAAGAAAAGAGGGCTGTAACAAGCGCCTTGGATTGTAAACAACCTTGTAGTACTGGTGTCAGAAGACTTGACTAGCTTTGCCGTCATCTTGCGGGTCGCCATAATACCATGGCAGGAGGTATCTTGTAGGCAGACATTATCGGTATGCACTTTGGCCATACCCAGCAAACAGCAGACCTGTCCCACGACGTGGAATAATTGGTACGCAAGCGATGATACCATTCATTTCCAGGGTAGTTTCTTCACGCATGCTTCACCGAAAGCAATGCCATCCCATTACTAATTTGTATACAATCTCCAGTGAATGAGCACCAAGAAGGCGGAAATATGAAATTAAATGTGTCCTCAATGGAATGAAGGCAAAAGACTGCCAGGCAATAAACAAGATCTAAACTCAGGACACTATCCGTAAAATCTCCATTGAGTCGGGACCTCTCCAGTTTTGGGAATTTCTGGACCTGGTAAAATCTCTCTCAGGAGCTCATTCACTCCTATGCCCATCTCAGCACATTTCTTCCATTGCCGTGAATAACCAAGGCTGACTTCCTCGAATCGACACCCATCCCTCCAATCGGTCCTCCGAATATGAAGATGGCCACTAACTACCACCTTGGCATTGAATCTCCGATGCCAATTGTCCGTCAATTTGGTACCACACCATAGGCTAAACCTTGGGATAAATTTGAGTGTCACCAAGTCTTCCCGTAATGGCCAATGGTTTGCAATAACAAGAGGCAACAACGGGAATTGTGCTCTCGCAGCCTCTAATTTCGTCTCAAATTTCTGAACAAGCACTTTGCACCAATCTTGCCGACTAGGATGCGGATCTGGATGAAGCAAAAACTCATCTGTAGCTTCCGTATCTTTCTCCCTTGCCCAAGGGATAGCACCCTCCAAGCTCACATCGTCAGGCCTGAACGAATAATCGTACAATGTAAAAATTGGGGCAATAACAGCTGGACCGCCTTCTCCTTCCCAAACACGAAAGTCGTCCTCAGGGGTAAGAACGTCATATTCTCGTGCTATATCAACGCACTCTTGATATTTCTGCTCTCCTCGGACCCCGGTGCCAGATTTACCGGGCAGTGTGTATAGCTCGTGATTGCCAGGGCACCACCAAACGGTATCGAAGCATACCGCCGCTCTAGAGAATGCTAATCGTAAATGCTCAACAGATTCTCCAACGTCTCCGCATAGAATGAGTCCATCTCCTGGATGAGGTGTCAGCTTTGACCAAGCTACTTTGTTGTCCGGGAAGCCGACATGGATATCGCCGATGGCGTAAAGCTTGCCCGCGGGCATTTTCCTTGGGGAACTTGAGCCGTCGGATGTATCAATTGCCTTTCCCTGTCCAAGTAGTTCGGAGACTTGAGGATTGGAGGCCATCATTGTGAAGCTGTAAACTGAAGCCTCGGATGTGATGACGAGTCGTTTGTCAATGTTAGGATTTACAAATCTTACTGTACCTGAGTAAGCACGCCGAGAGCCGAAAACGGCGCCTCAAAAACAGATCGTGTTTCATTAAACGAAAATACTAAAGTTAGGATTAGCAACAAATTTTCTACTTTGATGTTTTATATTATAAAATAAGTACTATAAAAATACTTTATATAAACGGATAAAATATTTTTTTTTGGCTGCTAAATTCGGCCGGTTTGGTCGCTGTTTTATGCAGCCTCGACCGCTCCTTGAACTGCGCCACCAGCGCCCGTGCCTCGCCGATTGATTGCCACATCTGCTATGCTATCAAACTTGAGCATTTACAGAATCATGTAGAGAGATCTCATAGGACTACCTCACAGCGTGATATTTAATATTTAATATGAGTACCACACGGCTTATGGTTTGATTTAGTTGATTTGGTCTGGTAAAAAAAGAGCACGTGAACATAGGGCTGACTGCCTACATGAAAACCACAATTTCTCAACATATATCAATCACCAATCATCAAATTCGGCACACTCAAAGCTTTGCCCGAACTTCAAGCTACTCAAGCCAGTCAGTCAATTTTTCAACACCGTCTCAATGTGCTCGCACGCACTTACACTACCCAAGTCTTCGGATCGATGCCTCGTTGCACCGCAGGCCGCTGTCTGATGCCCTCAATTCACTCCAGCAGATAGTGGGAACCGGTTCATGCCCTCCCGGGTAATCTCTCAAAAGTCACGGTACAGTACGTGCTAAGAGCGAGAAGTGCCTTACTCCCAGTGGAGATGTCTGCGACAGAGTATTTACCTGCGCCTGTGCCGGCGAGGTGTTATTTGACTTTGCCACTGTATTTGCCCGAGAGATGGAGCGCGAGGGCTCCGTAGATGCAGAGGACGTAGTTCTTGAAACGATTGAGGGTAACTACATCTAACAATCAGCAATGCTTACCAAACGGCGGTATCAATTTCAGATACTTACGCGCATCGTTAGCGTTCTTGGAGAACCAATTTAATTGGTCTTGAATCGGTTGGCCCTGATAATTTTTTTTAGCACCGGTAAAGCTATCGGCGTTAAGAGGATCAATACACTGCCATGTCAGAAGAAGAGCATTACAAACATTCACACCGGTTATGATCGTCTGCGAAGCCGAACTCGGCATTCTTGTCGATTTCTTTGAAGAGGTAGAGCAGCTCGGCCGAGGTCTCCATCACCGGGTAAGGCGGGCTCCTGGTGCTGTCTTCACCGTAGTGTCATCGAGATAGAAGCTTGAGGTCATTGTGGACTGGATGTTGTTACTATCCACCCCATAGATGTATCCCCGCAACAGGGGTAAAAACATTGGTAAAAATGGATGTTATTATGGGTATTCAGTGAGATCTGATAAGAACGGCAAAGACCTTATTCTCTTATTTGAGTAATATTTTTACGGATAAAGTAGCCACAATACAGGGTGGTTGAGCAATCAGAGCACTGAATGAGCTTGTTTACAATGCTGGGGGGATGGTAATAGGGGGGGATACCGTATCAACTAACATTTAACATTGTTAAACTAAGAAGTGGGCCGCCCCCTGCTACCAATACGCGTACAAAAGGTATTCAAGATCCTTGTATAAGGTTACAATAATCAGCAAAGTCATACCGATTCGGCTAGGCTAACAATGTTAAATGCGAGTTGATACGGTAGTATTTTGTCTCTCCTTTCTCTTTTAAATTAGAATTTTCTCGTAAACTATGTTGGCCAATACGCGTATAGTAAGCACTGGAAAACTGTCCAGAACCCGGTGATCAACTCAACGGTCTTGCCTAAGCATATGCTCGAGGTCGCCGATCGGTGCTCCGTCGATGCTGCGGTCGGTGCTGTGGTCGGTTTTCCGGTCGGTGCTCCGATCGGTTTTCTCGAGAAGGCGATGATTATCGCTATTATGGCTCAAAATGGCTCAACGTTACTCTAGAGTATAGATAGAGTGAAGAGGTGTTTATAGCGATTAAATCTTAAGTCAGCGAAGAGGTAGCTACGGAGAACAAAGCATTAACTCCGCGTCTTCTTTTGGTCCAATATCTCCAAGAAATTCATTTACATTTCTTTGCACATACCTATACCAAAACACGACTCGGGCCAACGATAATAGCTGGCACAGCAATGAAGGCTCTCGTCGGGGGCGAGTCCGGCGGCTACCGGCTCGCAGACGATATCGACGTTCCCGTGCCAGGGCCAGGCATGATATTATGTCGGGTTCATGCGGTGGCCCTGAGCCCATACGATGCAAAGATTGTAGACTATTCAAATACGCCTGGTGCCGTGGGCGGCTGTGACTTCGCTGGCATTGTCGTTGGAGTGGGCGAAGGCGTTACGCGGTTCCAAGAGGGCAACCGCATCCTCACCGTGACCTTTGGACTGAACGCCTCAGACAAAACGGCGGGCGCTTTCGCCGAGTACGCGCTGGCGATTGAGGACTTGAGCTGCCGCATTCCCGATAACTTGTCCTTCGAGCAGGCATGCTCAATGGGACTTGGTATTGCCACTGCTGGGCTGGCTCTTTTCCAAGCACCCGGGCTACAGCTGGAAATGCCGCGTCCCAAATCCGCTTATGATGAGGAGAACACGCCTTCATTTGTTCTTGTATCAGGAGGTGCAACGGGCACGGGGACGATGGCAACCCAGTTGTTGAAGATGTGAGTCCAATGGATTACCTATGTAGTGCTACTAGCTATACAATCCCTTGGAGACGCATCTCAGAACCACATCACTGACTCTAATGTTAACAGTGCCGGTTATACACCCATCGTCACCTGCTCACCCGCCAATAATGCCCTGTGTGAGAGCTATGGCGCTGTAGCTTGCTTCGACTACCGTTCCCCCACATGCGGTGCTGACATCCGTGAATACACTGCTAACAGCCTGGTCTCTGTCTTCGACTGCGTGACCGACGCGCCGACGATACGCATGTGCTATGAGGCCATTGGCTCTTCCGGTGGCACATACATTGCCCTCGAAGCAGTTACCCAAGCTGTCAAATACACGCGCAGGGATGTCCGTGCCGACTGGCTGATGACGCCTACCATTACGGGAGCGCCAGTAGTGATTCCGGGCACGTACGGGCGCCCCAGCACGCCCGAGCATAGGATATTTGGGGCCCAACTGTTCCTGCTGGCGGAGAAACTATTGAAGGAAGGCAGAATCAAGAATCATCCTTTGGAGATTCGGGAGGGCGGCTTGGCGAGGATCCCTACGTATGTAAATGACTTGCGTGTTGGGAAAGTGCGGGGCAAGAGGCAGATTGTGCCGTTGGTGAGTGCCTAGACGTGGTCAAAAGCGTAGTTCTCAATTTGATATATCTATGCTTGTTCATCTCGATCAATTGCTGTGAAGGGTTGAATAGGATTAATTTAGGGCTTGAACGGGTTGAAGCCTTAGCTATGATTTTGTAAGGCGTTGCCGATTCATGAATCTTGGGCACATCCTTTCTTGATTTAACCCGTGAATACTCGAGCTTGAACTTGGCTTAGGATCTTACACAGTAAAGCTGCTGCCGCTGTCGCTGCCTTGTCCGCCTTGCGACGTTAGGGATCCGATCGGCTACGAAGCCTCAGACAAGCTTGGGCCTTCGTGACCTTGTAGACCCGAAACATCGTGACCCCACAAGGCGACTTCAGAGTCCACGATCACGTGATGGGGTCCATAGAGTCTATAGAGTTTATAGCAATCTTAGGACTCCAGGAAGCCATGAGGGTTATACAAGTAGGTAGTTTACAGTAGATAAGAGCTTTACGCTTAATTACTTTAATTGATTTACAGCATACCTATATTTTATAATAATAAGATTTTAAACTTTTTAAGTGATTCTTTAATATTTTATCGTCTATTATTTAAATGATAAAAACTTTAAACTTTAATAAAAACGTAATAATATTCAAATATAAAGGTTATATATATTTTTTAATAGCTAAATTCACTTATCCAGAGGGCAAAGGATATGTATTAGAGAGGAAGGCCCAGTGCAGATCTTACTGTATGTGGTTTACGTTAGACTTTGCTAATATAGTACCATCGCTCCTGCTCCGTAGAAGAGGGTAAAATGCGCACCCCCTGCCAAAATAAGCCCTCCAGGGCTAAATTCGCTAACAAAGGATAAATCTTACTAGCAAGGGTGCATTGCAGGGATTTCGCCCAAAAACGAGCATGGGGGTGTTTAGATTCGGCTTGGAGGTTAAAAAAGCGGGCAAAATGATGTTCCAAAGCTGAATCCAAACAGGCCCTTAACTGCTTAACCTTGCGTTACACGACAGTGACGAGGCGACCCAACAAAGGAATCATGGAGCGGCGTTAACGGATTTTACAGACTTTAACGGCGCCATCATCGCCTCGCCTAATACAACTGAGATGTAATTCTGTATCTCATCAATTATTTATACGTATAACCTAACGAAAGTACACTCTGGTTCATTCAAGCCAAACCATTCGGAACTTTCAAGGACGCCATTATACTTTCAAAGCATACACACTCAGTTACTCGTGAACCAGACGACGGACGCACACATGTCTCGATCCACGCCTCCGCCTCCCTCGCTCGAGGACGGCAAACTCGACGCGAATGGAGAGAAACCACGATCTCATGAGCCGTCCACTGGGACTTCCTCGCCTGTTAATGGAGCGTTGGAGAAACCAGAACCAGAGCTCTCCGAAGACACTGCTCCTGCTACAGAAGAAAAAGCCGCCGAGACCCCAGCGCCGCCACCCATGACATATCCGAAGGGTATCCAACTGGTGGGAATCATGGTCTCGCTCGTACTAACTATCGGCCTGATGTCTCTTGATTCGGTAAGTTCTACCTCTCCAACTTCTTGAATTCTTGAAAATCTAACTCTCTTAACTCACAGACCATCGTTGCAACCGCCATCCCCAAAATTACCGACCAGTTCAAGAAACTTGACGACATCTCGTGGTACGGCTCCGCATACTTCCTCACCCTCGGCGCGTTCCAGTCCCAGTGGGGCAAAGTGTACAAGTACTTCCCTCTCAAAACCAGTTTCCTGGTCTCCATCTTCATCTTTGAACTTGGAAGCTTGATCTGCGGTGTCGCTCAGAATTCCACCACTCTAATTGTCGGACGTGCCATCGCTGGTCTTGGTGGCTCCGGTATCGCGCCGGGAGTCTACACTATCTCTGCCTTCTCTGCTGAGCCCGCGAAAAGAGCAACCTATACGGGACTCATTGGCGCGTCGTATGGCATCACCTCGGTCATTGGACCACTTATTGGGGGTGCACTTACGGATCGGGCATCCTGGAGATGGTGAGTCAATAGTCTTCTCTTGCTTTGTCTTTGTTTGTTGCAAGTCACGGGACCATCTTTTTCGCCCGATCACTCCTGCTTTGACTGGATCTGACCTGATATGTTACCTCTAGGTGCTTTTATATCAATCTCCCAATCGGTGGTGTAGCCGCGGCGGTTATTTTCTTCGCCTTTAAGACTCCTGACGCCCATAAACCCGTTGATGCTACCTTCAAGGATAAGCTTCTCCACATGGACTTCTTAGGAACGGCACTTGTTATGGGTGCATCCGTCTGCTTGCTATTAGCTCTCCAGTATGCTGGTTCAACCCACGCGTGGGATTCCAGCGTTGTGATCGGTTTACTCGTTGGCTCTGTCGTGATTACTGCTGCACTTGTCGTCGCAGAACTCTGGCAAGGCGAACGCGCTATGCTAACACCACGCTTGATGCGCCAAAGAAGCGTCTGGGTCAGCTCCGTATGGGGCTTCTTCTTCGCTGGCTCATATTTCGCTGTACTCTATTACCTGCCTATTTACTTCCAAAGTATTGCTGGCACCGGTGCGATTGGCTCGGGCGTGCGCAATATTCCTCTCATTGCCCTCTTTAGCATTGGCACATTAGGCTCAGGCAGAATCATCACGAAGACTGGTATTGCAGCTCCTTATATGCCAGTTAGCTCTGTGATTGTTACTATCGGGAGTGGTCTACTGTACACCCTTGACGTCGGGACCTCAGCAGGTAAATGGGTTGGGTATCAGATCTTGGCGGGCTTCGGATTTGGCATCGGCCTCCAAATTCCAGTTATCATCGCACAGGCTTATGCTGCGCCAGCTGACATGGCTCCAGTGTCCGCGATTATCATATGTAAGATCCCCTTCCCTCTTTTAGCATGTTTTTAATCTTCTTTGTCCCCTTGTATCCCTCAGCTAATTAAGTGCCTCATGCACAGTCGCTCGATCCACCGGCGCCACATTCATGCTCGCCGCCGCGAAAGCCGGCTTCGTCAATCAGCTTGCGCGAAGGCTTGCCAGCACTGCGCCAAACGTCGATCCCGCTCTCGTCTCGGCCACGGGTGCCACGGATCTGCGCCGCGACTTTTCCGGGCCCGAGCTGGACGGGATCATCCGTGCCTACGCATGGGGTATCAAGGTTGCTTTCGCCATCGTCATCGGCGCTTCCGGCGTCTCTACCATTTTCAGCTTGTGCACCAAGTGGGACAACATTAACAAGAAGAAAGAGCAGTCGAAGGTTAGTAAGCCTTGAAACAGCTTGCCGTTCAGACGACCATTACCTATGGAGTTTTTTACCATTTTCTCGCCGTGGAAAATACCCCTCGTGTACGATGCTTCGGAGAGCTCAGAAAGAAGAGAACAGAGAAATCCCTCCGAGGCATTCCAATGGTATTCAACCACCTAATGTATTATAGTAAGACTGGAGAGAGAGGATCAAGACCTGTCATTGTCGACTCGTTTTTTCGAAGTCGGGGAAGGGAAGGCCACTAATGGGCGAATGTTGCACTCCTTTTTTGTCTGCGATTCACATACAATGTTGTAATTAATTAACATCACAACCTACAATAAAAAGTACTCACTTTTACACTGTATCAAACCTTACACGTCGGTGACTTCGGAAGAGGGACGGCTCGCCCTGCAGTAGTTAATTCGGTGATATCTTTTACGGACGCTTTACTGCTAGATAAGTAGAACCCCTCAACAAAGTTATCGCGTCTTCACGTTGTGAATCTAGAAGTATGCGAGCATCTTGTTATTTTATATTCACTAAGAAATATATAGACGTTATCAACTGGTTCTATTTTCTTGAATATCCCTGGATTTTTTTCTGATTTATACAACATTAGATACTAGATCCATGCAGAACCAAGTGGAGTTAATGTGATGCTGTTGAACACAGTCTTCCCGCCGTGCGAGACGATATCGATGTTCTTCGATTCTTGGTAGCGAGGGAAGACTGTTGCAGTCATAACCGTGCCATCTTGACCAAAGATCTCTAGACTCGACCGATCAATTAGGACATCCAGAGCAAGAATATTGTTTGCAGGCTTTGCAATGGTTGCTGTCCATGTCCCCGCCTGTCCGTAGCCAGCTTGAGTGGTATCGAGGACCAGAGATTGATTTGCTACAATATATGTAAGAGACGTCCATTCTGCGCTGGATGAAAGCAGCTTGACCGTGAATTCTGGAGCGTTAGTTGATGCAAGGTCAATTGATGCTTGAAGCCTTGCTGTGTTGGAAGTTCCAACAGTGATGGTGCCATGGACATTTCTCTGTCCCAATGAGACAGGCGAACCGCTAGCCAATTTAGAGACTTCATCGATGAGCCTGCTACCCAAACCGCCATCTGCTCTTATGAAAAGCTCTCGTATCACTGACTGCATGCCTGCCCAGCCATTAACACGACTAGGCCACTTTGATGTCGGCCAGTTGCCCATCCAGGTAATTGCCAGATTTCGACCAATAGAGTCCACAAACCACTGCATGGCATAAGAGTCCGGGCCTGCGTCAAGGAGACCCCTCTTCTCCGAAGTGAAAATCGTTCCGTTGTAAGTACCTACTTCATACCAGCCGAGATTATTGCCTCCGTAGAAGAGTGCCCACTTGCCATCGATAGGGAAGAAGTTGGGACACTCCCACATTGTACCAGTACTTCCGTCTCCTTCATATAGGACTCCAACATACTTCCATGACAGTAACTCGGTATTCGGCGAGTCAGTTGCAACATATAACTGGACTTTACCACTCTTCTCATCTCCAGAACCTACTACCATTTTCCATGTGTCATCAGTAGTGTCCCAAAAGACTTTGGGATCGCGAAACCCGCTGGAAGAGCCGGATGGCGGCGCGGCAATAATTGGGTTGCCAGGATAAAGATCGAAGCTTATGCCATCTTTGCTTATTGCGGTCGACACAACTTCTGGAAGTGACTCCGGGTGAAGTGCCGTATCGGTTGCGTCGGTAAAGATGACTTGTAGAGCACCTGTGTCTTTATCCAAAACTGCGCTGCCCGTGTAGCGGCCACTGGTGTCCAATGGATTGTCCGGGTAAGGAGGATATAGCGCGACGGGCAGTTCGACCCAGTGCACAGCATCGTAACTTTTCACATGAGACCAGTGCATTGGGCCCCAGAGAGGAGCCACAGGATTGAACTGACTCAAGAGATGATACTCGCCTTCCCATTGTATTAGACCACATGGATCGTTGATCCAGCCCTGGTATGGAGAGTAGTGGAATTGTGGACGAATAGAGTCGATAGCGTATATTTCAGCCGCTGAGAGAATGCTGGAACTTTGAGCCGGTTGATTACTTTGGCCGAGAATGTTGAAATGGAGACCGCCATCGGCTAGAGCATCGCATCCAGTACGGATATCATCGACATTGATGTGACCCCATGAGGTAGCATTGCTAGAGTCAACGACAACTATGTAGACTTTCTCGCCTGCATATGCACTCGTGTCCCATATGATGCGGATTAATGCCTCGTCGTTTGTCCCAGTCTGGCTATATAACAATTTGCTATCGCTCTCCCGGACGAGTCCAACATAGAGATTAATGGGGTCCCATCCTCCACCAACCAGGAAACTCATGACAGAGCTCGCTTGGAAAGTGCTTGATCGAAGTTCCCCCACAGCTGCATCGCCTGACTGTGCGAATCCCCATAAGAAGTTATTTCCAACTTGGTTGAACGGGCCACCCCAGTATGAGGTAGCAGAGCTTGCAGAGGCATTGCCAAATGCATTCCCACTAAGTACTGTCCAGCCGTCGAGCCCACCAGATTCGAAACTTGGATTGATAGGGCCTGCAAAATGACTGTGATGACAGTCTATAGACTGGGGAATCACAGCACCAAGAACAAGGGTCGGTGGCAGTAATACCCAAGAAGTAAGAAGAGTGAGAAGGTTTTTGTTGAAGGCCGAGTGCTTCATGCTGATAGCTAGGGACGTCTAAGTCGCCTTCTGCCTTTTGAACCTGGGTTTGACACAGGTACTGACGTCGTATCATAAACCCTTTTATACGTCTTTCAGCTTGTGTAATCTAGTAGAGGAGCCACTAGTGATTAAAGTCCACAGCTCAAGAACCCGCACAACGCTCATTGAGCTCCTAAAGAAGTTACCGCCCCTTGGCGACATGAGGAAATTTTGCGGTCTACGGCTGAAAAAATTGCTGTAAAGCAGGATTCAGATTCCCCACATCCCCGCATACAACGAGAAGCTCGAGATCGAGGCTCTCCCATATTGGAGCGGGGAAATACGACCATGGGGAAAGGAGGCATCTAATTCCAACTCTGCGCTCCTACATCCCTAGTCTTAGTGCGCCGCTCGGACAACCTACCGTACTATTGAAATCTATAATGGAGATATACACAGCGTGGCTTGGAGTATGCCCGTAAATTGCCGCGAAAATAAGTCCGTGGCCCTGTCGATCCAAGATATTATGTTGACGTTGGAATTAGGACGAGCAGGGGCTCCTGCTGAAGGCATGCAGCTAGCGGAGATCGGAAGCAATCAGCGACAAGCGAATGACCAGAAACCCCCCTGTCCAGATATCGGAATAACTTCTTCCTACATGAATGGAGCCACAAAATGACAATCGTATTCGGTATATTGTGGACTTTGGCGGTAATCATGATAACTGCCCAATGATAGACTTACAGAAGAGAGGGGCCTTCCGCGGACCTTGCAGCTTGCAGCGAGATGGGTGATCTAGATTCCCCATTTCACCGAGCCGTCAGCTTGAGCGGCATATTTTCTCTATAGAATTGCCACGCGAAGTCTACCGTATCCAAGAAAAATCGCTCACAGAAGTGATATCTCTGCATGAACTCCACAGAGGCTAAGCACTGAAAGGTATACGGCCCATGGGGAAATGTATCTCCGCAAATTCGCCGTGCCGTGGGGAGGTTTGGAGCAGGTAGCAAAAGGTTCGCTGGTACGTTCCAAAGGTAAATGATTCGTTGAGTGGACTGGCTGAATAGTTAGCTCTTTTTGGTGTCCCGCTATGATCTAGGCTACGTTCGTCAGCAATGTAGCTGAAATAGTTCTTTGACTATAATGGAGTGCTAGAGTCAGAACATGTTTTTCAGGCTCTTCCAAATTCCCTGATATAAAGGTCGGGCCTTCTCCTTGTCCGGCTTTTTCGAGACAGTCAAGCATTTGTTGTTCACATTTTACGCCATCAAAAGCTTTTGTACGGACAGCAGAGACCCCACTCACCCTTGACATTCTCTCAATATGGGTCTTACGCTCAAAAAACCTAAAGGGACTCCTGGGAAGTCATGGCCAGCTATTACGATTGGCATGTTTGTTGCCTTTGGTGGCGTTTTGTTTGGGTACGTTGAGTTCATACATTGGCCGAGGCCGGCTCTCTATGATACTACTGTAGGGCTATCTGACGATGACTAAAGTTATGATACCGGTACAATCGGAGGCATTCTTGCCATGCCGTTCTGGCAAGACACGTTCTCCACGGGCTTTGTGAATAGCAGTGGCCATCTCGACGTGACTGCATCCCAGTCAGCCACTATTGTCTCGATTCTCTCCGCTGGCACTTTCTTTGGAGCACTCGCAGCAGCGCCCGTCGCAGACGCTATTGGTCGTCGGCTGGGCCTCATCGCATCTAGCTTTGTTTTTATCTTTGGAGTCGCTTTGCAAACTGCTGCTACTGCTATACCTCTATTCCTCGCCGGCAGATTCTTTGCGGGATTTGGAGTGGGCTTGATCTCAGCAATGAGTGAGTTAACATGAGATCCGTACCGAATTAATCCCAGCTTACGTGAATTTAGTTCCGTTGTATCAGTCTGAAACTGCTCCCAAGTGGATTCGCGGCGTCATTGTTGGGTCTTACCAACTAGCTATTACCATTGGGCTTCTCCTCGCTTCTGTTGTCAACAACGCAACACATAATCGACAGGACACTGGGTGCTACCGTATTCCTATAGCAGTGCAATTTGCTTGGGCAATTATTCTCATCGTCGGGATGTCGATTCTTCCAGAAACACCACGATATCACATCAAGAGGGATAATCTCCCCGCCGCAACCAAAGCCCTTGCACGAATTAGACGTCTAGACGAGAACAATGCAGCTATTACAGAAGAGCTTGCCGAGATTCAAGCAAATCATGAATATGAGCAGAGTCTTGGAAATGCAACCTATGCCGATTGCTTCAAAGGGAACCTCCTGAGACGGCTACTGACTGGCTGCTTTCTACAAAGTCTGCAACAGCTAACTGGTATTAACTTCATCTTCTATTACGGACCTCAATTCTTCAAAAATTCTGGGTTTCAAAATTCCTTCATTATCAGTTTGATTACCAATTGCGTCAATGTCGGCTCTACATTACCAGGATTGTATGCTATTGATAAATGGGGACGAAGGCCAGTTCTCTTTTGGGGAGCAGTCGGCATGTGTGTGTCACAATTCATCGTTGCAATCCTAGGAACAACAACTACTAGTCAAGATGCCCTTGGAAACACTATCGTGCACAACCTTGCTGCTCAGAAGGCAGCAATCGCATTTATCTGTATTTATATTTTCTTCTTTGCAGCATCCTGGGGCCCAGTTGCATGGTGAGTAATGAATTATTCCTCCCTTCACCATTATTTTTGCGCCTACTAACAATCTCTGGCCGGTCAGGGTCGTGACTGGCGAGATATTTCCTCTCAAAATCCGTGCCAAGTCACTCTCGATTACAACCGCATCGAACTGGATGCTGAATTGGGCTATCGCCTATAGCACCCCATATCTCGTGAACTATGGTCCAGGCAACGCAAATCTACAGTCAAAGATCTTCTTCATATGGGGAGGCTGCTGCTTTATTTGTATTGCATTTGTGTACTTCATGATATATGAGACGAAGGGTCTTACATTGGAGCAAGTAGACGAGCTGTATGCGGAAGTTAGCGATGCGAGGCACAGTGTTGGATGGGTTCCAACTATTACGTTTAGAGAAATTCAAGTTGGGGCTGGAGAGAAGGAACATGGTGCTGTCCATGTCGATACTGAAGGGTGAGTTTTGGAGGAGCCTACCGAAGGTGGATGACATTTAGCTATTGTCTAATAAAGGTCCTGGATGGCATGTAGGAGTTGGTTCAGACACACGAACGTAAGGATGTAGCAGTAACTATTTCGCCTACACTCTATTATATAAATTATTTCATGATGACTGAATTACCGTATTTTCAAATGAGCTCTCTGTTTATGGACTATCGGGGAGAAAGTGGAGGCAACGGGATTCTTTTTGTGTCTCCCGACCAGATAGAAGCTATTTCCGTTACGAATGAGCAGAGTGAAAGAGAATAATAGACTTCGAAGTATTGATTCTTGAAACCAAACAGGCTACGAGAAATACTTCCCACATAAATATCGGTTATTATTGAGTAAAGTCTCGAAACGGAAGGTGTTTTTTAATATCCGTACGTCATATATTATAGAATCGGAGTTAAAGTATTCAGATTTACATTAAGAGAATAATGACTGGGACAAAACCAAACAGAAAAGAAGATTTGAAAATAATGAAAATAATGAAAATTTGTAACAGCTGCCGGCCTGTTCAGCATATCGGAGTTCCGTATGCATGAAACATCGAACTTTTCGGATTAGAATCTCCTCTACAGACGGACCGCACGCACATCTACTGACTCTAATTGCACGTTCCCTCCGGCAGTAGACAAATAGAGGCCATCAGAAGTTGCTGATGGAAAGATAAGATCGGAGATTACTGCCTGGCCTTCCCCACCGAAAACCTCCACAGAGCAAGTATCAACTAAGACCCGCAATTGTACTACTCCATCTGAGTTGGGTTGCAAAGCCTCAGAATGGACCCCACCAGCAGCAGGGTCATAAGAGATGTTACCGCTAGAAGTGCGATCGACTTGAAGCTGCTTACTTGACTGGACGTATCTTATAACCGTCTGATCAGATCCTCCAACGCGAACTGCTAGTGATAATGTAGAGCCAGTTGATGGAATGAATGAAACATGAATATCGAGGGCCATACCGTGGACCGTGGAAAGGAGTGTTTGGCCTGGTTGCAGAGTCTGATTCGTTATATTGGAGATAGAACTAGTAATGCCATCTAATTCGCTCACGGGCTGCTGGAGAAATGTCAACTGTCCGTTCAGTTCTTTCAGCTTCAATGTACGAGGGAATGAAAGCATCCCCTTCCAAGTATTTGTCGGCGGATTGGTTCCATAACTATTCATCACGGAAGCAAGTATCCTACGCCCATCGGATGTGGGAACGTTTTCCCAGCTCAGCGCGCCATCCCAGTCACGCCCATAATCGAGCCATAGAGTGGCTGCGGTAACTGGGTTTGGCTTGAATACTGTCCCATCAAATGACCCGGTAACCCCCACAACTCCGTTGCCGCCAGCAGGAGACCCATTTGCAGGAGTAAAAATCAACACCCAAGTCTTTTGCGTAGTACCTTCGATTGGGAGTTCAAAGAAGTCTGGCACTTCCCACCCAGTAGCTGCTGTCGGAAACCCAGGGATATTACTAGCAGTAAGGTCATTCTGCCATGCCCAGCTGCTAGCATCAGAAGATGTCCAGAAAGAGACTTTGTTTTGCCCCCCATGCGCGAGAATCATAACCCATTTCCCTGTTGGACTGTAGAAGAATACTTTTGGGTCCCGTGCCTCCAAGCCTCCTGATATATCGTGCGGCGCCTCCTGCGTCTGTGATATGATAGGGTTGCCGGCAAACTTTGTGTAAGTCGCCCCCTGATCCGAGCTATAAGCAAGCCGCTGATCTTGTACTCCACTCGACGGAAAGTAGCCGGTGTAGAAAGCAAGGTATGGCGGATTGGTCGCAGTTCCTAGCCCAGAGATATTATCGATGTCGTACCAAGAAGTTCCTGTGAAGGATTGGATGTTATTTTCAGCTGGAATGGCGACTGGTAGATACTGCCAGTGAAGGAGGTCGGTGCTAGTTGAATGGCCCCAGCTCAAGTCGCCCCAGAAGTTGCCTGTTGGATTGTGCTGAAAGAAAAGGTGCCATTCAGAACCAATTTTTATCAAACCGTTGGGTTCATTCATCCAGTTCTGCTGCGGGCAAAAATGATACGTGGGGCGGTAGTCATTGGAAGCGGCTGAAGTGACTGCTTCACTAGATTGTACCTCCGATATTGCAGAAAGGCGTGACGAGGCCTGAGCAGGGCCGAGCATAGCCAACTTGAGAACCAAAGCATGGCGAAGGATGTAAGCCATTGTTGAGTGACGAGATCTGAAAATTTACACAAGATAGCAGGCTGAAGGGTAATGAATCTAAGCTTACTGGAGAATATGAACCTATGATGCTGGCTTTTATATTTATGTCGAGTGAGATTACAGAGCTAAGAAGTCTTCTAATATTGGCTGCGGGTGTCATAGAGTTACGATCTACTGGAACAGCTCCAAAGTACCCAAGGTGCTCTACAATATTACGGAGGAACTGTACATTTGCTGGAAATTCTCGGTCATTTACATATTAAACTGCGGGCCGCTAGCAAACTCAGCTTGAAATCCCAAAACGAATTGGTGAATTGGATCACAAATTGCATTACTGCATAAATTACTCGAACCGCTATAAAATAAGCCATGATGGTTAGATTCTGCACTCACTCCTGTCGATAGCTCTATGCACTCATTATCCCCTAGACTCCAGACCCCAGACTCCGGACCCCAGATTCGGCGTTACTTCTGCATTGGCAGCATTGTGTGAACGTGATCAACATGTCATCCGAATGCACTCCGCATAAACGTGGAAGAGTAGTAAGGGGTGAGATATTTACCGCTACAATTTTCCGGCCTTATGCTTCTTGGCGTACGGATACCCAGTTAAGGCATATTGGGATCCAAATGATAGCAAACTGTACTGGGAAGGAGCCTGTAGTAATTTGAGGTAACAAACAAATTGCATTACATCTGCGCGGGTGAACCAGAAGGCCCCTCCTGAATGTGGTGTTGCTGGTTCTTGGCAGAAGCAAGTAAAGTTCAAAGCGGCCAGTAGTAAGCTCAATGATAAGCATGTTCTTGTAAGATTGAATCTAGAACAATCTATGCAGGACTGGCACCAACAATGCCAACATAGCAGCCCGAGTCGTCAGAGAATACATTCCTTTCTGAGACTACGAAATGAGGCTCGCGGAGGTCGGAACACAATAGCGATAGCCGAGACGCCACGATAAATCCCTGGAACATGAACTACGGGTAAGGGATCAGGGGGCGGGTGAGGAGCCGGCAAGGGTTGGGACGCCACCTGCAGGCTTACTGTGGGCCTAAGATTAAGCCACCCGATAATTTCAGCGTCTACGGAGTACTGCATGCGGTAATACCTTGAGCTTACCTCTTATATTCGGATGTAGGAAAACTTGAAGTTGCGGAAGATTGGGGAATGCAGCCGCATATGGTGTTGAGGCGTGTAGGCTTTGCAATGTCTCGGGGCCCCTGCCAAGTTCTGCCATACATAAGATGTTGGCTTCCATATACGGGTTTGCAGAGAATCAAAGGTGCTACGACGTTGCTTACTCCATCGAAAATATCCTGTTAGTCGCCTCAAAATATTTTGGAGTCTATATTAGATATGGAATAAAGAGTATATTTGGAGATGGCTTCTAGCTAATGAAATGTACTTTGATAGGAAAAGTAGTTTTACAAATCCCCTGGTATTCATGGGAATCATTAATTCTACCTGCGATCCGAGCCCGTAAAAGTTTTGCCAAGATTTTGTTCTATTACATTGTAGAAAACTTCCAATTAAGTGTCTATCGAACCTAGTCATTCTCAATCAGTGAATTTGGTAACCCTGACAGTAGGTTCATATGCTATTCCCTGTCACACGAAGACACGTGCTATCAATCTCCTTCCTATCGTTCCTATAGCCAGACTAGTAGCAACAGTATCATCAGTCTCAATCAACTCTGTGGCAACAGCAGAGCAGACTATTGCTTTTGGAGAGATAACCAATTGAAGGTCGTAGATGTCTGCACATTTAAGCATGCCATGATTGTAATGAGAAGACCAGATAGAAAAGGGGTTAACGCGGCGAAAACTTTAACATCGTGTTGTGGTACTCATTTGAAAGCCGCACAGCTTACCTGGCGGACACTTCGGGCGCTTGACGGGCAACTACGAATCACCGATGTCGCACTTATAACCAGACCAAAATATGATTCAATCACTGTGCACCGTCTGCTGTTGGTGTCGTTGATATTTTAGTATCAACCACATTGTAGACTCTGTCTTTTGGTTTTTGGCTGTAGGTTTGACAATGCCAATGTCGCCGCCTCCTCAAAATGTACCCTCCTTTCCGTTGATAATCGACCTCAGGTACTCACCTGGCGCTCTATTCGGTCCTTTTCATTGTACTTAGCACTGACGATCAGTCCTAGGCTCATTGTTTGATTGCATATATTCTGTGATGGCTAATTTGACTGCAATAGAGCACGGTAGACATATATCAACTCTCTGAAATAGTATACATGGTCGTATGCGTAGATGTTCCGCTCCAAATCTGAAGAACACCATAAGAAGTAGCTTAGGCAAGGCCATTCACTTGTGGCTCCCAGAATCTGGATGCAAATCAACAATGTAGGAATGGTCATCACAGCCTGATCATGATAGGCATAGTTACAGTCACCGCCGAAATAATTGCGTCTTAGCCCGGATCAGGACTCACATCATTTACTTGGAGACATGATGTGGCGGCACCGTACCCCTGTACACCCCGGTCGAGACCTTCCTTCCCCATAAATCTCACCCCGCAGACTATTGTATGCAAAGGGGCTAGATATAGCACTGCATTCTGCAACCTCACCTCGAACACAACAAACACTTACCCAGCAAAATCAAACGACCACCACAAGTATGTCATCTCCTCGACAAGAGCATCCATTTCAAAAGGTCAGGCTAGCCTGTTGCAATTGTCGTACCCGGAAGATACGATGTGATGGCCACAATCCGTGCGAGAATTGCCAAAAGATAGATTTACAGTGCGTTTACAGAGCACCGAAGAAAAAAGGGCCAAAGAGACGAGAAATGCATGGATACACCTTTCAAACCATGGAAGCACAGCAAGATGTGGAAAGGAAGGTTCACATGCTCCAAGAACCGAGTCGAGGTACATCCAACTTCCAGCCATCTCCTCTACTCTCTCCTGAGATTATCGAGAGGTGTTTATACGCGTTTTTTGCTTACAAGTATCCGATCATGCCAATACTGGATCGAGAGGAGACCTACAGCAGTGTACATTACCTCCACAACTCACCTTCGCAGTACAGCTTCATCACCGCTTTATGCGTGTTTGTTATGCTTCAAACAGAAATCGGATCCTCTTCTTCGGGACCGAGAGTCTCAAGTTCTGAGCTACGAGAAGATTCAATACTGTCAGCAGACTTCCTCATTAAGGAGACTTTTCGAGCGAGAAAGTGTTACGACTATATCGATGATCCATCTCTTGCCACTGTGCAGACCTCTTTCTTTCTTTTCGCGGTCTTTTTTGCCATGGGGAAGGATAGCTCTGCGTGGTTCTATATCCGCGAATCGATGACAATGCTCCAGCTCCTTCGTCTCCATGAGGAAGCAACCTATCTAGCCATGACCGATGCGCGATATGCCACATACTGTCGCCGCACATTCTGGCTCCTATTCATTACAGAGCGAGCCTACGCCCTCCAGCGACACTGCCCTCTGACACTGAAACGCACAATTCTCCTTCCAACGGTTGAGCCCGGTCCTGAAGCTACTATTCTCTCCGGCTTCTTAGACTTAGTCGCGCTTTTCCAGAACTTCAACGATAAATTCGTGTCGCTGTGGAATTGGCCCGCGGATTCTACCACCTCGCCTCAATCTCTCATTCTGCTACAAAATATTCTAGAGTGCGCCATCCCGAATGCGAGTGCAAGGACACAAATCCAGCAGGCAGATCTCCTGATTACTAGACTATGGCTGAAGACTATAGTCTGGCAGCTTTGCGTTAGCAAAGGGTTCCTCTCGAGCAAATCCGCCACCGAGTGTATGTCATTTAATTATCCTGTGACAATTGCTCGGGATCTGCTTCTCGTATCGCGATTACTACCCCTCGCAGCATTTCAAGCACACGGCGTCGGTATTCTCGAAAAGATATTTGATATTGGCTGCAGTTTGGCAGATGTGTTATTGATTCATCCAAACATTGTTTGCGTTTCGATGAGGGAGATCGGGCCGCGAGACTACTTGATGGAGTTGATGCGGATCTTGGACATGGACGTAGGTGGAGGAAACTCGAAATATCTGCGGTTATTGGCTGCAAAGGCAGATGAGTGTCTTGAGGTAACGTTTGGAAGGAGCGTTCATTCGAGTGAGAGTGTACATCCTGGCGTTCAAGGTATTGAGGAGGATGAAACGTACGATGATTAATACAATATCGTGGGGGTAAAAGATCTTCACGAGATTAGAGTAATATCTAAAAATCTGCATTATCCTCGTCGATGTCAAAAGCAAGCTAGAGCATAATTTCGCAAAGCTGCTCATCTTCCACTCCAATGTGAGAAAGTCAGATCATGGCTTTCGTTATGGCTGTAGGGGAATTATGGCTTGTTGTTACTCACTAACGATACAAGGGGACTCCGTTGATGTCTCTGCATTCATTTTCCATGGAGGTGCGAAAGAATTCTAGCGCAGCATTAGAATCTGAGGCATAGTAGTTCGCGGAGCTCATTGCATCCTCCGCGCACTCCGTCGTCCTCATTGGTTCGCGGAGCTGCTTACCATTGTCCGCGAGTCCCTAGCCAATGGTGGTGCCTGCCAAGCCTTCATTTGCTCATTGAGCGACCCTCGAGTGCGATTCTGAGTCTTAGTATGCCCTCATTGATAGACATGGTATAACTATCTGCCAACAATATTTGTCTGATGTTGAAAATTGCAGCTAAAAGATATGTATGCTAAGACCCAGCCCTAATCATTCTCTTGTAACGCATGGTTTCGTAGCAACGATAGCCTTATGCTATCAATCACGCTCATGGTTTGTCAATATATAAGCCATGGATATCCTGTGTACACTGCAATTGATTCTTAGGTATCACTTAAGAGCTATCACAACATGCCTATCTAGAAGTTGAGTCTGGCTCGTATGCTATACCCACTTAAACTTCTCCGCAGCATGATTGTTCCCTACATGTTTCCTTCCAACAAATTTCTCTCTCATAGTTACCGGTTCTGCATCGCTCGGCTCTGGAATTCTCCCACGCTTCCGCAATTCCGGCACCAGCAAGTTGACGATATCCTCATACGTACCAGGCCAGACGACATACGCAAAGTTGAAACCATCAACATCTGCCTCATCGAGCCATACCTCGAGCTGATCTGCCACAGTGGACGGTGAGCCAATGAGTAATGGCCCGTTTCCACCAATGCTTCCAAATTCTGCCAGCATGCCAGTAGTCCATTTCTTCGCATCCAGATGTTTCCAACGATAGGAGTCCACCAGCTTCTTTGCTAATGGCGTGTCTGACAAGTCCTGGTCTCTGGGGTACGGTTTCAGGTCTAGGCCGGAGCCTCCCATCAGAGTCAGGGCTCCATCATGGTCTTCATATTTCTTATGTTCGAGGTATTTGGCTTGCGCTAACTCATCCGTCTCGGCAATGATAGTAGTAACTTTCACGATCACCTTGATTTCATTTGGGTCCCTTCCGTACTGCTCTTTTGCGGTGCGGCGAATTGTGTCAACGCGCGGACGAATAATATCTGGAGCATGGCCGGAGACAAAGACAGCTTCTCCATGCTTTGCTGCAAACTGAAGTCCAACTCCACTTGATCCGGCCTGGAATATCAGAGGAGTTCGTTGCGGGGATGGAGCGACGAGGTGAGGGCCCGCCACCGAGAAGTGTTTGCCTTTGTGGTTGATTTTGCGAACGAGCTCTGATCGCGTCACAGTTGACGTTGCCTTATCGTAGACTAGAGCATCCGGATGCCACGATGATTCCCAGAGAGCGTACACGACATCCATGTATTCATATGCGATCTCGTACCTCGTATCATGAGGGACCTGAGTGTCAAGGCCCATGTTCTTCGCTGCTGATTCGAGGTAAGACGTGACTACATTCCAGGCCACTCTCCCTTTGGTAAGATGATCAAGTGTGCTAAACCGTCTAGCGAGTTGGAATGGGTGCTCATATGTAGTCGATACTGTGACTCCAAAACAAAGATTCTTCGTTACGGCAGCCATGGCAGGAACCAGGAGGGTGGGCTCAACGACAGGGAACTGAGTTCCAGTCTTGACAGCACTATCCATGTTGCCTCCATAAGCATCGTATCCGCCGAGGACGTCTGCAAGGAACAATGCATCGAATTGCCCACGATCCAGCAGTTTAGCGATCTCTGTCCAGTGCTCCAGATGGGTGACGTCTGAAGAATGGTCTTCAGGATGCCGCCATTGGCCAATGGACATATGCCCTCCACAGCCCATCACAAAGGCCTGCATTATGATGCGCTTCTTAGGTTTTGTCTGCGCGTCAGCGCCCGCAGCGCCTGAGTCGGAAGTCATTGCAATAATAATGTGGGCTCCTCGTCCTTTGGGAAAACTTGCACTCTTGAACAGTTTCAGAAGAGAATACTAGAGCACAAATGATGTCCTATCGCCGGGTGTTATAACTTTCCAAATTTTCAACAAAGAGATTTATCCGCGCTCTGAGGATAGAACAAGCTTCCCAACGCACTCGCCCAGCGATCTGCCGAGATATCTATTCATCTGATTCTACTACTTGATCCACCCACAGCCCAATAGAACCCACAGCAAGCTGTAGACAGCCCCGGCCAAGGAAGACAAGCTGGATACTTTGTGGCCGCTGAGCCGTCTCTGGCTTTCCTACACAGCAAATCGTGTCTCTAGACAACCACATTTCCACCCCCATTTTACACAGTCCCAAGGCGCTTTTCTATGCCGCATTTTGCTTAATTCGCGGCCAGCGAGGGGTGAGGAAATCGACCCTTGCAATGACAACATTCGGTGATGCCCAAACGAGACAAGACCGGAGAACGTATAAAAGAAGGAAATAAGCGCGACCACGCCAACGGGAAGGGCGCCGTGCTCCATGAGGTTGGCACGCTGCGGCACGATGCGAACGCTTGGAGGCAAAAAGGAAGGTTTTGCAGGTTAAGCCACTGCAAATACCGAAAAGGTCCTAAAAAGCCGTCAAAGTTGGCCGGGGTGTGATGAATTACATCCCAGCTATGGCGACATCCAGCCAGGCCCCACCGAAAGAACCCATAACAAAATCCAGCACATCGCTATAAAATGTAAAATCCCGTGTTGTTCTCTCTACATTTCGCCTTGTGGGATTTTGTAACTTGCAGCAGTCAGGGAAGCGACCATGGATCAGGAAAAATCCGTCGTGGAGGACGTCACACCAGTAGACAGCACGCCTCAACATGTGGACAGATTCCAGAGGGTATTTAGAAGCACTCTTTTGCAGGTGGTCATTGTTGGGTTGGTCTCTTTTATGAACCCTGGCATCTGGAATGCTCTGAACAGTAAGTAGAGATAGGTTCATATGCGCTTGAGGTATTCAAAAACTAACTGCTATTGAAGGTCTCGGTGCTGGAGGAGAAGAGACTCCTTTCCTGGTTAATGCAGCCAACGCCATTACCTTTGGGTCAGTATTTTGTTTTCTAATTTCAATCATATGCCGTTCTCTAATGATGTCCCTAGCATAATGATTATTGGATGCACCCTGGGCGGCGTCATTGCAAACAAGATCGGATTGAAATGGGCTTTGGTGGTAAGTAATCCTTGTTGGGGAAACCATCTATGGATAACCGTAGCTAATCCTGATAATGCAACCTAGCTTGGTACCCTAGGCTACCCATTCTACTCTGCTAGTCTCTATACCAACAACCGGTACGGAGTCAAGTGGTTCGTCCTGTTCGGGGCTGTGACCTGTGGTCTCTCGGCAAGTATGCTATGGGCATCTGAAGCTGCCATCGCATTAGGATATCCAGAGCACAAGAAGCGCGGCCGTTACGGTAAATATCATCATGAATTTGCCTTCTTCGCAACAATGAGCTCTAACACAATATAACAGTGGGAATCTGGCTTGGAATCCGCGGCTGTGGATCGTTGATTGGCGGTGCGATCAACCTTGCACTTAACGTTAAAGATACCAAAACTGGAAAAGTCGGCTATACGACTTACCTGGTACTCATTGCCATCCAATGCTGTGGTTTACCTCTAGCATTGCTGCTCTCACCACCAGAAAAAGTCATTCGAGACGACGGTACTAAGGTCCCGCGTATCAAGCACACAACTTGGCTTACCGAAGGCAAGGCCGTATGGAAACTCATTCGCTCCAGGAGAATCCTTCTCCTGATCCCCGTCTTCATCGTAGGAAACTGGGGTAGTGTTTACACCGGGAACTATTTCGCCACATACTTCTCCGTCCGCTCACGAGCTCTTGGAAGCTTCCTGACTGCTATTGCCGGCATTAGTGGTGACCTCCTAACTGGATTAGCGCTGGACTATAAACCATGGAGCCGCAGTTTGCGTGCGAAAGTAATCTGGATATGGCTTGTCTGCATTATTCTATCCCTCTGGATCTGGCAGACAACGAACCAGGTGCTCTATGATAGGACCGTTCCAAAGTTTGATTGGGACACCTCTGGTTTTGGAAGAGCGTTTGCCCCATATATTCTCTTCAACTTCACTTCCGAGTCCCTCAATACCTACTTATACTGGACGATGGTAAGCCAAAGAAACAGTATAAAGACATACATATTTATGCTGGTACTGACTGTGAATTCAGGGTACACTTGATGACGGAGTTGGAACACTTGCTCGCACCACCGGACTACTTCGAACGTTCGAATCCGTGGGCTCTACTTTTGCATTCGTCACTGGCGCAAAGCACTGGAAGTATATTAATATGTTGATCCTGTCATTCTCACTATTCGTCTTCCAGATCCCGTTCACTACATTCGCAGCTTGGAATGTACCCAATCAACCATTTAAGAATGAAGAGACTGACAGTCAACTCAGCGATAGTCCTGATGAGGATTCTGTCGATAAAACTACAGATGTCGGGGAACTGAAGGTATAGAATGTTGATATGAGCATTTGTTATGACAAATTAGTCCTTTTCAGCAATCAAGCGTAGAGTTAGGTAGAGACTAGCATGTATCTGGACAATAAATATATGCTGATGCAAATATTTCGGCGAATATTTCCTATCGAAGTGATTTTCGCTGAATCTGTCTACTTGATGTTCTGAGATGCGCAGCTTGAGGTATGATTTGTGGCGGTCTTGGCGACCTGGAGGTCATCGGAATGTAGCGAAACTCATGTGTGAGTTCTTTTAAGCATTCTCTGGCCAGAAGTTTTGTTGCATCTCTGTGCCTGCTTCTACCTGCTTCCGTGTACTCGGTATATGAAAAAGTACTTGATCCGACATACTAAGAGGGCTAAAAACACGAGGGTAATTACGACATAGATGCAATTCTGTGTGAGACTACAACAAAACAAGACTGTGCAACTCAGCTTGTGGCTCTTGAGTTCCGTTCTTACGTCTATTCCTCTCCAGTATCACGATGCTCCTCCTCCCACTTTCACAAGTCGCTTAGCTCAATCTCGGGAAGTAGATCTTTATGAGCGCCACCTTCATTCTCCCTATCCCAAGCCCAGCGTTTCGTCAAGTCCGCATCGAGCGTACCACTCAGCATCTCAGCCACATATCTTCCAATGGTAGGCATGAACTTCCAACCATGGAACGAGCCAGCTGTCGCCACAAAGAGACGCTTGCAATGTGGATGGGGTGAAATAACGAAGTCTTGGTTTGGCGTTACTGCATCCCAACAAACTCTGTACTCATCGATTACGATTTCATCAGCCTTCGGTCCCAGGATCCCCTTCTTGACAACATCCAATTGCGCTTTGAGTCCAGCGCTAGGTGAGCGCTGGGCTTCGCCGGGCTCGCTGGGTGGCATGGAGAAGGATTGGCCAGAGGCGGCATGGTAGCATGTATTTTTGTAGCTTTCGTCGCGACAGAATTTGACCGTGTATGGTTCATTTGCCTCTAGCGGGGCTGTGAGGGGCATTATTTCTCCTATCGATTACTTTAGTAGAGGTTCTTAGGTATGTAGGTTAGGAGAGCAAGCTGTTTCCTAGAGATATTACCTTGGGTAGAGTGGATTGCATGCACTGTAACTGGGATTTCAGTGTACTTTTTACCCTCCTGAGCACTCAGATTGACGATTCCAGTGACAACAGCAGCGGCGACGATGCGATCACCCGCTTGCAGTTCTGGTCTTTTGGGAGCGCTGTCCGCTAAGAGCTTAGCTGTTAAAGCACCAGTCGACAAGATGATCTTTTCAGCAGCCACAACTTTTCCGTCGCCAAATTTGACCCCTGTGCAGTCTCCGGCATCATCAAAGGTCAGCGTGGAAACTTCACCTTCAACATATTTGACTCCCAGCTGAAGCGTGGCATCAATCAGGGCTTTCAGAGCCTTTGTGGCTTCTGCCCAGCCACTACGCTTGTTTACAAACACCTCTTCAGCACCGGTGAAATCGGTGCCTTCGAAGAATCCTTCATAGCGTGTCTTGAATTCCGGAACCGAGATAAGTTCCGGGACAACGCCGGTTTTCAACTCTTGATAATTTTCGATCATCTGCTTCCCGAGGCCGGTGTTGTCGATGTTGATCAAGCCACTCTCATGATAGAACGGTTTGAAGAGAGGATCTGTGCGCCAAAGCTGGATGGCTTCTAAGGCCTTTTCCATGTAGAAGATGTCGCCATAGTCAGCACGGACAACCTTGTTCCAGTCCCACGAGGCAGCAAGAGGGCAGGGGTACGGCGTCCTGTCCACGAGAGTGATCGCCGACCCTGAGTATTTCTTGGCTAGGTAGTACGCGGTCGAAGCCCCAAACACACCAGCACCAATTATAAGGAATGATGGTGACGAGCTGGCCATGGTTCGGCGGAAGAAGGAAGGCTGCAAGAGAGGGTATGACTTGTTTGAGAGAGAAGCGATTCGGGCAGAATATCTGGCGAGACATGTAGGCAAGGCGAACATATCAACCAGTATTCAAGGCTGAGGGTATCATGGCCCTATTAAGACGCCGTTGCGGGCGGGCCCTGGAGGCCAAATTGGGTCGGTTGTAGGGTGGGCGGCTGTGGCGCATGAGTTTTCCCGGTTGGGGACTAGCGTTCTTTTCTCTTTTCTCACGCTGCACCTGCAAGCCACAATATCCAAATTAGTGCTTTGATATTGCTTCACTTCCTCCACGGGACTCCTTCGTGATCTTCGGAGAGCTGTTAGCTGGACCACGGCGCCGAAGGTCATCGAATGGTCTCGCTAAAAAGAGAAAACTATTTTACCACAGAAAGTCACGGGCTCGAGATGAGTGAGGCTGACTTAGAGGTACTGTACACGCCTGCGAATCCCAAGTGAGATTCGTAGTATAAGAAGCCATATTGTCATTGCAATCTCCTGATAGTCAGATCATGTTATTCATTCAGACACTTCAAGCCGCCAAGTATACTTTTTTTTAATTCGTCACAATGTCTCTCACTCTGAGCCGCCCGTTCAACTCACAAAGCAGTGCTGGACATCGACAGACCAAACCTTCAGCTCTGCAGTGCCCAAGATGCGCATGCAAGCGAGCCGGAATCCAACCTAGACATGCACAAAATGATACTGAATCAGCCTCCCATCCAAGTCAAAGAGACCTCCCACCTTGCATGAAACGGTGGCTCAAGGACGACGAGCAAAACCACTTCGTTGGTCGTATCGCTAAATACACAGCAGCACCCAAGCAGGGGCATATACGCCCACGCTATGGCTATGAGAGACGCACCGATACCATTGGGAGAGACTCCAAACGTAAAGATACTGCGGATGGGAGTAAAAGCATCATCCTTTCCTCCCCCCAAATCCCATATTCGCACGATGTATCTCTGCTCCATATAGGATCATGGTGTACTGAGCTAGAAAATAAAGGTAAGTGATGGCCGGCGCCTTGCAGGAGCACAATCTGATCCAACATTCAGGCAACCCTCCACAAACAAAACATCTTGGAAACCGACCGGGAAGAAAGCGTGTCCAAACCTAAACGTGCAACTGTCTCAATCATTTAGTAGTGACTCTTCGGGTGGCACGTATGTATGAATAGAGGACTACAAGCTCTTAGAAGAGCCACATCCGACTGTGCTGGCGCGGGGTTTTTTTTTGAAATTTTTTGAAATTTTTTTTTTTTTTAATTACTTTGGGTATATTCTTGGGTTGGCTGAAGGTCTATGCTGGATGGTGTTCTGATTTAGAACCCAATACGAAGTAGAGCGTGTATTGTAGGCAGCATTTTGTTTAGACAATGAGTCAATTATTTATACCCTCCCAGCTGAAATGTTGTTGATAAAGAAGATGATCAACTATCTCACATCTCTATTCTCCATAATCATGAGGTTGAAAGTATACGTTTCCTGGTGGGATATGCTGCACCGTCTTCTTGTGCCGCTCAAGTTGATCTATTCTCGCAAACCCCTTTGTGTTGGTACAGCCTGGAAGGTCACACTTAAACATCTTCACGTGCAATAATATGTGTGTCCTTGAGGGAAATCAGCGTAGATTACTACTCAGGAATGCCAGAATCGCTTACCTAAAGGCCGAATTCCTCGTCCAAACCGTCAGCTCGCCGTTGGGCTGAACGCCGCCTTTTTTACAACTCCTCCCCTGAGGGCATGTGTGGCGCCCAGTCCCCCGGCTCTTCAATCGTTCCAACAGCAGCGGCCAGTCAATGGATTCGCTGGCATTCTCTAACGACGCACCACTCTGGCTCTCATCACCCGGCGAGAAATTGGTGGAGAAGTGCTGATTTCCTCCAGACTCCGTGTTTCGGAAAACTTCTCCGGGATGATTTGAAGGATATGCACCCAAGGTGCTCGGATACGCAGGACCTTGATATGACTCCGAATACCCAACTAGATCGTGCTCATCAGCCATTGGCGATCTAAGAAAAGAATTTACATGGGTGGCACTTGGAGATCGTGATTGGCTAATGGAGTTTTCAGAATGAGCAACGCTCCTCAACGGAGAATCCGTAGGAGGATCCAAGATTGGTCGAGCAGCAGAATCGTGAACCGTCCGTACAAAAGACCAGGAGTTTTCGCAATCCCTCAAAGCTTGATTTAATCTCCTGGAAATCTCTCTGCCAAAAGAAAGAAGAAGAAGAAAAATGTTAGATGAGAGTCAAACCTTAGATGTCGGGCTAAATATCTTACTTGAGGGCTGCATGCTTGTTGTCTAAAAAGTCCGCGGTGTGTAAGTCGTCCTCGGCCACCAAATCATCCATGCGCTCATCGATATGTCTCGAGATAAAGTCTCCACTTAGGAGATTCTCAGCTGCCGTGGCGAGAATATGGAGAACTCGCACGACATAGTTGCCCATATCCGCCAACGGGCAGCCCGAGGGAGAACTCGGCCATGGTGCTTGGGAGGCAAGACGCGGGAGCTCTTCCAACAGCTGTTCCTCGAACCAGGTACCCGTACGCTGCCCTTGGTCGTCCAATCGGATCCGGGTGAAGAACTGAAGCGTCGCGGCATCAAAGGACATGGCGCGCGATCATGGACGTTGCTCTTTTGGCGCTGTTTTCTCCTTCACTGAGCCTATGCTCTGGCACCAGGCTGCGATGCTTGCGACCGTCATCAGCCCCATGTTTCTTCCCACATCGCACATCCCTCTGAGCTCCTTCCTCTTTTCTCTTTTCTCTTTTCTCGTCCATTCTGGGTTAGGGCCATCACGGGGCTGGCCCCGCGACAACCGGGCTGGGCTCATGCATCTGCTGGGGCCGTTTCACGAGGAGAAGAGCAGCTCGCCCTGGTTGCCCTCACAGAGAGGCTCCCGAGGAGTTAAGCGCTGAGAGATGTCTCCATAAGATGGAACCCCCGCACAAAGGAGCTGTGGGTCCTTTTCTCGTCCCATATCCCTTCTCAGGTAGTGGTTTTCTCACACCGCAAAGTTCGTTAGGGTTAAGCATTTCGGGTCTCCATGTCACGGCCACTAGTGTTTCCTCAGGCGCCGGAAGCACTAAGCTCAGATCCCGCACTGCCGGGCTTCAGCACCGCGAATGAGCCCAGCTGGCAAGGCTGGGATGATGGCGAGTTTTGGCAGAATTTGTTCAATTCTCTTCCACCTGATGACCTGAGCTTTGTACTGAATGATGAGGAAACCGCAGACTCGGTTTCGAGAAAGAGACGTGAGTGCCCCAAAGCATTCATTCCTGTGATGGTACGCTTCAAATCCTGATGCGGTTACTCCAGGTCGCGAAGACAGTCCGGGTCCACCAACTCCGACGGAAGCATCCAGATGGATGAACAACGCCTTTCCAGAACTAGAACCGTCGAACTGGCTACTGGCGAGTCGGACTTGGCCATCACACATTCCCAATCCCTTTCTTCAGAAAGAGATCTCATTACATCCTCGCTTGCGAACTCATTCGGCGCCAGTCACGTTGCCGGAGGATGGCCGAATCGATGGATTGATCAAGGTTCGACTAAATTATACCAAGAAAATGGGCACCCAACCCATTGGTAGGCTTCAAAGCAATCCTCTTACGAGATCGAGATCGGCTGTCGTCAACCCAGTAGCTTCGAGCGCTTCGAATTCTGGTTCTACCAATAATCTATTGGCACCAGTTACATTTCTGCCGCCGGACTTTGGAAGGGGGCTTAGACTGAAGCCTATGGACGAGAAGCTATTCAATTTCTGTACGTTCAAAACTACCCTTCCTGTAATTTTCAAACTTGATCCTGAATCTATCAGATCTCGTAGCAATTTGTGGAGCTGTGACGCTCATTCCGAGTCCAAGTAACAATTGCTACCTTACAGAAATAGCACCAATCGCTGCTAGAAACGAATGCGTCAAGCATGCAGTTTTGGCGTTGTCAGCTACCTACATTCTTGATTATTCCAGGGAAGATCATGTTAAAACAAGAGCTAATTTTCACTGGAGACGAGCCGTCCATTTACTAACCCAAGAGTTAAACGATGAAGGGACATGCCACCCTGGGAAGGAAGATACCGTTGTTGCTGCGTTAGTCTTGTTCTCTCACAACGAGGTGAATTGTCTTGCCCCCATTGCTTCGCATGTTCCCAAGGATAAACTTGACTTACGCGCCCTCAGAATGTTTGCTGGGAACGAGATCAAGAGCGCCAGGAAGAACCGGCATGGTACCGCGCCTCCCGCCTTGCAGAGCAAATCCTTGAC
Organism: Xylogone sp. PMI_703; assembly: GCA_021399445.1. Classification (NCBI taxonomy): domain Eukaryota; kingdom Fungi; phylum Ascomycota; class Leotiomycetes; genus Xylogone; species Xylogone sp. PMI_703. The sequence continues at coordinate 545,925 of JAJTUQ010000003.1, forward strand.
AAGTCCGACCCTCTCTATCGGTATCGCTTTCCTTCGAATGTACAATGCTCTGGTGCTCGCAATCAATTTGGGAATAAAATCGCTCTTTACAATATCATGAGCGCAACCATGTGGCCGCTCAATTCCGAGGAGGAGAGATGTCCGTTCGTTTGGCTACTCGAAGGCGATGAACGGGAACTAAGGAAGATTAATGGGTGTACCGGGCTGAGTCCTAGATTGGTGCATAGTTTTGCGCAGATTACGCATTTGTCGATGAAGTTATATAAGGTAAGATCAGCAGCAGCCGCCATAGAAACAGCTTTGCGGAAATGTTTACAAAAGGGTGCAAAATTTAGGACCCCAATCGTTTGACAGCACAAAGACTAGGAAAAGCGATCGCCGAACGCTTGGATAATTTCTGGCAGTGGTCGGACCTCTCACAAGGCTACGCTACATCCCAACAGCTGATTGACTCTTGCATTCTAAATGAGGACGGATATATCTCCGATCCAGTCAAGGCGACTGAGCTTCTAGCGGAAACATATGCTGGTGCGGCACAGGTGTATCTCTATTGCAGACTGATGAGGTTTACTGCTTCCCGATCCGTTTTTTTCTTTGGTTATTTAGTGTTATGGGTAGAGTTTACTAATGAGGAGTGTAGGAAGCCAAGAAAACATCCAAGAGTTCAAGAAGTAGTAACGCGCCTGTTATGGTGTATCCGTCGACTCCCTACCTCGGGTCCACTGTTCACGGCTCAACATGCGCAGCTTCGAGTTGTCCTCGCCGCTGTCGTAGCGGTGACGCCAGCTCATCGCACACAGATCACTGATTGGTTTGAGGGGCTTGTAAAGGGGACTAGAGGGGTAGGTCTCCATTCTCAATGCCCCACTCTTTAATACGCATGATTATGTATTTTTTCTTTTCACTTCTATCACCAAATCTCTAATGTAAGGTATATATATGTGGACTGATTTGACGAAACAGAACGTCCCACCAGTCTGGCGAGCAGTGAAATCCATGTGGACTTGGCTAGACGTGAAGTTTGAAGACTTAGAGAGCAGAGAGCAAGTGTGGAGCGGTGAATTTGAAGTCGAGGTAGAATCAGATGCTTGGTGGGAAGAGATGGTGCGGGACATATTTCAGAAAGAGGGGAAGTTAAATCTCGCTTGAACCTATGTATGGATATAAGGAGTTGGAAATTTACGGAATGGAGTTTAGAGATAAAATTATTAGGCATGAACAGGAGGTAACTGATGCGGTAATGAGGGATTGATGGTGCTACGGAGTAGGTTTGGAGCGCAGTTCTTCGATGCTCAACGGCAACTGGAGTCACTAGACATTCATGCTGAATAGTCCACTATGGACATGGTTGCCTCTGAAGCATAATTTTCTCAGTATTCTTATGTAATGGTTCTTGGTGTGACCTCTCCTGTCGCCTTATTTATCAGTCCACCCATTTCCTGAGATTCACCCTTTTATGTGCTGAAATATACCTTATACTTAACCTGAATCTACACCAATTGGCCATATATCGGCTGTTGCACAGGCTACTCGCGAGAGCAGTATACTAAAGCGCCGTGATTATGGTAATCTTTAAGCTTTCTTCATGGCCTGTAATTATCGTGGCTTTTAGGCTTTCAATAGTCTGTCACATCTGTAAAATACTGCACTCCAGCACTCTGGCGCAGATTTAATTGATCATAATAACTAATAAAGTCTCTCCCATAGTAATTGTGTACACAATTGTCTAACCATTACGTTATAACCTCAGACGAGGTTAGCAATCATAAGGAAAGGCACGTGATTATGGACTGGCAGCAACAGGCCCCCGTTAGCGATGGAAGCCTAAAGTGGCACTGTGGTTATTCGGTATTCACTGTAATACGCTATAAAATTTAGTGCGGGAGCTTCGGGTATTAAATTCACTTAGAATGCTGTCAATGCTGTCAATGCCCATACCTGCGTTCAACAAGCAACAACAATTTCTACCCAAAACACCACACTTTTACATTGTCCCTCAGACTGCGTCCCGTTGCTAGGGGTTGGGCAGCCCTGGTTGCGCACAGCGCATTATGCAGGCCGAGCTCGCGGATATCCTCGAAGCAAATGGACTGGACACCCTTGACTGGTCAAACATGATGATGTTGAAAGATAAAGGGAGAAAGTTAAAGCAACTTGGAATCGTTGAAATACCAAAAGATGAAATACGCATGAGAAATGCGTATGGAAACTGTGCAGGTCACCTGTACTTGTACGACCCCAGAAATCACATCTCCAACACTTCACCTTCGATACGTCAGCATTTACGACCTCGACAAATTCAAATCCGGGTCGAAGATTACACACGACCAATACCTTCTCAAGCGAGTCCTGTACCGATCGAACCGGTACCAGGATCTCAATCTCCACCGATTTGGTCGGGCGCGGAAATTTGCCAGGGTCGCCCATGTCGTCCACGACGACCCAGAATGGCAGCAGTACCTAAATCACCATGGGCAGGCCCGCTGTGAGGGGGTCTTTGCACTAGTTGGGCTCTTCCAACGGGCCAGCGCCGGCTTATTTGCGAGAGCCGCCCAAGAGCAATCAGAAGAACCGGAGGTGACGTGGACTCGGAGCGGTAGGGCAAGGAGGCCGGCTGCAGCGGAGCTCCCTGGCGGAGCGGAACAAGCGATGGAGGAAGAGGAGGAAGACGACGCCGACGACGAACCCAAAGACGACGTTGATGAGCTAGAGGTTCGGGACGAGCAGGTGGCGACCTGCGCGCTGGTTACGTTCTTGAATGCAGCGACCACAGGACTAGTCCTACGCCACTGGTGGACTCCAGAGCGCAAGGGTTTCCAGGTGCCATTTGGCGAAGATGCGAAGGGAGAACCCGCAGTCTTCGAGGCCCGTTCGGATGGCTTCCTGCAGGATGTGGTGACGGGCTGAGTGCGGGCCTTCGTGGAGGTGAAGCAGAAGCGGCGGAGATGGTGGGCTGGATCTGTGACGATGACCGGCAGGGGATTATGCGGCGGCCCAAGAGGTGAGTCCCATCATTATCATCATCCAGGAGATATGAGAGGGAGAAAGAGAAGTAGAAATATGTGGATTTCCGCGTGTGATTGCTAACTCAATAGAATCTTGTAGGCGGATAATGGTGGCTCAGGATGGGCCTAGGATCTGGGTGTCATTCGCCGAGTACGACCGGAACTACCTCCAGTACCTGCGCGGGCAGGTCTGTGAGGGCGACGAACCCTCTTTCCTGGTCATACACGAGTATGGTCCCTGGTATATGATGGAAGAGGCGTAAGAGGCGTCAACATCTACAAGCACACACGTGCAGAACATTGGAGTTTATACTGGCAAAGGCAGACGAAATTCACATAATGCTTGTGAGGATGTTGTCAGGGCTTTTCATATTTGCATAGACATAAGTAATAGCTTTAAACATGTTATGTTATCCTCTCGGTAGCAGTGTTCAGATCAATGCGGAGGATTCCCACTATCTCACAAGCATCTTCTCTACATAGCCCTTGTAATGCCTCATCTCCGTGTGCATTTGTTGTATACATAATGCATATCTGTGCTCCTAGAAGCCACGTGTATGATGTTACTCACCAGTGGACAGCGATTCATGGAGTAGTAGATAAGGCTGCAACGAAATTGGTTGCCTTTCTGACTGGATTGCAGGTTTGTAGCCATTCTCATTATGGTTGAACTATTGTTAGAATGGCTGGCTGGATGTACAACAACGGTCATATCCTCAGACACGGATGAGCTACGTTTGTCTTAAATGGCATATACATGATTCTCCATGAAAGCAAGGATATAAAGTAGATTAACTTCTCACTTAAGACGTCAGATTGAAATAAATTTTTTTTTCGCGTCAGTATGTCTTTATTCAGATATGAATAGCTAGATCCACTTATTGACCTTATTTGTCTATTCCGACTATCAACAAGTAAGGAGGTTACATAAGTGATTGGTCGTCGACTAGATATCTTCATGATTAAGTAAAATCTGCCCCCTTTAACAATTTGAAAGAGTATTTAGGAAAGATTGATTCTGAGTCATCCCGCAGATGTTTAGCAGAGAACAAGTCTTTCCCTCGCGACGTATTGGAAGTTGTGAGAATTTCACCGACCCTTGCTGTTCCGTATTCGAGCTTAGAGGAATTAGCCCCATATTTATTACTACAGTCCTTTGCATTAACATCTTCAATACATATTGCCAAGTAATAGTATTGATTGAAATTTTTATCAATAGAACGTCCTTGAGATGATATAGCCCCAGTGACTAGTTTCATCAGACCCCGCCCCAGTAGTGACATTTCGGTTTCCAGAAGCGATTCATAACCCTTACACTCATGGAGTCGGGACACGTGGAGGTAAAGCTGGTCTGCAAGAAACTGGTGAATCTTAAATCGAGTTTCCGGAAGATGCTTGATAACATGTTGCGCAAGGATAACAAACTCGTTGGTCCCGATGGGAAAGTTTCTTATTTTATCGAAGCACAGCTCCAGCAGATCTTCAATGCCATAACGTTCTGCAACACATAAAGTTTGTGTGATGATTAAAAACATCTGATTCGTTCCAGGCATCGTAATATACGCTCCCATTGCCATTTCACCAGCGCAGGATTTTTTGTATTCCATTTCTTTATCATCTGATACCCGTTTAATCAAGAGTGGTGCCTCAAGACAGAAAGACTCATCGGACGACTTCAATTTTCGCGGGAAGCAATCTCCTTCATAGAGAAATTCCACAACTCGACGGAATACGGCGGGATCTTCTTCTTCGAAGTCAATTTTACCTTGCTGGCCTTCAATGAATGCATCTTCACGCAGAGCCGCGTTGAAGTAGGGTAGGTCTATGAAACGCTTATGCACATGAAATTCGACCGGATTGCCATCTTTCGGTCCCACAGAAAGCACGATAATCGGGGACTCGTAAGGACTTTCAAAGTCAGCGGAAACCGGAAGCTGTTGGATACGCAGAGAGGCTTACGTCGCGAGAATGGATTGTTGAATGCTTGTTGACATTATTTTAATGAATTCCACAAATACTCGTATCAGTTTGAGGAGATATTTGGTGAAATACAGTAACGGAGTAGTGGTGGTGTGCGTGGAAGAAACTGTCCACCACTTCAGATATTGCTTAGTCGACCATTATTCTTTCAACTTGGATTTTTCAATATGATTTCGGCATGAGTCATCAATTGACTGTACTTGATTGGTGCTCTTCAGAAGATGTGTTACACAAGCTGCGGTATGCCTCTTGTCCCACTAATAATAGAGATAAGTTCTAACCCAGGCGTAAGTATTTGCACATCTATACGCACGTTACCCCACCAAGTTCACTTACTCTATTATACCGTAAAACCTCATGTAATCAAGTTAGAAACTTCGTACGTGATGTTAATTAAATTTTAACTTGTAGTTATAATTATTAGCTACAATAAGTTTCAATAAAAGCTCGCTATATACTTTCAAGTTTAAGGAGAGAAGAAAAGATATTGTCAGGCGGCCTTTTGAAATTAGTTAACAGCCTGGTGTAGTCTATAATAAGTGTAGCACATTAATAATAGATGTATAATTGCTAAAGCGCTCTGCGCAGAAAACTCAAGACATATAGTTCTCTTAGATAGCCAGACCAGGAACCATGCCAGGCCAGACAGCTTATCCCTCTTAGTTGGAGCAGCATGGTAATGCAAAAGTGTGTTGACATAAACGTGACTGTAAAGATTGCTGTTGACAGTGCCTGAAGATCGATACCAGTGCCTGAAGCGTGGTATTGATCAGAGACAACGCTATCAACAAGTCATGCGGTAAATTTTGATCCAAGCTCCACCTGCAAGTAATTGACTTCAAATTGTGTCTATCATGGAATTCTAGTATTAGAAATCTTGTATCTCGTCGCTCATATCAAAAATTGGTATGGCAGCCCTGCTAGCCGGATCCAAAATCTATAACCACTCTGCTCTAGAACAAGGAACTCCTTTTGTCTCATACTCCCTCTGAGAGCTCCGTATCATTAGATCGCCTCGAGTCAGGCACACTGTTATCGTCATCATTTTCCTCGTGGCGATGTAATTTCATATTCACAAACGCGACAAACAAGCCAAGATCGTAGGCTATTCGTAACGCTCCAGCAGTCACAAAGGCGATCCAGAAGCGCTTATGCTGTGCGAAAAATCCTGTGATACTTGGTCCAACAGTCGAGGCCAAGGTTCGTAGCATGCTTGTGATACCCATAACGGCAGTGCGCTCTTCGGGTCTCACTACCGCGGCAATTAAGGCGGATCTGGGCGCTTGATCCATGTTGTTTAGTCCTGTACGGATGAAGAATAGGAGGACTGTGAGTGGGACATTATTTGGAAGGGGAAAGAGGAGGACGGCGGTCGAGGACGGAAGATGAGTGAAGACCATGGTATTTATCAGGCCAATATGACGAACCAGCGGCCCAGCAAATATTGTTGAGATGGAAGCTAAGAAATACGATGTTGATGTGATGTCCCCCAAAGTAGATTTAGGCAAATGGAATTTTTGATCAAGGTAATAGTTCGTCAACGAGTTAGACGTCATTCCATCTGCCAGCGAGTCAATAATCAGGAGAAACCAAAGTTTGTACATGACAGAGCGAGTTTCTCGAGAGATCTGAGCAAACCGACTCTTCTTTGGTTGTTGTGGCTCTTGAGAGGGCAGTGAATCGACATCTCTATCATCCACGCTATCATCATCTACGCTCTCACGACGACCCCCATTGAGTAATCTCTCGGATGCATCTTTTTCTGGGGTTTTATCTGCCTCGCAATTGGAGCCAAGAAATAGTACTAAGAGCATATTTAAAGCTCCCATGATCACATAGAGCCAGAATATGGCATGGTATGCATCAATCAAGGACCACCCATCCAGACGCTGGAAGTAATCGACGGCACGACCCGACAGCTCAGTCCCTATTGCCGAACCCAAGCTTGCTGTTGTCACATACCAGGCCAAGACATCTGCTCGCGTCTTCGGTGTCGTAATATGCGACAATGTCGACTCTTCAATGGCACGAAAAGGGCCAAAATCACCGCCAGAAGCACTGATAACGCCAACGACGGCTGCAAAGAGCAGAATCCAGAAATTTTCGAACCAGGTGAATACCAGGCCAGAGAGCACCATCAAAAAGGCGCCCAAGAACAGGACTCGGCGACGGCCAACCTTATCAGCAACGAGGGTCAGGAACAAAGAGAGGAGCACATCTCCCAGTAGCGTCAGGCTCATAAACAGGCCGATCTGGAAGTCGGTGAATTGCAATGAAGAAAAGAAGAGGGCAATGATGAGGGAGTTCGCCCCATAGGCAAACATGCGACTGGATCGCGCAAGGATAATAAGCCAAGCATTGGACCCGGTGTTGTAGAGAGAAGTCAGACCGAGCTCGCTACAAACCCACTTGGCATGCTCCAAGAGAAATGCCATAACCGTATCCTAAGTATGTATGTATGCGTTGTTTATTTTCAACCTTCCCGTGATTTTCCAGCTTAGAAATGGACTCCACAACCGAAAGTCGGAGAAGGTTAAGAGCGAAAATTCTTGGTCCCTCTTTTCCCTCTTGTTGCGTTGGCGGGGGGTTTTGGGGGGGAGAAAATCTAACCAATAGGAAGGTGATCGCGTGACCTCATATCTGCAGCAGCTTTGCATACAGAGCGGGTGCGATAACTTATTGTTCTGCAGGCAAAATAGTACCAGCGTGTAGATTTGTGTACAGACACCTGATGCGAAAGCATGGGTAGGGTTGAGACGACCACATTGCAAGCCATACATAATTCTGTTAAGGTTAACTACAATAACTATCAAATATACGAATCAAACAGCTCATCGAAAATTCGTTCGCCTTAGTCCAATGCTAGATTAGTTGCAATATCTTCTTAGGTATGGTTGCATTGAATGCTTTGGATATACCACATTAAAGAGTGTCAATCTGACTGCAACGCTGCACTGCGTTATTAGACGATATAGCTCTTGCGAGTCATGCTCTAGGCAAGAGGGCGTAAGTTATCATAAGAATGGATAGATAGGGAGAGCATAATCTGCTACTTTCTAGACAATTACCAAGCTGGCTACAGGTAGCTTTGGTATGTCAATTACTAATTCGTCTTATGACAGTACTGTATCATGAAGGCGAAAGTACAGTCGAGAATGATCACTTATGAGGCAAGGAGGAATTGGGTATTGCTTACTTAAGCTTTCCTTAAAAGGGCCAGTCCAGCAATGATGTCAGGAAGAGTGGGTAATCGCCGATGGCAGGAGCTAGCATTTAGTCATCAAGTGCGTAGAAACCCATGTAGCCACCAGCATCCGGGCCTCTTTTCTATCGCCGACGGAACCCCTCGGATGGTGAGAAATTGTCATATCGTCCACATCGTCCCATACCTTTCGTATATATTCTTCGATAGCTCACATTTTCTTGTAGTGAGTCCCGATTCACTCTCTTCATACCACGACATAAAGACCTTCCAACAATGACAGCCGCCGTCTTCAAATACATTGACACAACCTCCTACCAGGGCAAGCCGTGGGGCAAAGTAGACGGTCCCGGTTCCTCTTTCGTACTTCGAGATCACCAACGTGCCGTCACATCACTTCGTGGGCAACAAACCCTTTTTTCGACAGAAAATTCAGGTTTTGCTGTCTATCACCACCCTGCTCATGAGAAAGAATTCACTGACGACCATGCCGTTCGAACTGGCTACTATGCCGAGGTCGAAGAGTTACTCCGCACTCGTCTCGATGGCAAGGTCAAGAAAGTCGTGATCTTCGACCACACTATCCGTCGTAGGGTCAAAGATGCGCCCCGACAGCCTGTCCAACAGGTCCACGTTGACCAGACACCACAAGCGGCCGAAGCGCGTGTTCGACGCCATCTACCTGCAGACGAAGCAGAGGAACTGTTAAAGGGTCGGTTCGCCATCATCAACGTCTGGCGCCCCATTCAGCATCCTGCCAGCGACTTCCCACTTGCAGTCATTGACTGGCGAAGCACCAAGCCCGAGGACTTTATCAAGGTCGATCTGCTGTACCCAAAACGAAGCCCTAACGACGATGGCGATGATCGAGGCAAGGAGAAGCTCCCAGACGAGCAGAAATTAAATTCCGCAGAAGGATACGAGGCTAAGGGCGAAACCTATGCTGTGGCACCAAGCGAAGGACACAAGTTTTATTATATGAAGGACATGACGCCGGAAGAGGTGATGCTGTTGAAATGCTACGATAGCTTTGGCGAAGGGGAGGTCAACGGGAAGAAAGGATTGGCGGCGAGGACGCCTCATACCGCATTCATCGACCCCAATACTTCACCTGATGCTCCGGGACGGCAGAGCATCGAGGTGCGGTGCTTAGTGTTTTATGAATGAGAGTGTTCTCCTTTTTAGCGTCTTGGATTTGTTCTTCACTTCTATCTTGATTTCAAAATGTCAACAGAGCAAGCGTCGGGTGTATAGAACTTCAGCAGTGTGTGCGTTAGTTACAGAATGTATATATGATAAATAATGATTGATACAAAGAGATATGATAAATACAGCAATATTGATTGAACCATACTTTTTATCATGTCTAAGATCTGCATTAATATCTGGAAGTCGAGGCACGAAATCCCATAGGACAGCAGCACGCCTAATTATTGTGAATACTTCCGTAAATAATATCATAAACAATGAAATTTTTCAAAGGATACGACCACAGATCAGTCAAATGATAAAACGTCACTAGTTATCATTTCATATGCAACTCTGATACCAGATGTATTTAGCTAACTCGATCGAAAACTAAATAACGAGCGACAACACATTGTTCCACACACAATTTCTTTCCAACTTAGATTCCACTGTATCATGATACTATGATACTCGTAGGCGTGACGAGCCTTCTTTAACAGTGTGGAAGACCATTTTCTGCATTTATATCAGTTTTCTGGGAGATTTATGGATAATGATAATTTCCTACCGGGGCCGAAACATGGAAGAGCGATGTATGCATCATACACATAGAAACCAGCGGAGTCCCTCTCCCAATAACTATGAAATAATCAGCTACCAGCAAATTCTAAGGCTAAGGGCACACTAACGAATCTCCTCCGTTGACGTTTTCACCGGTGGTATAGCAGTTGAATGTAACAGTCGTTCCCTGGGCATATTGTCCGATGGATTCACAGCTAGTAGAAGCACATCGTCGTCGGTTAACTTGATTGCCAGTAATCTTGCAACTCAAAGAGCGCTTCTCGATTGAGGCTCCTTTAGCGCGTGCTGCTATGGCTGCTACATCTTCAGGCTCAGCCTCGGCTTTGGCAATCGGCTCAGCATTGATGATGAGAGGAAGGACAACGGCGAGGAGGGTGTATTTGAATTGCATTGTGGCGTGTAAATTGAACTAATAGATAAGTTATGAGTTTATATTCTTAATTTTACTGCTTGGATGAAGATGAGTTCTGAGAACGGCGCTTTTGTGTGCTTTTATAGACTTCTACCTGGCCGCTGCGTATGATGCTCAGCGCCATAATTCATGGAATACAGTTCAGCTGGTACTTGGCATCACCCAGCATCGGCCCAATTATAAGAGACATGACAATGCAATTGTTGATCAATAGGGTCCGAAGCTTTACAGGATAGTACTTCTATCAGGCTTGGATCGTCCGGTGCAGGGAGATGGGTTCTTTCAGCTGCCGGGGTAGATGTCAACACAAGGAAATACAAGAGAGGATGATCTTCTATGATAAATATAGAATCAAAGGTCTGAGACGTAATATATGTGTAGCCAGATTAATAGTGGTGAGAACCGAGAGGAAGTCGGGCAAAATTTCATGCCGCGAGTAATCGATAGCTCCATAACTACCCTGTATTCTTCTTTCACGTAAAGTAGACATTATAAATATGTAGTCTGAGCTGTTAGCCAGTATGAATGAATGAAGTCCCAGCATACATCTCGGACAAGTGATCCTTCAAAGTGTGACCATATGCTTTAAGGGTATGCCTGTATTTGATTGGCTTTTTCACATATTCGAGTTCATGGGTTAAAGCGCAATGATCAACCGCTCATTTGTCACTACAAAATAAATTCGAGGATTGCTTCCATTTCCGGATACCTTTAAAACCACGAGAAAGACATTGTAGTACAACAGGGGTATCCCTAGGCAGTCGATCACCACTCCCCGCGCTCCTTATTCCTCTGTCGCGAGTTGATTCCTTTTGTATGCGTAGTCAACATTCATCCGATTAATATCCATAGGTTATGCACGTTTGGCGATCCAGTCAAGGGCGGCTTATTTCTGTAATACACTGCCTACATTTGCGAGTTCAACTAATCCAATACCATACTTACAATGTAAATATCTTTGCAAAACATGTACACAGTTTTATTTGGAAATGATGTCAACAGGGTAGTGAATCCATTTATCATTCAACTGCAGACTTTCGGGAGTCATGCTTTTTCGTACTGTGTTGACGGATGATTCGTTTCTGTTCGGTCAGGGGCCAGTGCTGAAATGCAAGTCATCGGAGTATAACCGAATTCCCCAGCATTGCTCTCTTGGCGTGATCCTACGGCAGTAAGGATGCGCACCTAACTAGCTTTCTGGTAGGTACACCATAAACCAAGACGAATGAGTGTGTGGAGTGCATATAAGGCTATTTATAGAACGTACTCTCAGGGATCGTCCACAAATTTGGTTTCGGTGATCTTCCAGGACAGGTTACGTTCGGATGCAAGCTAGAGATATACATCAAAAATTAGGCAGCGTCGGATTCTTAGCTAGAAAGGAAGAACCTACTTAAATGTAGTTTGCTTCATCTCTTGCCTCCACTAAGCAGTGTCCCCGCCTGCAAACGTAATTGATGTGCTTGAATCAAATCAGTAAAGAAGAATCAAACAACCCTGAGAGGTTCATAGATAGAATAACTCTAAATAATTACAATAGAAAGATGAAGTACACTAAGGTTCAGTAAGCGTGTTCATTAGTCTAGGAAGCGCAAGTCGTAAGATAATGGCTGCTTGAATAAGCGTAAATAAGCTTATATTTTCCACATGGTGATCGTATGCGGCATTTGAACCTAAACTGATAAGCATGTTACCTTCAGCATTCCAACGTTTAATTTCAAGATGGGCTTCATTGATTATACCTGTAGATATCATTATCACTCTGATCTACTTTGTCACGATGGTTGTGATATTCCCACATTGTATGAGGCCATATAATCGTTCGGCTCTATATCAAGTACTGATATTACACACCTTCAATTGGTTTTAGCTGACGTTAGAATTCCAGGAAGTGTTTGAAACGTATTGCGCACACTGATATCATACTGAGGGTGAAATAGTTAGATCACGCCATGGCTGCGCAAAGGCACTTTTTACCGCCGCCACAAAGCTTATTATACTGGTACGTAGAAGCGGCGATTGAAGTGTGCAAAACATGATAGTGTCATTCTTAATGAGGCAGAGGCCACAATTTAGTGTTTCAATAACATGATTACGAGGTTAGTGCCAGGGTACTGGATATTTTATCTATATGAGCATTATTGTGAGGGTGAGTTGACTAAAATCTACTGTTGGATCATACCTTGAGACTATTTGATCGTAACTTGTATTGAACCGTCTCGACTGATGAGCTTGATTGACTTCACATATTAATTCTATAATTGGAGACGCATAAATATATAGTTATAAATGCACGTCGAGTAATAATGGCATAAATGTGTATTTTGAACATAAGCATAAAGCAACTCGAAAAATACTTCAACAGCGTAGGTTTATTTGAATGGCCAAGCTATCCAAAAAATAAGATCATTCGCTTAATCCCTCTCAACGTAGTTTATTTCACTGACAACTCCTCATACCACTGGAGGATTAATTCACTAACGTTAGTTGAGAGGAAGCTCATGCTTTACGTAAGCGCATTTCCTGACATCGAGTCATGTGACCGGCAACCCCTCTCTTCTTGGGGTGCTGTGAACTGGAATCATGGCTTTCATTAGAAATAACTATTAATAATTCATATATGGGGTTATCTATTTAGATCTCTAATAGTAAGATCTTTGAGACGGGTCTTGCTAACGATGGTTTTAAAGTCGCAGATCAACGAGTACGCTGTAATGGAGAGACTTCGAACCCCTATTTGTTGAATGGAAGTATTGGTCTTATTTTGATTCAAGTTACAAGTCACCTCCACACAGCCTTATATCCATCTCCTTTTTGAAGTATCATGCGAGCTTATGAGCGGGAAATTTTATTATAAATTCCTACAACTTTGAGTTTCTTTACCAGCTAGGAATCATCCAGAAAGCATCGAACGGCCAAAGCACGTTTATTTTTGAAAGTATTTGGTCATTTATCGTTGATAGCACGTTGGTGTGGATATATTATTGTAACTTATCGTTAAGTGGCCACGATGCCGATGATTATTTGTTGATGCAGAGAAAGTACCCATCAAGGTACTCACTTGCCCCCTGTTTATTCTTAGGTTCCAAAACATATATTACCAGCCATCAACCCGAATCTCGCAAGATTTCTCCCTTATCAAATTTGACTCAACTTCAAGTATCAAGATCGCGCTTATTAGTTTGTTTGTCTACTCTTCTCCCTCTTCCTGTAGCTAGATAGGGGTTGCAAGGCAGTCCCGTTCTGGCACTCATCCTTCTTTCAACCACCACAACACCAGACACCCCCACGGATTCCTTTCGGCCAAGTAGTACAATAGCATGAGCCCACCAATCATTCTCGCTCGCGAAAACGAAGTCCATATTGGCGTCCCTGTTTCGGCTCGCAGTGGTCAGATGCCGTTAGGCACTCGTTCCACAGCACGCGCATTTGCTATTCGGCATAATTCAGTGGGAGTTACGCACACTGGCTCAGAATAACCGTCCTTAGAAGCTTGAGTCATGGAGGTATCAATATGAAGCGATTTGATATTGTGGGCGCCTCTCATTTCTGCTTTGATGAAGGGGTACTGACGATGCATAGCCAGATCATATCTGCCCGACTCTTATCTTCCTATAAACTCTACTATCGACATTTTAGTGCGGCTACTAGTTCACATCGCCTATGATCGTCCGGTTCGGCTGCTCGGCATCCACTAATACGAATGGAAATACACCTGGTGACTATGCTTGCATTTGGAGTTGGCTGTCGTGGGGGAGGGCGAGACAGGGCCACCCACTGTGGACGGGAGATATGAGAGGTCATTAACCTGCGTTATCTTTACGTATTCTAATTGCAAGGTCATCATGGGACCAATTTGAGCCAGCTCAGAGAGGGTGGGTAGTCGGTATGGGGGAACACTCGAATCGGCTATAAAAGACCCCCGGATGTCCTCTTGCCAGTTCTCTTCACCTCAGCACCAGATATCAACATTCACTAAAATTTGCTCAGCCAACATATCAAATCACTTTTCACACACTATTATCCTTACTATACGCCAAAATGGAACCTTGCTCCTGCTGCTCTCACACCGGTGAATGCAACAACTGCGGTTGTGCCACCTGCGGAGTGAGTACAATCTTTGTCAAGAAAACTAAAATGATACAATTTTCTGACATATTGCTAGCATTAATTCCATTCTGTCCCTTTCCATGTCACCAATCCCTTGCATCGATGCACATCATCAAAAACCATATTCCAACCATTGAACGTTCGATGCTATTGCGTGGAGGTGTCATTATATGAGGAACGATGCGGATTATTATGGAAGTCAGATGCTATCTACGTTCAAGTACATTAGAAATATGATTTAGCTTTGACAATAAGGGAAGCACATAGAACGAATGAGTTTTTCAAATTTGAAGTGCGAGCCACAGTATACTTTTTATCCTACTTCAGAACCTTCTGGATTTCAAATTTTCACAGACCACTACTCTTCATTCTAGAGTGAGCATAGTAACTGGACATTTACTGGCGCATTTGAATCATTTCAAGCCTCCAATTGCCACAATTCCCTCCCTCACCGCATAGGTAACTTTCTGGTGATGTTACTCGTGTATGGTCATATTAAGTTTCATTAGAAGTCTCTAGTCGTGATTAGTGCGATGGAATCTTGCTAGCGTCCTAGAAGATTAACTAGAATTTAGATAAACCTAGTCAATTCTCACAGCGGAACCGACGCAAAAGTAAATATTTCTCCTAGAGATTTATGCATTAGAAATAAGCTTGTTGTACTCAAAAAGACCTCTAACTATAATATATTTGATAGAATTATGGAGCTTCCTTACTTCCCCCAGAAAAGCCCACAACACCGATTCCTTGTTAAACTGTAAGTTCTAGCTGAGAGCCGCCTCCAACAGGACATAGTGCATACCATATCTGACAGTGCTTATGCTTCTAATTCTCTGCTGCATAAATTCTCTAACATCTACGATACTGTGGTTTTCATTGAATGGTTTTGAGCGAATGGTATTAAGTAGATATTCGCTAGGGATAGTCAGATTCTTCTTTTTTTGGCCCTCGAGACTCAACACCTGTACGCGGTGAGGGCTATGAACCTATAGTATTCCCGAGGAAATATCTACAGAACCAAGGTTGAGCTATAATATATAATTATTATAACATTCTCTTGATATTGTTCGAATAGCAACGGATCCGGATTTTCCGACCGTAGCTCTTATGGCGGTTGGCGATGTAAGAAATACGTATATACGCTCAACAAGACTAAATTTCTAGTTAAGATAGGCATAACGCGCAAGCTAAACTTATAATACTAACGACTAATAATACATTAAGTTAGAATTATTACTTGGTCAGAAGAGGAGGCTTAGGAGAGGATAACGTTAAATGAAATTCTTCAAAAGGCGAGAGCACTCTACAAGAAAATGTGCATATTACTAGAAATGCTTTTCTAAGTTTATAGAGCATTGTAGCACTGTATGATCGGGGACTTAGCATTGTTTACTATAAAATACTTTTTCCTTCATGGTTTTGGTCTTATTATAGATAATATTAATATAATTTTTAAGCTTAACACGGTTCTATACACCCAGGGAGGTCTCAGGATGCTATAGAGTATTATCCCCCTGACGAAAACAACTATCATTATATCATTATAGTCGGTTTCTTTAACTCTGGATGAATAAGCACAGCCAAATGATGTTCTTGAACAGCGTTTACCCATTAATGAGTAACTGGTCATTCATTAATTCAACTTCTTCACCTTACATGGCCTCGAAAACCATGAAAAGAGGCACCAGCTTGTGCATTGGTCCGAACAGTACAGAAAGACACAGCCAACATATGGCCAGTCGCTGGGATTCAATAGCTGTAAATCGACTAGTCCCTGTTTTTATTCAAAGAGCCTAAAGAAAAATTATAGCCATCTTAGTTTCTAGCTGGCAGAATAACCCGTTGTATTTCCGGGCCTGCACCTCAGAGGAACCGTCGCCGATTATTCAGCCCTTTTCTAATTACTCTGCGTTGCTCAACCGGCTACCATATAATCTGGCCTACTCATCTTAATTACGTCATCTCTTCTGAACGGCAGACTAGGATCTTTGCAAGATTTCAGGGGGAGAAGGCTACCTAGATATAGACAGTACGTAGGAGAATCAATAATTGAGTACGGCTGTTCTGATAAGAAAGTTGAAGGGCCGAGGCTTTACCTTACATAATCACAATCCATTGGAAATAGCTATTAGACACTTTATTCCTATCCATGATATTGCATGCGCGGCTAACTCTCAATCAATTTGCCGTGTATGTGCCAAAACTAAAAGTAATCAGCAACGGGTAGATACAGCCGAATAGGTTATTCACATCGGGTTCATTAATCCGTCGTATTGTACAATTTCACGTCGAGCACTACGGCCGTACACGCTAGATGAGATTGGTGGTTACTAATCCGTGGATCACAAATCCTGGCGGGACCGCATTCCAGGTATTATTTTGGATTGTGCATATCAGTATGAATAAGCTACCAACCAAGGTCAGAGCTGATGTGTCGGAAGTTTTCCTGCCCAATAATGCGGATGATACCCCACCCGACAAGTTATGATCTACACTTAGCAGCGTTGCCTAGCTTACCGTCGCTCTTCACTCAAAGTCAGATTAGTCTGCTTGTATTCACAACAAATTTGTCCATCTGGCTTCAGTGATATTCTGTCTATTTTGAACATATAGTAATGTGATAATCAACAAGGCGGGAGGGATCCGCAAATACTCTCTACTAGGCAGAGTTCCTTTAAACAGCACAAACTATTGTTTGGGATGCTTTCTTAATATAACATAGTCAATACATATGTCATCTTGTATTACGAGTCCTTTTTATTTTTAGAGTAGTTCAGCAAATAAAAGTTAGAAAGGATACAATATTACAAATAGCAATTTACCTGATAGAAAATGCTCGCCCGAGGAATCCTTGGCTGTCAGCTTCGCCAGTAACGAGACGAGATACAATGGCATTACTAAATGATTTTCCAGTCTAGGAATTTGATATGCGAGATCCACTATCCACTGGGCTATACAAAGCCACGAAAGCTTAGCATAAGCCCATTTTGTGGAGTGTCAACGGGAATGAGAGAAATCCTACCGCCAACCGTTCTGTGTTCTAAATTTAAATAATCTTTCTATAAGCTTTTCTCCAATGCTATTGGAGGTATCACACGCATCACACAGTCAGACACGGGTTGCTGAACTTAGTCGAGTCAGTGAATGTAGGAAGTCAATCAACTTAGTAACGATCTACAATACAACGTTGCTTACTCCCTCAAATCAGAATGTGCTCATCAATTAATTAGTCGTAAGCTATACAAATTTGAAAATATATTTAGACGTTTAGCGTCAGGGAAATAGTATATAAGGGAGGCCAGTTTTCAAGTAGTCCGTCCTTCATCAAACAGCTCTGCACTCATATCTTCTTACTACATACAAAAGTCATTCAAACTATAACCTTCCACAAATAAATATCATCAAAATGCAATTCACCACTATTATCTGCGGCCTCCTTGCTGGCTCTGCCTCCTTGGTTTCAGCAGCGGCAGTCACAAAGCGCGACAATAGTGGGTCTGTCAACCTCTACTTTGGCACATTTCAAGCAGGAGAAGCACCGGATTCTGTGGAATCTACCAACTGCGGTGGATGCCAACCCATCCCAGCAGGATTCGGATCCATTGGCTTCGGCTCTATATCAGACCCTAGTTGTACCAGTAAGTTACCTCTTTTCGAGCTCAAGCATTCTATATATGTGTGTGTGTGTATCCATGTAGTACACAAACTAACTTTGCATCACCCATCCAATAGTCACGATCTACGATGACTCTTCTTGCAGCACAAACCCCGACGCACTTCGAGCAGGAAGCGTTGTTTTCAGCACCAACGTTCGCTCTTTCTCGGTAGATACTTGCTGCTAGAGCATAGAATAAGCATAAGAATATTCTTTGTGAATATAGTGAAGCTAAATAGGACTGAAGCTCTACGGTTACAAATATATTTTTGACACTTGCGAAGCTATAGGCCATGTGCACATGTGAGCATATCTGATGAAATATCATTAGTCCTGTTCTAGAAGTTTCCGTGCCTTATTAATGTAAATATCGATATATGATATAACAACAATTTAATAGACATAGATACGTAATTTTTATTTCGCAACGTTACGAGATTTAACAATCTCACTTTAGTTTGTATATAGCAGATATCAATCTACAGCTGCAAGAGCTTCAGTCTCTTTTCTTAATGTGTATTATTTGCTTTCGTTCTGTTCCTTGATGGTTATGATATTTTTGCATTGTTTACTTTGTTTTGGCATATCTTTCTCTTCTTTTATTTATTCTAATAACATGATCACTTTGACTCTATGGACAAGTTATGGATTCATGCGAGATGGTTTTTGCCTCATCCAACTTAGTTGCGACCAAAGTCATCGTCAGAAATCAAGCTAGTATCGTTAAGCCGATTTAATTGGATGAAACTGGGTTATTTTACATAAAATTGCATAATTTTAACTTTATGCATAAGCGGGACTACTTTCACCGGCAGAAGGAGTATTATTAATGGTTGAGAACGAATTACAGCCCAAACAAGCATTAATTGCCTAACAAGGAAACTGATTTTTGGAGCGATGGTGCGTTCTATGTGGAGATACTCATAATTCGGGGAACTCACGCGACAGCTGCATATAGGGAAGAATAAGTATAAATGGCACTCTTCTCCACCACCAAGCTCGCACACATCGTTCCTCTTGAAATATCGGGGTCTTTATTTCTAATCAGCAAACACGATGTCGCCTATTCGAGTCGGCCTTATCGGCTTAGGTCGAGAGACTGGAGGCAGCGCAGTAGGCGTTTGGGCTATCAAAACACATCTTCCCTATCTTCTAGCTTCTCCAAAGTATGAGATAGTGGCACTTGGGAATTCGACAGTGGAGTCTGCAAAGGCTTCTATTGCTTATCATAAACTTGGACAGCACGTCAAAGCATACGGTAGCCCAGAGGATTTGGCAAACGACCCCAATGTAGATTTAGTCGTTGTCTCAGTTGCTGTTGGGAAACACTATGCGCTCTCTAAACCGGCGTTGCTGGCTGGGAAAGATGTTTTCGTGGAGTGGCCTCTAGGAGCTAGCGTGGCCGAAGCTGAGGAATTGACTGAGATAGCTGCTTCAAAAGGAGTTAAGACAATTGTTGGATTACAGGCGAGACCTAGTCCCCTCGTGCTCAAGCTGAAGGAGCTCATCAATGGTGGAAAAATTGGCAAAGTGACCTCGACAGCAGTAGTTAGTTACTTCAATCTTCCACCTGATACGTGGACAGCTGGTGCTGAATATTTCCTGGATATGGAAAGTGGTGGGAATTCTTTAACAATCCTGTTCGGGCACTGTATGGCGAACTCCTCTCCCTTTTCGTTTCGAGATATGACTTTAATGCTAACAAATCTCGTGTAAGTTTTTGATAGTTTTACTAATATTCTCGGTGATTTTAGCCAATTGAGTTCTATCCTTCATACCGAGTATCGTAGTGTCAAAATCCTCAATGCGAAAGGAGAGATGACAAATCCAAACTATACCCGAACGGCTCCAGACCATATTCTTGTCCAAGGTAGACTTAAATCCGGTGCAGTTGCATCGCTCAATTTCCGTATGGTAGTAGGAAAACCTGCTAATGATACCGTAACTCGCTGGATCATCACTGGTACTTCGGGCGAGATTGAAGTTTGCACAAAACAGATGGGATGGCAGATGGATCCGCCGGGAACAACTTTGACGCTACGGAGTGGAGACAATAATGAAGCAAAATTGGTCGACTTCGCGCCAGCAGATGAGACAGCTGCCGTAGCAGCTAGCATATTTCCAGCTCCCAATACAGCTCGACTGTACGAAGCTTTTGCTCTGAACGAGTCTGATAAGTTTGCCACCTTTGCGGATGCCTTGGAAACACATCGGTCGTTAGAAAGGATCCGATCAAAGTCTAAGGAATTTTAAGTAGACTACTGTCGAAATACATACGGCTTATTTGAAATCACAATAGCAACATGTCTTGTAATCTCCTAAGAGTCGACATCGAGTTTTGACTTCTTGCGTTACTACTTAGCTAGGCATCAAATAAAAGGTATAGGCTGCTGATTCATGAACGTGTACCTAGAAAATTTATTTATAATATACATAAGGAACTTGTGGAGAAGAGAGAGTATAGTATCAGAAAATGGAGACCATCAGTAAAAAACATGTACGTTGATTTTACTACTCTACTATAGTTATATAGAATGGATTCTGGTAGGAGAGATTGCTTTCGAGAACAGGAGCTATCTCATCTCTTCAGACTTGGAACCCTGAAGTCAAGCCTCTCGGCTTTTTGCAAAATCCACATGGGTACTCTCCACATCCTCTATTTTTGAAACCTTGATTGGATCATTTCCTAGAACTCCATCTCCGAAAGCCTGCGCCGACTCCTCTAGTGTATATCCGTACGTTTCCGGGAAAGTATAAGCGATGACCAACAACTCGATAAGCAACAGACAACAAAAAACTATATAATACTTCCACGAAATTGCATCCATAGCAACTGGGTTGACGAAGCCGTTGTATACGTTGGTGAGCGCATTTCCAAGACTGAAAAGGGTGGTACCCTTGGCCCGAAGGAAATAGGGAAGGACTTCGGTAATGTAGAGGTTCGGTAACGCATTCATGCAAACGTTGTAGATAGCGTAGTAGAGGAATATCATAGCCAACACTCCTTGACCCAGAGACTTTTGTTCAAAATTGCGCTGCTGGTTAATGGCAGAGAGAACTGTCCAGATGATATAGCAGACCAGCATGGATGAGAGACCTATGATAAAGGTGGGTCGGCGTGGCACCCTGCCCACAATAAAACCAGCAATGATTGCTGTCCCAAGATTGTATACCATCAGCCCGCCATTTATGACCAACTGTCGCCGAGCAGATGTAATGCCGATGGAGTTTAGAATAAGGTTGAGATAATAGGACACCAGACCGTTACCGCAGGCTTGCTGAGTGATAGAGAGCCATAAAACGATGAAAAGCCGATGCTTGTTCGCTTTAGTTTCAATAAAGGATTTCCAGCTAACCTCTTTACCCGCCTGTTCGTATGAGATTTGTAGTTTGATTTCATTCATCTCAAACTCGACCAAAGGTTCGGAACGTGGGTCGTTTCCGCCATGGTACTTTGCCAGGACTGCTCTAGCCTCCTCGTCGCGACCGACATTAACCAAGTATCTAGGGCTTTCAGGAATGAGAAATGTGCCTAGGAGCTGGACACATGGAATCAAGCCTTGGAGGATTGATGGCAATCTCCAAGCCCAGTTGTCGGCAATTCCCATAAAGTTCGTACCGTATGTCACCCACGCTGCAATAACAGCCCCGGCGTACCAAGATGGGCCAAATATAGCAGTCACGACGCCTCTATGTGTTGGATATGCCAACTCGGAGACAAGACAGGGGCACGCAACGATGATGAACATGGCACCGATCCCAATGATCATCCTAGCAGCGAGGAACATCGCGTAGTCTTGAGCACCACACTGGATACCAGCCCCAATGCACACGACTACGCATCCGAGCCTCAGACCATTTCGACGGCCGAACTTATCGCTGAACCAAGAAGAGAATGGAAAACAAAGAATATTTCCGAAGACATAGGCGTTTGATAAGCCGCCGAGGTGTGCTCCTGAGGGAGAGCCAAAGTAGTCTCTCCATTGAGGCAGTGATTGCAAGCCATTGAGTAGAGATCCATCATAGCCATTACAGGAATTACCGAGCAATGGAATGATGAGAAGGAGGTTTAAGGTCAACAGATGTCGAACCCTCCACCAAGGACGATCATATTTAGGGAGGACATCGTCGATAGATGTTGCGTGGGTAGGCAGAGCCTCGGGACTGACTTCCTTATTCGCCATGGCAGCAGAAGATAAAGTAAAAACGATGGAAGTCTTTAGAAGCCGATGATCAGGAGGTCTCGAATGATTCGAATATTGCGTTGTATTGAGGCAGGGACCTCAATTTTATAGACCGCCCGTCTTATGGCACGAGCATGGTCTCGATTGCGGGGTGCATGAAAAACCCCTTCACCACCTCTTCTTGCGCCCTGGATCAACACTTTCCCTCGTCGCGTTCCTGCTTTCCGTCGAATATCGTTGTCGTCGTTTGCGGAGCCCCAGGTAAGAAGAAGCTCATCAAAATTCTCCGTATTAGAGAGCTGGTCAGCTAGCTCCATGCGGGGGCAATAATTTGCAGGCTTGGCTGCCGACATTCCGCGACCTTCCACTGCTGAAACACCTTGATTCGGTGAATGGTGTAAAAGGCAGTCAAGGCTCGAGTGCATCCGCGGTCCGAGAGTAAGATTGCGGCTTTAGACTATTACATTATTGAAGCTTCTAGTCGATACTCTTTTGATGATATCGTGAATGCCGTGACGTGAACCATGGAGAAAGGAGCTAATGCAACTGACGCTATCCCCGGAACATGCAAATTACTGGAGACTACCAGGAGTTCCACGTGTCTACGTCTGCAGGAGTCTAATTGATGGATCCTCTACGAGACCGGATGAACATCGGACTCGCAGTGAGGCAAATCTGGGGATGCTCTCCTCGACAGTGATCGTGAAGGCGACACGATAGCTTCTTTCTACTTTATACGGAGCGCGTAATATCGGCAACTTGGTCAGATGGACTCTCGTGCTTTAGATTTTCCTTCTCCACCCTGCAGAGCAAAGGTCACGATGGACGAAAGGATTCAACAGCCTTCAAAACCCGTTGTTTCCACTCTTGATTCTGAGGTGGAGACCCCGCTTAAAAAATGAATGCAATACGTATTCAGTTCGCTCTTACTTACCTTCTCTCTAGTCTCTCTCATGAGTGCTATATAGATCTTGCTTTCTGCATTTGCAAATCACAGATTCGGTCTTTGTTTTGTCGTTATAGAGTCAGTGGAACAAGTAGCACACAATCTGGTGCTCAAAATGACAGGCTTTTTACATGTTCAAGGGACGAAAATCGTCACTGGCGATGGCAAGCCCATCGTCTTGCGCGGGGCAGCAACAGGAGGCCACCTCAACATGGAAAACTTTATTACTGGCTTCCCGGGACATGAAGAGGAGCACAAGCAGGCTATGTTGAAAGTCATGGGGCAAGAGAAGTACGATTTCTTCTGGTCGAAATTCTGCGAATATTTCTGGACGGACAAAGATTCCGAACTATTCGCCTCAATGAATCTCAACTGCCTGAGAATTCCGTTCAACTACCGCCACTTTCTTGATGACTCAGACCTCACGAAAGTCAAACCTGAAGGCTTCAAACTCCTCGATCAAATAGTAGATAGCTGTGCAAAGTATGGCATCTACACGATTCTAGATTTGCATGCGGTCCCCGGTGGCCAGAATCAGGACTGGCACTGTGACAGCGCCATCCATCGGGCACTCTTCTGGGACTTTGAATATTTCCAAGAGAGGATAATCGATCTATGGCGAAATATTGCGGCTCACTACAAGAACAACACTTGGATTGCTGGCTACAACCCGCTCAACGAGCCAGCAGATCCCCAACACACTCGATTGATCCGATTTTATGACAGAATTGACGTTGCCATCCGCGAAGTCGACCCCAACCACATTCTATTCCTTGACGGCAACACCTATGCCGCAGATTTCAGACAGTTCCCAAAGAAGCCATATGCCAACACAGTCTATTCGATTCACGACTATTCCAATTACGGGTTTCCAAAGAGTCCTGAACTCTACACCGGTACGGATGAGCAGAAGGAAGTCCTGCGACATCAATATGAGCGGAAAATTGAATACATGAAGGAGCTGGGTGTGCCAGTGTGGAATGGAGAATGGGGGCCCGTGTACTCCTCCGAGATGCGCAACGATACAGATATTGATGCCACGAATGCATCACGATACCTAGTTCTAAAGGATCAACTAGCTATCTACAAGACTGGTGATCCGTCTGGCGACAAGGCACCTATTTCATGGAGCATCTGGCTGTATAAGGATATCGGCTATCAGGGATTGACCTATGTTTCTCCGGAATCCAAGTGGTACAGGCATTTGCGGCCTTGGCTAGACAAGAAACTTGCCGTTGGGCTCGATCGTTGGGGTCGCCGGATGGATGTTGAGGCAGAAAAGTCCGTCTACGGACCTCTTAAGGCGCATTTCCGCGAAGTCATCCCTGAACATCTGCACCGCGCGATCTATCCACGAACGTGGACTGTGGATGACTATGTAGACCGAGTACTTCGGGACATCCTGCTTTCTCAGTATCTCACTCATGAGTTTGCAGAGTATTTCAAGGACTTGTCGTTTGAGGAGTTGGATGAGATGGCTGCGTCGTTTAAACTGGAAA
Organism: Xylogone sp. PMI_703; assembly: GCA_021399445.1. Lineage (NCBI taxonomy): Eukaryota > Fungi > Ascomycota > Leotiomycetes > Xylogone > Xylogone sp. PMI_703. The sequence goes on from JAJTUQ010000003.1 coordinate 570,688, forward strand.
ATTGTGTTGTTCGACAAGAGTTGATAAAGACGCTGCGAGAGTGGTAGATAGTGTAGATCTAGGCAGGATAAAAATACCCAGTAGTAATCTGAACTTTATGAAAATGTCCCAATATATCACCCGGTCTTCTGCTGGTTTTGTTGTGGACGGTATTTCTAACACGGTTTTGCCCACTTCAACGTAATGAACGTAGATGCATAATTAGCATAAATCAATCATAAGGTCGATGTCGATAAACAGTGTAATGCGTTGATTCGCCGTGGTTTACCCGTAAAGTCCAACTCATGGCCTTCTCTGATTTCCCCATACTTTCCTCCCGCATATTCATCACTGTGGGACGTGGATGCATTTAACCGGGACAGCAGACTAGCTTCCTTGCAATCTAGGGTAAATTACCGGCGTAGAGGTAAGGTACGATGTTGTCTTATACTTTAATACTGCTTTAATGTCAGCTCGCTCTTACGAGCGACATTCCGCGATGACATCTCGAGCCCAGCTTCGGAGAATTTTAACAAGCAGACAACTACCGGAACACGGTAGTTTCTATCTTTAATAATAAGGCCAGCCCTTTTGCGCTGTTACTACACCTCCTACCCTGAACGCGAGAAGGCAGGTTGGCGCAGCGTCGATGCTTTGCTTTTTGCTATCTAGATGTGGATATCGATGTCCTTCGGCAGCATTACTCTAGAAGTCTTCCACAAAGATGCACTGTGGGAAGTTCACTAAAACATATGGGAAACGGATATATTTTGTATTTGTTAAGTCCATGTTTCATAGCTGGAGACTTGCGTCACAGTATATTATGGGCTAATCCTAGTCTTGCAGCTCAGAGCACCAAAATCTATTGTTCTTCAGTTCAATCCATCTGGAGGACGCATTTTGCGGTGGCTTTGATAATCACTGTGAGCGTTGCTAGAGGTTGGGGGAAGGCTTTTGCCTGGATTAATCTTCGGTATCCAGCTCCTGATTCTGGCTCCAAGTTAGCAAATTAGCGACAGCTTCGAAGCTCTTGTGTGTTAGCTACATCGCTGGGAGGGATTGATGTATGGATAATGTAAAAATCTCTTTGCATCTGCATACGACCATGAATAGTTAATAGTTCACATTGAATCACATCAAATCGCATCAAATGCCATCGGCAGAACAGTCAAAATCAATCTACCCACTTATACTTTGTATTTCTCGCTAAAAATGGAGTTGAGGTATTTCACTAATTTTCTTAGAATTAATATATGTTAGTAGATATTCCGATCTGCCAGCCGGAATAGGAATAGGAATAGGATCTTCTGGCCTGATCGAACAGAGAACTGTGGACAACGGGCAGCTTCGTTCCAACTATTAGAGCTCGAAGGGAGATGTGGACAAAATAAAGAAGTGGCTACACTGCAGAATTACATAACCATGGAAATGCGTAGCCTTTTTCAGTTTCCTGCGAGGCGCAATTCAGCCCCAGGCAGCCAAGTTGTCACCGCTAAACAGGGCTTCCGAACTCGTAGGCGCCACAGCACAGCCCCGTTATAAATGAAACCTTCTGCAACCGTACTGTAGAGATGAGGAGCACACAGAATGACTGGCACCCGCTGGCAGACCGCAAATGATTTATCACAATGTGGCGTGGTAACCTGAAACAGGTGGCGTTTTTCGACTGGCTACAGTCGTGTCTCATCAAGCAGTCGTAATACGCGCAGCCTTGATTAGGTGGGCGGCAAAAGAAGCTGAATTTATCCTAAGCAAACCGGAAGTGTTTCGCAGGGAGCCTCGGGAGCTAATATCATCTACCGCGCGCGAACATCTTGAGGCCCTGGAAGAGGTGTGGCTCTCCAGATAGGTGTTGCTTGCTAGCATAGATCTCCACACTCTCAGTTCAAAGATATAAACACAGTTATACCGGAAATGAGGACAAGGGATGGCAGCTTTCTAGCTACTCCGTAGCTCGGTGATCTAGTAAGCCCACAACCATGGACTGGGTGTCGCATCTGGATCCATTTTTGCACAAAGATGATTTTCACTGCGATTTCAAGGCCAAAGGAGACCTTAAATGTAGAATTCTCCATGCTGACAAGACGTCGAAGGTGGGTTGTGATAACATCGTGGCAGCCTCGCGATACTTTTTATGCTTACAGAGGACAGTCTGGAGACGTCCGAGTTAACAGACTCGACTTGGATCCCTCCGACTCGGAAGCCTGGGATAAATGGCTCAAAGTAAGTCGCAACTATTTCAGGGCGTTAGAAATTGACCCATAATTGCATTTAGCATATTTAATGCTGATCATTCGCAAGTAGGAAAACATAATCTCACTAGGCGGCGACGAACCTGTACCGCTACCTGACCTACCGCAAAACTGCATTTATATCCTGTATGCCATTAGATTCTTTCTCCATCTCTTTAAGTCAATTCTAGGAAACCCTGTATGTCTCTAACCTCCTGCGTAGCTTTATTCCTCGCACCGAAGACATCCCAGTTCCGGGCGGAGTAATAGAAGCAGATTTCATCGATCTCCCCATTAAACAAGAAATATGGGACAAAATTTCAAGGGTTTTATATTGGCTACCTGGGCATATTTCCAAGGCTATAATGAGAAAAACGACCTCTATCAAATCGATTCTCCGCAATTTCAACGATAACGGCAAGAAGGAGGCTTTATGGATGTACGTAGCCATGATCGCCAGATTTAGTCCGAGCGATCCTGAATCTTTCGCTCTAGCTTCAACACACTTTAATCGTACCAATCTCACCCTTGCTATCATGATCGGCTGTTCAGTCAAGCAGATGAAGCGGGTCGAAGAGCTCATTGAAGGCTCCGAAGATGTGATTAATCACCCTCTCCTCGTGCTCGGTATCTGCGCTGAGCTCCAACTTGACCGCCTGGAAAAATTAGTTGATGACAAAGTTACAGAGAGTCTCGGAATTACAAGACTGATACAAGCCATAAGACTCCAGGAAGCTGGACAGAACAGGGAGATAACTGGGACATTTATCGACAAAGTTCACACATGCCGAGATGAGAGCAAAAGAGCTGGAGAAGAAGTCAAAGCAACGAAGCGACAATTAACCAAGGCTCTTTCCTTGTCCGTGGAACTGAGTGAGGATGGCAATGGCAATGATAATAACAATAAAAATAATGCGACTCTGAAAAGCAAGGGTCAGTTAGACATGGATGATGAGGTTACAAACATGTTTTCAGAGCGATTTGAAGATATCTTTGCCGAATTTGATACATTAATTACAGAATGTAGAATTGTCGTTGAAGAAATGTCTTTAGCAGACGACTTTGTGAGATAACCCTGTTAGCATTGATGGCTAATGTAGTGACCTGTGCTGACCAACTATAGATTAGGAGTGAGCTGGCCAGACAAGAAGCCAAGAACACTGCCCAGTATGCCCAAAATAGTGCTCAGGAGGCTAAGGCTAGTACTACAATCGCATTTGTAGCGATACTTTATCTCCCCGTGACAACCACTGCTGTATGTTCTTTGCGTCAAGATTAGGTCAAAAGTTGCAGCTAACCCATGCCAACAGACTATCTTCGCAATGCCTGTTTTTCAGTTTCAGAACAACTGGAGAGATTGGAGGTATCAACCAGCGGATGCCACCGATCCCCCCGTATTCTCTGGTTATTTTTGGTTATTTCTAGGAATTTCAGTTAGCTTAACGATGGTCACCATTGGAATATGGTGGCGATTCAGGACCCCAAAAGACGGGCCTCGACCCGCCTACCGAGGGCACAAGATATTGAAGTACATAAGGCGAGCATTATCGGTACTATGGTTGTTGACTAGAAGTCATTTATCATTCCCTACACCACGAGAACCTTCACCATCTTCCCGAAAGCCAGCTTCCATTACACAAGGAAGCAATATAACTGGAACTGTCCAGTCGACAGCTGAAACATACGCATTATCGGATCTACCACCAGACACAAGTGGGGACTCAACCGCATCAGAGAGGCGCGTAAGCCGTGCACCAGGTGATATAGTATAATTAAACAGACGGAGACTCATCATGATAGAATATCTGTACTTCATCTATGACTTCGTTTAATTTAATTATGCTGTCTACGCGAATAGCCTCATGACCTATGATTTGCTGATAGAATTTTTTTGTAGAGTCTTGCTCCGGTAACACCCATAGCTTCCAAGTAACTGTCCTCCCTGAGAATGTGCAAGTGGTACCCTGGCACAGCCTATTTATGTTAAGCTAGCGAATAATTATGGTTCGTAAGAAAACACCAGTATCAGACGCTAACGCCCAGGAAAAGAGAAGGCACGAGTAGCAGGTACTGGGGTTGGGCAGCGCTCATCAGGGTTCCCAATGTTACCATTGACGGGAAGTATCTTCTCTGGTTACGTATAATGGAGGGGCAATATTTGATGAGGCACGATAAGGTTGAGGGCCTTTGGGGATCCACTGAGCCTGTCTCGCCGTTGCGTCCGGCTAGTCAGGGCGGGTGCCACTTGGCAGGGATGAACAGGTCCGCACCGACTCTCTGTGGCATGGGGCTGCAGTTGCCCTGCGCATCTACAGTAGGTCGGCAGCTGCTTCGGAGCAGCAAATGTGCTTGTGTATAAGGGCACTCAAGTTCTAAATTAGCATTGATTTTAGTAACTAAGAGGGTATTAATGCTGTTTTATTTACTTAGAATCCAGCCCATTCCCTGCACAATAACCAGTATCTCACGGGAAGGCACTATGCGGGCCTGGTCACGCTAACCGTAGCCGTAGCACACGCCTCATTTGAAGGACTGAGTGACTAGTACACCTAGGTACAACATTTATACACCACCGCAGCTTTCATTGTACTTTCCTTCATCATCTCGCGTCGAATACTCTCGACACACAAGACATATTCAAAAACATCAAGATTCAATATGAGCAGCTCGGCGCAACCGTCTGATGAGGATTTCAACGAACCCAACGAAGAACGACAATTCCTTGTGTCGCGTCTACATGATGCGTTGCAATGTGATGTACCACGTCACTTTTGGGCCGGTTGTTGTCTGGGCGATGTCAAAACGCTTGCATCGGTACTAGAGACCGCCTAGACGAATTCGAACTTGCTCTATTTAGCTTCTTGTTATATGAATACAATAGTAGAAGGCTGTAAGTTTTACTATATTTGCAAAGATAGAGAAAGGCGATATCCCCGTTATGAATACTAAATTTTTATACAGGGAACCCGCCCCAAATATTCACTAGCCTTGGTATATCGATCAAACGCAGGGATTATCGTCCCAAATACCTATCAGCGAAGGAAAGGGTAAGCTTGATATCCACATATGTATGTTTTCCTGCTTGAACTAAGTTTGAATAGGCCACACGTCGCGACAACAGCCGCTGTATACTCACAAAGATGGGCATGTTTGAAGTCGCACATATTGTTCCCTATAATTTCATCTGCCAAGATTTACAAACTCTCAAACAAGCTGGTTTCTGGAATGCATTAGCCATGTTCTTCTCAAAGGAAAAACTGGACCTCTGGAAAGCCGCCGTGATAACAAATAGAGGACCAACTAGAGAAACTCCATCAAACCTGCTTTGCCTCAACCCGCTGGCGAGTGCATTATGGAACGCAGGAGCATTTGCGCTCAAACCAATCTCCATTTCGTCTGATAGACGCGCGCTGACAATACAATTTTTCTGGCAAACCGAGTATAAGGAAGATGCATCGGATGTAGTAAGCCTTTCAACGCTTCCACCTTCCGCTCGAGGTCTTGATGGTGCTTATAACTCCTGGCTATTGAATGACTCGGGCCAGCGCATTAAATCTGGGGATAGATTCGTTCTAAATACGAAACCCTCAAATTTCGTTACCTAGCTTTGAACTTCTTGAGATGCAATGGTTTTGTCGTCGAATGCTAGCTCTTGCAGGCCCATTCGGAGCTACCGAATGGAATACCGAGGATGAGGAGGACGAGAATGATTACTAATCAAGACGGGTGTTCAGGGAGGCCACGGATTAGGAGTCAAGGAAGGCTAGAAGGACCATAGATGCTGTAATATTGCTTTAGTCGCCGGTATGTAACAATAAGTACTAAAAAGTAATCTCAACCAAGAGCAGAATTCTCTACTACAGAGAACGCGTAACTAAGTTTACCTAATAGCCGCAGCCTCGAAAGAGGAAAATGTGTCTCCAAGCATTATAATTCAGGCAAGTGATCTCTGTCCGATTTCTGACGTGAACCATCTCAGGATGATATAAGATAATGGACTATTAAAAAATTAGTAATTCGTTTTACTTGAATGGATTATTTCGTTTATCATTACGTTGATTATTATTAGTTATATCTTATTCTAGTTATGTTCCACCTTGACTGGTTTTGTCCTGATGACTTATCATAACGAGAAATTTGATAATATGTCTGGTTTATTTATACTTTTAATTAAAACTTATATATTCAGTTAAAGTTATATATGTATTTCTAGTTATCTTAACTATATCTATTTAAGGGTAATATACACTTATTACTAATTCTATAAGAGAAGAAACTTTAAGTATAACACTTTAACTCTAAAGGTGCCTATTGCGATCGAGAGTGTACAATGGATGATAAGGGCGCAGATAGCGGTCAACGGGGATGACCAAGGAGGGAACCGAGAGCAACATCAAAAGCAAGGAAAAGCAAGGAAAACGAAGAGCTAAAAGACGGGGAATACTTCCAGAGTACATTAAGTGGAACGATAAAGCCTCAAAGCTGACCAAGCTAGACAATAACAGTAACTGGCAGGCACGACAGCACCAGCACCGGTAACAGCCAAGGAAGAGACGAGAGCTAGGAAAGACAAGAAGACCCAAGCAATAGATATAATACTCGAAGCAATGAAGGAGATTTACAAGCTGAATAAAGCCTTAAGAGTAGACATTATAAGGCTGAAAGCGCAAATGGACGAAGCTAAAACACAACTGAGTGATATCAACGTACAACTAATAGAGACGAAAGATTAACTGGCGGAAACCAACAACTAACTCCCAGAAACGAAAACGCAACTAGCAGATACTAACACCCAATTGACGGAAACGAAATTCCAAATAACAGACACTAATACGCAACTACTAGAGATGGCCTCCAACCTAAGCGCGAACCCATCCACAAATCTCTACAAGAACGTAAAGCCATATTAAGATTTATCACAAACACAAAGAAGAATACAGAACGTATAATTACTTGATTGCTTAAAGAGACTACGGCTACAATTTAACTCTATATATACAATAGTACTACGGCCGTAACTCCAGCCGTATAAATCTATAGAGCACCGAGAGTTGCCTAGAATAAGCCCTAATATCGGTCATCAAAGAGACCTGTGTAATGGCGTAACCATATCCTCCGAATATTATAACAGACTCTTAGATGAATTATCAAATTTCCGTCTGACAAAGATAAGGTGATCTGACACAATTTTATAATCTGTCTTCCTACGAGTTTTTTAAACCTGTTCAGTTTTCATCCGCTTCGACTTATTTAAGAAGCCTTGCTTTTCAAGATCTGTTGATTATATTTGTCAAAGCTCCTAGGCAGGAATCTACTGTGCATGTGTTACTGTTCAGTTAGAAGAAGCACATTTTGAGACGGAAACTTATGATTAACTATGCCTAAAGGAGTCGGCGACTGGTTAGGATGCTTTGCTGGTTCGACAACTACAGCTACCATGTAGTACAGCTAGGGAGTAGTCTACATTACCTTGAGCGGCTTGCGCTGAATCCGTTGAAGTGATGCTTTTGTGCACTCTTCCCTGGTGGTTGGTACACGTGCTAACATTTATCCTCACATTATGTTTTCTGTCACAACCAGCCAGTTGTTCCAAAGATTTTGCGGTGCAGCAGCAACGGTTCATCGATGTGAGATCATACGCCTAAGAGTTACCCTTGTCCTATTCTTCCAATGAAACTTTGATTCACATTAACCAAGAACAGGGCCAAGTTTTCAATAGATGACCGTTGCTTGGTGCGATTTCACACATGTTAATGACCTTCCTTTATCACCACCGCCATGCACTCAAATTCACACAGAAATTTATCGTCGCTCATACCAAATACCCTCAAAAAACAGCTTGCGGGCCGGTGTCCTTCCAGCCACTTCCCAGCCTTTCCTCCTATCAACCTCACAGCTTGCCCTTCGCCTTCTTTTTCATCAAACTCCTTGACCGCACGTTGCGAAATATAGTACATGAAACGTATTATGTCTTTCTTCCCCGCACCAGCAGACTCAAGACAGGCTGACAAACGGTAGAGACATAGGTCAACCTGGCTTGCAAGATCAGAGGGCGTCTCGCCAGTTTCGATGTCTTCTGCGACTTGACCAGATATCGTCACCAAATTAGTGGTCGGAGAGAGCGGAACGGTGGTAAATGATGAATACAGCGGATGCGGAGCTGCAAATTGCGGAGGATCTTGAGCCTGGACAGGCATGTTGATGTGATTCAAAAACTAACAATCCAATATGAAGATAATAATCCTTCTGCCTCTCTTAATGTTCTTTAAACTTGGGCTAAGAATTAGATTTCTGTATTACGTGAGCATGACCGCGGAAAATCTAAAAATACGCGTAGAATTAATCGTCGGCTCTCTTCGCTTAATCGGCCTTATTCTAGTCGTCGCCTCGCCTCCTAGAAATGAAGGCCGATTAAGCGAAAAGAGCCGACGATTAATGGTTTTTGTTAATTATGTATTATAAGAATTTCGTTAAAAAATTTGGACAGAATCATACACGTGTTAACTAGATTTTTTGCTCACCTTGGTAGCCAGCTGGCGCAGGCTGGGGCGGCGATGTTGGTCTGCTGCGCCTCCCTAAGCCCAGCACCGCCTTTCCACCTTTCATTCAATATCATGGTCACCTAGGATGGGAATTCAAGGAATGTCCACCTCCACTACTGGCTCTGAGACCTACTGACGATGATAACTGACCTCTCGATTTGAGGACCCGACACTGCTGAAATGGCCGAAGCTATTGCCTTCGGCGCCAGTATCGTCGCCTTTCTGCAGCTAGCTGATCGTGTAATCGGACTTTGCAAGTACTACATCGAAACCGTTTGTGACACCCCGCACGATTTGCGAATTATCCTAATCGAGATATCTTCGCTCAAAGCCATCCTTGAAAATATCAATTTTTTGGTCCGTGCCGATCCCAACTGCGTGTTCGAGGCCACTCGAAACCTTGGGAAGCCAAATGGCGCACTCGCAGCCTGCAGAGGGTCACTTGCCGAGCTTGAGAAGCTGTTCCCAGCAGATCATGCTGAGCGGAAGGACCAAGAGGCTTTGAGTAAAGGGCAAAAACGGCGGAAAGTTGCCCAGACTTTGACAGCACTTGCTTGGCCGCTCAAGGAGGGTAGAGCTAGGAAGTTGCTCGATGAGATTACGCGACATAAGACGACTATTACTCTCGCACTTTCAACTGAATTTAGGTAAGTATAATTTATATCAGGGTTAGACATTTCTGTTGTATCAGAGTGTAAGGAGATCACGTCTCAATATCCATACTATCTCATATTGGAGTTTATGAAAAGCAAGAGAGTTGCTTCTTTTGACGTATACCCTTGCATTGACAAAACTAGTCGAGATCTTAAAGAAGTTAGAAGTGCCGTGAAAAATGTGCAGCAGATCATGACAGGTGAGCACGCCCTCCTCTCGTTTTATTTATGATGTTATGTGACGTTAGCCATAACCAACTTCTAGCTGTTGGCAGTTGGATTCTAATAATGATTCGGAAACTAAGACTGATGAGTTTCAAGGCGAACGGGAAAAGATCTATAAATGGCTCGAACACACCAATCCGTCACTTATACATAACAGGAACTGGTGCACTTCACGAAAATGACACCGGTCCCTGGATACTTGAGTCTAAGGCATGGAATGACTGGGTGAAAAAGACAAGTCCGCTTTATTTGGATTCACGGAATTCCTGGGGCTGGGAAGACGCTGTTAGTCTCCTTCCTTATCGAGAAAATTCCAGAAACGCCAAAACTATCCGCTCGAAGAGGGTCCATTTACTATTATTGCTATTTCGGCCACAACCAGGACGAGGCCATTCCATTTCTCCAATGGGTCCTCAGCCAACTGTGCCGGCAGGCGCGTCATGTACCCCGGAGCATTGTGGCACTTCACGAAAAGGGTCGAGCGCTCAGCATCCAGCAGCTTCTGACGGGTGTCGCGGAGATCCTCACCTCATTTGACGACGTCTACATCGTCATCGATGCAGTCGACGAGAGCCAAGAGCCTCGCTCATCCATGCTTGACCTCCTCAGAACCTTAGTGACAGATTCGCGTTTCGAAAAAATACAGCTTCTGGCAAGCAGTAGAGAGTATCTGGACATCGAATACGTTCTTTCTAATATCTCAGTACCGGTACCCATGCAGGTGGACAAAGTTCAAGCTGACATTCGCAAGTATGTCTATACGACACTTCAAACAGATAGGAGGTTTGTGACATGGCCTGAGTTTCTCCGACGGGAGGTCGAAGATGCACTTGCCGTTGGGGCAAAGGGAATGTAGGAAACCCCTCTCCCATTTTTTAATTCAGATGAACTCATAACACTCCAGGTTTCGGTGGGCCGTCTGTCAGCTTGATATTCTTATCGACTAAGGAGAATCGATGACATCAGACAAGCTATTAATGATCTTCCCGAGACGTTAGATGAAACGTACGAGCGGATATTTGCGGTGATACCCCCGCAGGAGCGCAAGATTGTCCAGAGAACATTGTGCTTGCTCTGCACTCCGCTGGAACAAGAGATATCCGCCGATTTCCTGGTTCCCATGTTATTTGAGAACTGGAACCCTGACTCATCAACCTCTAAGAATATTTTATACTATCAAAGACATTTGCGGCTGCCTCGTCACCGTAGGAAACGGTGTCAAAGGTGGCTTTATTAGATTCGCGCACTTCACAGTCAAGGAGTTTCTATTTTCACCACGACTTTGGAATAATGACGATGAAAGCCTTGGCTTTTTCGCGTTGTCGATGGACATAGTGCATCAAGCTTTCCTGACGATCGCACTAACTGGTGCTCTCGCCTATAATGGTCCCGAGTCCGGTACTTTTGACCCCTATCTGAATCTATACGACTATATCTTGTTTCACAGTTTTAGGGCCCTGAGAGACTGGAAAATTCATGATAGGTCGAAGAAACAGCTTCGTAGTCTCGCTTTGGATTTCTTAAGCCCGGAGAGGAGACCATTTCGGCGGTTAGAGAAACTACTTCAGAAGGCGCATGGAGAAAATGATCTATGGAAATGTCGGAATACTATATTAGGTTGGCTTGGGTAAAGCTTAATCGGGTGTTTCAGCACCCACCCTCAATGTATCTCTCAGAGTATCTAAGGTGTTACCAGTTTGTAGGAGATAACCAAATGATGTAGTACGAAGAGTAGTGAGTATTCTTCTGTGGTGTAATGCTTTGAGAACTGCCATTTCCCTAACGTTCGCTCAAGCCAGCTCTTTGGCTGCATATTTGACCCACTGTGGACGGATGAAGTGCAGACCTCCGTCGTGCTGCCTCAGTCATGCCTTCTGCAATCTATAGCACCAAAGTCACTTTATCAGCTGACAGGGTGGGTTATACGTTCTAGCCCCTGTAATCTAGTGCATCTTAGACCGAGGACATGCGAAATATCCCTGTGTCTCATTTAACGTTAACAAGCCATTTTTTTGTCCTGTAGTGTGAAGTCATCAGGCAGTGTCCTTATAACCTTAAACCTAAGAATAGGCCAGAATCGGCTCCGCGCTACGATGATAAATTAGCAGCAGTACCTTTGGAGTACAACAGAGTTAGGATGCACAGCCACAGGGTGTCTAAAAAGGCATGATACAATATAATAAATTTAAGCCCACAGACTCTCTCCCGCAATTTCCCTCTTCTCCTCATGGCGTTTGCTGATGACGGGGTCCTTGCCAGCAGTTTCCAACGGAGTCTTTTCAGCCCTCCAGTCCACCGTTTCTAATGAGCTGTTCACCTCACTACACTTCGTCAATACTGGGTTGCTAACTTCCTCATCAAAGCCCGGCTTCCATTCAGGGTCCACGTCCGCAGCGCCCACCATCCCTATGATCCTGGTTATGAATCATTGGATCCATAATAGTTCCATTGATGGCAGCGGTTGCTCGACCGGGTCTTCCGTTGTCATCGTTATTATATCACCCGACTGCAGCAACCGACCATCCACCGTGGCGATGTTAATTTCTGCCGGCCTTATAGGCGTTTCTGGTGGTGTGGCAGTGGGTAGGAGATTAATTGGCCCTTCATATTTTTTCTGCCAGAAGAATTTTTTCTTAAGGGTCTTCTCGTCATTAGAGAGAGATTGGGCAGAGCGTGAACTCTCCCTCGTTCCACAGGCCGTGGAGGGTAGGCTGCATGCTTATCATGTTTTTGCATGACTCCGGCCATGGTGTCTCCTCTTCGTCAAAGAGGATCCCGATCCACTCTTGAGCCCTCTCCGCCCTGCCCCAAACATTTCTAGGATCTTGTATAAATGCTCTCTTCTATTGGTGATATGCTCTCTTTGATCACACAGGTAGAAAGGGAAGATGTGGGCTACAACGACAGCCTTTGACATGCCGCTTATGGCACAACGAATATCAGCATCACCATTCAAACAATGAAGGAAGTTGACTGAGGTCTGGAGCTTACATGTTGAGCATGGTACTGCGATGGAATCTATGTCCCAAACCGAATTTGTAGCAATATCGTTGAATTCGAATTTACTCGAGACAAGTCAGGCCGAGAATGGTTTATCGCAAAGATTGAAGTGATGTACGCAGTGAAGTGATATATTCACTATATAATGATGATGATCTATTCCGCCCAGCTAAGCCTAAAAGGGCACTAGTACTACGTTTCTATCTAATACAATTCCATACAAATAACTCCTCCCTCGCACTAGCTCATACTATACGTTCTCGTGTCTCGTTATTAGTTACCAGTCTATATATATTCTAATTCGTCGGTTTCCCGCACATTTTGTGTGTTGATAAGTGTGCTTGGAAGCCTTTCTCTAGTCGTACAATGTCCTATTTTCGGTGGTTGAATCGAAGGCCTATCTGTACGGGTCATAAGATATGTTGTCGGGGTTGTAATATTAATTTTGGCTATATTTCCTCCTATGTGCTTCCAGCTTTTGGTTCGTAGTTCAGACGCCTTGTGGCTATTGTATATTCGATCGTTGTATTCATCATTACTATATCGGGGCTCTAATTCTTCTTGCTTTCCGCCTTCTTACCTAAGTGGTATGTCAAATTCCCGGCTTTCTCTCCTGCCTTTTGTATCATTGGTCGCCTCTGTGATTCTTACTGTATATACCTAAATAAGAAATATTTTATTATTTCTTTCGCTTGTCCGTATGCGCATATCTCTGTGTCTGTTGCCTTAATCCTGAATAAATGACTATTCAGCTTGTTCTTCTCTGTACGTAGCTGTATCAGAGTTCTTGCTTGTCCCTTGTTGAGCTTGTTGTATAATGTTCAGGTATACTTTCCCGGTAATACTTTGTTTAATCTTCTCGAGTACTTTCTTACTTCTTTGGGTATATCTCTGGCTTTCCTTGCCCTGAGGGCTTTATTTGTCGTAGTTGATTTAGCTTGGTATATGTCGGTTTTTGGTTTTTTTCCATTTATTGTAGTATCTCAAGCTTGTCCCCTTGTTTCCTCTGTCAAGTTGAATTCTTTCTCTTTCAGGATCTATATCATTTTAACCTTTACTTTTATTCTTTTTAACCTTTTTATGATTTTGTAGATTTGGTTAATATTACTCTGGCCTAATTATTACTATAGTCGTTGTATTACTTAAGTTATTACTAGATTATTGGTAAAGATTATTATACTTTTAATTGTATAATTAAAGTTAATCTCTTATATTATCCTAATAATTATTATTAATTTTACTGTATATAAGTTTTGTTTTATTCTTGTTTTTAATATAATTAATCTAATTACTAAATCTTTGATCAAAATATATTAGTTAATATAGTTAATTATATTTTTTATACTTATTAATTCTTTCCTGGTTAATGTCTTTATTATTATTAATATTCTATATCTATATTTGATCTCTTTATTTACTTTATCTAAATTTGTAATAATCTTTATTCAAGTTTCTCAGAGAATAATAATATATAATTAAATAATTTTTATCTTGTTTATTGATATTTTTTGGCAAGTTTTAGTTATCTTTTATAATAAAGATATAAACTTTGTATACTTTTTGGTAGATATTCTAGTTAATAGATGAGTTTGTAGTAATATTTGTGTTTGTACTTAGAATATTATTACTTTCTTTATGTGTTAATCTTTTATAATATATAAATTAGCTTTTATTTCGGTTATTACTGTAATTATTATATAGAATATATTAATAATTATTTAAACTTTTACTTTTTGTAGTCTGTTTAATATAGTTATTTTTTTGTTAATATATCTATATATTCATATCATTGATATATAATTAATTACAGACATTATAATTATAATAAATAGTTTTTTTGTAATTAGTGTTAATATGACTTATAACCTTTTTAGTGTTATAATTACTTTTAAGTCTTTGGTTATTGTTTTAGAAATATATTCTTTGAATCAGAGTTTTATGTTCAATATTATTCTTAATAATTTAGCATTTTCCTTAGACTTGATTTTTGCTCTTTTTATATTATATGATTATGTATTAGTCTTTATTTTATTTTTAGTAAAGTAAATCAAAGTTGTCTTATCTAGCTTGAATATAACTTTATTATACTTCTCTTATTATATAACCTTTTGGATTATCCCTTTGATTTTAGGTCTGTTTACTTTTGTTGACTCTCTTATTATCTATGTCAAATAATTATCTACAAACATTATAAATCTTCCTTTAGAACTCAGTTTATACTATATTAAGTCAGTATTGAAGAACAAGAAAAGGATTAGGGATAATAATGACTTTTGCAGTAACCTGACCTGTGGTAATTCTTGTGTTTCTGATATTATGTTGTTGACTATTATAGTTGTTGTTTTATTAGAATAAAAAGTATTAATTTAGTTAATTATATATTATGGTATTCTATATGTCTTAAGTCTTTGTAGTAATCTTTTTTTGTATATTTTATTGTAAATTTTTTTTATGTCAAAACTGATCAAACTCAGCATTTTCTTCTTTTTTTATATATTATATATATGTTCTTATAATAATACTAATACTTGTTCAGTAAACTGTTATTTTTTGGCCTTAAAATGATTTGTGGATAATAATCCCTAGTGTTCTGTTGTATACAATAACCTTTTTGTTATTACTGTTTCTAAGATCTTTCCTAATGTTAATAATAATAAGATTAATTTTTATGTCTTGACTATTGTATAGTCTCCTTTTCCGGGCTTCTTTAGAAGTATGATCTTTGTGTTTTTTCATTATTTGGATAATTCTCCTTCTCACAGAGACATTTAGAACAGGTGTATAATAATAGTTTTCGTTATTGGTCAGATTTGTTTTTATATTATAATTTATATCTTATCTTTTTTTAATATTTTCTATGAATTTATGTTAAATATCTTTTTTTTTATTTTTTTTACTGTTAACTAGGGCATATTTATTATTTATTGTTAATCTTTTTTTTTCTCTTTCTTTATTTCTTCGGGCAATAAGGGAAAGAATATAACTAATAGTTCTTTTGACTACTTTATTATATTTTATGTTGTTGTACTGTTTTTCTTTTTTAATTAAAGGATTTTGTCAAAAATTATATTATTATTTATATTTAAAAACTTAAAGATTTGTTATATATTCTTGTTTTTTGTCAAAAAGTTATTTTAGTATATTTTCTTTTATTTATTAATTATTTTATGATATTCTTTTGTATTATCTTTAACTTATTTTTCTAACTTTAGTAGTATATTCCTTTTTCTCCTTTGTACTCTGGCTTAGTTTCTTTAATAAGTATATATTTTCTTTAGTTATATCAAATCAGCTGTTTATCACTGTTTTGTGTACAATGATAGTCTGGCTTTTGGCGTCAAGTTCTAGATTACTTCTGTTATTATCTTTATAAGTTTATTAGTCTGTTGTTGTACATTGTTTAATAATAGTTTATCTTATAGTTTTTCTTTAACTCTTTTTTTTATCTTGTTCTATAATACTTTTTTCATAAGTAATTTTTCTGTTTATAAAGTTTCTGGGGTCTTTAAGTCTATAATCATCTTTATAATTTGGTGGTCTAAGTTATATTTTGTTTCATGAATATTGTACTTAATTGTATTCTTCATTATCTTGTTAAACATTAGTACTAAATCAATTATTGACTCTTGGTCTCCTTATTGTCATATTTTGGTTTTTCTCAGTAATAAGCTCTATAATTTATATTTATTTATTAATTCGATAATAAGGTTAGTTTCTTTTTGTTTAACTAGTACAATTTTGTTGTCTTTTTATAACCAATTATGCCTGTTGAAGTCTTTTATTACTACTGTCTTTATTACTTCTCCAGCTCTCTTCTGTACTATCTAGATTACTTTTCGTATCTCTCTGATTCCTTTGTTTAATACTTCTTTATTTGTTAACTCTATATATACTATTATAATCAAAACTTTACAAGTTTGTAACTAGAAGATTACTATTATAATATCCAGTGATTCCACCAAGATTTACTCAAAGTCAATATTATTCTTAACCTATAACATACTACGAATTTTCTACCTCTTTTCGTTAAACTCTATAAATATTAATTTATTTTAATTTTTGTATATATTTAATATAATAATAAGTTTTCTTTTTGTCTCTTATACATATAATTCTAATATTACTATAATCCCAAAATCTTATAAACTTTTGTTATTTATTAAATTATACTAAATGGTTTTCTGTTTTTGTACATTTAATTATAGTATTTTTAAACTTTTATTCATATTGTAGAAGATAGAGGATATGACAAGTTAAACTATATGATTCATGTAGGCCTAGGTATAGTATATATTTGAATATTTATGATTAGTAATTACTATGTTAATATCTTACGTTAATATATTTTCTGCATTTTTGCGGTTTTTTATAACTAAAAGCTTTATACCTTAATTCTTAATAATTATAACATTACTTTACCCTGTCCCTTTGTTCGAAGGGATAAGTGTAGGCTAACTCTTTAAGTACATAAAAGTAATTCTTATATAATAGTCTATTAATCTCTTCTTGTTTTGTTATATATATTATTATCAAGTTATATACTTTCTTTATATTTTTCTTATTTAATTATATAATTTTTATAATATTGACATTATTCTTTTTTCTTAATTTTTTTGTTATATTAAGTACTAAATTATTATCTTTGTTGATTATTACTGCTTGGTTTGTGTTATTTATCTTTATTAGGTAGAATTAGTCTTAAAGTACTTATAGTCCTCTGATTCCTGAACTTTTTATTACCTTTTTTACTTTCTTGAGTTCTGCTTTGTCTTTACAGATGATCTTGATTTTATTCTTATTTCTAGTATCTCGAATCATTATTATACATCTTTAGTTATCCTGGTTTATCATTTTTTGAACTTTTTTTTTAATAACTTTTCTTATGAACCTTAGTTATATCTTTGGTTGGTCTTCCTGGTTAATTTATGTAATATCAATTATATAATATGTCAGTTCTGCCTTGACATTCTTTAGGCTTACATTATTTAGTTAGCTTATTGATGATGAAGGATTTACTGACTATAATAATATTACTGAGTATGATAGTATTAAGAGGCTGGTGGTTAAAGTTATTCTTCCTTGTACACTGGTGCTTAAGTTAAAGAACATTTCTAGTAATTAAGTATTCGTTTCCGTTAACTGCATTTTCGTTTTTGTAAGTTGATTATTAATCTTTGCTAATTATGTTTTTGTCTCTGTGATTTGGTTATTAGTTTCTGCTAATTATGTTTTCGTTTCTGTAAATTAGTTATTAGTCTCTGCCAATTGTTCTCTAGTTTCCTCTAGCTGTCTGCTGATACTACTCATTTGTGCCTTGGCTTACTCTAGTTACTTTTTTAGTTCTCCAATCTTCAGTTTCAGAGTTTTATTTAACCTGTATATCTTTTTCATTATTTCCAGTACTATCTCTATTACTTAAGCTTCCTTGTCTTTCCTAGCTCTCGGTCTTTCCTTTGTTGTTGCTAATGTTGCTGCTCCTTCTACCATGATAGCTAAGACTAGTGTTGTTGTACTAGATACCACAATTGTTTTAGGTGGTCGGCCTCTTCCTTGTTTTACTGTTCTAGTTAAGGCGTTCTGGAAGAATTCCCCGTCTTCTAGGTCTTCATTCTCCTTATTTTCCCTGGCTTTTGACGACACTCTCGGTTCTCTCCTAGGTCTCCCTCCTAGACCGCCATCTTCCTCCATTGCGCTCTCCGGTCGCAAGCAGCACCCTTACCTGGCCGTGTTGCCCTATACCTACCCTATACAATTCTCCCAATTGGTCTTGCTTGCCGTATTTGTCGTAGTTTCTGTATTCTCCCACCTGAGTGTCTTTTCGTCTATTTTCTATTCACTATATACAGCTACAAGTAGTCAGCTGATTCGGTTGTGTATCACGTGCTTTTCACGTGCATTCAACAGACCGTACCTGGATGTAACATTCCAGCCTTTCCAGATGAGTAGTTCTCTCCTTGCAGGCTCCACTTCAATATACCCTTCCCATTGCACCCACGCAGGGTTATTATGGATTATTATACTCAAGATGCCATGGGTTACTAGAAAAGCCAGGAAATTTTCGTTCCTTCCACGAGTTCGGCTCGTTGAATCCTTCAAGACATCAAGCTTCTAGACTTGGTATCTGCTAGAGGATTGGAGACTTCTTATTGGTTGAATTGTCCACCTGTAATGTGATTTGTGCAAGGCTGCTGTCATGAACCCACAAGTACCTCGGTATCTTTGGCTTTAGGTCCCGCCCATCCCTCTACGCCCTCCCAACGACGATTCTAGACTTTCACTATAGTAAGTTGTCAAACGCCAGAAATCTACAATTCTCAGCATAATTGACGCATCCACCCCAATCAAACCAACAGAGTTATTTTCATCACATGATTTCACATACTTGCATTAGCTTATACGCTACGTGTACAAAGGCTACGTATCACTTACAATGCCCTTTTTCTAGCTGCTAACCAAGCATCACGAAGTAAGGCAGAATTAGAGAGTAATTTACAGATTACGTCCTCCGACAGCTATGACACAAACAGCCTTCATACGACCGGCCACACCCGAAGGTTGGTTCTCATCTATGATTCTCGGGACATTGCTCATATAGATTATAGATGTGCCTACCATTTTAACTCTCATGCACGCGACGGCAGCGGAGCAAGGCGCTGCAAACGCGGTCAAGGCCACGGAAGCCGGTCTTCTAAATACCCTCGAGTTCGATGACCCGAAGGCTGATAGTTCTGACGCACAATCGCATGGTGTGCGCAATGGCAAAGTTTTTGTTATCGTAGCTCCGGAAGGCAAGATTGCCGGTATGGCTATCTATTTTATTACCTATGTCGCCTGGCTAGCGAAGTCCGGTCTGTTGTTAGAGGATTTATATGTGCTCCCAGAATATCGAAAAAGGGGATACGCAAGGCTGCTGGTGCAAGCGGTGGTAAAGAAGGGCGAAAGTCTAGGCTGTGCGAGGGTGGAATGGCTTTGTTATAAGCAAAACGATCGCGCTCTGAGGTTCTACAGGAGCCTTGGTGCCAAGGAAATGGACTCCATGACATTCTTGAGACTTGAGGGAGATGCAATGGCGGAACTTGCTAGTGATGTTGTCGAGTAACTGCCTCTAGTGTTATTAGACATAATAGATTAAATAGATTTTGCCAAGCGCAATTATTCATGCATGTATGTAGCCCCTCGGAATAAAAGACATGTATAATTTGTTGAAAGAGCTCTTCTCAATCTCATTTATCCTAAGTATATATATTGCTAGGTTACGCTATAATCTAGTTCACTGTGATTTTTGGTTTGTAGTTAGAGCGAATCAAGCTCCTGATCTTAATAATTATATTGAATAATTCCATTCAACAGTTAATTTGAATTAGTGAATAGGTAGCTCAGTCATATTATTTGTGATTTTCATGTCAGTCCACTTTAAAGTTCATTCAGAATGCTGAGATTCATCAAAGAGATAGTATGTGGAAATCTTAGAAGCACCGGTTTTCAGGATTTGGTCATCTTAGAAGCTCTTAGTATCATGAGGGCCTTTCGGATACTAATGTACGTAAGTGTATTTTGTGTATTCCGTGGTATGTTACTTCTCATATTGGAACAAATTCGGATAGTAATTGAGTATAAATGTAGCTAATTATTAAATTATCCGGTTGGGTGAATTGGGCTACGGATCATGTATTAAACACGTGCATCCCACAGACGGTGTGTCTCCAGCTGTTTCAGATGAACGGCTCTCTCCTCGCAGGGCGCATTCAGTTGCATAGTTGCGTTGATGGCATGTAATGAAGCGAGAGCCAGGATGGCGCTGGAATAATACAACTACCAGCGCTTTGTGTCCGCTTAGGTATGGAACAGCATATATTGATGCCAAGTTTTACAATGTATGTGTTCTAGCCCATATGCAAAATTGATCTCGGATTTCAAATTCAATCGGAGGAGGCAGGGAGGATGTCCGTGTAACGATCCACTTAACTTACTTGCTTACTTCGTGCTCGTATACGGATGTCGCCTGCAATGTATTTTCCAAGTAACCACTGTGGATGGCACCCGTCCATAGTGGCGAAGGTATTTGCGGAGTAAAGTGGGCTCCTTTGGAAAAAGGAAGCGCTGTTCTTAGCCCTTTATTATTATTACGGTAATTTGAGGCTCGCTAAGATGAGACGATATGCTTATATGGTCCCCTGTTCGGTATGCGGAGAAGAGTGGATCTTACATTAAATGAGTTTTTCTGTGGATGAGCTGCGCTAACGTCGTAAAACATCTTACTCCGTAACTATAAACGGGGTGATCTTCAAAGAACAAGTAATTGCAGATCTCTACGGTAGATTAAGAGAATAGAATATATTTTTTTAAGTCATCACAAATAGATAAACCATTAATTAAAGTTGAAATTCATTACTTAAGTGGTCACAGGACACTCATTTTCTAATACAATTTCAATCAGGTATTGGGCGTCCGGTTAAGAGAGATGTCCGGTTGACTAGGAAATAGCACGAGTGATTGACAGAGCTCGAATATTGTCAGAACAACTATTGTTATGCATACGGACGGTTCAACCACCCCCCATCCGCATCTCACAATAGCATGTTTTGCACAATCAGGAGAGCCCTGGTACGCAAGGAAATATCTGTTTAAATCCTCTAATGAAAATTTCACTCTGATGCTGGAGCTGTGGCTATCAGATAATTTGTCGACTCAATCCATTCTCTAATTTATATTGTTGCAAAATTCGCAGAATACGGTTATGCCGCTGCACAGTGCTCTTCGCTGACCGATTCTAGGGCTTACTTCTAGAGCTCATTCAAGGCCACTTTCGGTGACTTACAGAGCTATACGGCCGTAGTTATGACCGTAGTATCACCATGTATATAGAGCAATTGTAGCTGTATACTCTCCAAGCAATCAAGAGAAGCGAGGAGAATGGCAGGGTTGCGAAGTATTTATCCTTACTATCAAGTAAGCCCTATACAAATTCCGTAGGCCCCACTATATATAGCTGTGCTTTCAGAATTGCATTGACACTTAGTGACCCCCTAGTTCCATAATGCTAGCTCAGCCTCTTCTGGATCGTGTCAGCAATAATTTAAGTTACTCGACTTCCTCTATAGCCCAATATTCTCGAAAAACATTGTCCTTTGACCTTAGCATCATTTAAGACGAGCTAGTACAGTACAGCGAAGAACTCTAATCACTCTTTATATTCGATTCTCTACTATCATGTCCGTAAGTGTTAGATGAATCTGAAGTCCACAGCCCTCAAAAGAGAAAGCTTCGCATCATAGCTAACGATTGCTTCGTGTTGCTACCAGGACTCCGCGGAGGCACCGCAAGTTTATACATATAACGATGCACCAGAATTATGCCGTCCATCGTCAGCACCTACGAAACCATTGGTTCCAGAATCCTATGCTGGAATGTCAGACCCTCCTGAAAAGAGTGTTAGACCCGTTGATCGCTCCCATATTGTCCTGCAACGGACAACATTCTGGGCATTGATAATTAGTTTGGTGGTGTTATTTGCCGCAGCAATTGGGGGCTCCGTGGGTGCCGCGTTGGGAACCAAGGCTCATGACAATAGCAGCAAGAGTGAGACCGCTCCTCCTGTGACGTGAGTTATCTTCCAAAGCCCATCCTCTACCTCGTCTTTCGAGAAGCAAAATCACTAACTTTAGAACTCTGCCCGACAGCGATTGTAATTCCACCTCCCATAATTCAACATCAACCATCCTAGTCCCCCAAACAAGCTGCCCTAACTCTAATGGCACTATATTCCGGCCGAGCATCTACTCCGACACCTCGCAGTCCTTCCGTATAGAATGCAATGTGGGCTACACCAACAGCCAAAACATCGTCCAAGTCATGGCGTACACCCTAGAACACTGCATTACCGCGTGCGCAACTTACAACTTCTGGAACCTGAACAGGAATTGCACGTATGCGGCATATGATGTGACCAAAGGGGAGCCAGGGAATTGCTGGTTGGAGCATGGTGACCCGGGGCCGAAGTTGGATTCGACAAAGAAGGTGAATACAACTTATATACTCTTACAGGAGTAGGTGGTTAATTTTTGGGGTTTTGCTTCATACATGACATTTCTTTTGATACTAGCGAGAAGAACGGATACCTAGGCCTTGACTCTAATCCTACGTTCAAATAGTTCCCCGGGTTTTGTAATATATGCTTCCTGTCACTTATGTACTTAGAATAGAGCGAGGGAATGGAGCGGTTGTACCCTGCGAATATGCATGGTGCATTTAATTTTTAGAAATGTAAGATATGCAGCTGTACAAAACCTCTCTAGTTTATCATGGTACAGTAAAATCCTCCATAAAAATTGCGTCTAAAACAACTCATATTTGTAATAACTTATCAACAAATAGTTAACTGTTTAGAAAAAAGTGGTGAAAATAGCCCCTTTACACGAATATAAATACCGTGAGATGTAATCACACCCAACGAAACTACGTTCGTTCTCGATGCCAAAAAGACCCGCAGCTTTGACCCACTGAGTCACTTACACGTCACAACTTTGTATAGTCATCTACTGACGTATTACTATACTGGGTTCCTGGTTTTAATTTTTCTCTCTCCGTGTTAAGTTAATTGAGTCGAGTGTAACGAGATTTTATTAAATTCATTCCTAGGGGATTTTAAATCATTCGTTTTGAATACTCATCATCCTGTTACAAGGTTTATGATATAAACATGGGGGTTTCTATCCGGTACGTTTGTGGTGCGCAGCTGAGCCGTCACACGTTGTAACCTGGAGACGAATTTGGTGCTTACTGTCTGACGAAATGGATGTGACAGCGCTTAACGATGAAATACTACGGGGCATGGGTGGATTATACGAGTCTTATATTTAAGAATATCAAGTTAAAGAGAAAAGAAGGTAAGTACAACTGTACGGAGGCAGGTAGTAAAGAGACATTAGGGGGTTACCTGCGTATGTAGGCCAAGACACAACACGCCTCAGTAGAAAATCTAGTTTGAGCAGTGACAGTACAAAACGTTATGTCTTCAAGTACTCCTTTACGCTAGGAACGTCTTTTTCCAGAGCCTCTACGATCTCCTGCCAAACCCGGCTCTGCAGTTGATCTTTCTTTTCTCCGGCCAAAGGTCCTTTAAGCCTGCTCGCTCTGGTCAGTACAGTATCTCCCGCACCAGATGATATAATCACTCACTCTCGTAGGGTATCATTCTTCCAGAATCGGCCATGGGCATCCTTGTCTAAGAGTAGTGCACTAACAATGCTTCTAGCGCCGACCTCTGCCTTCTTAAAGCAGATAGAATAGTAGGTGTTAATAACAGCTCGCGGCATAATTGTATACAATTCTCTGCCGAACTCTGTCTTGCAGGCTCCAGGGCATGACCCAACCACCAATACTTCAGGTTCTCCGGATGATGTGGTCGCGTGCGAAGCCAAACTAAGAGTGGCACACATGGTGAACAGCTTGGAGAGGTTGTATTGAGGTCCGAAGGCAAATCCATCACTTTTATTGTAAGATTTGAGGAGATTTGGTGCTGCGTGATGTGTGGCATCGATGGCTGCGATTTCATACATTGCTGAATTCACGATTTCGAGAACAGGCATGCTGTCCTTCGACTTGGAAGCCCTGAGTTTTGGAAGCAATAAGAGGCCGAGAAGAGCAGTTGACAGTACATTGACTTGGAGCATTGTCTCCCATCCGAATGACGACTCTGAGTATTTCACTGCCAGAGTTCCAGCGTTAAGAATGGCAATATCCAAGGACTGAAGGTCTGTAGAGGCCCGGTTTGCGAGTTCTTGTATGCTTGAGTACGACACCATATCGAGATCCCATATTTCTATACAATCAGACCGACCGGTTTCTCTTTCAATCCGGGCTTTCGCTGCTTCGCCTTTTTCCCGATTGCGAACTGCGAGTATGAGCCTCGATGCGCCTAATCTCGCGATTTTCAAAGCGGATTCAAATCCGATTCCGGCACTGGCACCTGTGATGAGGATAGTCTTTCCTGCCAAAGAAGTTTGTGGATCTTTGGGCCGAAGGAACCATTTCTCATAAATAAATTCTATAGGGCTCGACATGATTCTCTTAGTTTATGGAGAAACGAATGATTAAAAGCTTCTAAGAAATGCGGTCTGTTTTATGTATAGAGTTGTCCAAAAGGCAACCGTTGTTAGAACTGGATCAGCCCCGGGCTTGCTGGAAGTGCTCCATACCATGCGTTCTAGGAGGATCTCGGCGTTTGGACTGGTCATTGGTGTTATTGATTACTTTTTACCGCGAAACCTAACAAAACTGGCCCCATTTAGGTCCCCCTATTATTTACCGGTAATTATGGGATCAATATTTTGCACTTGATCACATAAGCACTAACTACGCTGAGACGGCATGAGAGTAGCGTTGTCACTACCTGCCAGGGGGGAACTCGGGAAATCCTCACCAACACGATTTGCTCTTGAGGCTGCACTACAGATCTGCGGGATATTGTGGATACGCTCCGAACAGGGGGTGCTCAGGGCCAACAGTACGGAGTATGGATGACGGGTTTCTAGTCAATTAAAATGCACCATTAATAGAAAGCTAGTGGAGACTATGCTTCCGAAAATTTACAAATACTGTCCAGAGGTGATTTTTATTACTCGATTGCTAAATTAGCCAAGTATAGGATAATCGAGGACCAATAGCACCATCTGTTATAATCATACTCCTGTTTATCTTTACAGGCATACAACCATCAAAGCATGCCGGTGTGATAAGGATAATTTTTCTAAAAAGTATTTATAAAATCAACTTAAGAGGCCTATCCTGGGTAACCCAGGCCCTCCTACAGAGACGGCGAATACTAGGGACTTCCATATCATAAATGACATGTAAGGCTAGATCTAATTTATATGATCTACTAGTCTGATACCTTGTCGTATCCTAAAATATATTTTCATAATAAGTAAAACGTGAATATCTCCATTAAAAATGAGACTGCATTTATAGAGTGTAAGGTAAAATAATCCCGTAAAGGAAGTTAACAGAGGCCAACATCTTCTTAAATATTAGTATTTAAACATCTATATTGATTAAATATACTTACTCCTTTTCAATACCTCATACACCTGTAAACTATCACGATAAGTCATTTAGAGCTGGCGTGTTCGCATACAGACTGGAAGTAAAACTGGCAGTTCAAGTCAGCACCGAATCTCCTGTATAAAATTAAATAGAATACTCATGGTTGGGATGCATACGTTTGAGGGACCCTCGAACCAGCAACCTCGGCTTCATCCGCGATCTTTCGCAAAGCAGCTATTTCTTGTTGTGTGAGGGTGACCCCAATAGTTCCCATATTTTCTTCAAGGTATTTGACTTTTTTTGTCCTATACAGAGTTGACGAATTAATAACACAAACCTATCGAGGATGTTTCGCGAGTTGCATACCCTGGGATCAAGAATATATCATCCCCCTGGGCCATCAACCACGCAAGGCATAACTGTGCTGGTGTGCAATCTTTCTTCTCTGCTAGGTCTCCGAAGGCTTCTACTAGTTTTAAATCCTTGGGGAAGTTTTCCTTTGAGAATCGTGGTGCTGTTCTGCGAAAGTCGCCTTCGTCGAAATCGTCAGGGGATTTGTATTTGCCGCTCATGAAACCCCGACCAAGCGGGCTATATGCCACAAGGGCGATACCGAGTGATCGAGCTGCCTTGAGGATTCCCGTTTCTCTTGATTCAATATCCAGGGTAAATGGACTGTACTCCATCTGTAATGCGCTAATAGGGTGCTCTGCGTGCGCGCGATGGAGCGATGCGGCAGATAGTTCAGAAAAACCTAGGTACTTGATCTTGCCCTCCCTGGAGACCGAGTTAGCAGCAGTTTCGCACTCAACGTACTAAAATTTCTCGCAAGAATGTGCAGAGAGGACTGTGCTAAGATTCACCTCTTCAAATTTACCATAGCTCGAACAGTGAGCTCAATGGGCGTCTTCTCATCCACGCGATGACAGTAGTAGAGGTCAATACAATCTACTCCTAATCTTTGCAAACTCCTTTCGCACGATTCTCTAACATATTCAGGGGCACTTCTTATTTTGATGGAGCCATTCTCCATGCCAACTACACCGAACTTCGTTGCAAGGAAGATCTCGCTCCTCTTCCCTGTTCGCCTGAACCACTCTCCAATGAGCTCTTCACTATCACCATACATGTCGGAAGTATCCCAATGACGAGCATGCAGCTCGTACGCACGATCAAGAACCTTGAATCGTTCAGAGCTTGGCTCAGTTGCACCATAGAAGGTAGATAAACTTAGAGCACCAAAGCCCAAGGCTGGAACTAGAGGCCCCGACGCTCCCAGGCGTCTGAGCGGCACTGAAGCAGACATTACACTGAGATGCCAGAGACACCGTGTATTATACTATACAGGATACAAGAGAAGGAATCGATAGCCTCCTCACATTTATAGGTTTGGGAAATTGTTCCATAGTGCTCTTCAAGTTCTTTGGCATTAGCATTGAATATTGAAGTTGGGACTAGCAGCTTAAAGGAATCAGATCCTTTCCTCATTTAGTCGAATAATTCTCAGGCTGGTTCCCTTATCTGGTTAGGTGTCAAGGGATTTTAAGGGTTAGAGCAATTAGTAAGTCAGCGCACACACAGTCATCACCCCGGCCTGCTCGCTACCACTTTCCGATACAAATCAAATATTTCAGAATCAAGTAATTTAATCAATATTTAATATACATAGTAAAGTTTCTTTAAAGACAGAAAATAAATATTAATAATTTAAAAATATAAATATATAACACATTCTTATGAGATTTTGCATGGGAAAATGGTAGCGAGTAGGCCGGGTGACGACTGGGTGGTGCACTGACTTAAGAGGTCGGAGTTAAGAAGTTTACTCCACAATTAAATCCTAAAGCCTGGACCCTTACTCTGGCATCTTTCTACAAGGAGGAGATTCTATAAGACCGTTTTCCACTTTCGATTTGATATTTGCAGCATTACACGGCAGTCTTTCTCCTCTAGTTGATTGGCAAAGATTCTAAGCTAACATGGTTGTGGATCCAACTATGGTTGTTTTTGCCGTCAACTCATTTCTTACTCATCCAGTTCTTGATGGAAACCTGCTCACATCATGGAAACATGGGCCAGTGAAGCAAATTCCTTGCTATGGCCGAGGAAGACCTAGGAAAAATACCTGTACTGTACATCCCTCGGAGCTGCGGTAGAATGGCCAGCTAATACATAACTCAGCTATCCTGCCTGGAAGCACAATCCCTAATGAAGCGGGAAAGCAGAGGGCAAGAAGCCAGGGGAACCGCAAGCGACGTAAATATGAGTTCGTAAACTGTACAGGGGTACCCACAAATACTGAGACTTCTGTCCGAAAAGTTATCAGGTCTCATGTGATGCTCAACCGACGGTATCAGCAGGACCAGGCGCCCCGTCAATACAAGCTTCATAACATTGATAACATCCCTGATATCGAAGAGAAACAAATATCTGCGCGACGAGGTGGAGGAGTCTCTGTCTCGTTCTGCGAGATTCTGGGTCTGGATCCGTTTAATTGTCTTCCTATCCAGATCCAGCCATATACGCTTCAACAGTTGAGTAAATGTAAGCATCCTAATAGTGATAAGAAGATGCCTAGGACTGCTATTAACGGTTTGTACATAGATACCACTTCAGTCTACCGAAGCGTATACTGCATTGAGAAATACTCCGGTTATAACCCTATGAAAAAATACTTTTTACCCTTAGCATTTCAGGATCCCGCGCTTCTTCACGCTATTATTTTTTGTGCGCAATCCTTTGATACTCTTTCATCTGGACGCGGCGAGGCATCTAAAGCAGTATTCCATTTGAATGAGAGCATCCGTTTGGTGAACCAAAGGTTGCGGTCGGTGCCTCCTGTAGTGGATGAAAGTACAATTTTGGTAGTGGCGACGATAGCTTTTATGGAAGTAAGGTTGAGTTTTACACTTTTGGATTTCTAGTCTGACTGATCTTCAGAAACTTGTTGGGAACCATACAAATTGGGAGATTCATATGCGAGGTCTGAAGGAAATGATATCATTGAAAGGAGGCTTGGGTGTCTTTGCTCCAAATCGGCTATTGTATAGTAAAATTCGGCGGTGAGATCTCTATCTATCTAAACAGACATAACAAGCCCCTCTGGTAGATTCACTAATTACTAATAGGACTGATCTCTGTGGTTGCATCGATGCTGTCCGTCAACCGTTCTTTGAGGATGCTCGAGCCTTGAGTTGCGTAGGAGACGCGGTATCTCCTTATGTTAACAACACCTTTCGTGGTCTCAGCCAGAGACTTAACTTTGATACCAGGCTCTGCTACATCCTGGATGACGTTGAGAAGCTGACCAATATCTTGAATCAAATTCATTGTGGCCAAGCAGAGGTTGATCCACTACTTTTGAGGGACAGCCTCACTTCACATCAATACCAGTTGCTTTGGCTACAGCACTCTCCGAGTAATATTAATCAGGACGATATGCAGGCCGCCTGTTGCTTCGGTCTGCTACTCTACCTCACAACCATTCTGAACGAACTTCCACTGGGTACCTCAACGTGTGGTATGCTGATTACACAATTGCGGACCACCCTTGAGGATATGACCACCAAGCATAGACCAGACTCACCAACAAACTTCTTGTTATGGCTAACGTTCATGATCTGCTCGATGGTTGTCGATGAGTCAAATAAGGCTTGGGCCATGCAGACTTTCAAGACTATTATTTTAGATCCGGATTTCCAAGATAAAGAAAGGGTGAAATTGTCTTTGGTGACGTTACTATGGGTTGAAAAGGTCCACGGCCCCTGTTTTGACAGAGTTTGGAGTGAAATATATGAAGCGTAGAAATAATCTTGAAGAGTACCTGGAGACAGAAAAGATTTCAGTTGTAAAATACAATACCTCAAAGGCTTGAGGAGAGAGAGGGAGGGAGAGTGAGAGAGAGAGAGAGAGCGACGAATGCTCATCAAAGGGGTATAAGATGCGAGCGGGAAGAGGCAACGCAAAAGGGAGACGCCTTGCTTTTGGTTTGATGGACGGTGAAGCACTCAAGGATGTATAAATGAACAGAAAACAGAGCAAGCTGGTTCTGAAAAGGATTCTGTGTCAGATGGTAGGGTCCCGAATCAAATCTGATTAACACTGTCAGAACCCAGATATATAGCAGTATAAGCAGCCAGGCAACTGGAGTTCTCCTTTTGCTCTGACAAGCACTCTGAGCACTGAGCCATAAGGTGTGATCGCGTGGTATACAAAACGATCCAGAGCAGTATTACTCACATTATTGAGAGTCTTCTTCGACCCTATTCCACCACAGAGACATCGGTTCACATGGCAGCACAAGACCAAGTCATTTGCTCTATCCTAAATGGTACTTACGCCTTCAACCCCTTTTCTTGCCAGCTCTTATCAGGCGGGACTCACCTAAGATGGAGGCGCTGCCGAGTGTAGAATATTGTTTAAAGGGTTGAGCCAAATCCACTCACTCATCGGCTCAGCTAAATCCACTCATGCCACCAACGAATTTTCTAGGTTTGAGCTAAATGCACTTGCACTTTAGCTATTTGCACTTGCCAAGACCGATATCGGCCGACACCGGAGCATATCTTAGCACAACTGCACCTTGCGACCGTGTACAGATTATTATTATGCAAAGAGACTGAGTTATGCAGTCAGTTGCTTTTCTCAATTTATTATTCACTTACTAGACAATTCAATTTTATCTTAATAAAGATTATTATATAATGTGGGCTCTCTGAGCTGTAGGCCCTACAGGCTCAGGCCCTACAGGGCTTCGCTTACAGGGCCTTGGGCCTGTAAGCATGCAAAAAGAGCCAACGGCCGTAGGGCGTTAGCGATACAGTACAGCGCTAGCGATACAGTACAGCGCTAGCGATACAGTACAGCGCTACAATACAGTACAGCGCTACAATACAGTACAGCGCTACAATACAGTACAGCGCTACAATACAGTACAGCGCTACAATACAGTACAACGCTTTTGTAAGCTAATTTCCGATTTATAGTGTATAATTCAGTGAGGAAGCCCCATAAGCATGCTGTAATCTCTTGTTATTCGGGTAAGCAATGCGTGACAACGAGCCGATATCGGTCTTAGCAAGTGCAAATAGCTAAAGTACAAGTGCATTTAGCTCAAACCATTTTCTACTTGTTTGTGTAGGACTCCTAACGAACCGGATCGAACCGGATTTTAGTAATTCCGATTCCGATTCAAAATTTCGAAAATCTGAATCCGGTTCGAAAAATTCGCGGAGTTTATCACGTGATTAAAACTATACCTATTTAGGAAGGCAGTATAATATATCCATACTGGAAATGGCAAAATTACATAATCGGATGTTTAAAACTTGAACTTGCACACAATCTTATAATTCATCTGTACACTTCATATAAATATGAATGAAATATTTGAATTCTATGTGAAATTTCCTATCGAATGATATAATTTTCATTGTGGCTAGAGCAAAATTAATGAAAATAATTAAATATAACTAGATTGTAGAATAAACTTCTCCGAAGTATGATATATTTTAACTCGAACAACTTAACTATCACGTACAACAACCACCATATAACCAACTGAATTAAACCATAAGTTTAGAATGATTAATTATAACTTTAGTAACATATTTGATTAATATCAACTAATCAAATCGAGTATTCATAGTATTATTCAAAGTTCAACACGTAATAATTATTTTTAGTTATAACCGTATAATAGTTATTCCACCGCCGAAGATAGAAGGTACTTCTTTTCGCACCTAATTTTGGTGTGAGAATAAGTAGATTCGATCGAACTTGTTCGAATCCGCGGATTCGGACCGGTTTTATTATGTAAACGGATCGAGCTCAAAAATTGCAAGTTCGAAACCTGTTCGAAACCGGCGGTATCCGCGGATTCGAACAAATCCGGCAATCCGTTAGGAGCCCTATGTTTGTGTCCTTAGGCACAGACTCTACAAGTGGTTAGTGTGTGATGTTCCTCTAAGTACTTCTAGAAATTTTCCTCTAAATACTCATTACCAAAGCAATTTTAATACAGCAAAAGCCAGTCAACCGAATAAGGCTATTAGATATTATACAATAACAGTTAATTCCGTACCAATTTAATATGGGATAATGCATAGAACGCGTTCTTAAATGTGTCGTTGACTTCAGTTGACATTGTGAGTGGATTTAGCTGAGCCGATGAGTGGATTTAGCTCAACCCTTTGTAGCTGAAAAATTCAAAGCTTTTCATAAACAGTCAATATTTATACATCTTATTGAATCTGACCTTTGCGATCGAAGACCCAATTATCGTACTCGGGATTGTTTCGCGTATCATTGCGCTTAATAATGGGCATGGATTGACCAAGGAAGGTGCTTAGTGAGAACCCACGTACCCTGACGTGAATAAGCAGCATACTGATGCCTCAGTTTGTTGATGGCTTCAAGTCATTTGTGTACAAGAATCTACTCTGTCTGAGTCTGTATAACAAAACGCTACAAGTTGATTATACCCCCTCTTCTTCAGCTAGCAAGTACATGAACGTCAAAATATGCGCCACCATCGAATTAGACACTGCCGTGGAAGGGCTAAATTATGGACGTTCGGTACTTCGGCCTGCCATGTTCAAGTAGGAGCGCACAATCTCCTTTTCACATTACGTTACATTTGTCCCTGCTAGTGGAGCCTAATACATGCCATTTGCAAACTTCATTGAACTTCAACATCTTTAATTGAGATTCGTATATGTCTCTCAATGCTATGATTATGAATCACGGACGATTAATAATCTTGTTTTGTCTCGTCTACAACACCCCGTGCCCTGATTATCTGTTTTGATTACTCCGTATGGGTGGGTACTAATTGAAAATATACTGTGAAGAAAGGATTTATAAGCTATGGCAATAAAATTATATGCTCACAATGTACTATGATACCAGCGACTTAACCATAATCTTGGATTCATATGATGCAATTGGTAGGACTAGGTGGGTTGTGCCAAGAGATAGTTACTAGCAAGACCGCTGGTTACTCGTAGCGTCGCCGAAGCCCGCCGATGCTGAGCATCGACATTTCAAGCTTCAACCACCATCGCTTGATCACTCAGCATCTCGCCGGTCATTTCGCTGAGCAGTCCCTTCACCAATTGACGGAATCTACAAAATATAAATTAGCAAGTGAATTCCAGCAAAAATGATCATTGTGCTCTCCTCATCGGGATTTTCTTATCACTTCCGTCTTTCGCCGTAGACTTTCTCTATTACTAAAGTTATCATGCATTATTCCAGCCTACTCCTTTCCCTTGGTCTCGGCCTCGGGGTCACTGCCTCTGTACTCCCTCATCCAGCTTGCAAAGAGGTGAAGATACCAGTCACGGTTAACGTACCGCGTTTTATTCTGAGCACAAGCATCAACGACGACTGGGATACCGCGTCACTTACCCTCAACTTAACCACAAGAGACTTCGCAAACTCTTCTTCTGACCCCCTTCCGGTTATCGGCAGCACGTCCAAAGGAGTAAAGAGTAGCTACACGATTGGGGGAACGCTTTGTGGATCTGGTGGCACCTTGCTCGTACTGACTCATGGGATCATCGAGTCTAAGCTGTAAGTGATGGGTTTACGAGCTGATTTTTGAGGTGACGGGGCTAACTTATGCAGGTACTGGAATCCCAACTTTCCAGGATCTGAAAGCTATAATTTTATCGATGCTGCTCTTAAGGCTGGATACTCTATCCTTAGCTATGACCGTATTGGTGTTGCAACATCTTCTAAGTATGTGGCGCTCTTATCGCAGGGTCTTTAGCAAAAGTGCGAACTAACGTATCTACCTCTTTAGAGTTGATCCAATCTCGGATGCCCAGTTCCAGGTAGAGACAGCTGTGTTAAACTCACTCATCTCATATGGCCGAAAAGCAACCTCTGCTAAAAAGGTAGCCCTGGTTGGACACAGCTACGGCGCATATCTATCAGCCGCATCAGCCAGTCAGGTTCCCGTTGACGCTGTGGTTTTGACTGGATTCAGCGGCACATTCGACTACTTTGCGCCTTTCATCGCAGGTGCTAGTTTCCGTATTGCCAAGCTACAGAACCCCCTGCGATGGGGTGGCCTGCACTCTGGATACATCACCTCGGCTGACCTTTATGCCTTGACATATGTCTACTTCGCTTCAAACTTCGACCGCAGCGTTGCTGAGTGGACTTTCAATACCGAAAGCGAGCCATTTGCTCTAGGAGAGCTCCCGTCTTTGCTTGCTACCACTATTACATACAGTGATATCAAAGCACCGGTCTTGGTCCTACAAGGTCGATATGATGTGTCCGCATGTGGCGGTGACTGTGTCGGCTTGCTTGAGAAGACCAAGAGCCTATTCACAGGCTCAAAGACTGTCGAGACAGTTGATAACCTGCCTGCAGGGTAAGCTCCTTTTAATCCTTGTCTCCAAGCCTAGTACTAACTCATGCTGCAGACACAACCTCAACTTACACAAAGTTGCGCCGCAGGCTTTCCAGATGATCTTCAGCTTCCTCAAGAAACAGGGATTATAATTCCTAATTGCATGTACTGGCCAGCCGACCTCGGTAGTTGATACTCCAACCTGATTGATTGAGAAAAAGTTAATATCTTATTGCATCTTCTCTTCTTGTATCAATTTTTTTGTACTATAGCATACGGCATATAGCACTCAATAGAATTATGAAATAATTGTGAACACCGGGCTCATTCAGTACAATTTTATTAAGGGTGACATTACTCAGGTATTATGGATACCTAGGCCTTCGCCGTTTAGCCTTTGGCCCGGCGGCCGCCAAATAAGCAGTGGCCAGGAAGTGGCTGAATTAGGTTTACCGTAGACAGCGGGTGGTCCGTTAAGGTTAATTAATCATGGCCAACCTCCCACCGAGGGATGACCACGCACTATATCGCCCCAACGCTCACTATATCAGACTATTACATACTACAGCCACCGTTATCTAATATCATCCCATTTCTGCTGCTTTCAACAGCTGAAAGGTGGAATCTTGGAGAACCAGATCGTCGGCCAACTATTGCTAGCTGGCAGTTCCCCGTCACCTGCTGATCGAAGGAGTGGCCCCCACTATTGTGGCCGATTGACTAGTCAACGATGATGGAGATGCGCCCGGAGAGAGGAAAGATATTTCAAGAGCAGTGATAGTAGGCTCAAAGCAATTGCTCTCCAAGGAACAGAAGATTTTGACGCTGCATCTTGATCATTCTGATCACATCCATGGCTGAACATACGACTCTCTACCCCGGCGTAGCCCTGGTGACAGGCGCAGCTAATGGTAAGTTGAACCTGCATGGGACCGTGTACCTCAATCTAACAATGTATGGTAGGCATTGGCCAGGCTATCGCATATGCTTTCGCAAAGGAAGGATGTCTCCGCATTGTAATCGCTGATTTGAACCAGTCAGGTCTCCAGGAGACCGAAAACAATATTAAGACCTCCTTTGGGCGAGCTGAGGTCCTCGTTTGTACAGTGGATGTGGCTAAGCCCGATGATGTAATAAAACTCTTGGAGCAGGCCATTGGGAGGTTTGGCCGTGTGGATTATGCCGTCAATGCAGCTGGTATCATCGGCAGCCCCCAGCGATCTCACGAAATGAGCGTCGAAGAGTTCGACCGAATTAATCAAGTCGACTATCGCGGTTGTTGGCTCTGCTCAAGAGAAGAGCTGAAATATATGGTTACACAAGAGCCTTTACCTAGTCATGATGGACGCCCAGGCAATCGTGGGTAAGACCCTGTGACATAAAGTGAACCAAATGTCACTGAACACTAATAATCTCCAAGCTCCATCGTCAACATCGCCAGTCAACTTGGCATCGTCGCAAGGCCGACAGCACGTAAGTACTTAATCATGACATAAATATTTACATATATCTAACTACATTCCAAGCTGCATACAATGCTGCAAAGGCAGCGGTTATCAACATGACCAGGTCGGATGCTATTGATGTAAGATGCACTTGTCCTAAGTTACGAGACAAATAACTAATAATACACAGTACTCGAAAGATAATATTAGAGGTGAGATATACTAAAAGAGGCTTTGAGAGAATAAACTCACATCCAAATGAAAGTTAACTGCGTCTGTCCCGGATTGATCGGTACGCGGATGGTGAACGACTCACTCGACTATTTCCGGCCTGCAATCGGCATCGCGCCTATGAACAGGTATATAAATGAGCCTTTACGAGATACTTATTGCTAATTATGAACAGAGTTGGCACTCCCGACGAAGTCGCAGATTGTGTTCTATTTCTGTGTAGTAGCAAAGCAACTTTTGTTCAGGGTGCTGCACTGGTAGTAGACGGCGGTTATACAATCAATTAACAGGCATGCTTATATATTTTAGTATACGTAGATATCTGTCATGAGAATGCGTTATAGGATACCACGTATGAGAAAAAAAAAGGGTAAATTGTATTATGTCAATACGGATAAAAAGAAAGTTCAAAGATGCTGTTGGATGTGTCCAACAAGCAATCCAAGGTGCCAAACACCTTAAGTCTTTGTGCCGTACACCTACGCTGTAGGTTATCATTCGCTCAGCTGGTGGGAATAATTTATTGCTTCAGCCGGCAAACGGAATGAGCTATGTTTCTTTTAACTATTGGCTCTCATCTCCTCTTCCGCCACCGAGCTATCTGCCAACAACTTTGGCATCAACTTAGCTAATGACAACTACTTAGTTCTTGCGCATGACGCCACTTTACCAGGTTTCCAACAGTTACGTAATTTGATAATTGAGCATTATATGCGACTTATGGTTATAAACTGAGCATATATAGACAAGCTATAGGGAGTAAAATCTGGGGAGGTCAACTTTCTTAAATACCTTGGGTCTTCTGGCCATGGCCAACACCTGCAGTGTAACGACAGGTCAATCCTTCTAGAACCAAATTTTGGTAAGTTGCAAATATTTGTATTGGGATTTCTAAGGTTGATCTTCACGTTATTCCCGGTTGTTGACAGGGCCCCCATTTCTGATGTTGAATGCCGGAGATAGGGCAAGTAAGATCTGCGAATTGATTGGTTGAGTATCTTCCCCGGGCTCGGGACTTGACAACTCTACAAGTGCAGAGAACATAATCATAACTCAATGAAGTAATGATAAGCTTGATTAATTCGGACCCGAAACTTACTTAGTACCCCATGCCCTTATCGTCAGGCAAATAGACAATTGGTTTCTATAATAAAAGTGGGCTCTCATTGTACAGTAGAAGAGGTCGAAGCTGGTTTTATATACCCCTGTGTACCCGCCTAAGAAGCTTGACCCATTACCTTCTCTACATTGTCACAGCAACAGTTTATACATTTTTATTAGAAATTGTATCCTTTCGCTGCAATGGAAGGGGAGAAAATGTTTAGTGAGAAGGGCTCTGGCCTGGACAATTCTAATGCTCTTACGGATTCTGAGGTCGCTGCTTCAGATGAATATGAAGAACATGAGGTCTTCAAGAAGACGACAGATGGGGTCAACTTTCGCACTGTCGGCTGGTTCAAAGCATGCGTCATCTTCATCAAAGTGATGTTTGCCGTTGGTGTATTGTCCCTTCCGTCGTGCATGTATTCCTTGGGCGCCGTCGGTGGTTCTCTGAGCATCATCGGCTGGGGTCTGTTCAACACATACTGTTTCGTCATTCTAGGCGAGTTTCGTGAGAAACATCCTGGATGTCATTCTATCGCAGACATGGCCGATGTAGTTGGAGGAGTCGTTGTTAGGGAAATTACGGGCATCCTCTTCATTTTTGCCTACGTCCTCTGTGCTGGTGCCGGTATTATTGGTGTTGCCACTGGCCTCAATGCTCTCTCTCATCATGCAGCATGCACTGTTTGGTGGGCACTAATCGCTGCAGCCGTCGTTGCACTCACCGCTTCAGTTCGCAAGTTACAACATGTAGGCTGGTTGACCTATGCTGGATTTATCTCGATTTATATTGCAGTCTTGGTAGTAGTCATCGGTGTCACTCAGCGTGATAGACCTGCCGCTGCACCACAAGAGGGGCCATACGAGCTTGGTTATCATGCTATCAATAACCCTGGGTTTGCTGCTGGCATGACTGCCTCTAGCACCATCTTCTATTCTTCTTCTGGCACCAGCGCGTTTCTTCCAGTCATAAGTGAAATGCGCAATCCAAAAGATTATAAGAAGTCTCTGTATCTATGCATGACCGTGGTGACAGCTTCTTACCTTTGTTTCAGCTTGGTAGTTTACCGCTGGTGTGGGCAATGGGTTGCGACCCCTTCATTAGGAGTAAGTATCAAGCTATACCTTCGTTATCAGTGGCTAACATCTTCTGTAGAGTGCTGGACAAACGGTCAAGATGGTCGCATATGGAATTGCGTTGATAGGTCTTGTTGTGAGTGCGTGTATCTATCTACATGTAAGTTTGATCTATATCAACAGCATTTCTATACCCCCTTCCCGTGCAACTGACTCCAATTTATCAATGC
The DNA here is from genome assembly GCA_021399445.1 of Xylogone sp. PMI_703. Taxonomy (NCBI): domain Eukaryota; kingdom Fungi; phylum Ascomycota; class Leotiomycetes; genus Xylogone; species Xylogone sp. PMI_703. The sequence continues at coordinate 608,814 of JAJTUQ010000003.1, forward strand.
CACTAGGTGTCCGCCAAGTACATCTTTGTCCGCGTACTTCGTAATTCCCGACATCTGCAATCCAATACCTTCGTTCATTGGGCAACGTGGATCAGTTGCATCATTGGCCTTGCCGCTATTTCGTTCATTTTCGCTGAAGCGATTCCTATCTTTAACTACTTGAACGCGTTGACTGGTTCTATTTGTTTTGCGCCTCTAGCTATGATGCTTCCGGGATGGCTCTGGTTATATGATCATGGTCACTATCGGAAAGGATCCGCCACGCAACAAATTATATACTGGTTACATTGGGCTATGATTGGTCTAGGAGTTTTCTTCTTGGTAGGAGCTACATACGGCGTGATCTTACAGATCAACCAGGCGTATGCGGATGGAACTATAGGTATACCGACTTGATAATGACTTGTATCTTATTCGAGCTGACTGGAAATGCGATCTAGGATCCGCCTTTTCATGCGCTGATAACTCCAATTCGTCCTAAAAATACATCTAACACCCATTCACGCCGGAATGCGAATTTACGATACTATGTGCGGCACCTTGGGGATATATAGCCGGGAAATGAAGGTTTATATCCTATAAACAGATATACATTCATGAATAAAACCAAATATTAGATCTCAATGAGACGATATAATTTCATCTGGTCCTAATTATACCGGAGCCCAGGCTACTTCAAAGACGACTAACTGATATCAGGCTGAGGCTATTCTGGGTGCTTATGGCGACGTTCTCCTTTTGACTAGTACATATTTTCGTAGCACTCATCCAAGCGGACAGACCTGACGATAGTAGAGAATAGGTAGTGCTCAAATCTAATTCTTATATCATAATCATAACCTGGCACAGCATTTGTCGCCAATTGTTTCTAAGGAGTTATGTGAATATAAACTAGCTTGGATTTGTAGATTACGAGGCTAATATAACTGTTTAAAGGAAATTTGAAAAGGGTTTTGGCTGTGATGAGACCTGTAGCCATCGGTGGTTTGATTCGGAACCACCGTTTTCGCCCAGAAGCCGCCGTATACGCCCATGGTGGGGGTTTAACCAATCAGGATCCTACTACATATTCAGCCCTAACCACTCAAAATCCAGCATCTTTTAAGGTAAATCTCAATGGCAGCGGATTTCCGCCTCTATGTCTGAGAACCTATCCAGAACAGAAATTCTCCAATCGGAGAAGAAAATATATACTATACATGTACAGATTCACATAAAACTAGTCTAATCTTTTTAATGATCCTTGTTTTTATTTGTAAAAGGGGGCGGTATTTCGGGGAGACGAAGGAAAATGGCTTTCGCTTTACGGGGTCATTGTAGCACTAGCCAAAATTATGGTATTTCTTACTGTCTTTAGCCAGTATGATGTCGTGCTATAGACGGATTATGTTCTGTACATCAGTATTACCACCATCAATTTTGCTCCTTGTTTCCCTCTGATAATAATAGTGAAATTTCTAGATTAATGGCGAATTTGGCAGTATTGCAGACTGCAGTTATTTAGGTTCTACAAGAAATCTCCAATATATACAGCTAAATCCTGAAATACAATCTCATATAGCTATGTATTCTATAGGCTTACTATATCCATATCCTTGTACCTCTATCTCTATCTCTGTGATCCCAAGTTACTGGTCCATCCAGCATTGTGAGTTCAACCAAATAGTGCATCACCTAAGCGGATAGATACTGTCTTGGTCTGAGTATATTCCGCCAATCCAGCCTCGCCGAGTTCTCGGCCGATACCCGACTGCTTCCACCCTCCGAAAGGAAGCTGGGTGAGCGTTATTGTATACTGGTTGACCCAAACAGTCCCAGCTCTAAGACCATTAGAAACACGGATTGCGGTATTGAGGTCAGTAGTGTGAACGGCAGAGGCAAGGCCATAGGTCGTATTATTGGCGAGCTTGAGAACCTCTTCTTCAGTATCAAATTTGGAAATGGCACAAACAGGACCAAATATCTCTTCACGAACAATCTTCATGTCTTCAGTAACATTGGAGAATATGGTCGGTTGAATAAAGTATCCTTTATCACCAAAACGCTCACCACCGGTCACAAGTGTGGCACCAGCGTTTTTGCCTTCCTGAATGTAACTCATGATCCGTTCAAATTGAGTTTTGGAGACCTGCGGGCCTTGGAACGTTTCTTGTGCAAATGGATCGCCAACTTTGTTGGCCTGGGCACGAGCTTTAAATCGCTCAAGGAATTCGTCGTATATGCCAGATTGTACATAAACACGTGAACCAGCTACACAATCTTGGCCCTGGTTGTAAAAAATGCCATAGTTAACCCAGGAAAGCGCATTTTCAATATCGGCATCATTGAAGACAATATTCGGCGATTTCCCACCAAGCTCCAGAGTGACCTTTTTCAAGTTGGATAATGCTGCTGCTTGCATAACTTGGCGGCCTACGGCCGTAGATCCTGTGAAAGCAACCTTATCAATATCCATATGAGATGAGATAGCTGCACCGACAACTTTTCCGAGACCAGTAATGATATTAACTACTCCTGGTGGGAAGCCAGCCTCTTTGATGAGAGGCGCAAATACCAGAGCAGAAAGAGGCGTGATTTCAGATGTTTTGAGAACAACTGTATTCCCAGTTGCAAGTGCAGGCCCTATTTTCCACGCGAGCATGAGTAATGGAAAGTTCCATGGTATAATCTGGCCACAGACTCCAATCTGCATCTCGTTAAATATCAAGTCCATAATATGGTAAGGAAGACTCACTGGTTCCTGTCTTGTGTAGGAGAAGGTGTTAGGGTTTGTGTCTATTACTTTGCCTTCAATCTTATCCGCCCAACCACCATAGTATCTGAGAGTGTCAGCTACGGCTGCAATGTCGTCTTTAGCTATTACGAGTGCCTTTCCGTTGTCAAGAGATTCAACAGAACTCAAGAGGTCTGAGTTTTTTTCAACTAAGGTTGCGAGAGTAAGCAGGAGTTTGCCTCTTTCCTGTGGGGTCACGGTTTTCCATGGTCCTTCGAATGCCTTGCGCGCTGCCGCCACAGCAATATCGACGTCTTTCTCTGTGGCTTCATGAACAGAGGTGATTATCTCTTCGGTAGAGGGATTGATGACTTCTATAGTTTTCCCTTCAACGCCTTTGACGAATTCATTGTTGATAAACCTGGATAGTTAGGGCTGATGTTACGGAATTTCGCGACGCACTTACAAGCCGGTGGGTTGAGTGTACTTGCCACTAGTTGGTGTGGAAAGTTCAACCGATAAAGAAGACATAACTATTGTATAATGCAAGTGAGTACCTCACGACTGCGAAATATTGTATATATGAAAATGGTGGGGGTGCGAGAACTGAGAAGGGAAGAAACGCATTATTCGGGAGATATAGACTACAAACGAGTAGTAGTAGCAAAGGCCAACAATGACAAAACTTTCCTTAGATCCGATTTGTCATGTGGCTTGAGTAAGTGGAGGATAAGAGGTTCCGCTAGAGATGTTATTGTGGATCTCTTTGATAACCATAGAGCCCCCATCTTGGAGATTAAAGGCTTGCGACTACTCGGCACACTTTTCCATATTGGGTGCGTAAGTAAGTTCTAAGTAAGCTTGTTAGCTAGTTAAGGATATTTCGTGACAGGGCAGAAGATATTTATTCCTTTATATAAGTAATAGATGAAATTTCCGGTCCTGCAATACCGTTAGATTACAGATTTATTCAACTAAAAGATTTAGCGAAAATGAAAGCTTTTATTTTAAATGCTTATAGTCTAGCTCTATTCTTGGTGTCCTCCTGCCGTGACTGGAGAGCAGCAAACTGATAAGATTCAAGATGCGGTTGCTCGAGTTGACGGATGACAAGACCAAAACTGCATCTGCGTGTCGTAAATAAACGGCGATAATCGACATCACATTGATTAGATATAAAGACGGCCCAAAATGATACATGTTCCTGCAGACGAAGGTAGCATTTACGGTATACATAACTTGGTGGGACTGAATAAACATACAACACCGCCTAGCTATGGCACAGAAACACCGAATATGGTAGCCCCTGAGATACGTTATACTCCTAGCAGCGATCTTATTGCTTTCACATCCCGGATATATAATCATAATAGCACTTGTGTACGGAGCCAAACAGAACATTGAAGTAACGTTCTAACACTTAGACATCCCAAGTCCCCAATGTTTGGTTATAGCTTTACATGATAGTTGCAATAGTAAGCAGTGCGTATATTATTAGTAAATACACAAGAAGCTAAGACAGAATTTAAAGAATGAGATAAAATGACACGGCTCTCATATGGGCTGCAGTTACGGCCATCATTGGTAATTGTAGGTGGAGAGAGCTATCCAGCCGTGTGGCGCAGGTGGATGTAAGTCAGATCTCTCGATAGCCAGGCCTGCAGGTTCACTGCATGCCCCTTATAGTACCCCGGCTACAGCAAGTAGAGCACCTCCCACAACGCCTATTTCTGCTGCTAGTTTTGCTGCCGCACCCGTAGGTGTCGCTGATGCCGGGGATGCATTAGATCCAGAGAAACTCGTTGTAGCAGGACCGGCGTCTGCGGTAGGTGTAGAACCTGCCGAGGGTGTCGGAATTGGGCCGAGACCAGTAATAGGCGTTTTGCCTATAGTTGTCATGTAATGAGTGCCGCTTGCTTCGAGACTCTTGCTTGCCTCGATAACAAGACTAGAGTATCCGGGATCAGTGAAGGGTATAAGCGTCGCGCAGCTCAGTGGTGAGTGAATAGGTGGTTGGGTGGCGCCAACACAACATGCGGAGGAGTCTTTTGCACCGACGTAGAAGATGCCAGGACAGTTTTCTATATCTTTGCCCATGACGATGCCAGTGAGAAATGGTAGAACGAGGAGAGCGGTCTTAAGAAATGAGGGCATTGTGTTTGAAAATGCTTGTGTAAAAATAATGCGAAGATTGTCAATGATAGATTCGATGCCTCCTATAGAATCGGAAGCAAGAGCGCCTTATATCTATTCCACAAGTGACTGAGTAACGATATATCTACAGAAACCCCTATTCAGTCCCAGGGGTCCGGGGTCTCTCCATCGGCTTGTCTATAGATTAGTCCTATCCCAGCGCACTAAAGATTTTTTCTAATACCATTTTTAGCTGGAGACGAACTCAGCAAATGAATGATGAACGATGCAATTACTCAGAGCCATCGCACAGAGTCCTGTTCCTGGTAAAGATCTCGAGAGTTCTATCCAAAGTCAGGGCGGAGCAAGGCGGCGGTGAGTCGGAATCGCTCGCACTCTCAGTCGAATCTGGTATTTGGCCAAGCACTGCTACGAAACATCTCTCTTCGGGCTCAATAATAGAATTTGGCACAGACAGCTGCCTTGGCGCTGCTCATCTGTTGCGGCTACTGTTCGCACTCTGTCCCGGATTCGGGTAAGATCGTAGGCACAGCAATGCGAGCTTTGCTTAGCGATCGGGACCTAGATAGATTCTCGAAACAGGTCAAGGTCTAATATTTTATGACAATTAATCATTGATGCTATATTAGCAGACAGTCAATTGGATAAAGGGATCGATAACCCATCGCTTCTCTGTTACCATCAGTGATACACACGCTGTTTCCATGCTTCGGCTAACGAAATCGATTTTGAATCATTCTTTTCCGAAAAGTAGATGGCGGATATCAGTTCTTGTTTAATCGCCTATACTCAAGTTCCTCGATCTATTGGTATCTCCTCACAAACAGGCGAGACCCCTCGGAGTGTCAGAAGAGTTATCATACTGACGGGTCGTTGATAGGAGCAGCACTGCGTATACCTGAGATGGTATGTATGACTGGAGGTATGAATTGAGATGCAATGCCTGAGAATAAATTTCTTTCACCCATCTCACAGTGCGAAATTCGACCTACGGCATTCGATATAACTTTCCATTTGAAGAAAGCTGCGGGAAAGGGGACCGAGCCTCCATTTTATAACTTGTCAGGCGCTAGCAAAACAGCTAATAATGATACCAGCTAATACATAAGGTGTCCATATGACTCTGTCGGCAAATGAACTATCTGCTGACAATGAGAGCCATTATCTAAATTGAGGCAATGTAGGTGCTGGTATCATGAAACTCATTGGTTCTAATTTCTCCGTAGTCGCAAAATTAACCTATCCGTGTATTTTCGCAAAGTTTCCTAAAGCGGATATCTCGCGCCGCTCAGCTATTACAAGGGACTTCGGTGCGAGGCAGGTTTCGGCAATCGACACTCCTCATATTAGAAGATCAACGGAACATCAGCCTCATTAACCAAGCTTATTTAGCTTTGAAGCTCGGATTAATGCTACATTTGAAAGTGTGCTTCTTTTATAGGCAGAGTAGCTTAGCCACTGCTGTGCGCCCTCGTTTCAGCTTCACTTGGAGAGATTCTTTCCCAGCGCACACAATGCGGGTCAAAAATAGAACCTATGTGTTGGACTGTTCTATAAAAGAAGGAAACTTACCAGCAAGAAATATCCATAAACTGAGCCAGCGCAACAAACATTAATTAATAATAAAATCACTTCGATAAAAATCTACCCCATCAATCATGCATCTCGACGCTTCAGGTTGGCTCTGGCTAGTCGAATTGGTCTTCTTCCTCATAGCGATATTTCCATTAACTTACTGTGTTTTTAAACACGGATGGAAAGGTTTACTTGGTTGGGCGTATCTCGAAATATTTTGCATCCTTCGCATTGTATCGGCAGCCATCAATATCAGCGCAGAAAATGGCGGCAAGGTTAGCACAGCTGTGGCCGCGATTACACGAGTTGGTATATCACCGCTTCTGCTCGCGGCATTGGGCATTCTTCATGAGTCGTAAGTTCTTGCATGCTAATATGACACCACTCATTGTAACCCAGAAGTAGGGGATCTTCAATACAGAAAGAAGTCAATCCAGTTCTTAGGGGGTGGACCTTCTTAATTTTGCATCTTATCACCATGGGTGTTCTTGCGTTGGTGGTCAATGGCAACTCAGCCAGTATGGAAAAAGTCAAGTTTGCTATGCTTGTTTTCCTTTCCATCTGGTTGGTTACCTTGGGCCTCGCTCTACTCTCATTTAGTTACCCACGATCTAACTATGGAGAGACACTGGTAGGTTATCTGATATTCAAATTAAAGCCAATTTGCTGAACTCAAATCCTAGCTAATCCGCTCCGTTCTCTTTGCTCTTCCTTCTGTTGGAATTCGAGTTCTATATTCCGTCCTAGGCGCCTTCAATACTTCTAATACCTTCAACTCGAGCACTGGACCAATCGCAGTACGTGTACTACTGGGGGTCATTGAGGAGCTCTCTACCGTTGCTATTTTTGCAGTGGCTGGTATTCTCTCGCGAGACGTTCACAGAAATGCGCCAACAAAATACTATGATGCTGGAACATACAACGGCTACAGCAGACCGGGAGCGACAAGTAGTTACAATATGGATGAGAACCCAGAAACACGACCCTTTCAAGGATATGTCCCTGAATATGTTTAAGTAGATGTTAAGAAGGGTTTGACCTCAATAATAAACAAGTGGTCAAGATGGACTCATATATTCCTTAGTATCTTGATGGTCAATGTTTACGAATCAGTTGAAGAAAGAGATACAATAATATAGAGTCATGTAATAGTGCGAGAGGCGTAGTATTCTTAGATAGTTAGAGAGACTGGTTCTTATAATACTAGTATATGAGAAGTTGGTTTAAAAGTCCTTGGCTTCTCTGGGGAAATGAAGGCAATTCTCAGGAATATCTTTAAACGCCCTTCACACATCTTAGTCTAGTGAAATTATAGGAACCTGAGCATTGAGAGGAATTCTACCAGCTACCAAAAATCCTTCTAGACTTACACTCATAATAGTGCAGTCTAGATTCAAATGAGTTTAGATCGTTAACATCAAACCGAGAGTTATTACTAAATTCTACTTGTGGCACTTAACTGCAGCACTGTGTCCACCGAGCCTTGGAGATACGCGACGGAACAGTTCCTAGGTAGATTGTGAAATATTACTTCTTAATCAACAATTTCTAAAGTTATTATTTTAGATGATTTTAGTACTGTAGTGGCGGAGAAGCGTGTTGCTTTCTAGAAATTCAAAGAATTACGTCATTGTTCGGGGAGCTTACTATTATCAATCCTTTTTCTTCCTCCTCCTGGGTGAGATGTAAGGGATAGTTAGGCTTTCTAAATCTAACAATAGTATAACGAATTTTAGATAGGAGTATAACTAGATCGAACTATCCATGACGTTAGCTGGAGAAAGTTGGGACTAGCCTCGTGAATTAGTAAATTTTAAAACAAACTAACTAGGGAGAAGATCTAGAACCCGAATTTTGCCTCAATTTTCAATTTACAGTTACACAGTCAAAATGTCCCCTAACGCCTTAAAGCTTCTATCCGGTATTACACAACTCATAGGTAATTTGGAATTATACTGACCATTACGAAGGAAAAAGCCACCCTGAACTCGCGCGGCTCGTCTCGCAAAGGTAGATTGCATAAGACTCTCTTCTCAAAATTCTAATTGACCAGGAGTAAGACTAGTACATCCGTTTGGGGGGCTGAAATCAGATAAGTTCTCTAATGGAGAGACCAGTATTATCATTGAAGACTCGGTTCGAGATCAAGATGTATTTATATTTCAAACTGCAGCCGAGCCGGTTAATGACATGCTCATGGAACTGCTGATCACAATAAGTGCATGCAAGACTGCGTCTGCTCGCCGTATAACTGCTGTCATACCATGCTTTCCCTACGCTAGGCAAGATAAGAAAGATCGAAGCCGAGCACCCATCACGGCGAAACTAGTCGCCAATATCCTGGAGAGCGCAGGGTGCAACCATGTGATTGTAAGGTGCCCTCAGTATCCTAGACACTCTGAGACTCGACCTAATATAAGAACTCTATCTATAGACTATGGATCTCCATGCTTCACAAATACAGGGATTTTTCAATGTCCCAGTTGATAAGTCTGTTTTAAAAGGGCTATCATTGTCGATGACATGGCTGATACTTGTGGAACCATTGCCTTAGCTGCCGAAGTACTTATACAGAACGGAGGGGTGGAATGTATCGCCTTAGTAACGCATGGATTTTTGAGTGGCAGAGCAGTTGAGGTTATCGAAGGAAGCTGTTTGCAAAAGGTTGTGGTCACTAATACTTTACCGCTGAAAGAGGAGGCGCGGAATTCCGAAAAGATTGACACAATAGATGTCTCTGGGGTGTTTGCAGAGGCAGTACAAAGAACCCATAGTGGAGAGTCGTAAGTCAATTTTTGGTTCATATGAATAGCATCGACTAACCAAGATGAAGTATATCCGAGTTGTTTGCGTAGTTCAATAATACTCAAGAAGCCTTTTACATGGCTTGCATTTTATACTGTGTGCACTATACAGCATATAATTTATTTGAGAGCAATGGGTGGGATGTTCCTTATAAAGATCATCTACTCATGCCAATTAGACTCAAAGAAATTCATCAGTCCATTGAATGTGACTATCTTTAGCCGAACGGTAGTGTTTCCGCAGTATTGAACCAGGCCTGACATCCCACTCTCGGACCAAATTCCATTCGGTCCATTTCTCAGATTCGAGCATTACAGTGCAGAGGTATCTGCCCGAGATACTCTTTTACCTTTAAATTTAGAGCAAACTAAACAGAAAACGAACAGTACTACTTCCTTAAAGGTAGTAACCACGCTATATACGGGTACTTTTCCCTCAACAAATATGCTCAACAAACATTCAGAGATAGTTACCAACCGACTTTTTGATTTTTCTACTGCGCAGATTGAGGAATTTAAAGAGAAATGTGGTCAGACAACGGATCATAGGATATACCCATTGGCCTCACTGATTGAGAAGAACATTCCCATCTACAAGGTCTCGGATCTGGAGCCACTTGACCCCACAACATCCTCCCAGCTACAGAACGAGTGGCATCACATCCTCTACCATGGACCAGGTGTTTTTGTCCTGAATGGCATGTATGGCGGTACAAGGCAAAAGCAGCTATCTGAAGCAAATGCGGCATTCCAGAAGATCATCGAACGCGAGCGTCAATCAGCAACAGTCAAAGGGGACCACTTTGCGGCGAGCGGGAAAAATGATCGTATCTGGAATTCATTTAGCAAACATGGACTTGAGAATCCTGTTTCCTTTGTGGAATATTATTCCAATCCGTGGCTTGCTCTTGTGAGCGAGGCTTGGCTTGGGCCTGGCTATCGGATCACAGCGCAGGTGAACATTGTCAAGCCAGGAGGCGCGGCCCAGGAGAGCCATCGTGATTACCACCTTGGATTTCAAACGATTGGGAATTGTGCCGCATATCCTAGGCCTCTGCAGATTGCAACCCAATTTCTCACTCTCCAAGGCGCGGTTGCTCACAGCGACATGCCGTTAGAAAGCGGCCCGACGAGATTTCTCCCTTTCAGCCAGACCTATGATGCCGGGTATATGACTTGGAGGAACGACGAGTTTCGGCAGTACTTCCTAGACAATTATGTCTCATTGCCTCTCAAAATGGGAGATGGCGTGTTTTTCAATCCTGCAATCTTTCATGCAGCGGGAGCAAATACCACTGATCCTAAGCATGACTTTCATAGAAAGGCAAACCTGCTGCAAATAAGTGCCGCGTTCGGCAAGACAATGGAGGTTATCGACACGATTCCTCTTATAGACCGCTGTTGGGATCTTATGCTAAGATGTTATAGAGAAGAACATGCGAATATGCAGTGTTTTGTTCAAGCGGTCGCTGAAGGCTACCCGTTCCCGACAAATCTAGACAAGAGGCCCCCAGCACCTAGTGGTATGGCGCCAGAAAGTGAGCAGGAGGTCATCATGCGAGGATTGAAGGAGCAATGGAGCCGTGAAAAAATAGTTACAGCATTAAGACAAATGCGAGTGGATTCTTGTTCTTTATAATCTGCTATTATGAATCCAAGGTTGATCCACAAAGCGGATGTTGACGGTATGGATACAGGGTATAATTAGCAAGGCTATTGAGTCTTCAGATTGGATGTATTTAAAGTTGATCATCTAACATCTATATCTACATGAGAGAAACGACTTCCACAACTTGCCACTTCGAACGCCAGCTTCATAGTGGTATCTGCTAAGGTTCAGAGTGCCTTCGAAATAATAGCAACTTCATGCCCCTTAACGAAAAACAAATTCAAATTTGGCAATAATTGAAACATAATCTCCGAATCGGTGCTTAACCAATCGTCCGGAATGAAGAAATGTCGAGTTATCTGTTTCTCTTCTCCAGTATCAACCTTCGCCGCCGCTCTTACTCCTTGACTCGCCAGTTTCGGTTTGTCAAAGAGGTTGAAACTACAAACCCAAGCTGATTTATCAAGGAACAACAACCGATAGTTAAATATACCGATAATGCAACGAACTTCTGAAGGTAGGAAAATTTGTGCTGTTGGCACGGAGTTCATTGGCAGACTCGAGGTTGAGTTGAGAATGACAACTCGACGGCTTTGTTTGGCAGTAGTAGAGAATTCAATAACAAGTCGGCCCTCAATTCCTGTGAAGATTTTCCGGGGCACGTCATTCATACCAAGGTCGGAAATATCGGTTGAAGAAACTTCTCCAAGATCTATCCATGAGTGTTTGCTTAGCCTATGAGGTGAACAGCGGGAGATGGCTACCAACTGAGTAGGGCTGTCTGCGTCATTAGAACATACCATCCCATCAGTAAAAGGTACTGTACTCATATTTGGTTCTTTGTTGTCCGCTAGTTCCCATAGTGTGCATTGTTCACTCATACAAACCAAAAGTCGATCCTCTGCTGAGTTTAACAGGAGCCGAGTGACAGTAGTTGGAAATCGATACTGAAAGTATGGTTCGTTACATTGTAGTTCATCGTCATTCTTTGAAATTTTCCACATCATAACTCAAGCCGCAGTATCTGCAGTAATAAGAACATTTGACTGGTTCCCAAATGCAATATGTGATATCATGACCCCAACCTTATGCCGGCATAAAGTCTTGATTCGTCTTCCAGTATTAGAATCGTAGATAATAATGGATCCGTCGTCAATGCCACAGAATATAATATTCTCTGCTGGATGGGTTGCAACTGCTGTGATATCGCCTTGTTCGTATTGTACTCTGCTGCCAAGAGTCCTGGGAGTAGCTGGATAGATACTGAATACACTATCCCGTTCAGTTGTATGTACCCTGACTAACATTGACGGCTCCCAGATGTTACAATGGGTGCCTCGAACATCCAAAAGCCGCATACCATCAGTACTAAATGACATACTTCGAATATATTGATCCGCTGCCATGATTCGGTGCCAAAGTTTGAGCGTTTTAAAGTCGTAGATCTGGATGACACCATCAGCATCCCCGGTAGCAAGTAGCTGCCCAGATGGGGAAACTGCAAGAGACTTTGCATCTGCACCATGAGCCAGCTTGAAAAGTTCTAACTCCATGGTATCATAGAGTGCGAGGTCTCCATCAGGGTAGAGAGCAGCGATTAGATTCAGTTCCGGGTTTGGATTAAAGACCATGGATAACGGCGCGACGTCTCCTCTTCCCTCTCGAGCCTCTTCCACTCGGGCACATGAACCTAAGAATTCGTTGGTATCCATAGTATAGATTGCAATCGGTAGGCCCCGGTATACTACAGAAACCAGATTGTGCTCAAGCGACAATGCAGCACAGTCAATGGACCGTCGAAATCCAGGCTGTTGTGTCTCGAATGGGTTCTGCCGTACCATAGATGAGATTATTTTGCCCATTGACACGTCACGAGTGGTAAGGGAATTTTGATTTGAAATGGAGATCACCATGGTGTTGTCGTCTGAGAATAAGACTGCAACTGGTGGGACCTGCAGTGTCGAGCTCCAAATCTCAGCGCCATTCGCTATATCCCATAGTCGGATACTTCTAACTCCAGCACAAAGAAGAAGACCCCCAGATGTATCAAACGCTATTAGTTTTGCAGAATCTTGTCGACCAGTGTGCTTCAAAACCTTCGATTCTTGACAGGAATCCTGCAGGTACAGATGAATAATACCACTTGACAATCCCACAGCAAAATATTTATCACTACACGCTGTCGAAACAGCCTGGTCGCTGCCATAATATTTGCATGCTAAACTGTCATTCCAAACCATGTGTGAAAGACCGGTAGTCGAAAGGCTACCGCGGGAGGATCCAAATTGAACTTTCATGGGGCTCTCTGCGGGACAGAACGGAGGTATCAGCCAGTATATAGCAGTGGGTGACTCCAATAGATGCTTTCCAAATTTGACTGCAATGCGGCCAATATCAGTACTCCAATTAGCAATGAGTTGAATGTGTTCTCCAATTGGCTGTCCATGGCTATTCCAAGACTCCAAGAAACCTTGTAGGTTATCAGCGGTAAGAATTAAAGGACTCAGGGTTCCTCTGGCAGCAATCGCTTCGATCCAGCTCAGGACATTGGACCGAAAAAATTCATCAAGCAAGATCATATACCTATCATTTGTTGCATCAGCCTTTCTAAGGTGGTCACTGAATGAATTACATGCATATTCCGCAAAAGGGGACCGTTTCTTGATTCGTTGTTCTATAGGCGCGATGAGTTTGCGATTTCTTGGTACCTTCATCTGGTCGCAAATTAGATAGTGCAAGCAAGTATTTGCAAGTTCGCTGTTTGTATCACGGCTTCTAATTCCAAATTCGGAATCTAGATCATGCCGTAGAAGAAATTCTTTTGCCGTATGGTGGATCATCCGAAGTTTCTTGAATCTATCAAGATACACCAAATGTCCGCATGCAGATGATATGAATTTCTCTAGACCAAAGATAGCTTCCCCTTTCATTTGTATTTGAAGTGCAGCTTCGAGTTCCTCAAGTGTTAATGGGCGAGTCGCGCAAGTTGCCCACATGAGAATTGCTTTTGCCAGCTGTTTCCCTCGGGAAACTTGAGACATCCCCTCCAAGGCTCTCTCGTACAGTGGATCCATGCCCACCGGTATCTCCTTCAGAATGAGCTCGATATCCGATTCAGTAAAAGCATTTTCAAGTTCTTCTAAAACAAGCGCAACCCACAAGAAACATCCCTCTGATTTTTCTATAATGGTCGATGTCATCTTCCGACGATACTCAGTACGATCGATATGGAGCTCTTCTACCTTCTTCGTTACATATAATTCGATATCGCTAATCGTAATCTCTGAGGAAGCGGTTGCAATTGTCACTCCTCGCAGCTGTGAAAAGCCTTTTTGGATGATTGGAGTGGTGCGACTGGTAACGAAGATAAGGACAGGGACTCTGCTATCGAGATTGGCAAGTAGAGGGAACAAAGCGCTGTGGTTAGAACATTCATCTAAACCATCGATAATCCAGTACTGTGTACGTTGAAATGATACTCGGAAAATGCCATTAACGAAAAGTTTCCACCAGAGTGTTCGTGGTTCATCTCGGTCGAGATGTATTTCGTTCTGGTGCATTTCGAGGATGTGTTCTCGTGCGTTGGAGTCCATGAGCGCCATTTGAAAAGCAAGAGAGCGAAGGCACGATTCACAGGTCGAACTTAGCTCGTCTCCATGCCTGAAGAAGAAATAGCTAGTGTCCATATTAAGATCCCGCAATGACTTGACGACATGCATAGCGAGGAAACTTTTGCGATCCTGGTTGACCATTAACCCAAAAGACTTTTGATGGTATAGAACCGTCCCTCCAGTCGCAGAATGATTTGGACGTAGTCAGCCATTCACAGGAACCCTCGAGCCGGCCCTCTTCATAAGCAGCAAGGTCGTCTTCAGGTTGCCCTTGTACCCCAAGATATCTCTCCAAAACACGGAGCTGTTTTTGTTGCTCCTCTCCTTTTCGATGATATAAACTACTCACAATGGCTTTTGTGATAGAAGCAAGTGCATTCCTGACAGTCACATAGTTGGGATCTGATGGACTGTGAAATTTACAGATACCACGGTGGTCAGCATTTATCAAGGCACTCTGCTCGTTTGGATATCCTAGAACAGCAGACTCGCGGCTCACAATCAAGCCTGATGTTAGCCCAATTTGAGTTTTTTTCGCTTCATAGAAAGAAAGCAGTTGGAGATTCCCAGCGACATGACGGAACCCATCGTTAATGAGCTGAAGCATAACCGAATCGCCCTTAAGGTCAGCAACATACGCTTTCGTACCATAAGGCATGAGCATGCTGTTTAGCGAATAGTCCAGTACCCTTGCTAACCCAGATCCTCGATGTGGAGTCGCAAGGAAAATCATACTATGAAACCTTTCGCCGAGAGTATTGTAAATAGGATCCTCTCGGGCAATCATATATGCTTTCTTGATCACCAATCCACCCATGCTGTGGCCGATGAATACCAGCGGAGTCTGCTTTCCGGTACCTATATGAGGCGAGTCTTTAATAGCCGCCACCAGGGATTTCGCGAAATCATGGACATTGAGAGCACTGGATTTGAGCTCGGCCCATTTTGAGGCATATCCGAAGGTGTGAATCCGGACATTGTTGAAGGCCGTATCTCGAGGAAGCCATTCCTGAGGCCAATAATGCAATGGCTCTTTCGACAAAGCCCACGTTTTCCGCGAGCCCCCGCCTAGTCCATGGACGAATATGAAGTCAACTAACGGCTCCGAAGGCTGGGACAAAAGCGTTAGCCCCAGACTGCCAACAACATCAATAGGCGCGTCGATGTCCGTCTGCTGCGTCGATATCGATAAACCATTGAGTGCCGCTTCTAAAGAGCCTGTGGAGGATTTGTTCCGCTGAGAGAAAGGTCGAGAGAACTGCATCAATGGGGTAAGGCTGCAGCACTGTGTCGCATTTGAAGTCGATGGAGACGTACCATTCTATCACTGATCCCAGTGCCGAACAGCCATGATCATCAGTATTACAAGTCAAGTGTAGGTTGCAGGCATAAAGTAATCATAGTGCCTGATTTGCTACAATGGACCATTACTTTCGGGGACAGATCATTTCACAGCACCAACGCTGATGATTGACGAGGCGCCGAATCACCAGTGCCAAGAGGGTGGGTCCAATCACCACGCTCAATAGGGCTAGCTGAGACCACTGCCACGAAATGTTGGCCACAGATCAAACTCTCTGCATGGTCGTTGAATTGAAGCAAACCCTCCTTAATTTCTATACCCTATGCTTGCAGAAATTCGGTGATAGTATAAGAAAGAGTCGATGTGATACATTCCATCTCTGAAATCTACCTGTGCGCCGGGCCGTGGCGGGGTGCTTCGGGGTGGGCCGATCCAGGGCTTAAGCACTGTAGTATGGGGTCGGCTGGTTTGTTCTTCGGCGAGTCCGTTAGGTTTCAAGGCTGGAAATTACTTGCTAATTATGAGCCAGCAGTTTAGACACCCATAGATAGAATTATAAAACTGCAGATTTTCTCATACTATATAGCCGCAATCCGACTCAATTAATTCTGCTGTCTTCGATTAATATATCTTCCGCTCGGTGAAGATGGCAGACGTTGAGTTCGGAACAGAATTTCCCGAATTCAATTTACTCGCACTAGAAGAAGTAATAATTGATAGCAAGGCCGTCGAGCGCGTTGTGGTGGATGAAAATGTAATAGCAAGTATGTTTTGACACGCGGTTAGTCCGACATCCACTGCTCTGCGTCACTCTCTATCCATGCTAAATTTAAATATACGACTAATTTCGTGGCTAGAGTTTCCACAAGACACCCATTCTATAACAGCAATCAAGCATAGCCCGAGTATGTGGACACAAACTGCCTGTATATCAATCACACTCCCTGATGGCACCTCTAAATCATACTTCCTCAAGGTCGCGGCCGGCGCTCTCGGTCTTGGAATGATCGAAGGTGAATACGAGTCGATTGCTGCCATCCACGCTGTAAAGCCGGGATTCTGTCCCAAACCACGGGCATGGGGAACTTTCAAATCCAACCCGGACCTTCACTTCCTTCTTAGCGACTTTGTAGAAATGGATCAGGAGATTCCAGAGAAGGATATCTTCACTACAATGCTGGCGGACTTCCATCTCGCTTCCAGAGCATTGTCGCCTAATGGCAAATTCGGATTTCACTGCACCACGTATAACGGGAACCTTGCTCAGGACAACACATGGACCGATACATGGGAGGAATACTATAAGAACAACATCATCCACATGCTTCAGCTCGAGGAAGAAGCCCGAGGTCCCAGTGATGAGTTAAGAGAACTCTCAAGGCAACTATTGGAAAGGGTCATTCCACGGTTGCTGCGACCTCTAGAGACAGACCCTAACACTCTGAAGCCATGTCTGATTCATGGAGATTTATGGTATGGGAATACTGCTATTGATCTGGATACAGGGAAGCCGATTACTTTTGATGCAGCGGCATTTTGGGGACACCACGAATGTCAATCTCCATTACCTCTTTGAGTATACATTGCTGTTGCTAACGTACTTCAGATGAAGTTAGGACGATGAGACCCGCAGGATTCGGCCGGGAATATCTCAATGCTTATCATGAAAAGTTTCCTCCGTCGGAGCCAATTGGAGATGCCGAAGACCGCCTTGCCCTTTATGCATTGTGAGAGTGCTCGCTATTCTCTTGAATCGAAACATGCTGATATACTGTATTTATAGACGGTCGAGAATTCATGACTCTGCGCTCTATCCTATGAATGCAGGATTTAGGAACTTGTATAAATTTAATACCTTCATAACCATCCTTACTAACTTCCCGCAGGCTCATCGAACAAATGAGATTATTAGTCGAAAAATATCCGGACGGATATGAGGGGCCAAAAACAGATGCTTAGGATTGGTGATTGGAAGGTTCAAATAGGGTCTGGAAAATCACTCACAAGCTCAAGTGAGATTCAATTTGCGGTTGGATTATTCATTAAATATACTCAACTCAAATAGTCAAGGGTCTAATTTTTATGCAATATTGTATTTTTATAATTGAATAATTTAAGAATATGATACACCATGATAGATAATCGCATATATTCTACAAGCTACGTATATTACTTTCGTACAAATCGTGCTTATTCCACATAATCACACTATCTCAGATGTAGACGTCTAGACTTGGGCTTCATTTTATTAATTCTCTGTTCTTTGGCAGCTGGGTGGGGTGCACGTGACTGTATGCGTATTTCCGTTTCAGTTTTAACAAAACATCCGTTCACGCTAAACAGAGCTAGCCTATACCTATTACGGTATAGTGATATCCGGAAATGGCACAACCTTTCTATTTTAGGTTCCTTGCCATTGTCTAAACCGCTTTAGTATGATTTCGGATGAGTTCCGAGATCACGACTCCACCACTGTGGGTACGCAGGTACGACTGAAGATGATGCTGGCAGAAATGCAGTCAATGTCTTCCGCTGAGCAGGCCAAGAGCCAGGTTGTTGATAGTGTTCCCAAGAAATTCAAAGAACTCAGATTTGGTATTCAGTATGAACTCTCCACGATTGTCGCGAAACAAGTAATATTATGGCTAACACCACCGCAGGTCCACCCAAGATATCGTCAGCCAAGCTGTCATTGAGTGTTCCGACCGTATGCTATACGATGTCGACAGAAATCGAACCCCCGTAGAACATGGAGTATTGGATCCAAGATTGGTAGAAAATTTGCTGTTGTCGAATAAAGTGAAAACTTGGACTGATTAGCTGAGTAGGGCATATCTACATATGGAGCTCTCTGCGAAACCTGTGGGGAGAAGTTGGTTCAGTGCAGCGGTCATTTCGGTTATGTTAGATTGGCTCTTCCAGCGTTTCACATAGGCTACCTGCGACTGGTAATCATGATTTTGCAGAACATTTGCAAGGTATGGATGGGACCTAATACTAGGTTTATACATGTTCACCTTTTAACAAAAGTGCTGCAGGACTGTGCACGAGTGCTGCTCACTGAAGAGGAACGACGAAATTTTTTGAAAGATTTGAGACGACCAAACATTGATAACCTCAAGCGGACACAAATTTCCACAAAGATTAACGAGCGATGCAAAAAAGTGAGGTGTTGTCCATATTGTGGCAGTATTTGCGGCCAGGTCCGCAAGGTTGGCGTCCTAAAATTGATCCATGACAAATATCAAAAATACAATAAATCTACAACAGACACGAATCCGATGCCACCAACTATGGTTCAATTCGAGAGGAGTTTTGACACAGCAAGAAGATATAATCCGGGTAGAGATTTGGACAAATATATGAAAAGGGCAGCTGAAGACCTAAACCCTCTAAGAGTCCTCAACCTTTTCAAGTTGATTACTCCGAAAGATTGCGAATTGCTTGGAATCGACCCATCGAAGGCTCGACCAGAGATGTTCATTTGGCAATACATTCCAGCACCCCCAGTATGTATTCGACCATCGGTTGTACACTATAACTCTAGCACCGAGGATGACTTGACTACTAAGCTTGCAGATATTGTGCATATGAGCTCTGTCATCAAGGAAGGCCTTCAGAAGGGTCTATCTTTGGGAACAATTATGGAACATTGGGAGTTCATGCAACTTCAGGTTGCGATGTATATCAATAATAACGTTGCTGGTTTACGACATTACGACTTGGGAAAACCCATCATGGGATTTTGTCAGCGCCTAAAGGGAAAGCAGGGCCGATTCCGAGGTAATTTGTCTGGCAAGCGTGTGGATTTCTCTGGACGAACCGTCATTTCACCAGATCCAAACCTGAGTGTCGAGCAAGTGGCTATACCACAGCTGGTGGCCATAAATATGACTTACCCTGAGCGTGCATTTCAGCACAATATCGAAAGGCTGAGAGAGCGTGTCCGGAATGGACCGGGCAAGTGGCCAGGCGCAAATACAATCTACAATCTAGGTGCCGAAAATAGCCGTTCTCTGAATTTTGGAGACCGTAAGATCATAGCTGAAAATTTGCGGATTGGAGACGTGGTGGAGAGACATATTGAGGATGGCGATATTATTCTTTTTAATCGACAACCCTCCTTACATAAACTTTCAATTATGGCACACTATACAAAGATTCAACGGTCGAAAACATTCAGATTCAATGAGTGCGTTTGCGGCCCTTACAATGCTGACTTTGATGGAGATGAAATGAACATTCATATTCCACAGACCGAGGAAGCTCGAGCAGAAGCGATTAATCTTATGGGTGTCAAGGACAACTTATGCTCCCCAAAAGATGGTTCTATAATTATCTCGGCAATTCAGGATTTTGTCACAGCATCTTATCTGCTTAGTAGCAAAGACAGGTTTTTTGACCGCAAGACCTTTGGCCTCTCATGCACGTATATGGTTAATGGCGATATGCATGTTGATATTCCACCTCCAGCAATCATAAAGCCAAAGGCTCTGTGGACTGGGAAGCAACTTTTTGGAGTCTTGATGAGGCCAAACAAGCATTCTCGTGTTTTAGTCAACCTCGACGCAAGATGTAGAAACTACAAGAAGGCTCCTTTGGGTCAAGCACCGGATATGGATATTAGCGATGAATGGCTGGTGATCAGAAATTCACAGGTGATGTGCGGTCGAATGGACAAGAATGCCGTTGGTGCTGGGAAGAAGCAATCAATATTCTACACCATTATGAGGGAATATGGGCCAGGAGAAGCTATTCAAGCCATGGATCGCCTTACTAGGCTGTCATCTCGATTTCTTACCGATCAAGGTTTCTCGATTGGAACTAACGATGTAATGGGCAGTAAGAACCTTAACGATCAGACATGCGCATTGGTTTCAGTAGCTTTCAGGGAGGTAGATGATCTTATCGAGCAATACCAAGATGGAAAGCTGGAGAAGGCGACTGGATGTAGCCTAGATTCGACACATGAGAACCATATTTCAGCCTTTTAAATAGACTTCGTCAACAAGCCGGAGAGCTCTGTATAGACACGCTGAGTTCTTGGAACCCAGGACTTATTATGGCAAAGTCGGGATCAAAAGGGTCGAATATAAATCTTGCTCAGATGGTTGCCTTAGTTGGGCAGCAAGTGGTTTCTGATGCTCGCGTAGCAGATGGTTTCCAGGACAGAACATTCCCACACTTCCCCAGACACGCTAAAGAACCATTACCAAAAGGGTTTATCCGCAATAGCTTCTTTTCTGGCCTAACGCCTCTTGAATACTTCTTTCATGCTATCTCAGGTCGTGAGGGCTTAATTGATACTGCTGTCAAGACTGTGGAAACCGGATACATGTCTAGAAGACTGATGAAGTGTTTGGAAGATTTGTCAATAAAATACGATCATACAGTCAGAACTGCATCCAATAATATCGTGCAGTTTCAATTCAGTGCAGATAAGTTGGATCCAGTTGGTATGGAAGGAAATGCAATACCAGTCAACCTGGATAGTGCATTCACATACGCTGAAAATTTAACTTGGAGCAATGATGACAGGGCTTTATTACCTTACGAAATCATGGAGCACTGTGACAATATCCTTCAATTGCAGAAGGATAAGCTGGACCGTCGAAATATTCTCAGGTGTAAAACCCTCAAGTACAATGATGGTAGTCCTTTGTATGATGTTGACGAAAATGAAAATTCGAAAATATTCATAGATACTGTTAGAAAATTTATCTATAATCTGGCTTCAAAACAGGCTAGTACTCGCAGAGCCGCTGAACTTCCTGAGTTGATGGTTCGCCCTAGACAAAATGACAATCCTAGCAACGAAGAACCAGCAAAACTCATACACATTGAGTGCGTTACCAAAGTATCGGAGGGTGCATTGCGAGAATTTATCAAGTCATGCATGACGAAGTATGAGAAAGCGCAAGTGGTTCCGGGATATGCAGTAGGAGCCATTGCAGCACAGTCTATTGGAGAGCCGGGAACTCAAATGACTTTGAGAACTTTTCACTTCGCTGGTGTTGCCGAGATGAGTATCACTGAAGGTGTGCCCCGTATCAAAGAAATCATTAATGCATCAAAGGTTATCAGTACACCCGTCATTACATGCCCGCTTGACAATGCGGATGATATTGTTGTTGCACGAGTCATCAGAGCACGTATTGAAAAGACCTATATCTCCCATGTTATCCACGGTATTGAGGACGTGTGGTCTCCAAAAGAAGGGGCTATTTATCTTAGAATCGATACGCAGTGTTTGAGCAAAATGCACCTTGATATAACGACAGCGACTATTGCTGACGCAATATGCGAGGACAGAAAGCTCAAAATAGGACAGGAAATTGTGCAAAATGGAGATGACTGGATTCGCGTGATAGTCCCCTGCGATACGGCTTCAATGGAACCCAGTGACACAGGTACCGCAAGAGCTAACCCTCCCATTAGTTGTCGCAGGTTTCTACGACTGAATTACCTTAAGCGACAAATTCCACGGATTGTTATCTCAGGATATGAGGGTGCAACCAGAGCCCTCATAGAAACTTCCGAAAAAGGCAATACAATTTTAGTCGAGGGTTATGGACTTCGCCATTGCATGAGCACAGAAGGCATAATTGGAACCAAAACTACTACTAATTCTATTATGGAGGTCTTGAGTGTGCTTGGTGTGGAAGCAGCCCGCGCAACTATTGCTTCAGAAATGACCAAAGTCATGCGTGACATGAGTATTGATCCTCGTCACATTGAACTTCTCGCTGACAATATGACATTCAAAGGCGAGGTCCTCGGTATTACGCGGTATGGCCTGTCGAAAATGAGAGATAGCGTGCTTCAATTGGCTAGTTTCGAAAAGACGCCCGATCATCTCTTTGAAGCAGCTGCAGGACAGAAACGTGACCCCATTGAGGGTGTTACTGAAAATATAATCATGGGACAGACAGTGAATGTAGGTACGGGGGTGGTTGGACTGGTCAAAGATCTGGGGTTGAAGCACGGAACGGATATTAAGCAGCTTCCAACGCTATTTGAGGATGCTTGGGCATGGGAGAGTAAGGAGCGGAAGAAAATCACGGAATTGAACAAGATGTAAGGTACAGAGAAAACGGTGAGTGACAACACATTGGGTGGATAGAGTCCGTAGGAGTCATGGTGTCTATTCATACTCTGTATGCTTCACAATAACCAGGTCAGAAAATGGAGCTTAGCTGATAAGGGGTACAAATTCTCACTAATATTGCCACAAATTCCATCTTGTCCTCTAATTGATGCTAATTAAGCACCGCTGGATGTAGGTATGATGGAAAATATATTCCAAGGTACACCGTTTAATTTGACCATCTGTTCATGTTTCGGGCAAATGTATACATAATTATAAGCTAAGGCACCTTGTTTTGCCTAACTTACATCTCTCTAGATGCTGAAAATAATGTAGCAATAGCTCAAACGACATTCATCTTGAGGAATTATGAAGCATTCAGTATTTTGCTACGATTGTACCCCGATGGTCTTGCGCTCTGAAAAGCCTCAATTCTCCACATGCGGAACAACACAATCGCGCTCACAAAGCACGTCATTCCCATGGAACCGTAACAATCAAGTCGGCACAGTTGGGTCCGACACGGTGGAGGGCATGCTAGAGACTAACTGTAGCTAGGCACAGCTAAAAGCTAAAGAAGCATCAGAGAGGGGCACAAATAGAGGACGACCGGTGATTGATGGAAAATCCGCAAGCCACAAGAGTTTGAAGTCTTGGCCCGTAGATCCACTACTGTGTACAAGCCCAACAACAGTTCAGCGTTACAACGCTAATCACGGCAACTCTCGTAGGAACTAGGGGCATAGCTACTGCCCAGATGCACTACTCAAGCTCCCCTGGAGGGGTAATCTTGGGCTCTAACGGCTAAAAGCTTACCTGCACTGCAACGCGGGACGTGCCTGCAGCTGAAATCGACACGCTCTAGCAGGCACAGCTTCACCCTGCCCCTGCGTTTGTACTTCATTTGCCATGATGATCAGGGCGGAAAAGGCAAGAATGGCCGCATATCGCGCTTTCCCCAACCGTCTGATGTCTGTGGCCGGCAGTGATGCTCCCACCGAATGCCGACCCGCTCGGTACCGTACATCTTTACTAACATGGCGGGCTCATAATCTTGCGATGAGATGATCTTCTGAAAGAATTCAATTCGAGATTCCCATTCTCTGAACACCTCAGTTGTAACCATGAGGGTTTCTTTGGTGGTGACGCCTCTACTTTGGGCTCTAAGTGAGGCCACTGCCACTTCACCCGTCAAAAGCCCGGGCTTCGGTCAACGCCCTGCACCATGGATCACGTACAATGTCCCAAATGAGTTCAATGATCCAGTTGGTTTGGCACGACCAACTTTTCGTTATTGGATTCCAGATGCAGATGTAGACGACAATGTGTTGATTGCTGACCTCCGACAGATGAAGCAACATGGTTGGGGAGGCGTTGAGGTAATTTGTCTGGAGAACTACGGGATCGAACTTGCTGTGGTCGACCCAGCCATCTATGGTTATGGAGGCAAGAATTGGTATGACAAATTTGCCCTCATTTTGCACACAGCTCAAGAATTGGGCCTGTCCGTCGATTTTGCGCTTGGTCCAACACAGGGAGCTTCAATTCCTATCCTCGATCCCGACACTGCTGGTATGAATACTGAGCTCGCATATGGAACGGTGACTTTGAAGGCTGGTCAGTCGTTCAGCGGCCCACTACCTCCGCCAGGAAAGGTGGATGCTGGCTACGCCAATAAACCAGATTTTGTTGCGCCTTTTACCAACTTCACCAATAAATTTGTCGCTGCTGTTGCTGCACGCAAGAGCAAAAGTAAGATACGCTATTCAATTTTCCATAAGCATTTTGACTAACATTCCGATTTTCAGCTCCATCTAGTGATCCACGAGTAACCCAGCTCGATTACAGTAGCGTAGTAGACGTAACGAAGTCAGTAAATAGTGGAAGCATCAATTATACAGCTCCTGATGATGGCGAGGACTATGTTTTATTCACATTCTGGCAACGCCGGACGGGTTATCTTGCTGCACAAGGTGCATTCAATAATGCCACAGACCCCAAGAATCCGGCTTCATGGTTCGCATACGTCGTTGACCACTTCAGCCAAGAGGGGTACGTCATTCAGTTATATTCGTGGATTGGGAGTTGTGGTAGAACTAGAAGGCTAATACACTTCAAAGAACTGACCTCTGGACCTCGTACACTGAGAAGTACGTGATGAATGGCGAGAATGGCGAGCTTCTTCGTCAGCTGGGACATTATGCCTGGGAAGACTCTGCCGAGTTCAGAGCGACTCTCTTCTGGACTGATAACTTCACCAACTACTTTGAAGATGCCAGGAAATATACTCCAATCAAGGCATTGCCAGCTTACTTCGGAACCACTGGTGTACCGCCAAGTACGCTTGCAAATGGCTACTACTATTTCTCATTCAATGATGACGAAGGGAACGATATAGGTCCAAAGCTAAGAAACGACTATCGACAAACTCTCCAAGAATTGTATGAAAAGTTTCATCTGGATGGGTTATCCGAATGGTCTGCATCTTGGGGCCTTCAAGGAAGCGTGCAACCATATGCAACTGCGCCGGTCCTTGCGCCTCCGTGGGATATGACTTCTGCAGCTGCCCATATTGACGCCCCAGAGACTGAATCTAACTATTTTGACGGAGTTATTGACGCGGTCAGAGCTATGGGTGGAGGTGCTATGATGGGTCAAAAGCAAATATATACTACTGAGCTTGGGGCTCATAGATATGAATCCTATGCAATTACTTGGCCTGTTGTCCTCAATGACTGCAAAGTCAGTTATGCTGGAGGAGTCAATAGAGTCGTTAACCATGGATATCCATACTCAGGATATCGACCTGATGCAGAATGGCCGGGATTCACAACCTTCGAGTGGCTCTATTCAGAGATGTGGGGACCCCGCCAACCCGCGTGGGCATATACCAAAGAATTTGGAGATTGGATTGCTCGCACTCAGCTCATTCTCCAGACAGGTGTTCCGCGAGTAGATATTGGCATCTACCGACACAAGTACATAAGCGTTGACATTAAGCACTATGGAATGCCCGAAAATATCTTTGGAGATCACTCGCTTGCTAATAATGGCTATTCCTATGTCTCCGTCAGCCCCTCCAATCTGGAGTTGGACAACGCCGTTATCACTGATGGTTTACTTGCGGAGAATGGTCCTGGATTCTCAGCTTTCCTTGTTGTTAATTCAACCAATATTACGACGCAGGCCCTGGATCGCTTCTTTGAGTATGCTAAAAAGGACTTCCCAATCGTTTTCGTTGGTAAAGTCCCAGAGCAAACCCCTTACTACTGCCCATCTTGCGATGAGCACGTAAAGACAGAAATCCAAAGCTTACTGAAATACCCATCGGTCAAATTTGTGGAAGCAGAATCACAGGCTGTCTCGGCCTTGAAAGCGCTGAAAGTAGCCCCTGCAGTTCAAAATCTTCAGCCATGTCCGATAATTACTGTCCATCGCGTGGATAAACCCAACAATGTGGACTACTTCTGGGTATATAACTCGGATATCTATGCAGATCATCAGACAGAGATTTCTGTCAAAGCCCATGGAATACCCTATAATCTAAATTCATGGACCGGGTCGATTACCCCAGTTCTCAACTACACAACCGATGGGGATCGCTACAAACTCTGGGTCCAGCTGAGATCTAACCAAACTACTATTCTTGCATTTGCGCCTCAGGGGTTCTTTCACAAAGTTGAAGTTCCGAAGGCCCATGTTGTTTCAACCGATGTTCAGTATCTCAACTACTCTGTCTCAAATAACCGCATAATTGCACGAGATACCGTAGATGTAGATCACAACATTCATCTTAGCAACGGCAAATCATACAAACTCAAGGCTACAGGGAAACTAGAGCCGCCTCGCGAACTCCAGCAGTGGAAGCTCGAAGTCCAAGACTGGCAACCAGGTCCAGATCCAAAGCACAATTACACATCGGTTATCACTTACCATCACTACACACTTGATCAGTTGATTCCATGGCCGAACATCACTGGACTAGAATATATATCCGGAATAGGAACTTACACCACGCAGTTTTCGTGGACGCCAAATAAAGGTACTGCAGGTGCTTATCTTGATCTCGGTCCAGTATTTCACACAATTAGGCTCTGGGTCAATAATAAGTGGACTGGTGTTATTGATGTGCAAGATGCGGTGGTGGACATATCTCCATATCTCGTCCACGGTATTAATGAGGTCAAAGTCGAAGTTTCCACGACTCTCCGAAACAGATTGCTTCAAGTCAATGTCACGCAATCCTGGGAGCAGTCACAATATGCTAGTTCTTATGGAACGCAGCCGTATGGGTTGATAGGTCCTGTGAACCTCATACCGTTTATTCAAACAGAAATAGAGTTGTAGATAGAAGTACATTAGTACAAAACAATTAATTTCTTCTCCTCGAGAAAAACATAAGAAAAATTCCGAGACTGATGATATCATCATCCCGTCTCAAAACAGAAGAGCGAATATGCAGGGTCTCACCACGTGTATGAGTCTATTGTTGGGAGACCTTTTCCTCTTCTTACTTCGGGATCACATTGTGCATGAGCCACTTCTGTAGGCTTGCCATATCGTAAATTTATCCTAGCAAGAGTCACAGCTGTTGAGGCGTGCGCAGGATTTCGACCAAGAGGAATGCATCTTAAAGGCTCAACGGCACCAATACAGCACGCATTTCTCAGCGGCTTGTCCGGCACATACGCCGGTATATCTCATTCTCATCCCTGAAGCAGCTGCACCGACAGCACGGAAGGACAAGGATCATATCTCAAAGTGGGTTCAGCCAGGTACCGATGGTCCACATCGTGTATATCACGTCAACATCACAGAAATAACACAATACTCTATCTCAACGCGCTCAAGTCCCGAAATCAGCGATGAAAACAGGAACCGCAGCGATTGGAGGCAAAATTAACCCTGCAACGTTAAAGCATCTTCAAGCCGTGCTCGGCTAGGCTTTCGACCGAAAAATACGATGCCGCCATAGCTGTTTAGGGTGCTTGCAGATCTCATGAAGAGAACGCTGAGGAGAAGAGAAGGGTGGGGTTGTGATGGCAATCCGACTTGCCGAACTGCCCTGCAGGTCTGGATATTCACTCAAGGCAATACTGGTACGGCAGGTAGCAATCTCACTTTCAGGGACGAACGGTTAGGCCCGAATCTGACCAGCCATTGATGATCGTTGTACTTCCCAGATCACAAATATATCAAGCAAATAGAGCTAGGTATCTACGAGCTTCCCGGCAGTGGAGACTGCCGCAAAGATACCTTGATCAACCAATTTCTCGGACCATGTGCTTATTCCTCATCCCAGTATGGCTAGCTATTCGTTGGGTTACTTCAATTGTCGCTGCAAGGTTTTCAAATTTGGTGTTGTACGGTAGAATTGCTATATAAGCAAGGGTATAGCTCCCTTGGTACTCGTAGATCCTAGCAGCTTGTACTTCATTTTAAAAGCTCTGTTTGAGCAAATAACTATTCTGGGGATCGAGAATACAACAGACTTCAATCTTGAATTACCTGTCGTTCAATTGAGTCTCGGTCCCAACGATCCTTCGAGATGTACCTCTTACCATTAACCGCTATTATCGCGGCTGTATCCGTGGTAGCGGATAGCAACCAGTTTGGCCCAAACCCTCTTCCTCCTTTCAAAAATGGCAAAGTATGCCAAGTCAAGGCCAGAGGCCACCGACGAGATGATGTACCCACCATCAAACAAGCCTTTGAAGAATGCAATAACGGAGGAACGGTTGTTTTCCCCGAAGGCGAGAATTACTGGATTGCACAGAGACTAAACCCCATCCTCAACCACGTAACCATAGAATGGAGAGGAGTATGGACGCTGTCTGACAACCTCACCTACTGGCGAGACGCAAACAACACATACCCGATCCACTTCCAGAACCACCACGCCGCCTTGGCAATCTCGGGAGACTATATCCACATCAACGGCTACAACACAGGTGGCGTCTTCGGTAACGGTAATGTTTGGTATGATGACGAGCAGGCAGTTACGCAGCCTGTTCGCCCTATGAACTTTGTGTGGTGGAATGCAAGCCAAGTCTTTGTCGAGAACTGTAAGCTGACCTCCCTCCTCCCATAACCCGAAGAAACCCCTCAATGAGCTAACGATCTCGAATAGTCTCTGTAATTGATCCACCGCTATGGTCCATCAATCTCATGAACGTCACCAATGGCTGGTTTAACAACATTTACGTCAATGCGACTGCCGTAAATGCTCCCTACGATGCTCTATGGGTCCAGAATACGGATGGATTTGATACTTTGGACTGCAACAACATCAAATTGACCAACTTCGTTTACCAAGGTGGAGATGACTGCGTAGCCATCAAGCCAAGATCGTATAACACGTATATTCAAAACGTATGCTTAAAGCTCCATCCCTTCTGCATCACAACAGACATCGCTAACCAAGCCACTACAGGTTACCTGCCATGGTGGAAACGGTATCGCGGTAGGAAGTTTAGGGCAGTACGAGGAAGACTCGTCTGTTATCAACGCTGTTGTCAAAGATGTGAATATTCTGATTCACAATACGGACATGCACAACTCAGCATACATCAAAACCTGGATGGGCGCATCGCTCCCTCAATCAAGCTACAACAGCGCTGGGCTACCTAATGGTGGCGGATGGTAAGAGAACCACATATCCTCCAATCAGAAGGGTAATAAATCTCTAACAATTAAACCAGGGGCGTCGTACAAAACCTTCGCTTCGAGAATTTCTGGATCCAGGGCGCAGCCTCCGGTCCATACATTACTCAAGACAACGGCGACAACGGTAGCTACCACGGAACATCCAAGATGGAGATCTCCAACATTGCATTCGTAAACTTCACGGGATACGTCCTGCCTAAGAAGAACCAGACTGCATCGATTAGCTGCTCGAACGTCCACCCGTGCTTCAACATCGCATTCCAGAATGTCACTCTAGCGGATGGCGCGAATGGAACGGAGGTGAAGCCTTATGGACCTTGCGAGTATAATGCTCCTAATGGTATCAGTGGGTTTGATGGATGTTAGAAGGCTGGTGGCCTATTGTTTTGATCGCGAAATTGGGTAGTAAAAGTTATTTCAATGAATTTCAGAGTATTATCTGGCAATCCCTCTTTTCCTGTGACTCGCATTTGACTATTAAACATGCTTCTCTTGCTCGAGCCTGATTTCCGTGGGGTAATAGAGCCTGGAGATCTGTAGAGTCTGAAGAAGGTGGTAAACTAAGCCTGCAGAGCCTAAGAAGCTTGTAGGAGTTTGTTGCTACTACCAGTATGTAACCAGCTGTTAACTAGTCATGTATAAAGTTTACAGGCTCTACAGTCTTTATTACTGCTATCGGATGACTGGCGCCAACTGGCAGAGCCCACCTGGTCCTTTTCTGCCTGAGAAAAGTCGGGCAACATTTTTGTGACGCAACAACGGCCAGGCCAACTGTGGACCGGCTTACCTAGATAGGCACCTACAACAACAAACAAATCCTCGCGCTTTTAAAATCCTGTGAACTTAGTATGAAGCTAACTACAGCTTCAACTTCCCCTTGTTGCACCCTTAAGTGCAAGAGTCACAGAGCTAACGCTCAAGTGTCTTCAATTAACCCACCCGCAGTATTGCAATATGCCGCGTCCTGTTCGTGAGGTAAAGGCTACCATTAAATCCACGCCGCCGCCAAAACTACTAGGAAGCCAGTACCGAAGGCACCAGTCAAGAAGGAATCTGCTCCAGTTACTTGTCAGTACCCACGCACTTACAACATATTATTCACCAGCATAATGCTAACTCTTCTCAAGCTTCAAAACCTGCCACCTCAACACAATCGACTTCGAAATCCGTAATCGCGAAACCTGCACCAAACAAGAAACGCCAAGGACCCAATGAAGTTGCCTCGAAGCCTGCGAAACGACCAAAAGCAGCCGCTCTCAATACTCCTCCGACAGAGAAGCTAGACATCTACGTTTGCGGTGAAGGCGACGCTGGTGAACTCGGTTTAGGCCCGAAGCCAATTGAGGGAAAGAAGCCTACGCACGCCACACGACCTCGTCGCAATAGGCTTCTCGATGCCACCGCCGTCGGAGTAGTTCAGATAGCTGCTGGGGGTATGCATTGTGTCTCTCTCACTCATGATCAGAAAATTGTGACATGGGGTGTTAATGACAACGGCACACTTGGTCGAGATACAACCTGGGAGGCGCCAACCAGAGATATTGACCAGGGCCCATCCTCAGAAGATTCTAGTGATGAGGGTGACTTAAACCCGAAGGAAAGCACACCTATCGCTATACCCACGGAGGATTTCGGCAGAGATACCCCAACTTTCGTCCAAGTTGTTGCTTCAGATAGTGCCAGTTTTGCACTTACCAGTGAAGGTTTAGTCTACGGTTGGGGAACGTTTCGTGTAAGTTGAAAATTTGAGGCCGGCATTAAACTCTGCTAAGAAAGGTTACAGGGAAATGATGGAATTTGGGGCTTCTCTACCGTGGATGCTATCGAAAGCGAAAGGACGAAAAATGAGAATAAGAAATCGCAGCGAAAGCCAGTACCTATACCTCCATTGAAGAAGATCGTATCCCTTGCAGCGGGAAACAATCATGTACTAGCTCTCGATAATAAAGGAAAGGTCTTCGCGTGGGGAGCGGGAGAACAAAACCAGCTTGGTCGTCGCATCTTGCCGCGAACTCGGTTCGACGCTCTTACACCTTGTCGGCTCGCACTGTCAAACATAAAACAAGTTGCCTGTGGCGCATACCACTGCTTCGCCATCGATCAAGATGGCCGGGTATACGCTTGGGGGTTGAATAATTTTGGCCAGACAGGAATTCAGGATGATATTGGAAAAGATGATGCAACTATCCCACAGCCATGTGTGGTAGAAGCTCTTCGACCTTATAAGATCCGAGAAATTCAGGGCTGCGAACACCATTCGATTGCTTGTACCGAAGATGGTAAGCTGTTGATATGGGGCCGTTGCGATGATGGACAAGCAGGTATCAAGCTGGATGATCAACCAAAAGATAAACTTATCTTCGATGAACGCGGCAACCCACGGATTCTCAAACCTACTATAATCCCAGGCATTCATGCAGTTTCTGTTGCTGCTGCGGTTGATGATTCGTTTGCAATTACTTTGGACGGAAAGGCGTATTCTTGGGGCTTTTCTGCCGGTTATCGAACTGGTCAGGGGACAGATGACACTGTGATGGAAGCTACCTTGCTAAGTCAGGGCGAAATTAGGGACAAGAACCTTACTCTCGTAAGTTGTGGAGGACAATTCTCTGTGCTTGCAGGTCTCGCCGGGACTTGACAGGCTTACGTAGTCTTCAAATGCACGCGTTGCGCCGTTCTCCCCCCGACCCAAGTTTGTCCCTTGCATAATTAGAGTCATGCGACTGAGACGCGAGTTTCGGGGGGCAGATTGCCTGACCATTTTTACTCTTGCTCTATCCTCCCATGATATTTGGTGGTTTCATATATGGAAGTTGTTTTGCCTGATTGGTTGGTCTCAGCGTTGTGGCAGTACCAATGTTTTCAACACCACCCCTATAACCAACTCCGCCTCAAGTCGGGCTGACTAACTTTCCATTGCTCTTTGCTGATCTGATGGAGCCCAATCTCTGGCTGAATGGTCGATAAGATTTGTTCTATGGCAAAAAGAAACGATGGCATATACGAACCGGAACGCCGTCTCACCTTAATGGCCATAGCCACCGTTTTATCAACCACCGCCTTTGTAGGATTAGGCATTTCCGCTGCTGTCGACACTCCAGCATTCCCATTAGCATTGGAGCTTGTACTACCATTTAGAGCTCCATTCGCAAGCCAGGCTATATATACCTACGTAACTGCTTGCCATCTCGATGATGCAAATCAAACATTCGCTACGATTGGCCTTGTGAAAACTAGTTTGACCTTCGCTTCCTCAACTCTTATTAACGGCTGGTTCAATGCCCGGGGTCCAAGAAACGACTTTTGGATAATTGCTGCTAGTAAGTTCTGATTCACTCTATTCACAATCCCGATGTATGTCTTTGGAATGAGGTTTCGATCCTTGGTAAGTGCTGCTTATTAATATAACAGACTAGGACTCTCCGATATCAGGTATGTTGCTCATAAAATTTAGAACAAAGTTTCGGACTGAACATATAAAGTAAAATGTGGTAGATGAGAGGCGGTAGGTTTTTAGCATCTATAGTGCTAAGTCTTGTCATTATTCCTTTCAAATATATGTCAACCCGGTTGCGTCGTACCAATTTAGAGCAAAAGTATTCTATTACTGGGATGCCTGAATACCTTCCTACGAGGTACTTAGTATACATCTATAGCACATCAAATGCCCTTGATACAGGCGCCTCCAAACATGGAAACGCCAGCAGAGTTGTGCCCAGGTGCGCGACGGGATACGCTATCTCTAGGTACTAAAGATAGCGTCTTGTGTTCTTATCTCAAAAGTATTATAAAAAATCGATCTTTGCGAGTAAGAGGCGAAGTTATGCTCTCTTTATCTTACTAGTATTGATGGCATCGCAATGCAAATAAATTGTTCCTTATTTTCGCCACGGCCCAGAGGTATAGCCACTAAACCAAGAGGCTTTCATAGTAACTACGATTAGCACTCATTCTATAATCTACTTTGCAAGGCTAATATACTCTAAAGCTGTGGATATAATGAACGGGTAGGTTATCGGTTTGAACTCTGTTTCGATCCATGCTAGCCGCATACTATGCTCCTCCCGAGAAGAGGTATAGCAGTATTCAATTCTCCACTCTTCTAATTAGAAACTGTATTCAAAATTTATTACAATTTATTTGCGTTTGAAAAAGGCAAGTCGTTGAAGCCCACCATCCACCATCAATAAACACATAATACTTTTATCCCGTTCCATCAAGCTTTCAATAACGCAAATATTGGGCTTTGGAGGCCTGAAATCAGACAGATATAATCTCGCACTATTGAAGACATTTCACTGTCTCCCTACACGCCTACTGTCTTTTTCTCTATGTATTGGTTCCTCCGAGTAGTAATAATATGTGGAGGGTTCGGCTCCATTGAACGGGGCAGTCCTAGGACATTTTGGACTATGCGGTCAACTTCTTCTGAATCTAGAACTGATTCATAGTCAAACTCAGATCCCCCTTCAAATTCTCGAGGAATATCCCCGCACTGAAATTTACCCCGTTCGCGATCCCGATAGCAGACCGAAGCCTTTCTTTTTGATGTTGTCCAATCTAGACATTCCTCCAAACTTCCTATATTTTGCCACTGAGTCAGGAGCATCACATCTACACGGGGATGAACTGTCATAAAGTCAAACTGAAATTCCATGAAGCATATGTCACACCTATGTACAGTTTCACAAACTCCGTCCTCGCATGTACAGGTGGATCCTCCATCCACATATGGAAGTTCACCCAGGTGTTTGGAATCAGATTCTAGCCTTGTATGGGGACAGATAGCTCTCTTCCACTTTCCAAAATGTCGGCGAATACGTCTTGGAACGATAATTATATGCGTTCTAGCTTATAAACTATTGTTTATTATCTTGTATAGAACTTTCTTGTAGGAAAGGTTGTTGTTGCTAGGATATGGATATTCCTGATCCAGGCGCATTTTCCCGTAAGATTACATCCGCCGTAGGAGTTTGTGCAATCTTGGCCATGCATGCCACGCTTTATCGCAATTAATAGAAGAGTGCTGTTGCACTTCTTGTAAAAATCCAGAGGGGTTGCTACCATCACGCCTTCTGCAAGACATGGTGGGTATCTGAAATTAGGTGAATCACCGGAATAGTAAAGTTTCTTGCAGTGCAGACAGAATATATGGTTCTGCAAATCTCTTTCCAAGGTTTCCTGGAAGCTTTGCATTTCTTGACTGTTTTCCCGGTGTTGTAGCCCTTTTAGGCAGTCTGGTCCAAGTTTTGCGGCAATTTCTCGACAACTCAAATAAAGTAGCGCCTTGGAGCTTATTGACAGATTGTCACTTATCAATAGAATAACTTCTGCAGGAAGCCTTTCCATATTAATTTGGCTTTGGAGCTTCTGTTTAGCGAACCCCCTTTGACTGATGTGATGGCAAAGTGTTAGCTAATGTAGTTGAATCATTGCTATCTCAATATATAGTAGACCAACGAAGGAGAGGAGGCCTCGTGTATATCGGGAAGTACCCGCGAAATCTATCAAGGTAAGCAATTACCCCTCCTTATAAGAGTGTAATCTCATAATGATAAATAGTCTGCATCATCACTACTAGCATACTTACCAATACTGAGGGGCTGGAGCTTGAGAACTAAGGTAGGTTTAAGCCTGAAGAAAGGTTTACAGCAAAAGATGCTCTAGAATCGCAATAGATGAGGGGTCTCCCTGAAATCGAAAGAATGGAAAATTGCAGGAGTGAGGGCTCTACCTAGATATCATCCTTCGTGATAAATAGTATAATCAAATGGAAAACATTTAGATTTTTATGAATCCTTTGCGCACGCATTTGAATAGGTATGTTGATGATCTTGCAGACACGGAACTATCATGAACGTGTTCTAATAACCCAATCAACAC
The DNA here is from genome assembly GCA_021399445.1 of Xylogone sp. PMI_703. NCBI lineage: Eukaryota > Fungi > Ascomycota > Leotiomycetes > Xylogone > Xylogone sp. PMI_703. The sequence continues at coordinate 644,219 of JAJTUQ010000003.1, forward strand.
AGTATTGTATCTAATAGGGAGCCCTTCTTTCTCTTATTATCGTCATAAACGCATCTTCCAATGAAATCCAGTGTTCCATAAATATATGGTTTTCAGCATATTCCAGTCCCAGCGCCCATATGAAGTAATCCAGCCGTGCGGTGTTTTATTTCTCCCAGGTGGGCATATGTAACATCAGTGAAGCTCTACTAGCGCACAATTATGCACTAAAATAAGGTCCAGCCTGAGAAAGCAAAACTAGGCAGCACAAATGTCTGTAGTTAGGCTTTGAATACAAGCGCGCTCTAGGCTGCCGGACGACGAGCTCATATCATCTAGAACTAGTTCATCGCCCGAGTCTTCAAGTGACGCTCCTTGTGGCTAGATAATCACATCAGCAACTGTTTGAATGTGTATACAGAATTTCAGGGTCCCAAACTTACAGAACGCAGAAACGAGTCCTGATATAGTTGCTCATTGTTGCCGTAGTCATCATTTATGATATCTGCCGCACCGCTGATCGCAGCAAGACGATGCAGAATCCACTGCATCTCCAGGAGGTCCCTGCTAGGGAGGGGGTATTTAAGAGGGTCCTCAGTTTTAAGATGGAATATCCTACCAGAGCGTAAGGCTGTGCCCGTCTTTCCGTGTAGCGCAATATTCCTAGTGCTCTTGAGATTATCCGGTAATCGAGGCACAGCGTCAACGGAGGCGGTATTTGCAATATCGTTATGATGCAGCCAGAAAAACTTGACCGTCAAGGAAGCTCCATCATTTGACACATTGAGTGGCTGCAGAGCAAACATCGCCCGATCCCAATACGCATGAGCATTTGGGCAAAGCGTCAGGAGGTTTTGTGGGGTCTCAGTATGCCTTTCTGCATTTATAGCCGCTTTCCACCGAGCGATTCGATCCTGGCTCCAGAAAAGTGACAAATTATTCCAAAAGGTACCGGTTGCTATTTTATTTCGCAACGCGTAAGGGTAAATGTGGCATACCTGGACTGGCTGACCCAGCGAAGTCAAGACGCAGGCTAGCCGGTCCCTTCGAAGTGCCTAAATTAACAAGGTAATTAACATCTAGATTGATGAGAAGTACATCAGGGGTTTTCGTGGTACCTTCTTTGCAGCTTCACCAGCTTCACCAGCTTCCCCTGCACTAGCTTCACCCCCACCAGGATCATCGCCTGTACCAATCCCCCCGTGCAGGACAGCTCTGGCCAGAACAGCAGTATTTGTTCTTTGGCGCTTGTGTGATGGAGAGCCGGGCACGTCGTCGACAGCCCGATGTTTCCCTTTACTGGTACGCGGTGGTGACGCCGAGGCAAGCCTACTCGCAAGTGTTGCACTTTCTGGACTGGTGCGCACAGGTCTGTGGAGCCCTAGAAATGATATTGGATCAGTATAGAACTCAATACTTTGGTAAGAAATGTCGCACATGGACTCAAAATAAGGTTGAAAGTGGCTGTGGGAGACAGCAGTAGAAGGCTAGCAAGAGGGAGATTCTGCTCCACCATCTTCACCATCTCCTGCAGCTGCTCGAGGTCGCTCAACCAGAGTGCGCCCCATACGGCCCCTGAAGGCGGGGGCAGCTCGCGCTCTTCTAGCAGGCCCTGCAGCGTAGTAAGCAGCTCGATGCGCGCAGGATCCCGGAACTCTGCGTCGATGGCCGACGCCATGGCTAGAAATTACGGGGAGCTGCTATTAGATGCGATATTATGTGAAAAACGAAGTCAAAAAGAATATAAGAGAGAGGGAAAGAGAGATGCTGCTGCTGGTGTGATGGTCACAAGCACTGCGAAGAGTGAATATTCCACCTTGTAGGCTCTTTAAGGAAAAGCTACAGCACCGCTCTGGTGAATTTGTTCGCTACCAATTTTATTGAGCTCATTCACTACTAGACCGGAAGGTCCTTCAAGCAAAGGGCGTCAAGCTACTCACCGAATAGAAAAGAAGGCCCTTATCATGTGCACAAGAATAGACTTAACTTAGAGGTATTTGTAGCCTCAATGATTGCATAATAGAGCATTAATTACCAAGTTTACATAGAGCAATGATAAGTTGATCGGAGCCCACTTCTGGGTTCACATCTCCACTGTAAACAAGATAACCCTTTCCGATGCGAGCCCCCAGAACTCCAGCCTCAGTACTATCAGCATATAAGGCACTGTTGGCTCTCGGTTCATCATGGTCACCAGGAATAGGAATAAAAAGCTTCTCTTCCGGCATGGCACCCTCGATGCGGAGTGCTTTCATGCTATAGTAATCTGGTAGAGATGCAACTGCTACCCCGTCAGGGAGTGTGCTCACTGGATTAAGCTGGAATGTCCTTCTTTCCTGGGAACCTCGCCTCCAAGGAAGCGCGAAGTGCTGAGTGAAGAAGTAATTCATTTTGCCCACATCAATGAAAGTTAGGAACAAGAGTCCAATGAATACCAGACCGCCTTGCTCATCCAAGTATGTCTTAAGCTTTCCACCACTGGCCGCGCTGCAGGCTCAGCGATACCCTCATCTGTGACCATGACAGCCTTTGGCGTGTTCGATTCTAGGTATCTGAGAGTCCCATCGACGGATTTTGCGCGTTTGAGCTTCGCCTTTTCTGCTAGTTTATCAATGAGCGATTTGTAGGCCTCGTCCAGAAAGGTGTGATTCGAAAGACTGATGAAAAATATCTCGGGGCGTGACATTTCGAATCTTTATTCTTGCAGAAAGACGTGAAGTGATCAGGAGTAGGAGCCTCCGCGAAAATATGTATATGCGACTGGGAGAACAAGAGATAACCTTCTGGCAAGAAAACGGCAGAAGGCCAGATGGCTATGCTTTAATAAATAGAAAGACTTTCACTATTTGCTCAGTATCCAATCAAGTGCGACTACCGCTTGTCGGTAGTTTGCTCAACTACGGGTGCACGTCGCATAAAGAGTAAGCTGGTCACCCGTAGAACCTAACAACTCAAAGACTATTTGTCTATATGATTTCTTAGAGACGGAAAACATTGCAACTGATTCATTCCTAGAGGAATTCATCTTAAAAGGGAATACAAGACTGTAGTACTCAACGTCTAATTAGCTTTTATCTGTTACAGCTGTATAACCTAAATCTGGCGGACTTGAATTTTTTGGGAGAAGTTAATATGTATAAATTATATGAAGCATGAACTAGTAAATATAATCATAACTTAAGCCAAATATTAAAACAGATGAATGAAATACCATGTGAACCCTTATGAATACCACAGTATCAGCCAACCTATTAACAATCCGATTTATAATAGAAACGTACCATCCTCCAGACATTTCCAATTTATATGCCTCAGGCAGTAGAGCCTTATAAGCTGTTTCGAGGTGTAAAGACGCAAGAGAAGGATGCCGGATGACTATAAGAAGGTAAGTAATTATTTTAGCTTTACTAATACACTGGTCACAGTTTGTGTTGAGATTATACAGATATAACGGTAAACAGGCTTCAGAACGTACCTGGTAACTCCGGTCGTGAATTCAAGTTTAGGCAAAATGTCTTGCTCATGCTCATCTTTTGCCGGTGAGATATTGAATTTTGCAAGTATTGTTGCAGCAACTATCCAGACACTAGCAAATCCGAGATATTGGCCTGGGCAAATTCTTTCCGATTGTTAGTAATCTCCTATTAGATATACTGGAAGCCCTCACCTTCTGCCAAATCCAAAAGGGCCTACAGGGATTGGCTCACCAGTACCACCATCTGAAGCTGGTAGGAAACGGTCGGGGTTGAACTCGAAGGGATCCTTGTAGACGTTTGGATCATGGGTCATAGCCCATGAATTGGCTATGACCATGGCCCTACACATGGTAAGCAAGAAACATTGATTAATTTGTACACTTTATATATATACCCTAGAGGGGAATTAGTTTATTAGTTCACTTTAGTATAGGAGTCTCAAGTATAATTTACTCTTCGGTATGTACATGTCACGATAGACATCTTCTTTCGTAGTTTTGTGTGGGATACCTACACCATCAAGTGAGCCAATAAGTTTAAGATAGCTATGGGACACCACACAAACCATTTGGAACAGGAGGATGGAATCTACGAGGTAAGCTTGTGTCTACAAATCTATCAGTAGTTTCACTGACCTCAGAGTCTCATGGACTATCCTCTCTATAATTGGCAATGCTTTCCAGTCATCAAAAGTAGGTAGTCGCGCCCCTCCAGTCAGTGCATCAATCTCTTTTTGAGCCCTTGTCTGCACCTTTGGGCTTAGAATCATGCCCATTACGAATACCATCGTAGCTGAGTGTGTTGTGTCCTGTCCAGCCGCGTACAACACTCCACCTATCCCCTTGAGTTCGGCATCTGTGAATCTTTTGGTGGCTTTCTCTTTGTCTAACTCTTGTGTTTCTCTTTCCTTAATCAAGCGTCCTAAGAATGATGGTTCCACCGTTCCGGATTTCTGTCAAGTATGAGATGTAATTCAACTAGTGAATTCTTGACATAGCTCACGAATTTTGTCATCATAGCATCAAATGGACGCTGATGAAATTCCTCAACCGTAGGAGAATGATCATGGACATATTTCACCGAAGGAATATACCTCCCAATCCAACGTGGGATATACTGTACTACAGCAAGTTTTATTAACTAGAAATGCCACAGTGAGGCTGTACTCACCCCAGGGGAGGGCGTCTAAGATAGTAATAGTGTTATTGCCCATGTTGCTAATAATCCATCCCACCTCATCAGCGAGATTGAAATAAGCATCGCGTTCATCTATGATATCAATGGCAAAAGCCATATTGAAGATCACCCTAGTCGAAAACCTAGAAGAGCTATTAGTCATTTTCCTCCGAAACCTTATTCTATGGAGTGGCACCGTAAAAGACAGTCATCCCATTTCTCCGGGTGGCTCTCAATTTCATGTGCCATATCACGAGCGAACTTCAGCTGGGCAGTTCGGTATGTTAAACTCCCACTCGTGGAGAGAATGGTACCGAACGGTCTCCGGACCTTGCGAAATTGAGCGTTATCGGGAATGAGGGCTAGATTGTTTAGAAAGCCAAGACTACATACCAATGAGTAAGCGTCTCGTAAAAAAGATCAGGTAATATATTACGCTTCTAGCATCGCAAAAGGGGGCCTGTCACTGTAAATTGACCCCCTTTTATCAAGGAGATCAACTGCCGATTTCGCGCTGTTCAGAACAATGACGTCTTGCCCGAGGAGATTGAGGTAAATAACATCAGAGTCTATATTTGCATTAGAAATAATATACTTCATTTCCGAGAATCAAATTTAAGACAAACTTACTGTATTCTGTTGCCCATTTTGCGAACTGCACATCCGATCTCTGCGCTGGTACCTGCTGAATATTGCCAATGATTGGTAACCCTTTGGGGCCTGGTGGAAGCGGGTACTTTGACTTCAGGCCCCGCAAGAACAGCCTCGTGGTGAGCAGCAGTATCACTGCACCTCCTCCCAAGACGACAAAGCCCCAGCTGCTGTTTCGGCTGAAAATAGTCTCAGAAAGTTGATTCATAATTCCTATTGTAAATATTCTCTTTTCTGGATTAAACCTAATCTCAAAACCGAGAGGAGACTTGCTACTTACATATTGGCTTATATACACAGTACCAAGAAAGCCTCGTTACATTAAATTAAATTGCAGCCTATGGCTGACGAGTACGGGACGCATCGATGGTTTCACAGCAGCATTATCTGGCGGGGTCTTTGATTAACCACCCAATAGTTAAGCGGTTCTCATCAATTTGAGATAGTAGAAGACGATCTTATGGAAGTAATTTGTCATAAACAATAATTGTATCATCTGTAGAATACTACCGGCAGGAAGTGGGGAGTGAAAGCAGATAGGGAAAGCGCACTAGCTGAGAATGTTATGTGATAGGTGATTGCCGAAACCCTACATAAAATGAATTGCGGGGATACTTCAAAGTAATGGTTGATATTAATGAGATTGAATGTTTTATGAGCATTGGAGACCTCATATGGAGAACCTGTGTGTTCTAAATTGAGGAGCAAAGTGTAGGTCTGTAACTAATTCTCGGCAAGGCTGAGCTATTAGGCTGGAAAAGCATCATTTTAATATTCCGAGTTCTTCTGCTTTCGATGCTTGAGCATGAGCCAGAGGTATACTCTTGATATCCTACTATATTGATGTAAGATCATATCAACTTAGAACGAAAGGGCTTTAGCAATATGAGTTGCAGTCGGAGTTATGACTGCTCTCAGGCTATGAGACTTGTAGTTAGGCAGAATTCCCCACTTTCGTTACAGAATATCCTTTCCAGCATAATCGATCTATCTTACAGCTTTCACAACAACGTCTATAAGACCAGTTATTTCTGATGGAGTCCTTTGAAGAGCAAATCCAAAGAGCAATTGACCAGAAAACTGTCGTGAATGCTGTGCTTGAGGCGCGTACGAAGGGTATTTTTTCCGACCTACAATCCACCCGCAACCACTGACCTTTCGCTGCAGACCCATCATATAAATATGAGAAAGCATTTGGAAAGCTATCTCCAAAGGAAGGCGCCCGAGATATTGCCCATGATGCAGTATTCTGGATAGCATCTTGCACCAAGCTCCTCACCTCGATTTGCGTGTTACAGTGCGTCCAGCGTGGTCTCATTACGCTCGATGAACCAGTCTCTGAAATTCTCCCTGAGTTTGCACACCCAGAGATCCTCACAAACTTTGACCCTGTGACTAATGAACCTACCCTGACCAAAGCGAATAATCCAATTACGTTAAGACATCTGTTGACACATACCTCGGGACTTGCTTATCCTTTTTCATCCAAACTTCTCACACAGTGGCGAAATCTGCACCCCATCGATGGACCTCCAAAAAGGGACATTGCAAATGAGTATCTTGTACCGCTAACATTTGAACCTGGCGAGCCTGGTCAATGGCGATACAGTGTTGGTTTGGACTGGGCTGGCAAGCTTGTGGAGCGGCTAAATAGTGGAGTCCGACTAGGTGAGTACATGGAGGAGAATATGTTCAAGCCTTTGGGCATTAAGGATGCGACATTCCGACTTTTACAGAGAAAGGATATGTTAGATAGACTATGCCCGACTCTTGAAAGACAAGATGACGGAGTAGTGAAGGTGGAGAAAGCGGAATCACGCCCCATTATCGAGCCAATCGACGACGCTGGTGGTGGAGGGTTGTATACTACTGCTGTTGACTACATCAAGGTTCTTGAGAGTCTATTGAGAGATGATGGAATTCTTCTTGACTCAGCGATGCTTGAGGAACTTTTCAAACCTCAACTTCCTGACAACGAAGAGCTGCAGGTGAAACTAAATCGAACCGGGCCCGGAAATGTGCTGAACAATTTTGGGGAGAAGAAGGTCAGATTGAATCATGGTCTGGGTGGACTTGTGCTGGTAGAAGAAGTTCTAGGCCATGCAGAGAAAGGGATGTTGTGCTGGGATGGATTACCGGCTTGTTTTTGGTGGATTGATAGAGAAGCAGGGACCTGTGGGTTCTACGGAAGCCAGCTCATTCCGCCTCCTGATCGGAATACCGCAGAGTTATTTGGACAATTCCGCAGTGCCATTTATAACTCCTCTAGTTAAGTATATTCATACAGAGCCTGATATATATCTAATGGTGCCATCGCTCTTTAAGTCAAATAACCGTTCAAGCCTAACCGCCGTGAAACATTGGTTAAAACAAAATCAAACCTTGAGCAAAACAATCCTTTTTTAAATTACTCTTTCCCCACAGTTTCATCTTCGCCTCGAAATTACATAGCCATCATCGGAATTGTTTCTTGTTTGTCTACTCTTTTATACGCCTGCGTGTTTCTAAGTTGGATTCCAACCATCACCGCAATGTATAGCAGACCGATGGCTCCAGCAACAATGGAGTAGGCTATTATGCCATGGGGAGAATTGGCCGCCAGCTTGAGGCCTAGCCCACCGTTGATGATGCCACAGATAATTAGAATACGGCCGTACCAGATATGTAGGTGCCCAAAGTATGATCGCATTTTCAGTTTCTTGAACTGCTGGTGATGTAAAAGTCCAAAAATAGGCTGGAAAACGAAGAGAAAAACAATGAAAGTGCCGAAAAGCGGGTGACGACTGCTATAAACCTATGACTCGGATACGTTAGTCACTGGTCTCTAACCACAGAGTCTACAAAGTATATAAATTGAGCATAACGGAAAATATGGACAAAAAAACTTACCAGGCCCAAGTCTTGTACAAGACGAACTCCAAGAGCGAATCCCGCTATTATTGCCGCAAGGCTAATGACCTGTATTGACGCATGAAGCCACACTCCACCAAAGATGCGAAGAATTAAAGCACCTGCTGGCAAGATAATGACCATAGTAGAAGCCATGATGATGCCATGAGCTTCTTGAAATCTTTTGATAGTCTGAGCAGATACCCCGCTGGAACTTCCTGAAGATCCCGGTGCTGTCACCGGCGAACCATCTGCAGCTACAAATGGATTATGATCCGAAGCTATAGTAGCAGCCGTAAGGTCGAATGTGAATTGATTGAAACTGTCATGCTGTGTAATGACCGCAGACTGGGATGGATTATTAAGTGGAGATCCAGATTTCCACGAACAAATCCAAGGAACTCTCGTTGACTGGAAGTTCAAGGTTCCGAGATCCGCAGTGTACCTCACATTAGCTGTCATTGTGTTGTTTGTAACCCCAGATCCTTCAAGAAGCGTCACCGAGGCTGTAGAGTTGAGCAGCGGCATAACCTCTCCAACACCATTTCGTGGAGATATTGTAACATTGCCGGTGCCATCCTGATATACAACAAAGATCCTCGCTCCCGCCATCCTCGACCCAATCCCAAGGCCGATCCATTGATAAGTAATAGGAGCAGTCATCTGGAAAAATATATCGCCACTGCCCGACCTGGTAGTTCCTTCTGGAACAGAAACTCTGTACCTGATATCTGTAGCTCCTGAAGGGGTATAGAACACGGCCTGTGCATACACATCTAAAGCTAAAACGAAGTTATTATGAAATCCTAAAAGTATGTTTGGAATAATGGCTAAAACAGAATGTGAGTACCGACCAAATAAAGCCACAAAAATTAGAAGTTTCTGTAAAATTCTCATTGTTGCGAATGTTCCCACTTATTGAATACCTATAGAGATAATAACACCTTAAATGCCGTATTATCCCTTTATTATCTCTTAGTGAAGGTAACTAGACAGTCTATCCGAAGATAAGAAGGTTGTATGAGAGTTATGCGCTTACAGATTAAATAAAGACACTACACTGAGAATATGAACTACCGCGTTTCGCACCGCTCTTTACTCCCATTATAATGACCAGAAGACAAATATAGCATATTTATCAGCTCTCCCACCATCTAATTATAAAGGTGATTGATCACTCAGCCCGATAGCGCGTTCATCCTTAATTTTAAAAAAGTTTCCTGCAGTAGATTCGAACTGATAAACAATTATTTTAAACTACTATCCAGTTGGTACCGGTAGAAGACTTCCGGACTAGTTACTCTTACATCACTTTGATAATCATCCAGTAAAGTCGGTGAACAAGTGCCCTGTTGTGGCACGGGTGTCGCAGCTTGGATGTGGAGATTAGGAATCTCATCGCAGAGAGACTAAAGTTGTAAGCATACACGGTATCTAACCTGAAAATTGTTAAAAAGTGGACCATAACTGCCTGAGATTAGGACAAAGAGTTGGCAACGCATAATAAAGACACGTGTATTAACTGGCAGAAACTACATTGAAATCTCAGGCTTTCGTTAGCGATAAAAAGCTGAAGTTGCCCTGTAAGTATAGTGACTTGCAGCTATCAGCCACTGTCATGCGTTGTAAGTTCAGTGAGCTTAATCCACTAGAATTCGAGAATGCTATATGCAACGGCCATAGAATAACCAACAACATCATATCTAGCAGGCAGGGGCTAGGGTAGCCCCTTGTTCTACGCAAGGCACCTACGGACCCGATTTACATTTTCTGGGTCGGAAACTGTAATCAGGTACGAAGTATAGCGTATGATATGTCATCAATCAGCCGCCAGAAACAACCTTCCATCTTGGCACTTCGATGGGAGTGTAACCATCCATTATGGGCAATTATCGCATCCTAGCACTTTCCCAGAGCAGCGCAAGGCCTTAGTAAGACGGACTACAGTGCGGAGTAGTCTTAAATAGGAGGGACCATCACTGGTCCAGTACCAGGATGATCAAATGCTCATACATGCTAGCAGAAACGAGGATCCGGAAACTTCATTCCTTAAATTGTGGGCCACTTCAGTTTTGCCCAGTTGCTCGTACCGCTAGTGGCACTGACGTTTCCCATGATAAGCTATGATGAGACAGCCTTTAGAGTGATCCAGTAACTGTATTGGAAATGTATAGTTACTATATACGATTCAAGGCTTACCGTCAGCCCTACTGCCGCTATTAACTTCGACATGCTTCAACTCTTTGAGCACAAAAGGTAGTTCTGTTACTGAGCATGAATATTCAGCTCTTTAATCTAACAGAGTTGATGTTATTAGTGTTGAAATTAAATAATTAACCTCGTTTGTATTTCAGTTACTATTATCGATAACTACTTCATAACTAGCTGATTAGAGGATAGTCGACGTAGTTATATGAAGTTATTTTCGATCCATTCATATCCGGCAAGTCTTCCCGCCAAGCAGGTGCTATACAGTTTTAGGTGTAGCTCTTGCGGGGATGTCAGCCAGTTGCATACAGTTCTAAGCGAATTGTACGTTCTTTTGGCTAAAGTAATAGTCTGTCAGTACAACCTGCCTCGCCCATCATTCTCAGTCCTCCAGTCGGTCTCCCTCACCTTTACAATTTAATAATCCACTGCTTCCCATCTCTTACCTAGCCTTTTCGGTCGTTTTAGTTCTAGGACCAATCATCGCGCGTTTGTATTCGTGATTCACTTATCTTGCATACCAAAGCAAACCGCCGTATTACGGATACTTTTCAGAGGCTTTGCTGGCATTATTATAAGAGGTGGTGTGTATAATGCTCGTGAGAATGCGCACGTGGCTAAGTAGGTGGTGGCTGATGATATAGAGGAGGGTAACTGTCAGGAAGGTCCCTAGTACAGAGGGAAAGAAGGTTAGGTATGGCTCCCCACGGCCATAGAACTGTATTCTCACAGCTATATGTTCAATACAATACAAATTAATCGCTGAATCCCTCAATCTTCAGTAGGAGCCAGCCATTTTATAGCTGTAAACTCTACTATCGCTTAGCCGTAGCCAATCAGCTACGGGCCTCTCTGATAGTAATAATGAGGCGTTAGGCCTTTATACCAGTCTTTTAGAAATAGTAATTATGAGAAAAAGAGAAGGATAGATCAACCGAAAGTTCGAACAAGAAGACTGCTAGGGACCTATTAGAAAATAAAAAAGACTGCAGGAGCTGGGTCTCAGCGCAGTAGAGTGCATAAAGGTCAATATAACGAAAATCGAGTGTACATGAAGTAGCGATACTCAGGGTTACTATATATATTGATTTCTAAATTCTTAAAGTATAAGAAAGTGATTTATATCTTTAAGTTTCTAGTATTCTTACTATTCCAAAATACTAAAATACTAAGAACTGATTTTCGAACCCCGACTGGAGTGGTCAAATGTGTGTTAGAAATTGCTTATGTAATTGCTACCCAATCTTCTGGTCAATGTATCAGCTCAGTATTGAAGCCCAATGTAAACTTATAACCAACGCTCCTACTGAATCATCATCTCACAATCGCTTGTTATTTCTTTTTTTGATGTATTCACGCCCCTGGCCAAGACCATAGTTGCAATGTCATCTTTGGGGGAAGCTCGAACGGCCGAAGGCGGTAGGCCAGGAAAACAACTTCCAAGACCAGATATGCAGCAATTCTGGCCATATCAGAGCTTTACCTTCCGGAAGCTTCCTTTCAGTGATGATCAAGATATGGATCTGGATACACTCATCAAACCATATATTCTCTGTGATAAATGTCAACCTATTAGAGCATGGGTTGAAAGCTTAGCTTTTAAGTCTATTTCCAGAGATCGTGACCAGACATCACCGATATTCCGCCATTATTCTTCACGGGAGAAACTGAAGACCTCGATGAAAAGCTGTCATTTATGTACTCTCATCATAGGCAACACCACAGCTCGGAGGGAAAAGCTTGAATATGGGACACCTTGGAAAGACTTCGAAGTAAGTGTCACTCTTGTTAACCAGAAAGAAAGAATTTCAAAGGGTGAGAAGAGCTTCATATATGTAAGAGGGAGAGACGAGGGTAAATTGAAAGAGATGATCAAGCTTCAATTATCGTATCACTTTAGTAAGTCTGTACGTAGCCGAAAACTGTGCTCTAATTAAACTATACCTCAGATGTAGCAGTGGGATCTCAGCCCGATAGTGCATCGTGTGCATTATCCACGGCATCCATCGCTACACAAGAACTGGCAAGGTCGTGGCTCAATGAATGCACTTCATCCCACGAAAAATGTAATGCCATACAGCAGGGATTTCGTCCAACCAGACTATTGGACCTTGATACGGAAGATGATGCTTCAATAAAACTTGTCATTACCGCTTCTCTGGATACATGTCCGAATTACACCACTCTCAGCTATTGCTGGGGAGGAAAAGGAGACTTCAAACTTCTTCAAAGCAACCTCCAACAGTTTCTTAAGAGCATCTCTATTTCCGAGCTACCAAAGACAATACAAGATGCAATCAAAGTTACTCGAAGCCTCAATTTCAGATATCTCTGGGTTGATTCTCTCTGTATAATTCAAGACTCGTTGGAGGATTGGTCACGGGAGTCAATCACTATGAAAGATGTCTATGGAAATTGTATTTTGAACATTGCAGCTCAGGGAGCGAAGGACTGCGAAGAGGGAATTTTCTCCCACAGGGACCCTTTGGTATCAAAACCATGCCGACTTTTCGAGGATCCTGAAAGAGGGGAGCTCTTTGTTTATCCAGACGATTGGAACAAGAACGTTCATTATGATCCATGGAGTGATTCTCCACTAAATAAACGAGGCTGGGTTATTCAAGAACTACTTTTGCCGTCAAGAACTTTGTACTTTGGATGGGGAATTATGTGGAATTGCCGAGAAAAAGCGCTGTACGAATATAAGCAACTACCAGAGAGCCAACACAGCGAGGCTGAAATGAAGCGTCTGTTTTGGGAGTTAATTTTGGAAAGCCCTACCACGCAACTGAATGTTCGGGACACTTATAGGTTGCTTGCGCTATGGTGGGTCATTGTGACGGCTTATAGCAGCGCCAAGCTTACAGTGCCAACCGACAAAGGCGTTGCTTTCTCAGGTATCATAGAATCGTTCAAAAAGCGCACCGGATGGAAATATTTGGCAGGCCTGTGGGAACCATTCTTGTTCGACGAGTTGTTATGGGTTAGGACGCCAGAAGCTGGGTATGAATATTACGTTCATACAAGCCAGCCAACATGGTCGTGGCTTAGGGTCGATCAAGTCGCCAAACATTGGTATTACAAAAATCCACACTCTATCACGATACTTGCCTCGGCGAAGGTTGCTGACGAAAGAAAAGAGCCTGCGGTCCTCAAAATCTCTTTCAGGCTCAAGATTGATTTTCAGGAAGGAATATTTGATGATGACAGTAACGCGCAGAGAGGATACGTGGAGCACCTCGGGAAGGTTCATCGATACATCTACTATCCAGACATGCAGTATGATGCGGCAAGCAACCTGGAATGGATACTTTTCCGATATTATGACGACGATGGGCCAGGATATCCTGACGATTCTAAATTCTCTTGGAATAAATATGACGGGCTTGTTGTCGTTCCCGTTCCAGGTATGGAAGGAACATATAAAAGGGTGGGTTTCGCCTACACGTGGATAAAAAAGGATGACCCGACGTCGTTTTCATTCCCGCCTATTGAGAACGAAGCCTCAGCCTCTCACGATTCAGTGGTCGGGGCCAACTCAAATCTTGTGTCGAATTCGGTCAAAGATTACTTTACTTCGCGGTATCTGAGCTCTGAAACAACGGGCAGCTGGGAGAGTGTGTTTCTTATTTAAACAAACATTTATAAAGCCCTTTGTAGATAGTAGTTGTAAGGGCCGAAGAATTAATTCATTGAAACTTCTAGGTGTACAAAATCTTTAATTTCTAGTCTGCTGGCCCTTGCCGTGCTGGAGCCTTGTAAAGAAGTAGCCACCAAGTCAAGGATTTTACCTTGCCCTGGTCGGAGACATGCCCACAAGAGGAAGCAACTAACAAAGTTTAAGAAGGATTGTGCTCCTAATCCCACCTTCAAGAGATGCATGGGGAGATTCGCTACAGGCAAAATCTAAGCAAATACCAAGCCTGCAACGTTCCTCCCCTTATTCGCGGTGTGCACAAGCTTTCCAACACACCACCACACACAAGAGGGCACATGGCTTTTTCAACTGTACTCTTGCTGCTGACAGCAATCTGGCCGACCGCGTGCCATCCAGCACTCTCGAGTGTCAAGTCGTTAGATGCCTTCAACAGTAGTGTTCACGGTCGGCTTCGCGTCAACGTGCCCTTTGAACTGCCCTGTTTCTCGAGGTACGAAGGATAAGTTGTCGAACCGGATGCAGCTGCGTGCCTAGCAGTCCAACAGAATTATGCATCGCCAACGTTTCCCATGGAGAACCCCTATATGAACTCTCAGGACTCAATCTGTTCATCCGACCCCAGCGATCAGTGCATCTTAGACAGTACCGGTCCGGCGGATACCTTGGCCTTCACCGGTCAGAACTGCAGACAGGGCAATATCCCTTCTCACTACCTCGAGGTAACGGATGCACAGGATGTCCAGGCCGTTTTCAGCTTTGCACGGTCTTCGGGGACTCCCGTCGTTATCAAGAACAGTGGTCACGACTATCTTTCCCACAGCAGCCAGAAAGGCGCACTAGCACTCTGGACTCGCAACCTCCGCAAGCTTGAATACCACGATGCTTTCGTCCCCAAAGGTTTCCGGAGATGAAGTCCGGAAGCGTACTGCTATCACGACTGGCGCTGGTGTCAACTGCGACGAGGCATACCGGTTTGCGGACAAGAATAATGTGACGATCCTTTGTGCCTACTCTGAGACAGTCGGTATATCGGGAGGCTGGGTCCAGACGGCTGGCCACTCCGTTTTGTCTCCCGTGTATGGTCTCGGAGTCGATCGTGTCCTCGAGTTTCGTGTTGTGACGCCCGATGGTCAAGATCTCATCGCTAATGCCTGCCAAAACCAGGACCTCTTCTGGGCTCTCCGCGGTGGCGGAGGC
Source organism: Xylogone sp. PMI_703 (assembly GCA_021399445.1). Classification (NCBI taxonomy): domain Eukaryota; kingdom Fungi; phylum Ascomycota; class Leotiomycetes; genus Xylogone; species Xylogone sp. PMI_703. Next base: position 659,453 of record JAJTUQ010000003.1, read on the forward strand.
GGTACGTTCGGCGTTGTCATGGAGTCGACTCATCTGGTTGAGCTTCGTATCTCGATGGCTGTGGCCAATATCGCCTTCACCTCCAACTCAACGACATTGCTGGAGTGGATGGGCATTATGGTCGAGGAGGCAGTTCCGTGGGCGGATGATGGCTGGGGTGGCCACATTACCGGAAGCTCCCTCATCTACGTCAATCCAACTTTGTCCATGAGCGCCGCTCAAACATCGATGAAGAAGGCCGCCGACTACGCTATGAGCCATGGTGGCAGTGCCGTCTTTAAGCACGTCGACTCGTTCTATGACTTCTACGAGGAATACATCATCACGAATACCGTGGCCGTGGGGAACGCCCATATTGCTGGTAGCCGACTGATTCCTCGTTCGGTCCTGGACAATGAAGGTGGTCGTAAGGCTCTGATGGACTTCCTGGAGGACATCATCACGGCTGGCAACAGCCCCTATGTGCCTGTCAGCATGCCAACAGTATATAAGCCTGACGGCCACAACACCACTTCCACGACGCCTGCGTTCTACTCTTCGCTTTAGGAGTTGGGTGTAAGCTCCACTTAGGCCTGGAACAGTACACTTGACCAGCGTCTGACAGCTGTTGAGGCGCTCAACAACAGGACTGCTCAACTGGAAGCAATCACACCTGGCGGCGGCGCTTACATGAACGAAGCTAACCCTTTCACGAGCAACTGGCAGGAGTCGTGGTGGGGTAAGGAGAATTATGCCTCGCTCCTCACAATTAAGAACCGCTATGATCCTGATCGCTTACTTCGTTGCTAGCGTTGTGTCGGTTGGGAGGAGTCCGATGTTCAAGATTCATGCTTTAGAGCGTTCAACAACTAGCTCTCATGAGCTGACGTGCGATAGTCAAGAAAGGCAGTAAGTCTACTACTACGACAGAGGATGTCTATATATGAATATAGGCCTCGACATATGTAGCTTTGTGCTTAGCCAAAGTGACTTACACACATGCGTTGTACATACTGTACTACGAATTAAGCTCTAAAAGCCTAGTTACTATGGTAGAGCCAGCTCTAGCTATATTTGGCTTGTCGACATGGGGTGCCACACTGGGATACGCTTTCTAGTATTTTTTACTGTCATTGTGCTTCTCCTTAGTAAGGTACCATTTACGTAAGGCTGAGCAACAATAGGGCGGTCCCACCGTTGCATCGAGGGTGGTCTCGGAATCAGCGTTGATATTGAGCAATAAAGCTCTGTTCGTAAATAAACCATACGCCTGAAAAGAGTGATACAACCTTAGTCTGATAATTTATGCATGTGATGCTGGTGCATCTAGAGCCGGTGCTAGGATGGTCGCTCAACGACCAACTTAATCGCCGACATCTTGTCTCCTGTCAACCCTTCTTGCCTGCGCTCAACAGCATCCTTGATCCCTTCATAACCCTTCTCGCCGGCAACTCGCATGAGGTCGATAGCTTCCTGGATCCCTTCCAGGCCGTTCCTTTTGACGACCAGGGGTGGAGGCGCCACTTTATAAGCCCCCTTAGCCAGAGCCTCGGGTAGATATCCCCCAAAAGTGGCAGGTGTCGTTTCAAACCAACAGTCGGGAAATGGCTTGAAATTCTCTGCCGTTTGCTGCTTAACGTCCACTCCCTGAGGCACATCATTCAAGTTGCCAATGAAATTGGACGATGCAAATTTGAGCTGATAGGAACCATGTTAGCTGCCCGTACAGGATGTGAGTGCAAAGTGCCTCCATACTCTCTGCTGGGACGCGGCTGCAACATTGCATGCCGCAACATTGCCGTCCTTCAATCCGGCTGCCATGAAGATACCGGCACATTCACCCTTGTCGAGCTCTGCAGCGACCTTCTCGGTAATGTCAGCATCTTTATAATCGAAGATCTGGACGGCACCAAGGCCCTTCACGTAGTCGAAGTTCTTCTTCGAACAGGTGGCGAGGACGTCATAGCCTGCAGCCGTAGCTTGTTGAATAGCATTGCTGCCCACAGCAGAGCTGCCTCCCCAAACCAAAACGGACTTCCTTTTCTTGAGTACACCGAGCTTAGGGTAGTCGAGGTGAAGGTAGTCCTTTCCAAACAGGAACATGGCGCTAGTAGCGCTGCAGAGGCCGAAAACAACAGCCTCACAGTACTGCATATCGCCCGGGATTTCAGTCATCAGTTTATCCTCTAGAGTTACATAGTCTTGAAAGCCTTTATTAGCGGTAAATCCAAAGACACGTTGGCCGACGCGGAATTGGGAGGCGGCGGTAGAGCCTGGAACCACGGCTTCGACGGTGCCAGCAACGTCGCACCCCAGAATAATGGGGTATGTGACCATATCCCTGTTCTGAAGTATATAGTCACAGGGATTGATAGCCCAAGCATACACCTTAACCAGAACCTTGTGGTCGCCAAGCTCGTCGACTGTAGGGAGCGAACTGTCGCGAATTACGCCGCGAACGCCAAACGTATCTTGCCAGACAGCACGGTTAGTGGGAAAAGCCATGATTAATCGGTGTATAGGTGGATCGGAGCGGTATGTGGCAGGTAGCAATAATGATCATCGAAGATAAGCGCCTTGTCAGAAAAAGTTTCATATCTTAAGTTTGGGTCGACAATACAAACTTATAACTTGGAAGATCAAGCTATCAACAGACGGACTTAACATCTTTACACCCGAGTCACAACGGAATTAACGTCTCCCTTGAGGTGATACTATTGTACTGCTTTTATAGTCATAGACCAATAGGAAACGTTAGTCGGTGCTCCTTGAGAGTACAACCTGATAACTCGTGGTAGGCTGCGCTCCGTCCTGGCTTCCGAGGTCGATCAGCTCCTCTCTAGGACTACCTGTGTTAAACAAACCAAACTTATCTAAGACCAATATATGACCAATCAAGGCTGAGAGCTCGAATTGCTATCCTGACTCCTGGGAGCGTTTCTCACGGCTCAGTGGCAAAGTCAGAGTGTCCGTATCGGTGTCTAAACATATGAAGCAGGGAATGCGAATTGTGAACTTCATATTCTGGTATCGCAACCCCTGTAGATTTTATACCTGTTCCTGACTCCTGACTCTCGTTTCCTTGCTGCGCCTCATCCTTTGCACTGTCCTTGCCCACGCTGTCCCTCGCACGAGACTGCAAAAGTAGAACATAACGATTATGCCAAAGCGCCCAGGCGATGACGCTTGCTATAGTGACCAGTGTAAGAGGGACAGTCACGGCCCAGTATATCCAAAAGTGGTGAGATGTGACCTGGCTGATTGAAGGTTGAGACCAGTTAAATAGCGGCATTGCAAAGAATGTCTAGAAGTAGTGTATTGTAAGAATCTATGATTTTTCAAAACGACTTTAGAGACCTAGAAACTTACCGCCATGAAAGTGCCAGGCAAGAAAAACGTAGTGAGCACGGCAATGATTTTCATCGCTGAGCTATCTTGCTTACTAGCAACTGCAATCTCCTTGGAGTCTTTTGCGAGACTGACATTGATAAGATTATCGGATTGGGCAATAAGGTTAAACAGCTTTAGAGGTTAGAATTATAAACATCCATCTTGATAAAGAAGAAAAAAATCTCGGCATGCCTACCACGGTTTGTTGTGATTGCATCCGTTCATGTAGACCTGCGTACAGCTTGACATGCTCCACGTTACTCAAGAAGAATTCGACACGCTCCTCTAACATCTGCGAGGAGCTTTCTAGTTTTCGTCGGTATTCCACTGGTAAATTCTGATTGAGGTACTGCAGTTTCTTGCGAATAAACTCTGCTGAAAGTTGTGTCGCACTTATTGTTGACTGTGCTAAACATAGCTGACTCTGATCGTAACCAAGCCTTCGTACAAGACCTCGGTAGTCAACAACTCTTTCCTCATTTTCCTGGACAATGCGGAAGCCGTATCCAGTCATATCTTCTATTTCTCTAAGGTCTTTCTCGACAGCGATTAGTTGTCCCACTTTGATTTCAAATGATAATTCGACAGTAAGCAGCGGCAATAGAAGGGGATGACTGCACTTCATAAGCTGAGCAGGTATCTTCTCGAAACACTGAAGCGAAATACGCTCAAGGGAAATATAGCAAACTCCACAGGTCGCGTTTGTCTGAGGATTATATCGGAGCATCACAGTTATCGCTGCTTGGTCCGTTGTTCCACGGAAGACAAAAGCTAGTTGTAGTTAGCAATAATACACTCCCATGCATACTGAGGAAAGTCACTATAGCTGCTATCGCTCTGTAAAAAGGACCCACACGCTCCAGAACTTATAGAAGAATAGTGACTCTGAATATTTGGAAGCCCGAAGGCGCTAGCTATGGAATGTGCCTGTTCTGTTGTCATGGAAGGATATAATGACTCCTGACCACAAGGCATCACTATTATCTTGAAACCAGACGAAGGCCGTTGCCCATTGAGGAGAGGGTAAGGGTCGTTTAGCCATGAGTTAACATATTCAGTGCCAAAGCGCTCTGTTCCGTATCCTGTGGTTTGCTCCTGTTTCTGTGTTCCTTCATCCTCATAGTTCCAACACTCAATTGTCGCCACGTCAAACTCTTCATCTTGCGAAGGCCATGTAAGCTGGGTTTGAGACCAACTCCATATCCAGTTGTCACCTTCTGGGACTGCAGTTGCTAGGGAATTTGAGTTTTGGAGATTGGTGGTTTCCTTTAGTGGAGAAGGCTCCGAAGCTTCGGAAGACATATCGACTAACAGCGTGGTCCAGCCCAAGCCGTTGCTAAGCCTACGAGTCGCACTATATTGATTGGGAAGATTAAGAATAACAAAGGGCAGAGATATAATAACAACAGTCAGAATAGAGTAAGAGAAAGGAATTATCAACGGACTAAGGAAAGTTCATATCTTACACTTGTAAGGCTGCGGCGAAGCCTTACGCCTCACACCTCCCGGCGCTATATGTAACACATCTGGGTTGACACATAATATTCGCGATCGTTATTGGCTATTGCGGTTTCAAAATCTGATACAGAGCACGGCAAATTAAGACCCCTTACCTCCCGGTAAAGTTTCCTTCGCACTGGTTCCCATTTGCCATCCCCAGCACATAAACCGGATGTGTACATATTACGGCAAGGCACCGTAGAAATGGCACAAATTATGCAAAATATGTAATCTTAATAAGGAACGCAATCCCGCTCTCGTTGCTCCTCCTCCGGTAACATCGCGCCCTGTGCTTAATATGTCGCGTTCAAAAATGGGCCAATCAAGCTCCAAAGCCCACTTATTATGACCCTCTAATCCAGCTACTTTTACTAGTATCTACTTATTTGGGAGCGATTTTCAGTCGCCGTCGCTTCGATTCCGATCCGTGAGCTTTTAAATCACATCTCACATGCACTGGATCCTTCAATGATCCGCTTCCGAAGTGTGGTGCTGGGAAGACATGTGGCTTGACTTCGAACCTACAATATTCTTGCTTCAACTACACTGAATTTTTTTGGACAAGCCTTGTTCCCCTATACAGAGACTAGTGATTGATTTTCCTGGTCGTCTGGATGGAAATATCCGACAGCAGCCAGGGATCTCGACAAGATGCCCGAAGGCGCAACTTAGGGTCGAGTAAGTGCGACGATACCTCTCGAGTCTCGAAGAATAAACGCCGTTCACGAGTATCAATAGCTTGTAATGAGTGCCATTACAGAAAGGTTCGCTGTGATGGAAATAAACCGACTTGTGGGCCGTGTTTGACCCGTGGACGCAGCTTCACCTGCTCGTACTCATTATCCCCTGACAAAGAGAAACAACGCGATATATTTGGGTACGTTGCACGCCTAATCTAATGACACATATAGCAAGAGCATAGCCCACTATGCTAATTCAATATCAATGCTTTAGATACTTGGATCGTCTTGAACGAGATTTGTATAATCTAAAAAGGTCTCAATTAGTGGGCTCTTTCCAGAATGCTAGCCAGCCTGCACAAGCCCCTACAAAAGACTCAGTACTTGATAATAGTGATATTGCTCGGCCATACGGCCATCAGGTCTTCAGAGAGAGCTTGACGACATATCCTGATCCATCCTTGAGCGCTAACACCCTGCCTTCTGCCTCCCTTATCGATCAGACCTTGCACTCGGACGGTCTTCGAGGTCAATATAAATGCGACTTCGGATGTACTTCAACAATTGGCTTTATCCGGCAGCTTCAGGTAATTCCAACTATTGCCCAGCTGCAAGACACTATTCATGGAGAAAATTTGAAATCAAGTTCCTTGAGTGGGTACTTTACTTCCTCTCTCGAGGATCAAATGATAAAAGAACCATCCAGCTTTGGGCTGGTTGGGATTCCTGATTCAGTTGGCTCGCGTCATATGTTAGCACATCTCATGGACACATACTTTGCTCGACTTCATATTATCCATCCATTTCTTCACCAACCGACTTGGCAAGGGAAGCAGGTAGCTCAAGATCTTATGAATGGGGCAGCCGACCTGAATTATTCTAGACTATCCATGGCTCTTGCCAATATGGTATTTGCTCTTGGAGCGCTCTACTCTCACAAGATGGCTACGGACGAAGCTCTTTCGATTTCTGAACATTTTTTCCTCTCTGCGAAGCGGGAAATCGGATTGGAACAGTTAGAGACACCGTCGCTGGAGCTCGCGCAGTGCCTTCTCCTGATGACACAATACTCAACAGAAAGGTGTTTGTTCAGCAGTGGCCACCTGCATTCAACACTCACTTATCTTTCCCTTGCGATTCGCGTTTGCCGATCTTTAGGATTAGACCGAGATTCTACAAGGATCACCAGCTGCATTGTACGAGAAGTAGGCAAAAGATTATGGTGGGGATGCGTCTACTTTGATATGTTAGTATTTCCCTCCATATGTGATAATATGTGCAATGAATCTCTATACTGATATATGAAAGCACCTTATCCACGCATTTTGGCCAGCGCCTTATAATCAATCAGCATGAGTATTCTACTGATCTACCTGCTGTAGTCGACGATGAATTCATAACTCATAAGAAGATTCAAGCTCAGCCACCAACAAAAACATCTAAAATGACTTGTTTTGTCGCTGCTATTCATCTTGCCCAAATTCTACGTAGAATTAACAATGACATATACCTGAAATCGAGGAAACCGACAGGAAATGAAAACTGCGCGTTTGAGGTTAAGGATTATAATTCAATTAGATCTCTAGAGTCAGCGCTTGACGAGTGGCGTAAAAGCCTCCCTACAGAGTTACAAATTGCTGACCCCAGCCGTTCGCCAATCAAAAGTACTAATTTGACTTTTCTCGACCGGCAAGTGCTTTGTCTCTATGTAAGGTAAGGATAAAATTCAATGTCATGTTTTGCCTTGGTTTGACAAAATCTAGGTATCATTATGCTCGGGTACTTCTATATCGCTGTATGCTTTCACTCCTCCTCACTAGTCCCTGGCAGGGGAAACCACCATCCCCGGCAACATTACAAGCTTCCGAAACTTCGGACAGTATTACAGTACACTATGCTACCTCTTGTTTCTCAACTGCAGTAGACGTGATTCAGTATTTCCATGCCCGAATGGAACATACGACGATTTCAATATTTCGTGGATGGACGTATGGCCTTTTGTGTAAGTGCATATATATTGGGAGAACTAGATGTTTATAATAACAGAGATAATAGATGTCTACACCATGATTTCTGTTCTTATTGCGAGCAAATGTTGTCGAAATGAAAAAGTATTCAACCCGGATGTTTTGCTGAGAGCCTGGACCCAAGCTGTGGAGATCCTTCGATTCTATAAGCGAAGCGATGAGTTAGTTGACATCCCATTTGATCTGCTTGAAAAGATTGATTACCATATTTTTCGGAATGATGCCGGCCCTGGAGATCATCTAGCGATTATGCCTGCCGAGGGATCCTCGTTGCCTCCTCGTCAAGAGCCTGTTGAGCGGTCATTGGAAGCCACAACGTCTGAAGATGCAGTTAGAACAAGTAGCGCAGATGCGGAACCTGACGATTACACCCTGCCCCCGTCTTCAGAAGTTGACTTCGAATATCTTCCATACTGGGATGAGGTGCAGACTGTCTTGAGGTGGAGTAACTAAACACAAGTTTCTGGTCTGACTAGTAGGGTGGGTATGAACACAAGAGAATCGAAATAACATTTGGGGTTGTTATAATTCATAAATGCGTACATACCATCATTCCTAGGAAACATATTTATAGCTAATTTCATAGAGATATGTACGCTGCTAATCGACTCAGTCAATACTGTTGAAAACCGCCCGAGCCCCTAATCCCTCAACATTATTACTAAGTCAGATACTGAAGTGTGACCATTCACATTTTGGAGGCTCACTCTGGTAATTAATAAGAATTGTATTGAGTCAGATGTTGCTGCTTAAAAGAGAAGTCTCGCCACAAATGGATTTCCTTATTTCTTCTCTCTCGGCTGGCGCCGTCATCATACCCTTAAGTAACCCATTTCCTTGGCAGACGTGTTACAGTACGTGTTGAGCTCTTCACCCCCCTAAATCTACGACACTAAAAGACTAAGCAACTTCAGTGATCCACACGGCAGTGATTGAGCCCTAATTCAGAAGATTTACTGAACTGATTTCGAGATGCTGCAATTATATTGTGCATACAAAACTGCGGCGGGCCCGCAACGCTGATGAATTCAGCACCGATGAGTGCCTGAAGTTCGCAATTCGATAACAAAATTGAGTACCTTTAGCTTAAGCCCTCTCGTATCACATGTGGCACTGCCGTCCCGAGCCGAACGATCTGCATCTCCGGCTACTGACCCCTGAAAACCACCCTGAAGCCACTCCCGTTCTGAGCCGAGCGAATAGGATAACCCTGCGTATGATGCAATACGCTCCAAATGCCCTCGGCAGTTGAGCAAAAGTCTCTATAAAAATGAGAAGAGTGGCTGTAGATATTGGACTAAGATCTGTACAGAAGAAGTACTCTCTAGATACAATATTATTACTTATTTAACAAAGAAATACTTTTTTTCCGGATCTTTTCCTCCTATAATTGCGGTAGATGTCCATGACTTCAGTCTTGAAGGGTACAATACCCAGCCCGGTACACCTTGCAGGGTATTTTGGGCTAGCAGTACGTATATTTCTATCTCAAGCATCTTGACCGGTGAAGCTTAAAATTTGCAGATCCTAGGCTTCCTCCTATCAATATGCATCTATAACCTATACTTCCATCCTCTCTCAAAGTACCCCGGGCCCTTCTTTGCACGAGCAACGCGAATATATCAAATCTACTGGGACCTCACTGGTGTCTCACACTTGAAAATTAAAGAATTGCACGATCGATACGGTAGTGTCGTCCGAATTGCCCCTAATGAATTATCGTACAACACTTTTCAGGCATGGAAGGATATCTGTGGTAAGTCTTCCACCAATCCATCACCATCTTGTGAGAGCGGGGGATAACCAATACTCTATAGGCCATAGATCCGCAAGTCGAGCGGGAAGCTTCGAGAAAGATCCAACATTCTTTAACTCATTGGGCAACAAGGCCCCCTATATCATCAATGCTGGAGATGCAGACCATCGACGACTGCGCCGACTACAGTCCCATGCCTTTTCGGAGAAAGCTTTGATGGCCCAGCAGGGTATCATAATACAATACGTTGACCTCTTCATCCAACGTCTCCATGAACAGGTGGCAGGAGAGTCTAAGGGATACGTAGATATAGTGCAGTGGTACAACTTTACGACTTTTGATATTATCGGAGACCTAGCTTTTGGTAGCTCTTTTGGCTGCTTGAGGGATGGGGTTTGGCATCGCTGGATTGACGTCGTTTACCAAGTGCCTAAATCTGGGGTTTTCTTACGGGCGGCCAGGAGATTCTTTCCACCAGTTAAACAACTCCTGCTCTCTCTTATTCCAAAGAATATGGTGGCCAGTCGGAAGTATCAGTATGAATTTTCTGCCTCACGAGTCAGTGAACGTCTCACCCAAGGCACGGAGCGGCCTGATTTCAGTAAGTTACTCACACTCCGCTTGCCATCTCTATCGATGCAATGTTTACAATCTATACAGTGTCATACATCCTTCGAGAGAACGGAGAAAATGGCATGACCGTGAACGAGCTTCAGGTTGGAGCTCAGATCTTGATTATTGCAGGGAGCGAAACGACCGCAACGCTACTGTCTGGAGCAACCTACTTGCTGCTCTGTCATCCCAATGTACTTGAAAAACTCATATCCGAGGTTCGCTCTTCATTTGAGAAGGAGAGCGATATTAACATGCAGAGCGTGACTCCATTGGTTTACCTCGCTGCTGTCTTAAACGAGTCGCTACGGTTATATCCCCCAGTCCCTATCTCTCTTCCCCGAACTGCACCTAAACCCGGGGAGTTCGTCTGTGGTCAGTTTGTACCAGCAGGAACTTCTCTAGGTGTTCACCAATGGTCGGCTTATAGGTCGGCTAGCAACTTCCGAGACCCACATACTTTTGTTCCTGAGAGATGGCTAGGAGAAGAACGGTATGCAGGAGACCAAAGGGATGCGCTCCAGCCCTTCTCTTATGGACCACGAAACTGCCTTGGTAAAAAGCGAGAACCCCCTCCTTTCCTTAGTCTCGAGAACTTATCTTGTTACGGAAGCTTTCTAACAAAAGTCTTTTTATAGTTTGGCATTGATGGAAATGAAGGTAATACTGTGTCGACTACTCTGGAATTTCGACTTGCAATTACACCCGGATAGCAGGAACTGGATTAGCTCTCAGAAGACATTTACCCTCTGGGAGAAAGGCCCGCTGAAAGTCAGACTGATACCTGTTCAACACTGAAGACCTAGACAAAGGTATATATGAGAGAATGCTTTGCAGATTGATGAAGAAATCAATATGCTCATAAATTGGTTAGAAGCTGTAGTTACGAGAGTTTAGATTTTGCTTGAAATAATGTAAAGTTTTGAAAGTTGGCATATTGGTACCATCTAATGGACTCGGTATTAAGAATGTTTAATACTGAACACCGCTGAATCTCCTAGAGGGTTGATACAGCACCCATGTAAACTTTTGTATCGTGGCTTGGGTCAAGAGAATTATCATGTGGAGCAAGCAGGTGATGGTATTTTCCAAGCACCAAAGTACCGCAGCATGTGCTGTACGAGTATATATGAATTGGACATAACCAAGTTGAGGGCTGGAAGAACGGAGTGCAGAGCACATTTTGAAGAGCTCTAGGCCTCTCCTCTAAAGCTCGTCTACTGCGTAAATCATAATTCATCATCCATGGTGCGCCAGTACTCGTAGCGATACACTTGAAGAATCTCATGGTTTATCTAAAAAGCCAGAAAATCCCGCCTAGCTCAGCGACCGATTTTCTTTAATTCAAGATACCTCAAAGGTGGATACACAATCATAGCCCATGAGACTCCCACCCAGATTCCCAAATCCGCTCCGTATTCACCCACCATCTTAGCAATAGGGCCAACGTACCAAATCTGGTACATGGATATAATCGAACCTGCCCATCCCACAAGGAACGCCGCCAAAGCAGCAAGTCCCAGAGGCAGCCGTGAGCGGTCCGCCCACGCATCCCAGTCAAAAGGTCGAGTACGACGGAAGATCAAATGTTCCTCCAGCGTGATAGTCAGCCAGATAGTCACCCAATATCCCATGAGCGCTAGAAAATTCTCGAAAATATCGAAGAGATGATTACGCCCTCCGAGAGCGCATGCTGTGTAGATTAGGACGGCGATGCAGGAGACAAACCAACGTGGTAGGCGTGCGAGGTATCGTCCCATGATCTGGAAGCCCAGAGCTGCAGAATAAGTACCGGGGACGTTGTTTGCAATGAGACCAAGCGCGACGATAACGCCCAGGAACTTGCCAAAGCCACCGAGACCACCGTAACCAGCCATGATGAGCGCTCCCGAAGAGACATTGTAAGCATCCTGCCAGGCTGGATTAGAGAAGGTGCCGGATGCCAGGCCAACGCCGATAAGGTTTGCAAAGGCGATTGCAAGGCCAATTCCGATCAGCGTCATGGAGAATGTTTTCCATTTCTGGGTCGAGGGCGGATAGTAGACGAAGTAGTCCGCTCCAGCTGGAGCCCAGGCAATTGAAGACGACAAGCAAAGAGAAAAGAAGGATAGGCGATTGCCATTGATAGTCTCTGCATTGCCGGTAGAAGCTATGGAGGTGTCGAAACCGAGACCAGCGCTGCCCACCAACACGAAGATGGCCACTAATTGAGGTGCCCAAGCCCACCTCCACACTGTGTCAGATAGATTTACGGAGAAAGAGAAATAAAAGAGCCAGAACTCACTTCTCATAGATTTGGAAGGCAGACATGCCAAATACCACTATAAACCAGGTGATGGCAGCCACGATGATTATTCCACCGACCACGCTGATGTTGTTATCGCCTACCGCCGAGAGCACTTGACCACCGACAAGACAATCGATCATTCCGTAACCAAGCATGATGACGATATTGAGAAGACAACATATTTTGCTTGGATAATAGCCCATAAAGTACCTTGCGATAACCTAGCGAAAGCAGTCAGCTTCATTTGTACTCTAAACTAGGAATTATACGCAAAATACCAACCATGGTACGATTGCCACTCTCTGGTCCAAAGGTGCTCATGTACGCCACTCCCGCAGCGCCAAGCACCGCTCCAAAGGCAACGCAAAGTGCGGAATCCGTGAAGCCAAGATCGTAGCTCAATGGGCCAAGCATGCCCACGGCGATGTTATTCGCCGTGATATTGGTGCTGAACCACAGCAGCGTGACTTGCATGTATTTAGCTGCCGTGATCTCATGGCGCTCCGATTCTGGCACACGCTCAATCCCGCGCTTCTCCAGAAACTTGATGGAAAGGATCTGGTCGTTCAACCGCTGGAGAAAACTGCCTGAGACCAGTGGCGCTAGGGGTTGGGTCGCGCCATTGTCTGCTTCATGTTCCAGCGATGAGGACTCCTTTCCCGATGGGGCTGAAACATGGCCTTTTTCTTCGTCCACCGTCGAGTTTGCCATCGTGGGAGTTTGGAGGACGATTGAACGGTGGGAAGGTGGAGAGGGGAAAAATTTAAAAGATCAGCGTCCCCGTAGAGGACGACAGAAAAATAATCATTAATCAAAATACGTACCATGAGCGGAAGGCTCCGAACGGGGACAGAGAGTACTTAGAAGCGAGTGTTGGAACCAACATTGCAGCAACCGATGTGATATGCTGGCACGGAACAAATGCCGCATTGTGATGTATCTCCGTTGCTTCAGTGGATATTGAACATATTTTGCACTTTTTTCATTTGATGAGATGGAGATCCAACAGAACGCCTGCATGACAAGGTGGGATCGAATATGTACCACTCACTGGCGTACTAACTCCACGGGTTTTCAGTCGCATACTCCGTACAAGTTAGTTTTGATGGGGAGTTCGATAACAGACATAAATGATTAATTGAAGGAAGGAAGTTGGTGAAGATTGTGGTAGCTATTATCCCTTGGACTATAACACAAGTATACGAAATGTAAACCAACATAGGTCGCTGGTGATATTATGTTGTATAGTTAATAACAATCGACTTCTCCGTTACCAGTGTAATCACAGGCTATCTCCTTCGGAGGCAAAAGGGAGGCTCGTTGGAATTCCCAATTGAACGAATCCAGTAATTTCAGCTGCAACGATCGCGAATTTGATACGACACTGCTCGTCACAGTAATTACTCCCGTATGGAAATGGCAGGTCATCGGGCCCGGCTCCAACCTACCACTTCCCCGGCACCCTGGCGAAGGACCGGCTCTATGCAGCACGCCAGATTTGGTGTCGCCAATTTGAAGGCATTCCAAGCCAATATCACGGTAATTGTTGGAATTGCACGTGGAATTGCAAATGAAAGATTCATCGTTTATCCTCATTAGGCTAGGCTATTCACTCGTTCGGCCCACACGTCGTTTTACATTTCCAACAAAAGATGCCAATAGCTTTTCTAGCTTATTCCGTACGAGGTACGGAATTCCAACAATGGAGGCCTGACAATGCCTCTACACTTGCAACACGTGTGGCTCATGTAATGTTGGAAAAGGTCGAGTTAAACACCTTTCTCAGCTGCGATGCTACAGTGCTATTCAGAATATATCACTCGGTTCTCTCGAGTGAAAACAAGTCGCAAAGGATGATAGTCTTCTGCAGCCAGCCTCCATTTGGGCTTGATCAGCTGGAGCCTCCGGGTTTTACGGCTGTCCCCTTCACAAACATAATCAGAGCAACGCTGCCTATTATTTGCATTTGCGAACCACTATGGCTCACGATGGCGGAGGCTCACCACACGATTGTAATGACGCCATATTTTTCGTCCTTGGTCGCGGAAAGTGCTGCATAGAGACCTCTCGTCCCAATTTTCAACGCCCTAGACTGGCTGCACATATCATGCTGACTTACGATAGTGGTTGCCCAAACATGGACAATGTACAGTCTTGCCATCTTACTCTATCTAATCCGAGTGTAAGCAAATCCCAGCTGAAAACAGCGCCGGTTATAATATCGCCGACGCGACTAACAGATAATAGATACGCCCGATACACTCGACAAGGCTTGAAATGGCACGCGGAGGATTATCTCATGTTCCTTGCCATCGTATGGACTCTCCAAATCTTCTCTTTGATTCTAGCTTCAGCATAGGGCAAGTCGAGGATTATTTGGCTAATCGATTGGATTGATCAGTGTTGGTATACCACCTTCGCAGTTACAAACATTGCAATCATCGAAGGAGGAGGAAGTAGTCTCTATCTTCCCGACCAATTTGAGACATTCACCCCACAAGATATTCAAAATCGAATCAGAGGATCCAAAATTGAGTTTGCTTCGGAGATGGTAAATATGTAAATGTGCTTCGAGGTTTAAATAAGTCTGGCAGCTGAGGTATTTTGCTTCTAGTGCATGCTCAACACAATGTACACGCTAAAAGCTTGCATGCTTTTCATTTACTTCCATATCACGTATGTTTTGATCCGTTTGATTTCCATATTAACCATCAGAAGCAAAGACTAATATCTTCATTACTAGGTCTCACTTGACACAAAACACATTTGTGAAAATATGTGCAGGCTACACATTATTTGGCTGGCTCGTCACGCTTCTGACACTCTTTCTGAACTGCCGTCCTTTATCTGGCTATTGGAAAATACCCCCTCCACAAGAAGAGGTACCTCCAACCCTCAATTTTCTATTCTCTGCCGGCGAAATACTGCTAACCTCATAGTCGTGACCTCCAGTGCGCCACTTACTTCCGCTTTGAAGTCATACAATGTGTTTTCAACGTCAGTTCCGATCTTGCGATCCTCCTCATCATTCTTCCAATGATCATCCGCGTAAAAATGGCATGGAGGACCAAAATCCCGCTGATATTCATCTTCTCCATGGGCCTTGTCGTCGTGAGTCTCAATATTTATTATGGCCAATAGGCTTACCCTAGTATATTAACTCAAACCAGGTAATATGCGCCTGCATATCCAAGTATTTCACTTTTCGTGACATCTTTGTCGATAGCTACCAATTCTGGTACCTCCGGGAAGCCTCCACCGGAATGTACGTTACGAACCTTCCCTACGTCTGGGGCCTTGCTCGACAATCATTCCGTTTTCTCCGTTCCAGCGAAGCCAACACGAGTGATAACTACGGTAACACTACCTATGGTGGTACAAGTCGGGGCTCCGCCTTACGACCCAAGACCGGTGGTGGCGATCCTAAGTTGGGTCCTTATGGGAATTTAGATACAGAGATTGACTCGAGGCTGCCGAGGAGCGAGAGCCAAGAGCATATTATTAAGATGAAGGTTCTCAGGGAAGATGTTGGCTCAGGAGATATGGATTATGCAAAGAATCCAAATGGGTGTGAGACGACAAGTTGGGCGCAAAGTGATGCGAGTGCGGGTTCAAAACTGGCTGCTAAACAACTGGGACTTGGGATTACGAAGACGACGGAGGTCATTGTTGAGGAAGGAAGTAGTCGATTGATAAGCTGAAGCTTTATAATAGCATATTTCATGTACTGGTAATTGCTATAGACTTTTATGAAGGTTTTTGGAGCAAGATGTGATATTGGATTGACAAACAGGTATTCTCTCACTACGAATTACCTGAGAGATTAAAGCATGTTCCTGGTTGGTGGAATTAAGACGAGCAGGGTTATTAAGCTTGCAATCTTTTCATAGAGTATTTCGGCTGTTTAACATGTTATTTTGTGACATGTTATATTCATAACTTATAAGGTTGAAATAATTATAATACTTATACTTCATCGAAGGAATTGATAAATACATATTATTCTAACAACATTATACAGTGCTATTACACAATTTTAAATAAAACAATCTGATAGCCAAAATTATATCGTGATACTAGTTTACAGATTTCTTTAGCAATAACTCCTCCTCTAACCTATCAATTTTTGGCAACATATTAATAAGGTGTTTCATCTCGTACACAAACGTGAGAAACTAGAGCCGCGCTTGATAACGAAGTCTCCAGAAACCTCTACCGCCAGAATCAGTTCAAGGTTATATGCATCAGGGCATTGAGAGATCGGCCGCTTCAATCTCCTCAGATCCTATCACCGGAGCATCAAATATCTTCTCATACCGCATACCGGCGGCCGCAAGTATCATAATAGCTCCCCTACAATAGCTAGCACAAAGGTTCGTTGCATTGCTTTCGTGATCGCATTGGTGGCCTCTATCTTCAGATCTCCGCTAAGTTCCTTGAACAAGGTACTTTGTGCACCAGCAATGGCGCCTTTGATGTCGGCGGAGGAGAAGCCTTTATTGGCAAGTGCATGTTGGAGGTTAGCTATAGCGCGGCTCTGAAAAACCTGGCCAGCGGTAACTAGGATAATCGTGGAGCTTCCCAGTTGACAGACATCCTGAAAGCAAATGACATTACCGATATCTGACGGCTTGACCTTCAGGGTAGATATTGAGTAGCCCATTGAGAATGACATGCTGGTACTAAAACCAAGCAACACGAGAATGCCGTATATGACGCTTTGTGACGTGCTAGATTTGAGATATCCCATAAGGAGACCACTGGCTAAAGTTGCCAATACGCCACTGCAAATATACATAGGCATATAATATTGAATCCGCGGCAGAAAATGACCGACAGTCAAGTTGGTAGAGATGTTGAAAGCAATGAACGGCAACAGGCGAAAAGCAGCAAGGAGTGCTCCATCTCCATGCACGAATTGAAAGTATAGAGGAATAAAATAGATGGTACAAAAGCAAACTGCCACATTCGCGGCGGTTTCTACACCAAGAAGAACCCGTGTTCGTGACTTCAATAAGTGGACGGGAAAGCTTCGAGATTCAGTGGTAGTGAAAACACATAGCCATTGTTGAAGAATATAGCCTATGAGTAACACTCCAAAGACCACCCATAAAGCAATGGTTCGGCTATCATCCCAGGGCCATTGGCCTCCAGCCATTGTCGTGACCATAGCAAAACTGACCCACATGCCAGCACTGAGAACGAAGCCTACATAGTCTAATTTGACTAGACGTTGGCGCAGAGATTGGTTCTACACTGGGTGTAAGGAAGGCAGGTAAATCAGATAAACAGGTGCAGTAACCGCAGCGATAACGAGATTAATGTAAAATGTCCACCTCCACGTAGCAGATGATATGGAGAAAGATCCACCGATAATTGGGCCCGAAACAGTACCTGCTCCCCAACAGAGCCCAATGGATGCAATATATAGACCGCGTTCAGGTGGCACTGTCATGGAACCAAAGTAGTTCAAGAAGCCGAGGAAGAGGCCTGCTCCGCCAGCCCCAGCAATGACTCTTCCGACGATGATGGCATCCATATTGTGAGCTGCGCCGCAGACTGTAGAGACAACTTCAAAGAGAACGAAGGAAGAAATATAAATCCATTTCATGTTAAATTGGTGTAAATAATATGCCGACGGGGAGCACAACTGCAACGGACCCGAGAGGAAAGCCTGCGCCAATCCATGCCAGCTGATCAGCATGGCCAAACGCCTCAATAATAGAGCTCTAGACGTCAGCAGCAATTGTTGTATCCAGCCCGTAGACCAAAGCGCTGATGTAGAGGGAGAGGCAGACAAGAAACCACTTGAAGTCACGAATCACACGGACGGGCCCACTGGAGTTATCTCGTTCCTCGCTGTTGTTCTGCTGTTCCTTCTCTTTGACAGGCTCACTTTCGGGCTGTCCACCCACTGCAATCGGACTGGAAGAAATAGTCTTTGGTGTAGTAGCTCCTCCATCTATGGCGGCATCGGCTATGACAGTGGATGAAGACTCTGATCCGTTCCTATGCGAGTCTGTCATCATCTCTGAGTCCTGTTTTGACCTTATATATCTGCTGAAATGTTCCGTTTACGAGTATGCTAAGTGGAATATGGTCTGAAAATGGATGGAGTAACTGAATAGCATAGCGCTGAAGAGAGTAGGAGATTTTTAGGGTTCATAGGTGACGTTAAATAAGTAGGGTGGAAAGCATAATAATAAGAGAACTGCATTCTATAAGCCCTGAGTCATCGACAAGAAAATAAAGTATAAGCAGCACTCACTTACTACTGTTTGTCTCTCCATGTGGGCTGCTAAATCAGGACTAGTCGGGTAACCGCCTCTAGGGTGATGGAAACTGAGTGTATCCAGCCGATTTATAATCGGTATCTCCATGGCGATGATCAGCTGCGTCTTGCAGTATCATTGGGCAAGTTTGGAAGTGGGAACGAAAATGAGAAGCTTGAGTAGGTCAATTAAATGTCGGTATGATTTCTAATCACTATCTTGGATTGGGCTTCCTGGTTATGGTGAATGTCCGAATACAAGTTCAATCTTTCAAGCATCATTAGGTGGATCCGTAGAATCATTTCCTACCGCCTGTCGCAACGCTAACCACTTTTGTACCTCATGCCATATCCAAGACCGACATACTATGTTATCATACAAGATTCAATTCCCAAATGTCTGTGGTTTCGTGAAGGTAGACGCCACTCCGAGAACCCAGTATAGAATTGGATTTGCAATAGCGACCTTGCACTTCAAGGTGCCGGATCGACAGTCCGGAATCTCCTAGAAACAGCACAATATGTCCCCAATTGGCCATGTCGTGACCAATAAACTTGTAACATGCGGAGATACTCCAGGAAAAATGCTCCATATTATTGGGCAATATAAGAAGCTTGTCTTGCGCGAGTAGACTGGATAACCTGTACGACAGAGTGACAGACGGACCTCTAAGTTATCTGTGTTAGGGATTAGATGCAATGATTAGGAATCTCCGTAGATTTGCTCGATTGAAATTCAGTGTTATTTTACCTCATTGCTGCCCTCTCCAGAGTTCCTTAGTGTGACAAGTGGTAGCGATTAGGTGGGGTCCGGCATTTCGTGACAATTGGAGGCGGCTTATGCATCTGTTTTGGAGTTGAGCGGGTTAAAGTAGGGGCGACAATTACTTGAATAGGAGACTTGATTATAATACATAAATACTTTTGTAAGAGAGTATGTTTGCACAAGCTATCTCGGAAGGCAAGGGCCTCCATATACATACCTGGCTCCTTGCTGTTATGTCACCTTTTGTATCATTTCACAACAGCACAATATCACCCACCTTTGTAAAACTAAAATGTCAGTCTCTTCAGAACGAAACTCTCGACGGTGGCTCGATGTGCCTCCGTCAGCCAACATCGTTCGAGTTCGCATTATCGATGCCGCGGGGAATATGGTTGTCCCAGCTAGTGCTTTTCTCGAGCCGGTGGGAAAGGGCCATGAATTGCTGAACGGAACAACATCCTGCTTTCTCGTCGAAAATGAGCGCTTGGGGAAGAAGGCTGTATTTGACCTGGGTCTTCGTAAAGATTGGTGGAATCTAGCTCCAAGTACTGGAGCAAATTTGGCCCGTATGGTGATTGCTCTAAAAGTCGACACAGACGTCGGCGAGGTCCTACAAAGTGCTGGAATTCCGCTATCTGAAATCAACGATCTTATCTGGAGCCATGCGCACCTTGATCATATCGGAGATACATCACTGTTCCCTTCCAGTGCAACTCTCCACTATGGAAAAGGAATCGCTGCCTTGAAGCCTGGATACCCAGATGATCCGGACTCCGGGCTCCTTGCATCTGACTTTGTTGGACGTCCAAATAATGAGGTTGATTTCAGTAAATCTAACCTCGAAATTGGTGGATTCTCCGCTCTTGATTTTTACGGTGATGGATCATTCTATCTTCTTAATACACCGGGCCACGCTCCTGGACATCTCTCCGGCTTGGCTAGGGTGACCTCAAGCCAGACAGGTCAGGGCGTAGATACTTTTATCCTCTTTGGTGGGGATGTCTGCCACTTCTGCGGCATGCTGAGACCTAATCATACTCACCCATTCCCAGAATCCAAATTTCCAGATTCTGCCCTTCGAGTTGCAGACATCTCCGACCCTGGTGCACTATTAAAGCGTCACCCACGATCATCGTTATCCAAAAGTGCTCCACCTACTGATTCTGTTGAGGCTCTTCGAGTTGCTACATGGTGTCTCATTTCAACCGCTGAATACAGCGCGTATGAGAATCCCGATATGGCCCAGTTGACGCTCAATCAGCTTCGGGAAGCTTTTGACGAAGCGGACAACGTCTTCGTTGCAATAGCACACGATAACAACCTACTTCTTAAAGTTGATGGGAAACCTCTGTTACCCACACTAAATGATACGCCAGCAGAAGATATTAACGGCTGGTATGAGAAAGGTTGGAAAGACAAGCTGTACTGGGCTTGGCTTGGCGAGCTGGGCAAAGAGGGAAAGGATGGAGAGGTTGTGCCGATGGAGCCACATGTTGTTGGGCTTTGGAAAGATGGGAAGAAGTATGATAGCGTAGATGAGATCTTTGGGACAGCCCAGCGGTAGGAAGGGTCGAAAACATATTGAAGGCCAATTCAAAAGAACTCAACTTTGGAAAATCAATGCTTTGCTATTTCCTAGTTTACTCTCCTCAGTATATCTTTCTGGTCATCTTACCCGCATCCTGCACGAATATGTATACTGCCCAAGGTTAATCTTGAGATAACTTCTCAGAAGAGAGTGCATTAATAGAGAAATGCAGTGCTAGCTGTTTATTTAGCTTTGGTTGATTCCAAACTACTTGCCAGGGAGTGTAATAAAATCGCTGTTCGTATTTAGTCTTTTCAGCGTTATGGGATCCTAACAACTACTTTGCCAAAATGTTTCTGGTTCCACAGATATTGATATGCATCCTTAAGCTCTTTCAATTCGAAAACCCGCGAGTCCCAAGGCTGGCTTGATAGCCCTGGAGTCAATAACATGATTAACCTCCTCAGGTAGCTGCCGGCTGCCGCCCTGAACTCCACGGATATTGGCAGACCTAAGTATAGTATCAAAAAAGGCCACTCCACCATTCTGCTCAGCATTTTTAGCTGAGGCTATAAACCCAATCACGTCAATCTCTCCACCACGGGCAAGAGCTTCGAAACTCTGCTTGCAGCTCTCACCGCCGCTAATCTCAATAACCTTGAAGAAACCTTTCCCTCCTGGAGAAAGTTTCTTGGCGGTGACGCCCCATTCATGATATTCTCTATAATTGATAATGTGGCTTGCCCCGAGTTTCTTCAAGCGCTGGGCCTTCTCTGAGGACGACGTCGTAGCAACAACTGTAGCTCCGGCGGCAGCAGCAATCTGCAGAGCAGCAACGCTTACGCCGCCAGTTCCTTGAACTAGGACACTGCCCCCAACCCGTAGAGGCCGAATACCACCCATCAAAGCCGCCCATGCTGTGATGAATGCAGTGTTAACTGCTGCACCCTCTTCGAAACTAAGTATTGCTGGCATGTAAACCAAACCTTGGTTAAACACACCATGTTGCCGAAGAACTCCATTCATGACAGTCCTGACATCAGAAGCAAATGCTTCGGGACCGGGATGCATCCCAAAATATCCAGATTGGTAGGTGAACACAATTACTTTGTCACCAGGCTGGAATCGCAAAACTTTTTCTCCGACAGAGAGAACTTCGCCTGCGCCATCACTACCTGGGATAAGGCCTTGGGATGGAGGATGTACATATGCTCCCCTGACAACTACATAGCGATTGAATCGGCTATTTAGTGGTGAAGCAAGAATGCCGTGGTTTGAGTACTTACTTGCAGCGTCTCGAAAGTTCAGTGCCGCGGCATGGAATTTGACAAGTACATCTGTTGGCCCAAGTTCAGGCAGAGGTTGCGAGGCATTCCAGGTGAGGGAGTCCCATTCCTGCTTCTTCCCATAGCCTCGGATTTCCCAGCCGCTTGTTGTCGAGATTTGTGTGCTCATTTTACAGCCTCGTCCTATTAGATTACCAGACGGCTTTCCTAGATAGAGACGACGTGTAATGTTTAATTTATGAGAAATGGGATGATAACTTAGGATTATAACATAACTCGTATGTTTCGTCCCCCTGATTTCTCGCTTCAACACTTGCACACTATGGTACTACAACGCGAACCATATCTGTATTTAGACCGGGTAAACGATGAATTAATCAGCATCACCCACACTATCTGGCTTAGCTCCCTCACATGTCTCCCCGATTTACCTTTTTTTACTTACAAAACCTTCATAAGATTCATTGAACAAGAATTTCGACCAATAAGGCTAATCTGAAGTCCCCATCTGACGCCGTGGTTGACCCGTCTAGGGGTTGAGTGTATTCCGATGGTCTATCAAGGCCCTTCTCAGGGC
Source organism: Xylogone sp. PMI_703 (assembly GCA_021399445.1). Taxonomy (NCBI): domain Eukaryota; kingdom Fungi; phylum Ascomycota; class Leotiomycetes; genus Xylogone; species Xylogone sp. PMI_703. Next base: position 682,112 of record JAJTUQ010000003.1, read on the forward strand.
TGTATAAACTGCAGGGTACAGCGAAAGAAAGCATGTTTTAACCTTCCTAAACTTCCGTTATTTTTACGCTGTAGTTCCTCATATCAATACCGAAGAATCTTGACTAACACGTTACTGTCTAAACAGTGTGATCAGACTCTTCCAGTATATTCGTGATTTTCTCATCTTGTTGTGTAACATTTCAAAAAGCAAACTAACATTTGAACCCAGTCATGTATGAGATGTGCGAATACCGGGCGTACATGCTGTGGCCATGGAGCTGATAAACTCTATGCCTTCCCTGTTTATAAGGCGAATGGCGAATCGCATCCACCACCATTTGCATTAATATCCTCACTATGGATACGATGCCTCATAAGTCTCTAGCCGAGGGCAGGGAGCTTACGCTTAGAGCTTTCTTCCATGACTTCTGCGTCACCTCAACTAATCACAATCTCTCTCAAGGATATCTTTCTGATCTCGAGACATTGACTTATGACATAGAAGCCAGACCAAACATAGTGAGAGCATGTCAAGCAATATCACTTGCAAGCCATGGCCAGAGACTCCATACGAAGCCGAAGTGATCTATCAACAGGTTCTTGGGTCATTTGCGAAGACCATAGAAGACACTTCCTCGAGCGATACAGAAAAAAGATTAGTCGCGATGTTATTGGGCATTTATCAGGTATTTATTCTCAGGCCAGCGGCCATTATCCCTTGTCTGAAATGCAACCTAGGGTTGACTCAAGAACAGATAGTAATGACTAGCGAGACTAACTTCGGAGACCATGAAACTCATGCTAACGGCCTTGCTGTGCTCATGGATATTGGGGACTCGCAACTGAAACATCTGGATAATATAGGATATCATGATCGATTAGCCCCAAATAGTCCGTTTCCGCAGGCAAGGATTTCTTCCCAACCTTCTCCGGCCTCCAATTTTTACTGGATGACCTATCCACTAATATCGACCATAGATTGGCAGAATGTTCTCTGTTCCGGCATTAGGAGGTCATGGTGAGACTTTCAGCGACCTGCTACTCGATCTCGAGTCATTGAGGACCAAGTGCGAAATCGCATCTGAGTTAGAAGTGCTTATTGTCCTCAAGACGGAAAGCATTGCTCTGGACCAGCGTTTCGCTCACTGGCAAGATTCTCGAGTTAGGGAATTTAAACCCATCAGTGTAGCACACATAGATAATTATAAGCAAGGACCTTCGAAGATCCCAACCGGATTTTGGCCGGGTAAAGTTGACACTTACTTCGATCTTTATGTTGCTGGAGTTTGGAATATCCTCCGCTCCGCCCGACTCTTGCTCATCACTCTAATTATCAAACTCTCGACCATGCTTGGGGACACGGACGACTTGAGGGATTACATTAATACGTCCAATTACATAGCTCAGGACATTGCTGCATCAATCCTGTACCACCTGACGAACGACCTGTACGCCTTCCTCAATGATCTTAGTACAAACGAGGAAATAGCGGAACGGGGGAAATTTCTAGGAGGCTTACTTTTAATCCATCCTCTTTATGTGACCTCTCATATACCAATCTACCGGAAGAGATACGGGAGTATATGCGCGGATGCCTAGAATGGATCGGGTTGAATATGGGTCTCGGGCAGGCTCTTCTATTAGCAAAGGTGAAGTTTTCCATATACCAACGTAACGCCATTCCCAATCTCTATGACACTTCAGCTGACTATTTTCATAGACTTCGGATATTAGCAGAGAATATCTAAAAAGCGGTCGTGTGCTTATATGGGCGGGTTTTATCAGACAGCATTAATTATTAATTGACTTTCATTTAGATCTTTTAGCGTATCATTATGTGAGATCTTTGGCCACATATTTTGTTAAAAATTCAGTTGTTATTCTAAGTGTATCTTATGATACAAGAAATAAAAGCAAATACGTCTTGAAAATCTAATGATATCTATAATTAATGCCCGAGTTTGTAGAAAGTGATATACGCGATATTCGCGATTGTCAGGAAATGTTGTGCCGTATTGTCAAAAATTCCCTTAACCGCTCTGAATCCGGGTTACGGATTATATCCAAGCGACAGCGTCCCCTTCGATATCTCCTATGTGGCGAGGTTCTCGGCCCTCTAGGAGTCTGACAATTGTATCAAGCTTGGCACCACCCTTGCCAACAAAAGTGAAAAGGCCTCCTGTGATGGCATCGGGACCGACAGATTCCGACAACGGCGTATCCAAGTTCTCCGAATGCTGGAGTCGCGAGACATCCACTGGTTATTGGCTTTTTGTTAGCATATACAAGTCAGAAAATTGCCGGATTGGTTACAGTTCTCACGCTGGCAGTTGATTTGCTCGCGTGGCTGGCCGGTTGAGGAAGGAACAGATTGGTTGTTGCTTATATCCAAAAGAGTGCTAACGGAGCTATTTATGGTTTCTTTGACTTGAACGCCTGTTGACTGGAATTGATCGCTATTGTGGTTTATAAGAGGAATTGCTTTAACTGACAAAGAATGTCTGGAGTCAGGAAGAGGTGCGGCTTTGGCGATCGAGATTGTTTTGAGAATAAAAGTTAAAACTGATATAGATACATAAACTTTCATATTGTTTGAATTCGAGCAGATTACACTAAATGATAATAGAGGATTGATCGAATAAGAACTTTTGTAAATTATAGCAATACTTATATTACAGCAAATGAGATTCTTGTTTTCATGCAGGTACTAAAATTACCCTAATATCTTCATGTCGTTACGCTGTTATGTAATGTGGACACGGTTGTTTCAGCATGTCCCAAGTCCATTTTTAGTGACAGGTGGCTGAAGAATATTGAATAAGCACTCAGGGCTATATTATAATAAGTATTATTAGAGGCCTGGGTTAAATCCAGTCATAAAGAAAGTAAATCCACTCACAGCTACCGATGGTAGTACTGTAGCTTCACACTTGATTTTTATTCGTCAGTAGTCCTGGTAAGCACTAAAACATGCTAACACGAATAGCCCCCTTATGAGTGGATTTAGCTCAGGCCTTGTTACAGTAAAAGTAAGCAGGAGTTCAACGACCTGGCACTAAAGTTAATAGAGTGGAGAACGGAGGCTCCCATACGCAACCGTAGTGCTTTGTCGCTGCTTGGGATGAAACAAGTATCGAAACGCGCTTTACTACCGTTGTTTCTATCTCATGAACTACAACGTTCAAAAAGGAGATCATTTACTAGCCTGAACCAGGTTGCAACATTACTGTACAGAATTCCAACGCGCTGTACAGTTTAACTGTACCATGGCTTTCATCACGCTTATTGTCCCTCCAGAGGGTTCCTCTTGCTCTAGACTTCCAGGTGCGAAAAATGGGGCTACTTCCATACTAGGAAAAGCACTTGCAGATCCAAATCTGACAAAAAGTCGTAAGACGTAGCTCGACATAAATATGTACTATTAGTTATTATAGTAAGCAAATGATAATTATAAGTGTACCAGTAATGTTCACGTCTAAATCCATCGGCGTCGCGGAACTGAAGACACTGCACAAGCTCGCCTCGAGAGACCTCCTGCCACGTACTAGAAGCGACCTCAACATACTTAGGCCTCCGAAGGCGAGGTGTTTGCAACCTTATGTTCCTTTCCGTGGCCCCGCTCTATACTTGGTCAGCGTCCATATAAAATATTATCATTGGTGACATTATATCAAAGCTTTGCTGGTTCACCGAGATTGCTCCTTGGTGAAGCGTTGATACCTTTCACAACCGTAATTACATGGCAATGACTTCGACTGGAGATTGATTCTAGTCGTTTAGCACAAAGATTTACACCTCGTTACATACACGTTATTGGATTTCGGTTACCGTCGAAATAAAGTTATGAGCGACCCTGGCGCCGCTGATTTGATGATGAGCGTGGGGTTTTGTGAGACGGAAAACGTATATAAAAAAGTCATACCTCCCTCGGTACTCTCCACCTTCTTGCCTGTGCTCAACGCTGTCCACAGAAGGAGTGGGTGATAGCTGATCAAGCGCCGTATAGAATCAAGGAGCCTCCTAACTGTAATTAACTGGGGAGCTAGAGATTATCCTGGGACCCCACTATGTGGGTGACTAGAACGGAGTAAAAGTGCCCTATTATCTACGTGAAGCTATGGTAATACCGCATACGGGAGCCTGACGCCAGCCAACAATACTTGGAAACCTTCGTGTTCTCAGGTGAGAAGAAGGGCAGCGCTTAATACTCTAATCTGAGTCTATGTAGTTTATTTCAGATGCTGAACCCAACATATCATCCCAATCTGCACCCTCCTTGAGTCGAGGCTTGAGAGAGGTAAGAGTGCTGGTTGAGGTACATAGCGTTCAAAGGTATGACGAGAGATTCTCTGCATTGCCAAGCTACCGGCCTAATTGGCTGGCGTTGACTACGTAAGCACCAGCCCGACATTTGTTAACACAGCCTCAGCCGCATGTTATCACCATACATAATTTTGTTGTCGAGTTGAGTCGCTATATCAATATTTGGACCATGACTATCTGTTTATAGCTTTGCTAAAGGCATCACCCTAGTCTAGGTTATCTGCTCCGAGATGGATCCGTTGAGCGCCCTTTCTGTAGCTGCTGCGGTCATACAATTTGTGGACTTCACCGGCCGTCTCTTTTCTGACACATATGAGGTATACACATCGCCTTCAGGACAGAAGGCAGAGCTTGTCCAGCTGTCGGTCCTGTCGAATGATATAGCAGAGCTTGCTGGCCAGGTGGACGAAAAATCAACTGCTCTTTGTCAGCGAAGAAACATCACAAATTCAGAGAGCCAACTCATTCGGCTCTGCGATGCATGCAAGAGGGTAAATACCGATCTCCAAAATGCTCTGGATCTCCTCAAAGCGCGTGATACCAAAGAATCTGGCTCCAAGACCACCAAAGTTGGGAAGAGTTTCAATATTGCACTGAGTGGAATTTGGTCTCATAAGAAAGTTAAACAGATGAGTCATGACTTGGCGAATATAAGGCAGCAAATAATGGCTGCAATCTTAGTCTGTCTCTGGTATGTCTACATGACATTTTATGTACGCTTTCTTCAAGCTGACTGGCGTGGAGGGATGAATCTAAAAGATCTCAAGAGCGGGATGTGCACTTCAGCAAACAAATGGATGGCATGATGGTTATCCTAAACCAACTTAACACGGCAAGGGATGAATTATTAAGTCGAGAGATCATCCAGACGATCAATGCGCCGCAAAATCTTGTTCGCAAAGAATTGATCCAAATGCTGTGGGATCCAGGGTGGGATAAAACTATCGCTTTGGCCATGCCAACCCCGGGAAATACGATTGCAAAGGAATCTGAAACGCTGCTCAAGAAGAGAATAGTCGACAGTTTAAAGTTTGAAAAGATTGAAGCACGAGAGGAGACTATTGCTGATGTCTACCACACAACTTGTCAGTGGATCTTTCAAGACCATCCAACCGAAGTTGAGGGCACATCATTGTGGTCAAGTTACCCGACATGGCTAAGGACAGATTCCGGTCAGATTTATTGGATTACGGGAAAACCAGGATCAGGAAAGTCTACTCTGATGAAGTTCATCACTAGACACAGCCTCTCAAAGAAGGATCTACAGATATGGGCTGGTGATTGTAAACTTATCTTAGCCAGCTTCTATTCCTGGAGCCCCAGCTCTTATAGTATGCAGAAATCGTGTGAAGGCCTTATGAGAACATTATTATATCAAGCTCTTACTCTCAATCTTGATTTGGTCCCTCAGGTGATTCCTAGACGCTGGGCCTTGGTTAATATGCTCTGCAACGCCGACGCAGCCCAAGCCGCCCCGGAATGGGGATGGGAGGAAATAAGGGAATCATTCTTCAGCGTACTCTCAGAATGCGGCAAAAGCATAAGACTTGCGCTATTCATTGATGGGCTGGATGAGTTTGAGTCCTCACCAACTCAAATTCTAGACCTAATTACAGAGATAAAGTCTTATCAAGGAATTAAGCTTTGTGTAGCAAGCCGACCCTGGATTGAATTTGAAGACGCATTTAATCACTATCCATTATTGCGGATGGAACAGTTGACAAAAGAAGATATAGAATTCTTCACCAGGAAGAAACTCCAACTAAATCAAGGCTTCCAATCGCTGAAAGAGATATGTCCTAATGAAGCTGACCAGCTTCTGGAAGATATTGCTCAGAAAGCACAAGGCGTCTTTTTATGGGTCTCCCTTGTTGTTCGAGCGTTACTGGAAGGCCTTACTGAAGGCGATAAGTTATCAGATCTCCAAGAAACTGTAAGACAACTTCCTAGCGACTTGTCAAAGCTCTACGATCATATTTGGGCCCATATACGACCTCGTAATATTGCAAGTGCTTCAGAGCTATTCCAGCTCTTTCAATCTGCTTACCAGTCACTTCATTATTTGACTCTATGGCTCGCAGATGAAAAGAAGCCACTGGAAACCGACATGAATTCAATATCTTTCGATGCAAGAAACAATATCAAAAAACTTATGAGGCGGCGGCTGGATAGCCGAACTCGAGGGATTCTGGAGATATCACCTAATGGATACGTTGACTTCTTACATAGGACTGCTCGGGATTGGGCTCTCCAGGATGATGTACGGCAAAGCATTACATCGGCAGCCCCCGATTTTGACCCTTACATCGCACTTCTACAGGCGGAGGCCATTCGCATACCAGACCAGGAACTCGACACACAACAGTTTGAACTACATTATTACTATTGCAAAATCCTCCTCATATGTCTTCACTATGCATCGCTGGTGACATATACCTCGGCTAGCACGCCAAGATTAATCCGGATTCTCGATAAGATTGAGATTTATCTTAATACTATCTCAGCAAGAGACATGAAAATCAATTACTGGCTATGCAAATATCACAGGAGGAAAAATATAGAAAACGATTACAACATCAGCTATGGCTTTACCATTCTGGAGATCGCAGCACAGTATTGTATAACGCCCTATATCAGCAAGAAAATATCCGAATGCCGCAGTTTAAGTCAGCCGGATAAGATGGAGAAATTGGGTCCTATCCTTGAAAATGCTATTTTTGGGCCAATGTATGGAGTCAATCAACCATTAATCCCCCAATATTCCATTCCACTCTGTATCACTCCCGCTCGAAGACTAGAATTTGTGGGTTTCCTCCTCGAAAATGGGATATACGCTGAATGCAAGCGCTCAATTCCAAGGATACTAAAGCTTTTGAATAGAAGCAAGCGTGCTAATGATAATTATGATAAAACCGTGAGTACGCTGTTGAAGGGGCATATGGGGCTAAGGGACTCTTTAAAATTCACGCTGGGGTTTTAATATCATAATATTGAAGTAGTTAAACTAGAAACTAGGGCTTTATAAAGGGGGGTACGATTTATTTGTAGACTCAATGTTAGGAATATTGCCGAATTATCGTTGCCTGGCAAAGAGAACACCAAGTACACCTCGCACGTCTCCTCTGCCTCCTGGAGTCATGAGCAATACGGCGACGAAGCTGAGTGTAGTATGCGTGATAGTACATAACGGGGCGGCGCCTGCAATATGGTGAGTCATTGTTATCGAGTCACCATTTTATATGGTAGGGAGTATATACAGCAACATCTTCGCTGTAATTGTTTCAGCTCCTGGAAGACGTAATAAACATATCTCCATAAAAAGGTCTCTTTAACGTCCTGCGATTCTTTCTTCTCTGTATCGATACGCGCTGTGGCGCCGCTGAGGGATTTTGAAAACTAAGCAGTCGCTAAACTACAGTAATCCTCTCAGAAAGCTTCCTTCTAAATCCACATACTTCAAATCCATTTTCACTACAATCATCAGATTAACGAATTTTCTTTCCGAAGTCCATACCTTGCGGAGATGGAGCACATAAGTGTTTCTGAAAAGTCTACCTTGGAAGTGCTTCCTCTTGAGGTCAAGCAGGCGATAATGACGGCACTCCGGGATATTTCTTCATTGAGGTCACTCGCATTAACTGGTTCTTCGTTTTACAACGCCTTCATTGCAGCTGAGACAATAATCACCAGCCAAGTCTTACTAAACGAAGTAGGACTCGATATGCTTCCCGAAGCTATTGCTGCGTTAGAATCCTCTCGTCTACAGCCTTGGACTAAAGAACGTGTGTAAGAGTTTGCCACACAGCATCTACACACTAGGAAGCCATCATTCGAGGTTTGGATATTATCCGGTGCCCTTCCTATAAGCAAGCTTCATCAACACGTCCATTACTTTACAACGGTTTTTGCCTCAGATACATTGCCCAGGCACCCGATCTTGGCTGATCCCGTGCGAGACCCAGAGCCACTATCGCACGCTGAAATGACTCGGATTATGCGCGCCTTTTACCGATTTGAAATTTACTGTAACCTGTTCCGCTATCGCTGCGGCATTTATTTCAGCGTTGAAGAACAACGTCGGTTATTCTTTGCTCACTTCTCGCCGTGGGAGAATGAGCAAGTAGCTTGCATTCACGATTACCTTTTCAGAGTTGCATCTCCTGGTATGCCCTTGTTACAACTTTTCAATTTCTCGTATCTAATTTCAATAGCATTCAACGAGATTACTGAACATGATATCGTGTGGGGTAAATCCCGTGTGAGATATGCTGATGAACTTGAGTCAGAGTATATCCAGCACATCTTGTCTCGGGGTTTGGCAAGCCTTCACCAAATTGTCTTAGCGGACACATATGAAGCGCGATACGATCTTTTATATTCCTACCGTCCTGCACGCAATGATGACTTCCTTTAAGAGGGCTTGAAACCGGCTAATGAAAGAGATGATGGCAGAGATGATGAAAGAGATGATGAAAGAGATGATGAAAGAGATGATGAAAGAGATGATGAAAGAGATGATGAAAGAGATGATGAAAGAGATGATGAAAGAGATGATGAAAGAGATGATGAAAGAGATGATGAAAGAGATGATGCACTTTGCCTCTCTGACTATACTCCAGATGACTGCCGACTTCGTATCAAAAGCTCCATTTGCCCAAGACTCCGACACAGGCCCGTTTGACGTATGGTATTGGGCACATCGGGATGGAACATGCTCGCATTTCATATATTCCAACGCTCAAGAATCACTGCGGCGATCAGGATATGTTATGTGGGATCATAGTAGACTTGATAAATGGAATATTCTTCAAGATCCTTGGGAAGCCCCCCCCCCCACCGTCGGTTCCTACAAACGAAGAAATACAACGTCGTGCCGAAAGAAATGCTTCAATAGAGGCAAGATTAGATATATATGAGAGGGGAGGGAGAGGGTGGTGGAGTTTAGGAGACGAGAGCAAGGTTGATTGGTCTCATACTTCTTATGGTGGGCCACTTATTGGGTATCGTCAGAAAGTCGAATCACTTGATGAAGCTCGCGACTTCTTAGCACGGATGAAGTTACCACCTGCAGTTATTAAATTCCTGAGCTAGCCCCTGCAAACCTACTCTTGATGGCTTCTCAATAAAATCTTACCGTAAATTTTGGCAATTACTCTATTCATCAGCGAAGCAATGTAAGTGTAAAAGTTGTTATAGCTTGATTACTCAAACTAAACCAAGTAAAGCTACAAAACATGCTGTAATCAAAGCGTGAATTATCATGCTGTTTTGGCTTTGTTTGAAGTTGCTTGTCCAGATACCTTCCTATCTCCGATGTCCACGGCTCCAATGGATGCCGATTGGTTATTGGCGCCCATCAACTACTCGCTATGTGGTTCCATATCGGGACAATCTCGACCAGCCGGCGCTACCCCTGCCAAAGTGAGGCACATCTGCAGCCGCGACCTCGATCTTGAGATATCTCTAGTATGGAGTACACGCACATATATAACTTAGCAAAGTCCCAGTGGAAGTGAAGCACGAATAGAGTTGCACTTACTACCATACACACGTAGTAAGCCTTCGAACGGAACAGTACAGGTTGGCTTCAAAACGTGAGTCACATTCTTCGGCGGCGAGCGTAAGCTCTCCAGCATGCAGGTCTAAATCTCTCTAGGATACGGAACCGATATATAAATCAGTATTTTTCGTGATTTTCTAGTTATCATCTCCGGATCATCTTGGATATCTTTGGGCGGCTTGTCTCCCTCTGCTAGAATCCACAAAACAATAATGGTCAAGGACCTAACAAGACCTCGCGGATAAAAATTGCTGGACAATATTAAAGCACATATGTAGCACGATCACATGTTCCAAGATTTCCTTCAGTGCTGGGAGCTGTTAGGCTTATACTTTGATATTTTATTAGCTGGTATAGTTTCATGGAAATTGCGTCATTTGATAAACTAGATCTAAGCATTTTCTTCTTGATATTGATAGCAGAAAACATTAAAGAATCCACACAGCATAACATCAAACATACTGAAGTGATCTTGTTATTTTAAATGAATACGTTATAGAACCTCGAAAAATCAATCAAAGCAACCCAATACTCGATATACAATGGATATGACTAGCTAAATAATGTACATGCTCATAACTGTAGTGTTACCCTGCCATTGTCCTATCTTGCAGAATTCTTGGACACCAATTCTCCGGTACACATTGGGGAATCTTCTGATATCATCCGGTAGATTTGAGAAATTTTTATTTCCAGGTATGCGTGCCAGAATTAATGCTCGGTCAAAGCGATTTTTCGAGTCAGAGGTTATGTCAGTACAATATCTCAAGCAGAGGACTTTTTGTCCAATCAGCTCGGAGCAGAGAGCCCTATTGTCTATACTGAAATAGCCGGTTAACTGATCTGTTTCGAAAAATGCCGTCTGAACCCTTGTTCCCGGGCTGTTTAGAGACTTCAACGTCCCTTCTAGTACGGTGCCCGTGACAAATAACCACCCAGCTGTTAGCTCACCATATTTATTGAGGCCCTTCGGAACACAATCCGTCCTCTGGATATCAATTTCAACATAATATTTGGTTTTCGGAAATTTGGAAATCCAAGATACTGAATGGTGTGTATTAGCCCAACTCCAACTAGGGGCTATATACGCAGAAATATCGCTTTCGTCAGGATCAAGGGACTGCCACAGTAAACCACGGAGCAGATCCTTGGTCCATAAACCAGCCAAATACCTCCCAGTCTCAGGATATTCCCATTTGGTTGCTAAACCTGCGAGGGCCGGTAGCCAGTCCGAAGAACGTGTAATCATCCTCTCTGAGTACTCCGAAACGAGATCGCGCCAGTCGTCGAAAAGTGAGAATCCGTCTACTATTGCGTTTTCTATGGTCACCTCCGGTAGCTTGCCTATGATCAAGTCATGTTGCGATAAATGACTGGAGGTGGCTGATGGATGCCTAGAGCTCACAAAATTTCGAGAAGGCAAAACCCAGTCATCTGGAAAATCAGCAAGAGCGCCGCATTCACAACTTACTGATGTGATACACTCAAATATAAGCTCTTCTCTAGTGAAATGCAGTACCCGCGACCCCAGTAGTCGTTCCTGAAAGCACCAAGCTCTTGTAAAAAGTGGATAGCTAGAGTCAGCCGTCGAGCGGTACTTGTATCGTGTTGCCCTTTGAGTTTCGATATTGCTTACTCCCCAGCTGAAGGAGCTGTGGCTCAACTGTTGCCTTACATATATCTCGAACCTCCTTTTCTGTTGGTCTTCTCCTAATAAAGTCACGTATGGGACTTTATCGATAAAAATACCTCCATCGCCATCTACAGATCCAGTAGCAGCAATCACAAGATAAGCCCTGTTATAAATAGAACCCATCTTTGCAGCTTCAGTCTCCCAATCTTTAGCATCATCTTGGATAATACAAAGTGAATCAATCCAAATATACTGAATCCCCAGTCTTCTAGTCATTGTAATTGCTTCCCGAAATGTTTTCCTGAGCTTACTCCAAGGGATATTCTCCTTCCAATTACCTATGGTTCCCTTCAAGGATAGAGTATGTTGTGTAAGACCCCAGCAATGTGATAAGGCAATGTACGGTTCTTTGATGGGTTGTTCTTTGTCATCATGCTCAACAATGTGGATTCCGGAATTATCATCAGGCCCGACGTCTATCACGCGTTTGGGAAGGGGGCCAAAATTGTTGTTTTCCAATTCGTCATGGCAAGAAGGATGATTTTGGTCACAATTAATCAACCATTTTTGTATAACCTTAAAATAATCGCTTTCATTTGGTACCGATATGATGTGGCTTGTCGAACTTCCTTTCCATGTGTTGCCGTTTTCGGCTGGGTTCTCTAAATTCATAGAGGACCCGATCGTCGGCCATGGACAGGGAGCATCTAGCATAATATCAGAAACCAGGTATTAATCTAATAACATTTTACTGTAGTTAGATCTTTCGATGGTATAGACCACAACATAGGAAGAAAAAATGACAATGATACTCCGACGTACCCATTTTCAGGATACCAGAAGGACAAACATCTTACCTGGCAAAGTATAGAACTCGCAGCACATGACTGGGCTTCCAGTTCTCTCGGGGGCGTCCATGAGCCCAAACATGGAATCAGCTGCATCTTCCTCCACGGGATATATAAGGGCCCTTAATACATTCTCTTTGCAGAACACAAATACAGCTTCGAAATCCTGGCCATTCTCAATCTTCGTCTCCGATAGAAAAGTTTCATTCAACCTTAGAATCCCATTGAGCAATATCCAGCAGGATGGACAACCATCATCTGCCCGAGATCTCAAATCTGTGGAACCAGCCGTGAACTGCCATGACGCGAAGTCAATCCTATACTTACCGGCCCATTCTGGTACATTAACGCCATCATTGACAACGCCCTGTTCATAGGCTTTTCTCTCCTTAGCTTTCGCATTTTCGAATCCGGTGCTTTCATGCATGAAGATGTCTGGCCGTGGCGAGATACTATATGCAGATCCAGCGAACAAATTGCAGCACACGTGACAGAAGCAAGGATCCTTAACGATATCTTTCCAATCGTCTATATTCCCTGGGCAAGGAGTCTTGCGGAGAACCACATCAGGCATATCTACGTTAGAATCCCGAATCAAAGTTGTGGTGGTCGTCATAGGTAGAACGCAGATGTATTCGATAGAACAAGCAGCTTTTCGTCGTTATCGTCTCAGTAGTTTATAAGACTTAGGTGGCTAGTTGAGATGTTGACCAAGCCGAGTCTAGCGGATGATAAACGCATGAGCGGAAGGCTCCAGCCTCTATCTGTTATAAATATTCAATTGACAGTAGTAGCATCAAATAGTGCTTCGTTCAGTTTAACACTCCTATCCAGCTGGAATAATTGGTCGGGATGGAAGTAGAGATGCAGAGACCCCGCAACAGTTTATAGAGAAGTGATCACATGACTGGATGGTCAGCCTATGGCCTATCTGGTAAAACCACCAACTATGTGACCGCAACACAATATCCAGCAATGCTGACCAAATTTCCAATCTTGATTATTGAAATAACATTCTGTAGCTTATTTAATTGCTCAGTCGGCGCTCATCAACTCGGGACTGCAGGCCCAAAGGCTTCGAAATACCCTGTTCCTTGCTATAAGGCTAACCGTAAACGGCCAAGAGCCGCGGATTTTCATCCCGCTTCGGGTAGGCCCGAATACCCGCCCTTCCGCGGCCCTTCTGACAGCACGGTATTGGCTGGACCCGAGACTTTTCTTTACGAGCTGGAGTTCGCACACGGAACTGTGGAGGGTTGCAAGGGGACGAAGTAGCGAAGTCGACGGCAGGAATCATTATAAAGGTCCAGACAGCCCGCGTCTGAATTGTATGTGGAACTCCTATACGGCCTCCCTAAAAACTGCCATGGTTACACTGCAATTACAGCTACTCTGCCTCCTGGTTGTGGCACATTCCGTGGTCGGAAGCATCACATCTACCCAGGTGAAAGCGGCGTCTGCCCAGGCAGCCAATCATCCTGTCCTAGCTTGTGTAAGTAATCTGTGCCATAAGCAACCTCACAATGATTTGCTTGCCTCTTGAGCTAATCCTCTACCGACGATATCTAGTGCTTGCTACTCGAGGACGAGCTAGGCAGCAAAATCTCGTTCCCTCACTCAGCTTCGTACAATGTGTCTGTCCTCTCATACTGGTCAGAGCAGGACAATGGGGTTGAACCGACCTGCATCATATCACCTAATGTCACAGCTGATGTTTCAGTGGCAGTTGGCACCATCAACGAACTCAAAAGATTTGACCTGGAATGCTCATTTGCTATTAGAGGTGGTGGGCATACGCCGTTTGCAGCTGCCACCATTGAAGATGGCATCGTGATTGATCTCAGCGCCATCAACCAGGTCACAGTGGCAGAGGACCACACCGTCACATCAGTAGGTCCAGGAGTGCGATGGATCGATGCCTATCTGAAACTAGATGCTATGGGGCTCGCGATCGCAGGTGGCCGTGTTGCATCGGTTGGCGTAGGCGGATTAACCACGGGCGGTATTTATGTCACTTATCATTGTTTCTGATGAGCCTACGATTGCTAATATGAAAGGTAGGTGGCGTCTCTTTTTTCTCTCCCCGTACGGGATTTGTTTGCGACAGTGCCGTGAATTTCGAGGTGCGAGGTTTGATAATTAACCAATATCAATAGTGCTAATGCTCATTTTAGGTGGTCCTGGCGAATGGCTCGGTCGTTAATGCAAACCATGAGGAGAATAGTGATCTCTGGTACGCTCTCAAAGGCGGCTCGAATAACTTTGGAGCTGTAACCCGTTTCGATTTCAAGACCTTCAATCAAGGACTTCTCTGGGGCGGGTCGATAGTGTATGTATTCCATCGTCCCACCACCACAGACCCTCAGTCCTGACAAAAGCCAGATTCCCAATTGAGACACTCCCCGAACAACTATCGGCATTTGTAAACTTTGCCTCTACCGAGAACTATGACCCATACGCCTCTCTCATCAATAGTGTCGGCTATGTGCCTGCTGCTGGGACAATGTTCGTATCAAACTCTATCGTGTATACGGCACCTGTGGCCAACCCTCCCGCCTTTCAGCAGTACACCTCCATTACTCCCCAGCTCTCAAATACGATGCGGATATCCAACCTCAGCGACTTCGCTTTAGAACTCAATGCTGGTACTCCGTATGGTTTCCGACAAATATTTTATACGGGGACCTATGCAAATGACCTTGGCCTCCTAACCCAGATTGTCAAGCAACTAAATGAAAGCATGCAAGTTGTTAATCCTCTAAAAAGTTTAGTAAACTATGCCATGAGCTTGGAGCCTTTACCAACTACCATCACAAAATGGGGCGCTCAGACAGGAGGGAATGTGCTTGGATTAGACCCAAGCGATGGTGACCAAGTTCGTAAGTCTCTCCCTTGTCATTTCAACAGGACCATCTTCTCTTAGATGCTAATTCTTTCTTCAAGTCGTCCTTCTTGGTGTCACATGGAGTGATGAAGCTGATGACATTATCATCACCAACGCTGTAACGGACATGTTCACCAAGTTTGACGCCTATGCTGCATCTAAACATGGGCTGAACCCGTACACGTACCTAAACTACGCATACAAGACGCAGAAGCCGATCCAGGGATATGGGGTCGTTAACGTGAAGAAACTGCAGGCGATAAGTAAGAAGTATGATCCGTCAGGGATATTTCAAAAGTTGGTTCCAGGAGGCTTTAAGTTGTTCACTTCGTGAGTCGAAAATCCAGGGATAGTGAGAGATTATCTCAGAGTCTCCATATTCCAATAAATAAACAGACTGGAAATTGAAACCAAAGTACCGTGCTATGGCGGCAAAAGTGAGGAGATTTATTGAGCCCTCCAATTGAACAATTTCTCGTTGATTGAAAAACAGTAAAAGTATGTAGACGGTATTGAACTTTGACTTTATCATGGATTCATTTACCTATGATTTCCAAGAAATGGGGGTTAACGCGGTGATTATGCGAGAAACCTACGGCTTCCTACTCAAGAGCAAACTACGCAATCGGGCATATTCCAGTGAGTGGTGTACGAAATATTCGAGTTGTATGTTATAAATCAGAAATATTCCAAAAGCCAGAACGAATTGAACGAATAACGTCCAGAGGAAGGAAAGTATCAGCCAATCATAGAGGCAGGAGCTGTTACGTAATCGTATCTACTTGGGCAACCTATGTAGGGTGATGTAGGATCTCCGAATCAAGTTAGTTTTTCCTGCTAATCTCTTTGTAAGGGATAATCCAAGGCAATAATAAACCGAATTCATTATACCGCAAGCACAGGACCGGTAACATTCAGTGTTGGATGAAAGCGCCATATCGCATCATCAGTGTCGGTGCTGTCGTCAATCTGACAGCTATCCGGACATTCATCCGCCCAATCGTTCGGCGTTAGAGCGCCGCCTCAACAACTTCCGCTATTCTCACTCTGGCTAATATTGATCTTGGATCTCTGCAGTGCGAGAGCACGAAACCAGCGCCTTACCAGTTTACATACGCCTCGATTAGTTTCACCCACTTTCGCGCGCTCCAATTGCGCGTGGCAAATCGCTGTCTCCAGAAGCATCGCTGCTATCTCTTGCCTACGGGCCCGCCATTCATGATGTGACCGGAACGGAATTAGCAACCGCGGCTACGGAGTGGTGTTACTTTGATATTTATCGTGCAAGAAAGTTCATTTTATTTTATTCATAGTGTTTCATATATACGATATATTTTATAGTAGTTATAAGGGGGCTAATCCTGGTTGATATGTCGCCCTGAACCATCACCACTCGCCTGTCTCTCTTTTAAAAGTAATACACCGAAGTCATGGCTGTTAAGGAAGAGATTCTCCAAGATCTCCCACTCAATGACATAGCTGCTCATTGGGCAGCTAATGGAAGCTACCCAACAAATTTGATCCCTCCGAGCAATAAGACTCAGTTGAGTAATGGAGTTAGAAAAGGGAATAGAGTAAAACCAAACGGCGTGAAGAAGACTAATGGCGTGTCCTCGCCGAATGGTAGTATTGAGAGTTCTCAGCTGCGGATTGCGTAGGTTCCCCTTATAGATTTAATATTATGCTCTAATCACTAATAATACCTTGTGTTTAGAATTGTTGGGGGTGGCCTTGCGGGAGCGGCATCTGCAATTGCATTGTCCCGCCTTCCAGAGGTTCAGATTAAAGTGTATGAGCGCTCAGAGACCCCAAGGGAAGTGGGTGCACTCATAGGGGTGATGGTGTCTGGTAAGCTAATAATCACCGATACTATGTCTTAATAGTCCCTTTGTATATAATTACTTCCTGTTGCCCTCAGCACTTGCCACCTCAGTCATACTAATCTATAGTTCTGTTGTACAGCCTTGAAGTCACTCTCCAGAGTACTATCAGCCGATGCGTTTGAGACCCTACAGGGTCTCCTGTACAAAGGACACAATGTTGATGGAATTGTGAATAGGTTCTGGCGCACGGGAGAGATTATGACTACTCAGATATCACCTCATACACCTAGGGTTCTTCAAGAAGGCCGTACCGGCCGTGTTGCTCTCTACAATCTTTTACTTAATGAGATTGCAGAAGGGGTGGTAGAGTATGGTAAGAAGGTTGTGAGGGTAGAAAATCTAGATGAGAAAAACCATGGTATTGATAAGGGCATAAGACTGCATTTTGCTGATGGCGGTACGGAGGATGCTGATCTAGTGGTAGCGGCGGATGGCTTATACTCAGTGAGTCTTTGTAACCCCTTTGTTTCATCGTAATACTTTTTCCATCATTACTTGTTGCTGGACATTCCACACAACTAATGATACTGGACTGACAGAAACTCCGCAAACAATACAACCCCAGCGAATCGATCGCTTATCGTGGCCGTGTTGCTTACCGCTATAACTTTCCAGTATCTCTTGTAGAGCATATTGAAGGCTTGCCAAATGATACATCCGCTTGGCGAAGTAACAGTGAAGCAGTATTCCTATCTCGAATTGGTAAGTAAATTAACTTCTTGGTGGTAAGTCATGGACTCCCAGTCCATTTCTAATAATGGTACAGATCCGGGTTATTACTCCTTTCTAGCATTTATTCCGGAAACAGAAGAGCATGCAGCAACGCTACAGTGGGCAAAAGCAATAGGTAAGAGCGGCGTTGAAAGAATTGGCAAGCGCTTTATTGTGAGTTTCCTGAGATCAGATATTTTGACTTACTCAAAACTCATATCTACGAAGGATTGGGATCCTATCATAACTGAAGTTATCAAAGTACTTCCGGACGCAAATGCGTATCCATTGCAAGCAGCACCGTGGATGGATAAGCTTTACTATGACGACTCGATTGTGTTTATAGGAGATGCCGCACATCGTAAGATACGCCACAACTATAGCTTAGCGTCGATATATTCTAACTTTAAAATTCCAAATAGCAACTTCAGGAGATTATGGTGGTGGGTGCTCTTTTGCCTTTGCAGATGTAAGAGCGTTATATCTTTCATTGTGGCGCACATATAATACTAAGCCGTATACGAAATCGAACTTCAAAGTACGGTATAACGTCCCTTATGCCCTGCATCTCTACAATGAAACTCGCATACACTTCTTAAAGCGGGTGAAGAAGCAGATGGCAAATGACAGACTTGATAGCGCATATATTGCTGGTTCAGGCGACGATGATGCAGAGTGGATACGCAGATACAGGGAGGTTTTTACGCTCAATTGGTGGCTACTAGAGCATGATGTCGATGAAAGGTGGCAAGAAGTAGAAGCTGAGGAACGACATCATTGGATTACACCCGAGGATGAAAAGGCCGCCAAACGGTTGAAGACAATATACGGCGATTAACTATGGTGGTTTCTTTAAAGGAGTTTTATTGACAAATTTATAGAATAATAACCTCCAGCGGCAGTATTATACAAAGTTTTTAAAGAATCTTTCTTTTATCATTGCATTCTTGACTGAGAATGTACCCTCAACGTAGAGCTTATCCAACAGGCCGCGGCTCGGTATAGATTTGCCGGTTGTATCTTGAAATGTAGCTCCCCCACTCTTGCATCAATGTCTCCATCACCTGTAATTTGGATCAACAACTATCAAATGCATCATGCTTGTGTGTGCTTCTTTAGCTAGTTAGTATTTTTGCTAGTTGGTATTTTTACTGTAATACATCATTTGGATGCAGTTGTGGTGATTTGAATCGCAGCTTAGTACCTTTGTTTGAGCTGCCCGCTGATTCGGAAAGGGCTCCATAATTGAAGATGAGGTTTAACTCTGGGCCACTGCCAGTCCAGTAACTTGGCCTATGGATGAGTAAGTCACTTGACCTTTGAGTGGGTTAGTTACTAACTATCGTTATTTTTCGATGGGACCGTCCCAAACGCGATTTCCATGATGTCTTGCGAATTGTTGGCTACGCCAGAATTGATTGGAGGGGAAGCACGGAAGCATGTGCTGGACATGCTTCCTAGCGTGGCCAATAATGCATCACACCTGCAAGGGGTCATTTCACCAAATCGAACTGTCGACCAGGGTAGCTATGGCTTATCGGACCCCAAAGATGGCTATTAGCTTTCGATCTTTGATGGCAACAATAACAAACAGATATTCATATATCATGCCTTGAGCTCTTGTTATTACTAGGATGAGATGCCTATGTAATTACTTGTTGGCTATTTTCCCAGTTTGCTCTCCTGGAGGCGTGCACAGACTGTTAGCCTAACATGTCCGAACCCAAGAGTATTGACGATGTCTCCCAACATGGCATTGGTTCCGACGATGTGTCTGAAGATCATTCAATTGATCCCCATTTGGAAAAGAAGTTGGTGAGGAAGCTGGATATGTACATTATACCAGTGTACATGATTATCTACATCTTCAGTTTCTTGGATCGCTCGAACATCGGCAACG
Organism: Xylogone sp. PMI_703; assembly: GCA_021399445.1. Lineage (NCBI taxonomy): Eukaryota > Fungi > Ascomycota > Leotiomycetes > Xylogone > Xylogone sp. PMI_703. The sequence goes on from JAJTUQ010000003.1 coordinate 701,835, forward strand.
CCAATGTAGCGGGCATGTCTAAAGCTATCCACCTGAAAGGGACAGAATTCAATGGTAAGGAATGATTTTATGAAATCGATTGTTGCAGAATGAATTCTGATATTCTTATTTCTAGTTGCTGTGTCTATATTCTACGTCACGTATATTGTCTTCGAGATCCCTCTGGTTGTCGCATTTAAGCTCGTTGGTCCAAGGAAGATGGGTATGTGTCCCTCAATCACCCCCACCACAAGAAAACAACCAACACGGCGCAGTATCGATACTGATGTGCTCTTGGAGCCTTGTAACGGCATTCTCGGGGTTCGAAAAGTCTTACGGTGCCCTTGTCACCTGTCGATTACTGCTTGGAGTCTGCGAGTCGGCTTTGTTTCCAGCACTACATTTGTATGTCTCCATGTTTTGGAAGCGTGAGGAACTGGCAAAGCGAGCTGGTATGATTATGGTTTCTCTGGCATTATCAGGGGCCTTTGGTGGACTCTTCGCCTACGGTGTTCTGCAGATGGATGGCGTATCAGGGGTAGCCGGTTGGAGATGGTAAGTCATTTCAATTTCAATATGTTGGATTTGGGTCTTCAAAAACACTGATGAATAATCTCATATAGGCTGTTCTATATTGAAGGAGCTATCTCATTTGCACTTGGTATCGCGGCATACTGGCTCCTGCCCGACAGCCCTGAGACTGCATACTTTTTGACAAAGGAGGAAAAGGAACTCGGCCGTGCACGTCTGATGTCCCGTGGCAATTATGAAGAATTCAACTGGGCAGATGTCATTGAAGCTCTTACCTCTCCAATGTGCTACCTCTCCGGATTTATCCAGCTCTGCACAAACACTTATATATACGGTAAATAACTCAGGTTTCGTAGTATGGAAGAGCATTCTAAATTATTCTTAGGCATCTCAACATTTCTACCTACTATCATAAATAGCATCGGATACGGAAGCTTACAAACGCAGTATCTTACAATACCTGTCTACGTCCTTGGAGCTATTTCATCCTTTGCCATTGCCTACCTCTCTGATCGATATCAGAGGCGGTCACCATTCATGCTCTTCTTTGGTCTATTCACGCTTACTGGTTATTCAATTCTCCTAGGCAGCACAACTCCAGGAGTGCTCTATTTCGCATGTTTCATGGTCACTTTTGGTGGTTATGTATTGCTAGGACTCAATATCGTCTGGATCAATGGCAACACGACACCTCATTATAAACGGGCAACTGCGATTGCTATGAATCAGACAATTGGAAACATGGGTGGAATCATTGCTGGGCAGATCTATCTTGCTAGAGAATCGCCACGGTACATAACTGGCCAGGCTGTAAGCTTGACTGCCTGTGGAATCGCGTGGTGCGGCGTTTGGGTGATGCTATATTTTTTGAAGAGAAAGAACACCGAAAAAGAAAGGAAGATTCAGGAAGGTGCCATTGACACTGGAAAAGGCGATGAGTCTATCTATTTCAAGTATCAGTATTAATAGTTTATAAGTATGACCACACCACCCTGGGCGTAATAATACATAGAGGCAATGTAGAGTACAGTACAATAATAGTTATTGTCACAATTCAGTGAAATGCACTTTTAAATACTTTATTGCGCATCTAGCTTTGTGATATCGAAAAATCTAGAAGTAGTAACTGCTGGGTCCAGATGTATGTAGATGTTGTACTTTCTCGCTGCAAGCTCTGTGTATCGAGGATGCCGACAATTAGCCTATCTCCCCCAAAAGCACGCAATCAGGGGAATGCGGGCAACCAGGACATACAAGTATCCTGCGCGCGGGGCCTGCAGGATAAGAGAACCTCGACTGGGATATTGCAGAGTACAGCTCCCTTTCTGGTACACTATAATCTCCAAATGCTTCATCCTCATAGCAAGCAACCATTATAATCTCCGACAATGCTGCCCCAAACTACTCCACGATCGTTAAAGCGCAGAGTTCCTCCTGAGAAAAGACAGCGGGTAGAAATGAGTTGTGACTACTGCAAGGTAAAGCGCTGCAAGTGCTCCAGATCTAGTACGTCAGAGTCCTGTCGAGCTTGCAATGAAAATGGCAAGCCATGTAGAACCACCAAGCCAAGAAAGCAGCGAATATATGGTCGGATACCAGCAACATCAGCAAGAAGCCAACTGGGTAGTCTGTATCCGATAGACTTTGAACCTTCGTACTATCCATTTGTGCAAACCGAAAACTACAAGACGACAAGTGATACGCAAAGCCCGTTTCCACGGATCACATCATTTGGATCATTTAATCAGGAGGAGGAGTGGGATCCCTTGTTTTCTCAGCGATCAAAGTCAATCCAGGACCTCTTTGAGGACGCAATGGGATTGCCTCGTTATATTGGCCCAACAGGTACCTTTACATTCATGTGCCGATTGAAACAGCTTGGCGCTGTGCGAAGTGCTCCCGAAAATCCTCAAACGATGGGAGTGTCTATCAAACTCTATGATGTAAGGCGGAAGGCAGTAGATCCTCCACCACGAGATGTTGCTGATATGCTCGTGGATTCATTCTTCAAGAACGTCCATGCTGACTACCCTACATTTCACCGGGCACTTTTTCAGGCTACATATGAGAGCATGTGGTCATATTTACCAGAAACAGAGCCAGCGTGGTCCATGGTATTATACATGGTTTTCATATTAGGCCTGGAAGTTCTCTCAGACAAGTTTCTTCAAACAATATCCAAAACACAGAAAGATATCATGAAACAGCAGTATCTATCCAAAGTGAAAGAACTGTTGCCCGATATTATATCCGGATGCACACTCACTCATGTGCAAGCCCTCATGTTATATTGCCGCTATCTCTATATCGCTGGCGAAAGAGATGCCTCTTGGAATATTGCCGGCTTAGCAATCCGAGTTGCTGTCGCAATAGGTCTACACAGAAATGGAAACAACACGAATTGTAGCCCGTTGGAAAGAGAGCTAAGGAAGCGTGTCTGGTGGAATCTATATGCTTTCGAACGAATAGAATGCTCAGCACTTGGTCGAGCGTCTGCGATTGATGATGCGGAATGCAATGTTGGCGTTCCTATAGAAGGACTGCTGGATATGAGTGATTCCATTCCGCTAGGACATACCGACTCACAATCACAATTATTAATGATTCTGGGAATAATATGCAAAGCACAATACGGCTTGGATAATCTTTCCCAGCGACAGGTCGACTTCGCAGCTGGTGTTTTTCAACGACTCAAAGCCTGGACGGATGATCTCCCATACCACCTAAAATTAGAGTCGCAACCACCTCTTTCACAGCGCCGCTCAATCATCCTACTTCATATTCAATATCACTACATCGTTACGCTTCTCGGACGACGTTTCCTGGAAGCTGTTGTAATGAAACGGCACGTTGGGAGTACTAGTTCGTCTATTATTTTCGACTTCGCAAATCGTTGTATTGAATCAGCGAAAATATGCGTCGTCCTATCTCAGAAACTCTTCGAGGAAGGTTTATTCAACTCTACAACCTCATTCGACGTTTACTTCCTGAAATCGAGTGCTATGATGCTCGCGTTGGGTAGGTGTGTTGATCAGCAAGAACTTGGCTCTAGCAATGGTGAAATAGTGAAACTACTGAAAGCCTGTATGCTTATCCTCAAGCAATGTGATGAATTCTCACCTACCATGCGCAAATTTGCCAATGTTACGAAGGATTTTTCGCAGGCTCTAGTAGTTGCTGCAGAACTAGGGGAGAGGAAGGAAACCTCGGGTCTAGAGGCTCACGATTCAGATAATGTATTGTCCACATTCTCTTCTGTAGAGAGCAATGCTTCTGGCATTCTGGGAGAAATAGCTGGCGAAACAATTGACCGAAGCGATTCTTTGTTAGATCCGATTCCCAGTCAATGGGAGGTACCAGATATGCTTATCCCTTTGAATTGGGATGACATTGGCAATTAGGCCACCTAGTCACTAGAAATAACGATTATTTCGAATAAATTCCCCACTAGGGCATGATAACAAGACAAAGCTCGATCCCCTATCTGAGAAATACAACGGAAATAGCTCCCTATTATGCAAACTAAAAAATATGGAACATAAAGTGGGTCATTTTAGTTATGCAAGACCCGCTTTGTGGTTTGGGTTTAGCTAATACTGATGATTCCATAGCAAAAACCAGTATATCTGCATTAGCGGCCTGCACAACAGCGAGTAGACCTTGCATACCAGTAAGGGATAGATGCAGAAAGCAGTTATCTGGGCCGCTGGCGGCCGCTCTTAAGTTATTTCAGAGTCTCTTTAGTTATCCTCACTTGTACACTTCAAGTCTTATAAATCATACCGGTTCAATTTTCGTTTTATGAGTTGTAAACGACGACGTCCGTTTAACATTTAGCCATACAATAAAAATTGGCTCAACAGCGACGGCGGTGCATGTAATCATTGATTTGTGTGCATTGATTCTTTATTTTTTTTATGGTTTATACCTCGAAATTCTTGCTCTATTGATATTAATTAAAACGGTCATATAAACGAGTTCGACGAACCAAGACGTGAGTTTTATTTGGCATGTAATTAAGCGACCGTTGGAGTAGCTGATAATACCGTCTCTTCCCTGTTTGATTGTTAGTACGCCCTGCCGGTGGCAATGTGTTAGAACACAGATATAAGGGAGTATAAGCAGCCAGGTCAACTGGAATTTTCCTGTTGTTCTGAGACAATATTTCCGCCAAGCTTTACTTCCTGGGATGAGATGCCGCTTTGCTTATAAAGCACCATTTCTTTGGATGTTTTCTGGCGAAGTACATACCTAATTAGCGATAGTTTGTATTTAATGGCTTGGCAATATTAGCACATATGTTCTGGCCCATTCGCCTGTGGGCTAGCTAGAACATATATGCCCCTGTTCTCTTTCAGGATGCGAAGTCTACTCTGCGCTGAGCCCTTAACGGCTAAGAGATAGAAGCGAATGTCTATTAAATAGTAAGCTGAAGCAACGCGCAAACTAACCATAGCTTGTATTTGGTGTTGGACGGCATCAGAATATCTGTTGTGTCGTGTTACAGATGTAGTGAGGGGAAGGGTGCATCCGTCCCACGCGTGGCGTCTGAGATTAGATATACAAGGTTCGGGCCTAACCCCAAATTTGGAAGTATAAGGTATGTCTTGATTTATAATCAGCTGAATTGACTCCTTTTCTGGGCATGTAAGTAATAGACAATATTGCCCATCAAAGGTGGATAGTCGGGGCTTTCTTGTTGAATGACTTATTACTTACCTGATCGACAAGTATGGTGATAGATTCTTGGTATGATATTATCGACGGTGATATTAGATATCTTGTTCTGGCAATTTCTTCCCTTTTGGATGAATGGTAGTGGGGAATTAGCTTAATTTGGGTCCGGAATGTAGGATCCAAAAATAGAAGGAGCTGCAGCCACATGTCTTGAAGACGATATGTAATACATAGACAATGTCTAGAACGCTAATGGTCCAGGCTGTGCAAAGGAAATTTAAATCCTGGAGTGACGTTAGCTGGTTGGCTAGTGGTGCCTAGCCTAACCCAATCAAGAGATTGAGCTTGGCCTGTAAGAACTGGGATGTTGAGTACTGTAGTGGAACTGGCTTGTCCCACAATTACCCATAATCAGTTTACTATGATTTATACTAAAATATACGATTGGGCGAAATTAGAGCTAGGTACCCGCAGTTTATTCGAACTCATTGATCCTGCTAAACTGTATGTCCAGCTAGAAAGGGAATATAACGCTATACGGTGCATCTTGTTAACACTACTCCGTAGGAAGTTAGAGCGTAATAACAAGGGCTTGGCTCAAGAAACATTTTCGTGAGATTATGGTGTGTGATTAGCAGGATCTTACAAACCAGGTTACTTTCACTGTTCAAATCCGGAGTTCTTGCGGTATCCGGGCCATTGTCAAACTCCGGAGAATGCTATAACATCTACAAGTAGACTTTTAGCTGTGGACATTAATTCTCCTGGGTCCTTCTTTCATACTACTACTCGGTTTGTTATATTTCCTCGAAAAACGTTGAACCAGTCTAGAGCATTCCGAATCAGAAGCCGGTGCATTCCGACAATAGCCTCAGTCTAGACGCGGAAGGTAATACAGTAGCCCTCGTTATTTTGCGGGATAGACGGCACAGCAACTTTAATAGAAATAAAAATGACCAGTAATAGTAATCGACCAAGGACCCTGTAATAATCTACCCAAAAACCCTGCGTTATGGGCCCAGTAGAGCTCAGTGACGCGTAAACAGCGTAATCGTTGGGCTATTCCCACTATGACTAGTACGGCCGACACCGCAGCCGTATTGTAAAAGCCGGCTGCACTAATTAGCCATTACCCGTAGTGGGCCGACGATTAGTCTTTGGGGGCGTGCTACTTGAAATCCGGTCCAGATGCAGGGGTTATTACTGTACAGTAATAATGCGCGCGACTGCTCCGTACTCCGTACGACTGTGGTACTGTAAATATCCACGTGGTAGCTAATACGCACGTCTTTATGCACGGGCGCCAAGTACGCTTTACTAATACGCCTCAGCCGTTAAGTTACGGTTGAATAGTTGCGGTCCAACACTCCATATGCACGGTCGTACGTGCTAGGGAAGCCACAATAAGCTCTGCACTGATAGGGTAGGTAGATGCATCCAGCAGCTATCTACGGCTCTAGCCCAGCTTGGGCGTGCTGTGCTTAGGAGGGAAGAAGGGCTGGAGGGCAAAAGCGAAGGGGCGGCGGGATGAAGAAGGCCGGGGATGACTTCAACGGTTACGACGGGCTGTTGAGGAATCAACTCGTCCAGCATCCTGCTAGCTTGTGGCGACGAATTGTCCCTCCATCTTCCGGTAGCCAAGCTCCCCAAGCTTTTATTTCCTAGCAGCTAATACGAGTAAGCCTTCGCCAACAGACAGGGCTTGCGCCTCCCGGTCGGAATAATAATGATTACCATCTGCCGAGAGACATCGTCGCAGCATACTGTAGTAAAATCGACCATCCAGAGCTCAGCTTAATACCCATTCTCACAGCGTGTCCAGACGTCCACTGAGCTGAGCTCTTCTGCAGCAGCTTTTTGGCAATGGCCCAGCCGCTGTGGACAGATAACGTTTGAGACTGAAGGCGATAAGCACTAATCAAGAAGGCCGCAGCTGTTCGTCTTGTCGCGAGTCATTTAGTCAAAGCGCCCTCCCGCTGACGCTTCTTGCTCGTAGGGTTATGGGACATACAGCTACCGGTAACCTACCACTACCCCTGCCGGACGGCAATATACTGGAGATTGCACCATCGCCCTCGCCGAAGAGATAACAGAATCGGCTAGGTCGATCCTGCCAGATCTTATTTCGGGCAAGGGACAGGCAAGGGCTTTGGTCCCTCTCCGTACAACCACAGCCCTGCATCTTCAACACGATGCTTCTTTCTTGGGTCTGCACTCTGCAGCTGCCATATCTGACTTCTCGCACCCTTACGAATATGATATCAGCAAACTGCTGGCGTCAGCCCGTACCGTAAGATAAAAATCTGTATAGTATATTTGTCTCCAACTTCAGTGTAACATCTACCTAGCGGCAAGGGATCCAGGTGCCTGCTTCTTTGGGCTGGTTCTTTGGGCTGCTTGACTTCGGAACCATGCCGCATGTGTGCAGCTGCGTAACTTCTTATCTTGCAGTCTCCTTCCAAATTTTCGAGTTCCAGCTGGTCTCTATTAGATGTCCATTGTCTCGCGCTGCTTTGCGCCTCAGAGATCAAACACTTCAATTCATAGACGAACCTGTCTTGTCCAAGTATGTCTCAGTCTCCGGGATCTTCTTCGAATCCCAGCAAGTCCACAACTTCTGGCGAGTCGGCATCAACGTCTGATGACGAGTGGGCTCGAGTTGCAGAAGCTGTGGAGCGGCGACGGACCCAGAATCGCATCGCGCAACGAAAACACCGTGCGTATACCCTCAAGAAGAAAGCAAAACAAAAGAATTGCCCTCAATTGGCTTAAAAATAATATAATCCTAATCATCGAGGCAGGTGTCACTCTTAGGCAACGTGCAATGGAACTAGAAAAACGCAATGCACAAAAGGCCGCATGTAAGTCAACTCCACCACCCGGCGCATCTAGCTCTCGATCACTGGATCCGGCGAACCACCAAAGTGGAGCGCTCGAAGAGGGGGACCCGGACGGCCTCGGTGCGTTTGTAGATACAAGACCTCTCGGTTCTCCTGCCCACCGAGGTCCCTCGCCATGGGAAGTTCACCATGATGACAACTTCTCCTCTTCTCGGCGCCATAATAACGCTATGTACCAAGCCCTTACATTATCAGGACCCGTCTTCGAAAGCTATCCCGCAGATCATACTCTAAACCATCTCGACTGGAGCTTGGACCAGCCGATTCGGGACCCAATTCCCGGCGCTCAGGAGCTCCTGGGCATTCAGATGCCCGAAACGATGGCCTATCCGACTGATATACTCATGGCTGCATCACACAGTGATCTCTCGACAGCATTCAACTTAAGCTCAGAGGATGGCAGTCTCTCTGACAGTTCGTGTCCTACTCCGAGTCAGCTGGGATATTCCCCTGAGAGGCCAGCGCTGCTCAAACGCAGTAGTGTCGAGCCATTGTGTGGCAAGACTCCGTTGCACCTCGCTGCAGCAAGGGGAGATCACTCCATGACCCAGTTGCTGCTACAAAGCGGGTACGATCCAACTGCAAAGGACGGCCATGGCTGGACCCCGTTGCATCTCGCCGTTGACCACGGCCACGAGGAGGTGGTGAAAGTGCTGCTCGAGAATTGCAAAGATCTTCATGCCGCGATGGATGGACCGAATGGGACCAACAGGCGACCATGCTCCTGTGAAGAGGCGCATCAGTGTAATAATTGCACTTGTCAGATGGGGTATGGAGTGAGAATTGAGTGGAGGGGGCATGATTCCGAGACCGCGAGGCGGAGGACCTACCATGGCATGAGATGATTGCGATGATGATGGCGACGACAATGAGAAAAGGACTCGAGAAACCAGCACTCCAAGAGGAGGGAATTGATATATTTTAAGAAGATTGACAAGCTACTCTGCTTTGGGCAGGTTCGATATAGCGGTGATACTAGCTCACAAAACTGTGGAGGAGGGAAACATCACCCAAATACCGGCATCTCTTTAGACCTGGAAGAAATCAACCCCGGAGCGCGTGACCTGTATTGATGATGGAATTGTGAATCTTTTTTTGTATTAGACTATCTTAGAAGTGCTACCAAATCGGCAGCTGTGTCTCTGCGAGTACTATAGATAAAAGTTGTATATAGCAAATATTATGTTCTACGTATATCTTCTGAGCATTTACTACTTTGTTTTGGGAATAAAGCTTTTTTAGCTGGAAAGTAATTAGGTTCCAGGTATTTTATTGTTTGCAGTCTCACAGTGGAGGTACTAACACATGAAATTGCAGATTAAGAAACTATTCTTGCCATATGCCTGCTTCGTGTCATGTACAGTCTCTCTTTTTTTGAATCTCCTGTTTCTAATCTATTTGTTCAATCCATGCGCAGTGTATGAATTCCCTATCTTGCATCTATTATTTGCCTACATTGAGAAATTTGATCTGAAAAGCATTTCCTACCTAACACCATGGAAATAAGGGTGCACTCTTTCAAAATAACCATAGCTACAGCAGAACCACCCTTAAGACTCGTATACCTGCATTGAATTGATGTAGATTGACTAAACTACTGAATAGTGATCAAGTACGGCTATACTCAGTCAGCTTACAGTGATTGTCTAGAACACCCAGAGATCATTACGTACAATAGCTTAGCAACATTTGAATTGATCAGGGTCTTGGATAACGCTAGTATTTTTGCATGTTCCCAGCCTATATTCCGTTAACTATACTTGACATAAGATAGAGTTAAATTTGGTGCATGGTTTTACAAGATTCCACATTCGTGCATGGAATTATTCTCAAACGCGTATCTGCATCGGAGACTTAAGACATTTTAGGATATCTCATGCAAGTTCCCTTCTCTCGGATTTCACCGGGCTCAGCAGCATTTCAACGATCGATAACTGATGGAATTCCGCTTTTCTCACTAACAGAATACGACAGTCGTAGGTAGGGGTAAAGAAGAGCTGACGTTATTCGTGCAGCTGAGACTGCGCTCAAATCTCACCGTTTGCTGCTGACTGCTGCAGGTGGTTTTTGTATCTAACCTAATTAAATTTCCGCTCTTAGCTTACCTTATGTGACAGCCTGCGTAAACACAACCACAGCTCAGAGAAGATGAGCAAGCAAGCATGTGAATGATAACATCATAAAAATAACTTCAAACCTTCACATCACGTGTTGGACTTTATAATTGCAGCTTCTATAGCGAAAAAACTACCCTGGCTTGTCAAAAGTCTTTTGACGTCTCTTTTACTGAGTATTAGTCCACCTGCATTTCGATTTCGGTATAATCACAATGAGCTCCAAACGTAAAATTAGTGATCGGACTGCCAAGGCAAGTCTCTTACTCGAGAAATCGTTGGAAACCATCAGTAGCGATGCTGTTTTCCTCGCGGGTTCTGAAGATATTGCTTCTTCTCCGACCTCACTAGAAGCCAGACCTGTAAAGCGCACCAAGACCACCAAAGTACCTACTATGGAGCAGTACAGCTGGTTCCTGGAAATGAGAGCAGATGATACTGCAGCTATTACCAGTGACACCGATGCCTCTGATGCTGTCAAAGAGCTACCTGAGTCTCCATTGACGGATCCAATCACCGATCTCTTGCCAATGCGGGCATCAACGAGGCTGCAACGGCTTATACGCGATTCAGACCATATCATTGTCTGCCCTGGAGTCTATGATGGATTCTCTGCGCGAGTTGCCATGTCAGTAGGTTTTGACGGTCTATACATGGTAAGTAGTTACTACCACCAAGCTCAACCCTCTGGCAGAGCAATTACCCCGCTGCTGGATGCTGATCTATGAAGACTGGTGCAGGAACAACGGCGTCTCGTCTCGGGATGCCAGATTTGGCAATTGCGCAACTACATGACATGCGCGAACAAGCCGATATGATTGCGAATCTTGACCCAAATGGTCCACCATTGATTGCGGATATGGATACAGGTTATGGAGGTGAGTATTTGAGACATAGACTATCCACACTTGACTAAGTATGCAACTTACCAGGACCGATCATGGTCGCCAATTCCGTCAAACAGTATATTCGAGCCGGAGTCGCTGGATTTCACATTGAAGACCAAGTCCAATCAAAGCGATGCGGCCATCTGAGCGGCAAGGAGGTTGTTGACCGGAATACCTTCTATGCTCGCATCAGAGCTGCACACGGCGCGAGACGACAAGTTGTTTCGGACATTGTGTTGATCGCGCGAACCGATGCGCTTCAAACGCTTGGATACGACGAGTGTCTCGAGCGAATGAAGGCCGCCCGTGACATCGGCGCTGATGTGGGCATTATCGAAGGATTCACTTCGAAGGAGATGGCGGAGCGCGCAGTACGAGATTTGGCGCCATGGCCACTGCTCCTGAACATGGTGGAGAACGGGGTGTCTCCAGTCATTTCGGTGCAGGAGGCCCAGAGGATGGGATTTCGCATGATGATCTTTTCGTTGGCAACACTGGCATCTGCATACGCTGCAATCAAGGAAGTGTTAGAGAAACTAAAAAAGGACGGTGTCACCGGGGCGCGGATGACGCCTAGAGAGATATTCGAGGTATGTGGTCTGAAGGATATGATGAAGATTGACGAGGAGGCGGGTGGCACGGCGTTCGGAAAGGGGGTGTGATATACTCATTCATTAAGGGAGTACAACAAGGATAAGGTAAGTAGAGTAGAGAATTATGCAAATTGTACAATGTATCTATCATTGTCACTATGTATATAAGTAGATTAGAACACGATTTAAGTAGACTAGAGCACGCTTCCTAAGCAATTTATTACTATACAGAATTTCTGTAATGTCATGTGATTTCTCGTTCCGTGGAGGAACTTGGACCCGAATGACCTAGTTTACTAAAGTCTGCTGCAAGATTATGAATAAGCAAATCCGGGTAGCTCCTGCTCCGATACCACATACCGATGTTTGATAGGAACATGAGGCCCCTGAAAAGAGGTCTACACGTGTCGTTTAGAGTGACACAACTATGTAGAGCAGCAATGGAAGAATCACCATACGGTAGAAACCCAAATAATCAAAAGACGAGCTAACCCAATATCTATTGGTTTGGTAAGATTCCGCTGATCATACCTTCACGGGGTCAAGCGAAAACAGTGATTACTGTACATAAGTAGCAGGTAACTACTATGTATTCTCCTTCTCCCACTAGGATAATTTACAGAATTGGGCTAAACTAATTGTGGGCTTAGCTAGCTCATTCCAAACTTTCAAATTACTACGGTATTTCTTTGACTAAGTCCTTTTCTGTTGGCCATCTATTGGTATGTGCTCGTGGTGCTCTAACTCAGGGCTAAGGTTAGACCGTTGCCAAGGATTCTAGCTTCGTATAAAGATTACTATACGGAGGTTAACAGCGAGCTAGAGCTTAGCGGGCTTAGCGAGCTTGGCTCAAGAGCCGACACCTAGGCGAACTAGGCTCTAAACTACTGGTAAAACCCGATCCGCTTTTTCCAGGTATACTAATACTCTTATTGCTAGCTCTACCTCGATAGCTATACTTTCTTCATACTTATCGGAACGGAGTAATGACGTCACACCTGCCTGGCGGTGCAATATGAACCAGTTTTGGTAGGTTATACCTTTACACCACGCTCAACAGCCAAACTTTTCATGGAACGAAGTACAATTGTAGTAGAAGTGTTTTTTTGATCAAACACCTTTCTTTGATATACACCCTTCTTTAACAAAAACTAGATGTTCTTGAATTTAAATAGTGTAAGTGTATGGACTGCGATCCCCTTGGCTGGTGAAAATGGCTTACCGGTAGTGTGCTTTTATGTACATGCGCTCGTAATTGTGCAACTTACCGGCAAGAAATGCCGGCATTTGATTAGACAAATAATTTAACTGAGTCATTAAAAATAGCAATATGTGCGGCTGACTAATCTGACATAAGCCTGGAAAGTTTACTCTAATACTCCGTACGGAGTAAGGCCTCAGTGATAGATGGAACCATGGAACTTGATTCCGTATCATAATCTATCCCCTTTCCCAGTGAAAATGGATTTGTTTGTGCATAAAGCTGCAATTATGCAAGTTATGAGAAGTGGTAGGTTCCGTCCAATCAGAATTGTTAGATAATGTCAGCTCAATTTCAGTTAGCGAATTAACTAGCGTCTTTGATTGGACAGAACCCACCACTTCTCATAACTTGCATAATTGCAGCTTTATGCACAAACAAATCCATTTTCACGGGAAAGGGGATGCCTATTCATAATGCTGTTAGCTTCAAGAAAAGCGAGTCAGCTTAAACTGAAAAGAACTCTTTGTAATGTGAAACCTATTTTAATTTTTACCGCATAATGTCTTTTAATGTCTTTTAATTTGGCAATATTTGTTCTATATTTTGTTGAAAATAAACCCCGGGAAATATTCCTACGTAATACAAAAACGATACTACACTGATTAACAGACTCGAACTCAAAATAGAGTGCTCTACAAAATCCCGTACCGCCCAAACTTCCATCTTTATACATTCCTCCCGCAGCATATGTTCCTTACGCCCTGTCCCGATCTGCCATACGCAAGGACACACCATGGACCTTACCAAGAGCAATACGCCCTTGGGCAACAAGAGGATCGATAGCGGAGACCTTTGCAATGGTGGTGTTATCCTTGCTTTCGGCGAAAGCAACTGCTTTAAGTTGCTTCTTCTGGACCTTGCCTCCGGTTTTATAGGTGGTAAAGTAAAACGCAATGAAGAGAAACAGGTAAGAGGTGAGAGTAACGACACCAGTGAGTGCAGCAGTCTAGAAGATCAGTTAAACAATTGGGACTTCATGTGAGATAGCAAGGGGACTCACTGTGCCGCCATCACAGGGGTTGTCAGAAAGAGCGAAGATGCGAAGGCGATACGCGCAGAAGTAAATGAAACCTAATTGTCTATGTTAGCCTTAAAATTACTTTATTATGAATCCTGGTAATGTTCTTACCCAAGTCAATAATGAACTGAACTATCTGCATTATGGTAATATACTCTTTCCACCAGCATCGTACGCCGCGTGCACTTTGGAAATAGTAGAAGTACATGACAGTATGCACTGTCAAGTTCAAAGTAATAGGAACCCAGGAAACTGGAGTTTGGCCGACTAGCTGTGTGTAGCAAAGGAATGCAGTTGCTCCATGATGATAGGTGTGTAGGAAGGCTATTCATGTATTAGTGAGTGGGTTCATCGTGCGGTGAAATAAATGCTCATCCTTACTCAGAGGCTTTTTTCTCAAGACAAGGAAACAGGTGTCCAGAAACTCGAGGTACTTCGTCAAGTAGTTTAACTGAAGTAATTAACATTGAAGACATCTCAGAGCAGTTCATTATAGTGACTTACGTAATATAGAACTTCGAGGCGGTTTGTCCACCCATATTCCGTTCGACAAATGTTGCAAAATACGCCTGCTTTCCAGAGTGAAGGAATGAGCTGTTCAAGAAACAGGGCCAAGAGCCCACTGGATATGACCGTGAGATAGAAGTTATGAACCATGAACGCTCTCTGGAGCTTGAAGGCTGGCCGGCCTTCCATGATCTTCCTGCCTCCGAAGATGAGGACATAGTAGAGACCAATGGCAGACAATGTCTCAGTCAAGGTCGCCATTGGCGTCTTTCCAGGGACAAATTCAAAACCCTTTGTCGTCATTTCTGAGACCAGTGACATGGCTTTGCTGAAGCCTTGCCATAAAGGCATAGTTTGAGACATTGTCGAAGTTAGTGATTGGCAACGACAGAAACGCAACGTAATATGACAGTATTATCGACTCGCAAAGAAGAGCACTCCTTTGATTCTATCCTTAAATCTGGCGTTTAGAAAGAATTATCCATTTACTTATTTATTTGTTCGAAGAGCTCTATAAACATCGCAATTCTACTTTAAATCTATGACATTCACTTATCATGTCTGAAATTCTACCAGAAACTCGGACTTGGCTGGGGTAAGCTAAGATACGATAGAGTTTCATAATCATCCAGCTTTAACCGTTTGCTTACACGTGCCCCTGTTTTGGGATTAGATGTACTCTACCAGAAAATATCCTGGTTATTCTTGTGGAGATAGCAACCAATGTTTCTACTGCGCTAAGAATTTTGACTCAAGGCAACTTTCTCTCTAGTCACGTAAAGTCAGGTCAGATAAGCGTGACTTCTTTTGACTTATTGATGAGCTTGAAGGTTTTCGCACACACGTAAGCGCACGGCCTTATCAGTAAACTACCATAAATTATCCCAGAGTGGCTTTGAAATATTCTGTTGTTAACAGAGATTTCTCATGGATGACAATATAGGAAGGTACAACGGGATTTACTAAATTAAGGTCTCCAAAATTTACCCTTCATAACGCGGAACGGCTGAGATGTAACAATTTGGGGCCATAGAACCGTGAGAATAGTATTTTGTTGTATGTAATCTGATATATTTAACTTAAACATTATAAGAGTATGTATTGCTCTTTAGGGCCACGAATGATGTTATGAGTATATTCGAGAGCTTACTAGATCTATATAAAACAATAATTTACTACAAAAATTGATTCTATGGTTTAATTCAATTATTCTCAACTCATTACGAACAGTTCCTCTGGACTTGTTAGTGGTATCCATCTCTGGTTAGTTTATTCTCGTTACAATGTTTCGAGGATATAGTTCTACCGCCGCAGCAGAACCCCACTTCCACCAGCATTAGGGCATACTTGATTATAGGAACTATTCATTCTCCCCCTTGTCTAGCTCTATCTGTTTCGATAGAAGGGGCTTTGGCCAATAGCATAGCTGGAATCCGTAGCATAGCCATTTACTAGGGGAGGGATCGATAATCCATACCACCAAGTATGCAGGGACATAATTCTACGGCGTATTGGCATCGGCATGCCCGATAAGAGTACGTAAACGCTCCTAAAGTGTGGAGATACTGCGTGTGCTTATTTGCAGCTTGCTTCATTCCGTGAGGCTCACGTCTGTAAGCAGGGGGATCCTGCCGCAGGGTATCGCCTCCTCCTTGCTAAAGCGAACAGATCTAGACTCAGCCAATTTACATATGGATACGTCGGCGTGGTTACCAACGATTAGTTATGGAGGAACACTTATTATCGGTGCAACTAAAGGCTGTTACTGGCGTAGCTATTTTGTATACACACACGCGCGGATTCTATTGTAGCTATAGAGTACTCGAGCAATTCTGTAATTTTGTGTTAATCCATGGGCTTTCACACTTGAGCCTATTGCCAAACCTCAACAGATTTCCACATATTGAGAAATCATAATATTAATTGTGAGATAACTAGTCTTTCTTCCAGCCCCTAAGTACAAGATCCAATGAGTACTCCTTATATCATCTCAAACCCTCAGTCCTTACAAAATATCCACAAAGTTTAATCTTTGAGCCTTTCTCCTAAACATCTATAAATATATATTCTCAAAGCTAATGAAATCTTCTATTTCTTATACAAATGTCAATCTAGATCTAGTATATAAACGTAAACGTCACTGGCTAAAAGTTATTAGCACTTTAGGATTGTGCGAACCGATGTTAGATATTCCGGCCAATAGATAATCAGGGACTGAGAGAAATGTTCTATGAAATGACCGCTGGGGAGAGATTTGCGGGATTTTCGTTGAATCCCTCAGATTTTGCCAGATCCTCAAATCTATCTAAAGCTCTAGAGATAGACGCTTGGTGAGTAGCCATATGACCCTGGTGGATTTCGCGAGGAGACTTGCTCATGGAGCTTTGACGAGCCTGCTCCTGTAGTTTTTCTTGTGCTAGCATTGTTTCAGCAACTAATCGGCGCTGAACCTTACCGGTTGCCGTCTTTGGCATAACTTTTGTGAAGAAAACCTGTATTTTGCTATGTTAGCGAGCGAGGATTCGTTGAACGAAGGAGGAGAGAATAACCTGTTTCGGGACTTTGAATTTAACTGCGCGCTCAATAATCCAGTTTACAAATTCCTCAGCTGATAATTTGTGTCCTTCCTTCACTACAACAGCAACACCTATATCCTGCCCGTACAGCTCGTCATGGACTGCAAAGCTAACGGCTTCAGCAATATGTGGATGCTGACTATATGTGTTATCAAGCTCAATTGGACTTATTTTCTCTCCTCCCTTGTTAATAAGCTCTTTAATACGCCCCGTTAGTGTGAGGTATCCATCACTGCTTAGAGCACCTTGATCACCAGTCCGTAGAAAGCCATCCTGCGTAAATGTAGATTGGTTTGCCGCCGGATTATTCAAGTACCCTTTGGTTACGTTATCGCCACGGATACAGACTTCACCGATGGTGCCGAAAGGCAGTGATTCGCCAGAGTCGTTTTTGATACGTACCTCCACCCCTTGCGGCATTCCTACGCTACCCGGTCGACGAGAGGAAGGTGGAAGCGGATTTGATGTAATTTGATGAGATGCTTCAGTCATAGCATACGCTTCTAGAACAGGAGCTCTGAGTTTCCGCTCCAGTTCGTGGAAAACTGTTGGTGGAAGTGGCGATGAACACGAGCGAATGAAGCGGATGAATGGGGGCGGTGAAGGTATCGAGTTTTTCAGGATAATTTGATGGACCGTAGGCACAGCAGAATACCAAGTTGCTTTATGATCTATGTAATCCTCCCAGAATTTTGAAGCCGAGAATCGTGGGGGAACAATGACTGAACCACCAGTGGCAAGGGAAGTGAATAAGCTTGCGACGAGGCCATGAATATGAAACAGTGGCATTACCAGCAGCGTCCGATCGTTCGAAGTAAGATCATAGGTAGCCTGAATATTTTCTAGCATCAAAAGTCAGCACTTTTAATGGCTAGTAAGCTTTAAGGCTATACCTACTCATCGATTGTGTCATACCTCTGTGGGTTAACGGCACCTATCTGGATATTAATACAATGGCTTGCGAGCTTTGTCGACTAACTTACAGCCTTTGGCCTTCCAGTTGTGCCACTAGTGTGTAGTATAAGAGCTATGTCGTCTGGAAATGCTTCTTCAACACCATCATTCTGGCCTGTTGAGAAGTTTTGCTTTCGTTCTGGAGAGACTAAAATTTCTTTACCATCCCAACCAATTTCGACTATAAGTGCATTGCAACTTCTGGCTGCCTTCACTGCTTCACTCTCTTTCTCTACATCTCCTTGCGACACAAGGAGTATGGTGGCATTTAAGTCATTGACATAAAACTCAACTTCATCCTGTTTGTAGGCGGGATTAAGGGGCGCGGAAATAGCACGGCTGCATGCCACTGCGAGAAAAGCTACAACGAACTCGAGAGAGCTGGGCATAGAGATAGCAACCGGGACTCCTGGTGTGACCCTTATGGCTACCAATTTCTCTTGAAGCTTTTGTACATGACGCTTTAAAGAGGCGTGCGAAAGAGTTGTGGCATTAGGTTTGGCTGGGACGATAATTGCTGGATTATCGGAATCTGAAAAGATGCGAGATAGTGTTGACATTTTGCGATTGCAGAAAATCAAAAGTAATTTGGCGCTTGAGAGTGAGTGATTTCTGGATGCGAGAAGCTTAGAAGATAATCTTGGTTCTCCTATGTAATGTCAGAACGGGAACCTCTGAGCTTCCATTGTTTTATTTAAAGCGTACATATGTCAAGCCTTCCCTGAGTTTATAACTGCACTATATCCATTAAGCAATGCAATTGAGTAAAGAGCTCCATATTTCAGGCCTGTTACACACCTACCAGGATATAAACACATAGTAAACGTAATGGAGTGCTGACATACTAGTTCATGCCGCTTACTTTACCTTACCTGCTATTTTCAGCCACGGGATGGCTAGACTTCACGGATCCGGAAGCTTTCAATATCGAATAGCAGCAAGCACAATGTTCTTTAAGTTTTGATTCTAGGCGTCTAGTGCCCCTACATCAACCGATTAATTGACTATTGTATGACATGATTAGATTACAACCTTAAGGGCCATGATTAGCCCAATGGTCAAGTCACATCCCACCAGCTATACCTGATGCAATAGGTCCAAATTGTCAGCTCGGGCTGCTGACCACCTGTATCGATTCACCAAAAATCTACTAGTTGGTTTAATTTATAAATACTTTGACGAGTGATTCATGCAATAGGATAGATATTGGAAAATCACACCATTTCACCAGGACAATAATTGTACATATGTGTAAGAAAACCTGAGAAATGTAGCTAGCTATAATAGTAGTAATACACAGCGCGGAAAGGAGAAGTCTATTATCGTGATAAAACAATATTTGTATACATCACATACATCGCATATCTCGTAACATAACAATAAAATTCAAAGCCCCTAGAATCTTTTAATAGCAACATTTCCATTTGAAGGTCAGACACTATATTTTTGTCCATTTATGCACGGATCCGACCAGGAAGGCCAGTACACCTGCTACGATAGGTACAATGAATGTACTGTCGACGCTGCTTGCAACCGCTTCTCCCACGATAGCCTTGACTTCTGCTGGAATACGCCCTATGTGTAAGATTAGACTACCTCTAATCTGGTCTACAATATCTTCAGAGAGGTGATGTTTGGCCAGATTGGCAGATAAGCGGTTGTTGAATATGGTACTACATAAGGAAACGGAAATAGCACTAATAGATTTGAAAAAAGTCAGTATTGCAGCTCCATGAAGCCACTTGAAAGTTGGTTAAAGAAATCCGTAGAGATTGATTGACTTACCTCCCTAATTGTTTGATGGTGTATACCATCGATAAACCAATTGACTCCTCATCTTTTGATAACAACTGCTGAGCAATGCCCATTGCCATGAACTGGCTGCATCCTGCACCAAAAGCAGCAAGTATCTGAAATCCAATCCATTGCGCGCTAGTTGTGTTGACGGAGAGTGTTTGAAGAAACCCTGCCCCTATCGAGAATAAGATAGTCCCAAATATCATTGGTGGGTTAAAGTAACCGGTAAAGTTGATTAGGACGCCTGTCATAATACCTGCTATGGTTTGACTGAGGAGATACGGAAGGAGATCAACACCGCTCTTCTCAGCTGAAGCACCGTTCACTCCCTGAGATGAGATGTTAGAATTGAAAAAGATTCCAGTCCGTATGAGGGCGCAGAGGTACAGACCTGGAAGTAGAATGGTAAATAGTAGACGTGTGCCGTTGTTGAGAGCTCTGCCAAAAATCCGAACCATGAACAGATAAGTATACCTCTTTTTCTCAAGATAGAGCGAGGCAGCATTGCCTGATCTTCATTAACCAACAACTGTTGCACAATCAGGCCGAGCAGTAACACGGCGGCAAGAACTATCAGCGCTATGGTCTTACCATCTGACCACGACGATTCTGCCGCAAAGGTGAAAGACAGCAGCAGACTAATGACAGAGCTACACAGGAAGAAACAGCCTGGTAGATCTAACGATACTAATATCTCTCGGATTGGAATATTCCTTGGTTTTCGCTGTCGCGGATGATATAGAAAGGCCATCGCTAGTGCTGTCGCAGCACCAAGAGGAAGGTTAATATAGAAGCACCACCTCCAGCTAACCTTTGTTGTAAAGATACCACCGAGGATTGGCCCTAAGCAGGCAGCCGTACCTATAGGGAAAATTAGCATGGTGTTCGGTAATGGAACAGTGATCAATATTCGATGCACGAACCTGCAGCCAAGGCTGTAATGCCCGTATAAATTGGTCTCTTCTTTCTGGGAACGGTATCGGTGACTATCAACAAGACTCCTGGTGCTAAAAGGGCTGCACCAATTCCAGCAACCGTCCTGCCTCCGATGAACATTGGGGCGGAATTGGCTTGGGCACATATAAGAGAGCCGACTGGAGGGTTGTGAGCCGCATTGGAATCTTCAACTTCATGCTCAGAACATACCTTCAAAAAGAGTGAGGCCAGCCAGAAATCCATATTTGGTGTTGAAATAAGGATACATCTTTCCGAACAGTGGTTGAAGTGTGGGCAATGGCAATAGGTAAGCGGAGCCTGCGAAAGCGAAAAACACTCAGCCAGGGAATATTAAGAGAGAAACAAGAGATGTATACTAACCAAACCAGCCAATACTGGTCAAAGCATGCCATTGAGAAGCAAGTGTAGGCGCCGCAGTAGCTGTTTAATGCTTAGTAATAAGACAATTGCCCCGTTCTCACCTACAGGAGCGACGTACAAACAATAGTTGAATCAAGCGCGACCTACATCAATTAGTTGTCTCTCCTAGCTTCTTCGTTCTTTTGAACTTGGGTGAACGTACTAGAGATATAGTCAGACAGAGCGCTGACACCATCAAACCCATACGCACTCCTTTGGGATATTGACTTTCGTCTTCGACTTCCTGGGGAGCATCAGGCTCAGGAACGGAAAAGCATCTGTATTTTTCTGCCCATGGATCTAATTTCAACTTCTCATTGGTGTGTTGTTCTGATGCTACGGGTGGCTCGCTGTCATGATCAGGATAGGGGGGCGGCGGCGATGGTGAGCTTGCTCCCTCAATTTTTCTTGATAACCCCTTCGCATTCTCTTCATCAGATTGCTCGCTGCTTTCTGAGAAATTGGGTAAATCACTATCGGTATCCTCAGCGCGCCCGATTCGAGAGTGTAACAAATCAACAATGTCGAACAGCCTTGTCTGGACGTCACTACTCTCTCTGGATGTCTCGCTGCTAGGGTTAAGGTGTGTAGCCATTGCTGGTGAAGATAGAAATGCGTCTGTAGTAGACCGTGAATGAGAGAGCTACAATACCTTTAATCCATTGAGTCCCAATTTTTCCCAGTGACTTCTGTATTTGAGCCGATATGCCGAGCTGAGTATATGAATCCCGGACAATGCAGCTTGAGGTATACGACCCAGTCAGCTAAGATAAGCAGAGGGCTTGATAGTCTACATATCCCCATGCACAGCCGAGAGGAGACACGTAACGTACACAACAAATCAATTCCTCCATTATTTCTACATTCTTGGATGGGCTACGCCATTGAGGGAGCTGCAAAAATACCAAGCCTTTTGCCCGGAGAACTATTCCGACTGCGCAAGCCTGCGTCATATCCCTTAACACTTTCATCGGAACGCTACATTTCACCTCTGCGCTAACTAGTCTGAGGCACGAACTATATCGCAAATCTCTAGAAAGTGACCGCCTCCATCTTCGTTTTATCCATCAACTATCAATCATGGGGCAACTGAATCAGCGCGGCGATATTGACATTGCCGCATTCGCCGTGTATACTCCACTAGGGCTTGCCGCTCTTTACATGCTTCCCGGTGGCATCCGTAGAGGTGTCGGTCTCTGTCTTGCTTATTTGACAGTATTTATTTTGCGTGAGTCAGCCTAAATCAATTTCAAATACTAGTGACGCTAATAAAAGAAATCTATTACCAGTCAAACTAGTTGGAGCTGCCATGGCAGTTGATACTCAAGCCACGGATAACACCAGCCTGGCCACCCCTGCCACGATCATCAGTACCGTTGTTCTTGCCCCTCTTCTGTCTGCAGCTCAGGCCGCAGCAAACTGGCAACTTAACTCCAAAGCATCTGGGAACTCTCATCTAGATTCATATCATATTCAACTTCTCCCCCGTTTGAATCATGTTCTTATCTTGGCGTCTCTCATCCTAGGCATAGTAGGCGGCATCGATGTCTTCTCCACTTCCTCGACTTGCAGAACTAATTCAGATTGCACTGGGCTTGCCCTCCTGCGAGCCGCCGCGGGGCTCTCTATTGCTGCATGGGCTGTAACTGTCGCTACTCTGGCATATGCTCCCTCTCAGCGGTACAATAGTACAAATAGGCGAACATTACCAAGACATTCAATGCCAGCACTTGCTGTCGCTCTTGTTCTGCTGATGGCAAGGCTTGTATATACTGTCGGTGTGGCTGCAACTATTGATACAGATCGTACACAAATATTTAATCCACTGACGGGTAGCTGGGTATTGTACCTGTGTATTGCATGGCTTCCGGAACTTGGTGCAAGTGTGGCGGTATTAGTAGCTGTTATGGAAGGCTTTTAGATGTAGAGGTGCTTGAGTGGCTGACTCTGGTTAGGCAAGGAGAAACTAAATTAGGTATCTGGAGATTCTGACAGTAAACTCCTCGTTTTCTCTTTTTCCGTAGATGAAAATTTGTCATCAGCTTTCGCCTTTGTCTTTGAATTTTCAGTAAATATACGATGGGTTTCAATAGGATCACCGAAAATATGAAGTTAGTCTTAGCTGTAGATAGAACCAAAGAAATTATAACCAATGAATTCCCTAGTCTCGGTACATTACACTGCTCGTGGATAATCTTATCAGGGTCTCAGTTTCTCGACAAGTCTTGTGCGATGGCATACTCCGGTGTGGAGTTCAACTTATCAATAACGAACACCTATGACCATAAATCACCCCCTTGGAGATAACGGTCAGTAGAAATAGTAGTGGTGCATGTAATATAGATTCGGCATATGTGGAATTAAAATTGACTATCCTGCCCAACAAGATCAACCAGTAAATTTACTCCGCAATAAAAACTAATTTTTCAAGTCATCAAATACAGAACGTCCACTCTCTATGCATTCTCTTGTGGTTAATATATTCCGTTCCATCTGCCAACCTATCCCCAATATCCAGGTTTCTCTCCAAATCTATCTTGGTTCATTTCGTGATTGCCTTATGCCAGTCTAGAAAATATAACCATCAGTCAAAACAGCCTAATGACTCGGACGCATTATGACAATCATAATAGTTCACTCCACTTAGTGACTTTGCCAGTATCATCCACTTACATTAATTTGACCCGTACCAGCAGTTCCAGATGTGTATCTACCAGAGTCCTGAACTTCGTCATGTCTTCGAGAAGATGCGTCACGATCTTGTGCAGCGGCTCTCTCCTGCTTCTTTTTCTTAATGCGACGAACGATACCCCAGACGATCATTTTGGTTGTATGTCTTATAAGAGAAACTTAGTGGTTGGTACAATATATGTGTTGGAAGTATGGTAGTTTGATGAGATGCCGAGGACGATGAAGATTTGATGGTGAGAGAAATGATCGTTTAGAGCCGGTTCTTAAAGTGGCGTACAAGAAATACTTGAAGACCCCTGGAATACATGATTGATAATATAATGGAACAGTTGTGGATAATGTAAGCTAAGCTCATAGTTAGAACCAGCCATATGCTGGTAAGATAATTTTTGGGCCTCAGGCACTTATAATACTTGACCTCAGCTCCAACGCAACGGAAAAGCGAATGTGGCACATCAAATTTTGTAGGTGTTCCCTGCCTACATTCTAGGTCAATTAGGTCATTGGCTATCGGGCCGGCCCGTTTACCACCTGTTTTACTTTTGACTGTTTCACTAAACAATATCTTCTTTTCCTTTGGAAACAATAAATTCTAGAAATCTTACAAGTTTATACCTAAAATTACCATAGCCTTTCTGGTACATAGAACCTTCCTATGTCTGTGGTACGATGGGCTATCCATAATAGTTTGTAGCTTCTTGATTCGGAAAGGGTAAAGGGCTAATGCGGATACTAAGTTATTTTATATGATAACAAAACTGCTGGTCTAAAATTCAAGTTCTATAAACTATATAAAATACAATATTTCTTAAAATAGAATGCATGGAGTATTCAACAATATTCTATTACCAAGGCTCTGCCTTTCTCACCTTCACTGTCAACCCATCTCTTGGCCGCAACGTGAGTCCCGGGACTAGGTCTTTCAGAGGATCCTTACCCTGGTACTCAAATTTGAATTCACTGACTAAAGCAATTAGAACTGCTTTGATTGCACGTAAAGAGTATTCCTTCCCGATGCAAGATTTCGGGCCAACGCTATATGTCATGAAAGAGCCGTTATGTTCCATACCAGGCTTCCGGCGGTCAGGGGCCCACCGCTCGGGCACAAACTCGTCCGCATCTGGGCCCCAGAATGCTTTTGAGCGGTTTATTGCGAGACTTGCAATAACAAAGAAGGTGTTCTTGGGAAATTTTACGCCGTCCAGTACCACCGTATCCTGGGTCTGTCGCCATGTGGTATGAATTGAAGGGTACATGCGAGAATTTTCCATGACGAAACAGTGGAGATACTTCATTGCATCCATTTCAGCACTCGTAACAGTGTCTTCAGGGCCTTTCAGAATGCTACGGATCTCATTACGAAGTCGAGTTTGTATATCAGGACGGGTTCCCAGAACGTATATCGCCCAAATTAAAGATGCCGCGTTGGTGCCGAAACTATCGATATGTTAGCATTAGATCTTCCCATAGGATAGACTACTAAGTATGGTTCCTACCCTGCTCCAGTAAATGTCATCATGTTTTCCATCAGGTCGTAGGCATTTATTTCGTTATTGGCAAGCATAACAGAGAGTAGATCTGCATATTATCAGAGACGGCAACGGATAATAGACATTGGGGTATATGCCTTTATAGTTTCCATCCTCTGCCTTTAGGCCTTCCGCTCTTCTCTGGCTGATAATAGTGTTAAAGTACTTCTGTATTTCCTTGCGGTCTTCCAGTTGAGAGCGATAACGTTTGAATGGCAGGCGATTCAGAATGCTCCAGTCAAGAAATATAGGGAGGACGTAGCACAGGATAGCATCTAAGCCTTGAAATCCCTCGGCGGGGAACTTGGTAATCAGCTTTAGTTCCAGCAGTCGGATACGCTAACTTACATTGCGGTCAAAAACTCGGTAGAAACTCTCCGGGTTGTCTAGGCTGTTAGGGTCTGCTCCCCATGCAGTGGAGAAAATCATGTCAAAAGTGACACGGTTTGTCCAGTCCAGAACGTTAATCTCGGCAATTGAATTAGAGCTCGCCTCAACTATGTCCCTGAACTTATCATTGAGATGAAGAGCCACATTCCACAGGCTCGGAACGAGGAAGCGTTGTTGCGATGGAGTAAATGCAGGGCTAACAATCTTTTTCAGATACTGGATTCAAATCCGTCAGTACATTGTAATCATCTGCTGAGATCCCCAGGAGCACCTACGCTGTGGCGGGCGCCACTCGCTACAACTAACCCATCGCCTAATAGAGTCACCAGGCCAGATGTAATGACTGGAGGAATAATAATCTTGTCGCTCTTCATTATCTCGCGGTAAGCATCTGGTGTCATAGGGACGGCCTTTTCTTCTCCAAAGAATCCCAGGTATCGAATGAAGCTTGAACCAGAAGATGAGAGTGATTCCTCCCATTTCTTGACGAGCAGAGACGATGATTGACCAAGTTCTTCTAGGCCATATCCAAAGAGAAAGTGCCCTCTCTGCAAGCAGTCAGTAACTATGGAAGCTCAGATTGGTAGAGATATCTCATAGACATACCTTTGGCCCCGGGAGTTTTCGAAGTGGGCTGAGAAAGTAAGGATACAGATACACAGCATAAACTAGATTGAGAAGGAATTCAATTGACAAGATTGCAATGAATGATCCGATACCATGAATGGGGCCGAACCGAGCAACCGCACCAGCAATTGCGACGGCGGCGATGAGTTTTACGGGTGCCATTATTAGGATGGCAAAGAGTAGTTTTGATAGGAACGTAGATATCCCAGGAGAAAACGAAGACGTCAGAGTAAAGATGATCTTGGCTTTTTGAGAAAGGTCCTCACAAGTACTTCTCAACTTAAGCTGCCTAGCCTTAAGCTTGTCTTGAACGCTTCATATCACGTTTCAATGTCGCCGGTGCCATTATTATGGGACGCTGCTGACTCCCAGTCGCCTGAGAATCCTACTATGGTGTGAGATGATAGTAAGGTAAATAACCATCATGTAGTACCGCGCAGGGGCTCAAAATTCTAATATTCCTCCTGAACATGGCATAGCAATCCAAATCGCGTTTGCTCGCAGCTTACGAGTTTGCAGAAACAAATCGCAAATCAGACCAGCTTGTCAGCAGACCCATGCTCGTTATCCCTGGTAGCGCCTTTTGCCCCTGCTCGTCCCCTGCGCCCTGATAAAGTAATGTCAGCTAAGCTAAGAGAATAGTTGTTACTGAGATAAGATAGAGAAACACCATACTCTATTTGTGTTTCAGTAAAGCTTCAACGCTCTCACATTTTGACTTTCTATTTTGGCCTTTACGAGCTTGTTTACTTGACCAGTGACTCGATTTTGCACTATGATCTACCAAATTCTATGGAACTATTTTGGTAACAGTTGTTATCTAAGTAGCTTTGATTACCCTGCTACTGTTTAACAATTGCTACTACAGATGACCTATACTTGTTGTATCGAGGATGATTCCAGTTCTTTAGTCTCAACTGCCATCAGCCGATGAAAATAGCCCGCTCTTATGCAAGTACATATTAGATCGTGGGTTTCATTGGCTACTTATCATTGATATCTTATGTACCGGGGCTCTAACAATTGGGTGGGCTGAACAGGCTCACTATCTAAACGGGCTATGCATTTGTAAAAGGAGCGTATAATTTTCGCTATGCAATGGGATACTGCAGATAATCATCGCCCACTCATATCTTGCCCATCTCTTCTCCAACGCCAAAGTGCAAACTCAAATGGTAGTAGGTAATTGCAACGCCCTACATTGGAATACTTTATGTACCATAGCAACTGAAGCCCTGTTACTAAGTGCTCCTGGATAACTGTCTGATCACTTTTTCGATTGCTATTTCACGTCTACGGCTAATGAGCTTCGAGTAAATCTTTCACTTCTGCGCCACACCCTAAAATGGTTTTCAGAAAATAGAAAAACGAGATAGATATGTAAGCATACGCATAATGGATTCTTTTCTGGAAGAAGAAAAAAAGCACAAGAAAGACTGTATTCTTCTATGAGTCACGACATTGCGCGTACTGCTTCCATTCTTCATCTGTCTTTAAGGAATCCATTGTCACCTGCAGTAAATCAATGGCCACCTCGAGACCGGATGTGCTTCTCTGTCCGAAAGCTGGCATGACCATACTCAGACCATCGAATCCATTGCCACCAGGCAAGCGCATGGTTTGGAATTCACCGCAGCCTAGATCCAGATCTCCAGTGCTGCCGAAGGAGTTTTCCCAGCTGGTGATAAGCATGTCGTGACCCATATACACCTTGAATGAATTAACTATGTCAGAGGCTTTTTCTTGAGCAGCCATGAGCTGCAGAAACGAGCGGAGATTGGTATCGGTAGCTTTGGTCATAATGGACTCGCGGATGCCCTTCGCCGCTTCAGCCAAGGAAAGCGCTCCCGTACCAATGAGGGAATTGATAGGAACAGTGGTTGTGGCAAGGAAAGCGGCATTGCCGAAATACTCCTCAGCAAGAGTTGGTTCCAATTTCTTTCGTCCATTTACCGCCAGGGACATCATAGATTCGCTGACGTTTAGCTTTCCCTGTGAGGTCTTTATGCGGGCACGGGTAACGCAACGCCATACCAGGGCAACAACAGCATCGTGAGTAGAGATCCTGGTAGAGGTTTGGCTTTGTAGACTGTCGTGCAATTCCTTGAGTGCCATCGGCGTGAAATGAAAGATAGCGCTGGTAATAGGGGGAAGTTTGATAAACGGAAGGTGCTTGGCGACAAACATGATACTGGGAGGTGGCAGCTCAAAACCGAAACAGTGTGGCCCGGCACCTGGGACAACTTTCCACTCCGGATGCTCTTGTTGCGGTACCTCCTTCAGCTGTACTAGAGATGACTGGTCATGTATGGAGAGGGCATTTCCATCCTCCTCGAGCTTGAAGGCGCAAGGCTGGTCACCGGTGACTAAGCTGGCAGCTCGCTCAAACCACCACCGCACTAGATGCCCAGTTGCTGTGGCATCAAGGAGGTGATGATGTTTATTAACACAAATGACATATCCTCCTTTAATGAAAGTGACCTGGATGTGGAAAGCTTGAGCACCGCCGCTACGATCTGTCTTTGCGATAGCCTCAATGTTGGTGGAGAAGACCTTGGGATCGAGGAGGCGTGATGGGAAGCCCAGGTCTGGTTTAAGATCTTCTAAGCTCACGTCTTGACGTGTAGAGATAACGAACGGAAATGTGGACGTCTTAGTGACTTTGACTGAGAGTCTTCCATTGCTCGCGTTTTGGTAGATCTTTCCAAGAAGCTGAGGCAAAGCCAGGACATTATCTTCTGGTTGCCGGAGGAAAGACTTGATACTTCGCATCAAACGACTAACAAGAGCCGCTCGGAAAACATCCGGTGATTCTATCTCATGCTCGGTGCTATAAATGAAGAGATAGCGGCTGTTAATAGCGGGAGGAATATTGTCCGCGAGGCTCAAGTTGTATGTAGCTTCGAACGGGACTTCGGCCGCAAGATTGTGAGTAACGGTGTTCACTTTCGGAGCCATTTTATATCAATACTACAGATAGACAAAAGTTTCACAAAACTGATGCTCAAGATATACTAACGAGAAGATATCTTTGCTCTACATAATGAATCTGAGATTTAACAGCCGTGCCACTAGGTCTTAGATTATGTTAACGCAATGGTAGCGAAGGAGGTCGAGTTTGAAGGATCTCTCGTATGAAACCCTCACCGTAATGCTCCAAGTCATGGTGCTTATCTTACTTTCCATCGGAGAATGTCAGCAATAAAAAAACTGATTGTCTACTGCTAACACTATTTTTGGAGCATTCTCATCTCTTGAGATACTTAGATTAGTATGCGAGGTAACATAGATTGGTAGTGTAAAGCCGTCATCATTATCCAGTCAGCTGTCAGCTAAGCTGCTCCTTGGGTGAATGCAGACTTCATACAGCCCTTACGATTGCATCTCAGGCTAGCCAATAAGATTGATTGAAAAATATCCTTGCAAAGGTTCGGACGCTTTCTTGTGTTCGGCAAGCAAAGAAGGGCTGAACTAATCCAACCACCCTCCAAGCCATTGCGTAGAATATATATCCAGCACAAAGATACCTCATATACACTGTCACAACGAACCACATCCAGTATCATCCACCTCGGTTTTACTTATCTTATGGTCATACAATTTTAAATATCAAGCTATGGACATCAGAACGCTTCTCATGGATGTTGCTGTGGTGTCGACGGCATTCGCAAGCACACACGTCCTCTTCAAGCTGACTAAACAACGCTTAATGAACGGCGTGCCATCATGGAATAATATCAGAACTCCTGTACAAAATCGCATGTCATGTGAGCTTGCTCTTCTGCCAATTCGCTTCGTCCTGTTTTTGTGCTGCGCACCTGCGATTCTGGGTGCATTCGCGCCCAAAGATGTGTGGACCCGTCTTGACACAGAACGTACCACAATTGCCTGGTAATTCTCCCTATTGGTTCCACAACAGCTTGGTGGCCACAAGGTGTGCTAATATTTAATAGCGCTATTATGGCAGGTAGCTATGCCTACGACCTTACCATTGAGCGAGCCGATGTCCTCTCTCTCATTCATCATTGTATGGGTCCGGCAATGCTTATTTGGATACGGTTGTGCTTCGCGACCTACACGCCTGCAGATGCTCTGATGAACAGACTTCTAGTCTCATTCGTCTTTTTCGGAGCTGGTGTTGGCGGATCCGTGACGACCTCCATGCTCCTAATGATGAAGCTGATGAAACCACACATCTCAGCCCAGACATTGCATCTAACAGTGTCTCTCTTATCCTGGGTTTTGACTGTCAACACATACATTTCTACTATGTATGGAAGCTTGTACATTCTTTTCTGGGTGGAGGATTTGGCTCAGTACTGGGGACATTACTGCTTCATTCCGCTGGTCCTTGCGACATTTGAGTTTTATCTGCAATGGCGCTGGGCACTAAGATTTCAGACCATCGCGGACGAGTTACAGACAGCTGCCGGTTGGTCAGTGGAAACGAAAAATGCCGGATTCTTTAATCTCTCCAAGAGACTAAGTCAGAAAGACTTAAGCTTGGGCGTCATGGTAGTTTCATGGGCTATCTCTTACTTTGGTGTCTACGTGCTAGCTTTCCAGAAGACTGTCATAAGACCAATTTTGATGTAGAACTCCTTCCAGTGCCACCCATTCCCCGTTCTCAAGTATATAGAATCTATAGAGTTTATTTAGAGGATAATAGCATAAGTTAAGATAAAAATAACTCAATAAAGGGGATATTTACATTCACTTGAAATCACTAGTATTGGCTATTTCTCCTCAAACTATTTCGATATTTATTTAATTTTAAATCATATATATCAGGCTATGATATCACATGATGATTAAAAGGAAGGATTATAATGAAACGAAATCATCATCAAGGGAAATCATCATCAAGGGAAATCATCATCAAGGGAAATCATCATCAAGGAATTCCTTATATCTTTTCATCTTCTCTCAATCCTTTCCGCATTGTGTTTTAAGAACAGATTGGGATTTTCATCCGTAACGCGGTCTGATTTCCATCCCAGTTTAAGACACTCTTCAAACAATGGTAAACTATACACCCTATCAAGCGCCACGTGATTTGGTCTGTCTTTCGAGCAAATAATAGATGGAAAGCCTATCATAGCTTTAACCGCTACCGTCGCTATCTATATCATGGATCTACGTTTCTGGCTTCCAAAGCCATTTGCTATACAGAGTACATTCTGCCCATATGATTTATGAGAATATAAAATCATCTTGATCATCGCCTGGCATTGAATGATTTTGAATGTATTTGAAGGTCAGCTAGTATCTCATTCGTGAGCAGGAGTTTTAGTATCTTTGTGCCTGTCGATATTTAAGAGTATTTCTTTTTTTTTTATAATAATAGATAGCTCAGTCTGCTCTTAATTATTAGCCTAAAAAGTTAACGCCTGTTCTCTTCATCGTGTTTACTGGGCAAAAACAGGGAAGGATCTTTCTTTTCAATTAATACGTCTTAAAGCAAGTTTGGATTATACGTTAACTTCATAGTATTAATTGAATACTTTCACAAGAAGCAGGCAGGTAAAGATCTTGTAGATAGGTTAAATAGAAATACGTCTAGAGTGTTCCAGCG
The DNA here is from genome assembly GCA_021399445.1 of Xylogone sp. PMI_703. Classification (NCBI taxonomy): domain Eukaryota; kingdom Fungi; phylum Ascomycota; class Leotiomycetes; genus Xylogone; species Xylogone sp. PMI_703. The sequence continues at coordinate 733,800 of JAJTUQ010000003.1, forward strand.
CATATTGCAGCAGGAATCCTCTTAACCGAAGGGACCAAAGCAAAACAACTCTCATAGCATCTTCTATTAACGGAACGATCGCTCGTAGGAACAAGACGTACTTCGTCCTTATCTATCAGCTATGGAACGGTCCGTAGCCCAGATACTTGAAACAACATACAAGCGTACGTTTCGCCATGCTTTGGGAGCTAATATTAATTGATCCGTTCACACTCTTCCACGTTAAACTTATATTCGTCTCATCATTCTGCTTTGTTAACTCATAATATTTGGCTCCTCTGATGTTTCCAAAAAGGGAGGTGTAAGCTACCAATCCGACGAGATAATTATGCCTCGATGCTTATTTAATACAGAATGGAGTGCTATTATTGTGAGGTGAGAACCGAATACAGGCACAATAATAGATTCAGAGAATGGCATTACAGAAAATATTATCTGAACATATGATCGCTTGCATGTCTGAGAATTTCTGCATCTAAATTAAATTCTTTACTACGAAACAAGATGATGTTCGAGCTCCATTTAAGAAATTCAGATCAGCTAATTACCAGCTGGGGGAGGAATTGGTTCGCCAGTGAGAATATCTTCTCCAGCAAAGGCTCGTCTCACTTCCTCCACTGTAAGCTTTGGCTTTGTAGAGAGTCGTTGTAGGGTATCAGGATCGAAAGCCCCCAGGTCGTTGATACACTCAGTCAACACATCAAAAGTCACTCGGGTACTTGGAGGCACCCACCCTTCACCAAAGGGCAACCTTTCTTCTTCAAATATAACCTTGACAAATTCCAGATTGGTGTCCTGTGTTCCAGGGTTCACCATGGTTTTTAAATAAAGACAAGTCTCTCCCTTGCTAACCGTCTGTTGGCTATCGGTAAATGAAATTTGAGGATCTTTAGCAAACTCCTGCTGAACACGAAGATTTCTTGCAGCGGCTGCGGTTTCGAGAGTAACAGGCGTTCTGCCACTGAAGACGTTGAGTACTGAAGCCCAGATATTGTTGACAAATGTATGGTCATCTCCTGAGACGAAAAAATCCTCTCGAGACAGAGAGCAGTCGTGTTCAATTGGAAAGTTGTGTTCATCAAGCTGATCAAGGTTGAAAAATGCATCAGCAGGAGGCGGGCCAGTTGTTGTCTGTGGGTTCTCAGGATTTGCTGCCAAAGCAGTAGTACCGATTGTTGTAATAAAGTCGGCCCCCATACCTAGTCCAGGCCCCATGCAGTTAAGGAGAACATCAAGTGTGTAGTTCTTTCCCGAACGTGGACAAATATCGTGATTTGCTAGTGAATTCAATCCTGGGCAAGGACCTCGAACTATTAGAGTTAGCAAGGTCACCCTGTGGGCTTGCATGGCTACTGAAAACCAAGACATATACCTTCTCCAGGCTGTGGACCCTTCCATGGTGGGAAGGGGGGACTCAACGTTGATTGTCTCTCGAGTAATTTGCTATAATCTCTAGCAATAAGGGCGTGATTGAAGCTGGAGCGGGACTTCATGCCTGGAAAGGCCAAGGCACTACCCATAAAGGTGATGAGCACAAAGTTATATAACTGCATCTCAGGAACTGCTGAATATCTACGAAGGAAAATATGTAGATTAGTTTACTAGTGAATAGGTTCTATATTGACTGAACTGTGGCTTAATTTATATCACTGCTCTCCTATCAAGATACATTTATGTAGCTGTAATTCTCATTCGTCTTTGCTTCAAACAGAAATTGGCTGTCAGACCCGATTAACATATCATTCTCATCTACTTCATCATTAAACACCATTTTTCAGCCAAAGAGTGAGATTCATCGCCAAGGCCAATAGTCAACTTCCTATTATAAACAAGGCTAATATCGGTGGCTGTAAGGTAGAAAAGCTTTGACACCACTCAATTAAGAGTCAAAGAAGCTAGTTTCCGTTATCGTTCCCAGTGTCTTCGCATCCTATTAACAAGAGGCCAATCATGTCATTTCATTTACTATTATGGTGTATATAGATCACATGAACGGATAACTGACGTTGCGCTCTGTTGTGTCCTGTTCAGTGAGCTTTTGACAAGCAATAACCATTGGGATGATAACATGCAAGTGTAACACAAAACATACCTCCTGACACATTGAAGTAGTCTGATTACTTGATTTTCATTCTGTAACGGGCTGACGCGTAGATAAATTGGACAATCCCCAACGGACTATGGTGGTTGAAGCCAGCATAGAAGCACAGTTTAACTCGTAGTAACCTCTTACCTCTCGAAGGGTTTAATGAGGCAATGCTAAGAGTTCAATACCTAATTAATTACACCACGAAACGTATTTCATCGCTCAGGGTAAGGATATGTGTGCAGATTGGCGGCCGCGGTCGGCCGAGTGGAGACCACATCGGATGAAGACTAATTTAGAATAGTAGTACTGACACTTGACCCGATATATAAAGAAACCCGTCCTCCAGATGCTCTCTAATATTTGGAACTAGCGCTTACGGGGTAATTCAAGAAAGTCTAGCGTTATTACACAACCCACCACTCAGAGGGTCCTGGATACTACATTAGACGGGGACAGGTGGATATGGAATCAATATTGCCGACTGAATATTAATCCGATTGATTCGTAAATGGCATCGTTCCGTACACATAGTGTTGCAGTCTTCTAATCGCCATCGGGTCATGAATTCTATTGGCATAACACCAGTAGTCACCCCAGCGGTGATAGCAAGCTCGGAGCCTCTCCACTTGTGAACACATGCTAAGCGCCAGCTTAAAGTGATAGTAAAGCTGTGACTCGTCAAAATACATCTTTAACAGGTGCTATATTGTTAACATAGCTGAAGGTAACTATTTAGTGTCGAAATAAAGAGAGATATCTTTATTCCGGCTGCTCATACCCCTTAATATCGTTCTGACACTTAGACTACAGATTCATCCTTATGAAAAAAACAAACCGATCATCACGGGGGAGACTACATAATTGTACAATACCCACGCAGCATGGCGCATTGCCAATACTCAGGTCCATTTCAAACATGAAAGCCTTAGATATTGATGACATATCATGGTGGCAGACTTCAGCTGAACTGGTGTGTCATGCCGGCAGCACAGCATGATTATAAAATACTATAGGACTAGTTTTTATTAAGCTACTCGTAGTCTACAAATGAGAATTCAAGCACATGCGATGAACTAAGTAATGTATTCTAAATGCGTAAGCTTAATTGGGCCCCTGGGCACATCAATGCAAGTTAGTTTCTAGGCTCCCCAGAAGCCCTTCTTTTAGCATCATGTTTCACAGCTTGATTATGAATATATCAGATGGACAACTAAATACAGAGCGATTTAGTAAGAAGATGACCTTCTAATCCGCCAGAGTAGCGTCTTATTCATGTAAAACTAGTCTCATCAATATGAACTCGCGCTTTTATTTCCATTCATTTCATTCAGCATAACTGAATAATTTGCCTCACATTCAATTGTTGTAGGATGTTCAACACCTAATGTTGCCTTAAAACCATCACAAGCCTTCTGATAGAGTATAGATGCTTCATCATACTCCTTTTTGGCTTGCAGTAGAAATGCAAGATTGTAGATGCTCTGGTACGTGTCATGGTGTTCCTTTCCAAGCACCTCCTCTCTAAGTTTAAGAACCTGGCGAGTCATAACCTCAGATTCAAGAGACTTGCCTTGGTTTCCAAGGACAAAAGCAAGGTTACTCATAGTTGTAAGCCTAGCCGGGCGTTTATCATCATGTACAGAGAGTTCAAGGGTTCGGCGATTCAAAGCCTCGGATTCACTATACTTGCCTTGCGCTCCAAGTACGAGAGCAAGATTATTCATAGTTATAAGTGTATCTGGGTGCTCTTTACCAAGCGTTTTCTCCTTAAGTTCAAGAACTCAACGATTCACGGCCTCAGATTCAGTGTACTTATATAGATTTTGAAGCACATAGGCAAGATTATTCATAGTTGCAAGCGTATCCGGGTGCTCCTCACCAAGCGCTTCTTCTCTAAGTTCAAGAACCTGGCGAGTCATAACCTCCGATTTATTGTATTTTCCTTGCATTGCAAGCACGACAGCTAGATTACCCAGGTGGTTCTTGCCATACACTTTCTCAGTAAGTTCAAGAACTTCGCGGTTCATAGCCTCAGATTTGGTGTACTTGCCTTGCCGTTCAAGCGAAAGAGCAAGATTGTTCATGGCTACAAGTGTGTCTGAATGCTCCTCGCCAAGATTACTCTTCCTAATCTGTGAAGCAGTGTCATAATGTAAAGAAGCCGCCTCATGTCTTCCTTGGCTTTCCTCGTACCTCGCCATACTCTGGAGCAGGGTAGTGAGTTTTAGGAGCATCGCTTCGGAGATATATCCGTACTTAATGACAGCTTTTGCGTGAAGAAACAGTTCTTCACACTCCTGCCATGTCCCATAATTCCCGCTTGGAAGCTTTCTGACCATCAATTCTAATGCTTTCAATTGCCATTCAACTTCGCTATTCTGTGAACGTAACCATCTTTGAGTTGATAACTGTACGAGCCGATGAATCTCGAAGGTAGAGCCGCCTTTTTCAGTTTTGGTCAGTGAATATGCTTGTAATGTCCCTATTGCTTTATTGAACTCAATACTACGTTTATTTTCGTTTTTGAGCAACGCTTTTGGGATTGTTTGGCGATCTAGTTGGACCATAAGTGATAATAACTCAGCAGCTCGCGGTTTTTGCCGGGCTATTTGATCAAATGATAGTTTCCATGTCCTTATGACAGAATTTTTGCCGTCCGGATATCTTCGAGGATCAGGTAAATCCTCTTCTAGGTAGTCCTGCAAATCGGATTCAATCTGTTTAAGCTCCTCAGTGTAAACTTTGACCCCAGTGCTGTTTTCCTCAATGAATGCTGCGGCTTAGGTAATCGCTAATGGGATGAACCCTAGTATTTTACTGAGATCCTGGATATCTTCTGTATCGACATTCTCACATTGAGCCATTCTCCCTCGGAACAGATGCTCGGCGTCAAGTGGAGCCAATGGTGTGATCGTGACTATTTCCCCTCGGTCTGTTAATCGCTGGCCAATTCTTTTGTCACCAGTCGTGATGATCATAAAGCTATTTGCATTTCGGGCTAGGTAATGACTAATACGTGGCCTTTTTGCTTCCTTCGCCGATAAATCTAGATAAAAGAAAAGTTCCAGATCATCTGCGTTATCTAGAACAAGAAGCCAAGATCCGTTTTCAGGCTTGCTTAGCCAATCTTGTAAGAGAATAAGGATATCATTTTGCGGATCGTCAATCCCTGGAATAGACATTATTTTTGCAATATCGCTGTAAGCTTGCTCAAACCTGCCAAAAGTGCTCACGTGTATCCAAAAAACATGGCATTGCGGATAATGACCTTTCCATATGTAACAGTATTCGATCGCTACTTGAGACTTTCTTTAAGGTAACAGCAATGACCAGCTTTTCCTAAACGCAGAACTTACCCAATACCACCGATTCCATAGAGTGCGACAAGCTCTTGTACCGTGAATTGATCTGTGATCTGTTGTATAATATCCTCTCGGCCAACGAATTTTGGATCTCGAGCAAAAGGCACCGTAAACTTAGCCCCAGAACTAAGTTTATGATGCTTAGAGTTTTTATCAATCTCCTCTAGAAGACGTTTGAATGCATTTTCTCTACCCTCGCCATAGATAAGTGGCATAAAGGCATCAAAGATACCAAGGAGAGAGTAAATTTTGTCTTCTTCTTTCTGAGTTTCTCGATCAGTTGCCCATGAGAACTTATCCGCAGCGCTGAAATCAGCCATTGTCTTTCCTCGAAGAGCTGAGATCGGGATTCTTGTAATATCGTGGATTTGTTGCCCCAACGACCTTTTGTCACCAAGCAACTCGCCTTCGTGAGAGAAGAATTCAACTGACTGCGGAGCAATAAGCTCTTGAAGCGTCCAACCTCTTGTAAACCATCTGCTTTTCCGAAAAATCTCCTCGCCAAACCGTGAAGTCTGTTGTACAGGATTATAATCCTTAATTGAAACATCTGCTAAATATACGAAGCATTTGGCAGCATTTTGATACCAGCGATACATGGAGTTGAGAGCCTCAGTGAGCTCGGCATTGTTCGATTTATCAATGCAACAAGTATCTATCCAGAAGTATTGAAGGCCAGCCCGCAAAGCCTGCTCCCCGCAGAACCTGATCTTTTGATAACCAATCTTAGATCTCCCGGACTCGTTTTCCATGTCTTTGAAAGTAACTTCTTGATCATCATCTCCCCATGTATGCGACAGTATCGCATACTGGGGGATACTGGTGAAGTAGTCCTTGGTTAAGCCATATTCGCCGCTGGCTTTAAGTTCTAAAAGGCGCATCCCGTAACTCAAATATTCTAGCACAGTGCACTAGGCAAAGAATATATCGAATAAAATTATCTAGGCTAAGTTCTGCATGAATTGGAACCAAAGCACGCATGTGACGACACTCTAAATTACTACTCGGAGCCGTAGGAGTTGCGCAGAATGGTGAGGTGTGCCAGGGGTTGATCGGATTCGTGTCATTACTATCAACATGCAGGTGTGGCTTACAGTGTGGCACGAGAAGGCGCGAGTCCTCCCCTATGAATGAAGGAAGGTGGGTGGGTATAAGGCGGCTTCCACATCTAGTGTTACCGGTAGAACATCAGAAGGTTCTGTCGGTTTCCATTGGCTGGAAACCTTGCCGCTTTAGACCATTCAGGGAGAGGACTGTAGTTGCAGCTCGCTTAATTAGAGAAAGTGAGTATTCCAGCAAGTATAAGAGTTACATATCAAGAATGCTATGAAAGTCCTCAATTGGCCTTGTTGGAATGCGCTCTAAGTTAGTTAACTCCATCTGGTCTTCTGAAGCTTACACATTATTGAACCACCTTTATAATAAGAAGGGTCAAGATAGAACTGGTTTTATGCAACTACAAGCGGACAGCAAAGTGATAGTAATACAGCAGTGGATGTTGATTCATAGATAATATTTGGCGCACCTGTGGTCTCCAATTAGAAGAACTACATATCTATAGCATCCCTGATAGCCAACTGTGTACTGGCTAGGCTGCATCTCTACCTTTAACAAGGTACTCGGTACCCTGACGTCACTCCATTTGAGGCGGGGTTACTGGTACCATTACCAGCTTTGGTTGTGGGGTGGGCTCATGGGTCATATTCTTCAAAAAAAATAAACATCTCGTCTGACTACTAAGTTATATAAGTAGAGATAACTCAAATGCATTTTGCAGCTTCTTTATCCTGAGCGATCGTGCGGGTCACACGAAAATACATGGATGTATTGCTGAAAGAATATGAGAATTCATCTCATTTAAAATTTCCCACTATTACCAGTGTCACGTTTATTTAAGGGTTAGCCCAAGTTATCATACTACATTATTGTCGTCTGGTAGTCTTGAAGATTGGTACATTAAGTGATGCAATCTCACCTTAGTGGTCTTCGTCAACCCTGTTGGGTGCTTGGGAGACTTCACGCCTATCCATGAACATGATGGGAAGGGCGCTACTCTTTAATATCCTCCACATGATGATCTAGTAACCCGACTAGCCAGAATCCAAAATTTCAATCTAGTATAACGTAACCAAGCTGATTCAAGCCGTCCGTCGTATACGCCTTCTAATACGACTTTGTCGCACTCGTCATCGCGTTATTTAATAGTCGCTATGGCATATATGGATGAAGGAGTATTTCGGAGTTTGGATGAAGAAACTGCGTATTTAGTCTTACAGGTTCAACTTCAAGATCTCGATGCTTCCGTATCATCTGACAAGGGAAATGGCCGTGAGGGCCAGACATCAGACAACCTACTCACCTTAAGAGCCCAAATACATGAATTGCAAAACTTCTGTTCGCTTCATACAGATAGACGCATGGCAAGGAGTATTGCAACAGCCATATACAACGATGAAGAGTTGCTAGCTCAAGCCGAATCACAAGAAGAGATCGCTCGAGAAGATCATAGTCTTGCCCTACGATTGAGTGAAGGAACGATAGAACCAAATACAAATGCAAGTCAAGAGAAGGCCGCAAACGATGATATCGAAGATGAACTTATAGATAAACTGAGGGCTCTGTACGTATTTGGTCCAGACAACCAGCCGACGAGATACGCTGGCCTTTCACAGCTGGGATTCAAAGCGAGCAGCCAAGTTGAATATCAACAAAGAGTCAACCATGAGTGCGAGGCTTGTCGAGAGCAGTTCCAATTTTACGAAATCGCTCGTGCGCCATACTCCCACGAGTACTGTCGTACTTGTATTCAAGACCTTTTCAAAGCATCAATTACAGATGAATCGTTGTTCCCACCCCGTTGCTGTCGACAACAGATTCCAATAGCAGCTGTGGGGATATTCCTGAAACCCAATTTCATTCAGGATTACCAAAAGAAGAAGATCGAGTTTGAAACGCCTAATCGAACTTATTGCCACTCTTCCACTTGCTCAACTTTCATTAACTCCATCTATATCCAAGATGAAGTGGCTACTTGTCCTGATTGTAGGTTGTCGACATGTACGAATTGCAAGGCAGAAGCACATGGAGGAGACTGTCCGAATGACACGTCACTACAAGAGGTTCTCCTCATAGCCAGAGAGAATGGATGGCAAAGGTGTTATTCTTGCAAGAGAGTAATAGAGCTGGAACATGGTTGCAATCATATGACGTTCGTTATCAAGTGCCGTCGGTGGCAGATTATAAGCTAACTTTATTGCAGGTGCCGTTGTGGGGCTCAGTTTTGCTATATCTGCGGACTGGAATGGAAAACTTGCACTTGTCCACAGTAGGACGAACAACGCCTCTTAACTCGTACAAATCGCATCATAGATAGAGAACCAGTCGCGGAGACCGCGACAAATAGTAACACCAATCCGTTTGCTGCAACAAACAGGGGCACCTTGGTTTCAGCGACCATGCAACGACTTAGAGAGAACCATGAATGTGATCATGATACATGGACATGGGTCGATGGAGGCCATGAGTGTGAGGAATGTTATTATTATCTCCCCAATTATATTTTTGAGTGCAGCCAGTGTCAGTTGCAAGTATGCAATAGATGCAGAATGAACAGGCTCTAGTTGTTGCGAACGGGAATTATTCCATTCAATGACCTGGAAATCAAATATCAAGTTTGTACTTATATAGCTAGTTTCTTTACCTAGAGCCTTTAGGAAGTCATCAATCATGCCTTTTGATATATTAGATAGATACAACACCATTAGCCTTTCGTTTCGTTGAATTTGCCTCGTACATATTATCTTAGATGAACAATACTTAAAGAGCAATAGCTATCAGAGATACAGGTCAGCCCTTCCCAGACTTTCTTCCAGATAATTGGTGACTTTGGAGGAAAAAGGTTTGATTAGGACTAAGCTAAAAGAGAACAGGGAATATAGTTAGTTAACAGGGAATGCGGGAGATGATTGGTCCGATAAATTATGACACTAGTACAGAAAGTTCTCTCGGTACCCCAATTTCAACCTCAATCGATATAGCTTCTACCTATAGAGATTACATATCAGTTCCATGTCTAGTCGAGCATAAAACAAGAATACCCGGTTAAGATCGTTTTCAGAAGTTCCCTATTACTTTCAACATAACCACGATTTGCATACAAAGACCTCCGCGGATAATATGCTTGGCGGTTTTTTTGTGAAAGCAAGAGTAGCTTCGGAGAAATTACGTCAAGAAATCATTGTATGGTCCAATTCTACTACTGTAGGCAAAGGATGCCATAAAATGTATGGAAGAGTGTATTAGTCGACAACGTAGCCGGTGGTTATCTAGTAGAAGAGACGTTCAACTTTCAGAGATTCTGTCTCAACTGCTGAGAAAATCAGAGAATACAAGTATCCCCTAGGAAGCTCTTGGAAGAGGCTCGCTCACACACTTGTAGTGCAAGTGTTAGGTTTCATACGCCATGCTAGAGGTACGCCTACATCTCCATGTCCTTCTGGGTGAAGAACCTCGTCTTCCGACACAAGCTCGCTTCCAGGAAAAAGACGTCCCAATTCTATAGTGCATTATCCTACAATTTATGCCCGTCTACATGTACTTCAGTTCTTTTACAGGCCAGCGGGCTGTGTCGCAAACTATCCGCACACCATCTGGCGCAATTACAATCAAGGTACGGGGCAGTTACCATCGGGGCGGGGCAATCTCGATCAGGGAAAGAAACAATTCGGGTATCGGAGATACGTAAGCTAGTTGAGGGCGAATGCTTCTCCAATCAACTACAGGCGTTGCAACAATGTTACTATAATGCCCCGACACCCTTTCCAGCCACTTGAGGTATGAATTAATCCCCATATATACGGTATTAGTTTTGCTATCGACCAGTGCGCACCGTGAAGAAATATCTCGGTTGGAGTATTCTCAAGAAAATGAGTCTTTCAGAGACTGCTGATCCCCATCAAGGGACTGCGACCTGGTCTGAGACTGTACCTACATCATATTTTGATGATATGTGTGCATATGAGGAGCAAAATTATACTAATGATGAAAGCTCGGGTGGCAGACAAGAACAGTTTCTCGAGTTACTCGATGTTTATCACATTGATGGAAGTAAGTCTAAAAAGTTTGACGATGTTATAATTCTTGTACAGTATTATCAGGCTATGTTCTAATCAGAGCTTTAGAAGATGGCCTATGCATCTGCGCAAGGCCTGAATGCGTGGGAAGATCCTTAGGAGAAATACAACCTCTGCAATCTTTTCATGATGGCGTAGATCCGGATACCGAACATTTCATTCTTTGTATGACGAATTCCGATGGATTATTTTCAAGTGATGAAACGTTACTCCATCATGAGCCTCTGCCGAATGGGCCATCTATCAGTTTGCGGAGGCCAGCTAGAAACACGACATGGCCAATCGATGTGACAGCTCCTGAGGAGCAAACACAGGAGCAAGGAAAGGTTCAATTTGAAAGTGCATCACCCGGCGGTGATTTACAAGTTGACAAAAAACTGGATGAGGCAGAGCAACATCAGCATCTGTCCATGCCACCCGAGACGAGTAGTCCAGACACCACTTTGACCATTAACCGTACGGACCACTCCATTGAGATATGTAGCCAGCCTCCATTGAATACTTATTCCATTAATTCTGCAGTAGAATCCTCAGTTCCTCAATGGCCCTCAGGTCTAAATCAGAAAGAGAAAGATTTTATGCGCTCATCTCGTGACAGGATCTATTCCTGCACCAACAGGGTCTGCTCATGGTCATTCAAAACGAAATATCACTGGGAGCGGCACGAACTAAATGTCCATTGGCGCAACGGATATTTATGTATGGAATGTAATGTTGCGATAAATGATAGCCATAGGAGATCAATATGTGGGTTCTGTTTTGCTGTCTTTTCCAGCGACGGCGATGTCAAAAAGCATATTCTTAGCTGCGATGATGCATTAGCTGCAAAAGAATCTTTCAAGCATAGGGACCAATTGATGGTACATCTTATAAAGAAGCACGACGTCCAGCGTGGAGATAAAAGGCTACGTGATATGGACAGATGGTTCTATTGTTTCGAAAGAAAATGGCCAAAACAATGTGGATTCTGCGGAGAGATCTTCAACGCATGGAAGAAAAGAGTGGATCACGTAGCAAGGCATTTCAGGGAGGGACGATTGATCTCAGAGTGGACCCTTCCCTTCTTCCAGGCATGTCAGAAAGAAGAGTTGGAATCACAGGCCTCTCAAGAAATCAACAACAGCGAAAATAGCAGGAACGATGGCACTAGTTATCACACCAGCGACGAAAAGCCTTCCCCTCAAATTGACTTTGCAATACCTGATACTAGTTCTATGGCACGAAAGAACAGCAGCGGACGCTCTAATTGGAGGGAGAGTAATTTTGAGATTGAAGAATATTATACAGGCTTGTACTGGGACATTAATTCTAGCAATCACTCTATTTGCGGATCAAATACACTCGAGAGATCTCAGCAGCTCCTCGGCAGAACGAATTCTTCATCCAATAAGTCTTCCATTGAGGATGGTGGATACATCCGTGAGGTGCTCATTGCAGCTGAATCGTCAAATTCTTTTTCTCCTGCCATGGTGCGGTTTTTGGAAGAAGATGTTTGGGATGGACCAATCAATATCATGGTCGCACTCTGGTATAATCCGATTCGAGCCCTCATACCTGATTCGACCACTCTAGCAAACGACAGTTTATCGGCTCAAATATCAACACCGGGACCCACAATTCTAGGGAAAAGGAAGAGATATCAAGGTAAAGTGTACCTCTCACATCCAGTATTTGCATCTTTACTAACATAAGCATACATATAGCTTTCGAGCGATCTCCTTCTGAGCGAAAATTATCTAAGCGAATAAAGAGAGTGCTACCAGTTATAAACGCAGCGGAAGAGGAGTTACGAGAATGGATGGACGAAATACATCTTGAGAGCATGCCACGGGTACCCGGGCCGTTTGCTGCTATAATCCCTCTTGAAGAGGACCCACTCCCCGAGTCCTTACGATACTCATACGACTATTACCGAATGTGTAGACATGAATATTCAGAGGATACTTCTCCATTGCTTTCCCATCTAGGTAGCCTCGCGAGGGTCTTCAGTGCCCCTTCAGATATATCTTTTGAGTGGGAGAGGAAGCATATCTTACATTCTGAATAGCCATAATCTATGTTGAAAATTGGTATTTTTTTTAAGGGATCAGATGCTTGAGACCTGCAGCCTGGGTCTAGCTTGGATTAAACATTGCTTCCATAAATTTCGTTAGAGTTGTCTTTATTGTAATAGTTGTCCTTAAACGTCTCTCACTCAGTGTACGGGTCGAAATACTTCAAATAGGCACCAAAAAATTCGGAATAACTATATACAAATATACAATTAACCAGACCCACTTACTAGCACTTTATCGCGGCCGAAGCTATTAAGGTATTGCAAGTGCGTCATTGTACTTGGTGCACACGTAGACATATTGATCGATAACAAGAGCATACGTAAACTAGGAGACGTCTCCCGTTAAGATATGATGTATTACCTAGGGACCCATTCGGGAAGGTGTCACTACGCGTTGCAGAGATATCGCAAACGTCTGTATTGCCTCCTTGACGTACGAGGCCTAGAGAAGCTGGAGAGCGACAATCCGCGTCGACTGTGGGACGTAGAGCAGAGTTGAGACGTAGCGCAGTAGGAGTCGATGATTGGCCCGAAGGGAGTTCTCGAAGCGGGCATAGCTCGGGATGCCCAGCACGGCCAGTTGCGGCACTCGGACACGGCAGGTTCAGGCACCCAGGCCGCACTTATGGAGCTCTCCTGGACGGACACTCATGATCGTGGCGAACGTCCCTTGAGCTGATTGATTCCAGACGGATTCTAGAAGCGTGCTTACAAGGAAAGCTTCATGGGTTTGCGTAGATTTTCTACATGAGGCATATATTTAAACCATATATAGCTAGCAAAGTAGAATAAGGTTTTGACGTGGATCCACAATCCGCGAAGGTTACGCCGCCAGTGCAGTTCATGTGGCCCATGGGACCCGTAAGACGACGTCAAAGTGCTTGAGCAGAATGATACTCAGGTACTCGGATACAGAAGAGCAGCCGTAGAAATTCCACCAGTGATGTGTGATTATGCCGTGAATTTCTCCATCCATTCATCCGCCTTGTTTGAAGGAGTCGTGCTGTACCGTGGCTGGTAAGCTGTGGTAGTTGTGGCTGGAGCGCAGAAATACTCTCCGAGGGGTGTCCGAACGGACATTTGTGGCGCTCTTCCCTCGCAGAAAAAGCATCTCCCCAAATCCAACGATGCATCTCCGGGACCACTCATCGTACTCTTCGCATTCGTCGCACCTGTCACTACTTGACATAGTTTCTCCTTCGGAACCGCAGCCGGGGGAATTCGTGACGTCAATGAGCCAATCCCGACTCGGACTTGCTTGGAGCAAAAATTATCACCATCTTCTGAACTTTGCGGAACTTCGCGAGATGGGCCCCAATGGATGCATTTCGGCATCGATGACTTCATTGGATATCAATAATGCAGTCTACTGAGTTATTATCTTTATTAAATAAGGAGATGTTCTCCCCCGGAGCTGTGTCCGTCCTTGCATACTGAAGTACACAGTAAATCAAATCAATAGAGTGATCGCAAGTATACCACGTGATATCAGCCGCCCGCACACAAAGCCCAGTTTATCCAGTACAGGCATATTGGATTCAATCAACTATACAATTATAGCTCATATCTATCCCGCCTCTCTTTCATTTCCAAGCTCTCAACATTTGCAGTAGTTGGACCCAATTACGAGATAATCATTCACGTGACCCTCAACTCTTTCAGCTTCTTTATCTCGGATTTACTATTCTCCATCGGCCAATCACCATGGACGAGCCCCGTGAGGATGTTCAGGAACGATCCGCAAGCAGCGACTCGGGCTCCGATACAGACACCCCGGCTGCTCCCCTGCGCCCACCCCTCGAGCTCAACTTCGTCATGCACGACGACCAGGTCCGCGTTCGCAGCATCGCCAGTCGAGCTTCATGGGCACGCCGCAGGCACAATGCTCTGTCACGACGGCGCTCGCGGCCCAGTGTCCAACGACGAATAGCACCCAGAAACATCATCCAGCCAGAACATCCATCGCACGAACACGAAGAGCAACGACGCCATGAGCGATTGCCTGATCGAACGCGGGCACCCTTGTACGAGGCCCTGAGACCCTTGACACTGGAGTCTTCTTCTTCTAGCGAGCAGGTTAACACTGCTTCCTCATCTGCGCCTCGCTCGACCACGGTAGGTGCAAAGAGACGGCGCGAAGACGAGGGTCTGCCGGATCAGATTTACTCGGGAGTCAAGCATGCCTTCTCTTTGGCGAAGGTCGATCCATTCGACACCATGCCTGTCAGTCTCACGGCCAAGGACCAAGGCCTCCTTCACCACTGTAAGCTTCATCAGACTTCTTTGATGCTATATCTATTCAGAGCTGAACTAAAAATGAATAATCCACAGGGCTCAGCACCTATGCCACCATGATGTTTGACCAATCAATAGAACAGAGTTTCAATCCCATGCGCGAGGTCTGGGTTCCAATCGACTTTTCGAATGCGGCCTCTTTCCACGGCATGCTGGCTCATGCTGCTGCTCATGTTGCCTACCTGAAAGGAGAGAGTGTCTCGGCTGCTGCAATCGAGCATAAGCTCGAAGCACTGCGACTTGTGAACAATTGGCTCCAGGATCCGGTCCTGGCTATCAGCGATGATGCCTTCTCTGCAGTACTGGGTCTGCTTACATTTGAGGTATGTTGAACTTCTTCATTATTTGCTCTCTCTTTTCCTATCGTCTAGCGCTATGATGAGTTTTGAATAGCTCGAAATTCCATGAGAGTGTGGCCGTTTGCCATCTTCTTTTCTTGTTCTAAATTATAAATCCATCTATTATCGTGCCCTGAACTTGCTTCGCTGCGCTTTTGCTAACTTCTGGTCTGAATTCAGAGATATTGGGGCTCTGAAGAAGAATGGTCATTACATCTTCGCGGACTGCGCCAGATGACTGCGAACCGTGGAGGACTCGACTCGTTCCAGGAGAACTGGCGACTGGGTCTCGTAGTAGAAATGTAAGTTCATGAACATACAATAAATAGAAGAACCTCATTGGTGAAATTTATACTAATGCATCCCTCTAGGGTACTGTCCATGTCCAAACCAAGCTGGTTTTTCTCATCCAACTCACCAACAACATTATCTCTATTTTCAATCGCGCCGCCAGCTTCCAGTCTCGGCTTGGTCCGACTCATCCCTGACGGCGGTAAAAAGCTTCAAAGCCTCTGGTTTCTCTCCTTTATCCAGGATCTCCGAACCATAAAACCACCATCCTCTCCTCCTCCCCCAGAGACATTAGATAAATACCCGGGAATTACTGAAGCACTAGAATGTGTAGGCGATTCACTACACAGACACTTGGCCAGGTCGAGAATCAACCACGTCCGTGACTCGGAAATGCTCGCCAGGATGAAATGTCTGTTCTACATTGCAGTCACAGTCAAGGATTCAACCAACCAGGACCTCCTGTCGATATCTCATATATATAACAACTCAACTATACAGGAACTCGAGGCCTCGTTAACCGACAACCAAGATATCTGGAAAGACTCGGTCCAGGCTCTGCATCAATTCCTGTTCAACCCATCAGGAGATCTAGATTTCGAGAAGGTGCAATATGTGGAGGCGATGGTAGATGTAGCTGGTTCTTTAAACGACGACATGTGGACCGGATTGGAGAGATGCTTGCTAGATGTCCTTCGCGCAGAGATTAGGGGGAGCAGAGCGAGAAATAATCCTTACACCGTAGACTCGTTGCTTGCTAGCATGTATGTCTGATACTGATGTAGAATGGATTTTGGGAGGAAGGCATGGGCTGCTGCACTAATTTTGTAGCGATGATGTTAATGAGTTACATGATCGATGAATTATGAGCCATTGATAGTTGGATATAATAGAACTGTATAGTATACTCTTAAATGAATACAAGGTCTCTATGGAGCGAAATAGATACATGTACATTCCGTACGTAATAATACAGTTCTTATAATGCAGGATACAGAACAGATGCACGGTTTATATAATACAGGACAAATCCAAGCGTAAAAAGTCATCATTAAACTCTGATCAGAACCTGAGCAAGTACCAACACTAAAGTCGCCTATATGCAAAACAAAATGGCAACGCTACTATCTCAAAAACAATTTGCAATTTAGTCATCGTCTTCGTAATCCGAGGAATCCTTGGGTGAGGGAGACCGCAAGCAACTGAACCGGTTAACAAAGTCATGTCGATACGCTCTTCTAGCATCACGTCCTATATTCAATTTAAGTTAACAACGCTATTCCCTCCATTCACCTCAATACCTCCTAATACATATACCCACACATATATACACAATATAAAAGAAGAAAAAGATGAAAGAGAACACTCACTATCAAGCCTCCTCGCCCTCCTCTCCATCAACCCATACGCCTCCCTAAAAAACGGCACCAACTCACTCCAATACTGCGGATCCTTCTCATCCACCCCCCACTGCGCCATCTCCCGCATCTCCTCCAGCGCCGACCTCGTCCCCAGCGGGCCCGCCAGCCGTGGATCCGCCCCGTGCTTCAGCAGCAGCTTGATCACGGGGATGTTGTCCTTCAGGTAGTCCAGGTTGGCGCGCGTGTACTCGACCGCGAAGTTCAGCGGCCGTCCGTAGCTCGCGTGCGGGTCGCCCACGGGGTCCAGCTGGTTGACGTCGTCGCCGGCTTTGATGGCTTGTTTCATCATCTTGAGCTTGGCTGCTAGTGGGAGGTCGGAGATCGGGACGTACAGGAGCGGGTAGATGTACCGGCTCTTGCCCCGGAATTCGTATTCTGGAGGCAGGGGGTCTGCAGCCATTTGTGGCTGTGTTCTTCGTGTTTTTCCTTTTTTTGGGCTGAGTGAGGCTGCGGTTTAGGTGCTGTGAGGTTGGAAGAAGGTTGGGACGGTGACGAGGATGATGGTTAGGCGTGGATGTGGAGTAGGGTTACATTTCTGACTTGGGGCCTTAGAATTGTGGCGTGGAATGAGCGTCGAAACGTAGTTACATCTTGTGATTTTGATGCGTTTCAGATATTTTGGTGGTTGAGTCTGAGTTTTGGGAATGAGATCGGTAATTAGTCCCATTGAGATGTGCTGGCGGGACTCAAGATCTCTTTTAATGTAAGGCACTCTAGAAATCGATTGTGGTATGGTTTTCACGTAGAAATCATTTGGATGGGATTGTCAGCAAGCCAAGTTGCTATTGAGTATCCGAACGTATGAATCTAGGTCATTCATAAGAGGTTTGGTTGTACCATTTTTGATTGTGAAGGATAAATCATATCTCCTTCAGTATTGGCCAATAAAATACCGGATGTCTATGTCCAGCCAATTATATGGAAACCCGGATGCTGCGCTAGTTCATTGGTTCTTGTCATTCGTTATATCCGGCTATATCCGCAAAATCCCGACGCTCCATAATAGCGGACTCGCAAGTCTTCACACTACGGTACAAACATACATTTATGGATATGGCACACTGGTATATGATAATGCGAGTTCAGATAATATCTAGTTACATCAAAGTCGCTTCCAGCTTTCCAACAATTCACATTCCAAAACTCTAGACCTTCTAGTGCAATCTGTGCTACCATAGAGCACAGACTTATTCCCCTATATCGCGGGATATCTTGGATCACAACATCCCTATTTTCCTGGATTATCAGACAGATAATCGTGGTTGACGATTATCTCTGATAATTCACAAAATAGGGGGGGTTGTGCTCGAACATATCCTGAGATATACCTCTAGACTCACATTCCAAACTTGTCGCCTCTGCGGCCAGAAGTCGGTAACGAGAGACTGAGAGGAATGACGAATAAAACATACCGGGACAATGTTTGTCAACGTAATGGGGCAAAAGCAATAGGCCTTGACGAGCCTCCCCGGATGACGTCCCTGGCAGACCACCTCGCGGTTCCCAGGCCCATCGTTGGCCGGTCTACAATGGACCCAGGAACGGCGACAGTGAGAAATAGGGGGCACCATCCGCGGATCACAACTGCAACGACACCAAAAACGAATCTCGCTCCTACTACCCAAACAATTTCCCCTGTGTATATAAGGCTACCTTTTGAACCTTGGACCTGAACTAAGATGATTGAAGATGTTTTTTCATATGTCGACTCCTATTGTCTGCTCTTGTAAACGACTCACCACACCCAGGATACTCGCAGTGGTACCGCTCTCGGCTGTTTTCTGTCAGATGGACCTGCTGATGGCGGATGAGGTCTTTTTCAAGTGAAAACGCCCTCGGTTGACTATGATCACGATGATCGCAGACAAATGGCTTCCTGTGGTATCGAAGATGATGGCTAGATTACTGTCAGCACCTTCAATCAATATAAAGGGAATATAAGAATGCTGCTCCTGTGACATACTTGAGAGCATGCTTGTCTTTACTAATCTTCGTGCAGCCTGGTTCAGGGCAAGGTATTCCTCCCTTTGGAGAACCTCCTGTGGCTCGAGGGTTCTGTGGCTGCTGCCCCTGATTTGGCTGTGTCGAAGATTCTGCGCCAATAGTGGTGGAATCTGCTGTCATTACGGTGCCCTCCCATTCAGGCCATACATATGGTATCGGCTCCGAATCCATCACCGTACCATGCCCCATATCGCTTCTTGGTATGGACGTCTGATCAAACACTGTTTCCTCCACAGTATACCCCGATCCCACCAGATAGTAATCATGACCACCAGGCAATTCAGGACTCGATTCAACCCAGACAAGAGAGTCTCCCGGTCCCGGACGAGAGTTGTACTCACTAGGCTCTGGATTGCTACCGCGTTCAGGATTGCCTGACTGTGACTGATCACTGTGCCATCCCCCAGATATTGTGTAACAAGCGGAGCCGGACTCCGCTTGAGAATATTTAGATAAAGAAAGAGTAGGCTGTGTTTTGCATTAGCATCAATTGCATACAAATGAGCCGTGGCGATGGAGAGCACATACATTTCAAGATCCCCTGAGCGAGTTGCCGATGAGATGGATCGAAACAGACTCAAAGAATAGCGTTGAAGATCCCGGTTTAAGTACTGCGAAAATGAGGGCATTCCCAGGGGCGGCCTCTCACTCACTACCTCCACGGCTCAGCGCAGTATGAAAAGTGGTGATGACATGAGTTGTTCCCAGTCATAAGCGCTGCTTACAGCCACCATCTTTGACACCCTCCAGTTATATTGGTTGCAGAATTTTATTTGTGATATCCGCAAGGGGCGGCCTCAGTGGATACATGATTCTTCATTGTGATAAGAGAGTTGCGATGGTGCGGCCTCTTTGCTACTAGGGGCGGCCTCTCGGTCATGCATGGGAACCGGATATGATGGGTACGAAAAATTTGTAAAGGTTGCTCATGTGTCCAGCATTCTTACCACTAGCCGTTATTCATTGGAAATTAGCTTGAGTAGCCCGATTTATCCTCGATTGACAGGTACTCGGTGGTATTGCTGATGGAGCTGGGAGTTTTGGTGCTGGCTAGTCGATATGTATTGTACTCCCACATCGAATCGCACCACAATGTCAAGTTATTGGCTGCGCTCGGTCTTACACTAGCTCTCTCAACATCGTGGGCCCTAATATTATTAGTATGTGTTCTAACACTGCCAGCAGAAAGGTACTGAGCCATGATTTCCACTCACTGCTCCTTGAGCTAATTATCATCACCACCTTGCGAGCACTCCACCTCAAATAATCTAAAAGATTAAAACACAGGTACAAAGACTTCTTTCACCTAAACCCAAGCAGAAGTTTGATGACGTAAGTTCACAATACATTTAATTGGTCCATGTCTTATGACTGAAGCATAAACCGATACTATTCTCATAAGGCAAAAGCAGTCAATGAAATTTGAAGTCAGTAGTATATCTCCTATCCTTCCTTAGCTCCCGCATACTATTTAGTTAGTGTACTGTAGTCAATTTTTATTTACTTTAGAGTGGTCTAGCGGAGCTAAGTTTAACGCTATCGCATTGCCATCACTACACGGACTCATTTACAAGGGCCATTCCTGTTTGGTACTAGAAACTTGACATCATAGGAATAATGGAACTAAAGATTATGAAGATAGGGGAAACCAATAAATTCTCCTGGTATAACTTGTCTAACTTCTTCAAATGTACTATTTACAGCCTTGGAGGATCAACACTAAGAGATGTAAAATCTATTGTAGAAAAGATGTGGCAAAACCAAGAAAAAAAGTCGGAAAGAAATAAGAACTTATAATAATGAGAAGTATATTTGTCACTGTCAAAGCAAACATTTGAATTTGAACATAGGTAGACATTCGAGGTGTAGCCAGTAGTAAAAAGGGCACTAGAAGGAGCGCACCGGCGGTAGAGCAAGATTCCAGTACACACTCGGCATATGCATACGATCTGATCTGGGCATATAAACGCGCTATGAGCAAATCAAGTAATATTCCTACGTGGTATCTATTAGGAAGCTATATTCTCTTTATTCGTACACCAGCATAAGAATTCAAACAAGATCCACCTCCCCGTAACATCACCAAGCACCAGGGCATGACTGTGAGTGCTTCAGCTAGGCTGTTTGATCTGCTTTCTAATCCCTGACGAGTCATTGTTATGTTATGTTCATCTTTTCTCTTTCTCTTATTAATATTCTTGTAATAATATAATTAGTCTGTTACTATTACAGACAGATTTGATGTCAGGGTCTAGAAGAAGTAAAAGATACATGCATCCATATACCAAATTGTATAAAGGGACGAACATATCTTCAATACTATTTAAATAACACTATATCAAAAATTAGTTCCTGCGAGTCTGTAAGTTAGCCCATTGATTGCATTTCTACTTTTGCCCCCGCATATCGCAACAGATATCCATTTTACTATTTCCATACCGCTAGATTTTAACTTTTTAGATTTTTTAATCCTCGAAATGATATGGAATCTTGATTATGATTCATTTGGTCTTTTTGAATTGCGGCGTGGGGAGTAGGTATATAAATTAAGACTAGGATTCATTACGTTCAGAGATTTACTAACAACCGATGTTGGTAACGAGCATACGAGCGGTACTGTACGTGAGATTTTGGAAACATGCTTTTAGTCTCTTTTGAGTTTGATGACTACTCTTTATATTTTCCTCTTGAACGCTGCTTATGAGGATTGAGCAGTTGCCTAACTAGGTCCCTTATACAAAAGGGTTGATCTGGCTAAAGAATGCTCCATTCAGAAGAGTGATGAGATTAAGCGCTGTACATTACGCTATACCTACTACTACAATGGCCAACGTATCCCGGAGATAAATCCCATACCCCACCGGATTACTAGAAATGGAATTACGATTTGATAGTATCCCGCAATGCTTAGCGTCATACTATCGACTATCATTGTTTCCCCGATCGTGTAGCACGCTCAAAGGCAGAATCTGGCCAGGATATGCGAAGTATAGCTGTACACGTATCCGGGAAAGCCCCACGTGAAGAAAGGCCTTAGAGGGGCTGTACTGGGAGCAATAGACCAAAAGCACGCTTAGTTACTGTCAAAGCTAAGAGTTATGGGGAAATGTCGGAGCTGACTCTCGTCTTATGTAGCAGACACTATGACTTGCCACAGCTTTGTGAGCAGTATTTGGTAACACGTAGACTGATCCATCCTGGAGTCAACATGGCCGTCATGTGACTAATACCAAATATATCTGATTGAAGGGTGATGAAGAAGCAGTACCAACAAAAATGGCCAGATGGAGTGAATGTAAGTCTGGTACTGCGTCAGCCGTACTTCTGTATGCAATTTTGAAATATTTGGGGTCCAAATAAATCCACAAAAGTGGCACCTTGGATCCGTTTTCACCCACTTTTCTAACCGAAATGCCCTGCTTTCACGACAAGAGTAGCCTATAGGTGCTATTGACTAAGAGAACACCAATCACTTGTAGCCAGCAAAACTGTCACACCACTAGCAGGAAGACGTGCTTTCCGCCCTACGTACGGCGCAGGTGGAGAAGCCTCTACTATACTATATGGAGAAATTCAACCGTAAGCTACTAACTGGCAAGTATATTCTTGCCTATGTGATCATTATATAGGCAGATATAGCTTTCTACAGCTCCACATAGAATCTCCTTTTGAGTACTTGTTGAAAGGTAATCTAGCTTGAAAAGAAGAGGCTGCTTCGATCAAGCCAGCAGTTTATGGGACTATCTATGATAGATGAAGCTTCTTCCATATCGTCTTGCAGCTCCATACAGCAGATACTGAGATGATCAACCCTTTCATAATGGTACTTAGTTAAATGTTGAAGAATGTCGTTAAAAACAGAGTTCGGGAGCCGCCAAAAGGGATACATGCTGATCACCCTCGACTGAGCTAGGCCTCGGATTATCAACAGAATTTCTGCACAATATAAAAGATATTTTCAGAAGGCACCATGCAACGACTATATCCATCTTCATTGGCAAACTGCTACTTTGGAAAGGATGAAATGGGAGCGATTAGTGCTTATGTAAAAGTATGACAAGTATGAGGGGGCAGGGTTTTCAATCTAGGATCGTACATAGAGTAAATATTTCTGCCTTGTGTATATATTCTATTAATTATGATGACTCTTAACCGCTGATAATATTTCTACACCAGGAAGCGGTTATTTCACAACTTATCCCATTCTATTCGCACAATACTATCGGTGTTTGTCGGGATATGCCATTAGCGAATCGAAAGACAGTCGGCATCACCAGATCGTACGATACCATACTTCACTCTTTTGAATTATTCTTTTATATTTAGACTGAAGGGATCACGTTGTGATATCTTACTTTATTTGATCGGACTTCTTTTTAGTTATAGTTCCTCACGGGAGACGTTCCAGTTTACCGTCCCATAGCTTCCATGTATCGATCTCCTACCCAACCAGCATCACGACATCCATTCCATCAACTATGGCATTATCCCCGGCGTATCAATCTCCGTTCTTACTTCTCTTCTTCATCCCCACAACATGGTCGCTCTCCACTTAGGGTCTTTCCCTTTGTATTCCTCTTTATATTTGCTGTCAGCACCCCTACTTATTTTCTTCTGATGAGACCCCGTGTATTCGCCCGAGCTTGCCGAGACAGCGATGAAAGAAAGAATCATTCGACAACATCTCCCTAAGGAGTGAGCATCGTGACGGAAAAATCTCCATGCAGAAAGGCAGGGGAAGTACCCGGTGAAGGAAACTAGATGAGCGTGGTATAAGTCAGGATGAAGTAGGGATTGTATAGGATTTAACAGATCTGCTTCTGGGTGCCTCTCTTTTTTCAATATCAGAACAATGCAGCAGAGAAATAGAGCTCTATGGACTATGCACACCACTAATAATCTTGGATAGCACCGTTGCTCCCGTAGTAATATAAAAAAAACATCGTGGGTTCTAATCATCCAAAAAGGGATCCTCATGGTCCAGCAGCGTCCTTGTCTTTTTCTGCTCCAACTTCCGCTTCACAAGATTCTCCATTTACTCTACCTCCTTTGTATCAAGACTATTCATCTTTGTAGCAAAACCCCCATCGTTTCCAAAGAACTTTTCGTCGAGTATCTCCCAGAAAATCATATCTATAGCCCAACTATTTCTCAACGCATAACCCACCCAAAAATCCCAAGTGTCCCAGTATTCCTTCATACGCATTGAAAGACGTTCGTTTATTGCCAAACGCGATTCCTTGATCATTTCTTCTTCTTTTGCCTTAAGAGCTTTTAAAAATAATAATAAATGGCGTTCGTAAGTTTCCGACCAATTCGCAAGACCAGAGCTCCAAAATTTAGGCCTTTCAATGAGGAGCCACCAAGGCGTGCTGTATGTGTATTCAGCTGGGGCAGCATACGTAAACTCCCAATCAATGACTCCAACGATAATGTCGTTGTCATCAAGGAGGATGCTGGATGGGCGGAAGCCATCACAAAACAATCCGAAGGTTTTGGGACAAGTATCAGGTGCATTTTCCACTCGATGTGATCCTGATCTTGTACAGGACTTTGTCTTTAAGCGAGATTCCTTGGCCAATATACCAAAAAAATGGCGTGCAATATATCTTTGGTGGCAATCCTCAGCTGAATCTATAGCGTCGTTGTGTTGTATTGATAGGTGCATAATATGTGTGTCAGTAAGAGCTTTGAAGTAATCTGAAGTACTGGAATAAGCGGTTGAAGGGAGATGTTGAGGTGGGAAATTAGCCATCTGGACAAGTTCGTTCATATTAAATGTAAGTGGGCGATCTGTAATTTCCCAAGTCTCATTGACTTCTTCTATAGAGCCGATTTGATCAAATGACAATTGCGAGAGCTGTAACAGTATACCTGCCATCTGGCTGTAAATAGACTCAAGCTTCTCCATAGAGATATTGGGGTCAAGGACAGGGCGATCCTCTCTTGTCAAGCCAGGCGTATTAAGCACCCGAGTACCATTTCGAGCATTCTTGATATATTCCATTATAATGAATGGACCCATGCCAGCTGGACTTTCTTCAGCCATTCCATAATAGAAAATGAATGGTACTGGTATAGAAGTCTTCTCGGCGATAAACCGCATCACGGCTACTTCTTTTCGAACTTTTTCCTCCGGAGAAAATACATGGCCGAGCTACCATTTTTGAAGTCCATTCTGAGACAGACATTGAAGGCCCCTCCGATAGGAGGGAAGAGCTCTACAGGAATCCCACCGTGATGCTTCGCGATGAAATTGCCAATTTCTCGGAGGGTGTCTTCCTGAAAAAGCTTTTCCTTCCATGGATCAAACTGAGCGTCATTTCTGTCCTCGGCAACGTCGTCGTACTGCATATATGTGGTCATTTCTATTCCTCGATGAGATAAATGGTGACAGCAAGATAATGCTGTTCGATATGTGAAAATCCATTAATCAAGGTAAAAAGAAAATTACTAGCTAACTTTATAACGAGGTTACAAAGAAAGTGCCGTGAGTGATGAAGGTGATACATTCGGTGTAGTTCGCTCAAATCCCTGCAGTATCATACACCCTGGAGACAAAGAATCATAGATCCTTTGCCCGGATTGGTACACAGATAGCCCTTCCCTACTTTCGGTATTCATAGCTGAGGTCTCGTCTCCCCTTTCCACTATTGATCAACCCAAACTTGTTCTAGTTCTACCTCCTGAAGCTGTATGTTTCTGATTGTATGGCTATAATCAATTCACGGTGTTCAAGCCTACCCAGTTCTAGGATGTCGACGTAGTTAGGATACACAAATATTTTTGTACGAAACTTTGCATCTTACTCCGAAATATATATATATATATATATAATAATCTAACGTTGAGTGACTATCCTGATGCCCTTTTCCTAACTATTTACGGATGAGCTGTGTGGGACACAATTCCGCAGTCATAGTTCACCAACAATAGCTCGTTTTGATTGTATGGAATCTATTTGAAGATCAAAACTTTGAGATGGATGTAACTAATCTTCTATTAAATCATGTCTGATGATAATTCAATATCGATTTTCAGGCTACTGACGAAGACACGTTTGCACAAGTAATATCACGATGTATAATTTAGTAAACGATATAGTAGTTGCTGGTTACATTGAATTTCTATGCTAAGTTTAATACAATGCAGCGACACAAATGACTTTGTTATTAAAAAGCGGATTGATTGATGAATGCAGTGGGTAAACATTCACTGTAACGAGAAAAATTTTGCCTACCTGCATACTGCTTCTCTCGGCATCGATGCATCGTACGATCCTTGCATGACTTGTCGCTTCTGCGTATTCGAAGCCGTTTTCAGCCAGAGAGAACAGCTTCAGCGTTAACAAGTTTGAAGATTTCACGGGATAGGGTCTCTAGTAGTCGCCTTTCAAGTATGCGTCGTGGCTTCCATTCATAGATTGGTGGTTTTCCATAATGCACTGGGTTCATCAGCAGACATTCAACTGGAGTCACCGGTCCGTACACTAATCAGAAGGAATATATCATCGCTGCAGCTGGTCATCCTTGATACCGCACAGCACAACACTTTACCTCTTTATCATCATACAGAACTTCTGCAATATTTGCGTATATCAAACCTTTCGATATGGCCTTTTCAATCCTCAACCACCCGTCTCTGTGCTGGCCTCATCTCACTGAGACTGATATGCAAAGCCATCTTCTCTCTGCCATTGTTCAGGTAGCGTATCTGTGTTGCACACATCATAAACTTAAACGGAGTCAATGAGCAGAGGCAGACTCGTCTATCAGCTACCTTGCTGACATAGAATGGCGTTGAATAAACATGAATGAGATTGGCTCAATGAGTATAAAACAGATTCTGTTATACCATCGAAGTCGACATTGATCAGCTCCCGGTCGTCGAGTCTAGAGAAGTAGGTGGTGACAGCGCGGCCTTTCCGGCAAAACACCATACTTGTGCTGTGGAAGGTAGAAGCAGGTCTATACCACTTATGTATTGCGAGAGTAGAGGTATCCAAATGCTCTCTCCGGCGATCGGCTCTTCCACCCCGCTCTTGAAGATATCCTTTGATATTTCAATCCAGCTGCTATAACAGACAATTGTACTTCCACCCAGTCTGACTAATATCGCATCTTAGTCGGTAAGCTCTGGCATGGGTTTCGCAAGATTCGCAAGATTATGCCACGGACCGGCGCGTAGGCATCGAGGAGAAGGGAGAAGATGGTGCAGGAGGAACCCATCCCACACACAGAAGTTTGGAAGGCGTCGATGTCGTCCGAGCAACGAAGTTGGGGGCGGGAGAACTCAGCTACAGTCTGTTAAGATCAAAGAGAATGGTTAGTTATGAGACATGCCTCAACTGAACGTGGCAGCGGTAGCAGCGCCATGGCGTGAAGGTATCGCAGATATGGAGAAGCCAGTGCACTGTGCCAACAGACCCACTCGCTGCTTCGAGAACGAAATACACGGTAAGGCAGGGAGAGGTTTAAGGATTACTCACGCCGGTAGACATCCTTGGCTCTTGGCCAGCATCAAGGGTAGGCATGCTATTCGGGCTCTTCCAGAGGCTTGAGCAAAACAGCTTGCAGCAAAAAATGGTTTGTTGGAGTCGCGCGCATCGGGGTGCAGCTGCATTGTCAGGATAAGGGCAGCTGATTCAGCTCCAAGTACTTTGGCTTGTAACTCAGCCCTTGGTAGAAATGGTATCTACCACGACCGTGGAGGTCAACTCGATTGCTTCAGGGTGAAGCCCAACGGCCGCACGGAGAGTCGCCTGCAGATGCGCCAATGTGCGCGTGGGTGCAGCATCATGAGATGCATGCGGACGAAGGAGATGCCTCCGGAAAGATGGCTTGACAAGGATTCAGCCAGTCTCGCAGTGCGTGTTAGCAGAGAAGCCCTGCTGACGGGCGACGTCGGAGGCGTACCGGTTACTGCTGTCGAGGCTGCACCGGTCGCTGGCACCCAGGCGGGCCCTGCGAAGGATGAATGATTGAGAATCGCATCCTGGGAATGGGATTTTGATGAGATGGATGAGATGAATGGGATTATTGATTAGGCACAACGGGATGAATATGAAATGGAATTGCCGATGGATCAGCCCGTCTTCTGTTTGCAAAGGAAAGTGGACGCGCGACAACAAGCCAGGCGGAGGAGGCCGCCCGAGACCTGTTTAGGCCTAAGGCGATGGACGTCATATTCATTTTCTCTTAATCCTACCTTTGCAGGAACAACAGACTTTCCCCGCCACATCCAGGAACCCACCTACCACGGTCGAAAGTGTCTGCTGGGGTGCATCGTCAGGATTTCTCTGCGAAAAATTGACTGCTGCCCGAGCTGCGACGGCGATGTCCTGAGTACAACGATCTCGCGCTGTTTTCTATCTGAGCTATGGACGGCCTGGCGGGCGAAGAGCTCCTCGAGCCTCCCTCGAGGTTGCTGGAGAGACTGCGATCGATCCCGGGATACGTCTGGGACGAGGAGACGCCGCTGCAACATTCGGCATACGGAGATTGGTAAGTCTACGGCGTTTTGAGTCGTTGTCCTGTCCCTTCATTGCCTTTCGAACACCCGTCCTTTCGAACATCGGAAGATATTACACGCAAGCGTACATTGATTTTGTGCGTGCTAGTGCTAACTCCGATGTGATACCCGCAGGAAAGTGAGTGGCACCAGGAGCAAAACTCGACCTTTTCCCTCGAAAACTATCAACAATCGACCGGCCAGCTTCCACGAGTCTAAAACCCGCCGCGATGAGATTACCAAGGTCGTTGCGCGCGTCTCATCGCATACGCTGCGCGAGGAGCGCGCATTCCACATGTGCCAGTCGCTGGCCAAGCTCGATCCCGAGGGCCACCATATCGTGCGCCCGCTGGAGATGGTCTGGCTGCCCACGCAGCAGGGCGATAAAGGACCGCTGGTGGCCAGCATCTTTGAAGACCTAGGACCCAACTACTTGCTCAAAGTCGTCGACTTCGGGCCTGCATGGTATACATATCGCGTTCATGGCGAATCCGGCATCCGAGATGAGCCGTATGTGCCAGACGAACCCATCTCGCTCCAAACATTCCTGGATTTTGCAATCGGCGCGACCGAGTGTCTTGAAATTCTCCACCACGGCCAGCAAGTCATCCATGGGGAAATTAGGGGAGATGCATTCCATATGTCGGTGGAGACGGGCGTCGTCAAGATGGTGCATTTCGGCAGCGGGTTACGTACGTTTGAGTACGGCCTGACCAGCGGCTGGTCCTCGTTTTCCAAGGAAGTCGGCTCCAAGACGAAGCTGAGCTACATGAGTCCCGAGCAGACGGGTCGGATGTCTGTGGAGCCCGATACCAGGACCGATATCTTTTCGCTTGGCGTGCTGTTCTGGACGATGCTAATGCAGAAGCCAGCATTTGAAGGCGAGACGCCCATGGACATCGTCCACGCTGTTCTTGGACGTCGACTGCCCCTTGTTAGTAGACTGGACGTTCCCAATGTTATTGGAAGGATTATCCAGAAGGCGACGGCAAAGCCTATCGGTGAGCGATATCACTCCGTGAGCGGCTTGAAGTACGATCTGATGGAAGTGAGGAGGCTGCTGGGTGCAGGAGATTCTGTTGCCCTGAAGAATCTCTCAATTGGTACCCGGGATGTTTCTTCAACCTTTATTCTTCCCACGGTGATGATTGGTCGGGCGGCGGAGTATGAGGAGATAATTAAGGTCATCGATCGAGCCTACGGACGTCATTTGGCCCTGCGACATGGCAACTACAACCTGCCTTCTAGATCCAGCATGTCGGAAGGAAGGCTTGCTCTCTCCAATGCTGCCCTAGCAACTGTGGATTTTTCGAGTGATGGTGATGCTGCCAGCAGTATTGACGGCAGAACGGGTGCGATTTCAGAAGTTGCTTCTGAAAACAGAGATGGTGAACAACCTTGACAGGAAACCTAGAGTGCATACTAACGGAAGTCTACAGATGGACACGATTCCAGCAATTCCAGCCCTAGTGTCAAGGGACGAGAGAAATCTAGCCCGACTGTCGAGTATGCCAGTATCATTGATCGCGCAACCAACCCAGCTGGATTCAGCGCACAACGCAGTAGCCAGCGATTCCGGTTGAAGAAGGAGCAAACCGAGCTCGTTCTTATCGAAGGTATCGCCGGCATAGGAAAATCATGTCTTGTCCAATCCATCCAACTCGAGGCGCATCGAAGGGGTTATTATGCCAGCTCGAAGTTTGATCATGCTCACAAGGTGCCTTTTGGACCAGTTCTACAGCTGATGTCGAGTTTATTCAAGCAAGTTTTTGCTGAGAGCAATAAAGATCCATTTCACGCTGTATTAAAGCAATACGTGAGGCCGGTTTGGGGGATGCTGCATCGGATTCTAGGACTTCCCGAGTTCCTCCTAGAACCGGCCAATGCCAGTGGGAATGCGGACAGTAAGAGCAGCAAAACATCTCTCCGGAGCGATGAAATGCCTCCCATGTCTCCCATGAGCTCGGGTAGTAGCATTCATAATGTCGCTGTACCCGGTTCTCAGGATTTTCTCTCCCCTGCTGGTCCGTCCACTATGAACATATTTATTGACGTACTGAGGTTATTCACCCAGCACAAGTTCGTCTGCTTGTCTCTCGATGACTTGCAGTTTGCAGACGATGAAAGCATAGATTTAATATCTCAAATACTCTCAAGCAGGCTGGACATGGTTCTCATTGTTACGCGTCGGCAGGAGGATCCATTGCCAGAGAAAGTAAGGGCTGCTCTTGAGCCACCCGAGGGAATAGGTTTGTCCTCGACATATACTTCGGCCTGCGTTCATACTGACAAGTTCTAGACAATCCTAAATCTCGCCTACCTCATCTAACCGTCATCGATCTCAAGTCTCTGCCTCAAGAAGATATCATCGAGTATGTTGCTACAACATTATGCCGACCAAAATTCGAAATTATCCCACTTGCATCCGTCATCCAGTCCAAAACAGCTGGGATTCCATTCTACATGCGAGAGATGCTTGATACATGCTATAGGAAGCGACATATCTCGTATGATTATCGTGAAGGTTGGCGCTTTGATCTTCGGCGGATCATTGAACAGTTCGAATCTAGTAACACTAAGTTATTGAACAACGAGTTTGTTATTTCACGGTTGAAAGAATTGCCGAGGTCTTCAAGAGCAGTCATTGCCTGGGCTTCATTATTGGGAGCGACGTTCTCTTTTGATTTGGTACAGAAACTTTTGAGCGGGGAATTCGTTTCTGATAATGATAGCGGAATCCCCCTGAGCTGTACGCAGGAAGAAGCGGTGAATGGACTGCAGGCAGCCATTCAGAACTATATCATTATACCCACACAGGACGATGATCGTTTCAATTTTGCTCATGACCGGTACCTGCAAGCTGCCAGCACCTTACAGACTGACCGTCCATTGATGCATTTTATCATTGCACAGACACTGCTGAAATATTATCCTGCCGACAATAGCAACCAAGATACGGCAGCATATCATATAAGTGAATCCACAGATGTTATCCAAAAACGGGTTGCGCACCGGCATTCTTTTCGCAAGGTCCTTCTCGATTGTGCCCAGAGAGCAGCAGCAGGTGGCGCTCGATCAACCGCCATGAAGTATTTCATTAGCTGCTTTGCTCTTCTGCAGGATAACCCATGGCAACATGATCCTCCGGCTCCTGATGTGTACTATGAGGAAACTCTAGAACTCCATACCCGTGCTGCAGAATGTGATCTATACATGCGACAATATGACGAAGCGAAACGTTTGCTCGCTGCCATATCTACCAACGCTAAAACTGCGATAGACAAAGCCCCATCGTGGATCCTGCAGTCAAGAGTATATGCGCAAGAGGGGAACTCGACACAGGCTTTTAATGCACTGAAACAATCCCTTGCTGTGCTAGATATTCAGGTTGATGATAATCCCACATTTGAGTTGTGTGATAAAGAATTTGATCGATTGTCTAGGCTGATCGACTCCATGGACATTGATGAGCTTGTGGATAAACCAATTGGAGATACAAATCTCACTGCCATCGGCGCTGTTTTGGTTGAAACTACCAGCGCGGCATTTTGGTCGGAAACGTCAACATACTATCAGATGAGCCTAACCATGGTTGATGTACACCTCACCAGAGCCGTTACCTTCCCCCAGGCGGGCATGGGCTTCCTAGGACTTGCGATTATTGCTATCACAAGATTTAACATGATACAGCTTGCAAGCAAATTGGGGAATATAGCCCTTGGGCTCATAAATCGATGGAAGGACCCGTACACAATGGGTCGAAGTACAATTTATTCTTTGTTCGTGGGGCATATTCAGGTTCCACTCACAGCATCCCTTGGCCAAGCTGAGCGTGCTTTGACATACGCCATCCAAGCTGGAGATCGGATCTCCACCATCCTCAACTTTGGGATAGTTGGCATCTTAAGATTCTTCGCCTCGGCACAACGCCTCCCCGATCTCGAGTCTTTTTGCACATATTGCTGTGAAGATGTGCCGAACTGGCACCTTGACAGTCTGGGAGGGACGATTCTTATTACAGTCCGGCAGGTTTGTCGGGCTTTGCAAGGGAAAACAACTACACATAAAGCGCTGGAGGTCATGAGCGATGCTCGTCATGATTCACTAGCATACAAAGCTTGGATTCGGTCGACTATGAAAAACAGCGACCGACCTATCTTGCTATATGAGAGCATTGAAATCGCACCTCTATTTTTATATGGACATTATGCGATGGCGATCGAGCTTGGCAATTCCTGTCTCAAAAGATTTGATTCCATTTGGTCTGCACTAAACCGAAAGTTCCTCATGCTTTTCCAGGGATTGTCGGTCGCGGGCCAACTATGGGAGAAAATGCACCATTATGCTCACACGATCGGGAATTTGACTCCCCAGGAACGACAAGCGTTCGAGGAAGAACTCCACGTAGAGGTCACCGGAGGTATAGGACTTATGAGGTATTTCCAGAAGCGAATGATAAAGTGGATGGTAGTTACAAATGTGAACTTCTGCGCGTGGGCGAAGTTCCTCGGTGCACAGATCGCAGAACTAGAGGGTGATCATGGCGGAGCGTTATCAATATACGAGGAGGCACTGGATCATGCCGCGGCGAATGGATGTGTCTTCGAGGAGGCTCTTGGAAACTCCCTACTTTGTGATTCTTTACTGCGGGTCAGATCTACTCGACTAGCGAAGGCCGCACTGAATGAATCGATCAGGCTTTATCGGAAAATGGGCGCTGATGGTGTTGCCAAGCATTTAGAAGATACTCATCACGCATTGTTGCATGGACCTTCGAATGTCGGTGCAAAGTCTGAGGATGCTGCTGTCCAAACGGAGTCAAGTATGCCGATATTTTCACCACTAGCACAGGAAGATCCTGATCAATTCGACATCCCACCTCAGATGATCCCAACAGATGGCGAGAGGGGCAGCGTCTGGCAGGATGATATGTCCAAACCAGAGACTGCTGCATTGTCTCTTCATATGCTTGATTTAACTTCAATCCTTGAAAGCTCTCAAGTCATATCGAGCGTTCTGCAAGTCGACCAGCTACTGAAAACAATGTGTGAGATCATTTTGCAGAACTGTAGGGGTCTGGTATCCCTCGTTGCAATCGTACTTGAAGAGGATGGTGCTTGGAGCGTCGCTGCCAGTGGTGACCCCGAGGAAGGAGCGAGGGCCCACATGCCAAGCCTGCCTCTCGCTGAGGTCAGTTCGGCTGCTGAAGGTGTCATAATGTACGCGACACGCTTCAAGGAGACGGTGTTTTTGCCGGACTTGAACGGAGATCAGAGATTCGGTAACATTGCTGAGGAAACTTCCGTGGCCAGCAAATCTGTGATTGCAATCCCAATCTCTCATGGTGATAAACCACTCCTTGGTGTGCTGTACTTGGAGGGTCAGCCGAATGCCTTCACTGAGAGGAACCTGACTGTCCTGCGACTTCTGGTGAACCAAATCGGTATCAGTTATTCAAATGCCCTGACGCTTAAGGAAGTTGAGAAGATCTCTGCTATCAATAAATCCATGGTTGATCTACAAAAGAGTGCACTGGCAAAGGCGCTCGTCGCTGAGAACAAGGCCAATGAAGCTAAAGCGGAAGCCCTTCGCAACGTCAAGCTGGCTGAGGAAGCGGCACAAGCAAAATCTATATTTCTTGCCAATGTATCTCATGAGCTGCGAACACCACTCAATGGCGTCATGGGTAATACCGAACTGTTGATGGACACCGGTAATTTGACTAAAGAGCAAGCTGAGATGGTAGACTCCATTCGTGTCTCAGCAGATATCCTCCTGGCCGTCATCAATGATATTCTGGATATCTCGAAAATCGAAGCAAACAAGTTGCAGCTATACACAGTTGCTTTCAATGCAGATGAGATGGTTCGAGAGGTTATCCGTTCCGTTACTCACAGCAAGAAGAGAAACGGTCGTTCAGTTGAGATTGTTCAGGATATCAACTTGCCACGCTCACTTATTATGGGTGACCCAGTTCGCCTTCACCAAGTTCTTGGTAACCTTATCAGCAATAGTTTGAAGTTCACTGAGAAAGGCACCGTCCTCATCGGTGGCAAGACGGACTTGGAAACGGATGAGTACGTAAAACTCACATTCTGGGTCACAGATACGGGTATTGGGATACCGCAGGAGAAGATTCACAAATTATTCAAGCCTTTTAGTCAAGCAGATGCCAGCACAGCTCGGAAGTATGGTGGCAGCGGTTTGGGATTGAGCATATGCAAATCTCTAGTAGAATCGACTATGGGGGGTACAATCAAATTGAATAGTGTTGAGGGCCAAGGGACTACGGTGTCATTCAGTCTCACGTTTCCTGTTGCTCATCCGGGTGTCGTCGCGGGCGATACGCAGAGCCGACGGGAACTAGCACTTCGACCGCTCCCTGTCTCGGCACCAGATAGCGAGGCATCATTTACAGAACCAGCATTCATGACTCCGGAACATGTCGAAACTCTTGAGGCACTGCGCAAACTCCCCCGATCAAAAATTCGAGTCGCGATCGCAGAAGATAATCCAATTAATTCGAGCATTGCACGACAATTCCTCGAGAAGTTACGCTTTGCACCATCTCATATCCAGGTCTATGAGAA
This sequence comes from Xylogone sp. PMI_703, assembly GCA_021399445.1. Classification (NCBI taxonomy): domain Eukaryota; kingdom Fungi; phylum Ascomycota; class Leotiomycetes; genus Xylogone; species Xylogone sp. PMI_703. The sequence continues at coordinate 768,888 of JAJTUQ010000003.1, forward strand.
CGGGCTGACTGCTGTCGAAGGACTTCGTCGAAAGGCTCGCGAGAGTGCACCTTTCCACGTAGTTCTCATGGACGTGCAGATGCCGATCCTGGATGGTTACGAAGCCACCAAATTGATTAGAAAAGATTCAATGAGCGAAGTGAGGAGTGTATTGATTATCGCCATGACAGCCAGTGCGATCCAGGGCGATCGCGAGAAGTGTATATCAGCCGGGATGGATGATTATCTGGCCAAACCAGTCCGGTGGAACGTGCTCAAGGGGATGATTGAGAGCTGGGTAGGAGCTGACCCGTCGGCGAGTTTAGCAGATGGAAAGAAGAATAAGAAGAAGGCGCTGGCAGGGCCAGAGGAGGGGAAAGAAATGGAAACGAAGGAGGAGTCTCATGAGAAATGATTGTTGGTGGGGCACCATCTGTTCGCCTCTGGCTTTTTATTAGGTTAGATCGGAGGAAAGATATAAGGAAATGTGTTGATACGTGTGGAAATACCCTTGTATACGGATTGGGTCAGGGATATCATAATACGGCGTTTATATGGTTCAGGCGAATGCTATGATTCCTCCATTGGACAATTGCACTTGTCTGCATGGAGGGGGTTCGAGGTTATTATGGGATTTTCTATCTATTCTAATCCCTAGACACGAGACATCATCATCGGGGGGAACGGTGGACGGAGATAGGCAGAATGAAACCGTCTTTGCTAGCATCTACCCCGGGATTCCAAGTATATAGTTAGCTCTGTAGACTCATGAATACAATACGAATCAAGATCGAGATTGTATAAAAAGGTATTTTGATAGTGTCTCTCTTTCTCTATCTTGAGTCTAATGCACACAATGCACGTAATGATACTATGGCCGCACGTGGGTGTTCGATCGCCACGTCACTTTACTTACTTGACGCAAGCCACGGGCAAGATCTCGCCCTGTTCTCTGCGAGCTCAAGTGGTTCCCATCAACCCCACCATCGAGGGGGGACTTGCTCGCCCTCAGCTACCCCTCCATCCATCTTCCCTCATCAGTCCACCACTGTTTCAACATCCATCCCTAGGAGAGTAGGAGAGTAAGAACTACTATCATCTTCTATCTTGACTCGTAGAATTACCAACGTCACAATGGCTCCTCCGACCCCAACTCGTCTCGTCACGGTGGATAAGAGCAAGGACAGGGCCAATGCTTTAGCTACCTCGGTCATCAAGGTATGAACGAATGATCCTTGTCCAGCGTTGCATCCCTCTCTAACGATACTCAATTCTGATGCTGTATGCCATATCAGGCACTCCAAGACAAGTACCATATCGTCCATGTAGCGAACTGCGATTGTGAGTATAGCAGCTCCATTCTCAGCCATTGAGTTCCTCAGGGATTGACACTGTCTAGCAATCGAGGGTGTGAAGTACGTCCTGAGCTCATTCATCCGAGAGCCTGATATTCTGGTAAGTTATTCCCTAATCACCTTTCTACCATTCTCTACCTCTATTGGTATAACCCAAAGCCCCTTTCGTTCTGGCTGCTAATGAGGGCCGGCATGTCTGCACGTAGATCACAACCAGCGAGTGGTTCGCAGAGGAACAGGAAGAGATCCGCTCCATTGCGGGGAGAGTCGCTCCGCACGTGAAGGTCATTGACATCCCACCGGGACTTGCGGAGCAGGAGGGCACGAATAAAGCCGTGGAGTATCTTCAGGAGCAGGTTGTTGCGTCTGGAAAGTTGCACTAGGATGATTTAACTGAAAAAGGATATGTTATATATTTGAGAACGAAGCTGGGGGAGTTTTGATGGAAATGGAAGTATTAGGTGGAAGATCTTTTGAGATGTATCAGGTCACAGTCCATATATACATCTGTCACATTTGTTTAGGAAATAAGAGATAATGAGCTCTGTATTATTTTTAACATCTAGATTGACGAGTTCTACTAAGGTATAGAGCTGTACCAAGTAGTTTTAAGTACAAGTTGGAGTGAGAAACAGCCGCAGTTCAAAATGAGAGGCTGGATATATAACCCGCTGATTTGATATATGGACAAAGAAAATCCGAGGTGGACAAATTGAGCAATACAAGGCCGAGAAAAATTATGACCGGGTGTGTCAGATTAGATATACTAAGAATTTCGATTGCATTTGCCCTAATTTTACTAAGCTTGAATATTGAAATTATTCACAAACATTGATATAGTTGCATTGACGTAAATATTCTTGATCTCAGCACTGCAATGAAAGCCACCAGACTCTGCGCTGTAGAGGCGTCTAAGTTTACCCTCTCTGATACATCTGCAATTACAACCATGCAAGTCAAATTAGCCACCGAAATGAGGTCTCAGTATTCCTAGCGATGAGATTGGTAACCTACCAGCATCTCAATATGGATTACGTAAATGCAAAGTTTTCACAGACATTAATATCAACCACGAGCACGCACACTGAGCACTTAAACAGTTTTATTTCCATTACCTGTAAATGAAGGATCGCAAGGGGTATAACCATACACGTGTACATTCTCACGCCAGACACCACTTTTTTCCTTTTCCCCTATGTGAGCCCGGGCCCCAACTTGGTCACTCACCCACTTATTTTCTTTTGGTATTCATTCCACCAGTGCCTGAACCTTGGTTTTGTTCGCTGCTTCAACAGCGATCCTGAACTCTTCTATCAGAGTATCAATGTCTTCCAGGCCAGCTGAGATCCTGATCTGCGTGGGCTTCAAGCCATACTGCGCCGCGAAGTCTAACCTAGTCCCGTAAAGACACATCGTATACGCAAATGCTAATGTAAAGGGAGCCCCCAGATGAGGTCCTTTATGGACGTTGAGTGTGTCGTAGAACGCAATTGTCGTGGGTATGTCTTCGAATTCTACGCTGAAAAGGCAGCCGTAGCCAGGCTTGAAATCAGGCGTCGCGGGACGCATGAATTGCTGGTAGTGCTCAGTTGATACACTGTGAGATGTGTAGTAAACTTTGCGGATAGCGCCCCTGGGATCTTGAGCACAGGAGTGGAGGTACCGAACAAGATCTTCAGCGTTCTGATTGAGTTTTGTGGTACGAACCAGATAGTCATGGCTATTTGCCTCAATGACTTTGGCATCCTCACCATATAGTTCTGGAATATAGTTTTGATGAAATAACTCTTTCAGTTGATCATACTTGGGGGAATCAGGGTTTAGGATGACGCTGCCGGCGATGGCATCTGCATAGCCGTTGAAGGATTTGGTCAGTGAGGTCACAAGTATGTCGCATATATTAGCAATATCGACACTGGCGAAGCTTGCTATAGTATCATCGATTATGAACACAGTGTCATATTCCGTTGCTAAGGAGCGAAGCTTAGCAATGTCTGGTGTGACGAGGAGAGGGTTCGCTGGAAATTCCGCCCAAATGGCTTGTACTTTACGGCCGTTCTTGCGTTCGTCTTCCAGAAAAAACTCGAGGTCACGTAAATCATAATCAGTTCCAAGACCGAAGAATTTAAACCCCTGGCCAAACTCCTGGAATGCTGTTATCGTATTCATGAAGGCCATGCCAAACAGAATCGTCGTTCCATGGTAGAAGTTCGTTAAATACGAGTGAGTCTTGTAGATGCCACCCATTCCTGTAGGGAAGAGGTATACATCCTTCGTCAATGGTCTTGGCTGTAGATTTGTTAATGGGGATCGATCAAGGTAATGGATGATCCTGCCTCGTAAAAACTCATGTTCAGGGGTCTCAAAACTTGGTCGAGAAGCGTCCACTGCATTGACGTCCACCTTAGTGAGCTTGTCTACATGCTTTAGATTGTCTTCTGCAAACCTTGAGGAGACCCCAACACCTGGAGTGGACCAAAATCCGGCAACAAGAAGAAACTGCTCTCTAGGGAATACCACAGCAAAGAAGGGATCCTTGGCAACTAAAGCACGAATGTTGATTTTCTCAGCTTCCACCGGCTTTCTACCAGTCCCGTCATCCCTCCTCGGTGAGATTGCATATTCAACACACTCACTGGCAGACTGAAGTGAAGCAAACAGCAGGCAAGCTTCATCACCTGCCGCTTTCAGATACTTCAAGGCAGCCTCCCCAAGCTGTATATCACGTCAGAGCTCGACGCTTTGCAATGATATTGACAACATAGATACCAGGACTCACCGCAGCGATATCCTTATGTGGTCTCATCCGAGGATACACATTGTCAAAAGTGGCGATAACCGCTCGTGAATCGGCAGCATATTTCTCGATGTTCTCCCAGCCAGGCATGTGAACGGTCACGGAGTGACGAGGTGCTGGAGGCACCGCATGCCCGAACTTGGTAGTGATCTTGGCGGACATGACTGGGAAGAGACTGCTCCAGCTTCAGAGATACTAATGCAGGCCGGTGGTGGCATCGGAAGTATCACCTTCCTCGGGATCATTTTCCCCCCAAGTTTTCCGATCTAGCAGAAAGTGGTGGACGATCACGTGCCAGATCACCCGGCAAGCTTCGGAGTGGGTTCATCTGAGATAACGTAGATGGATGAGCGTGGTTTGCTTTATAGATGTTTCATTAGTAGATATCTCGTCGATCTTAACGCCTAACATCTAGAAACAAGAAGGGATAATTGAAACTGGGACTACTGCACCGCTAATTAATACCAACGGGCGATCATGACCAAGTTTTCCTTGCAGCAAGGAGCCCGCACCGGGGTGTGTAGATATCAAGATGCAGGGGGTTTGAAGTTATAAATAGCCTTCTGAGATTGAAATTAAGAATGATAGCATGAGGTCTGTTTGATATAGCTCTGATAAGATCTAATGTCCTTTGTGAATCTGTACTTATTTAGAGTTCTCAGGTCATGAAGGTGTGTCTGGCGACAATGGTGTTAATTGTGACGGAGGTTTAAATAATTATGCAAGTTATGCATCACATATCTCCTTCATCCAATCAAAGTCGCTAGACGGTGTCTGCTTAATTCTGGTTGGAGAAAGATGATCAACGACTCTGATTGGCCAAAACTAGTATATTTCGATATTTTGCATAATAATACTTTTCAACCCCAATTTTGCTTTCGAGAAGCCGGGATAGTCTAATGTTTAGTTTTTATGCTTGTGAACTTGTGTCTATATGTTAAGCATTAGTTTAATTGTCAAAGCAAGCTCCCGGTGGGCAGAGTAGTTGGCATAGTGGTACTTCCGGGCTCGCCAAATTTTGGTGGCGGTTTATGTACCACCAGGCTGATTACTTTGTCCACCGGGGCAAGAGAGTAGGAATTGGTTGAAACGTAGATTCAGCGAGGTAGAAAGAGCATTACTAACGCAAAAATTATTTGTTCACCAAAAAAATATTATTTTACGACATCTGTGCGATTCGCTGTGAAATGTCAGAGAATTATATATTTTCAAGAGAAAACAACACTTACACCTCGTCCGCAGGCTACCCGTAAATTAGTTTCTATGGTACAGATCAAATAGTGTAATAATTCGTATAGCACTCTTTAATACCATTTGCGAACTGAGTGTTTTGCTAAAATACTCTATTCAGTATGATTGCTATTGGTGAGGTTATAGCCGGAAATTAGAGACTGATAGGATATTGACGCTTTGCTCCAGAGCTCGTCCGTGTCAACCAGTAGTGGGCGATAAGCACTATTTTCACTAGTGTGAAGGAATAGTATTTCAAGCTCAAGTAATAGATTTCATGGTTGCTAACTTTACCGGCCACTATACAGTTGACGAAGCAATATACAGGAGAGCAAGTAAACTAGACAAATAACGTTTTTATTAGCCCTACCGAGACGATTAGACACCGTGTCTTTGCTATTTCTGCAATTTTACTTTTTCAAAACCAAGCCAACACCAAAACACCAAGTCCTCCGTCCTTTCCAAAATCAAATCTATATACTCCATTCACACTATATACACAAAAGGGAAAAAGAATCATTAGATCATAAACCGCTGTTCCTCAAATCCGGAGAAGATCATAACTGAATTCTGGAGTCAAACCCTCTGCGTGGAAAAGAGCAATTTCATAACATGGGATAACCTCTGTAGTCTGCTCTTTGTAGCACCTGAAGACGCTTCAGAAGCATCTTGGAGTTCCAGCTTGAGCTCATTGTCTCGGATTTTCCAGGTCCTCAGAAGCCAAACACTGATTGTGCCAAGAGTGAAAAAACAGCCCACCAGGATCTGCGAAACAAGATAGCCAGACGATGAAACAATCTGTACTGCAATTGGCTCAGCGAAAGTAGTCGGCAAAATCAATGAGAAGCACACAAGGCTGAACATAGAAGGAATGTTCTCTACTCCCACAATCTCGGCCGCGACTGGTCCAACCGTGCCCCAGAAGGTTCCGCATACGCACCCCGCGAGGATGGCAAATGCAAGCAGACACCCATAAGTCGTTGCTGGGATCCAGATGGCAAAGCACAGCACGGCGCAGAGGCCAGTCATAAGAGCGGCGACGGTGATGCGACCAAACTTATCACTAAAGTAGCCAACAACTGGTCGGCCCAAACCCAAACCCAAGTTCAGCAGTGCTCCGACTATTGAGCCTTGTCGCGATGTCAATCCAATGGAGCTTGCATAGCTCGGAAGGGAATACAGCAGTGTTATATAGCCCAACTCGGTTGTCACACCCCACACGATGATGAGGACAACTTGGATTTGGGCACATGAGCGATAACTAAAAGTGCGCTCTTGGATCTTAAAGGTTGAGTTCCAGTCCCTCATAAGGAGCGAGCAAGCGACATTGACGACGATAGAACAAGAGGCGAGAATCAGGTAAGTCCGACGCAGCCCTACGGCATCAATGAGGTAGCCGGCCAGCAGGTTGTAAGCCAGCCCGCCCAAGCCAGCACCAGAAGCCGAGATGCCGACTGCAAGGCTGCGTCGAGTTGTGAACCACTGTGGGAGAATAGCTGTTGAGGTGATGTAGAGGAAGCCCATGCCCCATCCGAAGCAGGCGCCTTGGCACAGAAAGAGCTGCCACATCTCTTTGGCATACGAAGCTCCAATCAGGGAGATGAACACAAAGACCGATCCGAACAAGAGCGTGGGCCGGGTGCCGAACTGTCGATTGCACATTCCGACCACAGGGGACATGATGAGAGCTTGGGACAGCGAGAGGCCGCCAATGAGGGAGTACTGTAGGTGCGTCGCCCCTGGAAAAGTGGAGTGCGAGAGGTAGTAGGCCAGAAAGACGCCCCAAGCCTGTGTAGTTCATGTCAGCATCCGACCCTAATTATCTCCGATGGCAAAGGCTTGCTCACGCTATTGATCCCCCATGTATGTGCGTTCATTAAGAATGCGCATAGGGTGCAGATCCAGCCGTATCCGCCATTAGGCGGCGTCTTGTCTTCTTCTTGGAGCCCAATCACCGCCGGGGTCACTTCCTGCTTTTCAACATCGACCACAGCGCGCACTTCTACATCCGGCTCTGGAAATTCTAGGCCCATTATGCAAATTTCAAGTAATTTGGCTTAATGGATTCTGCGAAGTTCTGGGGCAAAGCTTTAGGAAAACAACTAAAGGGTCTTTACAAGTGCTCTTGTTGCCCGAGCTCAGGAACTTGGGGAGATCTATAGAAGGAGCTCGATTCGTTTTTATATTATTTTCAACATCCTCATCTTTGGGCTTGAATTGAAGGTGGCACGTCGAGCTGTGATGGGGCTCTCAGCACACATCTCCCGATGGCACCCACTATTGGCAATCACACCGCTCCGGTCTGGGGCCGAAGGTGAAGAGAACATGAAGAGCGCGTGTAATGGGCAATATCCTAATGGCTGGTATTCTAGCTCTGATGGTGGATATGAATGAGCTGTCTGCCCAAGAGGAGGATTTCTTGACTGAAAATGTCTTCACATTGGAACTTGGCTCATTCAGGCAACGTTATCCAGGCGCTGTTCTAGAACGAAAAGGTGGGTCTGTGGGTTTGATACAACCCTTCAAGCTTTAGCTTTTCGCACACATCATCTCATTCAAATGCAATATTGCTAATAAATTGATTAATATTTGCTTTCAGTTTATTTCTTTCTCGTGATAGCTCTGCAATAGAGATTAATTTAGATGTCTTCGAGTCCGTTAAGCTTAATAAGCACGGTGATGACTTGAACCATCGGGCACACCGACTAGGAGGAGCATGCCGATTGCGGAATGCTACAATAAAATGGTGCAAAGGAAAAGTAGCAGTAGCCAACGGGAATTGTATCCAGACAGGCATGCACGGATCATTCGATCCCCAGCAAGGTGTGCACTGTGCCTAATAAAGCTAACCTGGAGCCAGATTTAGAAGGGAATATGAGATCCAGCACAATAAGCCGCACAGTTATGGGACGAAAGAGGAGAAAAGAATATCAAAAAAGTTACGTTATGGAACGGTCCATTGACGGACCGACCACTCTAGACCATACCAACGCTCGATGGGCTGTTCTAGAAAGAGGGTCTTTGCTCCTCCACACTTTGGTAAGGGCAAAGTAGCTTCCCACTAGCGCTAGCCGCGGAAATACTTCCTAGTTACATTCTCTCGGGATTTGCAATATACTAAGCTCGCAACTTTATATACAGCGGTGTGTTAGGAAGGTGTCTTCTGACAAGAAAATTTCCACGATGCGTCACTCGCGCCACGTGCTATATTCTCACGGCTGAGAGGAGCCAAATTTATAGCACGGGCGGGAAAATCCAGGTCTATGAAGGTGAAAAGTTTTTTTCTTTTTTGATGCTTTACCAGGTAATGGCTCCGCATGCAGCATGCTTCCTTTGAGTATCAACTCTCTTCACGATGATGGCTGGGCAAAGAAATGTGAAAACGGCACAGTACATCCTTGCGCGACAAAGAGCGCTTTAACCAGTTCATTCATTTTCTTAGGTTCATTTCCTTTTGTTCGCAAGGGCTTACACTGTTGTTGAGACGGAGGAGCAATCCATATACGTTCTCAGCTCCACTGCCTTCCATGTGCTATTTGGCTCGTTCAGAAGCTCCACAATACTGAGCTCTTTGACTTTCACTCCCACACCCTCTTCTTTCTTGAGCACAGTTGGACATATTGACTCATAGATTACCGTTCTGCCATCATTCTTGGCAATGTTCCATATGATATGGACATCATGCCCAAATGTAGCAAGTTTGGTTCTTCGCATGGTGAGCACGATCATTATTAATGATAGAGGTGGCTTCAAAGTGCAAGTATGTTGGAAGAGTGGCCACATCTTCGACTTTAAGAGAACCAAGGATTAGAAGGAAAGACTTGAAGAAGAGAAGTCTAGACAAAGAGCCTGATGGAATCATGGAATATGAGCCCTGACGCTTTGAAGTGGTTACCATAGTGGCGGTAAGTAAGTTTGGCATTGAATGATACTGTTGAATCAAGAAAGTTCCTATTATGACAAAGTCATAACTAAGCATCTATGTATATATAAAGTTGTGACGTTGATGTGTTACGCACGGACAAACTTCTATCCGGCCAAGCACCAATTGCCTACTGCTAGTCGTTGAAGGATCGAGGGGATTCAAACTATTAGCAGAGCGGGGTTGAACAAATTTTGAATTTCTTTCACTTGGGATGATCATCTGTTATAATAACATTTCAGATCAATCATTAAATCCACTCTTTCATTTTGTTACTACTCTTCTATTTGCTGATGAATTACTAAGTAATTTGTCTGACAAATCGTGCACTAGTCTTGTAGCTGGGCAAGGTTATACAATTTCGCAAGGCTAGGTATCAGCCCTAACTGAGATCTTGCATCCTGGATTACCAGTTATTTTTGATCTGAAGTCCTACAATGCTTACTAAGGCTCTGGATAGTATGCAAGTGGACGTTTTGCTACTGATTTGAGAATGCATCGACGTAGCTCACCCATCGACCGTGGTGGCGTTTGCTTGCTTGAACAAGCGCTGCTATGCCATTCGTGGCAATCATCCTTTTTCGGGCAGTCGAGTTTGTTGTAATTGGCTTTGAGCAACTCTACTAAGATATAAAGAAGTCAGCGAGACGCTGTAGCATAATGCAACATTTGGGACATGTTCACCGTCTTATTGCAGAGCTCCGATATCAGGGTATGGATACTTCACAACAATGCTACTACGTTCAAAACCCGAGCGCTACTTCTTGTACCAGCAACATATTTCTGCATCAGAAGAACTGATCGCCTCGAAACCAGGCGCATTGCAGTGTTGTTGCATAATATGGTGGCCATGCGGTAGTGCCGGCAATCACTGAACCCTTGCTGTTACTGTATATATAGACCACCTCCCTGTACACTTTGCCAATACACAGATCACTCAATTATTACCATATATGACCGTAACTTATGCGACAGGTGTCCTGGTTGGAATAACTCCCACGATGGCCCCGGTCCTGACGGCGTCGCTGCTGATGGAGCTGATGTATGGGTTTCTATTTGGCCAAGCAGGAAGTGCGTAGGTATAAACAATTATGGTATGGTCATATCTTTGATATATTGCTGAATAGTGCACTAGACAAATAGCTGACTGGATATACTCTTCAGACAATCTCTTCAGCTAAGCCGCACGGATACTCTCGACTTGAGGGACTTAAAGTGTGGCGTGCGGGAGGGACTGAAGTTAGTGGAAACTTAGGACGGACTGTCCCTATAGAAATTATTATTAAGAGGAATAACTGGTTCGTGGGTTGTCGAGGATAAACGCGATGACGGCTGTAGCGGATTTGTTGTGCGAGAGTGTGAACGAGGATTGGAGAGGCGACCAGTATGCATTCCAGGGACGTCGGAGCTCGAAACCGAAGCCATTTTTCATAGGGTATGGCCTTCGAAAGGCGAGCTAAGAAATTGGGAGAATGATTGGCATCGCCTCCCACTGGGAATACCTCATGATTAGCTTGCACAAAAGCTGTGTCATTCTTAACAGTTTTCGAATGAGTTGTCAGTCAGGGCTGTGCGCTTCTGTGGGTCTCTGGTTGTTGCCATGCGTGCTGGAGCTATTGGTGCTTTCCAACATTAGCTTCTTAGGAGGCCTCGCCCTATCTGCAGGGAGCCAATCACTTGGGCGTCAGCATGCGAGATGCAATCCCCAGCCTATGAGAACGATGTTTCGAGATCCAGTCTTCTCAATTCTAAGGCTTATGAAACGTGAGGGAGTCGCAAAAGCAATACACCTGCCAACTCGCTGCTGTATTCTACGCCCGGGTACTTAAGTGGAGCATCCCGGTCACTCTTTTTGCTGAAATTCTGGAATCTCACTCAAATAAAATCACCATGGCTAATCAAGACGAAGGATTGATTGAAATTGTGGATGACCAGACTCTAGATTTGATTCTGCAGCTTCAACTTGAGGATATCGGTACCTACGTTTCGGCTTTCAAGGAGCACGATGGCGAGGATGACGAGTCAGACGAATCGTGGGCATTTAAGATGCAGATGCAAGAGTTTCAAAATATCACAGCATTCCGTGCAGATAGATCCCTCGCACAAAGTATTGCGACTGCTCTGTATAACGAAGACCAGGTGTCAGAAGCCGAATCACAGGAGACTTCGACAGACGATGGTAACAGCGGTCAGCAACTTGACGACGAGAACGAATCGCAAAACGCAACACATCGTGAAGTAGCCAACGAGGATGCTAACGAACACATGAATTCTGAAGAGGCAGGACCTTCGCAAGTTGCATCTGGTCGGACGAGGAAGCAACCAGTGGTCTTGCGCCAATGCGAGGCATGTCGCGACGAAGTTCAGTGTTACGAAGTAGCTCGTGCACCATGCTCTCACGAGTATTGCTATACCTGCCTCCAAAATCTTTTTCAAGCTTCAGTAGCAGATGAATCACTATTCCCGCCTCGTTGCTGCCAGCAAGAAATCCAAGTGGAGACGGTCCGAATATTTTTGAAATCGGATTTTGTGGAACATTTTCACCAGAAGAAGATCGAGTATGAAACTCCAAATAGGACTTATTGTCACTCCTCGACTTGCTCCGCATTCATCCATCCCAATCATATCACAGGAGAGATAGCTACATGCCCTAGTTGTAGCTTAACAACCTGCACCACCTGCAAGGCCGAAGCCCACAAAGGGGACTGTCCGAAGGATGCGCCGTTGCAGCAAGTCCTTGAGATAGCTAAAGACAAACACTGGCAACGATGCTACGCTTGTTGGAGAGTTATAGAACTAGAACATGGCTGCAACCATATGACGTTTGTTACCCATCTGTTTTTTACTGGATTAAATACTAACCTGGGCCAGGTGCCGTTGTGGTGCAGAATTCTGCTATGTTTGCGGAGAAAAATGGAAGACTTGCAATTGTGAACAATGGACAGAACATCGTCTACTTACTCGTTCAGACTGAATGCTGGATATCAGTTTTCAACTTGGTAGAGGCTGCGTCACGACCAAACACTCTCTTAACATCTGGACATGCATTCGAAATGTTGCAATAACCATAAGAAATTAGGTGCCTCTACAGAGGCAATGATATAATAAGCATAGAAATAGGAGGCCGTTGTCGTTATGACCAGAAATAAGCCGACAAGCTCACAGATGCGGGTATTACCTTGTCTTTTAGCGCTGCATCTCATCCATAGTCGTCGGAATTCCTCGCAGGCGGGGGATAGACGTATAAAGAATAAACTATATGGCTACATAAATGTAATATTTTATACTTTGGCCGTTTCATGCACGGCGGGCTAGGATATCTTAGAAGAAATTTCTAGGGTCACAATACTAGAGTAGGGAGTACATTGAAACGGAGCATTCACTTATTTGAACATGGCACTATCTTGAATTCTCTTTTAGAATGATGCTATTTCTATTTTAACTAGCTGAATGCCTAAGTGAGGAAGTGTAAGAAGAAATTTAATAATAATTCAACAACGGTATTCACCCAAGGAGGAACAAGAGACAGCCTCGGAGTCTGAAATGAAACGAGCGTATTATTGTTACGTCATGCAAAATCTAATCAAGATATTTACCAAGTACAGCTCAAAGACGGATTGCTGCTTTTTGAGCTAACTCTATGTTTCAAGATTATGGCTTAATTTTAAAAGACGAGGTTAAGTCTAACTTCCTTTCTCTCCTAGAAAATCAAATGCTTTGAAAGAGACTGTTAATGTTGCGATAAGATTGGTTTAATAAGATGAGTTATTAATATAGCAGATAAGATTCATATTTCATCAGTTTTGCAAAAACCCATTAATTCCCAGTTCGCCCGGATTTTGGCTTTCAGGTCATCCGGATATGAATTCTCAAAGTCTGCTGCTTCCCAATTTTGCCCAGTCGTATATTCCGACGGCATTAGACAGTCAGATACAACCTTGCCTCCGCGATCCCTAGGTCCATTTCCGTGGCTCATATAGGGGATTAATACAAACCCTGGAACATCCTCGAAGAAAACTTCATCCATTCCTGGACGGCATCTGGTGCTAAATGCCCACATGACATCTCTTTCATTATACACATTAATATCCTCCCCAACCAATAGAATTCGGTGAATTGAATACCCGGCTCTTTCCTGGCGAAAGATAAATCTCCAATTAGATTAGAAAATTCTTTCGAGTTAGTTCCCATTGCCCTTAACCTTGTAGTGTCTACGCGCAGGGCCACCCAAGTTGCCTGGCTGCAAAACGGCACAGAAGCATCTAAGATTGGGAGATTATGCCTTTGACATGCCATTATGATCCGAGTAGCAATAAGTACACCAACCATGGTATGCTAATTTCTGTTAGACTAGCATTGGATGGAACATAGCAGTAGATTACTCACTGTTTCGTCTGTCAATCCACCACATACAGATATGGGCAAAATTGCGTTGTTTCGATACGTGATTTTGTTGATTGTAAATAGTGGCCATTGATGTGTTTCTCCGGGGAAGACATAGCCGTGCATTTCACCAAAGGGACCATCTGGCCCTTTCTCGGTCACTGAGATAGTCCCTTCCATGATGATCTCGGTAGTTGCAGGTACATACAGATTATTGGTATCACATTTGACCAGTTCAAGTGGAGCACCGGTCATAGCGCCCACGTAATCTGCCTCACTGACTCCATCTGGGAGCGGCATGCTGGACGCCATTATCGCAGCAGGAGGAACTCCGAATGCTAAAGCCCAGGGCACGTCCTCGCCTTTCTCTTTCCACATCAAAGATTTTGTGCGATGGAATGGAATGGGAAACGCATCGAACGAGCATTTGACACACTGAGTTATGGAAAGATAGTGATATACAAGCCCAATGAGCGCAGATATAAGTCTGATGGAATATATATATAATCATAGGAGGAAATTTGAGCTGCATCTTTGTCACCCAGTAGCCATAGTTTGATGCGGGTTTCATTATCACAGAAGGTTACATTCATCGTGGTTTGGATACATGCTATCATGAATAATTGCACTCATTGTAAATTTATCTATTCACAGTATCCCTGAGTATCTTCTTGGATAACTTAACTAACGAACTCGGCCTCCTTAAGTAGTATGTAAGTGTTAAAATAAAGTTGCCGTCATCGCCCAATCTTCCATTATCTGAAATTTATTGCCTTCAGGATCGCTAATATATGAACCTATCAACTACTGTTAGCGATCATCCTTCATGTTATCTCTATGGATAATTTTACAATTCATGATAGAATCAAGAAATGTGATCGGCGATACATCATTTTCATCCGACAGATGTACATTTGTACACCCGAATGAGTTTTGATTCTCGCTGGAAATCGGATTAGGTCAGGAAAATAAGGAGTTACGACTTCGAGACGAGACATACATGTTTCCAGGAGGACAGAATAATGAATGACCAAATCCAGGTGTCTGTTGTGGACCTTGACTGCTTGAACTTGTATTATTGCCCCTAGGGTATCCCTCATAGATTGGCTTTGACGACGTAACATTGGTTGTCTCATGGAAAGCATTTCTCAATGAAACCAGCGCTCCTATATGCTGCCTTGTGAACCATTGACAGTTATCGAGTTTATATCCGCTATCATTCATAGAAGTCGGCTCGGACGAGAAAATGTCAATTATCTGCTGAGTTAAAGATCGGCACTCAGGGCTATTTTTTGTCTCATCCCATACCAACATGAGCAGAGTACAGCTTAGGACACCATGGAGCATTGTCTATGTCCTTAATGGAACCATACTGATGATCTGAAAGTCTAGGAATGCCTGCGAGACATCAATTAGACTTTTTCGGGCTCGAAGACACAGTATGGTCTCTGTAGGTGCATCAATAAGACCTTTATTCGCTCTGATAACAGGTCGGCAAACGTAAGAAATAAAAAAACTCGAATGCATCTTCCAAGTAAGATGTTCGAGATTCTGATGCCGGCTTTTGCAATTTTCTCTTGGGACTAAGTGAGGAGCTACCCTTTCATACAGTTCATCAATTGCCGAGAGTGTCTGGAGACATTGGTTGTAGTCACTCCGCTTTTCTGATGTAGTTAAGGACACTCCTAGACTGCACAAATATTGCATCGCTGTCTGATAAGGGATATTTAAGATCGGTGAGGTTAAGCCACTGGACATTACTATATATGAAGAAATAGTAGGTGTCCTGCCATGGCAGAAACTCAAAAAAAACTCTTGCTGAACTACGCTCGACCTAGACAGATTTAATTTCTTGTCGCGGATCGATTTTCCAAGTTTCAATCTACTGACCACAGAGATCTAGCTTCAAGCCTATGCGATTCAGACATATACTCATAAGCACCACCTTTTTCACAATCAAGACCTATGGTCTGTGATAATCTAATAGTTGTCCCTAACATTGCCCACGCGGCATTAGATTGACTTTGATTTTGGAGGTTACTTCCAAGGACTAAAAGAGCTTTAATTGTGTTAAATGATGGCTTGAATAAAAAGTTTGCCAATCGAAGGGCTTGAAAAGATCTTCGAACTTTAAGGTATTAGTTTATTAAACAGGAATATGAATATATCCATACTCACCAGAGTCATGGCTTAATTGTGTACGCTGCATTGGGTCTCTATCAGAGAAATAGGATCCAGCAGCAAGCACAGCGAGGATAAGACCGATCAATCCTACAGAGCTTTCAGACCCCCAATGAGCATTCCATTTCTCCGTGTCTCTAAATTCTCCGGTTGAAAGAGCAATCAAATACTCGCAAACATCTGATTCGAAACATTCGAAATCTACAAAAATAGTAGTGAACGGGGCTATTAAATCACGATAGAAATGCATAAATCTGCATGATATTACTTCTCAGAGGTGCGATGAATCTCATAAAAGGCCAACCTACGTCAGGATATCGTTCTTTGAAGGCAGGATCTTTAACAGTCTCATCCGGCGATCTTCTTGTGTCTCCAACTCCATGAATGGATAAATATCGAAGCTATTTTCCAACCCCAAGACTGACCCCACATTTTTTGGGTTTGTAGCTCCTGTATCACGAGCTTGTGAATGGGTAAGAGATATAATATGATTGACTTCTGAGTATCTCCTACGGTGGGAATATGCCCCCGATACAATTGTATCGATGCAATGGGCTTTATCGGGTCTTTGATGACCCTCGGCTAGTGTTGAGGTAGTCCTACATCTCTTGGGAGGTGACTCCTTCAAAAGTCCAATGTTACTATCATCATCCGAATTTCCAAGCCGTCGTTTTTGATTTCCACGCTTTCCAGCCTCCTCGGTGACGTAGGCACAGATCTGTGGATGATCCCGTCTCTGACATGTAGAACATGGCCTTAAACCATCACATTTTACCTGATACGTAACGATTAGACACCATTGAATATCAGACTGAAAACTGAACACACTTTACGCTTACGACAGGGATAACAGGCTGCTTTCTGTTGCCCCTGCCGCCCTCGGAGAACTCGGTCAATCTCATCTTCATCATGCACAGCGGGCAAGTTTGTGGACAATGCGTCCATATCAAGCTATAATTAAGTAATAAAGATGAATACATTCCTTAGTTGAAGGTTTTAAGGGAGCAGTTCGGCGCGGGGTATCACGAAATGAAGCTCGTACTACTTACAGTACTGGTGGAAGACGCTCGGAGTTCGGTGCTTTCGGATGTCCCGGACGGCATCAGCCTGGGACGTCATACAGTAATATTAGTCAACCTTCTGCAATCATTCTCAAAGGTCATTCATCCCCAACAACGCTCAGATTAAGCTGCAGACTTTTCAGCGTCGGACCCGCATCCTTCTCGAAACAGAGCTTGCTGGGTTGATTTTGCTCAGTTCTGCGGTAAATTCCATTACGCCTCTAGATAGGGTGTGCTGGTGGACTCCAATACTGGGACATGCGAACGGGTTATATGTGAAGATAAAAAAGAGATAAGTAGTGAGGGATTGGACTGTTAAAGTGGCCGCTGCATATGCCTAGAGGCTAAAGCAGAACCAACACAAGGATGATCTACTATAGAGTTTAGATGTATTCTTTATCATTATTGTGAGTTCATTGTCGAACGTCTGTTTGAGTTACCACCGACCCGTCCTCTTCTTCCCCTATTCAATGCATAAAGACCTCTTCATTATTTCTCAGATGTCGTCATCCGCCTACCAGACACTTGCTGCTCTAGTAATTTCCTGGTTGCCCTGACCACGGCCGTCCAGGAGCAACACTTACCCCCGTTGTTGGTACGTTGCTAGGCGACGCTTGACCTACACCTTGTTGCCCAGATGCCGCATATAGTGCCTGCATATTCTGGTTCATCCAAGCTGTATTAAGTTGCTGCTGCTCCGGCGTCACTGGTATGGGCGGCGCTTGCTGCTGGACTGGATTCTGCCCCTCTCCTGGCATTGGCGTGGGTGTATTGGCGGCCCTCATTCCTGCGTTATTCCAGGGCTGGCCGGAAGGGAATTGCTGGATTTGAGCCTGTGCAGAATTAGGGTAGCCTGGTTGCAGTAGAACCGTGTTGGGATACTGATAATATTGTTGAGGCTGTTGTTGAAAGCTTTGCTGCTGGGTGAATATCTGATCGGGTGGCGGTTGTTGTTGTTGATAGCCAGGTTGCGGCCGTACCTGTGAGGCGGCAAGGAAAGCTTTCTTCTTGTCTATCCCAGCCATGATGAAGTCGTTCTCCTCAGCCCACATAGCACGAAGTCTTCCTTCTTTTGCACGACGTGCTGCATTTACGCCGTACAGATCATGAATGTAGTTTGTAAATTCGAGATATGCTTTTTGAACCACCTTGAAGTGCTCTACGGTAAGCTTGATAACGGCATCAGGCTTCTCGATTGCCTCATGACTGCTTCCTTGAGCCTCAAACTCGGCCAGCGCCAGCGCTGTTTGGCATGCGTTGCGAATTTGCCGTCCATTCCAACGTGCTGGCGGGCAGTCATCAAAGTGCTTGGCTGCAAATAAGCTGATCTCAAAAGTCTCAATATCGATCCGTCTCCCCTTTCTTTTAAACCGCTCTTCAATCATGTCCAGATTGATCTTGAATACTTTGACAGTCTTCGAGCTGTTGAGTTCCGGGTAGTAGAGAGCGACGTGGATACGTGAGGTGAAGGCCTCGTCGAAGTCGCCAACACGGTTAGTTGTCAGGAAGAGAACTCCCGAATAGTACTCCATCACGCGCAAGAAAACTGCAGTAAATTATCAACGTTCTAATTTCAGAATTACGTATGTATAAGGATAACCTACCTGCTACAAGTCCGTTCCTAACAAAGTCTTCTTTCGTTCTTTCAGCGAGAAAGACATCCGCTTCGTCAAGCAAGAGAATGCATCCCCACTTGTTAGCTAAGGCAAAGTTCGTTTCTAATGCTCTCTCAACTTCATTTGCAGTGGTCCCAAGGTCTCCTAGTTGCGGGAAGAACGCGATTTCCGTTATTTGCTGTTTTTAAAAATCAGAGCGAGCGTCCTGTGTCTTTTACTTACCACAAGTAATTTGAAATAGCGGTTTCTGAAACATTTCAGCTACGCCTTCTAATCGATTATCGTTGTTAGTATACGATATTAAGTCTGAGAGTCTCAGTGAGAAATGGTACAAACCGGCTGTGGATGTTTTTCCCACCCCAGGTGCACCATGAAGAAGCAATATCAAACCCCTTCCTGCAGCGACATTAACTTCAAGTCTCCAATCCCTTAAAAGCTATGTTACCTTTCCCCTTGACAATATCAACTTGCTCCCCCTGACCTGCCTTTGAATTCTTATCTCGGAAATGCTGAGTAATTAGCGAAATAATCATGGACTGATGTCCATCTTCGAGGACGAGACGATCAAAGGCAGTCAGGGGCTTCTTCCTATTCGCTTGGTTGCTCTGCTTGTTGTCATCTCGGGTTGTTAAAGGAAAAGTCTCAGAGGGGTAAGTATCAGTCAAGTATGAGAGATCCAGTCTGGCTAAGATAATAGTAGCGTTAGTAATGGCAAGGGAAAAGAAGCATACTGATCTAGTCACTTACCCCATTTTCGACTCCGCAGAACGAACCCAAAGACGCGATAAGACATGATGATAAGTTCGTCTTCTGAGACAGTGAATGTATCGGAGCTGGTTTGCAGTTCTTTTAATGGATTAGGAATGATGGCAACTGACGGCCGGTTGTCATCTAGAGAGCTCCTTTGGGGTAGGAGGCTGTCAATGTACTCGGTCTTCTGCTTCTGGTCAATATACGTGTCGTTATACACCACCTGGTCTCGGCAACAAGCCCCGGTACAGTTTCCGAATCTCCTTTCTTCACTCTCCTGGGGAGAGGGATTGCCTATGAGCATTTCCAGTTCAGGCTTCCACCCTTGTTGTGCTTCGTCTTCTACTGAGAAAGCTGTTTCAAAGTCTACTACTACCTGGCTCTCAACTTCGTCTCGTACCACCAATGTCGGCCCAGAGTAGTACATTTGTTTCACCGCGGCTGTCTCGAGGAATTTTTTACCCCGAAGAATGAGCTTCTGTCGGAGTCTGTGGCTTTCAGGAAGATTCTCGATTCGCTTCCACTCAGAGTCGCTGGAATCGGACTGCTTTAGAGGATGAAAACGGAGAGGATAGACTTCTAGTGAAGTAATATCCCTCTCTCCCTCAAACCTCTGGAAGCCAAGGGTCTTTGTGACTGGTCCAAGATGCTTGCCGTCAAAATCAATGTAAACGCAAGTGATGCTAAAAGGAGTTTGATCAGGTGTATTGGCGGACGGGTTGTACCATGTTTCCCAAACAGGGACGACGCGATGTTTAGCACTGTTAACCTGAATGACCCGGTAGACCTGTTTGCCGTCGCTTCCGATCACCTCCATCCCGGGCCGAAAGAGCTGCCATAAGTCTTCTGCTACGTTAGTTTCTCTGAGTATTTAAGGGGAAGGTGGAACAGGAGGCGATACCTGAGAAGGCCACCTTGCGGCAGTTGGGATCGTTCAGATACGTCTGCTTAGCTGAAATATCCGAATCCATGAAAGAAAGAAGACATTTCAAGTGCTTCAGTGCCGTTAGCGACTTTAGGATGTCATTGGGGTCGTCTTCATCCTCCTCTTCCCTTTCATCCTTCTCTACCTGGCCGTCAATATCGCCATGGGTACCGCTGTATTGTAGTTGTTTGTCCCCTTGGTCGCCAGTCGTCTCAACCACCAAGCTGCTCGTAGAAAGCTTACTGGCGGGGTTATTATCATGTGTCTGCGCAGGCTGTTGAGACACATGACTGTCTTTTGACGTGTTAGGAATGGTTGCCTTTGTTACAGTCAGTCCGTCTGTACCTGTCTCTGGTGCAGTTTTGAACTTCTTCTCCAGCGCCGTGCACCAAGCTCTCAGCGCCTGTTCACAATAGATAAACGCTTTGAAGGGCCTAAGGAAGACTATGGGCGTTCCATCAGTGACGCCAAATGATTTCCCGAGTATCTTTTCCATAATTCCAAGTAGAATGATAGAATGTATCCTAACTCTTTCAGGCAGTGGCGCGTTTTCAGTTGCTGTCGGAGTGCGAGCTCTGTGGCCTTCAAGCCCGCCTCCGTTGCGGACTGGGTGGCGTGAGTAGCCATACCAACCGCGATAGTTGTTGAGGCCATCGTCAATGGTGGGCTCTCCCATAAGCACATCAATGACACACGCATCATCTGGTACTTCATCTCGTTGCGTAAAAGAAAGCCAGTCTAATCGATTCAGCTTTGGCTCAGCAAATGCAGATAGACTGTCATCGTTCTCTAGGTTGCTCTCTGCCGTGTTCGTCTCCTGTCCTTCGTGTTGTACTTTTGATTTCGCTTTACGACCTGGTTTGCGCTGTAGTTTCTCCTCTTCTATCATAGCTTTCTTGCGTTTGTGTACTTCCTCGGCCAGATAGAGACGGTCTAGTTCCCACTCAAAGTTCAGACGGAGCCGCTCACGGCGGTCACCAAAGCTAATTGTATCGTCAAAAAAATTGTCTTCGTGAGCATTGTCGCCCATGCCCTCATTGTCGCCTAAATTAAAGGATGGATCAAATGGATCTGGCCTAACATATCTATTTTTGACTTCATCTGTATCTCGAAAAAACCATGTTCTGGGACCAGTTTTATGATCGCGGTAAAAATGACGCGCACCTAAGAACAATGCCCAATTGCCCGGGTCATTTTTAGTTTCCCACTCTTTTCGATGCTTATAAAGAAATTCTTGCATCCGTCTATAGGTCAGAATTTCTTCTATTTTCTCCTGGTCTACTTCTTGTTCATGACGTGTTGGATGCCCTTCCTTCTCATTGAGGTTGTGGTCAGTTGAGCCGCCATTCGCTTGTCTCTCGAGTTCCAGGATCTTCAACTTCAGAGCCTCAATCTCATCGACGAAGCCAAGAGTCGGCTCGGCCTCAACATTCTGATTATTTCTTGTCGTACTCGACATATCGCGATTATATGGTTTGCGGCTTTCCTCGTCTTCTCGACTTAATGTCAGCGGAGCGGGGTGCCCTGGGCCTGGATTGGCACCAAGGTTCTCAGTGCCCTTCGGTCCGAAGTTTAAGTTCTCTGGACTCATCTAATCATGCAGTCTCATTGGGGCGCAGGACAAGTGAGGGGGTAATGACTGTTTAGTATGAAATCCAACAGTATATGTACGTGATGAGAGAGGACGATAGTGAGCACAACGGCAAAGGCACATAGTCAAGCAGTGGAAAAACCCCTACGACTTGAGCTCTCTGAGCCAGCCGCAAATTGAGGCTC
The DNA here is from genome assembly GCA_021399445.1 of Xylogone sp. PMI_703. Lineage (NCBI taxonomy): Eukaryota > Fungi > Ascomycota > Leotiomycetes > Xylogone > Xylogone sp. PMI_703. The sequence goes on from JAJTUQ010000003.1 coordinate 790,863, forward strand.
GTACGTAAGCTCGCAGTATACCCCTCAGCTGCCGGTTTCGGGTTAGAAGAACGCCACTCGTATGGTGTACCATTTGAGGGTCTTCCACCAAAACAAGCGAATCGACATTTTGGAAATTTGACGGTTTGACTATTTGACTTTTTGGAGACTTGATCCGAGCTATACTCAATGACAATAATATACTCTTACTCGTTTACGTATACTTATCAATTAATAGATATTTAGTAAGATTCTAAGACTGTACAATTCAAGCCAACGATCGAAAGTCAACGGCTGAAGGACGTTGGTTGGAAATGGCCTGTACTGAATGGCTTGTATAACTGTTATGCGACTGCACCTTAACGCCTTTTGGCTGTTAACTCTCAATTAAATACTGACCAAGTGAGCTGAGCGGGGCTCGACTGTAGTTGGCTTCTAGCATGAGTTTTATTATATTTTATATGCTTTCTTAGTCTATAACCGATCATATTAATCAATTAATCAATTAAAATCAACTTTTGTTTTTGAGTTTGAAGTGGTTCAATTCTCTGAAATGTCAAAATGTCAAAATGTCAATTCGCTTGTTTTGGCGGAAGACCCTCAAATGGTACACCATACACGGGCTGAATTGCCCCGAGCTACGGCGCGGCGCGTGCCGCATCTCGGTTCCAGTATATTGGGGGGAAGTAGTGCTACTCGTGCCTCGAGCTACTTATTCCATATGCCAAAACCAGTCGTCCTGATATCATCCTTCCTCAAAGCTTTCTCAGCTTGGCTTTATGCTAGTTCTCCTTCCAACTCTCTAGTCATGCGTTCTTCGTTCGGCGCCCAACCTAGCCGTGGCAGTCCATTGATGTTAAGTATCAAATTCTCCTCTTCAAAGGCAATGCGCACAATTTCGGTACCTGGTGTGCTCGTAAACAAAACCTTGATAGTCGTTGACACGCTGGGATCACTTGCGAGACGTAGCAAGGTTGGAAACACTTGAAAAGCTTCAGAAGAAAATTCATCTCGTTCGAACAAGAATATCCCATCAACTATAAAGAATAGTGTGAGTGACTGGGGTAGTCTTCGCACTAGCCACTCAAGCAGCCTGATCAGCTCTTCAAGTTGGCCTCTCTGAACGCTTTCGATGTTGATCTCCCGATGTAGCAGCTGTGTGTCAAAGGCGTACTGCCTCAGTAGTTGGTCGATTAAGCTAGCCAGCATGGCCCCGGCCCCGACGTATGCACCGGCCTCATCAACATCGATATGCCTTCCACAAAACCATAGTGCTGACAGGAAACGGTCCTTAGCTCGCAGGGCCCGCGCCATCGACGTGCAGAAGACGGAGAGAGGTGAAATTCCAGCAATGGTCTTGGGTAAAGGGACATCCCAGTGGACTAGGAGCTTGGCAGAGGACGTTGACATGATCCAGCTTTGGAATAGCGCCGTGTTAATGATCTGCTCGGCTTGCGTCCTCTGATTTGCTGGGAGCTGCTCTTTCTTCTCGGCGATAAAAGCTAGGTCGGTAAAGTCGACATCGCGGATAGCGAGCATCCGTCGCAGCGTCTCCTGGTCGATAAACCACCGTATGGATGGTGCCTGAATTTGCGGCTGAGGAGGCCACGGGCTTTGTTGAAGCGGTGAGTTGCTTCGTAGTATTACATTCTCGACTCTGAGGCGAATAAGCTCTTGTTGAGCAGCTTCGAGTTCTCCTACAGATGTTATCCAATGTTAGCATATCTAAATAACTCGGCCCTATTGGCTAATGTATATCGAAACAATAATCACGAGAGGTACCTAGGGTTATGGTGGTGACTCACGGTCCTTTTTTGCTACGTAGTCAGCTAGCAGACTCTCAATTGAATTGTATCCATTGACAATCTTCTGCTGGCTTTCAAGTAGCTGTTTGAGGTACTTTTGGGTTTCTTGGGAGACTTCAGTTGGATATATATTAGGTGCGTTCATAAGGAGACAGACAAAATTTCTCGCGGTCCATGGCATACTTACACGTATGCGCTTCATATATATGCGACTTTGTAGCTTCCTCCAAAAGTCTTTTGCTCTTTATATTGATTGTATCAAGACTACTCAAAAGATTCTTCTCATAGTCACTTCCAGTAAAGATGGCTTTGCCTCCTTTTAAGACTTACAATATTAGGGCTGAATGTTAGCCCTGCAGTATCAACTGAATTGGCGTCTGGACTCACACTCATTTCTTATGAAGAAACTAACGGCCTGTTCAATTCCATCCAGTGTCGCCATGGCTAAATTTATGGATGTATCTCGAATGTTTTTGTCTCCAGAGAAAGTCATCAAGAATAGCTCTGCGTCTGAGAAAATTGGAATGAGGTCATCGAAGCCTTCTAGAACTTGTTGGCGTACTCTTGCAGCAGTCTTGACAGCCTGGAAATAACTATGATTAGCTGTCTTACTTCGTGAATTTAACATACGGCAACCATACATCTAGGATGACTTCCACCGCTTTCAGAACTGGTGTTGTGTACACGGTGTTAGGCGCAAGGTTTGAGGCAACTCTGGCTACTCCTGCAATAGGATCAATATTGTCAGCGATCTTGCGCCGTTTGGTCCGTAACCACCCCAACCGTCCTCCCGCTTCTTTGTATTCGTTACGTGCTGCTTCGAGCTGGTCAACGACGGCATCCCAATCTCCTTTCTCCCGAATGCTGTAGGCAGTGTTGGATCGGCCTTTTGGTTCCTCTTTTGATGATTTTAATTTTCCCATAGCCTCTGAGAATACGCCGTTCCAATACAGCATAGCTTTGGTATCGTCCCAAGTTAGCCTTGGCGAAAGGCCATTACTATCCGCAGCCGGGGAACCAGATGAGTCAACTTGCGCTAGTTCTCCATGATTTGGTCGTGGGACCAAAGCTTGATTATTCGGAACATACTGCCTGGAAACAGAATCATAGTGAAGTGGGGGATTCACGAAAGCGGGATGATGACTTGGAAGACGATTCTCAATAAAGTCAACGGTGACAGGCTGACGATCTAGTCTGCTGGCGGAAGAATGCGTATCCGCCATAACGGATTACGAGAAGAAGATTTCATATCAATTAGGCTGACCACGGTACAGAGGGAGTGCTTTAATATGAATCTGCTTACGAGGCTTAGAATACGGACACGCATAAAATTGCTAAGCCACAAATTAATTCATATTTTAAGCTATTCTAATTCGGGTAGTTTATCAACTTACTCACTCTATTCTAAACTTTGATAGCAAATATATCATTCTAAAGATATTCCACCTTCGAAAATTCATTTATTCGCAAAAGTAAAATAACCCGAAACAAAAGTTGCCATAATATCGATAAGATGATAGGTATGGTTTGTACGGTTGACCAAAACAAAAACGGCTTGTTTCTGATCTTTATTTACTATGAATTTTTAATGATGAGAGACTTGGATATTGGGTTGATGCATTTCCATGGGGAATTTCTTGTAAGTACATACTTTCAGTCTAAGTTACGGTCTAAACTGGACTACTAAAGGTTCTCAACGAAAAATTCACAATTTCTCCAGTATGGTTAACTAATTTTTGCTAGAAATGTGGATTGCATACATATCAACAGCATACCCTTTGATTCCAGAAGCAACTGGTGTGGATGTTACTGGTAATACGATTATGCCTTGCATTAGGTCAACAAGAATGTATCAGAGAGAATTTGATGCCTGTAGAGAGTCAGTCGTATCTGGCTACTCATGCCCCGCTGATCCAACCACAGATCCGCGGTTCAATATTATCTCCACTCTGTATTACATCAGGAGTTACTATATCTAGATGTTATAACTCGTAAAATGGGTTTTAGTGATGCGCGAAGGGGGCATTGAGGTTATTCCTAAAAAATTTTAGAAAGTTATCCCCTGATTCTTTCGAATTGATAAAGAGCTTACAGCCGGTGATATTGTTCCGCGGAAAAGTCGATAATCTTGCAGGTGCTAGCCAGGGCATCAGCGTATCAGCTAAGTTGAAGGAGATGGACGCTAAGGTTCAACTATGGATATACAAAGATGGTGGAAATGGCTGTGACATTTTCGGTGTTCCATCTGATGTGGACGCTGGTGGGAAGAACGGTGAGCCAGGTGTCATCCAGAACCTAAGGAATGTGATGTAACCCGTTGGAGATTGCAAAGAAACGATGGTGGTTTTCTATGAACTGTCTGGAAGTGGATCTTTGTCTGAAGAAGTCTGCTATAGGTAATAGTGAGAATTTCTCTTGTTTCGTGATACTCTAGGCAGGATGATGTGTTAGTGAAGGCGATGAACCGTATTATCGCGGGGGTCGGTACGATACTACAATATCTTACTAATGCGAGATTTACAAGTTTGGCGGAAATAGAATTTGTAATACATGATCCAGGAATAGAATTCTGGAAATCATTACTGTACCCGTGTGGGCGTTATGCGGAATTATCGAAAAGCTCTCGCCGACATAAAGCAAATGTGCGGTTATCTTGCTTAAAGCCGAGGCTCGTCTCAGAGATTGTACTCTTCATGCTATTGATCAATGGACGCCGTATATTACTAGGCGCACCACCTATATATAGCGTTCATTGGAATTTCAGTTTCTTTTGAAAGTTAGTTGTATAATTAGTGTATTGTTATTCTCTAAATCATGACTTCCGATACCATTTCTTTCGCATATTTTGACAATATTATTAATGGCAAACGCCATAACTCTACGTCTCGGTCTAGGGCAATTGATCCTTCAACATGTTCACCACTGTGGGAAGTGGCGGTTGCAACAGACGATGATACAGAAAAAGCAATAGATGCCGCTCAGAAGTCATTTTCTGAGTGGTCACAGACATCTTGGGAGCAACGACAAGATTTAGTGAGCAAGTTACGAGCAACTTTGCTAAAATATAGAGAGGAAATGGTTGAGCTACTGATGAAAGAAGCAGGAAAGCCAGTCAGTATTCTCTTCAAATTATGAATCAATTATCTAGAGTCTCTAATGATGGTCATAAATAGAGGGCGTTCGCAAACTTAGAGGTGGAACATGCGGCGAGATTTCTAGAATTTCATGGTAAAATTTCTAGCGCAACAGAAAGGAATAAAGTAGACACATACTTATGTTCAAACAGCAAATTCGAAGCTTCCCGAAGAGGTCATAATCCAAGATGATAAGGAGCTTCAACTAACAGAAAGGCTTCTACCAATCGGCGTAGTAGCCGCTATAAGTCCTTGGAATTTTCCCTTAGTCCTTGCAGTCGGCAAGATAGGCGCAGCACTGATCACCGGTAATTGTGTTATTGTGAAGCCGTCTCCATTCACACCGTACAGTGTTTTAAAACTAGCTGAGATGGCTATTGGCATTTTTCCTCCTGGAGTATTTCAGGCCCTCAATGGGGACGAATCGCTGGGTCCTTTCCTCGTGGCACATCCCGGTATAAGCAAAATCAGTTTTACAGGCTCAACAGCTACTGGAAAGAAGATTATGGCAGCAGCGAGCAACACGTTAAAGAGTATAACTTTGGAGCTAGGAGGGAATAATGCCACTATCATCTGTCCTGACATCAATATAGCGAAAGTTGCACCACAGGTCGCATTGGGTGCATTTTTTAACTCTGGTCAGCTTTGCGTGGCGAGTAAGCGAATCTATGTCCATGAGAATATCTACTCCGAATTCATGAATGCGATTACCAAAGTTGTGAAGTCCTGGAAGGTTGGGCCCGTCTCAGACCAAGAAGTTATGTTGGGGCCGGTGCAGAATCACACGCAGTTCACTATTGTGCAAGGTTTTTACGAGGATTGCCGGCGCAATGGATATAAATTTGCAATTGGCGAAGACGGCGGTGTAGGACAAGGATACTTGTTACACCCTGCAATTATTGACAACCCGCCTGACTCATCTAGAATCGTTCAGGAAGAACCATTCGGTATTCTCACACCCATCTCTAAAGGACATAATGATGTGTGACTGACAAATAAAACTTTCAGGTCCGATTATTCCAATTCAATCCTGGTCATCAGAAGATGAGCTTCTAAGTCGCGTCAACAATACGCTTTCAGGTCTCGGTGGCTCAGTTTGGACAAGTGATGCAACTCGCGCCCAGCGGATCGCGAGACGTATTGAAGCCGGTACTATATGGATAAATAGCTTTGAAAAACCACTACCTCAGGGATATTTTTCTGGCCACAAAGAGAGTGGTCTCGGCGGAGAATGGGGGATACGTGGGCTTTATTCATATTGTAAAGTACAGACGATTCATTTTTACAAGGATAGGGTTGGAGAATAATACGTTTAGACTGCCTGTCGGGGCCAAACTGCTTCGTTTGGCTGTTCGACTGAGCAGACTACGATAGAATCCCATGTAGAAAACAAGTCACGAATGTATCCACAAAATCTCCTAGTTATCGGATAGATGCATCGGCCTAATAAAGGTGGATGAAGAAACAACTCTGAGAACGTATCATATATAGAAGAGTTAATAATAGTCTTAGCATAGAGGCGCTGTATTACCACATTGTTGACGGGCCAGCTGTAATCAACGCAAATTTACCATGTCTCCCCACAAATCATGAAGCGTGGAGAGTTAGAGCGGCGAGAGCGGAGAGCGGAGGAAAGGGTGTATGTCTAGACCACGCTAGTGTCACCCCGTCATGCACATCTACCGCTCCCGCGACTTACTTCCTCAACTTCCACAACACCACATTGCACACTTGCCCCAGCTCGAACCCTAATTGGTGCAGCCGTTATCTGTCTAGACACTAGTATCAACTGATCTTTTCATGTATGGCGAACCTATGCCTGGCTAGCACCTGCTGCTTCACCTCTCTTGTGTGGCTTACACAGTCCACCCCGCCATGATGCTTTCGCAGGTCCAAGACCAACAAGATGATTCGCTCTTATTCGGAGAAGGTAGCAACGGCGCTGGTTCTGCAGACGGGCTGAAAGAGGAACCTGCGAAAATACAGTTCAAAGCTTGCAAAGGGTGCAGAAACCGAAGAGTTCAGTGTGATATCTATAAAACCGGTCCTCCTTGCACTTACTGCCGTCTCTATGATACCCAATGCGTTCCGGCCGATTCCAAATACAGGAAGTAAGCTCTCCTGACTTTATTTGACTCTAAAGGATGTGCTAATAATGGGTTGGTAATTTCAGAAGGAAGCGTCAGGATACGACCGAAACCGTCGAGTCAACCCAATTGCTACCGAACACGGGTGTAAATAATAAAGTGGATGATGTAGACGTCCTCGTGAGATTGCATGGCTATGACTCCTTGCTATTGGATCCCAATCAGCTCGGGCATTTACTGCAACCAAGAGCGGGTTCGGAAGAAAACCCAACGGGCACAGCAACTGCTCAATCAACCGACACAGAGACTCTCTTATCAGGGTCCTCTGCTAACGCAAACAAATCATTGACTCCTTCTTCTTTTCCGCTCCCGTCTTATATCAAACGACTTCCTCCCAGTCTACAACCAGAAGATATTCAGTATCTTTGGATGAAGGGTGCTCTCTCCCTACCTAATATTTTATTGAGAGATAAGCTCATTGAGGCATTTATTCAACACGTATATCCATCATTGCCCTTGATAGATCTACAACAGTTTGTTCGAACTGTGAATAATTCAGGTAAAGATGGAGTGAGTATAAGCTTGATCTTGTTCCAGGCCATCATGTTTGCAGGAGCAGCCTTTGTAGACCTTTCGGATTTGCAGAATGTCGGATATAGTACTCGAAGAGAAGCACGGAAAGCGCTCTATCAGAAGGCAAGGGCAAGTGGGACTTACAATTGTATATTACGCATACAAAATAACTAACGTCTTATCACAGCTTCTATACCAGTTTGACTGTGAACCTGATCGCCTTTCAGTTGTTCAAGCTCTTCTACTGATAACGTACCAGCATGAGAATCCGACTGATGGGAAGGATGAGCGACATTGGCTCTCCGTGGCGATATCTCTTGCATATACCATTGGTCTTCACAGAAATCCTAGCTCCTTAAATCTAATTGAAAAGGACTTGCGGTTACGGAAGCGCGTTTGGTGGTCCTGCGTGATGAGAGATAGGCTTCTTGCCTTGGGCATGAAGAAAGTGCCATTAATTGACGATAAAAACTACGATGTGCCTATGCTCACACTTGAGGACTTTGACATTCCAAATCATCAGGATAACTCAACAATGCCGCCGGAATGGAGTATGGCTAATAATACTTCCCTTTTGCTTGATCTAGCTACCATTTGCATTGCTAAAGCTAAAATTTGTCTCTGTGTTGGACATATATTATCAAGTCAATACTTCGAATATGTCCGCGATCAAGGGATGGAGGAAACCGAGGATGGCAAAACTCGCTCCAGAGCAGTTCTTGCTCCAAAAATGTTACCCGATGACGCTGATAGTATCCGGCATTGTGATGATGAGCTTAATGAATGGTTTCGCAGTCTACCTCCTGCGTGCCACTATACGCCTCCAAATGAAGAAGACCTTCGACAGAAGGGCTCTTCTATTCTCGTAGAGCGTGCTCTACTTCATATGATTTATTATTCCGCTAGCTGTACGCTTTATCGACCACAAGTTTTGACTCAAATAAAGACACCTGCCCAGGCTGTTTCGCAGGACAGGATTCGCGCCAGTACGAAGAAGGCTACGAAGCTTATTATAGATTTGTACAGGCTCAACCTTACTCGGTATCTTCCGGGGACTGCAGTTACGGTGCTGTTCCCGCTGGTTACTATTCACCTTATGGACATCAAATCCGCCAGCGAGGAAACTCGTGAGGAGGCTATTGAAGGACTATCACAGTGTATGAGCGTTCTACGTGAACTTCGAGATACATACCACCCAGCAGATGATGCCTCTGGATTTTTCGAGACCGTTCTCACACAAGCAAATATTGGAATTAGACCTGAGAGCCTGTTTCGCGCCAGAGATTCCGTCCAGAGGGCGCCAGAGTCAGAATCCGAGTCTGATTCAGAATCGCAAGAATCAGGAGAGCATGAGGTAGAAGACCTGCCGAAAAATAACAATTTGGATAATTCTGATACAATACCTGGGACTGATTTCGCCCCAGACCCCTCACTACTTCATGATGTTACCAATCTAGAAGAGATAAGCGGAAATATGGACTTTGACTTCCAAAATCTAAATTTTGTGGCAGAATCTTATGCAAATGACCTATCATTCCTGTTCAACAGCGATTCTGTCAGCTCTGATCCTGACCAGTTTCACCGCTATGTTGATGGCGATAATATGTATGGTCACAATCCGTTTGGCATTATGGATGACTTTACCCAGACCAATCCCGACGCGGGGATTGAGGCTACGGAAGGTATATACGATGACGGCGATGGGCACAATATAGGATGGAGTACGGGCCATGGAGTGGGATAGTCCCTCTTCATATACTCCAAAAGGAATCTACTGAGCGTTCGTAGCAATTCACTCGAATCCTGTGTCTGTATTAATAGCTTCCTTTTCAAGTTTTAGCCGGCGTTATCTTCGTAATACCGCTCCAACATTATTAACCTTGTTTCTTGACTATCCTCCTTGACTTGGTTCATCTCATCAGAGCCCCATCAATGCATCCAACTAAGTCAAGGCCCCTCCGCCACTTATTTTCCGTAGCGTTACGTCCACATTATCAGAGATCAGGCAGTTCAAACACGAACTGATTAACACCTAAGAACCTGCTTTTTGCCTATTGGTCGAATCTACTTATCTTTATATTAAAACTAGGCGTGAAAAGAAGTATCTCTATTAGCTCCTGAGCCGGAAGGTGTTCTAAAAATAACCATTATGTACTGAACTTTGAATAACACTACAAAGGCTCAATTTGATTGACTGATATTGATTAAATACGCTATTGAGGCTATAATTAATCATTACAAACTTATGTTTTAATTCAATTGATTGTAAAGGGATCATGTGGCGTTGTGGTTCAATTATCCATGTCAAAAGATATTGTATTTCGAACGAGTTTATTTCGCATTCTTGTTACATTGATTATTTCCCGCGAATTTACTCTAACTACAATGAAAATGATATCATTCGATAGAGAATTTCACATAGAATTCAAATATTATATTTACACCTGGGCTGGATGTACTAATGAATTATTAAAAAGTATACAAGTTTAACCTTCAAATATCCGATTATATAATTTGCCATTTTAATATGAATATATTATACCGCCTTCCTAAAATGGTATAGCTGTAGATAAAATCCGTCGAATCGGATTCGAATTGCTGACAAATACGATCAGATTTCCAGCCAATAAAATCGGTCTGTTATGACCCAGCAATTACTCTATTGAGTGTAGAATTTTGACTCAAAGCTTTTCTCTACTAGAGATACTGGAGATTATGCAAGCTTGTGAGAGAACAAGATAGAAGAAAGATCAATTGCTGTGGAACAAGTAAGAATGAGTGCAAGGTAGCAACTCAGTACGTAAACTGGGAGAAACGAGGTGGAAAGGGATCAGTATGATACACCAATTAGAGCTAGGTTAGGTAATCGGTATCTGTCGGCAAGGGCCTTTCGGACTTTCCTGTCGAAAATGTCCGTGGCTGATTAATATATACAATAGATCTCGTACCTTTGTGTTTGCTCAGTCTCTTTTCAAAGATGATCTGGATATATTGTAACTTACTAAATTTACGTAGCTTCCATTGATTGTGGCTTTTCAAAAAGTCCGTCTTGATTAGCAAGCACGACTAGAGATTGTAGCTAGCTCCATTCACTGCTGCGACAGATGTCTCTTTTCAAGCTACTGTCCATTATATCAAATGGATATATGTATATCACAATGGTTCTTCATTTTTATGGAGACCTCATCAACTAAACAAATAACCTACTTTTTCAATTGAGCTTCTGTAGAGTGTGATTGCTGAAGATTAGCCCATTCCGATCCAAAAAAATGGCTATCATCGAGATTATACATTTGGATATCGAATCACAGCTCGCGGCGAGCTCACCAAGCACAGCAGTTGACAACACAGTCCGGAAAGCTACCGAGACCCTCAGTAAGATAAAACCACCCCAGCCCTTCGTCTTTGGTACGCAGGTGCAGGATAAAGGTACCATTCAAATTACGTCGGAACTGGATGCTGTCCAGGACAATGTAGACCTTGAAACTATTGTGGAATCCAGCTCCTTTATAAAGGCTTTACACAACGCCTGTGGCGAGCCTCGCAACATTTTTCATGTCGATCTCAGCCGTTCAGCATTCGGTCCTGATGGGCTTGCTACAGCCAACGTGATTGAATGTGTGCAGAACTACTTTCCAGCTTCACGCGTTACCCCGGAGTTCCAGAAACGAATCGAGAAGGATTTCCTAAAGTTTGATGAAATATATAGCAAAGGAGCAAAGGGAAATTTGAGCTGGGCATCTGGTTGGGTGTTAGAAGAGCAGGAGCATCGAGACATCAAAGGCGAGAAGGCCAAGTGTTTTTTCGTTATTAGGGGATGGGAAAGCATGGATCACTTTGAGGAATCGTTGAAGAATGATGCCTATAAGGAGGCCATACCACTCCTGTTCGCGTGGAACGCGCCATGGAAGATGGTAAGTCCCCGATTCGCACCTACAAATCAATGTTAGAATGTTAATAGTATAGTGGCATGTCGAGCGCAAAGTCATTAGTGATCGTGGCGAGATCCAGCTTGATGCATGAGTTGTCAGTAGCTGTGACGCTGGTGAAGCTGGATATAGTAGTGGGCTTCTCCGCGAACTAGTCGTAAACAAGACTGACGGCTGTGATTCAGGGCACATTTCAAAGATCTAGGTGGATATTATTAGTTCTTATAACTATGCTAGGCTCGATAAGTTACTGTCGATTCTTAAACGTGCTTTTTTTCGCGTAAAATGGGCCTGCGTTATCACTTTTGTACGCGAGACGCGCTTAAACTCGATGAATGAGGATCGGTGAGCTTGTATTTGTTATATTATTGTATATTTAAAGCTTTAATTGAAAGTTATAACTCATAGAATTAGAGCTCTTTCTGTAAAGGTTATTGTCAATTAAGAAACTTTCACTAAATGGCTCAAATTGACCGTAAAATCAAGAGCAAAAACAATTAATCTTACTATTAGCAGATCCTGATTTAGAGTATGTAATAATAGTTAATTCAAATGAATCTTTACTTTTAGAGACCGTTATAACCTCACGTTATAGCCTTAGGCGCCGATGCTAGGAACCCAGGGCCAGCGAGCCGTCTCATAAAGTACCTTATTAATATTTATTCAATCGTTCTATGATAATGAATATAAAGAAACTAATACGGAAATATAAAGCCCTAACACTCATCTAAAGACACCTTATAATAATTGGATTAACTTACACACTAGATCCATAAAATGTCATGGTATCCAGAAGCATCGACTGATCCCTATAGAAATGTCCTCATTTATGACGGTAACGGACGTATAATCGGAGGTCGGTGATAGTTCCAATAGTTAGTTGCAAGTAAATCAAATGAGTTAATGATATTGAATCTCACAGGGTTAATGATTAGAGAACATCACAGATATATTACAAATATATTACAAACAAAATATTTCATCGTTATTATAGAACCATTTTCAGATTTCCCTCTAAAGATGAATGGGTGATTTTCTCCCTTAATAGCGATGGCTTAATATATCAAAAACTAGAAGAAAGGCAAGATCTTATGCTTGCGCCTAGTAAATATATTATTTTAAAGCTTAGTATGTAAAATATGGTATAGCACTACTAAAACATGTTTCAAATGCTAATTATGATTTATATCAGAATGCACGTAAGATTCATCAGTCATCTGAAAGTGTTCCTCGACGAGTAGTAGTATTAGGGTCAAGTCACCAAGAATTTAGAGATATGGAGCAATTAGTAAGCTTTGAGAAAGATACTAGTATGGAAATACAGCTAAGTTCATACAGCAAATATGCTTCCGCGATGGTCTCAGAGAGAGAGTGTTCAAATCTGTGCAATCACCGGACAAGATTTCCCAGCAAGACACGATCCATACAATGGTCTTGAAGCTGCACATCCAATAACTCGAGTAGAAGAATGAGAGCAACAAGGATACAAAAACTGGATAACAGAAGTGATGAGCGTCAGATAGGACAATCAAAATTGTACTCGCTACAAAATGGCCTCCGTCTCAGCATGAATGATCATGGTAATTGGAATAAGTTTAATATTGGAGTTAAGCCCGAGGAACAGTCCATCCAAAAAAAAGAAAATTCAATAATGAGTTTTCTGATTTACAAACCCTTGAGGAGATAAAACAATTACTTGAGGATGCACGTAAAGATATTATTCAGAACCAGAATCGTATCCCCTTTGTTGCCAAATGAACCAGTAGAAACTCAAAGTTGAGTTATCAAGTTATCTAAGTAAGATGAACATTTCTTTGGTTATTTAACTTTGAAATTTCTTCTTGCTAATTAGAAATATCCGGGATATTACGTGTTAGCAGAGAACGCGAGCGATTCCTTGTTAATATTAGAACCCATCTCGACGTATGTTTCTTTCTTCCCTTCCTCATACTTTTTTGTCTCACATCTAACTACTTCTAGGATAATTACAGAATTATCTGCTTTAGTAAGGGTCCTTCAGTCGTGGGCAACCCCAGGCTTATGGACAGTGTTATTAACTGCAGCAATCCAAACCACCGACTAAGCCCAGAGGTTCTTCGCTGACACTTTCGAATATGCGGTTTACGAAACCTGAGAGGGAATGCAAGTCCTCAGTGGGAACATGATCTAGGATCTGACATTAGAGAGGTCTTGAATCAACCGGATGCACGCGAACGCATGGAAGGGAAGTTATTTACACGCCTAGGATCCATGCTTGCACCAATTTTTCTTTAGCTAACTGATCACGACTACAATGATCCAAAAGAATAAGGTTTGTCCTTTCAGAAATATTGTAATTGGTACCAGAAAGAGGACGTTCACCCTCTTAGATCAAATCTAGTTGAGAAGGAATCTATACATATCTACTCCAGCAATATCATCTTCCATACATGCTAAAACCTGATCCACGTTCGGTGGCGGTGAATCGGAATCTGGGTTCTTGGTCCGGTTAAAAACTACGTATAAATAACCGGCCGTTCAGCCTTCTTTTCCTCTCTCGCTGGCCAGAAAACGATTGGATTAGCAGTCAGAAACCCCTGGCAAGCTGATCTAATAGGAAGATTGGAGAAGATACTAGTTTAAAACCATAGATAGTTCAATACACATTCTTTTAGTAATATAGATGTTGAAAAGGGGCTATAGGCATCCTCAAGATTTGAGCTGCAAGTTACCCTTACTTGAGGTCGAGATTAGCCTCGGAGGTAGCTTGATCGACTTAATACATAGCGATGTAAGAATTAATACGTTTTGAGGGCTAACTTTACTTTCTACGCGTTCACTATATTGCCTCTAATGAAGTGGCTAATTTTTTTGTTGCACATCTAGATTTTATATACCGGATGAGGATCCTCACTTAGGGCGCGTAGATTTGGCTCCCCCAATTCTGCGGTGATAAGCAAAGATAGTGCTAATGAGACTAGAATGATTAAAAGTAATTACACAAATTAAGGAAACGCTACTGAGACAGTAAACCTCCAATAATTCATCAATGATTTTAATAAAACTTAGTCCAGATGAAGAAATCAAAGCTTAGGCGTTAGAAGAAAGTTCTATTCACCGACTAAGCTAATATAGCTGATGAAACCTCTCGAGACTCCGGAGCAATGCCACATCTTGCTAATGCACATTACCGTGTCGAATATAGCAGAGCTTAAGCATGGATACTAACGGGGAAGATCTTCAAAATGTCTGCAGCAAGAACAAGAATTTTGAGATCAAAATTCAGGGATCATTCTGCTTTTGGATCTCGTGTTCGGTCAGGTACCGCACCCGCAACCTTCGCCTCTTTCTCAAGCGCCTTCTGGGCCTTCTTTGCTTCAACAGCTTGTTGCTTTGCCAGTTTCTTTGCCTGATTCTTCGAGTTAGGGTCCTTGCCAGACTCAGCTGACGCCGATTCAGACGGTTTGCTATTTTCCACAAAAGAGAGAGTAGAAGTTCCTCGGAATAGAAGTGGTCTAGGTGTCATAAAGTGGTCGAGAACCTCATCTGTTACCTTGGCCCGCCGCTCTTGAAACGCAGTGCAGTACTTCGCCAACTCATCCGCACACCTTTTCTTAATCTCACCGGTTAACATCTTTCCGCTTTTGTAGTCTTGACGGATTTGTTCAAGTTCCTCGTCGTCCTTCATCCTATTAGTATAGTCATGAAGAGAGCTCAATCTATCACACATACATCTAAGAAGAATCTCAAATACTGATAACTAACGTCAATCTCCGGGTCACCTCCTTTCTCACGGTGCTCTTCGACAGTTGGTTGGCCACCGCTAAAGGCCCCTTGTATCTTCTTCAGGATTTGCTTCGGGCTATCTGTAACTTTAATAGCGCTAGAATCAATAGAAGCCGACATTTTTGAGCCAGGTCCTTGAAGTGCATCTAAAAATTTAGAGTGGATAAGTGATGGCTTTGCATACTTGAGTTGTTGAGCAACATCTCTAGGAGATGTCAGTTAGTATCCAAAATTCCTTAACACCAGTTGGGTAGTTGAGAAGGGAATAAAATAATTGAAGGGGATATTCCTCCTGAATAACGCACCTTGTAAGCCTAAAGTAAACATCTTGGTCGATTGCTTTTAAAGGTCAGCCATCTCTAGACTTGAAGAAATAGAGATATATCATGACTGACCACATGGGATAAGACATGGTATACTGGCTGTGCGTGGATCTGAGCCAAAAACTTCTGGGAAGGAATTGGCAAAGGAAGTAGCTGCTTGAACAGCAGGAAATTGAACCTTTCCAATACTAGTACTAGATGTGAAACCAAAGGCAGCATCCGCAGTTCCTCGATTTATTCTCTAAGATTGATTAATAACGTAATCCGTATTATGCTATACATAACAAACCTTAGCTATCCGAGTAATATTTTTATAGAATTCATTCCCCATGTAACTATAGTCACTGAATATGAAAGTCCTATCTGGATTTAAACCAGTTGCAATAATATCTTTTGCATTTTCACGGGCGTAACGTTCGAAGTCGGTTACGTCAGTATCAGGACCACTAATAAGATATTTCTCATCTACAGTAATTAGCATATGTTATCGCCAAAAACCAGATCAGAAAGACGAACCATCTGTCAACATAATTATGAGAGGCGCGTCAAAAACATCCGATAACCATTTTGTTAACTGTAAGACATTAATATCTGCATGAATAGCTGATTTTTCCTTCCCAGTGGTTGTTGATTGATCGTATGGTGGCTCGTTTTCATTTCCATTTGGCTTAGTTTAAACTTACTTCGAAGGGGATCACGTGACCTATGTGAATTCCTTTGAACAGTTAGATTTTTTTCAACGCCAAGGAAAAAGGATTCTACCGTCAGACGATGGCCCACGTCCCGTATAACAAAAGAAAGGTTCGTTCCTTTCGTATCGATCGAGGATCGCTTCAAGATCGCGGTGCGAAAAAACAATTTTCCGTCGGAGAAACCTATGGGGTTCCTGTCCCGTGACGCGGCGGAACCGCTCCAGCAGTGCATCATCGATCAGACTGGTTCCAAAATTTTCAACGAGTTTCGTATAGTCTATCGCCTTGACCTTGCCGTCCTCTCCAATCTCGCCCGTGACGCTCCACGGCGTGACGCTCTGCTCCTGAGAGGCCAGGGCGTCCGGGTTGTCGGAGGGGTTCTCCATGGTCTTAGGTCGGTTGTCGTCTCAGGGCACTCGCGGAGGAGAGTTTCGTTGATACCAGTAGATGAGTTTGCTGGTGAGGAGGTTTTTGAAGTTGTTTGGAGTGAGGGGAGTTTGGGTGAGTCAGATTGATTGATGGGATTGTGCGGCACTCTCTCGAACAATTCGCGTCGGTCTAGAGGGGCAGAATCCCAAAGCAGTCTAGTGTTCACGAGTACACCCCTCTCTACTCTGGGCACACCAGGGGCGTGGGGAGTAAGGTTTTACAGTACGGCAAGGATTCATCAGGGGAGAGGAAATTCTTCAAAATGATAGACTTGAAGAATTTGGTATTCTCAATGCATGAAGTTATAACTGAATATCTGTACACATTAGTCGAGTTCTTTTATTATGTGAAATTAAAGAAGCTAGGCAGGAATTTGCTCTAGAACTTGTTAGATTTGGGAACTCTCCATCTTTGGGAACGTGTCTATTTTGGCAACTTTTCAGCTTTGGAGTAAATAACATATCAATCCCACAACAAAACAACCATCATTCTTTCATATACAAACTTTTACTACCGTCTACTATTGAACCCCGCCTCCACATCACCTCCCATGTCTCTCGGGCGCGTACTTTGATCTTATTTCTTTTCTTTTGCAATTCACCCAGAGTTATTTCTTTCCCTTCGCCTCCAATAATGCCGTCTTCTAGTATCAAGCAGGAGATCGATGAGAATGGAGACATTCTACCAGCTCGCCCATTTCGACAGGCGCGCTTGAACACCCTCATAAAGAACGCGAATGCAACGCAAGAATGGCCATCTGATAATGACGACAATAACGATGATGGTATCAAGCCAGATCCTGATGATGATGCCATGGACTGGTTTTCGGATCCCGAATTCATACCTAATACCAGCCTGTCCGATATGTCCGAAGACCAATATCAACACGAGTGTGTAGATGAAGATGAAGACGAGCTGGAAGAATATGGAAATGAAGAGTAACCTGATAACGGTGAAGATGAAGAAAGTTTTGCCACTCAGCCAATATTTGCGAAAAGCTGACAAAAGAGGCATGCTTTCTCCCACCATTCTGATGGAGTTAGACGGGGGTCGAAGAGAAGTACCGCACAAGAATCATCACCTTCGAAGCAATCAGAAGACACCTCCAGCAGCAAATCTATTGAGCCAGACAAAAAGAGAGAGACAGTCTATCTAGATCAGCTTATCATGCAATTCCATGAAGGCGGAATTGACGCGCAAACTTTTCAGCAACTTGGGTGTTTCTGTTAGTACACAGAATCTAGCACTTGTATGATATGCCGCATTGTAACAGATCGCAATGAGTCTATTATCGATGTGAATCTCTCCGTGAGTGAAAAGCTTTTGAAGCTTCTGGATAAACTACCAGAAGAACCATTTCGTGAATGTAAGTCCTCTCTTTGACTCTTCATTGTTTACCAACCACACCCTCCAACAAACCAACTTCTTTAGCCTCACCAATAATGTTCCCGAGCTTTGAAAATAACCATTAGTTTAGATTGCCTAGAGCAGCAGGAGGCAATAGCAAGAACTCACCGCTTTGTTACATTAATAGTCACAAGATTGCGGGAACTCATTAAAGACTCCGCCTTTCAGAGGTCCAATAAGTTGCTTGTAGTTTTCCTAGAACTGAACTCTACCCCGAAAAAAAGCGATCTTATTAAAATCTTATTACATCCATGGATGTTTTGGCCTTCTATTTCCGAGGCCATTGGAAGAACGCATACAACGAATAGCGGAGATACTTGGCAATCTACGGTCTGGCATCAGTTTCCTTAGAAGTTCGATGATGTTTGTGGAATATACCTGATGGTTTCTTCAGCCAAGCTCCATGATTCTACTGATGGAAAAGAGTCGATTGGATACTGTAGATCAGCAATAGGACTTGGTGGTCTTTATAACAGGATTTCTATCCATAAGAACGTTCTATCTCAAAGTGCTGCGGATATTGAGTCAAATTACTTGCAGGGGGCATTCTGAAGGAACGCATTGCCTTTTCGTCCACTTTCTTATGTCTCGGATACAGGAAAACTCTGTATCATTTCGCACCATTTTTGCATGGCCAATGCTCCATTTGCTCGACTCTAACCCTATCCCAGTAATACAAGTAATAATCTCTATCCAGGAGACAATAGCAACCCTTTTAGACACTGTCGTCATGGAGGATTTAAGTCTGATCCCGCATCTTTTCTATATGACCTCGGTCATTTGATCCCCAGTTCATCCCACTTCTGTCGTGATTAAAAGAGGATAATCTCAGATAATCTCAGTAACCCATTAGGATATGATTCTAGCCAATGCGGTATGCATATCATAACATTTTCATACATCAGGCATGGTCTTACGATTCACGCGCAGCATTACCGAATTGGTAGCTGGCTAGGTAAATAATGCGCTGGTCGCCAGCTGCAATCCATCCAACTTTCAATCAACTGTCTGCGGCATCTCCTACAAGAACAATTATCATGCCTCCGAAGCGCAAAGCACAGGAACAACAGATCCAGGGCTCTCCGTCGTCATCCAAGCGCAAAATCAGCGAAAAAGGCGACTCAAAGCCGTCAAATCCCCATGGCTTTGAACCGTATCCGCCTTCCAAAGTCTATCGTCTTGTTGAACCAGGCCCAGTGCTGATGGTCACGACCGGATCGCTTGCCGACGCGACGCACAATGTCATGACCATTGGATTCCATATGGTCATGCAACACGAGTCACCACCACTAATTGGGATATCACTTGGTCCATGGGATGCATCGTTTGCTGCTCTCAAGAAACAGCGCGAATGTGTGCTTGCTGTACCTTCTGTCGAAATGGCAAGCACTGTTGTGGATATCGGCAATTGCTCTGCTGCTGATGACGACATGACGAGCAAGTGGGAGCGCTTTGAATTAGAAGCATTACCGGCTACCAAAGTCAAGGCGCCGTTAGTGGGAGGCCCTGATGTTATCGCCAATATCGAGTGCGTAGTTGAGGATACGAAGATGGTTAGCAAATATTCGATGTGGGTTCTGAAGCCAGTGAAGGCGTGGATAAACCCACAAAAGAAACCGGGTGAAGGTGGTAAAATGTTCCATCATCGCGGTGATGGCACGTTTGTGGTTGATGGAGAGATTTTAGATCTGAAAGATAGGATGGTTAAATGGCAGGAATTCCAAGACTAGCTAACATTATTTGTCTCGAGTCTAACAATTCGATAGCCTGTAATGCTTATGCACTCGCAGTCAAAAGAGACTGAGTTTCGATGCTCCAAGCCGTAGTCACATTGTGTGCATTCTATAACATCACAGGGTCTGTGATAGCGGAGAGGCCCGTTATACTGGAAAATTTCTTCATAATATCGTTCCAGTCCAGAAATATCTGATCATGGGCACCGCTACAGGGATAAATAATGATGTACATAGTATCCGGTTCAAGAAACTGTCTTGGTTAACTCATAAATATGGTATGCCTATTGTAAAGGCCACTGTGTTGTAGCTCCGCTTAAAAGTACTCAGCCTATCCGGCGTATTGGCCTAGATCAGTTATCGAACTAGTAAGCCTCGGCAGTTAGACTTCTTTAGAAGCTTCGTTAACGCCCATCATACATTCTCATACCTGCGGGGGCTGAATTGGGGGCAACAGGAACGTGCAAATGTAGGATTGAGGGGTACATGCGCAATGTTCTAGTTCTTTGATCTCAGTCATCTCTAGTATGATGAACGAGAGTGCTCATAACCAGCCGGGTGGCAGCAGTCAGCAACAACAGAATGTCGGGCGACGTCTCGCTCTCAACGCCTGCACCTTGTGCCGTGAACGCAAGACTAAGTGCGATGAGGCTAGGCCTTCATGCGGTCGCTGTGCAAGACTGAAACTATCATGTGTGTATGTTGAATCGGCTTCTGGTCGGGAACTTATTGCTGTCTCCGAAGTCTACGGACGCCTTGAAAGGATCGAGGCCAAATTGGATCTTCTGTGTCAGGGAGCGATCTCCACACATGGAGTATCAATCTCCAGGGCCACTGATTCTCCATTGAAACAGGGCCAATCTGAAACCGAACCCTCGTTATCTGCTGTAGCTCAGCGATCGCCTTCTGGCTTAAACGGCATTTCGAGCGATGGCGAAGCTGGTCTGGCTATACCGTATCGGCATTCTACCACCCCTCAGAGAATGCTGTTGTGGCCTTGTTGTCCAGTTCGATTTCACGATCAAGATGTTCGTTACCCACTTAGCGTTGAAACGTGTCGAATGAACCTACCTTCAACGCCGATTCCTCCAAAAGCACTAGTTTCAAACCTTCCAGGGTTTCATTGGCTTGATGGCCTTTCCTTCGTACAATTTCGTTGTCTCACAGCATCTTACTTCATGAATTATCACCCTCGGTGTATGATACTTGACGAGAATGAATTCTATGAACGAAATGCGTCCCAAGCCCTGCTGAATGGATTTCTACCCAGTCTAAACAACTGTCTAGTACTCCTAGTTCTGGCTATTGGTTCAATCTCAAGTGTGGCCGAGGGCGACAGCAGCTGGCTACCGTCGAGTCAGGTTATGTCAGACTCCATAAGTGATTTCGAAGGAACGGGACTTGGGTTCTTCAATTTGGCCTGCAATATATTTACCGAATGCCGCGATGTTAGCTGGCTCAGCGTACAGTGCTATCTCCTGATCGCTTTCTATCGCTCTTTACAGATCAGAGTATATGCGCAGTGGCAGGCAGTTAACCAAGCCTGTGTGACGGTCATGCTGCTTCTACAGATGGAGCCTACCCCAACATCCTTCCAGTGCCAATTGTACTGGATAGCATATTTGCAGGAGAGCCAAATTCTTGCTGAGCTTGAATTTCCACCATCTGGAATCAGTCGGCTCGAAAACTCAATTCCGTTACCATTTACGGGCGAAGACGAACGTGAAGAAGCCCAGAAAGTATATCGGCTCTTTCTCTTGGCCGAAATCGCATTGAGGCGCTTACTCAATAGAGTGCATTCTCATCTATATAAACTAGACGTCACAGATCCTCCTGCGAATTCTCCAGCAACTTCACTGGCGGCCTCGCCACCAATTATGTACGAGCTTGATCACCAACTTGAAATATGGCATGAGCATCTTCCGGAATTATTGAGATTCGACAAGAGCACCAATATTGAGACATTGATCAGTCCCAGAGGCGCTCGAACTCCACGAGAAAAGATGACTGGAACTCTCAAGTCAAGATATTTCGCTGCCAAGGCCATCATATTTCGGCCTTTTGTCTACCGGATCTTGCATAATGATGGGCCTGAAACACTGTCGGAAGAAGACCTAGCGGGTGCAAAAGTATCGATGGAGTCTGCATTGCAAGTTCCTGTCCAAGCTGGCCTATTGTGTGATAATCTACGACTTGTGCCACTCATATTAAATCCTGCAAGAAGGTAATCTTTTTTATTTTCTAGTTTACTGATACACAATCACATTAAACACTAACTATCAATAGCTCATTTGCTGCTGCCATTCAATATAGATACATTTCTAAACAGACTGCAATTTTATCGGTCCTGCCGGATCAATGGCAGCTGATAGACCAGATTAGCAACAGGCTTTCTAGTGAGGTTGCTCCGTTCTCACCCATCTTGTCGAAAGATCTTGAGATGTTGGGAATTTTGGATGGCGACCTTTCAGTCAGATCTGATTCGACTATGGTCGACTCTAATTAAGTATCTATGGACAAATTCTAAATAAACGGGCTTGCATCTACAATCTATTATATGGCCTAATTTATTCCATACTATTTTCAATGGTGTGAAATATCCTGTCTACCCCAATATCTCTCGAGCCTTTAGCAGCAATGACTTTGAAAGCGGTATTTATGTCAACGATCTAGTGGCTTATCACGTCATCCCAATTAGAAGAAATAACATTATCTAGAAATGCCTGTGCGTTTACTGTTTGCTGAGGCTCGATACATAAGTTGTCCCAGCCCTTGAACTCTCATGGCGGGTACATTGGATCTGAGATCTGAATGATGTAGAGTTGGTCAATTTCTTTTCCCGGCGTAGAGCTGGTATGTTTAATGTCCACCATTGCCTCAGTATAGCTTGAGTCTTGTTTGGAGAAAGATAAAAAGGCGGAGCTTAACGGAATATTGAAATGTGCAAAATTTGTAAATGAGGGGCCTACAGGAAGTGGGAAGAGGGACTTGGTCCTTTTATGATTATAATAATGATAGTCAGCAAATACTTCTCCCTAAAATATACGATCATTTATACTAAGGCAGTTATTATTATTATAACAGCGGTTGAAAGCGATAGGAAATGCGACTGGTAACTTTCCGCATGGGTTTCGATTGCCAAGCAAGACGTCAGATAGATAATTACCTTGCTCTTGCCCAAGGTGCCATGCTTCTAGTATCACGAGAACTTCATCAATCCGTGGTATGACGGCTGCCGTCCCAGTTGGATTTACGAAAACTACGTTTCGATTCACTCCTGCAGTGGCAGAAATCGACCGGGTTAGCTGGTACGGCAAGTCAAAAGATTCTATATCTCTATTTTTATTCTCAAGGTTTTTCATCCCTGCCTACTCCAACACTACAGTATTGCTGCTCTTGGCAATCTCGAGCATTTGTACAGGGATATCACATTTAGAGATCTTCATAATAGCCAACTCTACAGGTATCGGAAGAGTTTTAATTGGTGGACGTTTGTAAAATAATGCCCATAAAACTAGTACTAACTACTATAAACATTGTAATTTCCACCCGGTAGGTCTGTAAATGTTAGAGTCCCGTTGGACGTAGTAGATGGATGCACGATGCCTTTAGGTCCGCTGACAAGGAGATTTCCCTTATTATCCGCTAAGACCAGAGTCCCAGATGTTCCAGTAGGTGTCTTGAATTCTCCATTTACATTATCCCCATCGACGGCTGTCCAACTGGCAGAGAAATCACCCAAAGATGTTTTATAACCTGCAGTAATTCTTTTCAAATCCCCAAGCCTTGGCTGTATTAGCCAATTCTTTCCAGCAGCTGAAGTGACTTGAATTCCAGCACCGAAGAACGTTAGTGCGGAGGTAGGTCCCGTGGCCCAACCGTGAGCATGACTAACGCGTGCATCGTTACCGTATGGTGCATAGTGAAGATCTCCATTTGTAGAATAGCCCTCTATAAACGAACTGTTTGTCATGCGAGGATCATCAAGCATGAAATCTGCCCACATGAATTCAATCAGGTCGACTGCACGTTCGGGGAAACCCGCAATGTAGTGTGCCTGTACCTCGAAGCCAGAAGCAAATGGAGATACCGTTGGTCCTGCCTCAGGAGCAGGGGCGCCATATGGTCGTATCCATCTGTTCATGAGTGCTGTGCTGATGGCAGCTGCACGATCAGCCTCCGCAATACCGGCTATGATAACCCAGGAGTTTCCGTCCTGGGGATGTACAGCAGTGGATGTTTGGTTCTTGTCGTTGTCGAAAAACAGGTTTTGTGTAGGGTCCCAGAGATGCGTGTTGACTGCGTCCTTGATTCCTGCCATAGCAGATGACCATGTGTTTGCTACACTATCATCACCAAGAGCATCAGCCAGTCTAAGGCTCATATCCAGTGTATGATACAAGATAGTATTGGCCTAGAAATTTGCATTAGCTAGTTAACTTTGATACTAGCTGGTTGTCCGTTTATTGCTTTTGCTCACCTCGACGTTATGACCACCCATACCAGACCTTAGCCAATCATTCGAACTTGTTACATTCGCCATTCCCGATGCATCAATAGTTCCCAATGACCATGCAATAGCTTTTTTATATTGGTTCCAATAGCCACTCAGATAATCCAAATCACCAGAGTATGTGTAGTAATAATAGAGATCAAGCAAGGTATAAAGGTGGTATGTGAAACTGAAGGAGAAGTGGCCCGGTGAAACGAATGGAGTGCCAGCCCACGGCAAGCGGCCGTCAGGTTGCTGGAGCAGGAATAAAGAATCGATACCATTTTTGATACTATCAAGGCTGTTGGTTGATACAAATATCGACGGGCCAGAAATTGCAATATCTCCAGGCCAAACAAGACGGTCTCGTTTGGCTCCATCTATAAGGGCTGATGTACCGTCTACTTGAACATTAGCCAACTATTACTGAGAGAGCAGATGCTGTACTTCTCGCATCACAACGGGCTAGAAGAATTATTCGGATTTTATCTGGACTCACTCGCAATTGTCGCATTATAATGCCAACTAGTGCCCGATATACCCAAGGCGTTCCCATAGGCAGGATCCGCGCTGCAGAGTTGATTGGTGTAGGCTCCAGCGTACCAAACACGGTTTAATTTCTCGCTGTCGCTATTGAAATATCCGGCATACTCTCTGAGATTATCCATTTCCGGAGATGCTGTGAAGTTGACTGAAAGATCTCCGAGAGTGACAGTCCCTGTTGAATTATGCCAAATGCTCATGTAGCGAAAGCCGCCACGCTGATGGGCCTTATCAGCTGCATAGTTGCCCTTGGAGGGGATTTTAAACCACAAGGGACTATCATAAGTGGCAGAAGAGGCCGAGTCACAGTGGTACGGGCTGATCCACATTGAACTTTCCGTAAAAGTAAATCCGATGTACTCATCCGCACCAGAAACTGACCTGACATTGAACTGCACATTCCCAGCAATGTTTTTGCCGAAATCAAGAGTAATGGAAGAGTTTATACCGGAGAAAATCACTCCTTCACTGATATGAACGTTTGTACACAGAGCATTCGGATTCTTGACGTCACCCTCAACTGCATTTACCGTCGGAGGAGTCACGGAGCGGTAAGTTGGGGCGAGGATATATTCTCGGAATTGAGTAGCGGTTCCATATTGTACGAGAAAGGATGCAGTCAACAGAGGTATATGAAGCCTCATCGTATTAGAGAGCAGATAGATTTAGGAATGGCAATTGTCAACCCAGCGTTGAACTTGCGAACGTGTTCTGCGAAGAGCATCCCAAACCTTCAAATATAAATACGTTGAACTGTGATACAATCGCTTAACAAACAAAATTTAATCTCTTTCGAGCAGTATTCGGGTTATCATCTCCCGTCGCCCCAGTTGTAAAACTGCATCTCTTCTTGAAGGACTTCACGAATAGCTAGGAGTAAATAGTTATATCTGTAAGAATGACTTACAACCCCTCGGGGATGGCTCTGGGCTCTACTGAATATGTCCAAGTGCGACGTAGTGTATGTGGGGAAACAGAAAAGACATGGATGAAGACTGGGATTCAAGGTTGTAAAACCGGCATCTCAGCGCTGTAGCCAATGCTATCTGATGCTTGCTCTGCAGCACACATGCGGGGTTAGAGGAACGATGTTTATTGCGCTGCAAGTCGGTTTGAATATGTTGGTACATCTCGGTCTAAAGTAAAGCGAGCAGAAAGGGGAGAAAGATTAAGCTCTCAAAGGTACCGCAGTGTGGTGTCTACTCAGTTGTGTGGGTTTCCCCATGAATTCCTGTCTGGGAAATAACAGGTACTGATTCGGTAAAGGTTACGAGCCATATCTATACAAAGTCATTGAACTCATATTGCTAGCTAAATAGTACCAGAATTTAGCAAAAGTATCACCACCTAAATAAAGAATAGTTATGCCGCTGATTTTTCATTTTGGTATCAGATATAATAGAAGTAGAATTGTAAAAAGTGTCTTCTTCACATCCTAGGAGACAGCAAGCAACGTTATTCAATTGGTCAACAACACAAAGTAACTGAATACTTTCAACATATTCTACCGCCCAATTGAGATCCGTGAGTTATATTCGTGCTCTTTGAATACAAGGTGTACCGTACTGGTGAGACTCGGCTTCAGTCCTCGGCAAAAACTGACTGAGGGCTGAGCGCAACCTAGGGACGGGGAGGGTCCGCGGCCCCTGTGATCGAGCCTTGTACCTATTGGCTCTCTCCGGTCGGAATTTTGTCAATGGGCGATCGGGAATTTTCCATCTAAAGAATTCACATGGTCAACCTGCAGGCGGTGTAGTATGTTCGCTGGTTAGGTATCTAAATTCACCACTAGAAAGCGCCACTATTTGTTAGTTTGTAAGTTAATGTAATCTCCGCAATTTCGATATCGGGGAGCCTCCGATGGTGGGACACGGTTACATGTATGTAGGTAGGACGTCGCCGGGCTAGATCTAGCAAAAGGATCCTAGAGAGAGCCACCTGGAACTGCCACATTTAGCTAGGGGATTGCATTACTGAGCAGTATATTAAGCCCATTGCCATGTAAGCCGCGGACTTTTCACCTTGCCAAATTATAGAGAGCATTTATGGAGAGCATTTATAGAGAGCATTTAATATCAAGTATACATATACACCGTGTCTGAGTTCCAAAAATACAGGTTGTATTTGCGTATAAGAATGCTAGCAGTTAGGAACCGGCTAAGTATAGAGAAAGCCAGTAGTTAAGGATGTACCCCGATATTATGATCAAGATGATCCAGGGAAATTTCTTCTCTATACATGGCCTTCCATGCCCTTGTTGTACTGTTGCTGCGTCTGCACATCGGTCACATAATTTCTCATCTTCCACGCAGGAACTCCCTTTTCGTACATCTCATCCATCTCAGCAGGATTGCGCTGGGATGGTTCAGGAACAAAGAAGTAGACTGCTACGCAAACAATTATACCAGTACCCAAGAACAACCAGGCAGTCCGATACCCCCAGTTCGCGCCATTGACATCAACTGTTACAAATTAATTTGAATTAGCTAGATCATTGGGCGTATTTATCTGGGGTAGGGTCACTCACGCATCACAGGAAGAGATGTGTTGAATGTCAAACCAAAAAGGACCGAAGTGCCAGCTGCTAGTCCTGCAGTTCTAGCACGAAGCTTCTGGGATGCAACCTCGCCAACGAAGGCCCAACCAAGACTACCGACTATATAATTGTAAGTAACATATTCTATTTTAGCATTCTAAGATCACTGAAGACTTACGGGCAACATTGAAGAAAGACCAAGTGCAGGCGGCGAAGATAAGGAAATTCTTTAAAGGTCCCGTCTTCGTTACAAATCCAAGAATGCCGACTACTAACATAGTAGTTGTGCATACAATGGCAGAAATAATGACGACAATGCGGCGGCCAAACTTGTCGGTCAGAGAGATCAGAGAGACGGATGTTCCAAGAGCGATAATAGCTAAGTTGATATCTGTTAGTTGGCATTAGAGTAAAGGAGTAGATCAACTTACTCAGAATGGTGGTGATGAGAAATGCTTTACTAAATCCGCTTTGTTTAAAGAACAAGCTGGCGTATGTATTCAAGAATGATAACCCAGTGAGTTGTTGGGCACAGGCTGGTAGTGCTGCTCCAAGAGTTCGACGGGCGTTCGGCCCCCTGAAGCACTCTACATATGAACGCAACAGGTGTTTGAAACTGCGATTGTTCATTCCAAGGGATTGAAGTTCTTGATGTTCTTCCAGAATGGTGTTCTTGATGACTGCATACTCGACCTCGACGTTGTAACCTTCAACATGGCCATTAATACGGTACAAAGCAGCTTTGCCTTTCTCGTCTTGATCGTGTTCGGCATAGTAAGCTATCGTGGTACCGTCAGCTCAATACACTCCCAGAGATTAAGAAAGGTTTCAGAGGAAATTGCTAAATAACTCACCTGGGGTTTCAGGAATCCATAGAAAAATTTGGAGCATGATTCCCAGGAATGCCCATTGCGTTAGAATAGGGACTTTGTAGTTGAGCGGATTGGTGTCTTGAACAATGGTTAATATAAGAGGAGCTAGAAAACTTCCAATTCTGTTCCAGAACCCATATGCTAAGACCATAGCGCCGCGTATGTTCACAGGAGCCCATTCTGTCACATATATAGGTAGAGTAGCTTGGATGCACCTCACACCGATGCCGGCTAGGAATTTAGCACCGGTCCAGTCTCTCCAGTCCCGGGCAGCAGATTCGATCGCAATAGACTAGTAAACGGTCAAAAAATCAACAGCGAATAAAGGAAGAGACTGGCCAACGAGGAGTGACGATAGAGTAGAACTTACAGCGGCTAGGATTAGCCAAAGTAAATACAGTGTCATCTTACGGCCAATTCTGTCGGACACGGGGTTTAGGAGTACCATGCCAACGAGCTGCCCAAGGGACTGCATGGCACCCCAGAGAGCGGTGTACTGCGCATTAAGTACATAGACACCTTTTGCATTAGGATATCCCATGAGATTGATGAAGCCTTGGTTAGCAATGATATTTCCTGCGTATGCGGTGTGAGTCCTTCAGGAGTGCATGTTTGCAGGGGCGAGATATGCTCTCACCATTGAGGCCGATCTGGTAGCCATCCGCACCGGCTGCTATACAAAGAAGGTTACAGACAACCACAGCCTTCCAGAACCGTTTGATCGTGGTCCATAATCCTAAGTTGTCAAGTGACGATTTTAGGACGTCACCGAGATACTTGGGGCCTGCTTCGACATGTTGTACTTCGCCTTGGGTTTTATCATCAAGATTGATTGCGTCCTCGTGTATAGCAGCCATGGATGCTTCCGATTGCAAGAAGGGGGTAGCAAAATCTGGGGAACTTGATGGTTGCTTCTCCGCAATCCTGGGGGTTTATATTGCATTCAGCCGCTACGGTATTCTTTGTTCTGGGGTAAGCCGGATGAAGGCGCATAAGAACCGCCGCGCAGAAACCATTTCTAAAGGGGGAAAAGTTCAAACTTGAGGTGACTAGTGAAAATTATCGAGGACTGGGCTCGGGTTTAGATGCTGCGATGCCACTGGCAGCAGATGTAAGCGCGGCTTAGGCGTTGACATCGGCATGACAGTGGCGTGGATGGTCTTAATAATAGAGAGCTGCACAAGAGCGAGTCCGCAGACAACGGCTGTCAGGCTTCCCCCGCGGCCAAAACTTTCGCATCTCTTGGCGCACTACAAATGAGCTTATGAGTACCTTTTGGCGTCTGAAGTTCATAATATTACAATTGGATCCTCGGTGTCTTATTCCACGAGAGCCGAGGGCTGAGACTTCCACTCCTTCTTTTGAATCTTTATACGAGAAGTGATGGAGTCTCCCCGGTATTCCGACTAGTCTTCGACAATAAGCTTATGAGATCTCTTAATGTATCATATGAGCCGGGAAATTCACGACAGCCACATGGAGGAAATGAAGTGGTCTATACGCTTGGCTAAGTGTGGAGAATCACCATGATGAATTTGATGTCTTCGTTCTCTTCCTCAAATCTTCTAGAGCTTCAACTCCACCAAGATGACAGATACGTTATGAGATTTGTAAGTACATGAGATGGTAAAGGACTTTGTTCCGTAGACTCCTACTAGCTGATGTTTGTACCTTGGCCTTTGACGCCGCTATCGCCTTGAGAAGTTGTTCCTAGCAAGTATATACAACTGATGCAGATAATTCAAAAATAGAGTGACATTTTGTCGTGATTGGGGCATCATTCTTTCAATGATTAGATTTGGTAGCAAATCTTACTGATGAAACTAGAAGTCCAACACAAATAGTCTCATACAACTAGTATGACCTTGGTTCTTTCCGTAATTTCCTGTACAATGCAACTGGAGATCTCTTGGTTCACTCTCTTGGTTGGAAGTCCTGCCTGGTCGCAGAGAGGAGACACTATTTATTATGCCGCAGCACCAACTTAGCTAGAGACCTAAAGGCTCGTAAAGATTACTGATATAAGAATTTCCGCCTAATGGCTAGACAAAGAGTTATTTTCAATGGTGTAGATGACAAAGTGGGCTATGGTGAATGTCACTATGAGACTAAAAGGAGGGCCCGGACTGGCCACCAGCTCACATTCCGGATCGACAGGTATTAGAATAATAGAACTATTTATAAAAATTTTCACCGTAGACTGATCATAATCATTTCAATATTTGATGAGAAGCTATCTATGACTTCATAGCCATCCTTACTTTACAAAATTGCTACGATCCTCGCAGACTACAACACATGCTTATCCCGTCGTGGTGCTTTGACTCTTAATGATCATCTCACTCTAGCCGTTTTAAGCTATTGAAGTTTGAGATTAGACCTCTATGTAGTCTGAGGTTATTTGCACATATCCATTCTAAGTGGTTGCAGAGCATGTGTAAGCATGAGCACCTTAGACTCTGCACGCAGTATGTGATAAGATAGATGTGCTATCGGGCCTTCTTTGGACACAACATATCAACAAGGCAACTATACCCTTGAATTTGTATTCTAAAGCCAGCGAAAAAGTTAACATTGCCGTTAGTAGACTAAGGCGGGGTAGTGGTAATGATGGCTAACGAATCCTAGTAATATAGCTTTACATGAGTAAAGAACCCCAACTTTGCCAGCAGTTCAAGCTTCTCCAGCCCCTGCGGACTTGTCCCGGCATAAGTGGTGTTGTAATGAGGGGGTACTCGCGTTGATCTACCATGCCACTTCTCAAAGTAGCTATGCTCGGTGTAGAAATCCAGGCTTAGTTATGTCTTTCTGAATAAACTTGAGGTATCTCTAATTATTCCCCGCAAATAGTTCAAATGAAAATAGGATATTGTGGAGTATAAGCAAACAGGAAATTGTAATGATTTATTTAGCCGATTGCTAGATACATGGCTGGTAGATCTTGTATTGTACTAGAGATTTTGCCATACATATAAAAAAGGCACCTCCATCTCTACAACGTTATTCCTTCACAGGTAAATTATCCCTAATTGTGTGTTGGTATATCGACGAGATGCATCGGCTTGTCATCTTCGCTCTCTCTATTCTTTTGCAGTCTAGTAGCCTAACTGATGGTCGCTTACTATCATACCGGACAACACATCCGTCTCCTCCAACAGTAACTGTGAGAAATGGTACATACATTGGAGTCCACAACAGTCACTATGCCCAAGACTATTTCTTAGGTATTCCATATGCGCAGCCTCCTCTGGGTAATTTAAGGTTTAGACCTCCAGTGAGCTTGAACGATACCTGGCACGATTCAAAGCCTGCCCAGACATACAGTCCGGAGTGTGTAGGCTATGGTGGAGATGACATTGGATACACAACATCAGAAGACTGTCTTACCTTGAATGTTATCAGACCTAGTAACACAGGCGATGGTCTTCCTGTTGTCGTGTGGATCCACGGCGGTGGCCTAGTTATGGGTGGAAGCGTGGACAGGCGTTATAATCTGTCCTTTATCGTTCAGAATTCTGTTTATGCCGAGACCCCGATTATTGGAGTATCCATTAATTACCGGCTTTCTGGCTGGGGCTTTTTATGGGGCGATGCCGTGGGAGATGCAGGATCTGGAAATGTCGGCTTAAAAGATCAACGACTAGCTTTGCAGTGGATTCAAGAAAACATAGCTGCTTTCGGAGGTGACCCAAGTCAAGTGACAATTTGGGGAGAGAGCTCAGGAGCAATATCCATTGGAACTCATCTTTTAGCATATGGCGGCCGCGATGATGGCCTGTTCCGAGCAGCTATTATGGAGTCAGGCGGTCCTGCGGGGACTCAGTTTACAAATAATAGCCTGGCTAACTACAAAACCCTGCTGAACGAGACAGGATGTGCAGATGACAGCAACTCTCTGCAGTGTCTTCGAAAGCTCCCATTTTCAACTCTTAATGCCGTCCTGAACAATACCCAGTGCTTCAGTGCCAATTCGGTGGGGCATGGTTATCGACGGCGATATTATTCAGGAAATCCAGAGCACGCAGCTACGTGACGGTCGATTTGTCAAAGTTCCTATTCTTATAGGCACTAACACCGATGAGGGCTCATCATTTGGTGTCAAGGGATTAAATACAACGGCAGACTTTAACAAAGCTATTTCAGCAAACGGCCCTGATAATGCCACGATATCTATTATCGATCTGATGTATCCCGATATTGACGAGATAGGCATTCCCTCCACGTATCATGGCCCATTGACCCCAAGTCTGGGTGCACAATTCAAACGATCGGCAGCGTTTTATGGAGATATCAAAATGCACTTCCCTCGCCGTCTTACTAGCCTTACGTGGGCTCATCATAACGTTCCGGCATATACTTACCGCTTCAATGTCATCGTTAATGGCGTCGCTCTATCCCCAGCAGCTACTCATTTTCAGGAAGTAGCATTTGCATTTGATAACCTTGAAGGTTTGGGTTATGCAGTTAATCCGTTTGAAAATGAGCCCGCATCGTTTGGGAGTTTGGCCAAATTGATGAGCAGAATGTGGGTGGCATTTGTAGTCTCTATGGATCCTAATCGAAATGGCTGTAAGTGTCTTTCTGCCCTGGGACTATCCAATTGATATCTAAAATCTATATGCTCACTCTGGCGCCGTAGTAGAGAATGCTCCGTTCTGGCCTGTTTATCACAATGCTACTGTAAATGGCCTTGGGAAGAATATTGTA
Source organism: Xylogone sp. PMI_703 (assembly GCA_021399445.1). Classification (NCBI taxonomy): domain Eukaryota; kingdom Fungi; phylum Ascomycota; class Leotiomycetes; genus Xylogone; species Xylogone sp. PMI_703. The sequence continues at coordinate 823,869 of JAJTUQ010000003.1, forward strand.
TTTGACGCAAACGTTACATTACATGCTGAGGGCGATGCGTATAGGGCTGAAGCAATTGCTTATTTGATCAGCATTGCTGCCACCCAGCTACACCAATAGATATGTTTAATAGGCTTTATCAAGTTGATACCAATTGTAACCTCTATCCTTGCTCATATACAAGTCTCAGTTATAATAGCAAACAAATTTTAAGCTAGAAGTAATGGTTGGAGTTCAGAGACTATGGGTATCATCTGAATTTCATTATTCTACAACAGTTTAAGACACCTTATAAACTAACTTATAACCATTGGTAGCTCCCTTCCTTAACTTCTCTAAGCCAGTTAAAATACCTTGCAGTCCCCCAGATCCAATTTGAATCCTATGAGGCTTTATGAGTTTTTTTGTGAAGAGCTGCTCACTTAACATCCAGAAACGACTGGAAGCTAACGCATCATCTTTGCTGGCAGGATATTTCTTCCCATTAGGTCCCATGGTCCAGGTCTCTCCAAGTGAATTATACGCAAGCACCCAAGTGCAGGGAACATCTTTCCTGGGAAACGCAACCTCATTCAGCGAAATATATATACAGCTAGAGGATGCAGAGGTCAAAGATGCAGCGCAGACAACTGCCGATTGACGTGATGAGATGCAATCTATACACATAGTGACTTCAGCTTCACCAATTAGCTTGTGGATGGTGGAAGCACAATCTGGATCGTGGTAGTCGACTACTTCATCTGCACCCAAAGAACGTAGGTAGTCAAAGTTATGTGGAGAGCTTGTCGTTATGATGCGTAGTCCTGACCTGAAGAGTGAGAGATATGGTTAGCCCTGTAACCAAGAGGCATAAATGGAAAGGACAAGTCAGTAGAACCGGGTTCAACTTACAGTTTGGCATATTGGATCACAAGGGCACCTGTAGCAGTAGAGCCACCATAGACAAGCAGCCAGTTATAGCTCTGCCCTAATTCTCCCTTAGAAAGTGGAATACCGCTGTTGGGGTAAAAAATGGGGAGAGGTAAGTTTAATGCTCCATATAACGCGTGGCCCACAGTTGCTACGCCTACTCCTATGGAGGCAGCTGTATCATCACTCATGTGATCAGGAATCCGCATCATTGCGTGTTCTTTCCCTACCACATACTCGCCAAATGCCCCAGAATCTGACCGAACGGCATTACAGCCATGGACGAACCCCGCAACTCTATCCCCTATCGTAAATCTACTGGAAGCACTTCCTGTTCGCACCACAATCCCACTAAAATCACATCCAACAGTTGATCCAGGGGTTGGTACGTAGTCGATGTGCTTCCAGTCAGTTGGATTCAGTGCCACAGAACTTACACGCACCAAAACATCATACGGTTGAAGTTGTTCAGGGAGACTATGATTCATTTCTAATTTTGCTTTGCCAGCACCAGTAATCGTGATGACTTTCATTGTAGTGGGAATTGTCACAGGGGTCATGTCTCTTCCATGCATACCGTCCGACACCTTGCCCAGCTCTGCTAGGGGCAGTGGTGGTAGCGGCGTCCCCATGTATGGAAAGGGAATAATTTCTTCCCTTAAGACGGCTGCCGAAAGGTAGCTTACAATAATAGGCTCAATTCCCAAGGGAAGAGTCTTTTGTATCCATTGCTCTAAGCTGAGCTCTCCACAAGGGGACCCCTGTGTTTGTTCCAGATACTGCTTTAATTCAGTTGCCGGAACTTTAACTCCAGAAGAGTGATGCCTGATTCGGAAACCGCTTCCGTCGCCCGAATGCACTAGAGCTTTTCTAGAATCTTGGAGTGATATTATTGCATGCGGATGCACACCAAAGTCTCGCATAACCTCTTGAACAATATCAGATGCTACCTCATCTACATTTTTGAAGTCTAGATATCCATCCACATTTGTAATAGAGGGAACAGCACGGATGAGGCCTGAGAAACGTAGCAGTGCATTCAAAGCATCCTGGTTTGGAGCATTGTCGCCAATTACGACGCATGGTCGGTGAATGCATATCTTAAGATCGAGATGTGCCGCTCTTGCTTCTTTACTCAGATTTTCTAAGAATTGCTCGCTTGCCCACTTGCTTGCTGTGAAGCCCTCAGAACCGTCACTTGGCGGTGGAGTATCCAGCGATACTGGAACCGGAGGAAGAGTCGTACTACCAGAAAGGAGAGATACACGTCCTGAGGAGATATAATGGATTGGAACGCGGCGCGGAAGAGCAAGCTTGGCCAGAAAATGAGTAGATCTTAAATTAGGTACCCGAGTTGATGAATAGTTGTTAAGACAGTGGCCGCTAGCCCCAGCATGGATGATAAGATCCAAGCTAGACTGAAACTTATTGATTTCTGAGATTGACAGACCTAATGCTGGCTCAAGTAGATTACCCTCATAGAGAATAACCTTTGGGGATGACATCTTTGGCGTAAGCGTGTGGCCCTCTTCAATTGCGATGCAATGAATATGGGAGATGTTAGGGCTTTGGAGCAGAGATGCAAGGATAGCTTGACCAAGGAAACTGGTTGCACCAGATAGTAGGATCTCATATTTCCCACTGTGACCATTTAGAGTATTATATTGACCATGTAAAGATGATTTGTTGCGGCTGTAGTCCTTTATAGAAGCCGAGATGTCGCTTGGTATCATCGTTTCACATGCCCAGTCAATGAGCTCCTGAGCTGGTTGCTGTTCCTTCTCTGTCGCTATGCGAATGGCCATCTTGCCCAGAGTGCTAACTTGATATAATTCTCTTAACGTGACAGTTGTTCCAAAGGCTTGTCTGATGGCCTTCTGAAGCTTGACTAACAACAGTGAGTTACCACCAACAAGGAAGAAATCAGAGTCGGGATCCAGGCGTGGCGAAGTAGGGGATTGCGGCAAAACTTCATTCCACACCAGAACCAATTCACTTTCTGTTAGGGTAAGCTGCCTTCCTTGAATTGATGCATCAGCTTGGCGAGATGGTAGGGGGATGGTTAGGAGTGCTCGTCTGTCAATCTTGCCATTTATACTTGTTGGTAGCCGCTCCAAAGGAACCATGGTAGCAGGCCACATATATTGTGGAAGTGGAAGTTTTGACACAACTGACTGTAGTGCTGCTTTTGTCAGCCGTGTTGTTAAGTCTTTTTCAAGACCAGAGTCGGACGTCGGCGAAGCGGCAGGAACAACGTGAGCAACTAAGAATTCAAAACCATGATCTCCCCGAACAGAGACTGCAGCATCAGAGATCAACCCGTCTGAAGCTTGGATAATGGCGTTTGCTACATCATCAAGGTCTATCCTCAAGCCACGTAGCTTGATTTGGGTTTCGCCATCCATACGACCCATGAAAACGAGAGAGCCGTCATCTAGTAACATGCCTCTATCTCCAGACTTATAAATTGTTCTATGAGATGGCGAATCACGATTCTGTCCAACGAGCTCGGAAGTAATTGAATCAATAGGGAATTTCAAGCTTGATAGTTCGTCTAGCTTATGATATCCTAATGCAACGCCTGCTCCAGCAATGCAGATTTCGCCAGGGAAGCCGGGAGGAACGAGATCACCCTCCTTGTTAACTATGTAAATGATGGTGTTTGGTATAGCATTGCCTACCACTGTGTAATCGCCGCTATTATTACTGCTCGACTCTGCGTCTTTTGAAGCATGCGGGTCAATGGTCTGGAATGTTGTGGCTGCCGAAATCTCCGTTGGTCCGTAGCAATCTGTAAGAATTGGGATATTGTTGGAAGGCACGCGTCGGAATTCACGCATCAATTGCTCAGAAACTGCTTCTCCTCCGAGACACGCATTTCGCCATGCCGAATACTGACCGAGATATTCTCTACCGTATCTAAGAAGCATGAGATATTCTGAAGGTGTGCCAATCGTGAAGGTAACTTTTTCGGCAAACATGAGTTTTGCTATCTCTTCAAAGTCTCCACGCTTCTCTTGAGGCACCATTATTAGGGTCCCACCATTTGCTAAAGCGTTAAAAGTCTGAGCAATAGACATATCAAATCCAAGGGAGCTCTGCTGTAAGGCAACATCGTCGCTTCCCAATGTCAATCTGGCCCCCTTTGCAGCAGTATAGTTGACGTACCCTGCTTGTGAGAGAATTATACCTTTGGGAGTACCTGTAGACCCGCTAGTGTAGAGCAGGAATGCAGGCGAGCGTGGAGAGGGATAGTCGATACGTTCCAGCTGATTTGTAAATTCAGATGAGGCGTGTAGCTTTGAAATGTTGATCTGCTTAATATTTATCGCCGTAGTGATTGACAGTGCTAGTGAGGAAGTTGAGTCCTGGTGGATAATGACTTGTGGATGGCAGTCGTCAATCATGGCGTTAAGTCTCTTTTCTGGAATACTCAGGTCTAGAGGAACGTATACCTGGCCCATGCGCATAATAGCCAACATGGACGCTATCGATCCAACGGACGGCTGGCATAGAACAGCAATTATCGACCCGGGAGAGATATTCATTAAGTGGAAGGCTATTTGACCAACTCGATGCCCTAACTCCGTGTATGTTACAGCAGTTGCCTTATCTTTGAGAGCAACTTTATTGGGAAATCTCTGCCGCACCTGTTCAAATCTCTCCGATAGAGTTGACGGCCAGTTCCAGTCAACGGCGGGTCCTCTCCCCACAGATAAAGTGCTTTGAACGATAGACTTCTCGAACAAGTCAATATCTTGGATTGATATTGATGAGTTTCTGGACAAGCTGCCCAGAAGATGAATATACATATCTAGGAGCATGTTTGTAGACTGGACCGAGTAGAGGCTTTCCCGGCAAGTAATTTGCACAATACAAGTGCCGGCAGAGGTATGCGTGGTGTCAAAGACAACGTCATAAGGAATCTGCACCTGTTGACTGGAAGCGTATTCTAGTCGACTATCGCCTAATGGGACCTGGATGACATCTCCAACTCTGTAATTAACCACCGCCTGAAAGAGCGGATTGGCAGAAGAAGATCGGGGTACGTTGAGTGCGTCTAGAACCAGATCAAAAGGAATAGTAGCATTTTGCATAGAAGAGAGAGAGGTAGACTTGGTTCTGTTGAATATATCGGAGAATTGGGCGTCCTTTGCAACACGGAATCGCATCGCCAACATGTTGAGGAAAAACCCGAGTGTGTTGCCAAGAGCTTCATCAGTCCGGTTGGCGTCGCTGACTCCAATACATATATCCTCCACATCCAGCAGTTTGGCAAGCAAAACTTGAGCCACTGCTAAGTAAAAGTGGAAAGATGTACCGCGAAGCTTCTTGCTTGCCAGACTGATTTGGTTGACCGACTCCTTACTGATTTCTTTGGTAGCGGTGTGGCTGTTCTGGCTCTCAACATCTCGACGCGTCTTCACCAGAGCAAAAGGGAATAGTGGTAGAGTTTCAGGTAAAGTAGCATGCTCTGCTTTCCAAAACTCTAGTTGCGCCTTAAAGGCGTTCATTTTGACCAGCTGATGCTGCTGCAAAGAGTAGTCAATATATTGTTTCTGAACCGAGGGCAATGGTTTCATCTGGTATGCTAGATTCAGATCACGAAGAAAGAGGTGTACACTAACACCATCCATTATGATATGGTGATAACCAAAAAGTACACTATTCCGTTGATTATGTTGATCAGTTATCAGAATACATTTGAACACGTCTCCTTGCTCCAGCCTCCATTCGTGATTCTTCAGGCGTTCAAATCCAGCGATGGGTGCGTCTTGGTCAGAGCTCTCCACGTGTTCAAATTGGATAATCGGGTTCTTCATTACACCTTGCATCAGTTTTCCGGTTCCGTCTTGTGTGAAGAAACAAGACTTTAGTGAGTCATGATGAGAAATAACAGTCTGGAGAGCACGCTCGAATCTCGGAATGTTAACTATCCCCTTAACGGTGTACTGGAAGACCATATTGTACATTTTGGGGTCTCCAGAATAACCCGTTCCAAACCATATTCTTGCTTGGGAAAATGACATCTTGGCTAGTCGGCTTAAATCCTCCATCCTGGCATGCCGAACATCTTCTGATTCATTTTCATCATGAAGACTAGGCGTGAAGCCATCTGAATTACTCTCGGTGTCTGCATCTGTTTCTGTGACAGATATGTCTCCCTCGGAAACAGATGTAATTGTTCCTGGATTAGTACTCTCCGGCTCATCATGACTAATTTCCGAAGATTTATTTGGTAACTCATGCTTTTGTAATGCATTGCCCATAAACTTTCTACACACGTTCTGACACAGCTCAATCGCTGTCTCACTTCCAAGGATTTGCATGACAGGAACATCGACTTTCAACTCTTGCGTGAACCAAGTCCTAATCTCGACAGCCAGTAAAGAGTCGCATCCTAAATCCAACAATGGTACGTGGATATTAATACTTCCAGGTGTAAGTCTGAGGAGCGATTGCAACTTCATTGAGAATGACTCGAGAAGAGCAGCAGCGGCGAGTTCTTCCGACGCGGCTGCCTCCATCTGCTGTCTCAACTGAACGGAAGAGGACAAACTTTCGTGCTGATGCTCGATATCGACTGGCTCGAGTACGAAATGAGCAAAGCGAGGATTAGAGACCCAAAAAGGGACGGATCCTCCTTGAATAATTGGTGAGGTGAACTCTTCCAAACCCATTGTCAACTCAAAATCACGCCCCGAACTCGGAGGACTAAATAGGACTGCTTCAGCAAATAAATAGCAAATATCAGGTTCGGAGAGTGGCGTGTAGGAATTGCGTAGGAGACGCTCTATCAGTTCTTCACCAGTTCTTGCTACATATCCTACGTCTACAACCATCCCTATGTTCATTATCGATGATGCGAGTCCCCTTGCTCTTCTCTGTGCCGTGAGAGAGGACATAAACATGTTTGCAGAATCATAATTAGCCTGGCCAGGATTGCCTAGCACTGCATTGAGGGAAGAAAAAAGAATGAAAAAGTCAAGTACAGGTTCAGAAAACAGCTCATCCAGATATGTCGACCCTTCAACCTTCGGTCTTAACACATTTAGCATAGCATCATTATCCATATCCTTGAATAGTTGGTCTTGCAGTACCATTGCTGCGTTGCACACTCCAGCAATTGGCGGCATTGTATCTTTAATTGTTTCATACACGCATCGTACCGATGAACGATCTGTAACGTCCATCTTGAACACATTTATTGTTGCCCCTAAGGAACGCATCTCGTGCAGCCATACTGGGTCAACATTGGCTGAACGGCTAGTAAGAGCTATATGGCGGGCACCCTTTGTCACCATCCAGCTACACAGCGCCAGACCTAGAGGAGAGGTCATGCCTACCATGAAGTAGGACTTGTTTTGAGAAAATAGTCCAGAGAAGTCTGGCGGCGCTAATACCACGCTGAGATGGTTAGAGCCGCTCCAGTCCAAAACCGTAGGATAGCTCCGTGGTTCCTCTAGCGACCTGTCAGCTAGCCCTGCAATAGGACGGCTATATTGAGGTTCCAAAATATCAAAAGGTGATAACTGAGAGACTGCTACTCTGTATGCATTCGACAAGATTCTTTGCTTTTCCTGGTGAGTTGATCCAAACGAATTCCGATCAATGAGTGACCTGACAGAGACAACAACATTACTCATCTTCGAGAGGCAAATTTTTAGACGGCTACTTTCTGTCCTCGATATATCTACAAGACACGATACCGGCTCAGGCACCATACTTTGTATAGTATGAGCTGTTGCATATGGATGGATAATAAGCTGGCCCACCCTTGCTGAGACTTTGTTCGAAGTCACTGAGACATATTCTTTAGATTTCCATGATGGGTTTGCCGCGAGCCCCTGCTCAAATACCTCATCAGGTTCATAAAGAAGTATTATACCAGGTCCAACGGCCATGGGCAGAATTGCGTTTGCCAGTAGCTGAGTTGTTATTGCCTGAAGCAAGCGAGGATTATATTCTGTTGGCGGTAGCATAAGCAGGCCCTCCTTGGGTACCTCAATGACTGACAAGTTAGACGATGCTTGGGATATGGCTATCTGGCTCGTGCCATTGATCGATCCGGCGCAGATAAACAAGTTGCTGTCCAGCGCCATGGAATGCGTAACTTGAATCCTTGTGCAGCCCGTTAATGGGGGAATCTCCAGTGATGATGTCCTAGGGAAGATGCGCGGCGTCTGAGAAGGCATGATCTCAACAGCAACCTCTCTGCTATCAACTTTTGTGCTGATAGCACGCCGTTCTGCGTTGAATCTATTATTCAATAGAGGATCCATCATAACGCGAGGGATGAGGACCTTGTCACCATCAACAAGAAACTCTGGTTCCCGAGACCACAACATATCCTCTTCTATAAATCCCGGAGCACCCGAGAGACATAATCGAATAAAAGCCTCAACTACAGTACCAGCCCTGAGTGACTCGATATTATTAACGTCAAGAGACTGCGAGTTGAGGGAAGGTATCTCAGACCGAAGGGCCCTCAAAATCCCGACCGTTATGTTTGAGCATGGACTTGCCTCCAGACGGCCTGCTGTGACCCAGAGCATGTTTGACGCCGATGAAAAGAGTTCTTGCATAGCTCTCAGTCGTTGAGGAGTCAATGTCTCAGCAAAGAGAGGATTTTCCAACTCTGTCAAAGAGATAACAGAAAGCGGTTCAGCTAGGTGAGCCGTGTCCAAGTTTTCAATACTGTCAATGACGGTAATATGATGCTTAAATTTCCCTCGAGACAGCAAAGATTTACAGGCCTGTATTAACCTAGAAATTTTCAAGGAAATACCTCCAAGGATCAAAACACGCCCTTCAAGGGTTAATAGCTCCATTGAGTTCAGTGGCTCTCGAAGCATGTCAATTTTTGCATCTACAGCCTGACTAACAATAATAGAACAGGCGTGTCTCTGAGGATGCGGGAAGTCATGAACTACTTTGTCAACTCCGGAAAATCCAGTTCCACGCAATAATTCGTCCCATCTCACAAGAGAGACGGCAGGACCGTGAATCCGGCCTTCAGCATGTCCATACCACCAGCCAGGTAGTAAGCCCATGGCGAACAGCATGAGTAACAGCTCTCCTGTAACTTCCATCATGATCAAATACCCGCCAGGTTTGAGAAGTGATCGGACATTCTGCATAGTTTTGGTGATGCTATGAGTTGCATGTAAAACGTTGGCAGCAATGACTACATCATAGGATCCAGCGACGAAGCCTTGCTCGACAACATCCTTCTCTATGTCTAGAGTTTTGAACCGGAATTTATTTTCATACTCGGAGAAATAATTTGCAACCTTTTCGAAAAATCCAGGTGTTATATCCGTGTAAGTCCAAGACGAAAATGCATTCTTAATGGTCTCCATCACTGTCTTCGTTGTACCACCAGTTCCGGCGCCAATTTCGAGAATATTTGCCTTGGGATATTTATGTGTAATTTGTTTAACAGCATCAGCAATATTCTGATTTAATAGAGCTGATTGCCGTCTTTCATTATAGAAACGGTCCAGTCGACCATTTTCCATCATAATTTCTAAGGGTTGTATTGTTCCACGCAGGATAGCCAGCATATTTTGTCCTAGTGCGGTTATAAACGACATATCTGCCTCATTTGCAAATTTTTGATACTTATTAATGTAATCGGTTGAGTCCTCGAGCCAGGCTGCTTTTGCAGTTAGGTGTCTCCCTGTTTGTGTCAGTGTGACCTGACGACTCACTTCCTCGAAGAAGCGTTGATGATGCCACGCGAATGTTGGTATCTCCTCTGAGCTAACTTCTTCAACCAGACGTTTAAAGTAAAAGAGAGTAGTACGCTCCATGGCCTCAATTAGCTCAGTCATATAAGGATCTGGTTTAGGATCAGACAGTTCTATTAATCCCCCAAAGACCTCGCTCCCCCATACCGTATGCGAGAACACGCGCCTGTCATTGCAAGGCCTTGGTTCTTCAAATGACTTCAATCGCAGCCCTTCTACCAAAACACCACAACTTCCATAGCTGTTGAAAATATGTATATCACCATTAATGTATCTGGATGTACCGTTCACAAGGAATGCATCTGCATCGAATCCTATGTGTCCTTTACTACCCTGTGTATATACCACGGTTGGATTTATTAGAACTCGATGGAGACTAACAGGAAGATACGTAGTCCATAATATATCACTAAAAGGGGATGCATATGCAGTAAAAAGAGAGTGGAATGCCACGTCTAGAAAGGCAGGATGGATGAGATACTCCTGACTCAATCCTGATTGAGGCCAGTGAGCTGAGGCTCTGGCATAATTCCTAGTCCGCTCTATAGATTCTATACGTCGAAAGGATCCAGAATAATTCAGTCCCAGATCCTGCATCTTCGAATAAAATCTCGTTATGCTAACGGGAGATAAATTGGAAGGAGTAGGCGAGCGAGGCGGTAGCTCATCTCCAACAGCAGGTTCGCCAAGGGTAAGGAGAACTCGGCCCGAAGAGACTTTCTCTAGAGACCCGCCAACTCGGTCATAGCATGCAAGACAGGTGAACTCAGTGCATAACGTTTCTTCTGTACCGGCTGTGGTCATAGTGCTTTTCTCTTCACTCCCTGTATCCACTATTCGCATACTGAAGGAGATCTCGACTCCTCCGTGGTCCTCGACCAGAGGTATGGCACGAAGGATATCCAAGTCCAACACTTCTATCAGCCTAATAGAACGTCCGCGAGCTAGAACCACAGCAGCCTCCGTTGCAAGGGAGACATGGCCTGCTGCTGGGAAAAGAATCTGGCCCTGAAATTGATGGCCACTCAGCCATGGGAGCTCCTTTGCGACCAACACATTCCGCCAACGCATATCGGAATCTGAGTCGTCGGAGACTCTTCTACCTAGTAAAGGATGGGGCCGATGCTGGCGCAACCGATAGGAACGTGATATGCGTGATTCCCGCCAGTATTTCTGTGTGTGATCCCAGGAATACGAAGGAGGCTTCTCAAGTAGAGTATATCCCCTCGTAGATTTCTTCTCGATGTCACATTGATTATAAAACTGGCTCCAGTACGTGACGAAGTTTGCATATGAAGGACCTAGGTGCTTCCAGATATACCCCATCATATCTGAAGTAGACTCAATATCATTCTTACCACGCCTTAACATACCAGTATACGGCGGTGAGAAACCAAATGCAGACTTTAAAGTCTCAGTCGCCGGGCCTTGTAGAGCCGGATGAGGCCCTACTTCGAGAACTAAGCTGAAAGGACCATATTCACGTACCGCATACTCGGCCGCGGAAGAGAATAGTACCGCACTTGCCATATTATCAAGCCAATACTGACCAGACAAAGTTCGAAGACGATCCCCTCTTCCTGTGATGATCTCACTATCTCCATGGACGCTTGATACCCAGATACAGTCACTTCGTGGTGTCTTCACTTGTATATAGCATTGGGCCAGCGCTTCTAAGTAAGAATCAGAGCATGGAAGCATATGAGGCGAATGATAAGCAATATTGACTTTAAGTATTCTTGCAAACGTTTTCTCCTGATCCAGTCTCTCTTTAAGTATTTTTACAGCATCCAGATCGCCCGCGAGGGTTACACTTGACGGTGAGTTAATAGCAGCCACATGGATACGGCCAGCAAACTCCGGTTCCAAACAAATTGATGCTGCAATATCCGGAGACATTCCAACCGCAATCATAGACCCTTGTTCTCCGTTCTTACCGCATGCCAACCGACTAGACACACCACGATAGTACGCTATTCGCATGGCATCAGTACTCGATATGATACCCGCTGCATATACAGCGGCAATTTCTCCCGACGAATGGCCTACTACGGCACTAAATGTGACACCAGAGGCTGTGAGGAGGTCTACTAGCGCAATCTGCAGAGCCGTACAAAGAGGCTGAGAAAGCTCTCCTTCCGACAAACGAGATACGGCTTCGTCAGCCATAAGCTCACGCTTCAGAGACCAGCTTGGACCACCACCGGGGAGGGATCTGAGTGCTTCCTCGCACTGTTGAATGGATTCACGGAACTTTGCACACGTAATAATTAGGTTCCGGCCCATGGAAGCCCATTGTGCTCCTTGGCCAGTAAAGACCCCAAGAATCCTTGGGGCTGCATTCTTTGAAGCCTTCAATTCCGACTTAACTCCTACATTCCTTCCAGTAGATGCATCTTTAATGGCCACATCCATGGATTCCAGCACATGTTCACGGCTAACTCCACTGAAAGATATTCGAAATTGGAATACGCTTCGTTTTTGAAGATTCCATCTTAGCGAATTGAGATCGACTGGTGTTGAACTTTCCGCAATGTAGGCCCTCAATTTTTTTATGCTGGCTACTAGAGAAGCCTCAGTCTTAGCAGAAACTACTAACGGACCCACAAAGGTATCGGGGTCTGAATTCCCAAGCGGCGTTTGAGACTCCATTGGGTTGACACTATTTCCTAGCTTATCTCCGTTTTCAGGAGAGTAGCTTTCAATAATGGCATGAGCGTTCGTACCACCAAAGCCAAAGCTATTAATGCTAGCTCGAAGCTTAGACCCTATTACCGTTGGCCACGGCATAGGTTGAGTTGGTACTTGAAGGTGATCATAAAAGGGGGCAATTTCCGGGTTCAGTGTACTGAAGTGCATATTCGGTGGAATCGTTCGATGTTTCAGCGCCAACGCTGCTTTGAGAACTCCCGCTACACCGGCACTGCCTTCAAGGTGACCTATGATTGTCTTAATTGATCCAACATAAAGAGGATCTTTCGCAACCGTGGCTTCCTGTGCTTCTGCTCCGATGTACTTCGGAAAGAACGCTTCCTGTATTGCTCTTGCCTCAACAGGATCACCTGCCGAGGTACCAGTACCATGACATTCGAAATATTGGCACCGGTCGAGCACTGGGTCAAGACCAGCGTTGATATATGTCTGTCGGATAAGATCAGCCTGTGCACTGGCACTGGGCATAGTTAATCCTTTAGAACGACCATCTGAATTGACACCCGTTTCCCGTATAACAAACTCTATCTCATCACCGTCCTTAACGGCTTGACTGAGTGGCTTTAGGATTAAGGCTGCAAACCCCTCTCCCCTGGCGTATCCATCAGCTGCCTTATCCCACATCCGGGATCGTCCAGTCGGTGAGAGCATGTGGAGCTTACTCTCTCCGATATATGGACCTGGGTCAAGTATTAGGTTTGCTCCTGCGACGATGGCCATGTCAGAGCCTCCATTCCGTAAATCTAACACAGCTTGGTGTAAGGCTACTAGAGAGCTCGAACATGCTGTGTCTATCGTCATGGATGATCCCTTCAAATCGAAGACGTAGGATATTCGATTTGATAATATACTCCGAGCTGTTCCTGTTGCGTGGTACTTTGCTAGAAATTCCGTATCGCGGAGTTGGATATCGTGATAATCTGCGGACATGAGACCAACATAAACCGAAGTCTTTGATCCCCGGACACTTTCAATACTGCATCCTGAAGCCTCCAATGCTTCGTATACGGTTTCCAATAGTAATCGCTGCTGTGGATCCATTCCTTCCGCCTCGAGAGGGCTGATGTTGAAAAAGGAGGCATCAAAATAACGTATATCCTCATCCAAGAGGTATGCCTTGTTCTGAACATCGGTTGACCCGTGATATTCTCCATCTTTATTGTAGAATGCTGCTAGATTCAGTCTTTCAGGGGGTATGTCCTGAAGTACATCTCTCGGGTTTCTCAGAAGTTCCCATAATTTCGACGGCGAGTCGGCGCCGCCAGGAAATCGGCAAGAGGTGCCTATCACAGCTATTGGCTCTCTCATTTCTTAAATAAAGGCGGCAGCTGGATTCCTGGTATAGGAAATATAGATATGTATAATAGTGCGAGCAAAAATGAGATGCACGTATTGAATGCCACAGGTACAACGCAGGGTAGACGTTGCGAATGTAGTAATGCAGGCACTTAGATGGAGGTTGGAGATGTGGAGCCAGGCTGTACTCAGATACAAGTCTCACAAAGCGATAGGAACATCATATTAAAGAGTTTGGACATAATGTTCTCACTTCATAGCAAAACACGTTTAAACGTATCCAATCGTAATCATTGCTAGTATCTTAGTTCTACCAACATCTACGACCGCGACAAAGCCGGTTGCTGCTTTGACAGGGGCCGAGGTTTGGACCCAGGGACTATTCCGTCTCCGCGATTTGCTTTAATTATTGGTTAGTATGATTATCTAAGACCTAACTATTATTTTTCACATAATAGCATGAGCATGTACTGTGTAGAGTATACCAAGTAAGCTAAAACCATCATCAGGACGGGTTGAGTATTCCGCATCCTATAACTCATAGAATATTGATCTCCTCTAACGTGTTGGAACTCCACCAGATGTACTATAGTTTCAGCCCGTGCAGGATTTGCAAAACTTGAGGGTTAGATCCGCGTCAAATATCCTTAAACAGAACCTTCCTGATATGGTAGTGTGGCAAACTCTGTACCTAGGAATTCAATTTGAAATGTAAAGAGCTCAATGATTTAATATAATATTTTAATGTAATATTTTACTATTTATTTCTCCTAATTCCATTTTATATTCTGAATTTTATTTTTAAAAATTTAATTCAGGTTTAGTTGTATACTTTATTATGTAATATAACATACAGTCAGCATTTATAAAAATAATAAGGCCGAAGAATCTTTAGAATACGTAGTAAGAAGCATTCAGATAATTGAAACACCGCTTTGGGACTAAGGTTTTTTTATAAGATTAAATATATTAAGCATGGCCTAGTGGGCTTATATATATTCAGTCTAATTTTTTAGTTATTTTATTTTGCTGTTTTTAATTCAGCTAAATTGCAACCCTGCCACTACGTTGTAATAATCTGTGCCGCTTGAAAATGACAGTATGGACGTAGTAAGCCGCTGTACCAGTACCAACTAGGAATATGCTTCGTCTTGTCTCTTGTACGTCTCGATATGTAATTCCCTGTATGCCAAGTACAACAGGGAAAGGAGAATTATAGTTACTGAACAGAGAAGTTCTGGGCATGATTAAGTCGCGCCCTTACGACGGCACTAGCCCGCCGCTAGTCAGACGATCGCCAAGCCGAGAATCATTCCATGCAATTTCATTGGAGAGGTATCTATACGATAAGCGCTAAGGATATACCTCTGCTGTAATGTACCATCTGCGAATCTTACAGGAGCACCCTATTCCACGCGGTACAGTAGCAACACTCCCGGCTTACTTAACAATACGGCCAGGCCATGGGGTGGCCTTGTTAGGGCACAAGCCAGATGACCCCACTGGTAGTGTAGGGCATAGTTAACGTCGCGGACTCCGCTCAACCCCGAAAGCTATTTACATTCTAGTGCTGACTGCTCCCACTATGAAGAGTTACGTTTACGTGCATGGCTGCCGGCCTTGAGTAGACAAGCTCCCGGTGGACTTGAACGTGCCGCGATACTGTAAAACCGTAAGCCGTATATATTCCACGATTGGACATTCTGAAGGCCGTTAGGTCCGATGTTACATAATGTTCGGACAAAGAGAAGTCATTCGGAGAAGCTAGTGTAACTGTGATTAGTAGTCCTTCTTATTATTGGAAATTTGAATGTAAACTATCGAATGCTTATCGACGCCAAGAACAGCAGGAGCCGGTGAGATTAGATTACAATAACAGCGGCGATTACCCATTGATGTGAAGTGGGCTGCACAACTAATGCTGATGCCTATCAGCAAGTATCGGCATTTGCACCCGCCGATCTGCTTACGAGACTTGCCCGGGATATCTGTTCCCTGAAACAACCAGGCGCAGCGTCTCTGTTATGTTGCTGCCATAACGCATGTCAAGTTACGAAGTTGTATGCCTTTCTGCTTAGAGCAAAATTAACAATGCTTAGTGGAATGGTGGGCGAACTTTGGCAAACGGTGGATTCGCATCTTACTTTTCCACACTGGATATCTTCAATCCAAGTTTTGATTATGAATTTAAATGGTGTAACATTATAGTAATGTCATGATCGCACACTAAAACTATGTGGCAATAGCATATGTCAAAGTTAATAGTGCTTGTAGTAGAATTTAATGCCTCAGGCAGGTACAAGACTGATCTTTACCCCATGGATACTACTCAGGCCAGTATTCATAATCGGGGTATAAGGCATTGGATCTCGAGGTTCCACCGCTTCGAATCGTTTCACAATGTTGAAAATGACATAGCTGGCCTCGGTTGTGACAAGAATATGTGCTGGGCAGATTCGCGGTCCTCCACCAAAAGGCACAAAGTGCCAGAGAGGTCTAATATCACTCCAGCGCTCTGGTCGGAACACATCTGCATCGTCACCCCAGTAGCCTGGGTCACGATGTAGCTTGTAGCGGTTGCACTTGACTATATCTCCTTTTTGAATAAAAATTGGTTGGTCCTCATTAGGTCCTCCGCCAACGGGAAGGGTTGTGTCTTCTAGAGCAACACGGACCATTTCAATTCCATTGGGGTAAAGTCGATGAGCTATGCGTTGACGAAAATTAGATCTATGTGGAGACCTCATGTTAGGCTACTTACTCTCATTCAAAACCCAGTTCATATATCTCATCCCTCTCAGGAGTTCAAATGTCAAAGGGGCCGATTCGCAAGATAATACTTCTTCGCGAAGTTTTGCATATATATCTGGATTTCTAGCAAGAGCGTAAAACACATTGCTGATTAGGATTGACGTCGTATCATTGGATGGGAACCACACTCCTGTGATTTGCGCGTGGAGGAGTTCGGGATCTTGAATCTGCTGGACAACTTCCCACATCAAGTCATTACGCTCAGGCACGGGCTCTTTGCCAGTCTTCTTATATTGTTCAACTTGTGCAAGAGTGCGATCAATATGTCCTCTCATGTATCTCCGAAATAGAGCAATAGCTTCTTCCCACTCCTTATCGCGGTACAAAAACAGGAAGCGGCCCATCTGTAGGCGTAAGCGAAGGCCGTTCATTATTTTCACCATGGCTTTTGCAACGTCTGCACGATTGGGGTCGTTGAGGGAGCCCCTTGACTCCCCGAAGATAAGCTGTGAAGCATTGTCCAAAGCCTGGGTGTCGAGTTAGCTGATTTCTCTCATTCAAATGGGGTTTATCCATCTTGTACCCATCGTTGCATCAAGGGCTGCAAATCAAAAGTAGAGTTATCCGTTGGAAGCAATTCTAGAAGACGATCGGTATGCTCTTCAAGACGACTCAGGTTCCGGAATCCTGATCTGTCAAAATACGGCTTGATGAGGTTTCTGCTGTACTCCCAATAATCGCCATCGGAAAGACTGACTCCTGGGCCGGTGAATGGCGTTGCAGCTCCGTTTGCATACCGTATGGGATGCACACCAAACTCTTTCCAATGTGAGGTGGACATTGCTTTCATATTCTCCGACTCTGTGCTGAAGATAGTCCGAGTCCCTAGAAAGTTGGCTTCAAATGTTCTTGTCTTGTGTGAGGCAAAAAGATCATCTTGCCAGCGCAACCAATAATGGTGTTGGAGTGCATGTTTCATGTCGAGTAGCAAATCAATTCCAAAGAACGGATCCTTGTGTCTGTATTTCTTGACACTGGCACATCCTCTTGCAATCTTGCCTTTTAGATAGCGTTGGCGGCGAATATACTTCCTGGTCGCAAAGAACAGAGCAATTGCGCAACTCAAGAGATAGTAAGGTAGAGTGGTTATAGTGAGAACTCTTTCCAGTGATGCGGCCATGTTTACTGACAACAAACTTAGTATTAGATCCTAAAGGTACTTTGCTCAGTCTTTGACGATGAATAGGTGAAGAAGGACGTCTCAATGGAGCTAACATAGGATCGACTCGAGGCAGACCTGAAGAAGATGCTGACAATACTACTCCCGGGGCTGCCTGAGAACCCAAGACTACAAACAGAAAAGAATCCCAACAAGACAAGCTCACCTCTTGCCACTTGGATTCGTAAGAAATCACTTGCTATCCGCCAGTCCCGTCAGACACGGAGCTGGTTGGACTACTTCCGACCAAGACCTCTTACTTGAAGTAGTTAGATCTTTATTTCCTTGTTAATTAAAGAAGCACAACTTCGTATCACGATGCCTCTATACTGCAAAGTTACTTTGTGAATGGCATCTCCTTATCAAGCTTACTCTTACCTCCTGTACTCGGAAACCTTTATGCCACCAAAATGTGGAGGTGGATTCTGACACATAGCCCGGTTCCGACAGGAATATACTTGGCGTCTTGGATGATCAATTCAAACTCTTAGTAAGTGGCAATGCTACAGATCCCAGCTACTTTCATACAGGCCAGACTGAACTCCCATCTGACGTCTGTGCTCATCTGTGGAATAGCACGGACAAATGCCTCTTCAGGCTATAGTGTACAAATGTGGGGCGAGGTCTATTAGGGTCTGAATGAGGCATACCGTTTATCAGCCCCTTCTAGAGTAGCGGATAGACTGACGAGGGGATGAATAGATCATTTACAAAACTAAACACAACTTGGTCATCTCGTAAATGTGCGAGATTCCCGCGTGGAAGTTCAAGTTATAACTAATGCACCTCCAAAACACAACCGCAGTACTTACCCGAGAGCGGGCTGCATCTACCAGTAATTCTATTAGAATCTAACATCATCGTAAGTGTACACGTACTCATGAACGGGAGCCCTTTGCAGCATAGTAAGACGAGATGCTACTTACCAGGGGCAGTAACACTCTAACGTCCGTAAGGGTAACAACAAACAACTACCGATATCAACCAACCCGGGATCTCAATGCGGCCGGAAGCCCGACATTTCAGTGGCGTCTATTTACCGTGGCTTGAAGCCTCTTTTGGTTAGCGGCTTTGTGGCGTCAATCCCGGCACAGCAAAGTAAGTTTGACGCTAGTGTACCCTGGCTCGCCTGGGGTCCGGGGTACGGTAACCGCTGCGATTGCGAGTTTCTCTTTGCAGAGGCTCGGGAGAGGCTACGTACACTCAAATTACACTACAACAGGAAACTATTTCACGTCTATAAGCGCATTCCTATTGTAGTAGAGTGGTTTTATTGTTTTCAGCATATTCCTATTACGGTTTTAGATGCCAAGTTCTTCGATTTGCAACCGACCGTATCTAGCTGACCTACGATGCCTCCATACAACTCTCAGTAATACCAGGGCTGTCACTAGTGGGTTGTCTCTAGAGCTTAGAGATGGAGTTAGATTGAGACTGCAAGCGCTCTTATCTCTTTCTAGCAAAAATATGTGAACGCAAATCTCTATACACTAGATCAACAGAATAGTGATAGAATTCCAAGATCATTAACCTTACAATGTGGAATAACGAGACATCACAGTTTCTCGCAATGCCGAGAGCTGAACAGTTAGAACTGTTCGCTAACTCAATATCGTCCCCATTAGTCTCAGCATGCGTTCTGGCCAGTGTTCTACTGTTCATCACTACATACATCCGTGATCCACTGCGAACGGTTCCCGGACCGTTCCTTGCAAAATTCAACAAATTGTACCTAATATATTACACTTGTCGACTGAGAAGACACTTAGACGATCTTGAACTGCACAAAAAGTATGGCCCTGTTGTTAGACTTGCCCCTCATGAGGTTGCGATTTCCAGTCCCAGTGCCTTATCTGTGATTTATGGTAAGAATTCTCGCGGGATATTTGAGAATATGCAAATTGGTCTAATTCAAGTTCGCTATAGGCGCTGGAACCTCGAAAAAGTTTCTGAAGTCAGATTGGTATAGTAAGTTGATGTCTCTGCAGGGATTTACTAGTACCTTTCCACCGGCATGACGCATCAATTTAATACTTACACAGGTCTTCTTAAACGTGCGGGACCGGAAGACCTCGATTTGATGGCAGAAAATGACATGGACAAATATCGATTGCAGCGTCGTTTAGTTGGTCCAATATATTCACAAAGCTCGATGAAGGATCATGAGCCGCAGTTAGATGCTGTCTTGTCCGGCATTATAGAAAAGATGCATCAACTGAGTGGAAAGTCATTCGATATTGATACATGGTGCAATATGATAGCTGCTGGTATGGCTGATACTGTTTCATAGACAATCGATATGTCTGTACTATCTACTAACTAGATACCAGATTGTTTGTCTGCTTCCACGTTTTCCGAGCCTCGAGGATTTGTCGACTCCGGAGTTGACGATGGATCAATTGAGGCTAAGCACAATTTTTGGAAAGTGGTAAGCTGGGCAGGATATTATCCCAGATTCCACTGGTTTAATCAGTGGTTGATTGCCAAAACCGGATATGGCATTCAGAGTAAGCTAATTAAACCGTACCCTTTATTTGCTGTATGATTGAACTCTCCCTTTATAATTTGATTTGCATAACTGACACGTTCATAATTAGTGGGCGACCGGAAAATTTCAGGCTCGAAAACAGGAAGCTGAAGGCAAAAATCCTCCAGATCTTGCGCAGAAGCTAGTCGACTTGAATCGGACCAACCCAGCATTCAAAGATCAGTGGGCTAGTTTCATGAATATGACAAATTTCGGTGCTGGAGTTGAAACAATAGGTCTTTCGCTCGCATCTGTTATATTTGAAATTACTCGAGATCCTGTACTGGTAAAACGTGTGCAGGATGAAATCAAGAGTAGCCGTGACAAAGGTTTACTGAGTGACCCACCAAAGCTGGGTGAGCTGGAGCAGCATTTACCATTAACTCACGCATGTTTACAGGAAAGCCTACGGCTGTATCCTGCTATTGGCACTACTCTTCCTAGAGTTCTAGTAGGCCCTGGAATAGAGGTCGAGGGACATTTTCTTCCCAGTGGAGTATGCGATCCTTACATGATACTAAGATATACAACTGCTAATTCGTACATAGACCATAGTTGGTATTAACCCCTGGGTCCTTGCACGAGATACGTCCATATATGGTAAAGATGCTATCGAATTTCGACCGGACAGGTGGCTGGAAATGTCTGAACAAGAAAACAAACGCATCCGTGGGTGCATTTACTCTAGTTGTCACAGATCTTTGCTAATGGCTTGCGCAGAGAGTTATTCTATGGTTTTTGGACTCGGGTCTCGAAGTTGTCCCGGCAAACGTAAGGTATTATTTCCCATTCATAGATTCTAATCTGACTCAGTGGGTGTCTTCAGATCTTGCACTATCAATTTTACATAAAACGTTGCCAGCACTTCTGATGCATTTCGACTGGATACTTAGTGATCCATCGGCTAAGCATGAGTACCTTACTGCATTTACTACTAGTTTGGAAACGGTCATGATGGAATGGCAAACAAGAACCAATTGAATTATATAAAATGCCCACTTCCATAACCAGTTGAAAAGGGCACAGTGGCTGTGACCATCAATCATTGATTATGTAAACTGACCGGAAATACAAATTGAATTTTCTGCTGCTGCTACGAGTTTCTAAAGCATTTCTAGAATAGCAATATGCCGAAGTATACTAAAATACCATGCTATCCAGTTTATTCACACAAACAATGTGAGTGGCTCGGCCGGGATTTGATAGAATTCCGGGGTTCCGAATCGAGTTATTAGTACCGCCACTAGTTTTAATTTTACTCAGTGTCTCAATGTGAAAATGAATATTACATTTGGATATTATCAAAGAATATTACAGAGCTCATAGTATGTGATTAGTGAATTTGCACTCCACCGCATCCGGAGCCCAACACTGCTCTGGCATTGATTTGGTTGCCTACCAGTAACTACCACACCTTCTGACCCGGACACCGATATCTAAGCCGGGACTGTAGGCTCTAGAAACTCGCGCACCCTACCCGGAACATTGCATTTTACGGTCTAGCCAAGAAGATTGCCAATCAACCTTGATTATCGCGTGGATGCCAGTTTCCCATTGCCGCAAAAGGATATTGATGAATTCTGTGTGTCTCACCGATCCCAGCGTAGTCATGCGACTCGTAGGAATGCGTCTAACTTAGTTGACTACAGTAGTTGCAGCTTTGCCGTGCTCACTCTAATAAGCCTGGCGCACTCCCTGCTTATGGAGAAGTCCTTCATGCTTCCTCCTGAGTTTTTGGAGACGCTAGTTGATAGAGACTAGAGTATTTTAATCTTACCCCACAAAGGAAGTAAATGCGGTGTCCAGCAGTGGGGGAGCGGGCCGGTGGAGCTGTGATAACTGTGTGGAGGACACTCTAGTGGGGCTCAACCCAGAGGGATGGAAGAGGCAAATATTGCAGTAGTGGAGCACATCGTATTGAAGTGCATACAGGGATGTATGAGTAAGCTTACTGATAGTTAAGTCCCCTAGATTCTTACGCCACTGCTCAGTTGGTAAGCATAGGGTATTCATGAAACCTTCGAGGGTTGGGAGTGAGTACTACTCATTGCCATTTTAGATAAGGATTGAACTGCAAAAGTGTTTGTCATAATATTTCAATTGCACAATTACAGCACCGTAAACAATAATTACTAAACCGACTTATGTTAACACTAGCCGCGTGGAATACTCCCGAGATATGACTGAATTTACATTCACCTATTATCCTAGCTCTAAATAAACACCAAGCTGTGACAGAAGTCCTTCTGTGATATAGTAATAGTCTAAACAGTTTTCAACTCCATTTCGTAGTCACATATCAATACTTTGTGAGGTACAAGCAATTGAAGCAAATCGCAACTATGACAAAAATAATCGCCGTCCACGGTGCAACCGGTACACAAGGAGGGTCGGTAGTGAGAGCCCTTTTGAAGTCCCAGTGGAAGATCCGTGCAATAACACGCAATGCATCTGGAGAGCCTGCCAAAGCTCTAATTGCGTCTGGAGTTGAAGTTGTAACAGCAAACTACGATGATCCCGCGTCTTTGGAAAAAGCATACGAGGTATGCATTCCGTCATCACATAACTTATGAAATATAAAGTGCGTATTAACGATAGGACATAGGGTGTTGAAGCTATCTTTTTAGTGACCAACTATTGGGAACATTTCTTCACTGGTAAATCAGCGGTAGGATCAGGCGAGGCTGAAGCCGCTCAAGCCCTCAATGTCGTCAAAGTCGCCGATATGCTTCCCGGGCTGAAGCATTTCATTTGGAGCACCCTCCCAGGCAATGCTGAAGGTGTATGTATATTCCTTTTATCGCTGCATAATTTCGGTCTCACCCGTCCATATTTCTCTGAATACCATAATGAACTACAGTTAACGCGTTATCAAGCAACCGAAACGTACTGCATGCCAGCACTTCGACTTCAAAGCGAAGGTTGACCTGAAAATTAAGAAGGAATATCCTAATCTTGCAGCCAAAACTACTTTTCTCTATATTGGTTGGTATGCCAATAATCTTGCCAAATTTCCCGTGGGCAAACTTTTTGCTATTCCCGCTACTTTGGGCATCTATATTTGGATGTCACCTGTATCCCGCGCAGCTGTGCTTCCCTCTGCTGGTGATATTAGAGTAAATGTTGGATTGTTTGCAAAAGCTGCTCTGGAGCAACCAGAAAAAACATTAGGAAAGTATGTAGCAGTAGTTACGGATACACCGACCCATGATGAGGTATTAGAATACTGGAAGGCGGTTACCGGAAAAAGGGCTGCATACCTAGAGGTCAATAGTGATGATTGGTGCAGCGCTTTCGGTCCTCCTGGCCAGGAAAAGTATTTCAGCTTGAAGGCTTTTGAGGAGAATCCCAGGTGGGCGTTTGATAACAACCCTCTTTTGGCTAAAGATCTGGGGATTGAGAACGATGTGGTAGGGACTAGGGCTTGTTTAGAAAGCCTTAAGGATGAGCTTGTATAGTGAGCATGAACTGTATAATAGTAAGCGATACAGCACAGAGTCGTTGTATTTACAAATACTCAGCGTTCTTGCAAGTTCTTAGGCTCAATCAGTACGAGAGAGCATTGACACATCAAGCTGAGGTTGACTAGAGCACTCATTAACATAGTCAATTTCTTGAAAATTGACAGTTTCTCTATATATTAATCCCAGCTGTAGAAAGTGAAGCTTGCTATTTCATATATTATCAATAGTAGATTGGTTCCACGAACCATACAAATGGTATTGACCAGGTCTTAACTATTAATTTTTGAGTTTGACAAGATAATAGAGATTTCACAAGTGAAGAACTCGCCGTATGCTGGATTATCGGATGTAGTTCTTTTGCGTCTGCACGCAATTTGGCACGCCATAGACTACTATATGCTAGGTATAAATAAACGGACAACATTTCACCATGATATTGATGCATAGACTCTTTAGTACCTCAAAAATAACTTTCAAACAATAATGTCGAAGGAGCAATATCTTGCTGGAAAGCTTGCTATTGTTACAGGAGCTAGCAAGGGAAACGGAATTGGAGCAGCTACAGCTTACTCTTTAGCCTCACATGGAGCAAATGTAAGTTTCCTTTATTTTTATACGAACTGAAGTTAACAACGATCAGATCGTTGTTCATTACTTCAAGAACTCTGATGCAGCAGCCCAAACAGTACAGAAATTAGAAGCCTTGGGTGTTAAAGCTGCTGCTATATATGCGGACCAACAAAGCCCTACCTTTGGAAAAGACATTGTTGAGGCTTCTCTTCAGGCTTTTAACACAAATACTATTGATATTATCGTCAACAACGCCGCCGCTGCTGTCGCACATGAGAACTTGGAGAGCGTCCCTGTAGAAGACTTCGACTGGCACTTCCATATCAACGTCCGCGGGCCCTTCCTGCTCATGCAAGCATCTCTACCGTATCTTGCTAGTCCTGGGGGTCGCATTATAAACATCAGTTCCGTTATGGCTCGAAGCGGTACATCTCAAGGAAACTTTTACTCCGCTTCGAAAGCTGCTTTGAGTGCTATGAGCCTGGGCTGGGCAGAGCAACTTGGGCAAAAAGAAATTACAGTTAATGTTATCTCCCCAGGACCAATTGCGACAGACAGGATAAGACCGGAGGATCATCCAGTTACCCAAAAAGTAAGAGCACAGCAATATATTAAACGGAACGGAACAACGAGTGAGCTAGCGGAAGTAATTGGGTTTCTAGCTAGCCCGATGGCTTCTTTCGTCACAGGCCAAAATATTTACGTTGATGGAGGCCTAATTTATCCATAGATAAAGATTTTTGTAATCGGATGTAACGTGGATCGCTCAAGGTCCAACTCGATGCACAATTATCTATGTAGTTTTATCTAGCGGACAGACATTTTGATCATATTTAACTTCTCTCAATATTAGAAAATAGTGGGGCTATTTTGACATGTTTATCTTAACGATACTTAGCAAATACTCTAGGATCTAGTTTATATTAAGGGCTCATACTACGACTGAGTGTTAAACTAACATCGGTATAAAGCTAACCTATTGTTATTTCAATCACAGAATATCGACTCTTGACGGCGTGCTTCACACGGATAATCTTTAGTCGAGGATCTGCCATCTTCACAAGTCTTTCGTAGTCTTCTATTGTTCGATCCTGTCCATTATGCATATTCGAACCTAGATTCGACGCTCTAGCGCTGGTAGTTAGCATTATTAGGTGAGATTACTAGTACTATGACTCACGTCATTAGTCTCTCAACTGGTAGTGGTAACTGTCCTGGAGGCGCGAAAACCATATCTACTAGTAGGATTCGTCCTCCAGGTTGTAGAGACTTAACAAGTCGTCGTAGAATATCCGCAGCTGATTTATCCGGCCAGTCATGCATAACCATTTTCAGCATATAAGTACTGGCGCTCACTGGCTGATCGGTGAAGAAATCGTGACTGGAAAAAGATATACGATCTTTAAGGTCAGCAGGAACATTTTGCAGTCTACCAGCCTCTTCAACATCCTGGACGAGAAATTTAAGATTTGGAAACTTTTTGGCAAGGGATACACTGAAATTGCCGTTTCCTCCACCGACCTATAAGAGTTTATATGATTAGATTATCCCTACTATACTAGAAGGAAGAAAGATGGATATTCTTACATCAACAACTAAACTCGAACCGAGCCCCTCCCATGGATAGCAATCCACTATTGGACCATTATCAAATCGTGGAGACTTGCTTACCCAAGATAAAGCGTTCATAAACCTCGGCCCCATCACCGGATCCTTGACGGTATGAGTTATTGGGTTAACATCTGTCTTCAGTGCCACATTTACAACACTCTTAGTAGAATCTTCTGAAGTCCCATATTTATCCCAAGTCTCCGTAAGCACAGCTAGCTGTGATACTCCACTGATAGAAAAGTGGCCAATCCAGTCTCGTATACCTGAATTCTTAGTGAACTGCTCTGACATGGCTGTGTGCTCCACGTGACCTTCCTTAGTCTCACGAAGGAAATGCCTGGTCATGGCATGGCGCAATACTGCTCGAACCTTTGGCTCACTGATTCCGGCCGATTTGGCGATATCATCGTATGTTGTACTCCCCCCAAGGGGAATATTTTCGTTTAATTTGAAATGATATATGCAAAGAAATGCGGCAATATCATTCATAGCCTATTGGAAGAACATTAATAAAGCCACCCAATAGAAAATGATTTCAGAAATACACACCAATGGAATAAGACTGAACAGTTGCTCCTCGGGTGTAGTAATTAGATCCGAAAGAAGCTGTCCAGATGCTGCCAAAACAATTCTAGACTCATCAAGCTCAGTTGGCAGAGTAAGATTTACATTGGAATTAAAAGATGGCTGAGGAAAATGTTGTTCTTCCAGATAATCGGCAATACGATTACAGTGTAAGGATATCTGCGAAGCAATATCGCGTAATGAGGTAGCCTGATACATATTGCAATGAGAGGGAACTGGGGGCTCAAGGTAATGAATTCCGCTGCGCTCATACAATGTGACTGATGAAGCTGCAACGCCTCGTCATTTAACGTCTATTAAGATCATGTGAATTTACTTCCTTAGGTGAATAGTCATGATGAGACCGGTCTTAGGAACTGCATTAAGCGCATGGTGCTTCAGCCGATAACACAGGGCCGTACCAATATGGCGGAAACCCGGCTGTCGAGGCTGCAAGCCACCTAAAACTTCTTCTCCCAGACCTGGTTAGAACACTAAGTGCCACATGTCAATAGCGTAAGACCGCCTGATTATTTAGTTTGCCTTCCAATGCCAAACGAAGGCTGAGCAGTTATGCAGACCCAGAATGTAAGCGCTAACGCTCCTTTCCTTTCGGAAAGAAGCAAGAGACTATTTGGGTTGTATAATTGCTCGTTCTATACTAACCAGCATTGGCAGTAGCTTTTATTTAGTACGGGTGCTTTTTGGGTAATAAGTTTTCCTTCGCCCTAATGCAAGCACAGCTTTATTTTCCTATTTTGGATCTCAATCAAACCTCGTTAATACTTGCTTTGTGTGGTTTCATCCCAGTAGGCCGCGTGTTATGATACCCGGCTCGTTGGAGAAGTGTGCTTTCTTCATGTCACTAGCATTGCATGTGAATACCATATACCATTGAGATCCCGTATAAAGCCGATTTTGATTCGTTTTATTACAAATCAAGGGATACAACCTGAAGAGTTATACCGCAAAGTAACGAAGTGTCACTGGTTTATCAATTAAGTATGCATGTAGGCTGAAGAGGATGTACGACTCTCACTTATGATTCACTTCAACGTGTCACACGATAACTTCTGAGGGCTATTATATTCTACGAGCGATTGTACTGTAATACATGCTAATCCAACAATCTTCCCAGTCCGAGGCCATCAAACATAGGCATCAAGAAGGTCGTCACCCTCTTGTTCTCCACAAGCATCTTATTGAATTTGTCTAAGCCTTCCTTATCCCTTTGTACCTCCTTCCAAAGGTCTTCGCCTCGACTCCTCACAATATTAGTCCACGGATTTGCTTCACTTGAATCTGCGACCAATGCATGCCCAAGAATATTATCAGCCATGATAATACCACCAGATTTAAGGATACGTTTATTCGCTGATGGAGTGGATAGTGACATTATTTCAGTCAAATAGTCAGGATATGATGACTTGTCGGCATCAATAAAGATAAGATCATAAGGCTCCGTAATTGTGGAAACTAGTTCCCGGATGGTTGCTTTCGCATCTCCAACGATAACTTCCACATTCTTTATCTCGTTTTTGACAAATTCATCTCGGGCTATACTGGCGTAACCAGCATCCAATTCCAACGTCGTTACGTGTCCATCAACACCAACTGCCTTGGCCCACCCCAAAGCAGAGAAACCGATAAAACAGCCAATCTCAAGGACTATCGAAATATCAGTGTCTATTATGTAAATACTCACCGTTATATAGCCTGTAGCATTAACAGATAGCGAAAATGCTGGCCGAGGAGCAATGAAAATATTTAATCTCACTTCTTTTCGCTCCCAGCGCTTGCGCCACCCACACCTGAAATTGTGCCTGTAATGGAGAGATCATGTATTTCGCCATCTCATGATTTTCTGATCCCCAAGCATGAAAATTCGTAATGTGTTGTGGAAGCTTGGTGGAATGTTGAAAAGCATAGTCACCCACTCTCTGGGCTACCTCCTTGTTTGGATACAGTTCTGTATAGTTTTCCTTCATGTTTTCTTCACTGCAGCTAGTCTGTTAAGTTCTCTGAGCTGGCACATTCAAATATTTGCATTGTTGAGTGTGAAAGGTTTGTAGGTTTAGCATTAGAGTGGCTTAACTAATCAGGGAGGCTGACTTGGTTCCAGACAGCGTTGTTTCACTGCTAGGCATCTCCAGTCATGAGACTCTTTTGATATCCATTCCCCTGTCCGTATAAGGAAAGTGCTATTTGTATTGCTACGCGTACAGTGGCTCAACCGCGTTATCATGGTGCTCTTTATTTTTTTTGGCGGATTTACGGAGTACATTCATAGGATCCTGGACTGCCAAGGTGTTAGTCCCTGATATTGATATACTGCACCATTTCGTTTTCATTGATCCCAGAAGTACATGTATTAAATGTATCCTAAAGAAGTTAATAAAGTATTATATTTGACCCTTATGAACATTAATTACGGCCGTACGCTATATTTACTCCCTGGAATTCCATCGCCCTAATCCTAACTTTCGTTTGGACCATCAGGTTAATAAGTGGGGGCTTGGTAAAAATACCCCATTGAGCACTATAGACAATACTAGACTGGAAGTGCACAGTGATAGTCTAAGCACTAGATGCCCTATCTGACACCTTGCATAGGGCGTCCACGGCGTAGGACATCCGGGTAACATCGGGGGTAGTGGAGATGGGCCAAAGTATCAAGTCTTCTGATAAGGCATCGTAATCATGAACGTTGAGTGAACATAATCTCCTATGCTAAGCTGACTTATATTGCAGTGATTGGCCAAATCGTCATCAGCACGGTATATTGCTCCTTCCAGCGCTCCCTTAGACCCGACTTACGCTCGGCGCCTTCAGTTCGGCGTAAAGATATTGCGCAAGTCTAGGTTAAAATTCTGTAGAGAATCAGTGAGTTAAGCAGACAGGTGAATTCAGTACCTGGCGCCTTCAACCATGGAGAAAGAAGATAGTAGACAATCTACGGGTACAGGTGCAAAGTCATTAAAAACAGTCTTTCCAGTACATAAAAACGATAACTGTATCCCTATTGTCGAAGTAGACCACCTTATAGTTGGTGCTGGGCCTGCTGGCGGGTCACTGGGATGCTTTCTAGGGCAACACGGTATGATTAAATTCATCAAATATTTAAGGGTATTTAGTTATGACTGATAAAATTGAAAGGGCTAAAGGGGCTGATTATTAGTGCTGCTCCTGGAACAGCCCATACACCTCGTGCTCACATTACAAACCCGGCAGCAATAGGTAAGTAGCATTATTATCAAAATTTTAGAACTACACCGTCTATCAATTAGTTCAGCAGCTGTAACTACGCGATAATATTCATCTTCTCATATCATTCATACGTCAATTATCCCTATATCGCGTTAGATCTGTTCCCATTTTATACCCTATAGCCGTACTGCTTTTAGTATTTTGATTAATTACAGCAGCTAACTAGCACAGAGTGCCTCGGGGATATTGGACTTGCCGAAGAAGTGTATACGAATGCACATAAGAATGAAAAAATGGCCAATTTTCGATTATGTCAGACACTTCTTGGGCGTGAATATGCACGATTGTACTCTTGGGGACCTAGTTATCAGGTATGTTTTACAGCATTCCATGGAACGAAAAGCTTATCTTGAACTATAGGATAAATTTTGTAAGGCTAGCCCGTATGAGCATGCAGATATCCCCCAAACACTTCTCGAGCCCATTCTGCTCCGCTATGCCGCTCAACACGGTTTCCCTTGTCGTTTCAGCACAGAGCTTCTTAACTTTGAGGACAGGGACGATGACGGCGTTGTTGCTACAGTCTACGATAGAATTTCCACACATACCTACAAGATTAAGTCGAAAAAGATGTATGGAGCTGATGGAGCAAGAAGTAGGGTTGTCGAACAGCTGAAATTGCCAATTACATCCTTACCTAGTGGTGGAGCGGCCTATAATGTCATATTTAAAGCAGACCTAACTCAAAGAATGACCGGAAGAATTGGAAATCTCCATATGGTCATTCGGCCTGACATAGATTTACCTGATTATGCGATGATGTGCACTTTCAGAATGGTCAAGCCATGGCATGAATGGATAGCTATCATCTACGGGAAGCCGGGGTATCGACCCAAAGAAACACTTAGTCCGGAAGCATTTCTAGAGCCTATAAACCTGTGGATTGGCGATGATCAAGTTGATATAAAAATTCTGAGAGTTGACGCTTGGGAACGGAATGAAGTCTCTGTAAATATGTATAGCAAGGGTAATGTGTACTGCCTTGGAGATGCAGTCCATCGCCATCCTCCAACTAACGGACTTGGATCAAATACTTGCATCCAGGACGCCTATAATCTTGCTTGGAAGGTGGCATATGTTGAGAAAGGTACTCCATTCATCCCTTTTGAGCTTTGTGTTGGTGCTAATACATTCAGGACTGGCCGGTGATAAACTTCTTGCATCCTACAATAGCGAACGCCAACCGGTTGGGTCACACATTATAAATCTGACTAAAGAGCATGCCCGTAGAACTATGCCGGTTCTAAAAGCATTAGGTGCAACAGAACCAACCAAGGAAGCACGCATTGCCGCAATTGCCTTGTTAGATGACCCCTCTCCTTCTGGGGTCAATGCTCGCACTCAATTTCTAAAAAACATGGCACAACAAGTAGTCTCATTTCAAGGTATTGGTGCCGAAATGAATCAACGGTATAGAAGCGAGGCCATCTACCTAGAAGATCAAGGCCCGCAACCCGAGTTGCCAGATGGAGATAAAGCCACGTTGGAATATTTTGCAGATACGTTTCCAGGGTGTAGATTACCGCATGTCTGGCTAAGTGCATTATCACCAGAAGAAAGAGTTTCTACTGTCCAGCTAGCTGGAGACTGTAGATTTAGTATCTTCACTGGCATGGCTGGTGCCAAGATCTGGAAAAGTGCTGCAGCATCAATCACACACAAGCTAAAAATTGAATTACCAGTATTCGTGATTGGCATGGGAGGGGAATGGATTAGTCATTATGGTGACTGGGAAGCCATTCGAGGAGTTGAAGAGAGTGGATGTATCCTTGTGAGACCTGACCGTTATGTGGGATGGAGAAGTAACAGCGGAGATGGCGACACGGAAAGTAAATTAGAAAAAGTTCTAAGATTCATTTTGTCCAGGTAATGGGAGCATGGCGGTACCATTCGTATCTGAGCTACTGCGAAATAGGCTCCCTACCACTTTGACAAGGCAGGTTTCAACCATCAATACTTAGAAAACTAGCTGATTCATCATCTTCATATTATTCATGTGGCGACTGGAGTGCTTAATGTATCATTACGTCTTGTTGGCTTGATGCATTATAAAGTGGTCTCTTCTCCAGAAACGATGTACTACAGTACTTCTTACTGGGCCCGAACTAAAAGCACAATACTACAACAATGCCAATGCTGCAAACACACAAATATATTACGGCATCATACTGGCTGCATATTATCAAAGATTCAATGTCCACAGCAAAATGCTTGCGTCTTTAGCTTAAACTAGTGTTTAACTTGTTTTAGTATTATGCGCAAATAAATAAATAATTATCATAGAAGTATAAATTTGAAATAAAAT
The DNA here is from genome assembly GCA_021399445.1 of Xylogone sp. PMI_703. Taxonomy (NCBI): domain Eukaryota; kingdom Fungi; phylum Ascomycota; class Leotiomycetes; genus Xylogone; species Xylogone sp. PMI_703. The sequence goes on from JAJTUQ010000003.1 coordinate 855,796, forward strand.
GTGAAAACATTAATGTTTTGCTTCTTTCATGCCAAGATGAAACTAATACCCCCCTCAATATGTGCAAATATTACTCAACAACTCAGGTTCAACCCGAATTTGACTGAGTTGAGTCTAAATTGAGCTTGAGTTGAGTTAACAATTCAATTCGGTTCTGCTGTATAATTATTTCATAAAGTTAGCATAACTCGTGTATAGTTATGCTAGTGTGGAAATGCTATGTCATGGAATATAAGTGTAAGCTATTCCTAATATGGTAAAGGCTCTGGTCGTCAGCTAGAAGTGGCTGAGTGTGAGCTCGCAAAGTGGCTGAAAAGTGGCTAGTACAATAAACTCAGAGGTTTATTGGTTGATTCTGGCCAAGCGGAGACTAGACCTTAATAGGAGTAGCGTTGAGTTCAACTCAAGTTGACGGAGTCGAGTTAGAGCTACTCAAACTCAAGAGTTGTACACACTGCTCTTGCTATATGTTTTATTCATTAATGGATAAACTATATTTCAATACAACGTCCTGGATGCGTACGAGACACCAGCTGCAGAGCTACAATTGTTGTGTCCTTAGTACTCCGTAATCTCGTAACGGTGGACTTCCAACCATTTCGGGCCAAGATCGCCCTCGCCCACATATGTTACGAGTCTTGGAATACGTCGTGGTGGGGAGCACAAGACTGAGCTACGAATGAGAAAAAATCTAGCCACCAGAGCCATCACGGGGTTGAAAGTGCTACCTGCCAACTTCTTGATCTGTGGTTGCTAGAGTGGGACCGCTTACCTATATTGATCTCTGTGATTTCGCCTCTGAGTCTCAGATGAAAGTCAGAAAGGGCACAATAATTTGGGGATTCTGAAACTTAGTGGACCTAATCTTCGATACTCCAGGCATATATATCGGTATTAGAGTGCAGAGTGCGAAGTGCACCGGCACTCATATACGCCCACTTCCGTACCGCTCAAGCACGACTGCACAACCATGGACAAGCTTTCGCAGGAGAGACTTGTCTATATCGCACGTAGTCTCGATCTACAAAGTTTGCTCTCCTGGATATTAGTAGCGAAAAGATATCACGCCGCACTAAAAGATGAGTTCTACGTTAAAGCATTAGCCTTAGACCGAGAGGCAGGCTGGCCGTGTCATCTCCTTCGTGCGACGCTGCTGGGTCAGGCAACCAACTCCCTAAAAGCTCTGCTTCAAGACACAGATCTGGCAAAGATGAATAATGCAAATATTGACGTCCAAAATCTCTTCTCGAGAGATATCTATGAGCCTTCTAGCAGCTCCATGCTGTACCGCCCCGATTCTTCCAACAAGTCAAAGGGGCCTCATCATACAACCCTATTACACATTGCTTGCAGGATGTGCAGTACAGATGTTGTCAAACTTATTCTTCAGAGAGGCGCGAATCCATCCATTCTCGATACATTAGAATGGGCCCCGATACATCTTGCAGCTTGGTGCGGTAAACCCTCAATAATACCGCTTCTCCTGGATGCTGGTGCAGATGTTAATATAAAGGGAGGACATGGTTGGAGGACGAGCAAGTTTGTTCTACACTATGATACGACTCCGTTTCTTGAAGCGGCTGCTCAAGGACACTTGTCTACCTTAGAACTGCTGCTGGAAGCCGGTGCTGACCCCAAAGCCAGGCTCAAGAGTGGATCTGATGCTCTTAACGTTGCAGCTATCGAAACCGAGGAACCTGCAGTCATAGAACGACTGCTTCGAATAGGATGTTATGATAAAGAGTCTCTCACAAAATCACTGACCTGGGCTGCAAGGCATCAGAGCAGTCAAGCTGTAAGGATCCTTTTGGAAGCTGGAGGAGAACCACAAAATGCTTTATTAAAAGCTACTGAGAATAATCGGCTGGATAGCTTGACTTTGCTTCTTGACGCAGGGGCAGATCCACGGCAATGCGAAAATATATTCGCAGTTGTGCGTAGTGCCGAAGCTGCACGGATCATCTTGACCAGATATCCTGGTATGTCTGCTTCTAGTCCTCTCGGTCGTACATCTGGAACTCAGTTAGAGAGTCTATATGAGCATGGAAAGATGGAGAACGCTGAAGAAGTCGAAGAAATAGCGTTATTACTGATTGAGGATGGTTGTCGCATCTGTGAACCGGACCCAGTTGATAAGCATCCTGACAATATCGCTACATACCGGAGCGTTCTTCAATATGCAGCTCTGTGGGGACATCCTAGAGTCGCTAAAGCTATTTTATCGAGAACAAGGTCGCTGGTAAATTGGAAACTTCAACAAGGCTTCACAGCTCTCCATTACGCCGCCTGTGGAGCATCCAAGAATAAGCTTGCTTGCGTAAAGCTGCTGGTTGAACATGGTGCCGATATACACGCCGCAAGTGAAGATGGTCAAACCGTCTTTGGGTCCAACTTCAGCATGGTCATGCATCCCCTAGGCACACCTCGTCCTGTCCGAGAAAATGCGGAAGTAGCGCGATATCTTATTAGTGTTGGTATTGATATCGAGGCGCCCTCTGATGGCAATAAGCCTTTAATATGCGCTCTTATGACAGAAAATGACCCATCTGCAATTATTCTAATGGATGCCGGCGCAGATATTTACGTCCGATCCACAAGGTACCTATCAACACTACACATTGCAGCCCAGAATGGGTGTCTAGAATCTCTAGATCGACTTCTCAAAGCAGATCACGTCGACCGTCTTCTTGAGCACCACTCTAAGGATACGCTGTTACATCTCGCAGTTCAGCAAGCACTCATGAAGCACGATAGTATTCAAGGATACACATTAATGATGGCACACATTCTACTTGGCCACACAGAAGTCTCGGTCGAAGATGTAGCTGGCGACAAAGCTGCGGACCTCGAGCCACTTGCCCATACTGGCCGCATGGAAACAATACGGCGACTGTGTGGTAAAGGTATCGTAGACCCTGGTGTGAGAAATAGTCATGGGTTTACTCCTGTGGACTTGGTTAGGGATAAATATAGTCGAGCGAGGAAGCCTGGGTTTGGTCAAGTAGGTAGTGATGGGTTGTCAACATTATTCGAGGAGGCCGACATGAAATGGCCAAGATTTCCCATGGTGACTGATGTGGCTACGGACTAAAAGGTATGAATCAAATGCAAATTACATTATCGATATCTGAACAGTTGGGATAGTACTATTGTCCCTCTGATGTTCGAAGACTTCATTATTCAATATCATAACCTAAGTGCATTGCATATATTCAACGCTTTATCTACGTACAAAATTCGATCTTGATCGGAGAAATATATTTTTTGACTGGAGCGTACCATGGCTGAAGATCGATAATCACCATTTACCTATTTGTTATACTATATACTAGGAAGTAGTATTAATCATAACATATTATGAGGCGCTAAATTACGAGAAGATATCAATCTTTCAGCATGAAAGCATACCAAGCACGTGTGATTTTATTACATGTTATTGGGATTATTGCAACACTAGTTATGCAGAATAGCAAAACAGAAGCTTACGTAGAATCATGAAGGACGGTAGGTTGTAAGTCACATGTTCTATTGTGTACATGGAGTTCTTTCAACCATCCATAGCGCTAAGTATTCCCGCCAATACCCCAAAAAAGTGAGCATATGCCATAACGGGAGAGAGGTACGTAGGATAGGAGTGCCGGTTTTCTTGAAGGGAAATAGGGATACAAGGCTTGTGTTGGGACTCCGCAAGAGTGCATTGCTAATATACCCCCTGATACAAGAACCATGCCGTAGAATGCTTAGAACTTTACTGCCTCTCTAAAGGGGTGACTGGGGGTTGCTTGATTGAGAAGATCCATGTGCCACTTTAGATGACGTTAAACTGTATAGGGTCAAAACATGAGGTTCTCGAAAACAACCTTATTGAGGAATGTATTTGATCATTTAAGCAAAGTCAGAAAGCTCGTGGCTTACTACCCAGCTCAGCCTAGTTCTAAATCAAGCGTCGTTCCGGCTTTCTTAAATTTCATTCCGACTCCAAGCTTTCAAAACCGCCGGAATAACGTACGGCATCACCGCTGAGTCAGCGGCAAACGCGTAACTTGGTTATCTCACGCTAGCATGGTTTAAAGTCTTAAATTTTAACGTTAAGGTTTCCATGGTTACCTTGATTCGCTGTGATGGTCTTAGTCCTTTCATCGAGGCAATCTTAATTTGGAAGGTAAAAGATTGTCGATGAACCTGGTGACCCATAAGCGTCTGTTGCCACTAGGAACGGAGTTTATTGAGCATCAGATCGGAATTATAGTCGCCAGAAAATTGCTATTTCCGATGGTCCGTAAACGTTGGCGACTCTTATCCAAATTGTTAGGTAAGTAGAGAATCAACTGACAAGCCACGTTCAATGACAGATGAGAAATATGATCACTTACGAACTTGCACTATCTTCGCTTTTGGTGAGAGGTGGCTATCACAAGGACTCCTTTCTACTTGTCAAGCTAGCTAAGATTCACGGAGAAGACTTGAGCAATGAGGAGGCGAGCCATTTCAGGTATAATCCACAATTTCAATTGTTATTGAAAAGATAGAAGTGTAGATGGTGATATATGCGATCGTACTTATGAAGGGGCTAGTTTATGATATGTAATTTGGAACCCTGGTTTATTTGATAGTTTGTAATATATAGACGCGTACTTAGTAATTTGTTCCATGATATGATCTAATTCAATCATACCCTCTCCACCCTTTGCAATCAGTGTATATGATTGTTCTATATAACCAACTTCTAAAAATTACTGTCATCTAGCTCTTGGTTAGAAGGGGTCTCTGTCATTCTTGTTTCTGTCATACTATCTGCAAAGAAACTCCAGATGGTCATTCTTCGTAGGTCGTTGGAAGCCTTCCTTACATCGTTAGCTGCACCACTTAGTAATTTGAATGCTTTTGTTCCCCTCTTAATCTCTTTTTGTATTTGATCCAACAGCTGTTGCAGGTCCTTGAGATGCATGCTAATCGCAGTAAACATAAATTCAAGGTGGACAGCTGCGCCTTGAATCTGATATTTCCCAATGCATATCTCTCCAGTTAGCAAAAGAGGGCGCGGTCTGTCAACAGATGCCCCAGCTCGGGATTTCCGTCGATACGCGAGCAGTTGACGACATAAGCCTTGCGACATAATTACAAGTTGTTGAATAGTTGTAATGACTAACATCGAGTTCACAGCACAGACACAACAGAACTTGCAGGGCAAGACTTGCCTGCAAGTCCTAATTCCATCATGTAGGTAGAGGAGCCAGTCATCAAAGCCTTTGCTCTGGTCAATATCGCCGTCTGCGTCGCCGACACTGACCTTCTCTAGGGTATCGGCAAGGGATTGGATACAGTTGCAGGAGGAGGGCAAAGTGGTTGTAGGGCTATCGGTAGGTGATGCAGTCATGCTAGAGCCGTTTGAGACGTTGTCAATTGGATTCAATCTGGCCGTCTCTCCTGCCTGTGAAGCAGCATCTTGAAGCGTGGGTAATGACGAGACTAGCGGAATAGTATCTACTGTCCCGCCGAGATCTAGGCTTGGGCTCTGAGCTTCATTTGTATGGGTATGATTTTCCCAATCGCAGAGATAGTCGGCGAAAAGGGGCTCTAAGGGTGTGAAAGAGGTCCAGTAGCCGTCATTAGAATCCGTCGAGGTTAACGATTGGTTTATATCCGTGGACACATTAGATCCTATCGCAGTTCCGGGCGGGGAGTTGGCAACAACTCTTGTCTGCCGCCTCTTTGCAGATGGCATAGGGGAGAGTTCAGAATCCGGCGGTGACCGGGGGTGCTTTGAGCTCGAGGGATTCATAGACAAGGCAGATGACCGGTAGGTGCAAGTGGTTGACGTGGCTTGACATCGCTGGCAGCCATAAAGGTCACCCGTGCATTTCAGCTTTTCAAATTTCGATAGTTAGTCCTCGTTGGGTTTTTCTCTTGAACAACTGACCTACCTTACGGACTCGGCAGGAATCGCAGGCCTAGTAGAGTCTCATTTTAGAATGAAATTGGACTTTCGATACAAATTACGTGCTTGAAGCAAAGTTCACTCACGAGTACAGTGTAATTACGGGCATCTACGGTTTTGTTCTGCGACAGATCAATATATTCAGGATTGCTTCGTCCATCTTCGCTGCAACGAAAAGCACCAAACATTTCTGGGATCGTAAAAAGCGATAATGCCAATAGGGACAACACGAGTCGCTCCAGTTGTTCCAGTTGAGGGAGTGGCTCCTACCCTTTCTTCCATTTTCTTTCAAGGCTTGCAAAGCTTCCAACAACCAACAAAACAACAACAAGGAGCAGGAGTTACTGGTTCATCAACCCTGGTACTCTATTGAGCACGTAAAGTGGTCACAATTACCAACAATCATTGCTGACCAGTAGTTGCGGGGAAAGCGGTCCACTTCCAACAGAACCAGAAAAGAACACAACTGGCGAGCAAGGGTCGAGCCGGACCGACAGCAGGAGAGAGAGAAAATATGGACTGGGTTAGCTACCTCTTCTTCATTGAAGGATAGTACAGTAGCAAGAGTTGCCTGCGTACATAATTCCATTATGACTGGTTGAATATTTTGTCATCTCAGCGTCCCTTCTTCCTGTGGTCTAAACGTATCTTCTGAGCCTCGATAGACGGAATAGGTTGAGTTAGAGGTCTGATAGGCTCAACAAAATAAGGCACTCCCACCCACCGAAGTGCCTAACTTGCCATTCTGGGAGCGCTGCTTCCTTGACGGGCCTACAAAACAGGTAGCAGCCGAGAATGTGACCGCACCTTCCCTCCTGGGCTGCTTGCAGTACAACATTACCACTCTGTTGGAACTGCGTATGCAATTAGATTGCGGCGTGAATGCTATAAGTGGGATATACCAACTATGCATACGTAGGAATGAGACGTGTGCTAATAGCTGCTAAACTCGTGTTACAGAGCCTCGGATACAGTTTGACTGAGGGGATTGAAAAATCATTACGAACTCGTACTTTAGATTATTTTACCCCGACATACAGAGAAACTGTCGAATCACCAATATTTACCTAAGTTAAATTAATAGCCAGAATAACTATGAGACATTTTACTTTGTGAAATTTACCAAAAGAGCTTGAGAACTTCCCCGTCAAAGATCGGCACTTGTTCAATAATTGAATGCATATAAAATAGAGAGAAGTCCGACAAATAAACATCAGTTACAATATCGTTTTCAACGTCATTTACCAGTCAAACTATAATAGAGTGAAAATTTTGGCATATTTAGTATTCATCTATTCATTTCTACCTCAGATGCTAGTATAGAAAGATAGTTTCATTTATTCTATATCTATCCCGGGCAGATCATCTCAAACTCCCTCTATCGCCTCACTAAGAATTTTGTGCAAGTTCTATGCTCCGTACGATCTAGCATAGGTTACTAGCATTAGCTGGTTCTATTCTAATACAAGATCAGCCAAGAGATAGATTACTTCACCCCTCACAAACCATACCGTCGGGGGGTGTGCCCTGCTGAGCTGCCTTATCCGATATATCCTCTTATGCCTGTGGCGGAGGAACTCCGATGACAGAAATTCTGATCGAGCCATCATCGCGCTTCTGTGGTGGAGGTACACCCGTGACTGGAATCCTGATAGAGCCGTCATCACGCTTTACCGGTGGAGGAACACCTGTTACTGGGATTCTAATTGCGCCGTCATCCGAAGAGCGAACAGCCACGGCCTTGGGCAATGGACTTGCAGTTGTAAAGACAGCAAGAGCAATTAGAATAGCGCCGTGGAAAGTAGCAGAGAGCTTCATGATTTATGATTTATATTACAGAGTGCTAAAATATATGAGTTTCTAGTAGAAGAGTAGCTGTGATGATGAATAATATGTAAGAAAGATGATGTGAAGATTGACATTATTAAAGTATGAAGCGATATATATATATATCAACCCATCTTACTCTGAGCTGTGTATCCTTTTTGGCGTAATTAGACACTCAGTAATTATGGACATGCATGTGTCCTAAAATGGAGTATGCAAGTGCACCAAGAAAGCAATGGTGGTCGTAACACAAGATAGCCTCGGAAGTTTCCTAATATGGGTATTATAAGGGATGTTGTCATCATCTCTCTTACTCGAACCTGGGAGATCATGGAAATTTGGTTACGACGTCTAAGATGAATAAGAGGAAAGGCCTGGCCGTATGAATTTAGCGAAGTGGGACTCTGTTGCGCTTTTCAAGTCGGATTCTCATTGACTTTCGGGATTACTTAATGTTAATGGTCCTGCAATAGCAGCATATCTTCCAGATAAGAAATTGTCACTTCTTTCAGCCTATTCTTCATTTATTGTCAACACTTTGACCTTATTCTTATTTACTAACGATCTGTGACCAATATCACCAATATGGACGCTGGGTATGAAAGGTAGTGTAATCATCTAAACATTCAGTGACAGAAGACTGACAATCTCTTGTAGGGTCCCTAGAGGCAGTCTTGATGCTATGCTACTGACGACCAAAGAGCATCATGATGAAGAAAACTTGCTGCAAGGCAACGATGAACTGCAATATAAGGGCAGTCAAAACATGGCTACCAAAGGGATTGTCCAAATATTTAATCTCCATAACCTACGTCTACTTCGAAACATTGTCGTCGTTCTGCTCGCTCTTTGGGGGTTATTTAGCATTAATTACAGCATCTTCATCTCAGAACACCATGCCTCTCGGCCAAAACACTGTTACTGCGGCAATTCTACAACCGAGGCAATTTCCCTGGGCTGTAAATTTGATTCTTTAGCGGCTGCCTGGCTGCCTCCTTACTGCCGTGATGAGGATTTGACTGCTGAGTTCGAAAGATCAGGCCCGGGTTCTAACGGGGAGTGGACGTATTTCGCTGATGCATATCACAAAGTGCCCATGAGCATGGATCAAGTAGCAGCTCTAGCGGATAACCAGAGTGCGGAGGTTATGATGACGCGGGACTGGCACGTGTCGCACTGTCTTTTCTATTGGAAGAAATTGTATCGTCAACGTTTCAGGCAAGCAGACGGCGGAATCATAGAACCAAGTTTTGATACAGAAACACATATTAATCATTGTATGGGAGTTATCCTAGGGGATAGTTGGGGGACTAAGGCAAGGATAGCTCTGGATTCCTGATTGGATTCTCACCGTTATCAACTGTAGAGGTCGACATGAGTAAGGCTTATAGACATCTTTAGAGTGTATATTTTCACACGAAAACACAGAAGAGTTAGCAGGCACTCTATGATGGATACTGACTGATTGCTTCTGCTTCGTACATGGAAAGAACTATGAGTTTGAGACGGATCCCCCCGGAGAACCGGCCTTTCTCGCGGTTAGGACCTCAACTCCATCTGCAGTAACTAGGAGAGTATGTTCTGCTAGAAGTTAGCATCTACGATTTATTTTTTCAAGTAGTGAGAAATAAGTATCTCACATACCGAACTGAGCCGTTCTCTTGCCATCCCTAGTGACGGCTGTCCAATTGTCCGGCCAAGTCACATCTCTATATGAGCCTAATGCTACCATTGGCTCAATAGTGAAGCACATTCCTTCCTTTGCAACACCTGGAGTTTTGTTCTTTGCATAGTGGGGGATGTTGGGTAAGGTATGGAATACCGTATTAATGCCATGTCCAACAAACGTCCTGATAACGCAGCATTTTTTTGATTCCGCATGCGCTTGTATAACGTTTCCATATTCCCTGAATAGTGATCCAGGTTTAACGACTTCAATAACTTTGTCAAGGCACTCTCGTGCAGTCTCGACCACTCGTACTGAGTCGGGATCTGCCTTTGCCTTCTCTCCAACATAGTACGTCTCATTTAGATCGCCATGATACCCACCATGATAGAGAGTGACGTCCAGGTTTATAATATCGCCATCAAGGAGAACCCTTTGATCCGGTATACCATGGCAGATCACTTCGTTTACGGAAGTGCACACGGACTTTGGGAAGAAGTTGTAGTTTAGAGTCGATGGGTATGACTGCTCGGTCTTGTCAGCATGCAATGGCGCTACGCAGGATTATGTATAGCAATACGTTACGCTCTATGCAAGCGTTATGAACGATCTGATCAATGGCATCGGTTGTTATTCCAGGCTTCAATGCTGCGGCTGCGATATCTAGGACCTCCCTTGCAAGCCTACACACCTTCCTCATAGCGTCTTGGCCGGCTTTGTCTAAAATGGTGATTTGATTTCTTCCGTTTAAAGGCTGTGAGCTGCGAGGGATACCAGTTTACCAATAGTCTGGGTGCTCTATAGATTCCGGTACGCTACGTCGCTCAGATAATGGATATATGGGACGCACAGTCCCGTGTACTGGAATGTGGGAAACGGATTATACAATTTCTTACCTGGAAGGCTGTTAGATGGCTGTAATTAACATTTATCGTTAGGCTGGGAAAGACTAGCTCTCAACCCCATGAAGCACTTTGTGTTTGCTCTATCATAATCGTTAGTTTTGAAATCTTGAGAACTTTGCGGGTGAAATAAAGTAAGAGAAGAAACCTACCCAGTTCCTCTTGAAGCAATCTTGCGAACAGAAAAAGCTTCCTTCAATACCCAGCTTTAGGCAGGCTGGGCATTGGAGTGTACCACAATCGTTCTCACAATCATCGCCCAGGCATTTGCGCCTCGCGGGAGATTCGGAATTCATGAGTGCTTTCGCGGAGATATTCCTGCGGTGTGCAGATAAGGAAGACAATTAATGAGAACGTCGTTGGTCTGTTGAATGTCCGTTCAGGCAAACAAGAGGAGAAAAAGAAAGGCCTTGCATGAGCGCTTTCAGACACCGCTTCGGGAAGGTGCGCTTGGCGGTTTCGGATGTCTGCAGTTGAGAGAATACCCGACACACCTCCATATAATCTATCATATATCATCTCGCCAAGTCACGGGTCGATCCCACGTTATCTGCCTCATGGCGACACGCAGCAGCATATTTTGAAGCAGGCGAGCTACCATCTCAACCGGGGCCTGCGCCGTGTACGTAGGTCCTATGTAAGACAGTTTAATCGGGTAGCATGCACTCTGGGCATGGTTACACAACAATTGAATCATATGTCCTTTAGAAGAGAGCATACTCCAGGATACGGCGATACGCCAAGCTTATTTCAAGAAAACTCAGCGAGGACTATACTGGTGACAGCATTGTTATGCACATCATGCATACTAAGACCGAGGCTCTTCATGTTATGGGTATCCTGCGGAAAGTCGTCCTGCCTTGAGTGTGTGAGCTTGTTAGTTATAAAGCTCTGTAGATAATCCTATAGAGATTCGGCATGCCCCAATGGATGTGAAATACCGGAGTCTAGGCGTAGACTCACTCACGTTTGAGAATTGAGGGATGATTCAAATCTAGCGATATCGAACATATGTTGGCTATAGGTAGAAATATTATGATGCTGTCCGCTATTATGGTGAACCTAACTCACGGAGGATAACCAACAATTCCCCCGGTTGATGTCTTTAGGGGATATATTAGTCATGTTATCTGGTTCATTCCCTACTGTCCTTGTAGGGAACCGTGAGAATGACCCAATTGCTTTGATAGCAAAACCTTCTTGTTGTCGCATTGTTTGTACTGGTTACGAATTATGAAAAGCCACATATTGGCTGGCTCTTGACTTTTCAGATTTTCCGATTCTCATTGATAAAACAGTATATGACTGTAGGGGCACTTTTCAGAGGTTGAAGAGAGATAGAGTCAGGTGCATCATGATCGTGTATCGAGCTTACATCTATTAGAAGCTCGGTTTAGATCCGAGAAGTGTACACAAATCCATCTACTCCGAAAATAAGTGCATAGCATATCGCGGTATTGTAATTGCCGCTCTCCTTCTGGCCCCTGACATTGCCTAGGACCGAGGATCATGAATGCACTCAGTCTCTGAAATATTCATTGAATTATGGCCCCAGTTTGACTTCATCAAGCTCGTCATTTTCGTCTCGGGTTACGCCGTCAAATTTCTTCAAAGGATACACGTGTAAAGAGATCACAGCAGATTTGCGATTCCACATCTCTCAAACCACGGTTACGTACGAGTACCCTGTAGTAGGTGGATTCCAATTCGCAATGGCTGCAAACGCAAAGAATGAAGTATATCACATCACTCTCATTCTTACTAGCTGCATATCAGGCATGATAGTGCTTTATGCCATGAAGAGATTCGCAAAGCAATTCGGTGTCTTCTTACAACCTCCCCCCCCCCCCCTCTTTTGAGCCTATATTTCATTATGGGTGAATATTTTTTTTCTTGGCTGGCAGATGTTATTTCTGCGCCTATCCTAGTTAATTTGTTCCGTCTACCGTAGAGTGACTAGAAAGAGGCCGTTAAGGGGGAGATCTGCGCCTTATCACTTGGCGAAATGAATCTGTGGCCAGTGAGTAGGCTGTGCTGGATTTCGCGCATTGTGAGATGCAAAGCTATGTCTCTGATCCGCTTGTGGCTTCACGGAATGTAACTTGAAGGCATGGTTGATGCGGCGAACTCTCAGCTCGCTACGACCGTTCCTGGCTGATCAGCGATACGAATTTCAACACCCCTGAATACTCTTTCCAAAAGGAGATCAGTTATATCCCAATTGACTATATGTGGATCCAAATTCAGTGTCCCCGTTTTGGGCTCGGCCGTATCCGACTCAATCGCATTAACTGGTAGGGTTAATTTCGAAACAGACGTTTGGGCTTTTGCTTCTCTCTACGATATCACGTTCGGCTTTTGAAGTGCACCAAGTCTTGTACTCTTGTGTATGACACGACAGGCTTCTAGATTCCACCGCTAGTATCTCGTCAGGCTCCGGATGAGCAGGACAAGCCCGACCGCTGCTGCGCTTGCATCTGACCCTTTTGCATCCGGTAGTACCGTGGGCTTGGCAAGCCTAGGCGTGCGCGCTGTTTGGGCATGTTCGGGGAATTTTGGGACGCTTTGACTGGATCTCAGATATCCAGATCCACAACTCACGACAATCAATGGGGCTCGTACCGGAACCGTACATCGTTATCTTCAATTTTGTCTTGCCAATACAACTGTACATGTGTTGAGAAAATGGCATTGCTCTTGGCGTCTACGTACTCATTGATCATCTCTCTCCTATTCTTATCTTTTTGCATCTTTCATGTGTTGAGTTTGCTTCATGTGTGAAACTGGACCCGCTTGCTCATGATTCTGATCCCTATAAGTATCTTTGTAGCAAAAGTCTGTTCCATTGCTTTCACATTGCCATGATAAATAAGAATCATCATTACAAACTAAAAGGCTCTACTTTGCATGAAATCATTTACCTATGAATTAGTCCGACGAATTTCCCACTATTTTCATAATGGAATTTGCAACGCAGAATCCCCCCATGACTAGTCATTCAACAGATTCATTATTCAGCGATGGGGACTCGCGAGAATTAACTACTGTTAACCAGACATCCCATTCCGATGAGAAAGAAGTAGGGAAAAGCTCTGGCATTAGAATTATAGTCTCGGATGAGTAAGTTCCAGTTGGCTAGTGCATGACCAACAATGATTTGTCTTCATTAACTAACTTTCAGTTTGAAGACTACAGGAAAGCCAAATAGACCGAAGCATAGAATTAAATGGAGGGAGAGGGTACGAGGACTCGGATGAGGAGACATGTCAGAAACCCGAATCATCACTACAGAGCAGTGCCTCCAGTATCAAACCACAACCTGAACCTCCATACCATATATTCACTACATCGAAGAAGAAACAGTTGGTATATATTGTTTCCCTAGCTGGGCTATTTTCGCCTCTGTCAAGCAATATCTATTTCCCTGCTCTCAAACAGATTGCTACGGTATGCTGAACATGGCACAATGGAAAAGGCACGCTAATATATACCCGTAGGATCTTTCAGTTAGTGTAGCACTTGTAAGTCTCACTGTTACAATTTATATGATTATTCAAGGCGTGGCTCCCTCATTCTGGGGGCCAATATCAGACACTCAAGGAAGACGCATTACATTTATTGGTAAGGCTACCTATAGAGCACGTGATAGATGTATAAATAACAGAAAATACAGGTACATTCCTTGTATATCTTATTTCAAATATATGCCTAGCATTCAGCAATAGCTTTACGATGTTGATGGTCTTCCGTGGTATACAAGCAGCCGGAAGCGCCGCTACAATATCTATTGGTAAGTAGATATCTAATTACACTTCCATTTTACTTACATCGCTAGGTGCTGGGGTGATTGGTGATATCACAACTGCTCGTGAGCGCGGTGGATTTATTGGTATATTCGGCGGCAGTAAGTGGACCCTCAATGCATAGTATTATAGTGTTTGGCTAACTTAATAGTCCGAATGCTGGGCCAGTCCATTGGGCCAGTCTTTGGCGGAGTTATAACCGAGTTTCTTGGCTTTCGCGCTATATTCTGGTTTCTGTTTGGCCTTGGATCACTTACCCTCCTTCTAATACTGGTCTTACTTCCGGAGACTCTCCGGTCCATTGCTGGCAATGGCAGCTTGCCTCTTTCTGGAATCCACAGGCCACTGATATATACCACTCCACAACCAAGCGATGCTCTAGTGGAGCATGATGTGGCTGTAAAGAAGAAAGTCACTATATCAAGTGTCGTTGCACCTTTGAAATTTCTCTTCGAAAAGGACGTATTTACTACATTATTCTTTGGTAGCATCGTCTATACGGTTTGGAGCATGGTCACATCAAGCACAGCCCCGCTCTTTGAAGATCGGTTCCATCTCAGCAACCTCCAGCTTGGGCTAATATTTCTCCCTAATGGTGCTGGTTGCGTAGCTGGTTCGTATCTCACTGGATACCTGATGGATTATGACTATCGCACCGTTGAAGCTCAATACCGCAGAGAGAGAAACCTTCCAGATGACTTCAAACTGAATAAAAAGGAACTGGCTGACTTTCCCATTGAGAAATCCCGCTTGAAAAGTAGCTGGTGGATTGTGCTCCTCTTCGTCATCACCACTGCTGGCTATGGATTCTCCTTAAACCTAAACATCATTGCTATACCTCTTGTTTTGCAGTTCTTCATTGCTTATACCGCTACTGCTGTTTTCTCCGTTAACAGTGCCCTCGTTATTGATCTATACCCTGGTGCATCGGCTTCTGCTACTGCTGTCAATAATTTAATGCGCTGCTCAGTTGGCGCAATAGGCGTTGCTATTGTGCAGCTAGTAATAGATAGAGTCGGCGCAGGTTTGACGTTTCTCACATTTGCTTTAGCCACGGCTTGCGTTAGTCCACTGTTGGCAATAGAATGGGTTTATGGGGAGAGGTGGAGAACCGAACGAAAAATCAGGTTAGAGAGGAAAGAGGAGAGGAAGAAGGAGTCAGGGTGTTCTTAGATTTTGTTAAAGTTTTAAATTGCTTTATTAGGTTATGATGATTTTAATATATAAACCTCTTCAACACTTCTTTTTCTAACACTTATATCCGAGGTTGCTATAGTTCTTAGCAGCAATAGGCACCCAAAAACCAGCGAACGTTCTACAGCTCAAGCCCTACAAGGTTTCGCTTACAGGGCCTGAGCCTATAGTATAGAGCCTAAGTCTCTAAGGCCAGGAGTACCTTTAGCCGTCAATTCGTTTTGTGCTAATTATGATTATTAAATTATTGTATAGCTTAAACATCATGACAATTGCTGAATTAATGATAAGTAGTTAACTATGGGGGAGTTTAGTAAACCGATAATTTGTTATAAGTAATTGTTGGCCGTTGCGGCGCAGATGTCATGTTGGTCAGCATCAGCCGTAAAGAGACGATCCCGCTGTAGAGCCTCGGGCGGAAAAGCACTAGAAAAGCTTAAGTAAGTTAATTATGCCAAATTTTAGGCGCTGGACTGATAACTGCGTGTATAGCAATAACAGTCAACCGTATTAACCGATGACATAAAAGCTCAACAGTTTTCATATAACTTAGATATAACATGTATGAATGGTAAAACAATTCAAATGCGTTACAAAGCCAGCTCCACTGTTATTTTTACTCGAGACAGGCTAAGATATGCACAGTTATATTTGTCTTTAGTGTCTACACATGAATATCCTATGTACGTCTCATCTGTAATTAGTTATAAAGCCAACATCTGACAAGTACAAGTCTAGCCAAATACACATGAATCATTAAATCATTCAACCAATCTAATTTTATTGACGTTCAGTCTGTCTTCTTAGGCTGGAGCCAATAAAGACTATGCCAAGGAGATTTGAGAACAATGACGGGCTCCTGGCAGCTTGCTTCTACCATGCAGTCTTGCTTATCTTCCGCTTCTGCTCAAGCATTTTTTTCCGCGAAGTATACGCTCATGGAGCATGGCGAATTCCCAAGAAGGGTCCCCTTATCATCGTTGCTGCTCCTCACCATAATCAATTCGTTGATTCCGGCCTATTAATGCGTATAGTGAGGCGCTATGCAAATCGCAGGGTTTCCTTCCTGATAGCGGCCAAGTCGATGAAAGACCCGATTATCGGCCGAATGGCCTCGCTAGTTGGAGCGATTCCAGTTGTCAGAGCAATGGACAATGTGAAATCAGGACCCGGAACAATTCACCTGGAAGATCCCCAGAATGATCCGACATTGGTGCGTGGAGTAGGAACGGATTTTACCACTTCTATGTTCATGGTGGGCGGCTCGATTATCCTGCCCAAAGTAGGCAATGAGAGCCCCGAACAGCAACAGATAGCAGAGATCTTAGGGCCAGAAGAGCTACGACTTAGGATCCCATTCAAAGAATTTCCACCAGACCACGCTTTATCCGCAAGCCTTCGTACAGGAACTTCATACAAGGTTGCCCCTCATATTGACCAGAGCCGGATGTTTGACGCCGTCTACAGCTCACTTGAGTCCGGTAGTTGCATTGGCATTTTCCCAGAAGGTGGCAGCCATGACCGACCAAGTCTACTACCTTTAAAAGCTGGGGCAGCAATCATGGCCCTGGGAACCTTGGCGAGATCTCCTGACTGTGGCTGTACTATCATACCCTGCGGATTGAATTATTTTCACCCGAATAAATTCCGCTCTCGAGTAGTTGTTGAATTCGGTCCGCCGGTAAAAGTAAGTCCCGCACAAGTTGAGGCCTTTAGACTTGGTGGCAATTCAAAGCGCAACGCTGTTGGCTCGTTACTTGAAACTATCCAAGCTGCCCTGGATGCTGTGACGCAACAGGCTCCAGATCGTGAGACCCTCATGCTCATCCAAACCACTAGACGACTATATAAGCCACTGCGGATGAAGCTCCCACTTCCTGTTGTCACTGAGCTTAACCGCCGTCTTTTAAAGGGATATACGCAATTCCGAAATCAGCGCGTAGTTATCCAACTAAGCCAAGCGGTTTTGGCATACAATCGTCAATTAAAAGCACTTGGTATTAAAGACCACCAAGTGGAGTGGGGAAATGTCCGTCGCAGACCATGGTGGCTGGTGTTCTTCACGCTATGTTATCGCGTTGGAGAGTTAATAACTTTAAGCATTGGGACTCTGCCATCGGTAGCGCTTTTCTGGCCCGTCTTCGTGGTGACACAGGTGATTTCCCATAAGAAGCAGCGTGAGGCCTTGGCTGCATCTGTAGTTAAGATAGAAGGTCGAGATGTCGTTGGTTCATGGAAGATACTCGTTGCTATGGGCTTTGCACCAGTCCTTTATATCTGGTATACAACCATTGTCACATTCTGGCTCTCATACAATCGGCGGGACGGCTTCTATTCAGATATGGTGCCGTGGTGGATGAACGCGAGATCTTATATTCCCGATTCGGTCCCACTACCACTCTTTGCAGTGGGTTTCTTTTTTCTCATGATTGGGGTGAGCTTTGCTGGGCTCCGTATAGGGGAAATTGGTGTTGATATTCTCAAATCTCTTCCTCCACTTTTTATCGCTCTGAATCCCAGCTCGTCGGCTGCGTTAGTTAAACTTCGTGCTCAACGCAGAGCTTTGGTTGCTCAAGTAAATGAGGTAGTTAATAACTTTGGACCTGAAATATTTCCAGAGTTCGACCACGATAAGCTTATGAGTGACCCTGACACCGATGAAGAGGAGGATTTTGATGCGGATTCTGCGATATATCAGTCCCGTCTTAAAAGCATGCCCCCGAGTACATCACAGACTCCTCATCACAGTCGCAGCCGGAACAATAGCGCCAGGAGGGACTCCCAACCGGCACTTTTGGATGTGTGGTATGGCTCAAGTGGTAATGACAGGTTGCATTCCAATGGTGAGCTAGGGGATGCTTCCCTACGGGGACGAACAGGTCCCGGCAAATACAAGGAAGATAATGATGATTAATTGTCCATATACATGAAAAGGAATTGTCTCATTATTTAGCAGGACTGGCTTCAAATTACGGAGGTTTTCTGTGTCACCAACTGACAAACTCTTCTCTTCTTTCTCTCTCATCTCTCTTCATATCCGGCTTCGCACCAACAAAAATTTTCAGCTTCTTCTCGTCCTCCGTTGGTCGGTCGATATCGAACCAAATCTTCTTTTTCACAGTCTCAGCTTTAACTTCTTCATCAACTTTTGACGCTTCTGCATTCACTCCGAGATTTACTGCGCTACTGACGAGATCCTCTTCCACGTCAGTAATTCCCTGTGCAAGTGTAGCTGCAGCTTCAGCACTCCACATACCCTCTCTATGTGGAATATCCGGATGACGTAATAGAGAAATAGCTTTTGATCGAATGAAGGGATTCCAACATTTCACCGCTGTATAGAAGAGAGGACCGATGACACCCAGATCAAACGAGTAGCGGGGAAGTCTCGATGCCGTGGCTCCGTTGATGGTTGGCTCGGGGGGATCTTGTTGGGAGAGAAGACTCTCCACAAGGTCAAGAATACGTAAGAAGGGGGATGTTGGAACACCCCAGAAAGCCTTCGACTGGTCGAGGGCAGTATCAAGCATTATGAGCAGCGACGCATAGTGGATTTCGAGAAGAATAACTCCAGTAGAATCCTTGACATTGAATTCCTCTCGTTTATCCCGCGTAAGTTCCTGGAAAATATGGTACCATTCTTGGAGCCTGTTCAATCGTCGCATCTGGTGTAGTTTCAAATTGTCATAATCGCTACCAACACCTGTGGAGACTTGGCGTAGAAAGTGGTACGACAACAAAAAGAGCCTGTCTAATGCGTCTCTTGCCTCGGCCACGGAGGAGAATAACGGCGGGAGTTCAAGTTCGAAAAGTCTTGGTATTACACTAACGTCATAATGAGTGTCGCCTAGAAACATTGATTGCACAATAATGCGCCCGAATGTTTGTTTAAGTTTGTTGGTCAAATCCGATAGGCTGGGCAAAGGGGGTTTATCCCTGTGGGCATTTTCGCAAAAGCACAGCAACTGCAACCCTCCAGTTAGATGCTTGATTGCGGCGGCGTAATTGTCTTGGATTAATTCTAAGCATACGAATAGCATGCAGGAGATCAACGCAATGCTGTAACAGGATGGATCCTTGATATCCAACAGTTGCACTGCCTGCCGAACAGCAATGTTGTACTGAGCAAGGCCATGGCGCTGGATTTCGTTGGCTTCATGCCCTACATCACTAGGGATATTACCTTTACCGTTAGCTTCATAGTGCCGATGGAAAGCACTGAAAGCAATGACTGCACTTCGAACTGGAAGTTCTGTCCCGGAGACATGAAGGACTACCGTATTCCAAAAGTCATTGTCAAAGCTCGCCGACAATGCAGGTACAGTGTGGTTTTAGAAATGCCGGATAGCCATTGCTTCAAATTCTGTAGCTACTATGGAAGTGGAAGGGGAGATGGCTCTCCTCAAGGTATGGTGGTGTGTTGCGAACGGGAAGCGCTCCTCCATGAGCGCCTCGGCCTGGTAACCGTCGCACGTTCGCCCTGTGGATGTGCATCGAACACAGAATGGCTTCGCCTCATCACATTTAACTCGCCGGATCCTGCATGGGAGATGAGAATTCATACTACCACGGGCCCCATGGAGCGACGTTGTGGATTACCAACCTGCAGGTTATGCAGCCAGTACGGCAACGCTTCTTCGCCATGGCTTCAGCCAAGAGCGAACTCTCCGGGAACTAAAATATTCAATCCACTCAATAGAAACACCAAGAGTTGTGAGTACGCACAGGCGAGATGGAGATCCGTCGAAAGAAGAGCTCGGACTCTCGACTATAGTAAAGATTGAGGAAGATCGCGAAATCGATCGCGCGCTGCTACTCGGAGGTGGTTTACTCGGCGGCTTGACCGATTCCCACCGAGCCACCCCCTACCACTCTGCTCTATAAGAAGTACAAGGGACCGCAGCTTCATCGGCATCCTCGAACATTTCGGCGAACCCGCCAATCATATCGTCGGAAAACATCACCACAGAACCGCAGGCATTGTAGTATCCTCCTGCCTCCTGCTTCCTTCTGCCGCTTCCTGCCTCTTCTTGTGCTTCAGCTGAGCATGAAGAGCAATCTACAAGATGTTGGACGGCGCAATAGTTGTTGATCTACTCAAACATTTTCCATCTTCAGTCTTTCAGTCACTTTGAATCACCCGAGAAAGGCCGATGACAAAGTAAAAAGGAAGGCTCTCGTCCAGTTACTCTGTGATATTTCTAGGTAGATTAACAAGTGAAAACCGCATCTTCAAATTCATCATTCAACTTGATCTATCATTGCCATCCACTTTTTAGCTTGTTTGTCACCATCTCATCAAAATGGTATCAGTTACAAGTGTCCTCATCGCTGCCGCCGTGGCCTTCGGTGCCGCTACCGCAACATCCCTGGTAAGGATTCACTCTTACAGCCTTTTCCTCATCATCTAAAGTGGCCTCTCTTAGCACGTCAATAAGGGTTGTATAATTGTCAATGGCCAAGCCATCTGTGCCGGCAACCCGCCCCTCTATGTGAACGGTCAGGTTGACGTTGTTGCCTGCATTGTTGTGTCTGGGAACACTGCGTACGCCCAGTGCGAATTAATCGGCAATATTCCCACTAACTGGAATGATGTCTATTGGGGCGAGGACAATTGCCTTTACAGTGCGGGCAGCAGTCGTAAGTCTTGGAAGAATCGTCAGGTGAAGGAGGTTAAATGAGGCTAACGTTTAGTATAGCTATTCTAGTGGGCTGCGCTTTCACTATGGGCCCAGAACCTGTTCCAAATCCCTACTAGGATATGATAGTCTGAGGAGTTGATAAATCTACCATAGATGTCTCTTTTTAGACGCTGATACCGGATGAAATGGAGAGGGCTACTGGGGACATGAGGGTTTGCTCAATAGGAAAGATATTTCTACTGGTACCTACAGTGTAAATAATCTCTCATTTCGATCGCCAATGCTCACTCATTTATAGTTGTTTCAATGTTATGCACTTCACAATATATTGTCTTTGTAGAAGGCCAAGTGTACCTTAGCTATTCGTCCGTGTCAATCTTCCGGTTCCACTTATAGTTTATGTATTCACTTAAGCACACTTCAGCAGTTGAACCACAGACTATCTGATGATATACACAATAGCATGCTAGCTTAGCTCTCTGTCCAGAACCAATTTTATTCCAATCAGAGGCGGAAATCTGATTTCTGTTTTGTTTGTTTCTTTTGACCTCGTAAGTATCTCCCATGGCTATTTGGAAAATAACACGATCTTATTACCTTCTTTACGAGAATGCTAGAAAGTGACAATTTCTCTATAAGAAAGGTTCGTAGGCAGCTGCAACGCCAAGCAGAATAGATTAGACTCATTAGAGCAGTGAATGAACTATTTGAAAACAAGCAGCATTATTAAAGGTATAACCTAGCTCATCCATGGGTCTTTATATAGACATATACAGCAACAGATTTACAATGAATTATCAGCGTATTATATTCGGACAAATCGTTCATTCAAAACATTGCTAAAAAAAAAAAGTTAAGGCTGTACATTCTTTTCCTCTCTAGAGTTCCAATATTTAAATAGTTGTGCAAAACTTTTCGACTAAACAGAGCGAGGCTTCCCTAACTTGCTCTGTATAAACTTGCTCTTCGAAACAGCAAGCCTAATCTATAGCTAGTCGTCAGTGAATAACAATGACAAACGGATACAACCACTTACTCTTTTCCCGTAAACGTAGAGCACCAAACCAAGTATACAAGCCAGACCATGGAGTGAGCCAATCACAAAGTACACATTAGCAATTCCATCTCTATCAATCCACTCATTTATCACAAATGTCATGACAAATGAAAAAACAGCTCTGCCAAGCGTCACCGCAGCATAACCATCTTCGGCATGTGCTCGATGACAGTCTAAAAGATAGGCATTAGAAACCAATGATATGATGGATCCTGAGAATGTCGATAGACCAAAGAAGAAAACAGGTGCTACCCAATGAGCTTTGGCCTGAAGTGACAACCCGAAACCCCAGAAGCCCATTAGGCCCAGAATAAAGGAAGGGATACATAGCAAGTTCCGAAACTCAGGTTCATATACTCCATTATTTCTCCTGCTCATGAATTTAACCAGCCAATCGCAGATCGGCCCTGGTATGGTATTCCCAAGTAGTGATCCAATGAATGAACCTATTGCAGTGAGGCCGATCTGGTTTGTTGTGAAGTGGTAAGGTGCTTTAGAAAACACCTGTGACAGGCAAACAGAGAATGAAGCTGAAAAAGCTACTGAGCAGCCATATGCAAATGCAGTCCATGATACTGCAGGTAAGAGAAAGGCTGCGAAAGGTGAAAATATAGATTCGAGCAATTTTTCATCGCTGAATCGACCATTGTAAACCTTTAACAGTTCCCAGTATGGCTTTTTGGTATCCTTTTCAATGACCTGGCCTTCTACTTCGAGTAACTCCCCCTTGGGCTTTTCTTTCTCGTCAACCTTAGTGATATCAGAACAATCGGATCCTCCGATATGAATCTGGTCATCAGTTGTCTGCCCATACTCGGTAAGAGACTCATAAAAGTCCGTATTGAACTTCGAAGGCCGATTATAGGTAGTCTCTGGAATGAGAAGAAACATAAGAACAGTGTATACCGCAAGTATAATTACGCTAAGATGATATTAGTATATTAGCTTCGTAATGTTTTTACCATACTCACACATAACGAAAAGCCCAGATCCAATTTTGTGACTGAACGATCTGGCTTCCGATAACTTGGCCAAGTGAGTTCCCTCCTTGCAGAGCAAAGTGCCAGATTGCTAAATGGACGCCTCTCTGGTGAACGAAGAAAAGGTCTCCTACACTTGAGCTGACAAGGTAGTCTATTCCGCCAATTCCCAATCCATGGATGGATCGGCCTGCATACAGAGCCTTTATACTATTAGGTTTTGCGATTACGATCGCGTATCCGATGAGTGCGATTATGTTACCAGCTAGAAAGACTGTAATTCGAGATCAGTCATAGTGAGACCTTAGCTTGGAAAATGGAGACGTACTAGGCCGCTTTCCCCAAATGCGAGCCATTGGACTTGTGATAACAGCACTGACTCCAAGGAGAAGAAGAATTAAGCTCACACTTCGGGAGATATTCGAAATGGAAGTGTGAAAATCCTTAGCCATGACTCCTTGCGCCGGATTGACGAAGTTATTCGTACCAGTCATCAATCCAGTGCCAGCACTCAGAAATATTGAGTGGAATATCTTTGTTTTATTGGACCAATCTAGAACCTGTTAGATGTAAATATCATAAATCAAGGACCGAGGACAATTACTGAGTGGATCATTGACAGAGTCAGAGGGTTGTGGAGACAAGATAATCTTTGCATCTCTTCCTGTTCCATGCTTCAATCGTGCAGTAATCCTAACCTGTTCTTCCGTTTCTCGCCCAATATGGACGGTACCAGGTACCTTCTCATCAGATTGAGGCTCTAAAACCCAGAGACCCATTGAGGTACTGCTGAAACTGGCAACTAAGCTACTCCTTATGCAATCAAATAAAGATTAATATAGAAGATATTCGCTTTATCAATACATTTATAAATAGTTATTCCGATATTTTGATGCATCTATATACAAATACAGTGAGCCACGGAACGGCCTTGCAAACCCGCGCTGGCAATCACGTCTTCAATAATGCTGGTCTTTGAAACATCTTGGGGAATTATTGCGTGACTGAGAACTCACTCCTTCTTTGGCCTCGCTAAGGCGCCATGGCTGTAACACAGCTGTGGCATTGCCAGTTCTGATTTCTCTATGTTTCTTGATTGGTTGATAAAGATGGGATTCCCCAGGTTTGAGATAGCTCAATATTGAGGACGTTGCCCCTTTGCCTTGTCCACCAGTTCGCAAATATAACGGCTGCATGCACCCACATCAAGATACGATTCTTTTTAAAGCCTTGAAAAGAATTGAAACCGATAATTCCCTATATTGGACGGGTACTTGCTTCCGTGTCCCATATGCAGCTACTACTAGGTTGAATGAATGGATGATCTAATACTTCCTGCCGAGTTGGGTAATGTAAGTAGGCAAATGCTGCGATCGCAAGTTTATTGGCTCTGATGGATCGTCGTGAGATTGAGAAAAGGAGGCGCCGGGTTCCACCGGATCTCCGAAGGCGCGCACTTATGAGCTGTGATCGCTGTAAGAAGCGGCGGATTAAGTGCCTCCGGTCAGATGGTAATGACTACGAGACGGCATGCAAGAATTGCATTGACTCAGGGAGCCTATGCGAGTCTACTTTACCTCGAAAGCAGAGAGTTTACGGAAGCATAGAGAAGACAAATTCTCGTTACCGAATCTTAGATGCTCTGGTTAAACGGCATTATCCGGGCATCGATACTGGAAACATAGATGCTTTACGGTCTATAGAACTGGAGGGGGATGCAGATATCTCGCAGGCTAGCCATCGCAATGCTGTCAGTAATGCGATACCTACTTCGCCTGAATCAACTGTGTTCAGCCAAGCAACTCCTGATCCATTATTTTCGTGTAGAAGAACTAGCGTCGAAAATCCTTTCATGATCACTTCGAAAAAGATATTAGAAGAGAGACTTATTCCATCCTCTCACGGTCCATCTCATTATATTGGACCATCAAGTTCTTTCGGGTTCGTTATAGCTGTAAGACATCTGGTTGCGGAAGTTCTTTCGGCATCAAAGATTAACCCTCTAGATAACGAGAGTGCAATGCTACAGTCTGACTTCGCTGTTCTGAATGAGAGTAAAGCACTGGAATTACATTCGCCTAAGGATGAACTTGAACCTCCGCATCGGCCTGCTGAGGCAGACCCAGAACCACCTATAATTGAGGTCATAGCTCAGAGAGAAGAGAGACACCAGTCGTACAGAACTACAGTGCCCACGGCTAAGTCATCGTTCTCTGAAAATTCGAAGATTCAGCGTCTTTCTAGCATTCTGCCTGAGAAGGAAGTTGCCGACTCACTTGTGGACGCTTATTTCGATCAGGTCCATTCAAATTACCTGCTATTCCACCGTGGCACATTTAAACTCCGTTACGAATCAATATGGGCTGATAAGAAGCAAATACAAGATATCGAAATCGGCTGGCTATGTTGCGTCTTTATGATATTGGTGTTTGGAGCTCAAGTACTTGAACAATATGATATCGAGCGATCTATTTACCTTCAGAAGCGATATCTTGGCTTGGTCCAATCAAGAGCTGACCAATTGATTATGACTACCAACCTTACAAATATACAAGCTCTGCTACTTCTACAACTTCATCAGCATAATGCGAGCGAGCGTAATGCTGCTTGGATGTTACTTGGTTGTGCAACACGAATGGCCATGTCCCTTGGTATGCACCGAGAAGGGGCTACTGGAGGCTTTGACTCTATTGAAAAAGAAGTGAGAAAGCGTGTCTGGTGGACTATATATACGTTTGAGAAAAGCCTTGGTTTGATTCTTGGAAGACCTTCCTCCATCGATGATGCCGAAGTCAATATCAGCCTGCCAAACGAAACCTTACTTGATGGAAATGACGTACCGCCAGATTACATCCATTTCTATGTCCAATTAACCAAAATATCATCCGAAATCAAGAGAAAAATATATCACCTACCGCCTTGTGTCAATGGTGTTCCTGAATCCCCAGCACCTGACGTTGTCAATCGAATTCTCCTAGATCTTAATCGCTGGTATTGCAACCTCCCACCATACCTTGGACTTGAACATCTCTCGCCATTTCCAAAACATCGACGTGCTATCCTGCTTTTACATATCCAACATCGACATCTACAGGTGCTCGTTACAAGACCTTTCCTCTTACGGAAAATACAATTACGAGTCGCAGACAAACTCGCAAAGAAGAATAGACCATTAGGTCTTGACAGAGATGAAGAAGCACTCAGCTGTGCTTGCGGCACATACTCTAAACAGATCGTGCACCTCCTTCACCAACTGACAAAGTATGATTTTCTCGACGGTGTCACTTGGCTCGACATGTACTACTTTTTCCACAGTGTATTTATTCTGTCTGTCGATTTTCTCGCTCGCCCAAATGGCCAAGCAGATACTCAAGAGGATATAGCTCGAAAACTGGCAGTCCGTGATATTGTCGATGCTGTGCATAATAAAAAGCTTTGTCCTACCTTCAGTATTCTCACTCAAGTTGCACTTCAACTTGCGAAGATTGTGGGAATTTTTAATAATACTAACGAGAGACTTGACAATAATCGTCGCATTCAGCAATCGGCAAATCAAGAGGCTTCAGTCAGCACTATCTTAAGCTCTCAAGGTAACTTCGAAGACATATTCAACCAAGTTTTCCAAGATGATACGGTGGATCTCTCATGGGATTTTCTCGGGACTGATCCTTATGGTGCAGTTGAACAAACTAGTTTTTACAACTCATCTTTTCTATTACCTGAAAATTTTACTTCTACTGGTGGAGATAATTTTGGTCCGAACTTGTCAGCTATATTTTGACCAACAATAATCTCAACCAACATTAATTAACTTATTTATTGACCCAGGTTACTTCAGCTGTACAATAATTATACGGCTCTACGTAGACTCCTCAGCTATATTGTATTTATTCATCGTATTTAATTTAATTCAGCTACCTGTTATCTACTACTATTGGTTCTATATATTGAAGGATTGTTATTATGCGACTCGAAGACAAGTGTTAGTAGGATTATTGAAGATCCGGGAATATCTTGTTCCTCATATTTACTTAACTACATCCTCAAATAATCTAGAGTATCGCTGCGAATGCTGCTCCTAATTATAATAGCGGGATTATTAAAGTTATAACAAGTCACAGAGCTCATAACAGCAGCTTGGTGAACCGCTCGGGATTCCGATTTGCAGATTGACAAGGAATTCAGTAACATTCTGGGTAGAACATGCTCTCTCTTTCACCAAATAAGATCAAGCCTTCAGAGCCACCTGGTTGAGGCTCTCCTGTACCTCAGACTTTGCAGCACTGTTATCCTCAAAGTTCCCAGCCTCCTTAAAGGCTTTCTCTAATTCTTCAAAAGCATTATATCCAAACAGGTCATCCAGGAATTCTTGCTGGGAACGAATGTGCCGGTGACCTTCCAGAATACCGGGATGAGATAAGAGATATTCATCTCTAGCTCTCTGCTCAGGACCATCAACCATTTGGGTATACCATCGCGACTCAATTGACGCTGCTGTGACTCTGGCAGTTCGGTTTATACGTAATTTTTCATAAAGCTTCAGAGCTTGCGGCAGCGTATCTTTCGATGGATACCTTTCTAGGATACCACCTATCACAGCAGAATCTTCGATACCCATTGCAGCTCCTTGGGCAAGATAAGGAGTCATAGCATGCGCAGCGTCACCGATAAGGACGAGCTTGTTTGAGCTGTGTGTCCAACCAGGAAGCTCTTTGTGAGTGAATAATCTCCATTCTAAAGCTTCGTCAACATGCTCCAAAATTGTGGATATTCTAGTTAACCATGTCAGTTAGAGCTGCAGGGCTCGCATCTGCGCAATTCACGTTGCTTACCTTGGATCCCAGTCTTTGAATGCTTCTCGCACTGCACCACTGCTACTAATTCTGGTATTGACCCCTTCCGGCATGTTTGCATCACAACTATATATTGTAAGTTGATATTTAGTTGATTCAATATCATTATCATACTTACGTGAAAACAAAGTTAATCAGTGTACCATTCACTCCCTCAAGGAGGTATGATAGAATTGTCCCATGAGGCCCAAGCCAATGATTGTTCCTTGATACAGTGATCAATTCTTCCAGCTCTGGAATCCCTTGAAGCTTGCTAACTGGTAACGTGACTCTATATGCCATTTGACCTGTTGGGACTGGCGGACCGGGCTTGCCCATAACAATCGAGCGAGCGATGGAATGAAGACCTAGAATTATTTAGCCGATTATCCAGACTTCCTCAGATGTGTACTTACCATCCGATGCAACAATCAAATCCGCAGTATAAGTATCACCATTCTTTGTGGCAAGTGAAGGAGTGTGAGGATCAATCGAAATAACTCGACTATCCAGATGGATTTTGCAGCCCAAATCAATTGCAGCCTCAAGAAGGCCGCGGTGGAGATCTGCACGATGAATATGCCTGAAACGGTGTCAAAATGCTTCAATTATCGTAAGGTTAAGACTTTTGACCGTCTTACCAGTATGGTGAGCCATATCTATTAAGCGCAGGCTCTTTCAGCGGGCAATCTACAAGAATCTGACCATTTGCCCAGCGCATCATTCTGAGATCAACCGGCTCAAGAACATATTTTTCAATATATTTGTCGACACCTAACTTTTGAAGTACACGAGAGGAGTTGGAAGATACTTGAATGCCAGCTCCGATGTATGTAACTGCCGCGGCCGCTTCAATTATGTCTACCTTGTGTCCTGCTTTAGCAAGAGCAATTGAAGATGTAAGGCCAGCCAGGCCGCTTCCGATAACTATGATATGCTAATACTATCAGCAAATTTGAATAGAGTATAAGGCTTTGATTGAGGAATCATTACCATCTTAGTTTTCTAATAGAAGGTTCGTCGGTTCCAATTCTCTTGCAGAACCAAGTTGTTCTAAATTTCTATCAATATATACAATTATGGTTCTTCATTATCTGACACATTTGCCCGTATCATCGCCATATTTTTGGCAACACGGAAGCATGCAGTGTCTGGTTGTGCGGTGACAACAACATGCATCCGACGGAAGAGCATCCTTCCGTGAAGTGACATCGGCTATATGTGTGATTGCAGCAGATAGCCAACAGCTGATGCAAGCAATATCCCATGGAAGAATTCGTGATTTCATCAACTTGGCGCATTATTATATGTGATACTTGACTCTTTGTACCACTTGACCCGGTATAACTCCGCCTGGATGTAGGTTTGATCAATCCTGTCATATTACAGTAGAGGCTATCCAATCATATAATATCACTTCCCTTTCAAATGCCTTCAGCCTCCAAGGCCCCCATCTTGTCCGCAATAATGGCAAGATCTTATTTTGCTCCTCAAATAAGTTGCAATAGTTTACGAGAGGAAGAGCTGTGGTACTGCATATTATAGAAATCTGTAAATAAAGACCTTTGTTACTGCCATGGTGCCATATTATGGATGGTCTTTATGATGGGGAAGTGCATAGGCAAAACAGTTAATTGGATGAACCATTGCGACCGTCAAAAGCAATGTTTATGTACTCATGCCCGATGTTTTGAAGAACATAGAGATAATTCACGAGTTGATCCTTTTATTATTTTATATTGCTCGATGCGGGCGGAATAATTAATTCTCTCTCATTGTTTCTATATGGCGTCGCTTCCTTGGTATTATTCATTCATGCCTCTTACGTCATAGCCGGCCAACCACTCCCACAATATTTCGGTGTTGGGTATAATCTGAAAATGCATAACCAGGACTTTGCTGGT
This sequence comes from Xylogone sp. PMI_703, assembly GCA_021399445.1. Classification (NCBI taxonomy): domain Eukaryota; kingdom Fungi; phylum Ascomycota; class Leotiomycetes; genus Xylogone; species Xylogone sp. PMI_703. The sequence continues at coordinate 885,541 of JAJTUQ010000003.1, forward strand.
AAAGTGAAATAACTATCTGATCTGTGAAACAGTCGAGGCTATAGCTCGCGATCATGTTCTGGACGACTAGGTTCCGTATTGGTTTCCATAGTGTCCTGGTCAACATCTTGCTCCGTGTCGCATGTTGCTGCATACTCCTTCATATACCCGGGCAATACCTCCTGCCATAGATGATCCCGAGTCAGATACATATAATCTGCTTTACACAATTCCGACGTGACCAGAGGGAACACCTTGAGGGCGTTTTTCGCTGAAAGGACCAGAAAATTCCGCTTGAAGCATTTTCCCCACTGCTCCAAAGTATCGGGGTTGGCACAGAAATGCGTGTCTTCCAAAAGTGATGCACAATCCTTCTTCACATTCGCAGCCAGATCTTTGCCAAGTTGCACCCAGGTATTATGAAACTTTTCTGAGAGGCCCATCTCTGTAGTAACACTGTCCACAAAGGGCAGGAAAGCGTGTTGGTAAGTCCATTCATCCCAATCGTCGACGGAAGGCTTGCATCCTTTGGCGCAGATCTCAGTCTGGTAAGATTTGGACAGGCTCGTGAAGCGCCCTTCAAGAGAAGCAATAGCTTTCATACATTCAGAGGGAATGAATGCGGATGCTGTCGCCAGAATGCTGACGAATACCCACAGGAGGCGATGCATACCGGATTGTGTAAGACGTGTGGAATGTGTAGAGTGTGGTAAACAGAATCGCTAGCCGGTATGAGAAAGTACAAACACGTTACACGCTATTCGCTTCCCCGCTCTTGCTGGGAATGGAGGCTTAAAATTATATGCGGAATTAATACGCAGTCGACATTTGGATGCAACCTTCGCAAGTGTTACAAATGGTCGGAAAGCTTCCTCGTAAATCGCAGAGTTCTATCTTCTAGTAAGATATCTACAAAATGTTACTCACTTTACAAAGGACAGTTATATCAAATGGCCTTTGCGGTAAGGGAACTGCTCACGGAAATGTGTCGCAATATCCTTTCGCCGTGCTACCCAGACGCCCTCTTTGTTGGCGATATAATCCACAAAATCTTGAACAGCTGTCGACCGACCAGGCTTACCGCTGATGCGACAATGTAGTGCGACAGTCATCATCCCCGGATGTCCTTTTTCTCCTTCCCTGTAGAGTGTATCAAATGCATTCTTCAAATACTCTGTATATGCGCCGACGGAACCCCAGCCATGCGGAGCGCAGTATTTCAAATCGTTACAATCATAGCTTTGAAATTGAAATCAGCTTAGGGAATTGATGAAGATACACTCAATAACTAACCTATAGGGCATCATAAGCATCCCCTTAGGTGAGAGCGAATCTTTCTCTGCAGGCACATCGACCCAGTATGGAAGGTCATCAGCATAAGTATCTGCCTCCCATAGCAACGGCGTCTGCAGTTCTTCATGAACTTCATTCACAAGCGCTTTTGAGAACGGAGAAAGGCGGCCATAATACCATCCTACCGGGTATTCTCCTGTCAAGGTCTTCAAGCAATCCATCTGTTGTTGAATATAGGCCTTTTCTCTTTCTGGGCCAACTGCATGATAGTCAATCCAGCTAATGTCTAGTTAGACACTCTATAACTTTCTCGTAATATCATATGAACTATATTATGAGCTTACCGGTACCCATGGGATGCAATCTCGTGTCCACCATCAATGAATCCTTTCACAACGCTTGGGTTCTTCTCCAAAGCCATTCCAACAGCATACACAGTGCAAGGAAATCTGCGCTCTTCCAGAATGTTTAACAATCTCCATACACCACGTCTGGAACCATAGTCATAGTCGCTCTCGACATTCATGGCACGCTCACCCACACGAGGCGCGATGTGAGCCTGCTCCCAGAGCATGTTCTCTGATTGTGCGTCCCCATTTTGCGTTGTTCGTTCGGCGCCCTCCTCGTAGTTGATCACAAAAGACACTGCTATCTTTGCTCCGTTTGGCCACGCTGGATTTGGTGGATGGCGACCAAATCCAACATGATCGCGGGCGAAATCGTACTTAGTGCCCTGTAAGGGGTCTTTATTTTGCGGTACCTCATAAGGCATGCTTTCGATTTCAACAACGGCAAGGAAATCCAGGAGATGACGGTGGTGAAGTTTTTGATACCTCTTCTGTATCCGTATTTCAATAATTGTAGTGTGTGCAGACACAACATACTCCTGGGCAATCGGGCAAGTCACAGGGATCCAGTGCAACACGATCGCAGGCATCCCATCTTCAGTAATCGGCAACCGGCGAAGATAGAGCATGTAGTTCAATCCATGGTTGGCCGTCGGCGATCTCTCGAGATAGCGGTTGTTAAAAGTCCAGGGCTTGAGAATGGGATGCGGTGCTGCTCATGCGGCGCAACCAGTACGAAATTACGTGGATCATTCGTATGAAGCAGCCATAAGTCTCTTTATTGAATACAAATGGATCGCTGCGGAATGCGAAAGGTTCTGCGGCACCCTGCGACGCATACCCAAGGATTTCCCGACAGCATTGACTCCATACATTAATTTCTATTGAAATCTAACGATCAAGGATCATGGCACCCAGTGCAATTCCTTCAGAGTCCGAAGAACCTGAATACGTTGTATTTTCTCATGACGGTACTTGGGGACACAAACGTGAAGTTCTCAAAGGGGCTAAAGCAAAGCCAACGTTCCAGTCAATCCCGATAGTGGATATAGCTGGCAGCTACAGTGATGACCTTGAAACTCGACTCAAGGTCGCCAACAATATCAGAGATGCTTGCCAACAGGTCGGATTCTTCTACATCAAAAATCATGGCATTCCACAGGAATTGATGGATGAAACGATGGATGCAGCTCGACGACATTTTGAGAAGCCTCTTGAGGAGAAAATGCGGGAGCATATCTTCAAGAGCAAAGACTTGAGAGGCTATGAGCCAGTTCATGGAGCCAATGTCGATCCTAACACCAGAGGAGGTAAGTGATAATTCGTAACAATGAAGCTTGGGTAGACAAAACTCACGGGTCAATAATAGACCGCAAGGAATCCTTTCTTCACAATTTTGAGCCAGAGAATGATCCTGTTCCTCATATACTAACGGAGGCGCAACGTTCACTATTGCACCAAAACTTGTGGCCAGCTGATGACGCCGAATTCAAACAAGCTTGCTTTAAGTACGATAGGCAGATGATTGTCCTCATGAGAAAGATGATGCAAATGTTCGCCCTTGGTCTTGGACTTGATGAGCATTTCTTTGACAATAAGGTCACGCACCCCCTTGCGTCTTGTAAGATGATTCATTATCCTCCACAAGATCCAGACGTAAATGATGAGACTGGTATTGGCGCACACACAGATTTTGTTTGTCAGTGTAAACCCTCTCCTTCAAATCATATAGCTTGCTGACCGGGCTACAAGGCTTCACTATGCTTCTCCAGGATGATGTGGGTGGGCTCGAGGTTCTCAATGCTAACGCGGAATGGATTCCAGCCACCCCGATCCCAGGAACTTTCGTGGTCAACATTGGTGATTTCCTCATGCGACTTACCAACAAAAAGTTCCTTTCTACTGTGCACCGCGTATCTAATAAATCTGGCAAAGAGAGATACTCGATGCCATGGTTCTGCTCTTTCAATCTGGATGCATTAGTAGAGGTCCGTAGTCAACTGCCTTTTTTCCGGGCTCAGAAATGCTAATTGATCCACTAGGTGCTTCCAGATTTTGTTTCCGAAGAAGAAGCTGCGGCTTACGAACCGATAACTGTTGGTGAGGTAGGTCTATACATATCACAATATCTCAGTTACTATCCTAACTTTTACAGTACTACAAGCGCCGTCTTGGAAAACAGAGGCAGGATGGAATACGAAAAGGGAAGTACAAGGATGATAATACAGCTTAACTTCAAAATTTACGTTCATATCAATCAGCTTATAATTTCCTGGGAAGGTGGAAATGCCTTTGGTTACGTTACGTAGTAATATAGCGTTGAGATGAGAAAGAAAATTAACCAGTACCCCAATCTCAAAGCCCCTCAAAATTATTCGTCTATTCATCTTTGAACAGAAATGGTGGGAAGTTCGTCAAAGTCCAGGGAGAGCCTTTGTTCTGGGAATGTTAACGGCCTGAACGGACCATTCACGGTCAACTAAGCAGGCTATTCGATATAAATTTCAAGGCCCACTCTTGATACATACATAGCTACTAGTTCCAGATTCTCCTCATCCCACTCTTTCTTGGTTAGTTACCAACCGTAGTTACTTCAGGGTACCTGATTTATTCAGTCTGCTAAGATACGAGCTGAGTCAAATCACCTGCGACTCGCGTACACATGGAAAGGCTGTTGGCAATATCAGGATGTAACACAGAAGGGATTCTATATCGTTGGAGCTCGTTATCTAGCATACGATATACGTGGATCATTGGATAAAGTTATAGATACTCTGGTTTAGTACGTCGAGGCGCCTTCAATTCAAGCCTCTATCAAGTTGCCCGGACGCCAAAAGAGGTAACTAACAATATTCATCCCCCACTTTAAGAGATAGGTTATCCAAACACACTGTTAGTGCATATATCCCGCACTGCCCGCTTGGAGTACCATAAGCATGAATGATCTACCCTCCCTTATCTGGAGTACTCTTAGTGCGAGGCACGTCTCTTGTGAAAGAAGATACGATGGGACGTTCAGGGTGGAAGCTAGGCTTCTCCGCAGAGATAACCAATAAGTGATAAATTGGATCATGGAATCGAAACGCTTCGACACCAAGCATTATACCTGTCCTAACCATCTCAAACTTCTGTTCCCACTCCGCTAAGATGAGCTCTAAGATGGTGCACCCCTCGGAACAAAAGGGGCCAGGGAAGGAGAATGCTCTCCAAACAGTGCCGTCAATTGATCATGGCATCGTTGGAAAAGAGATTTATGACAAGGGGATAGATGATGCATTGGTCTTTACTGCTGAGCACCATGTCGGCCCTATCACTCCAGAAGAGGATCGCAAGATGCTCCGCAAGATTGACCGGCACATGTTACCTATGGTATGCTTCCTTGCATAGTTCTCACGGCCTTGTACTCAGCCAGTTGATCTGTTTCTTAGCTTATTATCACTTATTCCTTGAAATTCTTAGATCAGCAAGCCATGTCATATTCCTCCAACTTCAACCTTCTGGAAGATATGGTACGTCTCTTTATGATTACCCCATTATATCAGATCTAGCTTGCTAAAACTACCACAGCACTTGACTTTGAACCAATATAGTTGGGCATCCGGCTCCATAATTAATCTCGGTATGCCTATCTTTCAATGCCATATAAAGCGTGATAGATGGAAGGAATACTAACGTAGCCTTTGAAGCAATCGTGGTTTTCCAGCCCATTGCTGCCAGAATCATGCAGATTGTCCCTCTTGGATTATTCGTCTCAATTTCTGTAATGGCCTGGGGCGCTCTTCTAATGTGTACAGCTGCGGCCCGTTCATTCGCCGCCATCGCTGTACTCCGTACTCTCCTAGGTTTCGCCGAAGCTGGCATCACTCCAGCCATGGTATTGATGATTTCTATGTGGTATAAGAGAGATGGTGAGCAACCGGGGCGCCAGGGTAGTTGGTTTATTGGCAATGCAATTGCGGTACGTCTCGTTACAGCCCGATATATGTATAAAGACTACCCTAATAAATTGTAGCAAATGGTTGGTGGGCTTATCGGTTATGGTGTTGGTCAGATCCATAGTAGTCTAAATGTTGGACCTTGGATCTGGTTCTTTATTATCGTTGGTGGTGTTACACTTTGCTGGGGAATCGCCTTATTATTCATTATGCCAAATAGCCCGATGACAGCAAAGTTTCTTACACCTCGGGAGAGAGCGGTAGCCGTTGAGCGTCTTCGAGAGAATCACACCGGTATAATTAACCACCAGTGGAAGTGGGCTCAATTCCGCGAGTGTATACTGGACCTGAACATATGGATGTACTGCATCTTGGTTTTCCTTAGTGCCATTCCATCCGGTGGAGTCGCCTCATTCGGGAATATCGTTATCAAAGGTTTTGGATTTAGCGCACTCAATACAACTCTGTTGACTATTCCACTTGGAGCAGTACAGACAATCTCGCTTTTAATAAGCGGATGGATTAATAGCCGCTTCACCAATATCCGTTTCCTGGTGTCTTCTGCCTCTCAGATTCCTGCCTTGATTGGAGCAGTACTTCTCATGACACTCCCACAGTCCAATTCCGGAGGACGCCTAGCTGCTTATTACATCATCCAGACACATACCGTCAACAACGTCATGACTTACTCAATCTTCTCTGGTAACACATCCGGATTCACCAAGAAAGTCACTGGTTCAGCCATGATGTTCATATCAACCTCCGTAGGATTGATCGTCGGGCCCCAACTATTTATTGCCAGCGAGGCTCCTACTTATCACACAGCATTCAACGCCGCAATCAGTTGTTTTGCTATCCTAGTTGCACTACCATTTGCGATTATGGCATATTCAACGTGGTTAAATTATAAGAAGACCAAGGCCCTGGGGAATGCGCCGCCGATGACCGCTGAGGAGCTGGCTCAAGAAGGGTTAATGGATTTGACAGACCAACAACAGCCTCATTTCCGTTACGTCTATTAATCTTTTGGGTAGCCACAGATAGGTCGGTTTGGTGAATTGAATAAGTTAAACTAAGCTTAAGCCCAATCAAAGACTATTTAAAACTAGGATAAATCTTGCCATACAGTTATATATGGCTCGGATTATAAGCGTTTGTGTCGTTGTATTATTGACCTATATCAGGTTGACTTCGTTCTTTAGAAGTTCCTGGACACATATTATCCCACTTGATTAAGGGTGGCAGAGTTCAGGCACCTAAATATTCGGAAAGCCTCCGAAGTGCTCTGAACCTCGGGCTGAACCGAGATCTTGTGGCATTGGCGTGGGTAGGATCGGGAACGATTGAAACGTAGACATGCATCCACACAGTCTAGTAACCTAGCCCTCACATACAGATTCCCACATGCTGCTTTCGATCTCTGGCACGAAGAACTTAGAGAGAAATTTCGCCATATGAGCTTAGCTGAATTTGCCTATTCAAACAGCACAGCAAAGTTATTCAAAATGAGATAATCTGACCGACTTTACCTTTCCGGGAATAGCATTGCTTTCTTCCATTTAATCGCTCCCCCCTGTCCGCGTTGCCCTCGTTCTCTTTACGTTGGCGAGACTGGACAAATAATAATGACGGGCCTTACTTGATGATTAAGGGGGGTCAGCTTACTTGAATACCATATACACGGATTATTGACGGAGTGCTACAACCGATCACACATTTATTAGCTTGACCTCGAAATATTTAAGTATCTAAAGTACTCTGACCCCAAGCTATTGTATCATAGCAGTAATAAGAGACAGCTACTCCGGCATACTAACACTTCATTTCACAACTGCAGTTATATCCGAACGCATCATGAACGTTGAACTACCCGAGATAGAGGTACGTTAATCCTTCGTCGGTCTAATCAGTACATTGGTCGTTCTGCCTTTTGCTTACCAGGCCGTACCTTCACTGGCAGATCCCAGACTATCCTTCAGGATCATACAATTTTATACGCCGACTACGAGGTATAAAGGAACCAGCCTCCACATCAGCGCTATGTGCCCATTTGTTTGAAGATAAAGCAGCTATCACAGCCTCAAGTACAGCCAGTAGCGAAGATGGTAGGCTACAGCAAAAGCTAAATATAGTTATTATTGGTGCTGGTGTTGGAGGCCTCTCGAATTCAATTGCTCTAAGACGGATGGGCCACAATGTTAACGTTTATGAACAGGCTAACGCATTGAGTGAGGTAAGATTATCCTTTCAATAGACAAGACCTTATTGTTAAATTATATAGATCGGAGCTGGAATTCAAATCCCTCCAAATTCTGCACGGATCCTCCATTCCTGGGGTCTCAAGTCTGCGCTCGAACGCCGGTCTGTCGTTCCGAAGGCAATTCTCTGGAAGCGCTGGGAAAATGGCTCGATAATTGGTCGAGCGAACCTGAATCCGGAAAGCGAACAGAGATTTGGGTCACCTTACTATGTGACACATCGGGCTCATCTTCATGAGGCTCTGCATTCTAGGACTCAAGACCTTGGCGTCCCTATTTGGCTACAGAAAAAAGTGAAATTATACAATGAATTAGAGGGGTCAGTAACATTTGAGGATGGAGAAGTTGTCAAAGCAGACTTGATTGTTGCAGCGGATGGTAAGTCAGTTCTGGTAAAGGAAAAGTCTCGATAGATATTCTGACTACCGTTAAAACCAAAGGACTAAAATCGCTCGCCAGGAGTGAAATAAACGGTACAAAAGACAAGGGGCCATTTGGTCATGGTTTAGCAGCGTATCGAGCAACGGTTGACATTGCTGATATCGAAGCGGATCCTTTAACAAAGCCAATTGCGGAGAGCCGAAGCCTCCATCTATGGTACTTTTTTATCATGATTTCTCACAAAAGAAAAAAATGTCGCTAACCTTCATATCCAGGGTAGGAGATGACCGCCATGTCATGAGTTACGCCATCGCTGGTGGGGAGTCGTACAATCTTGTTCTCACTCATCCGTACGACAATATTGATAAAGAACACACTCCCATGTCTGAGATCCTCCAAAAGATGAGAAGCCATTATAATGGTTGGGATCCAGTTTTGTGCCGGCTTCTTGAGATGGTCACATCAACCGTAGAATGGCCCATAAATCAAATCAACATTCCTGAAAACTGGGCATCAAAATCTTCCAAAATCGTACTGTCTGGCGATGCAGCACATGCTATGGTGCCTTATATGGCACTTGGAGCTGCTATGGCAGTTGAAGACGCGGCGGCTCTTGCCGCATCACTCAAACATGTCAAAGATTCTGAAAGGGATCTCCCAAATGCAATTTCCAAATGGATTGAAGCGCGCAAGCCCCGCGTACAGCTTGCACATGCAGCTAGCTATGGACACGGCTTAATGTTACATATTCCTGATGGTCCTGTACAGCAGGCTCGTGATGATGCGATGAGGCCAGAGGTCGAAGGTTTGCCTGTCAAGGAAAGCCCTAATCAATGGACTGATCCAACTTTGACACAATGGGCATACGGCCATGATCCAGTTGCTGAAGTTGAGAGACTATGGCATCAATAAAATTTGAGATGAATAATCATAATTACTGCAAATCACACCGATTTTATAGTATGTTGAAATTCCTTATGTAATATTTTAACTATTCAATTCCAGCTCTACGCAAGTCAGCTGAAACGACTATCACTGAACAAGACATATTATTTGTGCTGAATAGGCCACATCCTAGCTATTTATGGTACTCTATTTGAATATTTAACCTCCATTTTCATCTAAAAAAGTTTCCAGGTTGTATATTCACAGTCCTTCAAGCATCTCAGAAAAGTCTTCATACTCGCCGGCTAATAAATCAGCGGGTAATGATTCCAACCAAGTGAAATCCTGCATCTGCATTTGCATTTGCATTAGAGGTGTCTGTGTCCCATTCGCAAAATTATCTCCCATTTCAATGTTACCCTGTTGATGTTGTTCAGAAAGAAATGTAAGAGTCGCTTGCATTGAGTTGCTCCCACTAGCCTCATTTTGTTGTTGGAGGCTACTCTTCTCCGTGACCTCTGATCGTTGTCGCAGGATAGGATCAACTGATAACATTTGCCCATGAGAATTATCTAAATAACTCTGCCCGGAATCATTCATATTATTGTTGGATTGCGCCTGAGTATTTCCCGTATCAGCGGTGTTTTTAACGGTCTCATCCGTGATAAAAACTTCGCCATTTATTAATTCAAGGGCCGCAAGACATCTAGTAGCACTGGAGCTCAGCTGGGAGAGATGTCGGAGGACTTCTAGAGACCGAAGCCATCCTTCAGAGAGTCTCTTTTGGGGAATATCGCCCCTAATATAACTGTAAACTCGCGCAGGTATCAATGCCGTGGCAGCGGCTAAAGAGATATGTGTCATTAGTTACTGTACTCAAAGGATTCAAAGCTGAAATAATAGTGAGCTGGTTATAATTGATACTTACTATAGATGACTACAATAACTATCAGCAAAAGCTTCTCAAAAACGGGCCTACGCATTTGACACTTACAAAATACCTCATACCACCATGCTGGCAAAGGTTCAACAATTGGAGCGCAATCAAAGTTCTGATTTTCGAATATGATATCGATCATCTCAAGAGCACTTCGAATACATTTCCGAGCGCCAATTAGTCCCATGGCCAGAGGCAGCCATTCTTCCGGTGCTGGGAGACTAAGTGCTTTGCTACGAATCTCATGGACCAACAGGAGCGAGAGAATAGGACGGAATAAGAGGATCTGAACTTGTAAGCAACGGAGCCTGAGGATATTCGCCTGTCTTGAGAATATCGACTCGTCAGATTTACCAGTTGGAGCGGAACAAATCTTGAGGCCCTTCGGGACAGCGCTGTACCACTCGCTGATAGATGTATCTATTTTCACAATTGTGTTGAAATCAAGTTTATGAAGCTTTTCTAGTGCAGACGGTGAGACTCCTGACGATATTACATCTTCGTTCCGGTACATAGTTGATAATGTTTCGTGAGTAATAATGTAGAGCTTCAACGACTGTAAAAAGAATTCATTCTTTGACATTGCCCCAGCAGGCTGAGAGTGTTCTTTTCTTGCATCACTGGACAAGTATTCATCGTCAATGGCTTGCGGAAATGGTACGCCTAGAGCATCGCATTTGGAGATCATCATAGGTCTGCCTAACGTCATTGAAACCATACGATCCATGAAGACACACCCATGCCATAGGCGCCTTGCAAGCTCTCGATCCAGCTGGCAAAGGCTGGCAGTGGTTCGTTTCATATGCAAACCTAAGCCCTGACTAATTCTAATAGCTAAACCGATGACTACCCAGCATCGATGTGGCCATTCCGTGCTTTGGAGGTACTGGCCCATAAGGAGAAGGCTTTGCACAAGTTCAAGAGAGCCGCCTCCAATAACGTTGAACTGCAATAGCTGCACCGCTCTTTTGTAAAATATGGCAGCCGCTGCAGCCATCTCGTCAGGAGCATCACGCTTCTTAATCTGACAGGAGAGAGCAAAGATCAAATTCATAATACAGTACAGTAATCTCTGCTCTCCCTCTCCATCTTCACCAGTCCATACTGCTTGGTATGATCGCATAAACCTGTCTCGGATTAAGAAGGGGTAAAGAATATGTATTTCATGGAAGTAAGTCTTTATCATGTCATCTGCAGCACGTCGTGGAGGAAGCGCAAACATCTGGGCAATAGACTGACTATGCTGGCTATGCTTGGAGCCTGGCCGAGGTAATAATGGATCGTTATGGAATGGCACCATTGTATGCCCGTGGATAGATGAAGAGAGCCGAGCAGCCATGGCATTTTTAACCTGTTCCATAAAGCTAGCAGCACTGGAACTCGTCTCCAGGTAGCTATGTTCTGTAGCTCCAATGTTCCCCATACCATCAACACCTTCGATGTCTTCATAGCGATTTTCTAGATGCAGCGCACCTGCATCTCTCCTTTCCCTCTCCTCGGTAACATTTAAAGTCGGAGGTGCCACAAGTTCAGGGGAAGGCGAGTGATTCCTAGAATTTGACTTTTGCGTATCTTCGGTAGACTCCTTGAATAGCTCTCGACCCTTCAACAGGAATTTAGCATGATCAAACGCAACTGAAAGAGAGGTATCACAAGGCTTATCTCACTGGTGACCAAGGTTCATTCTCGGGTAATATCTTATCTGAGGTGATCTGGGAATCATTATGCGATCCTTGAGACGCCGGATCTCTTTCTGTCTGCAGAGCCTCGAGCTCCTGGATGCGGTTCTGCAGGCGGACCACATACCTAGTATCTCTACTTCAGTCTCTTGCATACACGAACGAGTTTGAACGAGTTTGAATCTTACTCAGGAGATATTCCAACCGGCCAGCGATCAGGATAGACACAATTGACGTGGGCTTTACGACGACGACGACATGCTCCGCACACTATTAGAATGACGAACCGGGCATGTATTAGCACCTAAAGACGAGAGCTAGCGCTCTAAACAGAAGAACAAACCAACCCGGCAAGACTCCATCACAGCGGACTTTACGGTACCGACACGCTTCGCATGCCAGTGTTCCCTTGGGCCGCTTTGAGCTGGACTCTTGAGTCCTCCTTGTTTGCATCCTTCGGGATGGGCCGACCTCGGAGCTACGCCGTTCTTTCACAGAGGTCTCAGGCTGCCTGGAAGTCTCCATAATATCCCGCGTTTGACGACTGGGTGTACGGGACAGAAAGCATATGGAAATGAACGTAATAATTCAATAAATGCCCACGAAGTGATGTTCTATTTGATGGAGAGTGTCAATATGTTAAACCTCTACAGCAGCAAGTCCAGTCCTGCATAATATATCGGGAATCCCGAGCAATCTCCCCGCAGTTTACATAATTAATACTCAGTTTCACCCGGCTGTGGGAAGATCCTCGGGTCTGTTCCGCTGCCCGTTCCTGTCCACCTCGTCTCACCTAATTAACAAGTGGCGTCCTTAGGACACGTGTGAAAGCTGGGGAAGCTGCTTCATTCGAACTGTTTTAAAGTGAATCCCGTTGACTTTGTCCATTACCGACTCGGTATCATCTCTGCCAGAACTCCGTGTAAGGCCTCAGTCTCTGCCGGTATATGGAAGATCCAACCATTCTTTCTTCGGAGCTGTCTGCTTCGGTGGCATTTCCCTCCTAGTCTACTACTGGCTGAGTATTGCCGTGCAAGTCCCTTTGAGGAGTCCCGAATACTTCCCTTTCAGGTCACCGCCTCCGCCATAGGGAGAATTAGGCCCATGATGTCAGCTTTCAGCTTCTCTGCCTGGTTTCAGGCGACAGCATAGTACACCTCACGGTAATGCTTAGCATTACTCTCCCAAACCGACCTCATAGCATCTCTGGTTTTAATCATCATTTTTACAAACATACTGTGTATAATGGGGCGAAAAATAAACACTTCGCGGTTCTACTATGAGTGGAAAGGGCATACCATTTCTGATCTCTCCGCGTTTCGTACCATGACTCTTTCTCTCAGACCCGATAAGCCCATCATATATCTAGCCGGCGACTCTTCTCTTGACAACAAATATTGGGTGCCATCCAGTGGCCCCGGTGGTGAACCTCTACCCGTGGATGTGCCCGAAATCTATCATGCTACGCTTCAAAAGCCTTATCCCAAGCCCGATGTTGCTTTCTGGCTGAATCATTTCCTCGGCGACCGTGCAACTGCGCTCAATTTGGCAGTTGAAGCCTCGATGCTACGAGAACGCGATAACGATCTCCTGGAACATGATGAATTTATTAGGGATAATATCAGCCCCAACGATATCCTCATTGTGTCGGTCGGCGCCAACGACATTGCCTTGAAGCCGACGTTTGCGACCGTCCGTCACATGTTGCAGCTTGCCTGGTTAACGTCACGTAACTCTCTCCAGAAAGGAAGCACGTGGGCCCTAGGTTACTTCACAAATATGTTCAAGGATCAAATTCAATCCTACGTTTCCAGGCTAGTTGAGCAGCATAAGCCTCGTGCAGTCATCGTTTGTATGATCTACTACCCCCTAGAAGCAGATGCATCAAGCCAGCAAAGTTGGGCAGATTTGCCGTTGAAGATACTGGGGTATGACAGTTTCCCTGGCCAACTACAGACTACTATTATGAAGATTTACGAAATCGCGACAGAGAAGATACAGATTCCAGGAGTAGATGTTCTATCATGTGCGCTTTTCGAGTCTTTGGACGGGAAAACCGAAGACGACTATGTCGCCAGGGTCGAGCCAAGTGTAGAAGGAGGCCGTAAAATGGCTCTGCAATTAATGAGTATCATAGACTCCTTAATTACACCGGTAGATACACGAGCGTGAAGTGTTAGATTATAGCAAGTGTCTAGACTAAAAAGGTATAACAATCTTGTAACTATGCGGTAGCTGGAGGTATGGAACTGGTTGGGTAAGTTCCTTTCCTGAACGTTTCTGCTTCGCAATCTAACTAGTTACTCAGAGGGCTCCGGGCTCTAATATCATGTCCTTTCAGATATATCCAGATCGGCAATGGAATCCCGATCACAATGCTTAATCCGCCGAGAAGTGAATACGTTCCACCAAGGCCCATAGCACTGATCATCTGAGGAGCAAATAGAGGAATGGCAAATGCCAATAATGATCGAAGTATAGATGCTGCAGCGAGCGCTGAAGCCGCATAATGGAATGCATCGACAATGTAGAGCTGCATGGGCAACAAGATGGACATCATACCAAATCCAAAAATTGCTGAACCAAGCACCGGGAGGATCCAATGAGTGTGTGCATCTGCTGTCCACCCAAACCAGAATAGGCCGATAGGGACAGCGACAGACCCGATGAACATACCCGGCATGCGAAATTCGGGCTGAGCTTTGCCGTCATTTTTCTCGGTCAGCTACAAGTGGGATCTTTAGTCACATCAATCTCAGTTACTGGGGCTGGCGCAACTATTTACCTTCAGATATATGCGGTTACCCACTAGGCCTCCAACAATTGTTGCAGTTATCTCTCCTAGGCCTCCTGCAATGTATGTCAATCCTGTGGCACCAGGCTTAAAGCCATATATCTCGCCAAATATAGAGGGGAAACTAGTGAAAAACATATTCAGGTAGCCATATACCCTATTGTCAAATTAGTAATTTTGGACATGATCAAAATAGACAGAGATCTTACAATGCGCCGTAGAAGCTCAAAATAAGGCAGATATAACTCCTCGTAAGCAACACAAATGGGCGGGCTGCTGACTCCCAAACATGATTCCATTTTTTATTTTTTGAAGTCTGCATGCCCTCGCCATCTGGCTCATTATCAGTCCCGGACTCTATCATGTATTTCCCTCTGATAGTGTCGTGATAGGTCTCTGGTAAAAAGACAAAGCTCAGCACAGTTGCGACTCCGGAGAGAGCTGAAGTCAACACAAATCCGTATTTAAATCCAACAGTCTGTGCAATATATCCCCCTATCACAGGTCCTGTCGGAGGGCCGAGCAATAGTCCTAGCCCATAGATGGCCGTTGCAGGCGCTCGATCCTTTTCCTCATAGAGGTCAGCAATAACCGCACCGGCAATAGAGATAGGAGTAGACGCGCCGATACCAGCTAGAAATCGAAAAGCAATTAAGCCACCTGAGCTAGGCGCAAATATGCAGGCGATATTGAATGCCGTGAAGAATAGAGATGAGAAGTTGATAACCCATCGTCTGCCGTATAATTCGGATATGGGCCCCAGAAACATTGGGCCAATGGCCCAGGCCACGAGATATATCGTCAGAGTAAGAGCTAAGGTGGTTGGCGAGTCGATGTGGAAATGCTGTCCAATCTCTGGAAGAGAGGGCGCCATTACTGAGCTGGCTAATGGTCTGTAAATAGTGTAAGCACATACACAAGAAACCAAAGTATATGGGTGCTTGGGAAATGATTGCAATATTGAACCAAACGTACGATACAAATGCTTGAAATGATACAAGTCCTGGGAATGGCGGATTAGCTGTCTCCTTTACGTATTGGAGATTGTAAACTCACCGACTACGGTCATCTTCCTATTATTAGACCAGTTGAGGGGATTATATTTTGATACTCCCCAGTCATTGTTTGAAGAATTTCCTTGCTCAACTGTTGTTTGATCCGTCATGTCTTTCAGGGTTGCTAATTGTAACATATCTGTTGACTCCTTATTTTCAGCCATGCTGTGAGGTTGCAATAGTTGCATCTCCTTTTTCCTGAAATTTTGGCTCCAACCAAAGACTATAGATAGATAAATAATGGTTTAAATAGTAATAGGAACCCAAACCCGATTTTAAAGGAGCAACTTGGCACACTATACCGGTAGAATAGATGATTTAATATCTTTAAATATGTGGAACGGTTTATCTTTGATCTATATTTGAATTACTCTTTGTAATCATCCTATGGATATTCCTTCAGAATCTACGAATCACGGAAGAAAAAGCATTCCTCCCGACTTCTTCGAGTAATGGTTGAGGTATATTGTCAGTTTTTGAAGTTGATTTGCCCAAAGGGGATACTGTGAGATGCCCAAACAGGCTTAGCCCAACTCTCTCACATCAACTGCGCCATTCTAAATGAGGCTAGATTACCGACGGGCCTTTGAGCTATCTTCCAGGAGTCCACTTCCTCAGTAAATACTCCTTCTTCGTGTAGCTGAGCAGTTCAAAAAGGAGCATTGCCTTTATTGATAATCATTCAAATGCGGCGACGTACCCATGGCTGCGAGATATGCAAGTCACGAAAGATTAAGGTTAGCCGCACAGCAACTCTCCTCGAATGACACTTGATTTTCATATATAACCATGGTAGCTTCTAATGCATTTATTGGTAGTGTGACTTAGGCTGGCCACAATGCCAAAAGGTAGGAGCATTCCCAGACGTTTTGGTTCTATTCATATATCGCGTCTCATCCCGGAGTGTCATATTCGGAGATGGATACGCGCCCGAGGACATGTCCATTCCTTTATTAGCTGATCCTCTCAGCCACCTTTTATCCTTAGCTAACTATATGATTCTATTTCCCGCAGTGCATCTGTAAAGGATATCATTGCCCAGGACCAAGTGGTGGACTTATCTTCTTCCACTCAGTTGTGGAGCCAGAGGCCCAACTGTCTATGGGCGTACAGGGTAGAAGTACTCTGGCTGAACCCACGAGCACCGATTCAGACAAGGCATTCCCAAGAGATGGCTTACCAAATGTCCTTCGCCGTATGCCATCAACTTCACAGCCTATGGCCCTTCCTTCTCACGTGCCTCTTGCGCTAGACTTTGGATACCAGCAAGCATTGTGCAAGCTTGCTGTTGAGGTCGCAGAACATCACACTACTTTTTGGTACCCTAAGCCCTGGTTTCTGAATATCCCCTGCTTGACGTTATCAAAGGAATACGAGTTGTCTCTTTTCTCTTGCCTAAATGCCGTCGCCATTGGGTGTCGTATGGTAAACGCTGGGGACGGCTCCATGTCCACAAAAGCTCGTGAGTTTTATGCAGCTGGCTTACGTGCGCAGAGAAAACACTTGTTGGAATTGCAAGATACGAAGGGCCAGGTAGCTTCAGCAGTGATTCACGGAGTACAACAAGATCGTGACAAACTCATGGCTTTACTCATAATAGCGATGTTGCTTGTCGAATTTGAAATGATGCAACCTTCTAGTTGTTTTTCCTGGTGTACGCATGCGATAGCAGCTACGGAAATCTTGAAGATAATAGGGCCAGAAATTTGCCAAGAATCGCCATTCCATGAGCTTTTCTTACTACTTCGTCATATGATGGTATATCCAGCTCTACGAATTATCCATACGTGCTAACTAAGATCAGGTTTACGTATCTATAGTCACGAATACCGACACCTGCTTCAGTAGCTCAGCATGGATTAACATCCCATTTGAAACACGAGATAAGAGCCCGTATAACCATGTCATTGATACACTCCTTGGGATTTTATATTCTTCTTCGAAAGATCTATATGTTGGGTCGGAAGAGACAGGAACTGAATCCGTGGATCAGAAACAGCTGCTCGAAATGCTCAATACCCTCCGAAACATTCCACTCCGACCATTAGAAGAGATAGTTTCTCCTGGAAGCAACACATCGGACCTAAACACACAACCCGAAATTCTTATGGTTTTACTTCGTGCTACTGGTACCATCATGTTATACCATAAACTATCCTCACTTACAATATCCTTAGACGAATTTCCCCAAGAAGAAGTGATATGCCTGGGTGACCATATACTATCCATCGCGATGCATATCAACAGACATACTACATTTAGTGTGATCCTTCAAATCATGTTCGGGATGCATATTATTGCAATCTTCTCCCCATCCCCTGCGCAGAAATATCGCGCGATGAACATATTCATGGAGTGGCAGAGCAATACCGTAGGATGGGATGGCATAAAACACACCTAAGATTCCCTGTCTCCACTCCTAATAACAGGATTCATGCGCACCTTACGATTTGGCATATAATCTACGCGGCCTTCGGCAGGTCATCCTTCAGCAAGCGATTCTCAAGTCCTCAGATTTGTAACTAAGACGGAGTGTATTGATAGTGATATATACAGTACTTGATGCATGTCAGTGGGAACATGGTGGATGGTTTCTCTTTGTAGACGTATAGACGCAGCTGCGTAAAGATTTTGGTATTCGGTAAACGGGGAAATCATATGCAACCGGAATGTCACGGTACGACAAAGTCCTTGCTTTTGCGCCCCAACTAGATCAGAGGCTCACTCCAGATTGCTTTCAGCTATCAATGCATGAAAGTGATAGAACTGTTACAGGGCACATATAGACGTCCGAAATCTTATTGAACAAAAAGAATCGGTATCAACATATCCTCACAAGATCTCTAGTCTTTTATTTTTCCCAACCAACTCCGTATCTCTCCTACTTATTGGTATCTATTGGGTATAGTTAATTAGTGTATTCATACTCCGTTCCACCGTCCATACGAGATATTTATAAGTGATCCCGAGTATAACTCCATTTAGTAATGCGACTCAAACCCCGCCACGGTATTGTTAAGCAGAAATGCACCTGCCTGACCAATCGTTACTCAAGCAGGCGATGTGCGTATTAGACTTAATAATTACCGGCCCATCCGTGTGTGATGTGCCCTGATTATATTCCAGTCATCTCGGAGTGGGAAAAGGATGGGGGACATGGCGAAGCTAGCCTCCCTCAAACCTCCATACCTAGGACTATATCAAGAGCCAGTTGGACATGAAGGAACGCCTGGGATGTGGGGCACAGATCTATCAATCAGATGGGATAAAGTCGTAAGTAATAAACAGTATATAAACAAACAGACATCCGGTTCCTGGGGACCGCTATGGACTTAGAAGAGAACTGCTTTTGGGATGACTGCCACGACGGTGCATGTGGCCGTTACCGCCAGCTTGGTTCGTGGTTATGGTAGTATTTAGTTTCGTAGATCATGTATCGATCGTATCCCCAGTGTGCAGCCCTGGTTTGATGAGACCCACAGGATCTACTACGACTCTGTAGATCGATTGTCGGAATGATTATCGGCCTGCGAATCGCCATGGGCCATAGTGACGATGACAGTTTTCTGTATCCCTTCAGATTTCTGGTCAACAATGTTCTCCTGGCTCTCGGTCATTTGCTTCTGGGCGTTACTAGAAATGGTGTTGTCGACGGTTCCCCAACGGCCGTCCGTACCAAAGATAGTGTCTTTCTTGGAGGACATGGAGTTTAGATGGTAGCCACGGGAGGGATATTTAGAGCCGCCAATCTCGTTGGAGTTGTTGTCGGTTTTCGTACCGCCAAAGATGACTCGGAAGAAACGGTTGAAGTATCTCTTGAGCATGGGGAGACAGGCACAAATAAGACCGGTGTTGGCTTCCACAACAGACCAGTTTGTTGCTGGAATTGGATCATCTTGTTGTAAGGTGTTAGGTTTTGCAAATAACAATAGATAGGGAAGGATAGGGATACTTACAGGTTGCATCTGTACCCGAGGCTGAAGAAGCTAATGTTGTTATCCGGATAATGGTTGCAACACAGACGCTTTATGATATTAGCAAATGCCCGTACCTTCTTGGAAGGCTGGTTTCTTACAAAGCTCCCATAGCAAAGATACCAATCAACTCAAACCTTTCTCTCTTCGTCATGGACAACTTCAAAAGCAAAGGAATAGGAAGGAGAAGAATATAAAAGTCGGTAAAGACGTTGATCGCCGAGTACGATATCCACCACGGCGCATTCTGGATACAATGCCCACCCTTAATAGTGCGATCCCAGAAGTATGCAACCGGAGTGCACTGGAAAACAGCTCCCACGACGAAAGCGATACAGGAAGCCGAGATGAATGCAAGACCGAGATAGCAGAGGATTCGAAATTTTTGGTGAGGGAAGATACGGAGATAAAGGAGGAGAATTGATAACTTGTCAAATGTAACGACCATCTTATAAAATATCTGGGCGCAATAGAACCACTGCAGGTACATGAGCACATCAAAAATAATTGAAGTCGGATATATACAGCACGCATACCTTGAGAGCCTTGATGGTCTGCTCGTGAGTGAGGTCCTTTACATGATCACCATATCCATTGGCAACGGCAGAGCATTCACTAAGGGTCGTCAAGACCGACCATAACTTTGCGACGTGAATCCGTCAGTCTAGCTGTACAGAAAGCTACACAATGATCACATACCAGCGCCAAACAAATACAATAATCATCCAGACCAAGCTCGACCTTCGTCTTCGTGAGCACTGCAGCCATACGAGCAATCACCACAAAACCAGAAATGATCACCATGACAATGGAGATGATGTAGAGCGTCGTTCCATCGCCAGGCGACTCCCCAGGACTTAGCGGGACGATGAGTGGGCCAGGAGCCATGATGATCGCGTCGTGAGCATAACCACCGAAGAAAAAAGAAATCGAAAATCAAAAGAAAGAACAAATCGATTCTAGCAGGTCGCTCTCGGATGAGATACAAGTGTATGAGAAAGAGAGAACGGCTCGTCGCGAATACACCTAAAGGAGGAAGAGCAAAGGCCAAGCTTTAGGAGAGAGAGGGTCCTTGATAATATGGGCAAGTTGGTGGATGCCATCATTTGGGGGCAGAAGGGCTAGAGGAATCTTAGCTAGGGCCCGGTTTTTGCTCCCTTCCCTAGGACAAAGCAGTGTCCGCCAGCGCCATCAAGCCCACCCTAAGAGCACCTTTCGCCTTCTCCTCGCCGCTCGCACGGGCAGAGGCTGATTTGATGGCTTGAACTTAAGCATCGCGTGGCCCTTTTTGTACTACGGCTGGCTTGAGTCAAGCAAGTCCAAGAAGGGGGCGGCGTGGCATCGTCGTTTGGCTCTTAAGACAGTAGGCCGCTACATGAGCTAGACTTACAGTACGGTAGAGAAGGAGAGAAGAGTATACTAATCACTGTGTGCACTCACTTTTCTTCAAGCGGCTTTACCGTACTTGCTCGGCTGAGTGACTTATCCACTGTAGTGTCCATGCGTAAGTACCAAGTCTCACCAGTCCCATAAAAGGCCCCAGTGCCGAGTGGTAAGCCGGCACTACTTACGGAAGAGTGCCGCAAGATAGGTACTTACTTCAAGAGGGCATCAACCCCCTTAGGTTGGAAGCTTCGGCAGCGTGTCCGCAGTTGGATAGTATGCAAGCCAAACTCCCAGCCTGAACAATTCCCGGGAGCTGGGCCAGAGTTGGGGTCGGATCAACGGTCATTAATGAATCGAGAGTGGATAGAATCCTGAGAGACAGAGGGTCCGAGCTGAAGTATTTGGAGACAGACTCGAAAGCGGCGTCACCACCCCCATTCTTCACTCGAGATCCGTCTACACCGTAATTAATCACGCAACAGGAACAGGTGGTTTTGCTCCCCACCAACCCCGTCTTCTAGGTCATTGGGAACGGACTGCTGGGTTTCGTACTTATGTGCCTGGCCATCCTGAGAAGATGGAGATTGGGGTTCAAATCCGACTAGTCTCCGCGCGCGCACACTTTTCTCAGGCACAACAGGTACAGGTACAGGCACAACTTCGAAACGGAGGGTAAATTTATCCACTGCTCTCATGCAAAGAGGAGGCCAGTATCTATGCAGCACTAGTACTGTCCCTTTAAAGGTCCCTGGTGGCCTGGAATGCAGAATTTCTCTCGCGCCTGTGGAGCAGTGTCTTGCTCAGGAACCAGGTACTCGCAGATCTTGTCCCATTGTCGTATAATTTTAATAGCTTCTGTGCCATGCTTGCGAGTCTCGCGACTTGTCCGGCAGAAGGTCGCAAACACCGTGCGCCGTGTTGAAGATTCGTATTCTACTCCTTTCTGTTCCAGGAAATAGTGGATGCGCATCTCTGTTCATTCGGCCAGTACAGTCAAGTCTACATGCCCGTGCTACTGCAGCTGCGTCAGTAGTACTACTGTAAAACGTGAAGGAGTGGCATCGTTGAAATCGTTGGGATCTATTTGCAACGGGGGTTCCCTAACACAGCGTGGAACATCTTCACCAAATCAAGAGATGCTGTAAATAAACTAAAGTTCCTGCGAGACATACTCCGTAAACTTAAGCAGATCGCGACATCGCAATCAGGGCACGCAACCAGAAAATTCACGCGCTGATCTCAAATTTTTACGAGCGAAAAGAGAACTGGGTTTCACATATCGATAGTTGACCTGCCGGCCAACGACCCGAGTCCTGACAGCTGAAACGTTTCCATCTTCATCTCAGCTCATCTCATCTTCATTCCTCACACCATCTACGAAATCGAGAGAGCTACGACATCTGTTACACATAACCATGGGGGTCTTATTTATAGGCAATACCCCATTCAAGGCCTTCATCACAACACAATCGTGCATATGCAACGTCCACCACCACGGTATCGAACCAGATGCCTAGACCTGGTGATACTTTGTGGTAAAGCCAGTGTATGCCACCGTTTGTTGGAGACTTTTACTGGCACAAGAGCGGTATCGCCCCTTGGCATTGATGCCTCTATGCGACTTCGGAGTAGAACCACCTCTCTGGCTCTCGTCTGGCCCTTGACGAGTGCCAAAGCATTATGTTAAGTCGATGCTGTAAAATGCTTCAGCCAATAATATCGCATCCAGTCTGCACATAAGGAGTATCCGCCAGTATGGTAACTATTGTATGGCTGAGACAAGTCAGCGCTGCACATCTTCAGCACCACAGAAAAAGACGGAGACACCTCCTGTAGCACAAGATGCCCTCATCACAGCTTGGAGAAAAGCCATTCTAAGCCACGTGGCGCTGCTGTAGAATGCGCATACACCGCTGGTCGAATGCAAATGCTCCCATAGATTAATAATTCAGGGGCTATCCACTCTCCCGGATACCTTCAACCTTACCATGTACAAGCCCGTTGTCGGACATATTTTGTGCATAACTGCAACACCAGACTACATATTTGTCTACAGTACTTGACATACAAAGCAAGCCAGACCAGCGAACACGAGCATGCAAAGAATTCATGATATGCATATAACTGATCTGGCACCTGCTGTGTAGACACGCGCTACGCAGACAATCCACAACCCTCGGCCCAGCCGACCAATCTCTGCAACAACCTCATAAGGATATTATTACATAAAACTAGATGCAGCCCCAGCAAAGGGGCTGCTTGTGGCTACCGCGCCAAAATGCCGAGATTACGGCTCGCCGGCTAGTGACTTTGTCTCTTCTCCAGACCAGCCGCCCTGTCCCCTTGGCTATGACGGGACGAATAGGCCTCGAGGTTCAAAGCTCAATGATTACATTGCAAGGCAGAACTCAAATTGAGGATGACCATGATCAGTGTTTTGAATGACCTACATGTAGGGCAATGCTATCCTTTGTTCCTGCATTCTAATACTCGCAGTCATCTACCGAGTATCTTCGCATCGTCTGCGGTAAGCCGGCGACGTCCCGAAAGCCATGAAAAGAGTCGAATGTAACACGGCCACGCTCAAGTTTGTGACTGATGTGATTGGTTAAGCCCAAATATCGAAGCTTGGTAAGCGATGCGCCGGTGCACGTGATTAGCACTGGTAACCGCCACGAAATCGCGAGCCGCGGGCTCGGTCCGTACGGGTGACCACGTGAGTATTTTATTCACGGTATGAAAGTAAATACTCTATCTAATCTATCTTGCTCAGAGATGTATTCGGAGATATAATCTCTGTTAGTATACTAGTATTAGAACATAAGTCCCAGTGTAGCGATTGTATTGGGCGAAATTACTTTGGTTTTAATTAAACCTTTTGAAATTAAATTAAATTATTTTTGGCATTAAGAATTTTAATTCTTGTATTATAAGTTCTGCAACAACTACGATTTTAAAAGACTGAATACCATATTTATAAAAACTATATGATATAAATATTCATTTAAGTGTCAATATAATATACTAAATTGAATTAACAAAATATACCAGCCAGTAGTTGCAAGCCAATGACCTCCTGACTGGACTGACGCTGTTCTGGAGCATTTGAAAGAGATGTAGAGTTTGTAACAAGCTATATGCTCTGGCACCGATATGTTTTAGATATCTTAATCTGAGGGAAAACCACTGAATCCGTAGGGAATGATGTCAAACTCTCTGAATTCAAAAATTGAAGAGTTGCTATATATAGTAAGGGTATGCCCCAAGGTCTGACACTCTGTATAGATCCTGATCTCGCGTCATCGATGGAATATCATCCTGTCTGTTTGCCGAGTCCCCTAAGATTCGTGATGGAGATGGTATATTCCCTCCTGACGTGAGATGTTAGTTGATCATCCATAAATCTCTTCGAAAATGATCACTGAAAGGAAGAGCAAGCCAAAAAGACATATAATACCACCGAGATCGTGACAGGCAAAAACCCCGGTGCCGCGCCTAGCAAGCCACGTTGACCGTAGAAAAACCAGGCGAACTGATTTTTTCGAAATCTGGCTCCATGAACGCCGCATGGTTACCTTAGAAGTGCCTAGTTGGGGCGCTTAGAGGTTCGTTAAAGCACGAGAGCCCCGAATACAAGGCGGGAGGCAAAGCCGTCGTGGTAACGTCTTTTTAGTCCGGAAGTCCATTAACTCCATGCGCGACTAAGCCACTGCACCATTGGGACAGCTGTATTGAAACAGAGTCTTCTTATTTTGGATTATAATGAAGCCCTCGATATTTTCTGTAGGAGCAGAAATGCCGTTAAGAGGAAAAAAAAAGGGGGGGGGGGGGGGGGGTGCCAAGATTTGAGTACCAGAACGCTAAGAAGATACCCAACGCCCAACAAATCCCTTTTGCTATCTACAGTAGCTCATCTAAGGCTACTATAGGATGGGACGTTTGATACCAAGAGCTTTACAGATAACTCCTTCAGGTCATTATGGTGTATCCCCAGAGGTACCATGCCATTCTGTATCAGATAAAAAGCATTCTGACGTCTTGTACCGCCTGAGCTATTACTAGCGTGAATGAATGCGTGACTAGACTACTATTGTTATTTTGACTTCTTTTAGAGTTGTGAAACGCTGATAATTTCTAGTTTCATCGGCATTTTCTTTTGGAAATGCATAGAAGTATTCTGGTATTATTTGAGGGCAGCGTTATTATTATAAAAAATGATCTAACTAGAAGTAATATTGATAATATTATTGCTCACAAATGAAATAATTATGGTCTTAGTCAAGTTTACAGACCTTCATCAAGTTTACTATAAATTTCCTATGATCCTGTGTAATGTAGGTTGATGAACAGAATATGTATTAGCATTTCTAACCTGAATTTTATCTATTTTAGATAACGAAGGCTTCAGTCTATATTTAGAGTTAAATGAAACCAGGAGAAGACTCTTTTGCCTTTAGATCTATTCATTTTATGGTTGCTCTCTTTGAACGTTGTATTCAGAGTCCGGACGAATGTACAAAATTATACTGAGGAGTATTTGCTCCACTTCCTAATAGATGGACCATACCAGAACAAACAGTAAGGGACGGGAACTAAAAGAGCACTTATAGAACCCAAAACTGTCAGCGTCCACGAGACGCCAAGATTTCCGTACATGGGAATGCCCACCGTGACCATGCCACCGGCGGCTAGATACCGAGTCAGGGTTATAAACACCAGGCCACTGGCGGCATATTGTTTATAAGTATGAATAATATACTGGTAGCTGCTAAAGAAAATGCATAGCACGCCGAACCCAAGTAGAGCCGATGCACAGATTGCCGACCAGGGAGAGATGGATGACCGCGCCGTCCATCCTATCCACACTGCCGCAATGGGAACCATTGGAGCGCCGCACATGGCGTAATAAAGGCGTGACTCAGGACTTAACTCGCCTGTTTTGTCAATTTGTCGACGTGATATCCCGGCGACAGGGATCACCAATATTAATGAACTGAGAAAGCCCACCCCCAAGGCTAAAAAGCTGAGTCCACGAGCTGCGAACCCGTATCCATAAGTGAGAGTAAAAATGAATGTGTATCCAGGCAAAAAGGTGAACACGATGATGTAGAGTACCGATAGATAGAGAGAAATCATAATGATGATTGGCTCATGAATCACGAGTTGGAAAGGACGGTACAAGTTCTGTGCGATCTTGGATCCTACATCCCGGACCTCTTCTTTGGCGGTTCCACCGATAGAATCTTTTGATCCCACCATTTCTGCTATCATCTGTTTTTTCCACCCAAGCAGGACTGGCTCATATGTCTCCGGTTGTACCACTAAGACCATGAGCAAAACCACGCCGGATATGACTAAAGTCGACCACTCCACCCACCGCCAACCCACCACCGTGCTTTCTCCTATCACTCCTCCTATGGCAGGCCCTATAGCCAATCCTAAGAAGCCACCAGTTGCGTAGACAGGAAAGACATAGATCTGTTCAAATGGAGTCCACAAGTCTGACACGGTGCCTCCAGCACATACCAGAGGAGGACTGCCGAAGACACCAGCCAGAAACCGCATGACGATTTGAGTCCCAATGTTCTGTGCAAGGCCGGCACCCATCGTACAGAGCATGAATAGCACAAGGCTGATGATGTAGACGGGATTTCTGCCAGCGATTTCTGAGAGAGGGCCTGCGACTGGTGCGCCAATGGCAAATCCAACGAGGAACAGTCCTAATCAAAATTATGAGCGTCTCATAAAGTGTATTTTTTGTAGACTAGAGCTACTCACCAGTTGCCAAAGATTCCACTACAGCACTTACGCCAAACTCAGCTTGCACCTTTTCAGCAACCGCCGAATCCACAGCAGAGGCATACTGCACCGCGAACGCAATGGCAGTCACGAGCCCTGTAGCAGCCAGTTTCTTCGATAGTCGCCAATTCCTTGGACTGAGGTCGCTATCGAAATCATCCCAAGTTATTGTGGTAGGGACCACGGGGCTTTCTTTAGCATCATCATTCAAACCGGGCAGGGTGCGTTGCTCTTCTGCCCATTTCTTGAGCCGTTTTGCTATCTCTTGCTTTTGCCATACATACTGCATTACGGGCTCTTACGCTTGGTTGAGTATAATGCTTCTGAGAAAATAGCCGTTGGCGATTGATCTACGTCTCTTCATGGCCAGTAGATGGAGATGCACTCATATAAGGAGCTTGCCTCTGATTAATAACGCCCTGACATATGTCATCATCGGACCTTTTTCCAATGGCATTTTGCCGCACAGAGCTCGAATGGAGTAGTTGACAAATACGCAAATATACTCCATCGGCGAATTAGACCAGACAATTGCGTGTTTGCATGGCTTTTAATACGTGAGATCCAGCACTCCAGTGGACGTAGACGGTTTAGCCTGCGCATTAGCGTGCGGACTAGCGTGCGGACTACCGCCTACTACCGGCCGTGGCAGATCTTCCGTCATAGGGTCCAAACTCTAAAATCAGCCTTTCCGGATCCAGTATATGTTGGAAAGGGCGTTCGCATATCCGAGCTTGTGATGTATAGAGATGACAAACCAATATGCTTAGGAAACGGCATACACAGCTACTCCATCAATTCATGCATTCGGCGGCGTATTGCTGCCAAAGATCGGAATGGCTATAAGTACTGTTGGTATGGCCACTGGAAAATATCAACTCATTCAGCTCACAATCGATTGCAACTCAACCACCTTCAGCAGATCTTAATCTGAGAAGCCAGATCAACAGTCACCATGACAACCTACCACAATATTGATGTCCAAGGCGGCGTCAACATCTTCTACAGGGCTGCCGGCTCTCCATCCAACCCTGTTCTAGTCTTATTCCATGGATTTCCCGCATCTTCGCACCAGTACCGCGAGTTTATTCCTCTACTTGCCACCAAGTATAGAGTGATTGCACCCGATTTCCCTGGATTCGGCTATACAACTGCCCCGGCTGATTACAAGTACACCTTCGACTCTCTTGCGGACACAACTGAAAGCTTCCTTAAGGCATTGAACATTACACACTGTTCTGCGTATATTTTCGACTACGGCGCACCGGTGGCGTACCGCCTTGCCAGCCAAAACAGAATCAAATTCGACGCCATCATCTCTCAAAATGCTAACGCCTATGAGGAAGGTTTCGGCCATCCATTCTGGGACCCCATTATGGTCTTCTGGGAGAGTGGTAACGCACCTGAGAGCCGGGAGGGCCTTAAAAATGCAGCTATTACACTAGACTTTTTCAAATATCACTACGTTGATGGGGTCCCTGAGGAGACGATGAAGAAGTTCTCTCCAGATGGTTATACTTACGATTACCTTCTTGCAATGCGACCTGGCTTCCCCGATATCCATCTCGACCTCTTCTATGATTACCGCGTTAATCCGAAGATGTACCCTCAATTTCAGAAATACTTCCGCGATAGCAAGGTGCCTCTCCTGCTGGTATGGGGGAAGAATGACGCTGCATTCATCGCTGCAGGTGCGGAGGCTCATAAGAAGGATCGCCCGGATGCTGAACTCCATTTGTTGGATACCGGACATTATGTGTTGGAGACGCACGTTGAAGAAGTGGCCAAGTTAACATTGTCTTTTCTTGAGAAACATATCTAGTTGATTAGTAAATAAAACATCCGTATAAGCTTCACCATCTAATTTGCTTGAGATATTGACTTTCTGGGATGTGCAAATTGTACTATGCTGTTCCACGTATTCTGACTTGAGTAATGCCGGTCAAACACGAGTGTGTTGAAGCAGTCTTCACATGCCTATTCAATAGAGCATTCCTGTTGTAGGAGGTCATTTTTAAGTTTAGTCGGTGTTAATAGGTGTGGAGAAGGTGCGTGCATAAATTATGCCCCCTGATAAGCCACAATACCTATGCAATAAGGCTAAGATCACAGTGGAGAAGCAATGGCTATATTTTCGTATACGAGATGCACCCAGCCCCAAAGTAATCTCATTGATAGTAGCCGATATCTTAACTTATTTCATCATGGATTAAATCCCGGTCTCTCATACAAAAGATGACTAGATGAGATGAACTTATATGACGGTATTGTAAACGCTAGTTCGTGAAATAGGAGAATATACTCCCTAACTGACCATTTGAGGTCGCTTGAATCATAACTGCCACAAATTTTGTATTTTAGGATTTATATTGGATGAGTCCTGGGCGAGTCATCCATGCTCATAAAGAAACCATGGGGTGGAAGTATAAAAGGAGGTTTAGGGGATGTTAATGCAATTAAGTATTTCCCTAATAATCCCTCTATAAGTTAGGCGGAGTCTTGAGGATGTTATAGTGTTTAGGGTCAAACTGACCTGCTATGCGCCACCTCTTGCTAATATATCTGAGAACCTTTACCATATCGTCTGCCCGCTCTTTGTAGCTTGCTTCGTTCGTCTCCTGCCATAGCCGCAACTGTGTCGCCGCGATTTGATACAAAGCATAGGGGATATAAGGTGAGAATGCCATTTGATTCTTATCATCTTGGGCGATTCCAAGGAGATGTCCGGAGATTTGAGCCACTCTGGTAGAAAGGTCTTTTACAGTGGCTAAAGTATGTGATTCATAGACATTGCGGTCCCGAGAGTGTAGGAGCGGAGAACTGTACAGCGTGAAGAGGGCACTAGCAAATATTGACCATTAATAAAGAGGAGATGCATATAAAGACGTGTGAAGAATGCTTACCTTACACACATAGCCAAGGCTCCGCAATAAGTACTGAACTTCAGCTCTTCCTCAATCAGCATGGGAAGATATGACAACAAGGTACGCTCAAGTTGAGCAGCTTCATCTGCATGAAAGCTGTAGTCAGCAACGGGGTTAAAGACATGTTGGACAACACGCCCCACGAGGTGTGACACTTGGCATTCTCTCGCAAACTGGCCTACTCGAAACGTAGCAGCAGTAGCAATGGTGGTTTTGACGGCATCTGATGATGAGATCTGTTCTATGAGGTTAGTGCGTTTATTGTATGAGCGCGGGGGATCTATATGGCTGAGAAGAGCAGCTCACGCTTTGTGAACATATTTCATCTACAGCTGGTAAAGGATCTTCCTTATCAGCGTCCTCAGTGACAAAAATAGAGTCTCCACAGCAGAGACTGATAAACCTGGCATCAGACGTCAGAAGTAATATATGAATGACATGAGACCATGAAAAGTCTAGACCTATAAGATAACCCTGCAGTATAGATACAGGTTATGCAACATACCTATCAAGATTATGCACAGCCCACCATGTCCTTCTTCCCTCCTCCCGTGTGATATCTACTAAGGCAGGCTCCACAAACTTTGAATCAACCTGGTGTAAACGCAGGCTACGGGCAGCTCTCGCACAAGCTCCAATAGAAATGGAAGTCGCGGGATATAGCCCGTGGCCCATTTCATAGAACACTATGAGAAGTCTCGATTGAATGGTATCTAACGAGTTATAGTTATTGGCTTCAAGCAGGCTAATGCTTGTCTTAACAGTGTTATAAAGGGACGAGGTCATGGGATCTGAAGACTGCAGGATGAGACCTATGCATAAGCACAGGATAACAAAGTCGGCATTTGAGGAGGTGAATAGGTGTGGTAGATGTTGGTGGAATCTGTTGATCGATATCACAGGCAGCCGATGATGAACTGACTCAAAGTAGATAGTCGACAACTTGTTCACTTCATCAAGGGAGCCGAAAATTCGGAAAGCCTCCATCCGCATATGCATATGAACATCAGTCATTGGCTGTCGGAAATTCTAGCATTGCAGACGATTAGAAGTGTCTTCATACAATATATGGCACGGAAAGCGTTCTGTGGCGGTCTTACTAGGAGGGAGGTATCCAGACTTCTGGGTTGGCACACTGGATCATCGTCATAAATGCAAAGACGACCAACGCTGGAGCCCAGCCACAAGTCCATCGTTAACTCTCATACGATAATAGAAATTGTAATATGGGCGTCAGAATAGTCTTCAAATCTACTCACCGGGCACAGGTGGTACAGCTTGGTAAGACTCTGTCGCATCTTCTTTTACCATTTCTGCAGGCCATGCACGCGTTGGCTGGAGGTTGCGATGATCTAGACCCCTCATTTTCTAGCTCCATTCTCTCTTCAAACTATGATTAGTAAAATGGCGCTCGTTAGGATTACTGGTATAATCCAGCCTGACTTAAGCAATTCGCTTTAGTCCTTACGTCGATGTTCGTGTCGGATGTTCTTGCTGCGGGTATCGTGGGCAACTAACTTGTGCCTACGATAACCGAAGCCAAATTTGGTTTGCCATGTAACACTTTCAACTAAGAGAAATACTACTCTTTGAGGTCGTTAATATGTTTGTAATCATTAAACTACGATGCGAAAGCTAGAATAAAGATTGTTAATGTTACCCGATAAAATCTGGGCAGTCTATGTGTGGAATGTTTCCAAAAGGACGGGTGGCAGTTCAGCGGTTAAACAGTGTGGCGTTTAGCAAAACGTCGGCGGGGGCCGCTCGGAGATACTTTTGCAAAAGCAGGGTTAATCCGATATGTTCACTCCTGAACTTATAGAGCCTACAATATGGACCCAACATTGGGATGTGAATCAGGCAGACAAAACTTAAACA
Organism: Xylogone sp. PMI_703; assembly: GCA_021399445.1. NCBI lineage: Eukaryota > Fungi > Ascomycota > Leotiomycetes > Xylogone > Xylogone sp. PMI_703. The sequence continues at coordinate 917,045 of JAJTUQ010000003.1, forward strand.
AATTAACAAATTTGCTTATTCATATATAGTGGATGTAGATGTGAAGCTTCAAAATTGAATATTCAGTCTGAATTGATGGGCATTGGTTGGACTATAGTGTTTTGAGTGCTCTTTTATTAGGCCAGCTTTGACAACGTGTCTCTACTCCATTTTGTATGAGCATGAGACATACCGAGGACTTTTTCCTGCCCATGTAATGCTCTAGAATGTAATTCTTTTGCTTCTGAAATGTGTCCCATCTCTTCATGCACTATTCCTAGGCTATTCATACTCCAAAGCGTGTCGGGGTGAAGTGGGCCAAGCACAATTGACCTTTGGTTTACAACTTCTTCTAACGTTTTGCGTGCTTCATCATTCTTTCCTTGACCTCTCAAACAACGGGCAATATCCCCTCGCGTCCACAGAGCATGAGGATGGGTTTCTCCTAGGAGTCTACTCTGACCAGCTAATGCTTGTCTATGATACTCAATTGCCTCGTCGAAGCGCCCTTCTCTTCGGTAACTACGGGCCAACGTGTTTATTGTCCAGATGATTTGTATGTCCGTTTCCGGGAGAACATCTCTCAAAATAGTGAGAGCTCGTAGATGGTAACTTTCTGCTTCCTTGAATTTTCCGAGATGTCTTTGCAAACGCCCAAGCTCGTTGATAGTTAGTGTTGAGTCGAGATGATCCGGCGGTAACCGTCTCTCCTGGATTCTCAGGGCTTGCATTTGCACAGTGATTGCGAGTTCAGTACGTTTTTGTTGATCATATAGAATCCCCAAGCTGTTGAACAGCCAAGGTAACTTTAGGGATTCGTTCCCACGCAAAGCTCGAGTCGCCCTTATTGCAGAAGAAAAGAGCTCCACGCCTTGGTCTAAGTGTCCGGTCATCGTGTATGCGCGTGCTAGGTCCCGGACGGTCATCAGTCTCTCAAAATTAGAGATGTTCTCTTCATGTGGAATGATATCAGAATGCTTATCCAGGTATATGAGAGCCCGCTGTAAATCGGCTAGATCGTTGGCATTGTAAGTTGTGCTCTCATTGTTGTTTCCTTTCCAATCTTGTACAGATTTCTGGAACTTCGCGAGTTGTTGTAGGGGAAACGACTTTTTAGCAAATAATAAAAAGCGTAAAATCCATAGTAATCTATTTCTGGGGTCTGAGGTGAAATCCGAATATTTTCTTGCCAGATCTGGTTCAAAGGGAGACAATGTGAGATGGTACGTCCAGTTCTCTGTTGCGTATTTAATAAGAGGGAATCGCATTAAATCCACCCGAATTGAACGAACAGCAGGCGGCATGGTTAACACAGACAATAACGCTTCGGAAATCTCACGGTGCGCATCGGATTCTTTGATAAGAAACTGAGCGTGGATTGGTGTGATCATATTAGTAGAGTTGCAGAGAAACTCCTTGACTGAAAAATGAGCGACATGAAAGGTATCCGAATCAGCGTGATACTCAATAAGAGGAGAACACAGCCTCAAGACCTCATCCTTATAAGGCCTCTGTCTAGATATGAAAGCCTTCTCTTGCTGATTCCATGATAAGGCATATTGAAGCTCGCTCCAGGATAATGGGCGAGTAGCGCAACATACCCAGAGAAAGATCTTACGCGCTAGGTGCTTTCTCTTGGCACCCTGGTTCTCTATTTTCTCTAAGATACGCTTGTATACTTCATCTATGCCAGAAGGGAGTCGTCTAATAGTCTCTTCTACACTTTGTAGGTGCACTGCTGATGTTAATTCTTGGACGCTGAGAGCAGCGAAAAGAAACATGCCATCTGCCGCGTGAGACAGCCTCTCGAATACATGGTGGTCCTCACCAATTGGCTGTTTTTTAAGAGCTTGGATAAGATATCTGTCAATATCTGGCCTGACTATGTCCCTTTCAAGAGGAATGACAACAGCATCGGTAAGCTCATTCTTGACTGCTGGAATATTTCTAGAGAATAAGCAAAGATGGATTGAGTGGAATTGGCGAGCAATGTTCGTAAAAGTGTTCACAATTTTTCCGGGCTCATCGCATTCATCTACACCATCGAGCACAATGTATAGGGCTGGCAAAGAACTTGCAACACTACCCAGAACTGATGAAAGTTCATCAGCCGAAGACGTCCGTCGTCGGCCGTATATTTGGGCCCTCTTGTAAGCCGTTTCAAGTGCCATCGGTATCTCGGAAGCTGTTGCTGCAATCTGCGATAGGATTGATCCGCACATCAGAGAGACTGTGTCATTCTGATCATATATGGAGTTACAATAAAAGTAAGTGACGGGAATCAATCCACTGCTGATGTCTCTGCTGTATTCTTCGAGGTGTTGAATCGCCGTTGCACTTAGTATCGTTTTCCCCGATCCTGGTCGGCCGTGTATCCAAAGTATTCTAGACTCCGATATCTCGTCGAGTTTACTCCAAGCAGTAAATATAGAATTACAAAGCAGCCACTGACCAGTACTCTGCAAGCGTTTATCTAGAGAATGGATATAGTCCACGCGGGGGTCAATCGTGCTAAGCCATCGGAATAAGGCTTCTCTATCTCCTACAGGTATTATCAGGTTAGCCCACACTGAGAATTGAGTATAAGAATTCTTAATCTCACCTTCTCTCTTATAGTCCGAGTTCATCTGGACCGATGCGTACATGTTTAATTCTAGACGCTTTCTGTGGGCTAAAGTCACCTGTTCGTCGAAAATATGTTTGTATCGATCTAGCTGGTCAAGGTTATTTCTAAAGTCCTCCTCGTAATCTTTCCCCACGCTCTTGAAGAAAACACGCCAAACTACTCAAGTTAGAGATAAGTTTATCGGCACCCTAGCATACTTACAACTCTCCCTGACTGCTTCAAGTAACTTTCGGATGAAGTTATACATCTCGTTGTATAAATCTGTCAAAGCAATTTTGACATGTTTCTCTTCGCCCCAAATCTCATCGCACTGAGGAGAGATGGAGATAATGTCGCGTAGTTTCGTCAAGCCATGCTCAATATAGGTTGAATACGCAATAGACTTCTGTGCCAGCTGATGATTAAAGTATCAACTACCTGCTAGCACCACCACTACTACTACCAGAGCTGGGCGTGCTCTTACCATCACCAGCGACTTCAGTGCACCCCAAACTAGAGCCGCAGGAGAAGTTCCATACTGAGCCATAGCATCAATTGCTGGTGAGAACCGGGCAAAAAATCCAACCACCGGTTCTAGAGTTCGTACAATGCGTTGATATCTAGGCGAATGACGTGCCTTGAGCTTTTCGACATCATCAATAAGGGATGCCCAATCCTCTAGTTTTCTTGGAAGAGTTTCCATTGGATTTTCTGACTCTCAAGCGAAGTGGGTTTTATTTCGAACTCTGGCAATTCAGTCCGACCGGCAATATTCCGAAATATTTCAGATTTAAATGACGTAAAATAAGCGTTCTTTGGTCACAGCCTACTGTTGCAAAAGCAAACCTATTCCGTGGGGTGAAGCCGCTGGGATAAGACTGCATTAATAAGAGGCTGGTGGCAATATTCTGTGGCACCTTCCCCGTAGAGGTATGTGATAGCTCACATCTGATGGGAGAGCCATGTGGCTGAAGTCATGTCGTATGAATAATTGCGGTGGTGCCCAATGCTACCAGTCAAACTAATCAAAGACATGCATATGTAAAAGTTTTATTGAGTGATCTGGATTCGTAACCCTCTCTCAAACTTTGAGGGAGGAGGGGACTATTTTGTAATAGGGGTAGCTTACGGTGATAGATTCCAAAATGGGTCACAATGGTCATTGAAACTTGCCTTGTTACTGCTTTGCAATGTGGCACCACCGCAATTCATCCACACTCCAAGCTCAACCTATCGCAGTGTACCACAACTGAATTTTTATAAAGGGGGGAGGGGCCTATCATGAAACCTATGAGATGCAGCATATTCAAGCACATCCGCCTCTCTCCGCTTTATTATATCCAATTGACTACTAAAAGAGTTATGTTAGAATATCCTGTTTGTAGCGGGGATGTTGGCAGCGCCTCAGCTATCAACGAAATTGCCTTGCGCTTCTTTAATAAGGATGTACGAATCGAAAAGAAGACCGTTACAGTCAGTATCACCACCCAAGTTACGGTGTATTAGTAATCATATGGTTAATATTTGGTAGCCCACAGAGTCCGAGTACACAGTAGTCCTCTACGGCGATGAGCTGAGTGTTGAAGAGCATGCGGTAACTCTATTAGACCATAACTTGTTGTCTTAGAATTACGGCTAATAAGGTCTAGAGGCTCCAGCAATTATGTTTATTGAACTCGAACCAGTTATTCTATAAGGAATCTCCAAACATTGGCGGTAGTCACACAAAGAGTATTACAGAGCTTTCGTCTGGTGGGGTCCCATTTCATCAGAGTTGACAGCCGAATCTCAAATTAACACTGCGATTAGCTTCATCGACCGAAAACCCGTACCCTAGGCCCGATACTCTTCTTGTCAAGAACATACCGTCTTATTTTGACCATGAAGCCATAAAAGCCGAGATCACAAAATCCTTGGGCGCGGTACCTATTATTCATAGTTTAGTACGATACTCTGAAGGTCGAAGCTATGCCACTATAACATTTCCGGAAGAAGATTCAGACTTTCCCTCACGTCTTGTTGAGAACCGGTGTTTTAGATATAGAGGTGTGGACCAAAGTGATTTCCAATACGATAACAAGTTTATAGGCATCACACCCCTCTTCGATGCCGAAGAGAAGGCAGAAGTGGAGTATGCCAGTTCTCGACAGATTGTGCAATAATTACTAACTGTGAATAGCCTCATTGCTCTGGTGGGCCTTGGCACACATGCATTTGGAACTTTCAGATCACCAGAAGGCGATCAAATGTGGCTCCGAGACTTTCTCAAACACGATATTCCAAATATTAGAGTACTGTTATACGGATACGATTCAATTGTAGACAGAAGCAAATCCGTTCAAACAGTCCATGACTTAGCAGTGACATGTTTGAACATAGTACATAACTTCAGAGCCAGGACAAGTGTAAGTAAGGAGTTTCTCGCATACTACCAATCTAAATCCTTATATCTTTCAGACCCTGAAACGTCCTATTATCTTTCTTGGGCAAAGTCTGGGCGGTCTCATAGTTCAAGAGGTAAGTGCCACGTGTGATTACCCGACCAACCCGTCCTAAGCTACACGCCAGTTACTCGTTACTGCCGAAGAGAAGCTTCAATGGTCAGAACATAGCATATTTACCAGCTGGTATGGCTTGGTGGGGTTTGGAATTCCTACAAGAGGGCTCAACAACGAGACTTTAAAGGAAGCAGTGATGGGCCAGCCCAACGAAACACTGATAAGACAAATCTGCTCGGAGACTTATGGCCAACAGCCACCTTATCTCAAGAGCCTAGCCACACATTTTGAGCGATGCTGCCGAAATAAACAGGTAGAACTTATTTACTTCCAAGAAACTAACCTGACCCGTCCCAAAAGAGTAAGCCTATCATGTTATGATGCATATCTGTGAATATACTTACTTTTTTTTTAGAGAAATTTGGGTGGAGATCAGGAAATCCTGATGGTGAGAAGAGGGGAAAATTCATTTTCAACCGTGAAAGAGCTGCCAATTGCAACGGATCATTCAGGAATGGTCAAGTATAGAAGTAGCGCTGATCCATTATATATATACGTGATGGAGAACATAAGAGCCATGGTGGAAAATTGTACGAAGCTGTATCAAGCTCATAGCTCTAAATGAGGTCCCCAAGATGATTATAATAGATTCTGATATTTTTCTTGAATTACTCAGTATTTATAGATATATCACTTACTGTACCTTAATACGAATAGGATATTTTCCTTACGATATAGAATCAATTGAGTAACTTAAATAAATTGTATATAACTCGTTGCATCATTATAAGAGCTTCTGAGACCGGACTCATATCTAATGTATACAAGCGTTAGAATAGTAGAAGAGGAAATTAGCCGCTCATCCTCGTATGTGCTTTTAACGAAGAATTATATGCTAGATCCTTATATAAACATGAGTCTCCCTTCAAGAACAGTATTCTTATATACGCCAGTTATAGTAGTGCCATCCAAATTGAATCGGTGGAGAAGTCGAGCAATTTATGTATATTCTCTATCTTACATCTTATCTTGTGATATCAGGAGTAGCCATTTCTGGGATACGCCAAGATTGCTCGATAACCTCTGCGACTTGCCTATATTCTTCTCTAGTTCGAACAATAAGTGGGCTTCTTTTAACTATAAATTCTTCCCCATTGTGAAATAATGGACGAATCCAACGTATCAATATCCAATAAGCAATACCAGTAACAACTAGCCCAGTTCCCACAGATGGTACCACTATCCACGGTATAGTGGTGCCAAGTTTCTGAAGCGGCTCTGGTACCCACAAAGCCCAAATAGGAAAGCTATTTAGTATTAGGACAATGGCTACAGTTATAATGCTACACCATTTGCTTTTCACAGAAGATATTCGATTCCAACTTGAAGCCTTCGAGAAACAACGCATCCAGAGAATTCCAACTCCGAGACAAACTGCCATACCAGCATTGATATTGTAACTGTAGATGCCTGTTAGATTTGACAGATTAATACTTTATTCCGTTACAGACAGTTTATTTCTGGAGAATATCCTTACCGGAAAGAAGGAAAAAGGCATCGTCAGGATGGTCAATTCCCCATGTTGCGAATATAAGTATCCAGGTACATAAGCAATGGAGCATAATTGATGGGGCCGGTATTGAGTCGAATGTACGCTGTTGAATGCCTTCTATTCTAAATATTGCCTGGAATATTCCGTTTGATTCTGCCAGAGCCATATCAGGAGCACAGTCTGTTTCTTTCCCTGGAAACAGCCTGGCGAGGATATCAACGTTACGCTGGAGGACCAAACCGTAAGGAATAACTCCCTCTTTTGCAACTTCTTGGTAGACTGTCATAATCAATTGTCAAATTTACGATATTAAATGGGGGGTGATTTGGTGGTTTACCTCGAGCAAATGTGAAGGTGGTCACGAATACATTTCCCAAGTTTGAGATCGCTATAAAAGCATCCATTATTCTTGCAGCAGCCTTTCCCCCAAAGCGCCGTCCGATCGTCAATTGGAAGAACTGAGATGCTATACTAAAACTATCTGGAAACTCGACACCTCTGGGTACGGGTACCACAATCATATGCGCACGAAAATGTCAACTAAAGATCTCGATCCAAGAAATATCACACTTACATACGAGATATTCGTAAACATATATAAGATGCCCACCAAAACAACACTGGCAACAACTGTCAGCGTGAATGTTGTTGGACCACGTCTCCCGATTATCCTGTTTGGCATCTTGATTTCGCCGAGCACCTAATGCGCGTAGTTAGACGGCATTTTAACAGATGCAAAAAGATAAACTTACATAATTTGCTTGGTGCCAACCACTATAAGTAAAAATGATATTGAGGAAAGCCGATGCATAACCACGAGCGGGTGCTGGTCCAGTGCCTATATGCTTGAAAATATTATTTTTATCAAGATTTGCATATGAAGACTTCTCCCGTGGGATAGTCGTATTGTGTAAAGTTATAAGCCCAAGTATTATGATTAGGCACAACATCAATACTTTAACAACAGCAAAAGCATTGCCAGCTATTATGCCAAATTTTCTACCTAGAACATGGATCATGCAGACTAGTGCAACAGTACCAACGGCAACAACCCGAACAATAGTGGGGGACGCCTCGTAGCCCATGGCTTGTAGAAGATGGAGACTAAATGCGAGGCAGTTTGGCGCAGATGTTCCAACTAGAATAAGGTTCCACCCTAGTAGGCAAGCGACAAGGAATGGTGGCTTTGGTAGAAGGTACAAAAGATAATTAAGCTCGCCTCCACTATCTCAACTCAGTGGTTGCTCGCTTCATAGGCTAGAGACCACCTACCTTCTTGCCACAAAAACCTCATCATCGCCTAATGTATGTTGCGGTAAGGTCAACCCATATTCAGCATACATCAACGCACCAGCAGCACTTGCAAGGCAACCTAAAGCCCATAGGATAAGGCTCAGACCAATATTGTGATCCTGCTGCAAGACAGTGGTTGGTCCGTCAAATATCCCCGTTCCTATATGGCGTGATGAATTAAGCTGATCTGATCTTGTTGCTTTTTGGGGATTTCGGCCATACCGATCATACGGTTCACAATTAGACAGCTTACTGAGAACCAGCCCAGCAAGTCGGATGACTTTGGTGCCTCGGTAAAGGAGGTTGACCGACTATATAAGTGCCGGTTCCTGGATATCAATCGTTCTCCTAGTCTTTGCAAATTTATTCCGTCTTCATTGCGAACATCTGGATGTAAAGTTACACTCGTTCTCATGGATCCCAATGATTGTAATGAGGTTCCTGCCATTTGAGTTCTCGCTTGTATAAACCGCGTCTCAATTATTTTTGATTTGGAGGTGAATTATAATATATTCTACGGTTTTAAAAGATATATTTTAAACAAAAACTAGATACTAATAGATTATTAGGGAATATATCGGCATTATCAGTACCTCATAACCCACAGAACAAGGCACATCTACAATAATCAGACCGACTAAGGTGTCAAACCCCCAGGCCTATGGAAGAAATCCACGAGAATAACTCGCCACCACCATTCAGACCTATGCACTATGAAATTCTTAACCTCAACGCTTGTTATAATAGCGCATTTACTTGCAAGAGGAACTGTTGTGCACCCACTGGTTTACAAAAAGCAAAGATAGTGGAAAAGAGGAGATTTCAAGGGAGGGAAGCTCATTTCTGATAATAATCCCTCCTGGATTCACGGAGTCTCCGAGAGCAGAGCGCATTACTGCTCTAGACTTGGTAAGTGTGACGGAATGACAGTTAACGATGTCTCACCAAAGCAGCACCAAAACAAATATGCAAGGGGCAAATTTTCATATGCTGCGAGACAAAGCTGAGCGATTTACTAGAGTTGGCATTCCGGGGATTTTGTAGATTGTTCGATAGAGAACAATTTGACGTATTTCCCGATCCGACGGAAGACGCGGCAAATACTGAATTCAAAACAAGAAGAATAGCAAATCGGTCTCTGATAAGTTCAGGCTCAATACTTATTCGCTATCCTAAGCAGGCAGTGAACCAACAAGTAATTTGAAACTGAGACATGCTGGCTGAGCACTATCCTGGAACACAACCCATATTCAGTGGCGAACTCCTGGACCATCCAGTTCTTGAGAAGTTCGAGGTATGTCCTAGGTGCAATTGCCAACTCTGCATTCAACTTTATTTTTAACCAACATCTAATATAAATGCAGACTATAGAGATGATAGGTTTTTATATAGCTACCAAGAATTAAATAAATATGAGTGCCTAAGAAATATAACGTAATCAGTTTGCTGGAATTTCGGCGTTTGACGGAATCGCATGCGGAGAAACCGAACAATACGTTACATTCTTGGTGCTGATAATAAAAGGCGGAATCTCGTGCCTGGGATTTTTTTTTGGCATAGTTGCTCTGGATCCAGAACACTGGGTAAATTGATAGCATCCCAATCAAAATATAGCATTCATGGATTGTACTCCTACGATACCAAGTGTCAAAGGCCCGCTTTTCATTGCAATGTACCCCCACCTCTTGAACGGAGGTGCTGGTGGCAATTATATAAACTGGAGCTATTGCCACCGAGAGAGGCCTGGGGGAGGCGCGATATTTTCAACCCCAAGATCGTAGGTAGTACGACAGGACGTTGATTATTGTGCGACTAGAGCTGAAAGCGAAGACCGAACACTCGCCGAGCCATAATAAGGCCAAATGAGGTAAAAATTTCCGAGACAGATGAACAGGTGGAATAAGAGCCGGAGAACAACGACCCCAAAAATGGACCCGAGATGCGTTTGCCAACCTCCCGATTGCCGTTTGCGGGCCGACTTCTAATATTTTCTTATTGTTGTGCGGCTCATGAGGGTGACCTCTGAGCGTTCCTCGGCCTCGTGACAAGAGCCGGCTTGATGAGTGATTGATGCCCGATCACCACGGTAGCTCAAGGACAAATTTAGTCATTGTTGCGATATAGCATAGCCTCAATCTTGTTGGAATCATGAGAAGATAAATTTTGATGCCTGGTGCCACTATCTAAATATGGCCAGTCAATGCTATAACTTTATTGGATCTATGTGAGAGTCTAGATCCGATTAGTTGAAATGACGTGGAATGAGTTGCAATGATGTGGAATGAAGTGAAATGCACCAGGCATCGAGTTCCACTTTTCCCTCTTCTGTGTCTGAAGCTGTATTAGTGAGAGTAGAAATTCATTTGTACTTCCCTATAAATTATTGGAAGTCTGCATAGTGTATTAAGAGCTGTCATGTAACCGTTCCTTATCAGCATATTTTCCCTAATAAAAGATACAGTTAAATAGAAATACTTTTCAAAAGTTAGAATTGAAAATGAAATGGATTTCTTTAGAGAATTAAGCCATCTGACGTCAGGCCTAGTTGATCGGGCCACACCGTCCTCCAATGGTATGATTACTATTACCCCTGTTTTGTGGAAGTGGGTGTGCGAAATGCCGAGTGGGATACAACTTTATAATTTCCATATATTGAGCCGAGATGCTAACAAACTATGGTTGCAGATGGGGAAGGTGGCATCAGGCTACGAACTGAAATCCATGACCTTGAGCTCAAGTTGAACGAGGTTGTCACCATACTTGCTGTAGCCAAGGACCCTGGCTCGCGAATCCTGGTGGACAGATTGGTTGACATTCACCATAATATCAAAAATACATTACACATGATCAACTCAGCCTACGAAACCAATAGGGAAAGAACATATAAAGGATCCCAGGCTTCAGGCAGTCTCGAGCAACGTCTTGCCACTGACAACCTAAAATTAAGAGTTCTTCTCAACACATTGAACTTGTAAGTAACCAGAAATTGAACAACAAGTATCCCTATTCATATATCATAGCAAGAAAGCAGTTCAATTGAACCTGCATGAGTCGTTGAGCAAAGTGTATAACGATAAAAGATGTGAACATATCCAAAAATATATCGAAGCAGAACTGCAGCTACATAGGCGAGGCAGTAAAGAAAAGACCAAGATTCCCTTTCAGAAAATGTGGGAGACTTTGCACGAAGATTACCATCTGTACAATATAGTTGAAAATTCTCTCAAGCTACAATGGTCATTTACTCAACGCTTGCACGCATATGCAGAGCATCTGAATGCAGCATCTAACCCTCGATGCAGTACATCCACCCGCTGGCTTCATTGTATGATGTGCATCCGCCATATTCAACTAGTAAAGGCTTCTCTAGATTATCAAACGGCATTCGAAACGTCCACTTCCGACCTAGCGGAGCTGGGTTTTACTATCACGAATTACATAACACAGTTAGAGATAGTGTGTTTCTTTATCCCTACCCAAGAAGACATACTGAGTTTTTCATAGGAACTTGTGAGTGTACTTGTAGATCAGCAAGTCACAATAGCAGATCCAAACAGTGTTGTAGAATATATTAATAGTGGATTCACTTCTTTTAGCGGCCGTGATTCTATCCAAGAACCGGACTCCCAATTCCTATCTGACGAGGGAAATGACGGTGAGATCATAAGAGTGTATGCTCAACCAAAGTACTCATCAATCGTGGCTTATCATCGTGCGTTTAGATCCATAAACTCTCTCCATAGAGGTATTTTACTGCAGAGGAATCGCAACCGGTCAATCACAATTGAGCCAATAGATGAAAGTGATTTTCCCAAACTCAAGAATCTGTCGGACGTGTACGTAGATTGGTTGCCTCTTTCTTAAAACGCTCAATCATAACTATCTGTTAGAGATCTCCGTTCCTGTATCTTGAAGCCTAGATACGCAGCTGAACAATCCGGCTCAGTCCATTGGGATCTCACTATTAACTACAATCCATCCCTGGGTTCAATTACTCCCACGCTACCACTACAATCGACATTATCTTTCCGAAACCCATACGATGCATTCAAATTCCAAGAGAACGTAACCAATTATCATGTCTTTAATGACCAGTAAGTAGATGTCTTTTAGCATTAAAACCTTTTCTGATATGGTTCGTAGTGGACCCGGTGTCAGAGTACGAACCTATAGGGGTTGGTCCCAAAGTAAATCTTATTTCATATTAGGGAGACTTCAGTTCTGGGAAAGGCTTCAGGCCCCAACAACAACTGTGCTCAGTTCAAGACTAGCCTCGCAGTCCATTTCTCATGGCAATGAATCTAACGTTGCAATTGTGATTGAGGACCCCAACCCTCCTCTGATTGTATTATTAGTTGAGTCATCCGGGGATCCCGGTGTGAAAGAGGGAGACCTCTTTGCCATAACAGGTAGGTAGGCCTTCATTATTACCAGTACGGAAAAATAGGCTGATTGAAGATAATAGTCGAACCAAAAATAAAGGTCAATAAGAAAAAGTGCGAATGCCTTGAAAATCCTGAATGCACCAGATGCATACTATACCGCACGAGACGTGCGTTTTTGACACTTCAACACGGCAAGGTACCGAAGTTTGGAGACGCCCAGTCATGGGTTGAAATAAAGTTCCAAAATTCCAATGGTGAGCAACTCAAATAAGACGATACAGTTATCGAGCTTCAGATCACTGACAACCATCATAGATCGGAAAAGATTTGAGCAAGAACTTGAGCTGTTGAGATGGCGATATATCAAAATGCTGAATCAATCGGTGCGTGTTCAGAGCCTACTACGCCGTAGAAATCTATTCCTACTTTCATAATTCTGGAGAGATATTTGTAGTCAGACAATATATGGGACAGTGGAAATATCCGGAGCTGTCGGTCGCCTGTGGATTTTATAGCAATCGTAGGTTTGTACATAATTGCAATACAGCCATAAATTTAAGTATAACGCCACTACTCCAGCATTCGGGGAAAGGAACAGTATGTGAATCAACAGTAAGAGAGTACAAAAAATGCCAGACATCATTGTCAAGTAACGGCGAGCGGTCCAAAATATTATATCTACATTGTGGCAACAGGGGCGTAAAGAGGAATGAAATCGTCATTGTTATAGCTCCAATAATACTTACTCCGGTAACCTTAGAGGCGTACAGATCCTGCAATTAGCTCAATGCTTCACGTAAGGTACAGAGGTTGCGCTCTATTATATGCAGGTTCTATGCCAATAAATGCACGACGCATTGGCGGCTTGAGCCTCGCTATGTACCGGGAGCGTATACTTTGATTAGATATCTGATTCTAGAGTAACTCCACGAGCCACTTAGGAACCGGGCACTTTCTACTTAGAACGGAACGTCTGGAAACATTGGTGTTCACTTCGCGGCATAGATTGATAAGGTAGAAATTCCAGTCACTCATTGGAGCCATCGTAAAGTCGATAAAACAATTGGGGAAGGCAAGACGATTAATTGAGCACTTCTTAAGGTGCATACCTGAAACTCAACTCCCCTGGTGAATCAGCCACTGGAAAGTATGGGTATACGCTGTTATCAATCGACGGCAGACAATGTGATTGGATGAATCGTGTTTCGCGAAATTCTACTTGAAGACGCGGATCTGGTTATGTCAGGTACACATTACGTCCTCCGAGGGGCCCTGCTCAACCGGCAGTTGCTTCGCCATTCCGGATCACATCTCCTGTCAGCCGCACGGAAACGCATTATCTTTGTCTTCATTAAAGTTGTGAGGCGTAGTATATGTGTGGCTTTGGTAATTACCAATTTCGGCATTCCAGTCAGCTATTTCCAGATAAAGGAAGTTTGTATACACGTAAGCTGGGCAACAGCAAGAATATTAGAGATTAGATGGTTTATGCCATAAGATATCCAGTAACTCCGCACGTTAAATCCATCGTACATGAATGAGCTATGCTGAGTCTAGCTGTTCATTGGCAGAGACGACACGGTGCCTTGCTGAGGCCATGCAATCCTACAACTGGATCATCGTTGAGTAAATGTCTCGTTTGTGCGTTTATTTTTTATCAGAAAGATACCGTAACAAGAGAAATATATAAACCAACGTAGGCTCTCTCAAGGCACGATGCAAATAGTCACTCAAAGCTTCATGGTCCTCCACAATTATAACCTACTACAACGCTCTTCCTTTCAAGATCCTATTTTAATATACTTCTCACCTTTTCGGTTACACTGCTCTGAATATCTGAAACATGTACTCTGCCTTACTCACCCTCGCTATGTTCGCTGGCTCTATTGCTGCTCAAGGTCTTCCTCAGGGATCTGCTTGCATTCACGCCGTAACATCCCTAGCTCAGGAAATCGGCACAATGCCTACGCCATCAGGCCAATTGAGAGACTTTCTCTTGATCCATCACGACAATATATGTGATTGGGTTCCACGGATGCCAGCTACTCTCTCGCCAGCCTATTCGTCTTATTCATCGACCATAACGAGCTGGTACAACTCCTATACCTCTGATCTCGCAGCTGCCAAGTCGACATGCACAGCTCTTGATATTTCAGCTCCGGTTCTATCTGTGTGCACTACAGCTATTGCTGCTGCAAGTTCCGGCCCTACAGCTGGGGCTACCACTACTGTGTCGGGTCCTAGTACAGGTTCTAGCGCGGTCCAAAGCTCCACCGCTCTCACTGCGTCGAATTCTGCTACTACAGCCGGTTCAAGTTCTGCAGCCGTTCCAGTGGTTTCGGGTAACGCTGCAGTTGGTAACAGTGTCACATATGGCATGGCAGCCGCTGCTGGTGGTGTAATTGGTGCAGTCGCAATGATGGTGTAAAGTCCACGTGGTGTGGTTTGGAGGTCATGGCTGAGTGCCAGGAATATTAATTAGTTACATGTTTATGAATCTGATATTATGGCTAGCTGTTTTAAGTTTCGATACGAGAGGCTTCAGAATTGGTATGAATTCTCTGTCGTGCGCTTAGATTAACTATACTCATCATTGTCTCTACATCAACTTGATTCGAGTGAACGTGCCCTAGGTTGTATTTAGTTTCATTATTTTTAGAAAATCCGTGTTTCCTTTATTGAACTCCGTGAACCTAATTTCCATTTCTATCTATTGATACGCTACGGCAAACAACACCACATTGCTATGAGTCTAACCAGGGCCATAGGTATGACGTGGTAACCTTATTCTAGCACATCCGATATTCTGATAAATAGAACACACAGATGCCGTATATCCATTTACAGCCTACAATAGGGCAATGTTAAAAGCCCAATTTAAATAATGTAGGATGAGTAATAAGCCATATTTTCTGAGGAGTGACTGTATGAGGATATCGGTATGTGAAGTCACCTCCGTGCGAATCAGGAGCCAGAAAATACGACGGAAAATTGTTGTTCCCCCGGGTTAAGGTGTTCGTGGCTCTTGCTCGTGTTGGACTACTCCTGGCTTGTAGTGAATCCTCCCACATTTGAACCAAAGATATCCACACTTCCGTCGTAAAAGGTGCAAAGGCTAAGATTGCCATCCATAAAATTTCCAATCATGAGTCAAAAGGGGCCATCGCTCAGATGCAGGAGTTTCTTATGTCATGTATAATAGTGCATTCAGGCGTTTTGCAATCGCATAAAGAAGTCCATATTTGAGCGTAGTATATTTACGCAATACATCCTCCTTTCCTTTCTTCTACATTTGTTATCCAATCTAAGTTTCTGTTCTTAATACTAAAATTCTATTAATCACAATATACCGGCTATCACACCAATCAACATGTCACTGGACGACACATCTCCGCTCTCAGGACAAAATGAGAAGGAACTTGAAACCCTCCCAGCTTCGCAGGCACCCCAGGGTGCTCATGAATCATCTCCCCGCAATTCAGACGGTTCAAAAGCCAAGCTTAATGAAGAGACTCCAGCTGCCCCCAACGAGAAAGATCTCGAGAAGGGCGGCGATCTGCAACCGCGAGATGAATCCGCGTCAGAGAAAATCCAGCCTCAAGCAACTGTGCATCCTCTAACAGACCTCGATAAGGGTATTATTGGCTGGGATAGCCAGGATGATCCGGCAAATCCTCTGAATTTTCCTTCAAGCAAAAAATGGGGACTCTTGATGCTTATGACTGCCATGACATTCGTCTCGCCACTGGCGTCCAGTATGTTTGCGCCTGCGGTTAGTTTTATGGGAGAAGAATTTCATGTTACTACGGAGACTTTATTATCATTTGCTGTTACAGTATATCTACTCGGCTGGGTTGTAAGTTGCTTCCTCTAATAATACCTACGGTAAACATCATCTGATCTGAGTGTGGTCATCAGTGCGGTCCATTGTTCCTTGCCCCTCTCAGTGAGATTTATGGCAGACGCGTTGTTTTATCCTGCGCTAATATTTTCTTCGTCGTTTGGCAAATTGGCTGCGCAAAGGCACCAAACATTGCTTCACTCATTATATTTCGTTTCTTGGCGGGTATTGGTGGTGCCGGTTGTTTGACTCTTGGAGGCGGACTTGTCGCGGATCTTTTTGATGTTACAGAAAGAGGGATGGCTACTTCTATTTGGAGTCTTGGTACCTTATTCGGCCCTGTCGTTGGACCCATCTGTGGGGGTTTCGTTGGCCAGAATATCGGATGACGCTGGGTGTTCTGGATCCTCCTCGTTGCTTCTGGGGTTGTCGCAGTGGCTATTGAGCTTCTCAACACCGAAACATATGCAAAGGTTCTTATCCGCTGGAAGACAAACCGACTTTCCAAAGAGCTCAACCGGAATGATCTCCGTAGCTGTTATGATCCCGAGAACAGCTTCCAAAGCCCGGGTCGCGTCATCCTCGAGGGCTTGAAGAGACCGATAAAGATGTTCTATAAATCGCCAATTGTCTTCCTCATGTGCTGCTACATGTCCATAATTTTTGGTCTCCTTTACCTTCTCTTCACTACTATTCCCCTTGTCTTTCAGAGTCGATACGGCTGGGAGCCCGAATTGACGGGCCTGTCCTACCTGGGCATTGGACTTGGCTACTTCACCGGTCTTGCTGCAATTGCAACAACATCCGATCGTAGTGTTGTGAGACTGACGAAGCGGAACGGCGGAAAGTTTGAACCTGAAATGCGCCTGCCTATCATGTTTGTCTTCGCCTGGTTTGTGCCCATCTCATTCTTCTGGTACGGCTGGGCAGCTGAGAGGCACACTCACTGGGCAGTTCCCATTGTCGGAACCATCTGGTTTTCCTTTGGCATGATGGGCATATTCCTCCCCATCCAAACTTATTTGATCGATTGCTACACTATGTACGCAGCCTCAGCAGTAGCTATCCTAACAACTACAAGATCGCTCGTTGGAGCGCTGCTTCCGCTGGCTGGACCCAAGATGTACGATGCGCTGGGCCTCGGTTGGGGAAACTCGTTACTTGGCTTTATTGCGTTGGGATGCATCCCCATTCCACTTTTCTTCACTAGATATGGTAAGATGATCCGTGAGAAATATCCTCTGAATTTGTAAGTCCTGGAGAAACAAAGTCGTCATTTAAGTGTCGAGGTCTGTGGCTGGGTTATTTGGTATTACATATACGGGTGGAGATAGAATGCGCTTGAGAACATAATTACGGCATTAGAGAGGGATGCACTGATATGCGATAGTTTCCTAATTTCATAGTGTTTTGTATATATGGTAGCTCTATATGGTTGATCTCTGCTGTGCAAAGCCTTAAGGAACGATACACTCAGCACTAATCTAAGGGATTTCCATCCGTGCTCTCTTTCAAGTACTTTTGTCCCCCTTCTAATATATCAGTAACGCCCTTAATTGCATTCTCGTACCAAAACTGGAATTGGTTAGGTGTCGCAAGTTGTTTTCCAATTCCTCCTCTCCGCTCAACCGCCGTTCCAAACTCCGTCTCCTTTTCGGATCCTGCAACCTTCGCACCCACTAGCCATCGCTCATCGATCGTTCCGAGATACAAATCTAGGGTTTCCGTGTTATCTTCTGATCTCCAAATCAGTGGGCTACCACACTGTCCACAGAATCCTCTAAAACGTTTCGTGGCCGAGTTGTATTCTCTATATGTCGCGAACGACTTCAGATCCGGGGAAATCTGGGCAGGCTTGACTACAATAAATTGAGCCACGAGACTTGCAGTCCATTTCCGACACATTGTACACTGGCATGTTGCAGACTTTACATCATGTTAGGACAATTATTAGATACTTCGTCGAAACCCTAAGCCATTCTCATACCTGAGGGGGCCATTCATATTTATCCGAAAGGTCGATATCGTAACGGATCGATCCACATAGACATCCTCCAGTGATGGAAAGCGGATGGGTATGTTCAACTGCCATGCTCAGAGGTACAGGACGGGAAGCTACACGACTACACTATGGCATGGAAGGGTTAAAGTACTGCCCCTCGAAATACGCCGATCGCCAAGAGTCACCATAGCGGAAAGCTAGCCTAATCAGTCTACGCCCTTAAATAGACAATTACTAACAGATGAGAAGGAGATCTTCTTTTCCAGGTGGACCTGTACGGATCCCTCCTAATATCAGCAGAGACGAAGAATAGATCTGTGGGCACTTATCGGCGGCTCTACAGAGATACTGGTTGTGGAACGCATCATCCAATTAGATATTAAGAAATACGATATATCCAATCAATCCGGTCTCCAAACAATACCAGCGGATTTTTAGTAAATCCTTTCCGATGCAAATCTCGAAATCCGGTTCGTCAAAAGCTCGAGTTGATTCGTCAGCAATCTAGATGCTTGTTTTTGATGGAAGGCGGTATACTACATCCGCAACCAGAAACGGCAGAATTTTCATAATCAGCTATTTTGAACGTAGCGATCAACGCATATCTTATCATGAAATGTCCTCATATTATCAAACCTTGAATAAGTTATCTCAATGGAGTGAAGAGTTCTCTATTGCATGGTATATTTTGTGTTGTAGTTAGGGCTGTTTTGGTGGAAGTACTAATTCTTGCGATATATTGTATTGAGCCAAATATTATTCGATGCAAAATATGTATTTCATATTTAAGGGCGATGTCACCATGGTGGAGACCACCTTGCAGCTTGCAAATAATCTAAATAATATGATTAGGCCGACTCTTTACATTCTGAGGAATCTATCGAAAATACTCCGGCGGGGGCACAGGAAGCTTACAAAATTTTCGATTGATGTCTCTTAATATGTATTCAAGCCCGTTGCTTATGTCTTAGTATCATACAAATATTCATACAGTTTCCCCAGCACCCATAACGCCACGCTAAATGCATCACAATACAAATCATAAATCACAGTTCTTGATAATCCCTCCCGCTACCCTTAACTGTATGATTTGACGCCAAGCTATGATTCAAATCCGGCCTCTTAACAGTAAAAGAAACGACAAGTCCAATGGCGACCAAAGCCAGATTAACATAGCAGACATCATAAAAGCTATCCGTGATAGCCGTCAGGATCTTGTCAATAACACCCGTGTCACTGCTCTGTCGAAGCGTAGTGACAAACAACAACGCATTAGAAGAGATTTGCTTCGCTAGTCCATTGTCTATCCCTTCGGCAATGAGATGCGTCTTCAACGTGTTCTGGAAGACTGTACCGCCTAGTGCGAGGCCGAGAGTCATTCCAAGAGCTCTAAAGAATATGAACATCGTCGCTGCATATCCTTCATCTGTGTTCTTAGCCATTGCCTGCGGGACAAAGGCCAAAGATGGGAAAAGGAATCCCTGTAATGCACCACCTAGGAACAGTATACCGCTAATAGTTGCATCACTTCTGCTTCTATTGAAGAGAAGGAGTAATCCAGAGAAGATCAATTGTAATATCCACCCAATCCACAGAGCCCAGCGGACACGACCGGTACGTGCGATTATGATATTGACGGGAATACTGATTGGCATGATGGAGACTGCGTAGGGAAGCACGATGACACCCATTCGAGTTGGAGAGTATCCCTTGACGGCCATGCCGAAATACGGGATAAAATAATTCTGTGCGTATATCTGATTGAACAGTTAGCAGTGCTGGTATATTGAGTATTTACGTTTGGCGTGAGCAGAGAATGAATGTGTATTGTACTTACCACGAAGCCAAAGATAACTGTAGCAATATACCCGGCAATAGCAGACCACTCCTTGAAAATGGCAAGTCGAATAAAAGGATTTGTGGCATATCTCTTCTCCCACACCCATGTCGCACCTAACCCCAAGATTCCGAGTATAAGGGGGACGATAGTAGCTGCAGAAGCCCAGCTGAAGTTTATACCGCCCCACGTAAGCGCAACAAGCGCAAGAGTGATACTCGTGGTGAATATGAAGCTACCTATCCAGTCCACCTGTGTCCTTAGTTTCTGGAATAGAGATGCATGATTCTTGTGTTCTAGGTTCACGAAAAAGAAAATCATGACTAGACCAATCGCACAGAATGGGAGATTGATATAGAATACCCATCTCCATGTCGAATACTGTGACAGTGCACCTCCAATTAACGCCGCGATTGCGAGTCCAACTGCGAAGGATAGGTGAACAAATGCAAGGTATTTCGGTCTTTGACGCAGAGGTACTAAATCAGTAAGGAGGACGTAGGTTAAAGGCTGCACACCTGCAGAACCGATTCCTTGTAACACACGTCCAACGATAATCTGCGCTGTTGACTGAGCGGATCCTGCAACTATACTCCCTATTAAGAGAGACATAACTGTGGTAGCGAAGACCGGACGACGACCGAGAACATCGGAAAGGGCACCAATGAAGGGCATGAGGACTGCTGCTACGAGAAGGTAAGATGTTCCTATCCAAAATCCAGAGCTTTCACTGCTATGCTCGGCTGTTGCAATGGTCGGAAGAGAAGTGACTAGAATACCAGCATCAAGGGCCGTAGTCATGGAGAGAATACTGAGAGTAAGGACAATGAGATTAACTCGTAATCCGCCTTTCCACTCTACTTCTTTTTCATCATAATCATCGTAATATGAGTCGGAATCTGAACTCGCGCGAGGTGCCGCGGATGATGAGTACAACAAGGGGTCATAAGAAGTGGTTGATACCTGGGACTTAGAATGTGGTTGAAACGATGAAATTCGTGACGGCGTATCAAGCATTGTGGTTGAACTCTGCCTCGAAGTTTCCGTAGTATTTTGCAGAATGGTAGGGACTTTGGTCATGTATCTCACTGTGAAGGTGGTTGGGAAGTGGCTCTTGATGCTCCAGTCTGGTGTCAAGTACTCGTAATATCCGTATTGGGAAACCAGTTTTTTGAGCTTGCCTTGGACACCTCTAGCGGGTTTGAGTTCGTTTAACTTCATGACTGTACGGAACAGGGATATCATTATGGTT
The DNA here is from genome assembly GCA_021399445.1 of Xylogone sp. PMI_703. Taxonomy (NCBI): domain Eukaryota; kingdom Fungi; phylum Ascomycota; class Leotiomycetes; genus Xylogone; species Xylogone sp. PMI_703. Next base: position 938,289 of record JAJTUQ010000003.1, read on the forward strand.
TGCACTGTTCGGGCACTAACAATGGAGCCGGAAAACCAATTTTCCGTGAAGTGGAGATATGTATCCATAGGTCGGTCAAGGCGCACTTCGGTCGGTTCGGGAAACATCTCGGGACCCATTGATGCAGATACAGTATCAATGACGATGGTATTGCCTTGTTCAATCATATGTTCGATTTCTCCGTCTCGAATGAGCCCAGCCGTTGTAGTAGTTCGCATTACAGGTAGTCGTCCGTTTATGCGCAATGCCTCCAAGATACTATGTGATAGTTAGCTAATGACGCCCTTGTAGGGTAGTATTTTATGCTGACTATCTGAAGAGTACTTCATCACTCTGTGCAGTTTCCACAGTAGCAGCCTTGGAAATGCGCTGAAGGTATTCTTCGCCCTCATTTAGGTAGTACTCCAATACCAATGCAATCGCAGTTGACACTTCGGTGACAACTCCCGCGGCAGCAGGTAAAATCTGTTTCCAGACAATATCATTCTCATTCATATTGTTGTTCAGGCATACTCGGATCAGTTCCCGCCCTTGGCTGCGGAGTGAATGGAGATCCTCCGGCTTACTCTTGTTACCCTTCTGGAACATCATCATCGAGCGTGGTTTGGAGACCTCTTTAACCTGAGCTATTAAAGATGATGCTATTTCTCCTAACAGCGGCAAAGCTGTGCTTGCCTCAAACATCTCGGGGGCGCCATACGGGCTGTTAAAGAAAGCCATTGCAAGTATCCGATGTAATTCCTTAAGGCTGTATGGACTTCGGGGGATGCTGAACAGGTCCGACACGAACTGAGTGACCGTGATATTCGTGACATTTCGGACAATATCGATTTGCTTCTCCTTCATGATTTGTACGGAGTTTTGGAGAATGAGATTCTGAGCTGTTTCCTGGACGAAGCGACTAACTCTCTCCTGTGATAAGCTCTCATCATAGAGAGCATGTGATATTAATAGAGCCGGTATGGAAGTCGAATCGCCACCTTCCGGTGGAGACTGTTCATCTTTGGCCTGAATCTTCAGGGGGAGATATCCCAAAGGCGAGCGAAAGGATTTGCTATCGGATAACAAATCGGAAGCCGACCAATAGCCAGTTATAATTATTGCATTGGGTCTCATGCAGGGTCTGTTATAGTTGTAATACTCCTCTTTACCAAGTTGCAGTAGATTATCCCTCTTCTCACTAGGGATGATGAAAGGGAAATGAGCGTATATTGAGTTATGCTCAAAATGATGTGGAAATGCCGTTAGGAATAGCTTATACAAGATGTGGCCTTGGTTTACGGTAGAGTCTCCCTTGGAAAAGGCGTATCCCCAGTTAGTAAGGTTAGAGGGTGTATAATCCGCCGTGCAGAATCGATCACCTCTGATGAGAGCGATGGTATTGGATAAAAGTGCTGCAGATGTGGTTGAACCGCAATATAATCCCTGGCCAAGCTCTTGCTGAGACTTGAGCCTTTCGGCTACCAAGCCTGGATAAAGCTCCACAAGATCTGGATAGCCGTACAGAGCCTTCAGCTTCCTTGCCACCCGACGATCTGGATTGATCTCTTCAAAGTTGGTATACTTTTTCAGCTGAAGACATTCACGGAACTCATTCAGAGTGCAGACGTTCCATTTTCGAGCTTGGATTATTCCCTGAATCTCCACCGCTCGCATCGCTTTGGGAACTGTATTTGGGCCTAGACTGTTCGCAACGTCTTCAATCGCTGCTGTGACTATAGATACCAACGTATCGTCATTGTAGCTACCATAGTGGTCTCGAACTAGTCCGGCAAATTCCCTATGGCATGGGTCGAGCTCTAATTCATTCTCTAGAGATTGCAGGCCTCGGACGAGCTCATCCGTCTCAATATCTCTGGCTTCTTTACCGAATAATGTCTTATAGTGCTCTTCAATCCACGTCTCACTGGCAGCAGATATTCCACCGTGCCATCGGTATGCAAGATTGAACTCAACTGACACCAAATTTCCATTGGTTGACTTCCTATCGGCTATGATTTCCGGTTCCTTGGTATCTCGAGGATCAATGTTGAAGCTAGCGCCCGTTTTATCCCATCCGAGAATAGTCCTCATGTAGTCGTAGATAATAACATTAACGTAATAGGCACATACTATTAATCGTGCCGTTTGGAAAAGATCCTCATCGTATTTCTGCCAAGCTTCGGCAGAGGCATCAGAATCTGGTTTTGTGAATCGGCCGTTCTCATTAATTCTAAGTCAAGTTAGGAACGAATAATTACTTTGGTCAGGTGAGCTTGGTTGGAACCTTACATTTGGAGCTGTGAAGTGACATAATTGTGAAATCTATTAAACATTATTAGGAGGATTCCTGCAGAAGGATGTCTGAGTACGTTAGTACGACTTTTCGATAGGCTATGCGGGGTGAGAGTAAGCCTACAGAGAGAGGATTCGTTTGGAGGCGAAACAGTCTGGCTTGAGCCGACCATCCAGGTAGGTACGCATCTGCTTCTGCTCTTCCCAGTTGTTGCCGTATAATGGAGATAGATCTGCATAATGTGAAGTTTGTGAATATTCGGGGTTGTGTGGGTTCTGTATGAGGTTTATCAGAAATACAGAAGCAACGAGCCGTGCTAAAAAGGTGGCTTACCGTTTGAAATAAGTCGTGTGAAATTACTGCTGCCATGGAGAAGAAAAGACTGCTCAGCTTATTGGGATGGCTCTTCTTCTCGCTCCTCGCAAATAGCATATCAAAGACATCACCAGGATCCGGTAGTGCAACATTTTGGATTCCTTGTGGCTTTCCAGTCCTCGCATATGGCGTATCTGCCCTGCCGAGGTCTGGTAGCAAGAGGTTGTTGTATGATCCGTCAGGTTGTCGATATCTGCTGAGATCACCATATATTGCTGTGGTAGACACACTTCGATTCAAGCTATCCCTTTGTATTTTGGAATTGGATGGCGAGTCCTTGAGGAATTGGGACATTCGTTTCTGGAATGTACCCGAGCCATCGACGGTACCAGACTTGACACTACTCTCACTTCGATTTGCTTCATTATTAACAGTACCTTGAACGTAGGCACTGGACTCTATGAAACTGTTTCTCATATTGAATTCCTAAAGAAAAGAAGAAGGAAGACAAGGAAAACAGAAAGAGCTACCCGGACTGAGCACCCACATGTGCGTAACCTGAACGAGAGGATACCATACATATATCGCCGGCATAGCGACCAACCACGTCAAGAATAGCACTGTACCAGATATCAGACGACAAGGCTGTGGCAGCGTCAGCGGGTGCGGGCCGGGCTTCATACCGCACATGATAATCCTGCGAACAGAAAGCGTAGATTGAATGGGGGAGCAGATCTGGCTGGCGGCCATGAGTCGCAAACACTCCGCAATGGTACAAGTGGTAGGTACTGGAGCCACCAACCAGTCAGCTTACGTTGCCACCAAAAAAGATCTCCATTAGGGCTGGTTATAGTGCTTATGGTGCTCAACTTGGTTAGGAATCGTTTTACGAACATTTGGAATGCAGCCGCGGGACAGAACGTACATGTGGCAGTGCTTTACGGACGTAATTTGGATGAATTTGTGAACCGCTGTTAGATTGGACTTTTGGCAGAAAACAGGTTATCAACTGATCCTCCAATGCAATGACTGGGTTTATCATCCATATTTTGTGCAGAAGTTGTGCAAGACAATATATGCATGCATATGCAATCGTCCAGCCTCGCTGCAGAACAGAACAGTGCGCGCAGTTCCATACCCTCTGTGGGTTTCGTAAATTGTGCGGTGCCTCCACTGCGGCTGGGGAACTGTCGTATCGCCCACGAATCGACGCCCGTGGCCACGCCGGAACTCTGACCTGTTTTAACCTTAAGCTCCGATACTTCTTTACGCAGGGTAACATTGTTATCCACAACACCATTGCTTCACTCGAAAGTGGGTATATTTGCTATGTTTGGCAAATGAATTGGTGGTCGCACTCAGGGGGCGGGCAAGGTCCGCTAACAGCACCATAAGAGCCAGCGTGTGCTGTACTAGTACCAAGTATCTAGAGTGGAGTAAAAATATCGCGCCAAGCAATATGAGTAGGTAATTCTAATCCGATACTATGATCCCGCTCAAGAGGATATATTTTTCTTACTGCGTCTTCGCGCTTTTACGTCAGTAGCAATTGCCCACGAAAGGTGTCCAATGTATGCATACAGTATCGTAGGTTCTTGTTGAAAGGCAAGAGATCTGAGCTACTGTGCAAATCGCTTACTGTGTACAAAATCAACCCGTGTGGGCCGTGTGGATTTTAGTTACTGAGAGTAGACAACTAGCATGCCTGGCAAGTGTTATTCTTAGTATATTTTAAAAGTCTGAGTACAGTAAAGTGTCAAGAGACAACGGTAAATTGGATTACCTTGCTTCATGGTCTCATACCTGTCTTCCCACCCCAGCTCACTTCTGCTCTGACCAATGGGTTCTCCAGGCAGTCCTGGCCAACTTAATTGATACTTTTACACGTAAATGCGAGTCGCTATTAATACCATCGCGCTTGCAGGTTGTGTCTGTGAGACTTCGCATTCATTGGGTGGCCTTATAGAAGGGCCGCCCAGAGAGGAAAGAGGAAGCTATTGGCACTCATCTGCATGGAACCCTACAAGGCAGTGGCAGTGCGCTAGGTCACCCAGTCTCACACCTTCAATACGGATTAGGAAATCTCGGCATAGATTATTAAACATCGAAGCCGGCGAGTAAGCTTAGGTTTGGACGGTGAAGCTTGAGCTTATTGCGCCTTCGTTTGCCCGATTGCATGAATGCCCATTGTCGCTGGAAGCACACAAAAGGGCATTGTGGTATTGCATGGAACAACGTAACGAGATCAGAATAGTTCCGATAATAGAACTGTTGGTGACACGAGCATATCCTCGCAAACTACACACATTTTGAACAGAACACTTCTTGAGTGGCAGTGCAGCAATACATTACATTATTCTGCCGTTTCATTTCTGTGACCAAGTGTATTTGACTAGGCCGTTCCTTCAAAGCAAAGGCAATTGATGCACCAATACTTCAAGGGTACAAAAGTTCTTTTGTTGATCAATTAGAGATCCAACGATATCGCTGGTTGAGATGTTCCTCGAGCACTTTCACGGACTTGCCCGCTTCCAGCCTGATGCACCTCTATATACCTGGCTCAAGCCTTCCTCTCGCCCTCTCAGTTTCTCCGTCACACGAACGCTTAGTTATAGCAACGTCGATGTTATAACCCGGAAACTCGCACATCACCTCCTATACCGCTGCAAACTCGCCCCTGGCTCAACCGTTCTTCTCTGTTATCCTCCGGACTCCTTCGACTTCCTGCTCGCCTTCCTAGCTTGCCTGACTGCTCGTCTCATACCCGTCCCTACGTTTCCTCCAGATCCGACTCGCATACGTGCAACGCTTCCATCATTCATTCGCATTGCAAATCTTACCAAGCCATCAGCGGTTCTAAGTACCAAGAAATATAAAGTAGTTTTGTCCATCGCGCAGTCTTTGGTCCTCTCGAGAGATGCACCACCGCCAAACCTCCGATGGATCGTCACTGATCACATCACCCGAAAAGTCCCTTCTCATGCTCCTGAATTCGACCTCTCGCGCTCGGAGAACGAGATCGCCTATGTTCAGTGGACGAGCGGCACCACCAAGACTCCTCGCTGCGTCAAAGTCAGCTATGGCAGTCTTTGGTCATCATGTTTTGGGATGACTGAGCACATGCGGATGCCACCCATCCACCCTGTTCTACCAGGTGTCCTACCACCTCAGAGCCAAGAAATACCATTCATAATGGTCTCATGGCTTCCATTCTACCATGATCTCGGACTGGTCCATTCGGCCCTCCTGCCAATTTACCGTGGTGGCAGCGCGGTATTCTTCTCTCCCCTTGATTTCCTTGCCGAGCCAGCACTATGGCCCATCGTGCTCTCCGAGTTTCAAGGTACGGTGACCGGTGGGCCAACATTCGCATTGCATCTTGTTGCCAGGAGATGGAAGGCTCTCCAGCAACAAAGTAAGGATCTCCCAGATCTGAATCTTTCCCACATATGGAATATCACACTGGGTGCCGAGCCAATTCGACTGGGAGCCCTCAAGATGTGGAACGAAGTCTTTCAGCCCTATGGGTTCCGTCTCGAACAGTTTGTGCCAGCGTATGGGTCCGCTGAGGCTACAGTTGCAATAGCTCGCGGGCAAAGCGCTTCTCATATTGATGAATTTGTAACCAGACGGATTGGCTGTACTTCGGAAAATGAAGATGCGGCTATTGTCTCCTGCGGGAGTGACTTTGAACAGGCGGGCGTGCATATAGCAGTCCTCAGACTCCCTCGGTTGTATGATAAGGAAGATATCATGGAAGAAGCCAAAGAAGGTGAAGTAGGAGAAGTGATCTTTACCGGCAATGTCATTACATCCGGATATTGGCATGAGAATCCTTCAACAAATACAGACCATATCCATATGGGTGACCAGAATCCGTGGGTACCACTTGAATGTCTACCAACTTCAATACAATCACAAGCAAAAGCATATCCTGATATTTACGCCGACGTGTGGTTCCGTACTGGAGATCTAGGCGTCATCGAGAATGGCCATCTCTTCATAACAGGTCGTGTCGCTGAAGCTATTCCAGTGGACACATTCGGATCTGTAATCAGCGCTAATGACATTGAATACATTATTGGTACAGATGTAGCTCTTACGCGCCCGGGATCTATTGTTGCTGTCTCTATATCTGGGGCCGGTCACGTGGGATCAGGAATTCCAGTTCAGATCCTTTGCGAGTTGAAATGTGAGGTTAAGGATGGGCAGGCTATCAGGGATATCTTATTGGAGGTAAGAGCGAAGGTGTACTCCGAATTTGGACTGCGTGCGGGAGTGACGTTGGTGAAGAAAGGGGCTCTTCCGAAAACGACGTCCGGGAAGCTGCAGAGGTTAAAAGCTGCGGAGGCATGGAAGAGAGGGGAGTTGCAGAAGGCAACCATTGGAACGTTGCCGCTATAACGATGCTAATATACTGACTTAATGTATAACTCAGCGATACCAGGCGTAATGGAGTCCTTGTAAGGGATCAAATATAACAAGATAATATTAATAAAACCAGAAATTGTTAAGGGGGGCTTCCTCTTTCATTCCTATATGCCTCTTTCTTCTTCTAATGCTACAAATGCAAATCACTGCTAACAACTAAACCCAATCGTATTCTCCACATTCTTGCACTGAAACTTATCTGCTGGGCCAGGTGGTACAAGAGCTACATTCGTCAAATTTATATCCTCAATATCAATCCCAGTACATGGAGAAGCCGCGCTACATTGCATGGAAGCAATGTACGAGGTCCCTACATCACCCGTGATATTCGCAAACTTCACGTCTCGGATATTGAACAGCGAGGTGTTGCAGTCTCCCGCCACGCCGGAGAAGGTCGTACATTGCGTGATATAGAACACACCTGTCTCGGTAGTATTGTGCATTTTGAAATTTGTAAATGTCAGATTTCTAGTGTCTATTGTATAATTAATGTGAGAATATCTGTGTAGACTTTGGATAGAACGCTACTTACATCCAAGTCCTCCTCCGCCGCCGTTTGGCGGAACACCGACGACTTGACCAGTCCAGGTTTTGATGTAGGCTGCGTATCGTGTTCCATAGCTGGTTATGTTGTTCACATACACATTTTCGACAGTTTCAAACACGCCATTATATTGCCCAATGCTGCCAATGGCGACGCCCAGGCCACGGTAGAAGACGCTGTTGGTTATGGAAATGTTGGTGCTATTGGCTTTGAGTGCTATACAGTCATCTCCATTTGCGACAGTCCATCGATTGAATGTGATATCGTCACTGAACATTGTGTCTGCTCCATCGGTATTCCGAGCTGGTTCGTGGTCAAGGGAGGTACTGTTGACGTATATGTCTTGTAAGAGGACGTGTTTAGAGTGGATCACTGTCATAGTCCTACAAACAGATATTTCAATTTCGTGACTCTTTGTAAAGTAAACAGCCATGATTTGTAGGAACTCACCACATTTGACTCTGCACAAACCTCAATCCTTCGAACAATGAGTTCGTGGTTTTCCATATTGTGAGCGCATGAGGACGATTCGGATAATTCGAAGCTCCCTTGACGAAGTCATACCATGTCTGTCCGTTTCCATCCAGAGTACCATATCCGTATCCGCGAAACTTGATGTTATCTCCTCCTAGAAACCAGGCAGATGACTGGTTTTGGTATCCGATAGGGAGGGAATGGTTTAGCCAGTAAGTGATATTAGTACCCCACTAATGGTATTATTCTAAGTAAAATGCTTCCATATCAATTAATTATGGTTAGAGTGGCAACTAACCAGTAATGTTCCATGTAAATCTATCTCACAATCTTTCAACCCTGTGGTGTTCATGACAGAATTCACGTTGTAGGTTTGATTGAGAAAGACGATATTGCCACCATGGCCGCATCTCTTGAATGCTTCCAGGATCTCAGGTGCATCATCTTGGCTATGTGGTTTGGTTCTTACAATGCATGTAGGTCTTTCAGGATGGCCCGGTTTACCTGGGTGAGGTGGTTTCTCGTGAGCATCCGCTATAGATGAAGAAAATAAGAGAAACAGGACGCTAAGATATTGACAAAGCCGCATAGCTAACTTTATACCAGCGATTTTCTATCGCCACGTCTTATCTCCACCATCTAGATTGGATTGCTCTCCTATTTAAGTTTTATTGTCATAGTGGAGCTCTGATAAAGTTCTTCCGTGTAGACCTGCTAATCCGAGTCTTCAGGGAGTAAATCATTCTTTTTTGTTGAACTTTGTTATTTGACCGCTACGTCTGGATCTTGTACCGTGGGCTTCTCGGTGCAAAGAAATAACGAAGATGCAGGGGCAGTTCTTACTGTGGGGAACCCCGCAACTTCCCCGGAAACGCTCTGCTACTTTTTACTTCGAACAATTATTCCAGCAATCAAATGGAAGCTTTTGGATTGAGATACATTAGCTCTAATCGTGACGTAGTCTAGAGATAATACGATCATCTACTACAAAGGATGCTTTTCTTAGTCACTTGATGGTGCTTACAATGGAAAAGGACTTTGAGACTGTTCGATACAATCCGGTGTTTTAGCAACAACATGAGATGGGTAGACAGTGGCGTACTTTAGTGGTAAAAGTCAGATCATCTTATATTCATGATAGTTATTCAAGGGTATGTTCAAGGGTTAACTGACCTTCCGAATATAGTAATATCACGATCTTACTCTGTATAATAATATGGTAATTACGTGTAAATAATCAATCAATTAACCAACTGTGGGGCGAGCCAACTAACGGCGCCGAACGCTGGCTGACTATCGCTATCAGCCTGTCCCAGCCAGACAACAATTCGCAAACTGCGATGGTAGACGCGTGGCATGAGTATGATCTGGGAGTTTCGCTCAGCAGCATCCTCCTGATTGATGCACACGGCATCTACCTAAAGCAACACCGGCAGGGTTAATACAAATTTGTATTGACTATCCGTATTAGGGAATAATTTCAATTATGCACACTTCCCACATTAAGTGAAGTTTTTTTTTTCAAAAAAAAAAATCATGTAGGTTTTCAAATGAAGGATAAACATCCATAGGGAAGTCATACTCAAGAAAGAGACTTGCTAGGGGGAGACAAGATTCTTCAAACGAAAACAACCCAGCGTCGCCTTAGGTATCAAGTCACTACACTCCTATTTAGTAGTTTTCAGAATCCGACTACACATACAAAACCTTTCCCTCTTATTCCTCCACAGGCCTACATCTCACATGTAAATGTCTCCTGGGATAAAACGGCGTGAAACAATCCCTCCACTTTAGATCCTCCCTTGTCGTCTCATCCAACTCCAACTCAAAACATCTCAGCATACTCGCCAGCGCCACATACATCTCACACCATGCAAGATTCACGCCCAAACAACTTCTCGGGCCTTTACTGAAGCTTAATAGCCACTGTTCCAGACCTCTAGATTTATGGTCGAGCCACCGTGATGGGTTGAACGTCTCGGGAGAAGAGAAGATGGTGGGTGAGTTATGGACAAAGGATACAGCCATGCCTACTATCGTTCCAGGTGGAATCTGATGACCGGATATTGCTGCTCCTAATGGAGGGACGATGCGAAGAAGAGGTGAACAGGCACCCGGTGCCATACGAAGGGATTCCTTGAGCGTAGCGGTCAAAAGTGGCAATTCTTCCAGAGCTTCATAAGTTGGAGGCTTGCTGAGATCTGGCCAGACCGTCCTAACTTCCTCCTTTAACTTTTTATATAATTCAGGGTTATCTAAGATATGGAAATGTCCTGTCATAAGCGTATCCCCGACTGTGACACCACCAGCAAACATCATAGTTTGTGCTTCCTCATAAAGGCTTGTCTCATCAGGTATAGGATATCCCTTGTGCGCCTCGGGGTCCAACAGTCGGTGATAGATTGTCGGGTACTCGCTATCCTTCAAAATCTCCGGATTCTTGTATACTTCTTTGACTTGTTTCCCTAGTATAACTTGTAAGTGTGTAAGGCCAGCAGTATCTGGTGATGCTTTAATGGCGAGCCAAGGAGGCAAGGAGAATATGGTTTTGCGAATTATAGGGATGTGCTTGAAGACGTGAAATGTTGGAAGAGAGTTATCCATAGCCACTACAATTGGAGCTTTGAATAACGGCTCGTCTAGGGCTGAGACAGACTTCGAGAAGCAAAATTCCATAACAGTGTCAATTGCAAAGCAGCGAAAGGCAAACAGGAGGTCCGAAGATTGGCCTGTTGCGTTGTTATTAGCTAAGACCTCTATAAGATGATCTGTCTGCAATGTATCAGCTTTGTAACTCATGGAAAGAAGAGTCAAGGTATTGGACATTTTTTCTGATGAGTCCCTGTATATTCAAGATAGCTCTTCTTGAAAACATAGGCTGCAGGACGTCTTTACGTTGTTTTGCCTCCACGTACGTGAGAAGTCCAAAGGACGAGTGATCTTCGCCAAATGATTCGTAAAGTAGTCTCTCTTTATTCCAACGTAGTGATGAATTGTATATCTCATGATACGCGGATGGCTTAGCAAAATGGAGCTGCAAATGTTATTCCTGGATCAAAGCTTTCAGATGAACGTACCTCGTTGGGTCCCACCCTCACAATGTCTCCTGAAGGATTATTCATTCCTAAATCAGTAGGCGGAACTAGTCGAGAAATGGCCATTTGGCCTCCGACACTCACCGTACTGCTCGTGCAACTTCACAAGCACATCGACCATACTCTCTTGCTGGACAACCTCAATCCATGTCTTCCACCACGCCGTAACCTTGGCCCAAGGCGGACCGGGATAAGCCCTCAACGGGTGCAGCAACAAATTATATGCGATGCGGAGAATATTCAAAGCCAGCCATGCCAACAAGGCTTTCCATGCCAATGAGTATAGTAGAGAAAGGATAGCCATTGGCGATCTATGACTAATTGGGAGGCTTATTATCAACAGCGAGATCACGTAGAAGGAGTATAGAAGGGCAAGAATGGTAGCAATGCTGGATGGGAGTACCACTGATGGGAGGTCTTTTCTCTCAGAGCCCTGCATGCATGGAAGGGGCTCTTGCCCTTCGGTGCTGGTTAGTCAGCGAGGGGGGCCCTTGAATCAGGATTTGCTCTGTATAATGGGCGTGACCATCCAACGGCAGGAGCAGCTTTACCTAGAGTACTACTGTACTGTATTGATGCAACATTGATGCAACACCTGCTGTGTGCTTCCCGAACCCTGCACCGCGAGAGCAAACTAATGCATGGGCAAGTGCTAGGGGTCGAAAGCCCCAAAGCCACGCTGACCGGACCGGTTGCCGGTTGCCAATAAGTACAGTATTATTGTGGGTTAGAACCTCCGGGTTTCATTTCCCCACTATTGTACTTATTGATGACAAAAGTGTTTCGTCAACAAGACCAACTACTAATACAACCAACCAACCAATCAATCAATCAATCAATCAATCAGTCAGTCAGTCAGTTCTCTATGGCTTTTGAATTGAGTTATCAAGAATAGAGGCCTTTTAACAAAGGTTTTGCAGACATCCCACCAACCCTAATTTCGCTTCACTAGCTCCACAGGACTGGTATAATACCGGTTTCCAATGAGGATATAATACACAACTGCAAAAGCCATGGTGCCCCCGAATATGACCACGTTCCAATTCATTGTGCTGGGTGTCACGGGAGTTGAGACGGGGAAGAAAATGAATACCCAGACGACCAAAAGATACGCCACTGCAGCCAAATTGACATAGATGCCAGCCCGGCCGAGCGACCATCGCCGTGGTGGAAGTGGGGCACCTCCCAGCCGTCGGAAAATCAGACAAGTAAAAGAAATGATGTACGTTCCTAGCAAGGCAGAGACGGCCAGGGAGCCGATTGCGTTGAAGGCGACAGTTGAACCGATGTTGATGAGTGATAGCAGGCAAGTGATGAGGAAGGTAAGAAGCACGGCAATGAGTGGAATGTTCCAACCCGGTTTAACCTGTTTATGAGACAAGTTAGTTCAAGCAATACGAAGATTATAGAAATAGGATATGTGTTGAGAGCTGTATTGAGAACAAACTCACATATGTGTTGAGAGCTGTATTGAGAACAAACTCACATATGCGATGAAAGAGGAGAACGGCAACCCCTGATCTCTGGCGAAACTCCAGGTCTGTCTGCTCACTGTTGCAACGGTGCTTATACATGCACTAGTGATATTGACGATCAGAATGGCTGTCATAATGCTCGCTCCCGCACGAGAGTTTGTGACATTGTAGAACACCTGGATGAAGGGATACCCGGTTGGAGAGTCAATTATGTCAAAAATACTGCCCAAAGTGAAGCAGAATGTAATGACCATAACAAAGCCAAGTGTGCCGTTAACACCAGCTGCCCACATTATAGCCTTAGGTAGTACCAGAGAGGCATCCCTGATCTCTTCGGACATATGCACTGCTGAATCGGCGCCAATAAGGGTATACACGGGGGAGAGGAGGCCAACCATGAATGCCAAGCCTGTGGTGCTCCATCCACCAAGATTCAGGAACTGGGTGAACACATCACTGGCCGCATTTCTCGGTGCAAGCACCCATAGTGGGATAAGAACTGCGAAGAATCCCACAATATGAATGATAAGGATTAGTCCTTCTACCATAGGAAGTTTCTTGGCCAAAAAAGTATTGAAGATGATACAGAACGCTGTAATGGCAATAACAAGAAGGGTACCATGCCAGTTTTTAAAGACGTATGTTGCGTTGTCAAGGACCAGGAGACCCTGAATCATGGTGCCTGCGAGGAAAGCGAGGGAGGCAAGGCCGGTTTGCCAGCCTAAAACGGATGTCCATCCTAGAGAAAATCATATGTATTAGAAAGAAAGATAATCGATCAGAATCTTTCTTACCAACAATGTAACTAATAAATCGCTGGAGTTTACTAGGCGCAAATTCAGATACCCAATGGTACTGTCCTCCAGAAGTTGGTGCCCTGCTCAGCTATCAGTTCTGGTCCAACACTTCGCCATGTCAAGTGAAGCCATGATCTGTCAATATATGAGTTCTATGCCGATTCTACTCACATTGAAGCCATCTCAGCAATGGTGGCAAAGACGAACATGTAGCCTATCCAAACTATGAAGTATCCCCAAACCAAGCCTGCCATTCCTCCATCAATCAAGGCAAATGAGCTTGTCCTATGAATTTCAACATTAGAATATTGTACCATCCAAAGTTGAATATGTATTCTGAGGTTTGTGTGTACCGACATACATCAATGCAATCTCCCACGTGCTCATGAGAGTACATGCAAATCCTAGGGTGGAGACGAATCTAAAGTTTCTCTTTAAAACAGATATGCTCAGTTAATGTCAATTTCATTGCACTTTCAAAAGGTTTTTGCCGTTCGGGAAAGAAGTCGAGAGGATTTCAAGGTCCATACGTTTAGCTGCTGCGTCCGACCTAGGATTCGCATATCATCCTCATCAGTGGCAGTGCCGCCCGTTGGTGACCGGTTTTCCATTTCCATTTCCATGCCATCGTCCGCACGTTCTGAATTGCTTTCCTCGGCATACGCTTTCCGGTCATTTGATATCACCATGACTGCCGCCGTATGGAGTAGCAAATCCTCTCTCAATCTCGATGGTAATTGAAAGTATTATGAGGAGAGAGCATATAATAACGGTAACTCTCTCAAAAAACAAAAAAATTCAAGTAAAAAGAGAACAGAGAGGTATATGTTTCAGTAAATCAAAGCTTCGGCAGTTGACAATTGAACGTCAACCAAGGGTATGGAAGCAGGACGGCCGTACAGCAAACAACACCGATCAAAGGAAGAAGGTTGGGGCAAGATTAAGATGAAGCTGTGGAGAGAAAGGACGTCAAATAGGTAGAAGAGCTGGCAGTTGCAATCAAGCTCACCAATTTAGTTAAGCCAAACCCACCCGCCAACGACGGCAAGGGCAAGAGAAGTGCAGCACAGCAGAAGGGAAGGATGCATCAGACGCAATCGATCATTCCCATACTAAACTCTATTTCAGAAGCTCGAGCATCTGGAACCTCGAGGATTGGATGGACCGATACAAGCATCGGTAGAGGGACGGAAAGGGGATGAGAGCCGACTTGATGCACTACATGCGCCATAGCGCCTAATGTCCGCCCTTTAGGATGCCTGTAATAAGCCTCAACAATTCTTAGAGCCCGACCGGATGGGTCTGGGAGAGTTTCCGCCGACGGTGCTTGCGTCCACCGACACACAGACACCGCGAGCCCAAGGCCTTATCTCCGCACAAAAAAGAACCAAATAGCGCGCAATAGAGTAATATGTGCACCTAGAAATGCTCTGCTTGAGTATTGTATGGTGTCTTTTAAGAAGCCAACGTCCAAAATAGTCGAGATGAATAACCGGACTAGCATGGGATAAGACTGAAGGCGTATGGTGTGAGTGGGAACAACAAATTGCCTATGTTTTGCCCACCTATTGTGTCCCTCATTTTACGAGATACAGTAGCCCCCATAGAGCTGTCCTTATTGTCCTGCATGTTGGTAATACAGTAAGATGTTGGTTGGTCATCCCATATTCTCTCTGTGGGTGTGTGTTGGTGGCTGATGCAGTGTGCAGATGTGTGCTGCGGGATGGAATATTGAAGGCAAACCAGGCCCCTGAGGTCCCGAGTTCCCCTACTTGAGCTGGTACGGAGAGTACTTTTCTGCTTTCTTAAGCTGTGGCTGCTTTGCCTGTTTAGCATGTTGACTCAGCTTTAGTATCTGCACCTTCGCACTCGGGATAATAACCCTCTAGAACTTCAATGCCTCTGCTTTGTGTTCCTTGACAGCAAGCTGTCTTAGGAATTTTTAAAGAACGGATTGTACAGTACTCCGTAGTGCTTATCCTCATACCCACTCTTCCTCTCATTAAGAGCGCAACCAACACCCCGTGTTGTGTTGGGGGAACCACCGCAGGTCTTCCGTCTCGCGTATTTCCGTCACATTTCCCTTTTTTCCTTAGACCCAACTCCCTTATGCTTCGTTGCCCGGCTATTGGCCGAAGAGGCAACGCTCAGACTGCCGTATGAAATTGTGATCACGGATCATAGTAGCCAGGGGAGATGTTGGTTTCGACTTTCATCTCAGTTCTGATGCTGCTCACCCACGGGGTTTGCTATACTTACCAGCACGGCTGCAAACACGCTCATACCTCATCTCCCGTTTGTGACAGCTTCCTTCTCCAATGATTCCCACCGCCATCCAGTTCTGAGCACTCGTCATGCAAGAAAAAAGGTGCCTTCTAAGGCCGATGGCCGAAATTGACTATGACCACTGGTATTTTCGCTCCTGTATCCTTCCATGGTTATGTTCCCAGAAGCAACGCCGTAATGGATGCTATTCTAATTGCCCACGATACGGACGACCCTGTCTCTGTTTCCATGTACGAGACCTCTATTACCTGGACCAGCAACTGCCAGCCCCCTGTCTGACAAACCAAGTTCTCTTAAAATTTTATCGGCCCAGGCATAATCTCACCACTAAGAGAACTCGCTCGTAGTTAGGCGCGTCTATTACACTTGATATCGGTTCCAACGGTTTGGAATCGAGACTTGGAACAATCATGCTTGCCTTACCCGCTTTCCATTCTCTTTATTAACCAATACTTCGACTGCTTATCATCCAAACAATGCCCATGTATTCCCAACCCTCCACCATTCGCACTCTTTGTTCCTCTTGAACCTACCTCCCATCTAGACTCTCCAGTCATTCGTCACGGATTTGAATTCCACATTTGGCCTCCTGCCAGGCCAGTCTGCTCCTCTAGCAGTACTAACCTCCACAAATCAAACTGGAGTGATAGTCATAACAACTGCTTTCGCCATAACTTTTGCATTAGTGTCAATTTTTATTAGGATCTTCATAAGGACGGAATTTCAACGTGCATTTTCATTTGATGATCATTTTTCTCTAGTTTCAATTGTAAGATTTATACTTATTCTGTTGTTATAGTATGATTGGACGGATGTGAGATAGAATACAACGAAGAAAGACACAAAAGAGAGACACAACGTCTGAGTTAAGTAGTAAACTTGTACTAACATTTCAATTAGGTATTTGCCACTATACAATCTACTTTAGTGTTTTTTGCATGCCACTATGGATTGGGGAAAACAATACATGATATATTAGGTGGTGACCTCGTATTGTTACAAAAGGCAAGATATCCTAGATATTCCGGCTAAAATTTAACAAAACGCTGGCAGTTATCACACATATCTAATTGAAAACATATAGACTTCATACGCTAGTAACATCTTCTACATCATCACACTCTGGTTAACGAAATGCTCCGTTGCCTTCCTCTTCCTACGCCTAACACCGGACAAGAAACACACCATGGCATCTAAGGTTATCCTTGCGATATCAACATTATTCATGATTATTTCCGTGTTTATTGTATCATTGCAATGCAACTTATCACATCCATGGATATTTATTGGCGAGAAATGTTCTGGATTGGTGAATATATTCGAATTGTTTGAGTGTTTTCTGACTCCTGTGCTCACTTAACGATAGTTAGCGAGATGGCAGATAGTGGCTGTGTTTGACATCATCACTGAAATAGCACTCTTCTCGACATCTGTTTATATAGTCTACGGGCTACAGTTATCCCTTAGCAAGAAGTGTGTAGTAATCTTAGCGTTTGGTCTTCGTGTTCTGTGCGTCCCCTCTCTCTTTTCCCTCTCTTCCACCTTACTCTGGACACCTTATTACTAAGTTACAGGGATAAGTAATGCATCCCCCTAGCAAGTGGCAAGCTTGTATTCTAATAATTTTTTCTGCCAACGCCATCTCCAAAAAATGAAACGGGTGGACTTGCCAGGGGTTGAACTATTTATCCTTTCACTACAGTATTCCCTAAAAACGCACTATAATTAACCTATACCCGACCAACAGAATCATCTTCCCCATCGTCTTCCGTCTACACTATCTTTCTTCCTACTTCTCCTCCACCGATCCAACTCTCCACAGCGTCTTCTCCCAAGTCTGCTGCCAAATCGAAATCAACTACGCCATCATAGCCGCCACAACCCCCTGCCTCCGTCCATTTATGTTCGCCCTCGCAACCAACTACGGTGCTCCAGCACATAATAAGAGCTCGAGCGGCGTTCATCATAGTAGCGGGCGATCCCACACGGGACCGTCCGGCAATAATTACTCCCTCAGCAAAATCAAAGGATCACGAGCGGGGAGTAAATTCGGCACGAGCGGTAACCGCAGCATCCCGAGGAGCTACGATGATAATAATGAAGATAAAAACGGAAATAGTAGCGACACAGTGAAGACGCGATGGGATGAGATGGAGCATCACGCTTCTGTTGTTGTGGGTGATCAGAGGAGTATTCGGAGAGATGAGAGTAAGCAGATGATTATAAGTAAGAATACGGAGTGGGTGATTGAGTATGGAGATCAGGGATATCATGGCATGTAGTATGTTTATGTCGATTATGCTTAGGGGTGTCTTTTATTGGATTTTATCTCGTCGCCATTTGGGCCTAGGACAATCTCCTAATTAATATAACTAGTATAATATTATGATATATCACTTGCTTAGTTGATTGATTATTTATGGGTAATTACCATATTATTATACAGAGTAAGATCGTGATATTACTATATTCGGAAGGTCAGTTAACCCTTGAACATACCCTTGAATAACTATCATGAATATAATAAGATGGTCTGACTTTTACCACCAGAGTACGCCACTGTCTACCCATCTCATGTTGTTGCTGAAACACCGGATTGTATCTAATCAGAATTGCTACTTAGCTCGCTAACCGAAGTCGAACTGACATTGTCTAGCAGCTTTAATCGGACAAACTCCACATAATGTGCGCAATATAATCCGGCTGTAGATTTGGTTTGCGAGTAAAGTGGGCCCGCGAGTGAACTGAGAGATAGGTTACTATCAAAATCAAAATATATTTGCCTGATTAAACACATTCTACGTAGTTGAATATCAATACGTCTTCTCATCATCAGCCTGTAGCGAAACAAGAACATTCTTTGGTGCTGTAGTCACGCTGTACTGATGGAGAGGTAAATTATTTGCGTCCATTTGTTTGATCCCTCTGAATTTCTGCATAATTCGAGCGATAACATAGCCAGCTTCAGTCAACGCAAATTGTTGTCCTAGGCATATTCGGGGCCCGCCGTTGAATGGGAGATATTCCCATGCGTGGCCCTTTTTCGATTCCCATCGGTCAGGATCAAACTCGTTAGCATCTTCGCCCCATATATCTTTACGTCTATGCATCACATAAACAGAGTATGAAACTTCCTGGCCTGCTCTGACATATATCGGAGAAGAGCCGTCGGGTCCTCCACCTTGAGGTAGCGTTGTATCTCGAGTTGCCTGGCGGAAGTTCAGAGGTACTGACGGGAAAAGCCGCAAAGTTTCATTCAGCACAGATTGCAAATATGTGCATGATTTCAGCTTGACAAATGTTATCTCTTGGGAATTTTCGTAAGTGCCAAAGTGGTTGATAATGTTAGCCCGTAATTTATTAAAGACTGCTGGGTGTCGTGCTAAGTTCCAAAATGTCCAGCCAAGAAGTCCTGCAGTTGTGTCCCTTCCTGCAAGCAGTATATTTAGCAACTGGCTCCGTAACTCTTCCACGTCATCCGTAAATTTGACGAGTTCGTCAAGAAAAATATAACGATCACTCTTGTTGTCCGTACCTCGAGACTTATTCCTTTTCAGGGCCTGCTGAATGCAATAATCTGCAAAACGATGTATCTCTCGACAATCATCCTGGAAGGATTTTGGATTATATATCCAGTAAAAGTCGGAAAGACGAGCTCTGGCTCCGAGCACAGCAGTTCCTCGATCAAAACATGATGCAAGGGAAGACCAATTGAATTCACCTCTGTTATCTGGACCTTGTTGGCTTGAGAGAGCAGCAGATTGAGAATGTATACTTTCTCCAAACAGGAACTCCGTAGCTGAATCAATGGTTAAACGGAAAAATAAAGGGCCTAAGTCAACGGCGCTAGTCCAACCTGTTATTGGCTCAGTGGGGAGATGCTGGAGTAAAGATTGAACATGTCGTTCTTCTAGAGCAAGGTCAGAGATCTGCTCCCGGGCAAACTGGGGCCGTAACATCGCTCGTGAGTGCTCCCTAAAAAATAACAGACCATTAGAATAATATGCTAATGTGACTTAATGGAAAGTACCATACAAAGAGCTTACCAAACTGTACCGTCTGCCGTAAAGATCCCATTACCCAGCATCGGGAAGAAGTTGTTTCTTCTTTTTGGCCCTAGTTCAAAGTCTCGAAACTGCGTAGCGAGAACTGCCCGTATATTCACCGGGTCATGGGTTACAATAGTTGTGGAACCCAAAAGAGATAGTGAAAATGTGGCGCGGCCCATATCCTCATACTGTTTCATAACCTGCTGCGGAATGGTATTCTCCTTATCGGCTCTATTCATGTCGAGCACATTGTCGATTCCGAATATAAGTCGGTTAGCTTTGGCTGGAAGTGGTTTGCAGCCAAGACGACGAGCAGCATTTTTATGGCGCCAATGAGATATAAGGAAGTAAAGAATGAAAGCGGATAGCGCAAGGACGAAAGTTAAATAGATAAATTGATCCATAATGTAGTATTGAAGATACTTATGAGATGAGACTGAATAGCTACTGCATTTATGCCGGAATGAAACCATAGTACAATGGGACTCGCGCATATTTCTATCCAGAGGAATTACAACTGATTTCGTGTGAACAATTAGTGATTCAGCTGACAGTCTACTGTAGCAAGCATAGAACCATGTTTATACCCGAATGTCCGAAGGTTGACCTGAGGATTCCACTCAATTTTCTTTGTGGCAACACCCGAAGCGCCGAAGGAAAGACCCGGTACCCAGTGATGTGTAGGCACCGAGGGATGGAATCAATACTCGGAGCTCGGTTCATCAGGAAAAGAATAAACTGTCCAACTAACCATAACGGCTTAGAATGGTTGTCAAGGATTAAGTCTCTCTGAACTTCAAGCAAATCATTCTCATCTAATGATGCGGCTAGAGTATAGCTATATATTTATCTCTAACAGTACAAAACTATATCGAATGGATACTATTTTCACAGATCTAAAACAGTTAATCTATTTTAATCTTCCGCTAAATACACACAGAGCTAGCTAAGCTTTTGAGTCAATGAGACAACATAAAGCTTACTGCACGATCAAAATAATCAAATAAGATTACCTTTTTCAACTAGTGACAATTAGGAGTAGAATAAGTATATTGCATAATTATGAGTTACTGAAATCTTCAATGTATATGAGAGTAAGAGGATTCTTGAAGCCTAGTAACCATATTGTCTTGAATGAATACTTATCGAGCTTAATAGGTGCCGATTCCATATACGGAATTCTTTGCGCGTTCAATTTTCGCACACCAGATCTTTAGCTAAAACGGTCGTTTGAATCTGGGGGCAATAGCGGGATCTCGTTGATGAATAAATTTCAACTACTGTTACTAAGACTAGAACGGCCATCATTGCGCGTTTCTACTTCGGCAATTGAATAACAACTACAAAACCTAGATGTAAGTGGCATGACCCAGCCACAGGCTTCGGGAGTTTAAACCAGTCAACACTGCGCGTTCCAGATACACTGATCGGCTTTTAATAAGAGTTCGGTATCCATACCTAAAGTAGCTCATAAAATGCAAATAGAAAGAGAAGAAAATGATATGATTGTCATTCTTGGCTGTTTCAATAATTTATTTAATGAAAAGCATAACCAAGTTAGAATAGAGTGGCAATTTGATGGGCGAATACAGGATATATTGAACATACTAGCCTTCTCGCATATCCATATCATTTCATATTGCTCAAACATGAGCTTCCAAATAAACTCTCTTCAACTGTGTTCGGTGATTTTCTGTTTCACTGTTATATTGCTTATATATGGTCCATCACGGCTGATTCTCCAATATTACCTCAAGCTCTTCACAAATGCTAGAGAAGCGCCACAGCCAACTGGACTAAAACATTTACACGATCTTCCTCCATCAAGGGTACGCTTTATTGATGATAGCAAAGGCATCACGTTTCGCAAAAGCATATCCACTTCATCACTTATCGGAACATCTAACACTGCAACCGGCTTCTCAGCTGCAGACATACAGAGTCTAGGCGAATTTCCAAATTATGCCAAGCTCTCAGGAATACCACTTCCTACACCGTATCCGGAATTTGACCACCAAAAAGCAATGCCACGACCATATCGACCGTTCCGCTGGCCTCATCACCAAACAATGAGTCAGATTCCTTACCAAATATACAAGCGACTATTCTAATCATCATTAGGTTTGAACAAATTTGAACCGGATTACTGGGTAGAATTTGACCGTCACTACGTACGTAATCTCAACAAGCGTAAAGCTCTCTATGACAAATATGGAAAAATTGTTCTAGATTATATGCCAGGATATGAGATATACTGTACAGAGCTGATGGAGATGATTGTGCAATTTATCTGCACACGATACCCTCATTACTTCACACTGGAGCAGTCAGAAACTCAAGTAGTATTACACAACCGGATCATCAACACAAAAACAGATGTCAGATCAACGCCCCCACTCATTGTTCTGCTAGAAAATGTCCCTGAGGATTTCACCATCATGGTACGAAACCCGGAAAATGGCCAGTATTATCTCCGTGGCGGCATCGTTATGTCATCCTTCGGTTGGACTGTAGCGACGAAAATCGGGCGACCATTAGATGAAATCCATGAACACGTGCCACTATATAAAGAGAAGATGCTTCTTTCTATGAATCGGTAAGCATATATCTAAGTCCTTATTTGATCTCATTGTCAGAACTAATAGTGTTCATCTAGTTTCTTTGCGAATTTACCTACAGAACGTGCTATACAACGTGGCAGCTGGACTATCACCCCGGGCCAAGTCCTTTTTACTCCTCCAGGGCACTCTAGGCTCTCTGGATCATTTTTTAAACAGGTTACTCCTTATCTTTAGTTACCACACAGAAAGAGCTTCAGGATCTAACCGGGCTGTGGTTTTAGGATCCTGAACTAGATATTAATAACATCTACTTGCGTGTAGATTGGCAGACTGTCCGTCGATTGCCAGTATCTGGTGCTCTAGTATTTAATTTTAGAGTTCTCTTCACACCATTACCTGACTTAAGAGAAGAACCATTCATTCCAAAGCTGTGCTTGAAGTTTCTAGAAGAAGGTTCATCTATTCTAAATAAAGGCACGCTACCAGTTGAGCACAAAGCCATCCCGATGTTAAAACAGTGGCACCAAGAGCAGGTTGAAGCAAAGTTAGTTCCAGAAAATTGGGAAGTTGGAACTCTCGAAGAAGCCCCATTCTTCCCTGGTTGGAAGGAAAAGTGGATAAAGCAACAATCATGCTAGATGACTGTCTGGATCGGTTGATGGACGTTTAGTGAAGGAAAGCCCCCGCCAATTTCGGGTTGGTTTGGACTATCCACCCTTTCTACAAGGCAATTGTAATAATGAATAAATTGTTCTTCGTAGCTGAATTACCATCTATTAAGTTTATGCTAAGATCTTATAATTCTTATTAAATTAATCATAATTTAAAATAAGTGATTAGAATCAAAGCAGTAAAGAAATTAAGCCAAAGGGTAAGTGTAGACATATTCTCAGGTTTAACTTTATAGTTTAGACAAAGCGTTGGGTTTTCATAAGCTGTCCACATCCGACTTATTCCCATTTAATCTTGCGTGTAGTATTGACGAAATGATACGAGATAGGACATACTATAAACTTCTTTTGCCGGTATGATTTTCATTATCATGACCTTATTTTTTCTATAATTATATTAGGAAGGCAATAAATCATGGGTTAAGTATTAAAAGAAGCCAAAATCAACGTAATGACTCCTCCGCTGTGCCTCAGTCAAGCCTACTGTCAGCTTCCATCCGCCTCATCGTGAGATACTTGGCGCGTCCAAAGCAGCCCAGAAACATTGGTACAGGCATAACTACCATGGCAATAACTCCTTGAAATACTAACGCACGGTACATATTTCCAGGTGGTCGCGTGGAACCGTTATCCGCCGAGCCATCATTGATCCCTGGGTCTCTGAGTGCGTTAGCTACAATAATGAATAGCCCCCCTAGGAGCTGGCCGCCGGCCCAGCTGAGTGTGCTAGTGACTTCAGGAGAGACTGGATGCGTGATCTCAATGAGAAATTCTAAGATGATTGGTAACAAACTGAAAGAAGCTCCACCTAGAGCGCCGAGGATGACGAGTGGGGCAACCAGAGTCCTTGTTTGGGGAGCCCATATGAAGGTCAAGTAACTCAAGGCAATAATTGGTATAAATATCTTAGTGCTCAACACAAAAGATTTGGTACGGTCAATGATGGGCGAGGAGATCGCCGCAATAACAAGGCCCGCGATGATAAGAATTCCACCAGCAAGCCCTGCATTATCCTCCGAGTATGAGTAAGGTTGTAGAATCTGGTTGATCACAGAGGCGACAGTGTTGAAAAGAGCAACGTAGAAGGTAAATGGGATGATGACCATCCAGAATTCGGGGCTCTTGGCTAAAGCGTAAAGCGACTTCGAGAGCGCTTGCTTTGGCTCTGTAGCAGAAGGAGCACAAGGTCCCGGCGGTCTAGCTGGGAGAAAAAAAGACGGGATTGTTGCAACGGAAGACTAAAGCCCCATATCTTGTTAATATCTGCATTCTGATGCGGGAGATGGATGTGAATTATATACCCACAACTATTGATATGTACAACACCATACTTGGGATATCGTTAGCCTTGCTAGCCCAGGCGGGATCGATTAATTGTGCCAACGCGCCGCCTAATGGACTGGAGAGACTCATGAGGGCAGTCGCCATAACTCGTCCTTTGCTTGTGAACCACATATCTGAATAACGTGTTGGTGCGCACAAGACAAAGGGCTGAGACAGACCTGTCAATATCTGCCCTACCAAAACTGCTGCGAAGTTGCCGTGGTGTCCCGCTATCGTGCCTACGTACCGGACCCAATTTCCTAGGAGTATAAACGTGGATGCGTAGATAGTAGCTAACTTTGGGCCTCCACGGTGGAGGACACGGATAGCAAGGGGGGTTGTGATGCAAAATGCTAAAAGAAAGGATGTGCTCAGCCAATTGACTGCAGTTGTGGAAATTTCGTAGTACTGAGCAGCCGTCGTCGAGTTTGCAGCGTAGGTGAGCCACTAGCCAAAACAAAAAGAAGCCATTAGATGTGCCCCTTACTAGATAAACCAAAACATTGAAACCTATGTGAATACCATATCTAGGCTAACTCGAGAAAGGATTCGGTCTTCCTGGAACAACTCACATCCCAACTGACTATAATGTTCAGGAGAACTAGTTGAAAAACTCCAAACCAGCGCCTCTTGTATACTTTATACTCAACGGTCTCTCCCGCAAAGATATCCACGCGGCCAGATTGATTCTCAGAATTGTCCTTCAGACCACCAGTGTTAGTGTTTCACCCCATTTTTGCCATATTGTAGTCGTTTCTTACTTCATCAAATATTTCAGTATCACAGTTATTTGACCCGTAGGTTTCCACATTCTGGAGTTGATAAGATACACTCTCCATGTATTCGCAGTCCCTAATGCTACTTAAAACCATTGGAGGTCAGCGGCTGTTAGGTCAGAACTAAGTAAAATCTCTCTCAGCAGCCAGAAGGTTAGATCTTGGTCTTTAATATTATCTTCCTATGCTGTATTTGGGGGTAACTTTCCGGGGTATATATCTTGTATAACAAGGTTTCTGATGAGAATGAAGAATCTGGAAGAGGGAAGGCAGCAACCAGAAAACAGGGCATTATCTCTTCCGAATATATACCCTAATTTGGATGCCATTCGCACCTCCGAAAATGAGGGGGAACACACCCTCGTGCAGAGCCCCGTTCGTCTCACCTAAAACACTCTCGTATCAAAGTACCTGAACATGTCCTCAGGCGCAGCGAGCAGATCTTACATCGTTTCCTCACTTCTTAGACGATCAATTACTTAAGTCAATTGATGTAATGCCAATCATACAGTGCACAGGTACGGTGATGTGTAGCGTATGCAAGCAGCTGGACTGGGGGATGCCTTATGCATCTAAGAAATACGCAGGTCGAATCTGAGATTAAACCTAGCACTACATATATTACTACATTTAGAATGCATTGCGCGTGTGCGGAGATCGCGCCGAATACCGAATAGCAATGCACTAGCTGGACTATTTTTGGAAACGATTGCGCCTTAAGATGACAGATGTGGATGCTGGTCAACATCCCGCCCTTGATCTCACAGTTCGAAAGGGACATTTGTAGGCAGACTTTGTTGACCGTATATTGGTGGGGCAATGGAGAAGGTTTATTTAAACTATAATCGTAATTTGCGAACAAATATTAGCATAAAACGGAGTTAATGTTACCAGCCCACTTAGAGTCATCATTTTCACGGCATAATAGCTGAGTTAGATGTATAATATTATATCAGCAAAAACTACTTATTTGATTAAGATAAGTTGATTAACCGATCAATTTCAACTTGTACAACATTACATTATACACCTTGAATCTCCAAACGCATGAACAGTTTTATAAGGAAATCCGTTCCTCGTTTCCTTGTTACGGAGGTGCCCAAACATCAATTATCCAACTTTGTACACCTGGACGGGATGGAAAATTCAACGTTACTGAATCAAATAGGCCGGTTGAGCGAAGCCATTCAAGTACCATTTGAAAAATTTGATATCGAGGCAATCATCTACAAGAGAATTCATGATCAAGACATTCTTCTCGATGTGATGGTTCCAAAAAATATACCAGCAGGTACACGTCCTGTCAGTCTTCGTTTTCATGGTGGCTACTTGGTCAACGGAGGCAGAAACAGCCCTGCCATGACACCTCCTCGCATTATCAATCATGCTGCCAGCCAAGGTCTGATCCTCGTCACATCAGACTACAGACTATTACCCGAGAGCAGTGGCAAAGATATTCTAGAAGACATCAATGATGTGTGGACTTGGACCCAAAGCGAGCTTAATCGGCTAGTTCAGAAGATGACCTGGGGGCGAGTCGAAGCAAATATGAACCGGATTATGCTTTCGGGTGAAAGTGCAGGTATGCGTGCTTCATATTTTAGACAACGAGTCCAGAATGATATATATTCTAATCATATCAATCTTAGGAGGTTACCTTGCCATTCAGTTAGCTCTATCCCATGCCAAAGAAGTCTGCGCAGTAATAGCAACATACCCAATGATCGACTTACGAGATCCCTTCTACACAAGCGATTATCCGAAACTAATTGCTGGCTCACCTCAATACGACAATGAACTTGTTGATCGGCACCTGAAAACATTGCCAGACGGACCTTGCCCCACAATGAGAGATATAGAGCAGAAAGAGTTGGCCTATGCTATGCTTCAGCGAGGGCGTTATGTCGAGTTCCTGGGGAAAGAACGTGTGCTATTCCCACTCGAACGGCTTGAAGACAATCCGTGCTTAGTAGAGACCTTGCCATACATTTGGCTGCATCACGGAACGGCAGATACTGAGGTGCCGATTGAGGGGAGTAGAAAGTTTGTTACGAAGTTAAAGTCATTGAACCCGAGTGTGCGAATCAGATACACGGAGTTGGAAGGAGCGGATCATGGCTTGCCCAGCGAAATTAGCTTGCTCGCCTCAGGGGAATGGGTGGAAGGTATCAAGACCATCAACGAGCTACTGTTTGCTAGCTAAATATATACCCTGTGCAGTTTCCTTTTCATGTAAGCTTACCAAGCCCTTCAAATGCAAGTCGATCCTAAACGTATGAAGCTCTCAGTTTTCATCAATAGGAAGCATTTTTATGAGGGAAAGAAAAGGCAATAAATGTGTCAAGACTACCAGTATCTTACAGTGACAGCTGTACATTGTTGCATTTGCTACCATACATCTCGCTCGTGTCCACAAATCACGAGTTGCATAGTGATACTCGGTCGCAAGTGCCAGGTCTTACCCTGGTGGGCATATAGAGTAAGGCCTTTGCATGGAGAGCAAACGCATAGTGGAAAACGCGCAACTGATACCGCTTTTGGATTATTGCTGATGTAAACTTGGCTGAGACGAGCATCGGGTTGGTTAGAAGATCTACAGGCTTTCTACCTCTGCAAGAACGCTGCATGTTATTCATCAACACGCGAGCTCTAACGCTGTCCCCGCATTATTGTAACCCTGGTTTAGAGAGAGTGCCTCGGTCGTTACTACGCGTATATTTCGAGAGGTCGTATGTCGCCGTAAGGGTGTTTAGGCATGCGACTGCCTAAGTAGGTCCCTTCATCTTACAATTTGCAAAGTCGTTCGTAGATTTCGATGAATCGGTCGCCACAACATCATGGTATTCTGCGGAAAGCCTAGTCGGGGTTGTGCCCTCTGCCGGGCTAAGAAGAAGAAGGTATGCTCAATCGATATGGCCCTGACTTTAAGTTGTCTAGCTATATATATATTAAGTGCTGCCCCGAATCATCTGCAAAGCTTATCCTGACAAACATAGTGCGATGAGACGCGACCTTCATGCTCGCTCTGCGAGCGGACAGGAGTGCTATGCCCTGGGTATAGAGATCAATTGTCGCTGAAGTTTCGAGATGAAAGCGTCCGTGTTGAACAGAAAGTTCAAATATTCTACCGCTCAAGGAAGCATAGCATTGATGAGGACAATGACCGGCCACCCCTCTCTCCAACCTTGCAACGAAGGTCATCAAACAGGAATTCATTCCGACACCGCGACATCCTCCTTTTGGCACATATTTTCCCCCTCTCTCTAGAAGAGCAAGCAACAGCTTTCTTTTTTAACAATTATGTCTTCACAGAGGCGTGGGGTCATCATTGTTATTTCGCATATCTACCAATTGCACCCAATCAGATAGATACGAACAAGGCATTATCTGGTGTCATTGTTTCCATTGGCATTGCGGGGATTTCACTCACGAGAGGAGATAGGAATATTATGACGAACGCACACAAAGTATATTCACTTACACTCTGTCACACAAAGGCAGCCTTGGTCGATTCTCATCAGATACACGATTATCAAACAATGATAACTGTATTATTGCTATCACTATACGAGGTGAGCTGTGGCGAAGACTTTATCGAATACCACATAACGTTTTCTATTAATAGACAGTGACCTGTAGTGTGCCTCAGTCAATGCGGTCCTGGACTAGCCATCTTATAGGTGCTACAGCTTTACTGTCACTTAGAGGACAAGGGTTTTTGTATGATGAAACCAACTTACAAATATTTTTGTATCTTCGCCTTCAAATTTTGAGTATATCCGATCCCAGTCTGGGCATCCATAGTCCTAATACTTCTCACAGATCATAGACTGCCTTCAGAGGCGGGTACAAATACCTTCATTGATAGTCCAATTGTCGAAGCATATACGAGACATTCAAGGAGAAAAGGTCAGGCCAGAAAATATGCTAGATGAAATTGCTACTCAGCTTTGTCATCTTCGTGCCATGATCAGGACAAGGGTTATGGAAAAAGAAACCATTCTCCAAGTAGCATTGTCAATTGATGAGAGCTTAGTATACTGGACATCAGGATTACCGGCAGATTATTCGTATACAACCGTTTATGATTTTGACAGCCCTCAAGATGTCTTCTTCGGCTGTTATCATGTTTATCCCGAGCCAGTGATAACTAGTGTTTGGAACCACTATCGTTGTCTTCGAATTCTGACGCATGAAGTGATTCTTGACTCGATATACTGCAGCGACAGTACATCTCTCCATAAGGAGCAGATGCTTTCCTCATCTCGCCTTTTGAATAAGCTCACCTCTGATATTTGTGCCAGTATTCCTCCGTATCTAGGTTATCGGACAGACCGCAAAGCTACCGCCGGCATCGGTATTCTTCTGATTTGGCCTCTCTATGTCGCTGCCGCCGTAAGATATGCCTCGAATTCTACTCGCGAATGGATCATATCACAGTGCGACAAGATCGGTGAGACTATGGGAATACAGCTAGCCACTTCCCTAGCAAGAATTTTGAGTACAAATCCGGACATAACGGTGTGGAGTAGAATAACAAGCGAGAATGAGAGACATAGTGCTATACAAGTAGGCATAGATGAGGAGTGGTAATACGGGAGAGGGTGATACATATGCAAAAGATAAAAAGACCTGGCTGAGACAATTTATACGTTGTACCTATACCGATCACCTTTTAATACTTTTTCGGCTCTTTCTGGATCATAATCGTAATGGTCTGATAATATAAGAAATCTTCCTGTGGAGCAACATTGCTGGCCTAATCACGCATTCATAACCCGCTTTAGCTTAGTATTAGTATTTCCTCTATTATGAAGAGAGATAACGCCAATCGTGCTTAAATAGGGCCATTGCTTTTTCCTCAATTGCCCTTGTTAATCTTCTCTTGCCAAAGAACTTCGGAGCGCGATGATTTCCCGAAGTGCTCTAACTTCTGGAGCTATACAACTACAGACGATCATCTCCGACAATCTCAGGGGGAAATTGTTTGCCAAGGCTCTCCATATTGTGAATAGGCCAACTGACTCCTTCACAGAGCTCAAAATAACACCCCGCATAATAAACTGACACGCAATAGCTACTTCTACTAGGCAAGCGCAACGATTTCCGAGAACAGGATTGATATCTGCGCATTTATGGTTTTTTGCTGCATATAAAATCTCACGCCTATAGCCCGTGATAGAGAATTTCAGCGTGCACACATCTCAAATCGTTATTTAACTTTTCAACTTTCCCATCACATCTATATATGAGGTTATTGTTCTTCTTAAGTACCTTTGCATTGGACCAGTATGACAGCTACTACTTCAGCTTCCCGTATTCACCCCTTACGAATCCTCACTTCTGAAGAGCTAAAGAAAGCCGCCGCAACTCTGGTCAAAATATGTCAACAAAAAGCAAAAGATCCTAAGAAGAGTATTCGATTTCAGCATATTACTCTTCAAGAGCCTCCAAGTTGAGGATGGATCTTCTATTTCGTGGCAGAGGTGGACTTTTCGAGTTGGTTTTAATTGGAGGGAGGGGATGGTTGTGCATGACGTCCGATATGACAGTCGGAAGACTTTTTATCGGCTAAGTATGAGTGAGATGACAGTTCTATATGGCGGTTAGTCAACTCATATTCCATGATAGTCATAATAGTTTTCCACGAAACTGATAGTTTATTATACCACAGACCCACGTGCGCCGTTGTACCGTCGGCAAGCATTTGATCTTGGAGATGCCGGCGCAGGATCTACCGCAAATAATCTATCCTTAGGATGTGACTGTTTAGGTTTCATTTATTACTTTGACGGGTTACTCAACGACTTTAAAGGTGACCCTGTGAAAGCACCAAACATCATTTGCTTGCATGAACAGGTAAGATTATTTCTCTTTCGTCAGATACCTCAGATCTGGACCATGGAAGGTTGCTCACAACTACATCATAGGATAATGGCATCGGATGGAAGCATACCAATGCCCGGACGGGTGTAGCCGCTGTTACTCGCTCCCGAGTCCTTGTCTTGCAGAGTATTATTACAGTTGGTAACTATGAGTATATATTTACCTGGCATTTCATTCAAAATGGTACCATTGAATTTGAGACTCGGGCTACAGGTATTGTGGCCACAACACTCATTGACACTGGTAAAACTAGTCACTGGGGCAATGTTGTTTCTCCAGGTATTCTTGCTGCTAATCACCAGCACCTCTTCTGTCTTCGAATTGATCCTATGATTGACGGAATAGAAAACACTGTCATCCAAGAGGATACCTCTCTCGTATCAGACAAGAATGAAAATCCACATGGTAATGCTTGGAAGATCATCAGAACCCCTTTTGAAAGAAGCGGCTTTGCAGATGCTGCTCCCCAGCAAAACAGGGTGTTCAAAATTGTAAACGAAAAAAAGTTGAATCATATCTCAGGAAATCCCGTAGGGTTCAAGCTAGCTCCCCAGCCCTCACAATTGCTTATTGCGAGCGAGGAATCCACAGTCCGCAGGCGTGCCCGCTTTGCAGAACATCACATATGGGTCACTCGATACAAGGATGGTGATCTATGGGCAGGGGGGAAATGGACTAATCAGAGTATGAACGAGGTAGATGGAGTAGCTGACCATGCTGCAAGGAATGAAAATGTTCGCGGCGAAGACCTCGTTATTTGGCATACTTACGGGGTTACACATCATCCTCGAATAGAAGATTATCCCGTTATGCCGGTCGAAATCATGACAGTAGCATTGAAGCCGGCAGATTTCTTTGAAAGAAATCCAGCTTTGGATGTTCCACAAAGTAAACAATCTCTAAACAAGAGTGTTTTGGTAAATAATCAAGGGAAAAGAGAGATTCATTCTGAGATAGATTCGTGTTGTGAAGAAAAGAGACTTTAGTCTCCTCAAGTGAATATAGCTATCAAAGTAAAGCATATTATCTACACTGATTTACTTAATTTTATTCGTGTAAGTGGTTTTATTCTAAGATTAATTTGAGTTTGATATGCCTATACGGATACGAACAACGGTTAATTTGATATTTCTGAAATATTTTCTTTGTTGACGATCCTATTAAATCTAGCAATAATGATGAGGAACTTCTGCATGTATTTCGGAATCTGCGATAACATAGGTAGCTAGAAAGGAGAAAAGTAATGCTATCGTTCAGGTTCATATTGCTGCAAGCTTCGTAACTTGCACAGCAAAATTCTTCCACCTGGTCCACGCTCCAAGAAAACGTGCTCACATATTGCCAGAGCAAAATATAATTAACTCTACTCCCCGATATCGCTAGTAACCTAGAAAATGCTATACTGTTTTCATAATTTGTAAGAAATAAAAAATAATCCAGCCAGGTGATACTGATACGAGGAACTTAAACTTCCTAGTCGCGATTTTGTAGGGTAAGGTATAGTAGCGCATTAGTGTTTGTCCTTTACCAATCAGTCAGTGAATCGCGCATAGGTGTCCGATTTTGGCATCGGACTTGGCAAATGGAATAGAAATTGGCCGACGGAACTCTCAACTCTCGTGCATGAAAGGCAGGATTTTAGATGACGAGGTGCTACTCGATGATATGCTGCAATAAGATCCCGGATGTTACTTCTTTCCCTTCTCTCCATATAACTCCGCTACTGACACAATGATTTACTACAAATATATCGAATATAGAACACTCTTACTTTTTCATTAGCTGACCTCTAAATCATTGGCATATTGTTAGTATTCGAAGCGTTTGTCTTAGTATTTCCACTCAGCGCGAACATAATTAAAGAGATAGAGTGATCAATTTGTGAATAAAACCAAAGTATTACCATAAGCGCCCTAGACAATGCTCTCTTCAGACGAGAAATCACTTTTGGCAAGCGCAAAGAAATACCTTGCCACTATCGGGACCCGAAATCGTGATGCATTACACGCCCTGGTCATTCAGTCAGGGACATCGACTGCACTGAGTAATCAGTTTGCTCCCGAAACTTTAGAACAAATGATCAAGTCTATGCCTCTTGAGTATAGCACAGAGCCGTTGGAAGAGAGGTACGTGGATGAGGAGAATGTTATTGTCAAAGTTTGCGGCGAGTGTATTGGAGTCGTCTGCGGGATCTCTGAGGTGTACCTTGCTGGGACCTTAGTCCTTCGAGGAGAAACTATTACGACATGGGTTAAAAGAGATGATACTTGGTTGATGTGTGCCTCAGCTGACGACATGGTGCGTACTAAAAACGTACCCTCAGTGTAGAGCATATCTTGCATTTCCAAGTGTTCGCTCCAGTGTGCATATACACATTATTCAACAAGAACCGGAAAAAGGATAGAAGCTGAAAATGGATATATTACTAGTTTAATTTAAGATATTGACTGAATTAATTATATCTGTCACAGGCACAACAACTCTATAGAATAACAGTAAGTAATAGTCCCTATGTCAAATCGACGGCCAAAATACCGTGGCGCGCGGCGTTCTAGGCGATGGCCGTTAACTCGTTAACCCGCCGGACACGGACCTAAATATACCATTACGAACCTGGTGGTGACAGCTGCATTTCCAGCCGTTGAAGACGCAGGCGCTGGCCGGAAGTGCTACCAATATCCAAGAGAGTTGGCAGCGCAACCACAACAATCATCACGCAACAAGTGGCGACGACAGCCCAGGGACAGAGCTCCTAACGGATTGCCGGATTCGGCCGAAACCCACAACCCCCCGACATGCTTACATAACCAACCTACCCACCTTCACGCCAAAGTTAGGTGAGAAAAGAAGTGCCTTCTATCTTCGGCTGTGGAATAACTATTATGCGGAAATGGTTTCAGTGTTCTAGAAATAATTATTATGTACAAAACTTTGAATAACACTACAAATACGGAGGTAGTCCATTTGATTAGCTGATATTAATTAGATATAAGTTATTACTGAAGCTATTAGTCAATCACTACAAATCTGTAGTTTAATTCATTTTTAGTTCAAACTTATTTATCGCCTTCCTAAAACGGTATAGTACTAGTCACGTGTGAGAAATCCGATTCGATCCGGTTCATTAGGAGCTCTACCCGGGGCCGGGGGGCTGACGCCGAGGAGGCGTTGCTGTGAGGTTATAAGGCTGGCTGGTGGCACAACTAACCTGGGCTTCGCATTAGTAGTCGTGAGTTTCTGGGGCCTCAGAAACATTGGTCAAGAGGGAGTACACCTCTTTTGTTTGCTTACCGTGGCCATCAACATAATTCATGTGTAATTTCAACGTTTAGCCGTACCTGCTGCCCCAAGATGTTGTGATTAATGCGTGAAATCAGTGATCTCTAAGTAATTTGACGAGTAATGGTGGAGTGGGATGCCAAAGATACGTCAGGCAATGGAGTAAACTTAGCTAAAAGGGGAAAGAAACTGAGGGATAGGGCCGGGATGAGGACGGCAAATAGCTTCTAACTTGATTGGTGACCTTTGAAGAAGAGAACGAGATGTAAATATTGATTACAAAATACTGGCGAATCCTGTAACAAGTGTGTATATCCATTTTACCTTGGAAGATCTGCTTTAACTAATTCTCGAATACTAGATCTCCTTTGTAACATCGAACCTTTATCTATATCTTGGAGGCAATTTCATGCTGTAGTGAACTTAATCCACTCCCTCGCGATACTACGGAATCCTGATTGCTTGAGTTCATTTGTTCTTGGCCACAATATAGTCAAAAGACTTACCAAGAAAGTATGCGGCATGAAAGTGGTGATAAACCACACGATAGAGCTTCTGGCTCCGTACCAGAACCACAGGTTAGAGCTCTCTTTCATAGCATTTGCTACCACACCTTTGGCAAATTCTGACGGCTCTGTGGCACCTTTTCCAAGTAACTCTCCTAATAGAGTCTGGGAAATATTAGATGCGATGGACATGTATAGGGAGTCTACATGATAGTCAGACTTTGCGACTCTGTGAACGGAAGTGAGAGAAGTTACGGACTTTCGGGGAGTTGAAAGTGCGGTTGATTAGTGTAGAATTTGTATTAACAGTTCCTGTAATTACCTACCTTTTCATTAACTAACAGGGTTACTATAATGCGTAGTTGAGAGGGCTTCTACTGTGATGACCTCTACACCCAAAGGTGCAAATTCCACTCTCATTGATTCGCTCAGCAAGTTGAGGGCTGCTTTACTGGAAGCATAGATATCTGATCATATATGGTTAATAATCCAGTGATATAAAAAACTTCCATAGTAAGAACTACCTGTGTATGGTGTAACAACCCTCCCCCAATAGATCCGATGTTGATGATTTTACCCTTTGCAGCAACTAGACATGAGAAAACTTCTGAGTTACTGCTAACACTGAGATCACATTCAAGTCAAAGGTGTCTCTCGCGGTCTGTAGATTGATATCGAGCAATGGGCTTGTGTGGCCTATCTCTAGTCAGGATTTCCTAGTAATCACGGGTTCATGAAATGGAACATCTTACCCCTACCAGAGTTGTTGACAAGAAAATCCAACTTCCCTCCTGTCAGGGCTGTAAGTGTTTCCACCGCGCTGGCAGTGGAAGGATCGGATGTAACATCTAGCTCAAATACTTCGATTCCCATATCATTTAGATGAGATATTTTCTCTAGGCTTCGAGCTGTTGCATATACTCGGACTCCTCTTCGGTAAAATTCCTGAGCGATCGCATCGCCAATTCCACCTTCGCTGCACCCTGTTATCAGTGCTGTTTTTGTCATGGTGCTCTGATTACTGGTCGGTAGGTACTCGCAGAATATCCATCACGAAAGAGGTACTCTATTTGATATGATTGTCTGATCTTCCGAGGAACATTGATATGGGGGTATAGCTGCCTACTGAAGGGTATGAAGCCATATCCGAGGTTGAATCCTCATTTAAGCTCGATCGGGTAGGTTTTTACTCCAGAGAGTCTATCACGTCAGCCATTTCACGATATCGACTTTCATACAAGTGAAAACTACAATCCCATTTCACTTTTTCCAATGGTGAATGGAGATGGTACTCCTTATACTATAACTTTTTTAAACAAGGCTGATATCCCATTCAGTTATGGATATCATAAAGAAAACTTTGCATACCCATGTGGGCTCTGGATTGGTGACTATGATCTAGAAAGCGCAGATTTGGATGACACATGCCAACTTCTCCTACCGAGAGACATAGTTGCAGGTAATAGAGGCCGCCATCATCTCAGAAGTACCGATGGTGTTGTTCTGGGAGATCTAGACGATGACAGTCTGATAAGTGGATTATATCAAACCAGATACAACCCATTCATCCCCCAACACAATGTTGAACTTTTCCGAATACTGGAGAATTGGTTACGGCTTGTTGAAAGTGGTATTTGGGATATCAATGAGGATGGAGTTGCGGGTGGAATAGAGAAGTGGAAGGAAGCTAATGAACATGAGGAAATAGCAAAACACTATATGGTAGAGCTAACTTGGTAGCTTTCGAAGATTACTCTATACGGTCAAGTTTTTTAGCCAAAGTTTATGCTCATATTTAGATAATATAAATTGTCAAATTATGAATGAGGCTCAAGTTTTAGCTAACGCTCAAGAATCTTTAGTACTGAAATGGAAAGTTAAATAAGAGGTAAAAGACACTCCAAACAAGCTAACATTATATCATATCCAATATCCTGCGCGGTAATTATGAGCAACTAGACAGCTTTTCTTTAAAATCTCTTGCAGGGATGATCCTGTGCAGACCTGCGTATTTTGATATGATATATTGATATCAACTCTGCTATCTAGATATATCAATATAATTTTCAGCCGTTTAAATGGATATCCGGATTGATATCCACTTAATTTACACTCTTTGATTGGCTGAAAAATCTTACACGTATCAATTAATTAAACGTTTTAACAGCCGTTTTTTTACTGCAACTGACATCTGTAAGTAGCTAACTATCATGCCATTGCCTTATATTACCACCACCAGCTCTACACATTCAATTTCGGACCAGGCTAATACTGGGACCCCTCTGGACTTCTCCTTCTTCTTCAAAGTGACACATCCGGATGAAAACACCCAGACCACCGCTGAGAGTTTGCACAAGCACAAACCTAAAGGTATAATGATGTATTAATGTCTCCATTGCCCTGCTAATACGCCCTGAGCAAACCGAAAGCAGGATAACTCATGGCACCATGCACGGTGATGTTATGTTAATATTATAATAATTATATAATCTGCTTGTTGTATTACGTTAACTGCTCACATGGTTGGTCTAATTACCTTTGAGCTTTAATACACCGCCCACCGATTTATAGTGAAGTGCGTGATAGTGAATAAATTGTACTTACCGGAATGAAAACTACAAAACTAACAGCTGCAATGCTTTTATTTCAAAGCTGTAACCGCTTCATTTAGATGAAGCAAGAATAGAATTTTATTTACACTTATCTAGATTTTATGAATCTACCGTGTGTCAAGGACCACTCATATCTCCATGTCGCCAACCAGGCCCTCCCAGAACTCACACCTCTGGAATTGTGCTGTTGGGATAGTCTCAATCACGGTATTGTTATTGTTGATCAAGAGTCTGGGACCTCCTGCTGCACCTGATGATTGTGTCCAGAACGGCGCCCCGGCATTCGAAAAGCTGTTTGGATTCAGAGATCGCACAAAGGAAATGAAGTAGCCTTGGAGATTCATGACGTTGGTCAGATTTGACTCCGCATAGCCACCGCCAAAGACAGCGCCCAAGTCGAAACCATGCGGTACACCAACACCATTTGCAACATTTTCTGATGTCAATACGTTGAAGCGATAGTTCCAGTTCGGCGAGCCCCCTGCGGTGAGATACTTCCCGAAATTAATGCCCACGCAAGTCAAGAGTGCCTCACCATATGCTAGCTCTGCGGCAGGGAACCAGGCGGCATGTTGGTTGAAAGGAGGTTCGATGTTCTCAGGATACTCAGCCACAATAGCGGCAACATCGGCATTGGTAAGGTGAGGATAGTTGTTTTGGAAGAATGTCTCGACGTCTTGTGCGCTTGCGGCGTTGGGTGCGCCTACCTCAGTGCCTTCGTCTGTCACATCTCCAATGATGACAGGAACATGTACAAATTTTCCAGACTGGAAAGCCTCGTAGGCACGGGATTGCAGGAAATCGCCATCGAGGGTGGGAACGTAGGGGTAGTTAGGCTGTCCGGGCCTGTTGGGATAGGCGATGCCCTGGTTGAACTGCTGTAGAGCACTGGAAGAGAGGCCTCGAAGGCATGCAAGAGTGTCAGAAGCGGTGCTGCAGCCAGTGTTCTGGATGAGGGCTTCGTATTGGAACTGCACTTCTGACACCGAGGGCTGCGTGATCTCGGGGAGTGACTGCATCATGGCACCTACGAACAACCCCTGGTCCTGGCCGCCAAATGCAATGAGCTGGAGAGACACGGCCTCAGCACCGGCACTCTGGCCGTGAATGACAACATGATCAGGATCACCACCAAACTAGAAAACATTCATGTCAGATGAAGCGTACCAGAGCTTGTCTCGTTTACTTCCGGATGAATCTTACCTGGGCAATGTGCTGTTGGACCCACTGCAATGCGGCCTGCTGGTCGAACAAGCCAGCATTAGCATTGCCGTTGGCCTGGATCTCCTGGCTAGCAAGGAAGCCGAAGATACCGACACGGTAGTTGAAGTTGACAAAGACGATGTTGTTGCCTGAGTTCGTGATAATCTCAGTGCCGTCTACGTTGGGTGATGCGTCATCAGCGAAGCCTCCACCTTGGGTAAAGAACCATACGGGGAGCTTGGAGTTGGGCGTTGCGCCAGCCGGGGCATAGACGTTGATGAAGAGACAATCCTCGCTTTCCGTTGATGTCGCCCCACCAGTTTGCATGCATGTATCCCCCGGCTAATAATGCAAAAGAACACTCATTAGACGATAGCCCTAAAAGTTTTGGGAAGGTAGCTCTAACCGTGGTTGCGTCTTGGGTACCGGTAGTGGTGAGAGGAGCAGCCGGAGCCCTCCAACGCCCATTGCCGGTGGGAGGCGCGGCGTAGCGCATGCCCAGGAACTTGTTAATTCCATTTTGCGTTACGCCTTGGTAGGTGGAGTACCCCAGGTTAACAGTTGGCCCTGCCAGAGGCGCTGTTAGCGCTTGCAACGGCAGAGACACTGCTAGAACTAGAGCTTTGAACTGCATGGTTTCTTTAGATATGAGCTAGTTGCTTCTAGTGAAGAACTACTCTTCGTTGTTAGAAGATCTCATGGTGATCTACAGGTTCTTATAGTCAGGGCACGGCATAACGCATCATGTTCCCTTAGATCATTGTAAGGGTGTAAACCTGCTTGCACCCTTGGAACGGCAGAACTTGCGGGATCCTCTATATTATGGTAAGCACTAATTGCCGGCATGTTCGGCCTTTCTTAGGGACTGTCGTATTTACCGTGCCCATGCGACGCAATCGAGTCAATTTAGGTAGTCCGGCCGAGTTCACGAACTTCGACCCATTTGCGAAACCGCGCGTGTTACTGTGAACACATTGTGTCTGGCTTTACTTTCAATTTACTTGGCCGACAAATAGCTAATTCAACCACCCGTTGGGGGTGTAACGATTTGTATAACAACCGGTGGCATCAACCAATCTAGTTTACAATAGGAACTAATGATCGGTGGTAACGATGTAGCATTTTCCCCTCGTCCGATCTTTCGTGCAGGGCATGATTGTAACACACTTCAATTTTATTGGCTGTTTAACGGTCTTGACGCGGTTAAGCAAGCATACTAACGTAGCTTAAGCTTTTCGTAGCTGGCTACTCCTGGTTTTCTATCGAAGAATAATATGCATGCTCAACAGTCGTACTTCTGAACTAATATGGTATAGCACTGTACGCTGGTTCAGGTGTTGCGCGCACAATTTCGCCTGTAGTTAAAATCACATACGAAATCCACCTTAACTTACGACGAACATAGAGCAGAGTACTATGAAATGCACTTCGTATTTTGACTCTGAAAATGGCAGGTCGCATATGTATGGGTCTACGCGTTGTTCGTACGCGAAAGTTACGTCGACCACTGTAGCCGTAGAGTCTCGACCACAAGGGTACGGGTAAACAAGTCTATAATAATAGTGACTCTGTAGAGACTACCCACAGTTCGGGGTAGACCCCTATCGATCTAACCTATACGGGGATCTCATCACTGTGCCTTTGCTATATTAGGCTAGTGGTACCACGCCTAAACATGAGACCCTACGAGTATCTGATGCCGATGAGGGGTACAGCAATACCGGTAACTCTTTCTATAACTGTACCGAGTAAATGCCTCACGTTGAAAAACATTGGTAAGTTATCAATGACAGGTAACCAAATAAAAAAGCAGAATGGTATAAAGACATGTTGTTTTTCATGTTGGCGGTGATCACATTAGGGTTGAGCAGTATTTAAAGACACTCACGCTTTATTTCAAGGCACTCAACCAGCTTACCGCTAGCATCGGAACTGGTCTTCCGTAATCTCACTTCTCAATAGAAAGAGACCCAGCAATTGAATCCAATTTAAATAGTAATAATTTGAACACCTAGACCACATGGTACCTGGATATCGTTTTGCGTTTTCATTAATATTTCTGTGCATTGTGGGCTAGGAATTCAACAAAGGTATATTCCTCTCATTCTATTTTGTGAATTGCAGTAGTGAAAGACCGATAGTTATGTATATGTTCAATTAGCTAAAGTTGTCATTTCATCTTTTGAGACTCTTGTTGTTCCATCATATTATCAAGAGCTTATAGCTTCCCGGAGCAATGTGTGTACCCATAACCGAATAGAGCCAGCTGCTCAATTGCGGCTAAGTAGAGTTATAGACAACTAAATTTGCAGATTTTTATTCTGAAAATAACAGATATTAGCAATTCCAAGCCTGCAAATAATGTGAACTTTTCGTTATAACCCTGAACATCATGAAAGTTACCGCTAGGTCGCATACATGCTAACCTTATCGAAATTTCAAAATCAAGTATTGATTTATGCCATTTAAACCTTGCGATATCTAGAATTCAATTTAAATATAACCTTTAAAGTAAATAGTTGTTAAAGTACTCAGGAGCTGAAACTGTGGAGAATATTGGCGAATAGGCTATTTCGTTGTGTTTGTTAGTTCCTAGAAATTCCCTTCTTTATGTATGTATAGCATTTCTTGGACTCCCAGGCCTCATTCATTCACGCGACGTACGTTCTGACTGTACTATTACATCTCAATTTCACTCAATACTCAGTATACGAATAGTTAAATCGTAAATATGAAAAGTGACAAAGAACTGTGTTTTAATCATAGAGCGTGGTCCTATCCTAATACTACATTTGCCTGTGCCGGAGAGTATACGAAGATCCATTAAGGAGGATGGTAGAGTAAGACCAACAGCGTTATGGTATCTGATTACGGTGAAGTTGAAGACACTTTAACGCGCTCCATATTACAATGAGCAAGGCTCTCCAGCGAGTCACAGGGCGCTGAGAAGCCACAATGGTAGTACAGGAAAGGAGCTGGGCTGGTGAGGCTGAGATTTTGTGGCTGGTTCTACGGAGTATTGTCGCATGGGGGGCAGTGTGGCTGTCTTTTTTCTAGGCCTGAGCTAAAGGCACCAATGGTTTACCTATTGGCACCCAAAATCTCCGGTTATCGGATAGCGCGTAACTTATTTTGCACAATTTTCTTAGTAACCGCTATTTAATAAGGAACAGTTAATACTGTATACAATACAGTAGGAATATAATAGATAATAGCTAATAATTCAAAAGTGAAAGCTAAGAAAGAGAGGTCTTAATTATTATAACAGCTAATATCCCGTAACTATAAACAGTTATTACAGTTAGTAGCCTCTGGTTATAGACTGGTTATAGGCGGTTACAGTGATCAGTGGCCTATAATTACGGGCAATTATAGTGTACATAGCCTAGAATTATAGGCTAGTATAGTGGTTGATAGCCTGTAATTAGAGGTAAGTATAATGACCGATAGCCTAAAATTAAAGGCTAGCATAGTAACTAACAGCTTGTATTATACGCAGTTAAAATAGTTGATAGCTCAGAATGCAAAAATTAACTAAATTTATTCAAGTTGTACGGATTCAATTAATTATTCTATTGCACTGTTGGACCTCTTTGCACAGTATTAATTTGTATGCGACCGTGAGGCGAAATTATGCTGGGTCAAGTCCGGTAACCGGAGATTTTGGGTGCCAATAGGTAAACCGTTGGTGCCTTTAGCTCAGGCCTTTTTCTACGGGTTCGCGTCAAGAATTATGTCAAAATTGAGGACCACACATACTTGCAATGTCCCACACCTGACTTTCTTAGATAAATCGCCTGCACTGTTTAGATCATAGTACGGCAAACTTCGGATGTCCAATCTCCCAGTCCATTAGCAAGATGCTCTCATTCCTTGCAACTCATCCGCCCCGCACCAAGATTGCGCATCTGAATTCCATTTCTTTTGACGAAGGGCGGTCATCGGTAGAGTTCAAATCACCAGCGGACGACTACCTTGTCATCAATCGGTTGCCACCGCTGGGCTCGGAGGAAGACGTTGCCCATGATGAGATTCCGAACTGGTCTAACTGCGTTCTTGCTCCGCCTCTACATTGGCATCACTCCCAAGAGGAGACTTTCCACGTGCTAGAGGGAACAGCTATATTCACACTTAATGGGGCTGAAAAGGTTGCGACAGCTGGAGAAGTGGTTATTATTCCAAAACGAGATATACACACCTTCCGTAACGGGAGCGAGGAGACGGAACTTGTCGTCGAATTTGTTCTAGACCCGAGTACCAGAAAGAATGATGAGGCTTATTTTAGTAATCTCTCGGTTTTCCAATATTATGCCCATCAAACACTAATATATTTTAAAACAGGAAATATATGGGCATATCGTGATGATTGCAGAAAAGCCGGAATCCCGCCGAGTCTTTTTCAGGTGCTTCTTTTCATGTATGAAGGGCAAGTTGTTATGAACTGGCCAGGTCCCCGCTTCGTCGCGAAACCATTTGGATTCCTGATGAATATCATTGGGGGTTTGGTTGTTGGCAAATGGATACTGGGATACTCGGCTTGTTACGCTGAATACTGCCATCCTCAGTCGGAGTGATAATAGATAAATCGAGCTAATTCTGTTGAGTGTTAGGGCTACGCATGCTAATAAACTACCTACCTAAGCTACAGGGCTGCTGATTAAGAATATGAATAGGGTGAATCGGGGTAGCTTGAACCTCTTATATTAGCCCATAGTAGCTCACCTAGTAGTTGATTTAGTAATTCAATTCAATTACATGTGTTTACTATACGATCGGTCTCTGTAAACTCAGAAGAGATTCCATTTACGGTTCCATAGCGCTGGAGGGACGCCAACCTCCACGAGCTGAAGTCACTTGCATCCACGAAGGCTATATGCTCCCAGGCCAAATAGTTGCTACTTTACAAATCCTTCGTTTACTTCCGTATTAGTCAGGAAAAACAAGGAACCTGCTAGATAAAGAGCTCCTCCATGCAAAATTCGTTAGGAAACCATAATTTTTAGCCCAAAATCACTCTAAATCCTGGAACAACTTAACTACTTTGTTTATGCATGGATCTTTGGAGGGTGCTGTACGATGACAAGAACTCAGCTCCTGTATTTAAACCACCAGCATCGATCATACATAGTAACACTTGACAAATCAACGAATTCAATTCAGATATGTTTCTGCTTAACAAACAACTAGTTTAAGGTAGAACACGCCAAAACTACACCACTCCAATAAGATTGAGTGATCTCCAATCATTCTTCACTTTTGTCATAGACATCATGGCGCTGCCATTGAATAGCCTTCACCCCTTTAGGGAGTGCATCCTGACGACCAAGAGGGGTCAAATCGAGAAGCTGATTAGTAACGAGCAACCTATCTAGACCCCTTTCGTAAGCAGAATAAGTATGGTAAACGGCCTTGTCCGGTCCGACGATAAACACGCTTATTCCACTCTGTTCTCCCTCCAGGAAAT
The DNA here is from genome assembly GCA_021399445.1 of Xylogone sp. PMI_703. Taxonomy (NCBI): domain Eukaryota; kingdom Fungi; phylum Ascomycota; class Leotiomycetes; genus Xylogone; species Xylogone sp. PMI_703. The sequence goes on from JAJTUQ010000003.1 coordinate 982,311, forward strand.
ACACCTTTCCTTTCTCCTGTAGAGTTTGCTTATCCTCCCAGTTGGACATGACCGGAGCGACGGCATCGTCATTCGTAGCGTGGAAGTGGTAATTGAAATCAGTGCCGAATGATGAGTACCAAGGGAGAGTCCAGCCCATACGCTTCTTATAGGCTTCGATCTTCTCCAACGGAGCACGAGAAACCATGACAAGTGTTGTATCACGAGAATTCAGGTGCTGGAGATACGGAGGAAAGTTGTCTGCCACAAAGGAGCATCCCACACACCCCTCAGTGTCATCTGGACCAAGCATAAAGTGGTAGAGGATGAGCTGTCTGCGGCCAGCAAAGAGCCCCAACAGAGAAACTTTTCCACCTGGGCCATCAAATGTATACTCCTTTTCGATTTTGACATGTGGGAGGGCGCGAAGTTGCTGGTCGAGAGCTTCACCGGCCCTGGTATACTCTTTCTCCTTTTCGAGGAGAGCTTTGCGGGCAGCAACCCATTCTTCATGTGTGGCACTCTTTAAAAAGTTAGCTAGTGCAATATCGATCACTGAGAATTGATGTACTTTAAAGAAACCCATTTTCGATTTTGTAAAATATTTGAGCAAGCTTTTCAGAGACTTTGGTCACGATTCTTAGAGTCTTAGGGACGGTTTCAATTGCAAATTAGTTGAAAGGTCTGCGGTCTGAGAAAATCCAGAGGAAGACCTTTCCAATTTATTTATACTATTCACATTCTGTCTACAGTTACTGTATCGCCTCTCACGCTGAAGACGTCCTAAAAGTGATTGTCAGCAAGTGCAATGGCTGGCATCGATTTGTAAGGATTCCAATGCAGAAATCGGTTGGGATCACTAATATTATTTCAGCAGAAGCATTTTCGACGCCTGATCCCTAAGAATTAAAGATGATGTACGTCAAGAACTCTTGGTTCTCCAATCTTTGTGCTCTGTAGGTGCTTTTGTGGAAGAGTAGTTCAGCCGTCTTACGCGGGGTAACGCGAGCAAGATCTCGAGATTGGAAATTCCAGAGAATTTCGCGTCGAGAGGATCGCGTACTCACGTGCAACAGCGGGCATGATTACTATTCAGTTACGCTGTGGCTGGCATCGCAACTAACAAATCTATTTAGAAGCCAGTCAGAAGGGCAGATGATGAAGCAGAAGTGATAGATGTGGCTTGGAGTATTAGAAATGTAGGCATCGCAAACAAGTGTTGCCTTGCCTTATGGATCAGATATCTATCCGACTACCTCAAATAAGTCCGCGGCGACTGCCCTGGAGATAATGATAATTCTCCGGTTTAATTCCATCGGACAAGGCGTGACTGTCATTATTTTGTAATTGAAATCAGAAATGTGTCTTTCACGTACTAGTAAGTTGGATCAGGCCGAGATGTACGCATCTTAGAAGGGTGGAGTTGATTCATGAAACCATATTAACGGTAATTCCTCAGATTCTCCTCTTACCGCAAGTAAATGACGGTTCGTAGTGCAAGGTATGTAATCAGTGCATTATAAGGTGGTTTTATAGCAAGTAAATGACTTGTGGGGGAGTAATATCCTAAACACTGAATAGGAATTTATAGGAAGTGGTAAAAGAGGTGAGAGCTCTAAAATAGAGGAAAGAATATATGCTGGACTGGGGTAGACATTACGCTAATTGAAAATCATACGGAAAGTGGACATTATCCGGCCTGGATATTGTCCGTTATCGGCAGTTTAAGTGTCTTTATAAAGTATAAGTGCCTGTAACTTAGCCCACACGATATGATCTATTATTTAGACTCAAATCTAATTCCAGACCCTCTAACAATCCCATCTAGATTGAAACATTTTATTGTTTCATTATAAATGTCTTTATCTCGTTACGTTCCTAGCTGTTCAGATGGCTGAGTAAGAGGAACTCTCCAGCCAGCCACGTCAAGATATACCCCTCACAACTTCGAACCCCACGTAAGAACAAGTGGTGACATACTCTGGAGAGCGGCGACCTATTCGAGCATCCGCTCTATTTAAAGGCCACTCTCATGCGAATTGTGGCTGACTGCCGAACTTAGCGCGGCAGCTATGTACGAGGAGTAATCATAAATATGTCGAGCAGCAGGGATGCTAATAAATATCTGCTTTGGCTGTTGCATTTTTTTCAAAGAATTTAAGCTCTTTCTCTCCTTTGCTGTCCACCATGCTCTCCTTTGATTCTTCTCTTTTACACCCACTGCTTCTGTTGGGCCTTCTGGGTCTGCTCTACGGAGCCGGGGTAGCAATCTACAACCTCTACTTCAGCCCTATAGCGAAATTCCCCGGCCCAAAAATAGCAGCAGTGTCATTCTGGTATGAAATTAACCCCCTCATACCCCTTTTCTATTTCCAGCTCAGCATTCAAGGTACGAATTCTACTACGATGTCCTCCTCGGCGGCAAGTACATCTTCAAGATCAAACAAATGCACGACCAATTCGGCCCCGTCGTGCGCATCAACCCTCGCGAGCTGCACTTCGACGACCCCTCCTACATCGACGAGATCTACTCGGGCCCAGGGCGCCGGCGCGACAAGTGGGAGTGGTATACGCGCCAGGTGGGCGTGCCTAGCTCGATTTTGATGACGAATCCGCATGATTTGCACCGCGTGCGGAGGGCGGCGATGAGTCCGTTCTTCTCGAAACAGAGCGTGCGGAGTTTGCAGCCTGTTATTGATGTGAAGATTGATCAGCTACTTGAGCGGATGGAGGGGTTTAGGAAGAGTGGGGGGGTGTTGACGCTGAATCATATGTTTGCTGCTTATGGGAATGGTAGGTTGGGGGTTGAATAGGGGGAGAAAGAACCAAAAGTAAAATAAGGCGTTCGCTAATGTTAATGTAGACGTGGTATCAGAATATGCATTTGCTAGGTCGGAGAATCGTTTGGCTAGACCGGACTTTGATGTCAAGTTCCATGACGATGTTATCGTGGGCGTTACAGGGGGTCATCTGGTAAAGCATTGGAACTGGATCTTGACTACGTTGCAAAGCATTCCGGAAGCTATCGCCACGAAGATCGTACCTCAGTTTGAGATGCTGATATCAGAAAAGAAGGTAGCTCTCAGCCTGAATACCATCACTATCAAGGCTTATGGCACTTAACGAGTGCATTCTAACTCTTCTTTTCCTAGGCAGCTACAGATCTCGTCAAAGAAGTAATGAGCACACCTGAAAGCACCTTCATCTCTCTCAACCACCGCACAATCTTCCACGAGCTCCTCTCCTCCAAACTCCCCGAGCATGAAAAATCCCTCTCCCGTCTCACTGACGACGCAGTCATCACCATAGCCGCCGGCACAATCACCACCTCCTGGACCCTCTGCATTGCAATGTACTACTTAATGACCAACCCAGCTATCCTCCGCAAACTGCGTGAAGAACTCATCAACGCTATTCCCGATCCCACAGCCCACACTCCTCTAGCCACCATAGAAAACCTCCCTTATCTCGCTGCCGTCATCCAGGAGACGCTCCGGGTTTCGTACGGCTGCACATCACGTCTCTCACGCCTCGCCCCGGACGAAGTGCTGACCTACACGACACCCATCACACCCGCAACGCCTACGGCGAAGACCTACCAAATCCCCAAAAACACTCCCCTCAGTCTCAGCACCGTGATTCTCTACCACCGCGAGGACATCTTCCCGGATTCGTACGCCTTCAAGCCCGAGCGGTGGATCGAAAATCCGCGTCTTGATCGATACATGATCAGCTTGAGTCGAGGCACGCGGCAGTGTATTGGGATCAATCTGGCTAATGCGGAGATGGCGTTGCTGCTGGCGAAGATCTGGAGGATTTATGGCACCGAGGAGACGAAGGTACCGGGTGATAGGGGGACGCTGAGGCTGTATGAGACGGGGGAGAGGGATGTGAAGTTGGTGGGTGATTTCAATATCCCGGGGGTGGATCCTACGAGTAAGGGGATTAGGATTGTAGTTGGAGAACCGTGAGAGGGAAAAAAAAAACACGTAAAGCAAAAATATGAAGTAAAATATAAATGATGGGAGAAAATCAACGTTTGAAGCAAAATATAAAATGATAGATCACGGGATGTTTAATATCAATGCTTGTAATATCAATGCTTGTAATATCTGGTAGATTTGTCTACTGCAATAACGTATGCTAGCCAAGACTGTCTTGAATCCTTGAATATCTAATATTCATGTGTAAATCTTAAATCCTCTTTTGAGCTCTGGCCCCAATTCTGAAATAATGGAGATGGGAAATATTACCATAACCAAAAAAACGGCACAATTCGTTTCACCATAAAAAAGAACCCCGCCAACCCAACCCGACCCGACCTGCCCTAACCCCGAAAAGCCGATCACCTAATGACCATGGAAGATAGATAGAATGATATGAGAGTATGTACGTATTATTCATGATCAAACAATTTCAAGATTTTGCGCTCCCAGGTGGCATAGTCCGCGGGATTCTCCAGGTTGAAGACGTCCCAGAACAGCTTCTTATCGCCCACCTCGTCCCGCAGCGCCTTGGCCGAGCGCGACGTCGCGTTCCGGTTCACCAACAAGTACCAGGTCTTGTAATTCGGGCGATCGCGCACGCGGTAGCCAGCGTCGATGTGGAAGTCCTCGTCGCTCCAGATGGTGCCCTGGTAGTCTGGGTGGACGCGGGCCAGCTTCTTGTATATCTCTTTGCCTCGGTACCGGAGCAGCTCCTTCATCTGTTTTCGGGGGATGAAGATGTCTTTGTCCATCCGCGGCCGGTCCTTTTTGCTTATGAGTCCGCCTTGTTGCGTGAAAGTGTACTGCAAAAGGTTTGAAGCGTTAGCTAATTGATTTTTTGTTCATGTTGACGCTGTGTCTTTTTTTTTGTTTCTTGTCTTCCCCGCCTGTTGCCACCTCTCCTGCGTTTTGGAAACTAGGAGAAACTTACAATCGAGTATCCCATCCCCGCCAGCGCAACAATACTCGCAATCGCCCGTGTAGCTATGGGGACGGACGATGCCGGACCCAGAACCAGCGGTGCCACGGCCACAGCAGTCGCGGCCACTGCTGAAGCTGGCGCGACCATGGATTCGGGCACCACCATCAAGGCCAACCCGATGCCAGCTACTGCCACCTTCAGCGTCGGGTTAATGGTCTCCGTTTTGATGACTGGCGGTGGTGCTCTCGCAACAACAGGCGCCGGTTTGACCAAGGCGTTCTGCACGCTCTGCCCGAACCAGGAAACCATCTCGGCGGTGATGGCAGATGCGAACTGTCAAATAATAGCGGGAGGGTGTCGGCGACGGAGGAGGAAGGAAGGATAGCGGTAGGGTTTTTCGAGGGGGAGGTTTGTCGTGAAGAAAATTTTGTTGAGAGAAGAAGGATGGAGGAGGGAAAGATGGAAGATGGATCAGGCGAGGGGAAGGAAAGGAGCTCGACAGATTGGGCCGCGTGCACTATATGTACCAGGCAGGGGTTAAACACGCCTGGGTTTGTAGCAAATAATCTGCCACTGCACGCCCAGTGAGCGGTCAACACATCGCAGCCTCTTCTTCCTCTTTCCTCTCTCTCTGGCCTCGTCTCAGCCAAGGACTAACAATTGGCCGGCTGGAATGTACGGCGGCGGCCTGCACGTCATGGAGGAGACGGACGAGTCTGTTGGTCGAGATGCTTCTGAGAAAAACGTTGACTTCCAAGTGGGGTTGGATTGTCGTCAATTGGCAGGTCTTGATTCTTGCTTATACTGAATACTCAATGGGTTCTCCTATAAGTGTACATCAAAGGTTGCAGATATCTATGAGGCTCATATCTATGTGTAAGTCGTCATATAAGACTTCTCTCAAGAGCCCTTCTTAACATTTCAAGCTCATCTTCCTGTTGAGTCGCGATAGAGGGGTGATGGCGGGGGCTGACAGGACCCACTGCTCGACCAGCCACGGTGTAGCATCGGCCTCAACCACTACAAGTACCTCGGAGTTAATCACCCAAGTTCTAGAATGTAATCATGTTCCATTTCATCTCTTGAAAGGCTAGGTCAAGCCAGCAGTCCTTTTTTAATTTAAATATAGTTATCTTTTGAGACATGTAATTATAAGGTTGCAGCTACACCTGCTGGAGACTGACTGTGCAGCGGCGGACGGGCGGTCTAAGCGAATGACACTGGCAGCACACGTGTACCCAGGCCAAGTAGGGCGAGTAGGGCTCCCGACCCTGTGGCCATTGGGAAGAGCACTCATTGGACTTTGAACTGACATAAGAAAGCCGCACCGCTGCTGCAGAGCTATAAATATGCATAGCATTTTGATTACCTTCCCAGCCCTTCTTAATGGGCAATCTCGAGAACACAAGGTTCGTTAGGGAACAGTAATGGCGAGCTGAGTGTCCCAGTCATCACTTGCTTGCCTTATGGCGGGGAAGTCTCCTGCTCGGGATTCCAAGTGGTGCCATACTCCCGATGCTCTTGTGTAGATCCGAATTTCGGTCTTTGAATATGTTGGGGGCAGAGAAGGATCATGACATGAAGACATGTGATGCTGCCTCACACCGCCAAAACCGTTGCTCATAGTTGACATAATCTCACAGGACCCTAGCAGCTCATAGCTCTAAGAGACTAGCATACGAGTTTATGAAAGTTATGAATGTTTCTTTTAATTTTTATAAGCTTACTTCGTACATAACTTATCCTTGAAAGACTTCCAGTCTTTAGGGATTAGTAGCTGCAGAGAAGCACTAGGGTAGTTCTGTATGTAATAAGAGCACGGCTAAAGAAGTTTTCCCCTGCTTAAAGTTCAGAAGCCCGAACTGGACGGCTAGCTCAACATGCTCTTGTTCCTAGCTACATCTTGATTTACCCCGCATATTCACTATATACTTCACTTCATACAGCAATCCTACTTGATCATCTCATCTTCGGCTAATAACTCTCCATCTGCTGAATGTAAAGCAATTAGCTGATGAGCACCGGTGAAGAATGGGGGAGCAACCCCTCACCCAAGCCGTCTAGGCCAAGTCCTTCAGCCAGTAATGACATGCACTGCATATATCTACAGAATATCTATTCTATAAACAAGGTTCTTAATTTATGTCGGTATAATATTATCTAAAATCCCGGTGAAAATATTGATATAAGGACAAAAGATATTCTCCGTCTCATCCGGAAAATATGTAACTCCCATCCTTCTACCATCAAGTACGGAGGAGTGCTTATTCTAAAATAATGCATGTAAAGTACTTGGTCCAAAGCAGCATCCTCTTTCTCGCTGCCATCAACCTCCCGACCTGCATTGCCGTCTCTTCTCTCCAAATCAAGACGACGGTTGGCGAAGTCTACGGCATAATCAACGGCACGCATCCAAATGTAGCACAGTTCCTAGGCATTCCATTTGCAGAACCACCCATCGGCGACCTTCGATGGGAGCCAGCCCGAGCAAAATCTCCAGTTAGCCGCATCGATGCTACGAGATTCAGCCCGTCTTGCCCTCAGTACGATACCTCGATCCCATCAGTGTACGAGATAGACACCCGCGAATTCCTCATTTCCGACCCTACTTCTGAAGACTGCTTGACTCTGAGTATCTGGGCACCTTTCACGGCAAGGAGTAGCCCGAAGAGGCTACCGGTGATTGTTTGGATCTATGGTGGTGGTCAGCTCACTGGAGGTGCTCAGATTGAATATCAGATCCCAACCTCGTGGGTTCAGAGGACGCAATCTCATATAGTGGTTCAAATCAAGTAAGCAATCAATAAATCCCCTATAGTATGCATGACTGAACTTCCCGTGTAGTTATCGTCTCAATATCTTCGGAAACCCTCTCGCAGCGGGACTTGACCAAGTCTTGAATCTTGGTCTTCTTGATCAAAGGCTCGCATTAGAATGGGTCCGTGATAACATAGCCAATTTCGGAGGCGATGCGTCCAAGATCACTCTCTGGGGCCAGTCCGCAGGAGCTGGGTCAGCAGACTATTACAACTTTGCCTACCCAGATGACCCAATAATTTCTGGCCTAATCATGGACTCTTCTTCAGCATTGTCTACATCGCTTAGAGCTGATCGAGGCAGTAGCTTCTCCATCGCTGCGAGTCACCTGGGCTGTGGTAATCTATCACCAAAAGACGAACTGGCTTGCATGCGGAAGGTGAGCTTCACTGATATCGAGGCTTTTTTGAAGTCATATCAGGATAGTGGGACTACACCATCCATCAACTTCACTCCAATCGTGGACAATGTTACCACGTTTGCCAACTACACGGAGAGGTATCGCGAAGGCAAATTCTCAAGAGTTGTAAGCGACCACGAGAGTCCCAAACACTAACAATATTCGGTCAAATACTGATGACAATGCTTAAATAATATAGCCTGCGATACATGGGACGAACAATAATGAGGGATCATCGCTTACCGCTTGGGTTGATAATGGAACAACATACAACGAGACCGCTGCAAATAGCAATACTGTGCAACGCGCTTGCTGGGCACAAGAGACAGCCCGGTAAGTGTAGACAATATCGTTTTTCTACCTTAAGATACTAAATAAATGGCATAACACAGCAACCGATACCTCGCAAATACACTAACCTTCCGGTACTACTACACCGGCAACTTCTCAAACATCTCTCCTCGTCCCTGGGAGGGCGCTTATCACTCATCAGAACTCCCCTTGATATTCGGCACCCACGATATCGCGCGGTCACCATCCACGCCATTCGAGTATGCTGTTTCTCATCGGATGCAGGATCTCTGGTTGGCTTTTATGGAGGATCCGGTGCGTGGGCTGCCGAAGCGGGGGTGGAGTGCGTATAAACCCGCTGATAATGCGCTGGAGTTTGCTTGGGATGGGAAAGTTACGAGGCAGATCCCATTAAAGGAGTTTGATAAGAACTGTGTGGATGACGTTGCGGTCCCTGGTGCTATTCCGCCTGACCATGTTGGGTTGGAGGGCGTAGGCACATAATGTGTTGAAATTTACTGTAGTAGGGCAGGGGTTGGACAAGTTTATCTCTCATACTATATGACATGAGATCTTGAATATATTGTATGGTGTATTAAGAGGAAGATGCTCCCGTATAAATTGCCTTGGTCGCCAAGCTAATCAAGTTACTATGACAAGGCCCCTAAGAGTCATCGTCTATACCCCTCGGAGGCTTTCTAGAAGCTCCGTGGTTTATGCGAATGGATAAGAACAAACCAGAGTTAGGTCTTGGCCTTGCTACAGAAGACGAGTTTTGCATCGAGTCTATATAAGACAAATTATGACAGTCATGGTATAGCAGGTGGCTTAACAAAAAGTATTACGTTTTACATCCGTACTTAAGCGCTTGTTTACGCTGCACCCAATCAATTAGGTGGCGGGTTATGGAGTTACATTGGATTTACGGAGTAAGCATGTTTATAACGCTAGCGAGGAGTGCTTCATACGCCACACCATCTCGCCATATGTCTGTACCCAAACCTTGCTAATAAAATGCTGAAACTACCAAGCTCTAAATATATATACTATATATATAGATTGAGGTATCGCAATAAAGGCATGGTAAGTATTATCATTAACAACATCTTCAAGGTAGATGAGGTGTTTTGCAAGTATGTGTATAACTGTCCAATCATAACCGCTGATCAGATGAGACTAGAATACAATATTGTAGTCAGTATCACAGAGGATTTCATTATCTACAATTTAATAGCTTGATAAGCAGAAGATCGGCACTGCTAATAAACTCTCGGGGTATTTTGTGAATGACCACTGCTTATACATCTGGACCCGGCTTACGTGAATCTTGGCAGTACTCTCTTCTTGCCCCCCAAGACATCGTATTAAGTAGCGCAGAACCACAATCTGAACCAGAATCATTAACTGCATATTACCATAGTGGCCTGATACGAAGATGAAGTGACCTGTTAACGCATACTCCGTAACCAACGCTGGAATCCGACCTCACCAACCCAACTACAGCTTGTGAGTTCATAGATCTTGGTTCTATCAACGTATTATATTGGCCTACAAGTTAGGTGGGATAAGTATTTCCACCGCCATGTGTACATACTGAATCTAGCCAGTCGCATATACAGTTCAGGCAAATGCTACGGGAGGCGTTGGTGGCTACGTGCTTATTGTAAACGGGTCTCTCGTATCTTGGCGGCTATATCTAAAATTACAAGGCAAAACTGTCTAAAGTCATTGGAGCCAGTCTCCATCAACCTGGGGGCGACACTGTACCAATCTAATGTAGTTAATCAATGACCGGTACAAGCCATCCGCCGTCCGTTGTCAGCCTTGTATATAGCATAACCGTTAGTCATTATTCCGAACGAGTTGCCATTTACAATTAACAATTTAGCCCTATAATAGAGTCCGGGCATCGCAGCCCCGGCTGACCTGCATTTGTGGATTAAGTTAGAATCTCACTTGCTTCTGCCGAGGACATCATGGTCCTGTTCCAGTAAAGTGTGACTGTGCGGTTACTGTTCCCTGTCAAATACAACCTAGATCATGCAGGCGCAACGACCGAATAGCACAAATATAAGCATCCTGGTGCAAATTAATACCCATACAACGTCTAATTAGGAGCTTACTTCTGAACTTTCGAGCGTAAGCTTACAGCATCGGCACTGGATACATTGCATCGGTGGATCTTATCAGCTTGGCCACACCATTATGTTTGATCATGCCTTGAATTACCCTTCTTGGCTTTGTTTGCTGGCAGTAAATCTTACGTTCTCGGAAGTCACTCGATGTTGATTCGACCAGTAACGTGCGGCGGTTCAAAATATTATGTTTCCTAGGAAGCTATCTAGTCAGATCATTGTGGTGCTAATGATAGATTGAATCATACATATGACAATAATGCTAGCCATGGGATGATTACTGCATCAACTGCCCCAACTGTTATTCAATGGTATCAGCTGAGGTGAGATTAAAGAGAATATAGAATTTCATATGCGTATATGTCTACTCGGATTCTATAAGTATCTCGAGAACGCCCATTCTTAGACTGTATCTACTCAACAGAGAAATAAAATCAAGTCAAATATAAAAGATCTAAACACCGTTAGCAACCATGAAGTTCAGTTTGTTCGTCGCAGCAGCTTTTTCAGCCCTTGCTCTTGGTAGTCCAACTGCAGCGAGTGCAGAGAAAAGGGATACCAGACATGTGTTTATCACCACTGGAACGTATGGCTTGACTCTCCCACAAACATACATTTTCGCATACTAATAGTGGATTTATATTAGTAACTGGAGCGGCGCAAGCCAAAATGTTGAAGTTGAAAATAATGTGACGTATAGATGGAACGACAAGGTAGTTTGGGAGCACGGTTGGTTCGGACCCGGATCGATGGGTCCTGACCCTGGTGAGTAGTCTATATAAAAGCACTCTTTATATTCTTATTAACCATGTGTTAGGCGTCTTCTGCATCCTTTATGACCAGAATGGATCGCCTTCAGGCACGATATCTAACCCTGGGCTCGCTGACGTAGGGAGTTATTGGCTCGATCACACGCAACAGTTCAAGTGCTTTTGGTAGTAGCCTTGCGGATGGTATTACTTCAATTTAGCAGATCGCCAAGCCTGAATATAACACATCCCTGATGTGAATCTGCTAGAAATTTGGGTGACGCAGAGGAACCACAAATTTAGCTCCTTAACAATATAACTTATATCTTCTCACATTATACTCTTGATTTTTATTTGCTGTGTATAATGTACGAAATATCAAGTTAGTATATATTAAATAGCAGTCAAGATTTTTCAAATATCAAAGGTTAATATCAACGGATTTAATTACATTGACTATTTGATTAAGATAAAATGTCACGAGAACGACTAGATTTTGAAGTTGTACGGAGTATCTGTATGTATGAAAGTGGTAGCTGCCTAGCGTTACAGAAAAATACTATCACCATGTGATGAGCTATTCACAGAGCTCGCTCAGGCTGTTCACACCTTGTTGATGGTGAACAAAGAAGTTTTTATGAAGAATTCGCATAAAAATAATCGAAAATTATGAAGGAAGCGATCTTCAATCGGGAATACAAATTTCCGATATTCCGAATCTCAAGCGAATTTCCTTATCAGGTTTAGCGAGGGGCGGGAGGGGCTTCCCAGAGATCTTTCGTGAAAACACCAACGTATGACTGATATATCCAACTGAACTGTAACCTTAGACGCTACAGTCAGAGCCACCATTCGGGATATAAATTACTATGGCTACCCTCGAAATTGCTAAGAAGGCAGACCCAGCTGTCGTCTTTCCGGCGTTTCTGCTTGAGAGGTACCTAGAAATCAATAGCCACCTCCCGCAAATACCAAGAAACATATATCCAGAGGCCTCTCTGCCTAGCAAGTCGGCAATATCTTTACGCCTTGAAGATGGCAAAACATTCTCCGATGATGCAATCATCCAGTTTGCCCGTGACACTACAGGCCAAGCGACATCCCAGGTGAGTCAAGCCTTCTCTGTACACACGTGCCTGGCTGCTAATAAATAGGCTAGATTGATAGTTGGTTGAAAAAGAGCAAAGATTTTGCGACATCGAACTTCCAAAGCCTTCGTGCGACATTCGAAGAACTAGACAAGTATTTGACCCTTCGATCTCACATTGTCGGTCACACACTCACGATTGCGGACCTTGCGATATGGGCGACAATACAAGGAAACAAAACAGCTTTCTCTGTCTCGAAACAAGGGTACAACAATGTTGCAAGATGGTTCCAGTACATTGAAGCAGCTCATTCATGGATTCCTGAGGCTGTACAACAATTCAATGCTCAGCCAGTTAAGGTGAAGTCTACTGCTAGCTTTGAAATTGAGATCAATACTCCAGGACCTTTAGTAACTCGGTTTCCTCCTGAACCATCTGGATTTTTACATATTGGTCACGCGAAAGCAATTATCCTCAATGAATACTTTGCTCACAGAGAGCCTGGTGGCAAGCTGCTCTGCCGTTTCGATGATACAAACCCCTCAAAAGAATCCATGGAATTCCATGATGCTATTCTCTACGACTTGAAACTACTGGAAATCGTCCCAGATAAAATATCGTATTCTAGTGACTATTTCCAGGTGATGTATGAGTATGCCATCAAGCTTATTAAGGATGGCAAGGCTTTCGCCGATGATTCGGAGCTTGGAAAGGGAGACGAAGATCGGAAAAATAGGCTACCTTCGAAACGTCGTGATCTTAGTATCGAGGAAACGCTTCGATGGTTTGAAGAGATGAAGTCAGGATCAGAAGAGGGCCGTCGATGGTGTCTCCGTGCGAGGATCGCTTACGACAGCCCGAACGGGACCCTTCGTGATCCTGTCATTTATCGCTGCAATACGACACCACATCACCGAACGGGCACCGAGTGGCATATCTATCCCACTTACGACTTTTGTGCTCCTATATTAGATTCAGTTGAAGGAGTAACATTGGCGCTGCGTACGAACGAGTATCGAGATCGCAATGTTCAATATGAGTGGTTTCAATCAGCACTTGGAATCCGCAATGTTGAGATCTATGATTTCTCCCGCCTAAACTTCGTTCGCACTGTTCTTTCAAAGCGAAAACTTACTAGAATTGTCAACGAAGGTAAAGTTTGGGGATGGGACGATCCTAGGATGCCAACCATTCGAGGTATTATACGCCGTGGCATGACTGTCCCGGCACTTCGGGAGTTTATGATACGACAGGGCCCAAGTCGCAACATCCTGAATCTTGAGTGGGGTGCGCTATGGGCTACGAACAAGAAGTATATCGATCCTATCGCTCCTCGCTATACTGCTATTGCCCAAGATCAAGTGGTTCGGTGCCGCATCATTGGAGCTGAGTCGCCAAAGGAAGAGACAGTAGAAGAGAAGCCGAAACATGCCAAGAACACCGAACTCGGTTCGAAGAAAGTTCTCTATAAAAACTCCGTCATTCTCGAACAGGCCGATGCCAAAATCATGGATATTGGCGAGGAAGTGACTCTGATGAATTGGGGAAATGCAATTGTTCGCGATAAGACGACCGATGAAAGCGGAACAGTTTCTGGAATGGACCTAGAGCTGCACCTCGCGGGTGACTTTAAGAAGACCAAGAAGAAGCTTACGTGGTTGGCAGAGAGTGATACAAATATGGTTCCTGTCGATCTCTACGAATTCGACCTTCTCGTGTCGAAGGATAAACTTGAAAAGGACGATGAACTGGAGGATGTTCTGACGCCAGTTACTGAGTTCAAGACATCGTCATATGCAGATTGCAATGTGAAGGAGCTGTCCCCAGGCGCAATCGTGCAATTTGACAGGAAAGGTTTCTACAAGCTGGATACAACATCCTCTGGTAGCTTAGTATTTTTCAATATCCCCACAGGAAAAGCTTAAGATTGTTATATAGTAGATAGATATGAAATTCTATGTACTCCGTGACTACACTCCGGTCATAATGCACCGTGTGTTTGCTCGCAATTATTATGAACCCCCAGATATCTTCGAAAAGTGCACATTAGATCAAGGAAGTCGTAACCAGCCTTTGCATAAAATCCAGTCATCTCTACTTGTCGGACATTAGGTTATTTTCTGAAAAGTAACGTATTATGAGCCGCCGTGTCATTTTAAGTGTTTTAACTCCTCATCTCAAGTTGCAGCACGATAAGCTTTGTGGAGGCGCCGTACGGCCGTAATTTCGGCGGGGAAGGGTCCTTACGTACAGACGGATTGGGCGTCCCGAACTGGCGGGCGTCCAGGAACGGGCGATGCCGCTAATCAGGGCATTCCCTTTCTCGTGCACAACCGTCCCTTTTCGTCCGCTTTGGAGGCTTCTCCTGAAATCTCTCATTCATTCATGTACCAAGTAGCCGCCCATCAGAATGTCTCCCAATCCTTCCACAGAAAACGAAATCGCGGTGATAGAAGCAAGTGAGCCAAGGACAGAACAACAAGCTCAAGAAACAGAGGATGCCAGCAAGTATGCTAAGTTCTCACGTCTAGTCTTGATCTCAATCGCATTGTGCTTGGCAACTTTCTGCGTGGCCGTGGACAATACCATCACCTCGACCGCTGTCCCTCGGATTACGCACGACTTCCACAGCATTAGCGATGTGGGTTGGTATGCAGCGTAAGCTTTTTCATCATCTACCAATTTTTAAAGTGAGACCTCTAAAGGAAGCATTAACGGATTTCCTAACAGAATCTATCCATTGACGTCCTGCGCATTCCAGCCTTCCTACGGCAAGATCTATACGCTATTCTCCAGCAAATACGTCTTCCTGGCAGCGTTGCTAATCTTCGAGCTGGGAAGCATTGTATGTGCTACTGCACCGAGCTCTCATGTCTTCATTCTTGGACGGGCATTAGCAGGTCTGGGTTCTGCTGGGATACAAGCTGGCACCACCCTCATTCTCGCCGAGTGTGTCCCGCTACGTCAGCGACCAACATGGAATAGCATCATTGGTAGCATTTTTGCAGTCGGGAGTGTAGTCGGGCCTTTATTGGTATTTGCATATTTCTTATCTGTAGGTAGGTTGTTGCAATGACTGACACCTGGAACAGGGAGGCGTCTTTTCGGATACAACTACATGGCGTTGGTGTTTCTACATCAATCTTCCAATCGGTGGCGCTGTCATTATCTTCATTGCCTTCTTCTATGATGGCAGCCGTGGCAGCGAGAGAGCGTCCGAGTCGTCCGGGTTTCGCAACCAGCTTACGCGTTTCGACTTGGTTGGTACTTTCACTTTTGTGGCAGCAACTGTTTGTCTCCTCTTAGCATTCTCGTGGGGTGGAATCACGTACGGATGGGGCAATTCCCGCATCATAACCCTGCTAACGCTCGCTGGTGTCCTATTTTGTTCCTTCGGAGGCGTCGAATACTGGAGAAAAGATAGTGCCATCATTCCTTTGCGTTTACTACGTAGGCGAAGCATAGGTGCAGCGATTCTGTTTGGCATGTGTCTTGGAGGCGTGTTCTTTGTATGTGTTCCCAATGCAGACTTCATATGGCGCTAGGCTAACCAAAATCTTATTTCCGTCATAGGTTAATGTTTTCTACATACGTGAGTGTCGATAATGATTAAGATGGCAAAGATAAATACTGATCTATATTCAGCGCTATGGTTTCAAATCGTCGATGGTGTCTCTGCAGTTGAATCTGCGGTCCTGTTCATCCCATACATGGTCAGTGTCGTCGGCGGATTCATGTTCGCAGGCTTTGGCACCGCTGCAACAGGATATTACACACCGTTCGTCTACGCTGGCTCAATTCTTATGTCCATAGGTACTGGCCTTTTGATGACTGTTCAACCTCAGTACACCTCGCGAGCCCAATGGGTCGGATATCAGATCCTGTGCGGAGCTGGCATCGGCCTAGGAGAAGAGCAAGGGTTATACATGGTGCAGACAACGCTTCCTGAAAATGATGTGGCAACCGGCGTCGGCATCGTCTTGTTTGTGCAGACATTTGGTGGTGCCCTCTTTGTATCGGTAGCACAGGCAGTTTTCCTGGAAAACATCAGCAAGGCACTGAAGACACTCGCTCCGAACCTGGACCCTCACTCTGTTCTGAACGGCGCATCGGCGTCTCTTCCAGGCTCTCCTGTTCAAGTCTCACCAGAGTTGCAAACAGTCTATAGCCTAGCGATCAAGGACGCTCTACGTGTTGGGCTTATACTGGCAACGATCTCAAGCGTAGGTGCCTTGTTGTACGACTGGAAAAGCCTGAAGTCCAAGCACGATGATGGAAATGATGAACATAATAATGGCCATGAGCTGGAACATGTACCTGAAGCCCTAACAGAGAATAAAAGTGATATAAGGCCTAATGCGAACACTTTAGATGGAAAATAATGATTCGGCCTATTCTTTTACCAATTCATTTAGCTGCTATGGGATCCTCTTTGGCGCCCGGAAGACTTAGTGTGCTTATACAATGGTTTGACAAAGGCAGTCATGCCTTGTTCGAATTGTGCAAGATCTGCTGGCATGAGCCTCAATTTGAGCTTCCAACACGGTAAGAGTGAGGCGAGCTAATACATTGGGTTGTGGTCCGTTTTATAGCAGGGATGGAATCAATACATAAAGACTTAATCGTAATTTAATAGTTAAACAATGATCTAATTAATGTATATGTTTGCGCATCATCAAGAAAAAGCTGCAACCTCCTTAACAAAATGAGATCGTGTATTTTCCACGCTCTTCAACTAATAAGTCATACCCGAGGCCGTCTCAAAGCTTTGAAACGAGAACACCGCTATCTATTATTCATGTACGCCGACGATTTTTTTCATAAACAAATGACAAAGGATAAAATAGTATGCCGCATCCAAACGCAAACATACCGACCGGTATGGTTAAGTCTGTAAGTCGTTTGTTTGGCGTCCTTATACCATAGTTCAGCAACGGGATTGAAACGGCAAAGCAAAACCACGTGGAATAGACTAAATAGTCAGAGAATTGGTTCAAGTGCGAAATGGTTGAGATGAGAGAGAAATACATACCCAAGAAGTTCTTGCTATACGGTTGGCTCAAATCCCATAAGATATAACCAGTTGGCAGAATTAACCCAAGGATTAGCAAATCTAAGATAATAATAATGGTCAGATTAGCAAGTTTAAAAAGAGCCCTAAGCCCACTATCTTCCAACTACTGATCTACTCACAATAGCTAATCCGTCCCGCAGGCGAATGTTTCCAAGCTTCAAACTCAGCCTCGTGAATATGACGATAAAGCAAGCAGCCAGTCTCATGACCGAAAAGTTTTTGGAAGTAAGGTAAAAGTTCATCCCGGAGCTCGGCGCCTAGGCCCAGTGACCATTTCGCTGCCACCTCGTCTGCATCCTTGGGTGCTAGTTCGTGTTTGGACGTCAAGATCTCTGCGATATAAGCTCTGATCTCACTAGGACGTGCAGATCTTGCAGGAAGTATGGGGGAATATTGACTGCTGCCCATTCTTAATGTTGAGGTATTTGGGGCAGCTTCACCCCTTGAACGTTGGCTACTTGAGTTGATAAGAGCGAGTCTAACTCTCATTCAGCCTAGGCTCAGATGAAGCTTTTAGGCGCCGGCTCAATGGTGTGTGCTGTGGTCTGTTGCTTAGCTTTGGGGCGTGCATGTATAAGATACCGCAACGGCTAGGTAAACCGCGTGTGCGTACCCCATAAAATCTTTGAGAGATCTAACCATACTTAATTGGACTGTGATATTCTATTTAATATGACGTAGGTGAGGGAAATAGGTCTAGAGTTATTGCCGTCCAGCTGATTGGAAAAACTTTCTGCCTGGTAATCGAGGCATTAATCTAGTGCTTGATACGAGTAACCGAGCATGCCGAGCTTTCAGGGCGCGTTCACGTCCGGCCATCACCTTTGCAACAGTGTCTGTCTCTTCGGCGGATTGGCTGACAGAAGTGAGGAACTGGGTCTCGCCGCTTGCGGGCATAACGGGCACTTAATCATCCGGTGCCGATGCCAAGAGTGCCGTTAGGAAAGAGGAAACGGGCATTTAAGCCTAAGACGCGAACTGGCTGCATAACGTGCAAGTGAGTGGTGGCTTTCACTTTAGTTCCCACAGCTGCTAATCTACTATATATACAGAAGTAATGTGTACTTATTTTAGTTATTATCTGTCCTGGTTTTGCTTACTTGCCCTTCAGTTCGGCGCGTAAAATGCGATGAGACCAAACCATCCTGTCTGAAGTGCACTTCTACGGGGAGGGCATGTGATGGCTATGTCTCTCCCTCGGGTCCTAGGAACCAGTCACCAGTATCGACTGTATCGAGTTGCTGCCATCAACCTGATCTTGTAGTCGCTCCCTATGTCCGCAGCTCCGGTACCATCTCACCAACTCCTGTCACGGGAGCAAATAACCCTTCCTCTCTCTTAACTATAACACAGTCACCATCTGTAGCGATCTCGCCTATCCTAAAAGAGTCGCGATCGTTTTACTATTTCTTGGACCGGACAATATCTCAGCTTACAGGGTTGTATGGTAGTGAATTCTGGGAAAGATATGTCCCACAAGCTGCACATTACTCGTTGTCTATTAGGCGTGGGATCATTGCCTTGGGAGCGTTACATGAAGTATTTGAGAACACCGGCATGTTGACAGACCTCCAAAACTCAGAGAAGGCAGTCGAGTTCGCTGATCTCATGAATTTTGCTCTTCGGCAATATAATCTTGCGATTAGAACTTTACTAGAAAGCAGCGAAGATACGAAAGATGACTCAACGGTTGATACTTATCTAATTGCTTGCGTAATCTTTGCTTGCTTCGAGGTAAGTTTTTTGCGTGATTTATATCGGTAATCTCACTTCTGTGTCAATCTACTCTCGTTTTTGATGATTATAGAGCGGAATAGTGTACTGATCTTCGCTGGTGTATAGATGATGCAAGGACGGTATGGCGCGTCCGTCCCTCACGTCAAAAGCGGAACAAAGATACTATGCAATCTTTTGAAAGATTCCCAAATGGCCAGCATTAGGCCTGACGAGTCTAAGACCAAATTAGTTCCCATTGAATCGTTTATTAAACTGTTGACTCGTCTTGATTGGCAAGTAACGATGGTATGACTACATTAACCCTGCGATGCACGGTCTATATTCGAATATCCAGATGTATCAGGATTGCTAACAACTGATATCTTGCATTAGATGATTGGAGGTGAAAGATATAATATCTACGAACATGTCTCTTTGTCCCCACCCACAATACCAGACTTCTTTACTAGTGTGTCTGAAGCGCGTGACGCCCTTGAGCATTGCCTCTATCTCTTCAGCATTGGCGAAAGTGAGCGTCCACACACTCATCCAAATTTCATCGCGATAATAACGGCAGCCGTAAGGCAATGCACTGATGTACTGAAGCTATGGTCCAAAGCTTTCGATAACTTCCTCGCTCATCGCGCTGACACTACCCCATTAAACAGCAGAGAGTCTGCCGCCGCAGCAGTGCTCCAAATATATCGCCTAATGTCAGTACTCATTCTAGATGTAGAGCATTCGCCAGAGGGCTTTAACGAATGCAGATGGGATGCCTATATGCCAGAATTCAGGCGAGTCATAGAGCTAGCAGAAGAGGTTGTTACGTTTATTACAACCAACTCCACATCATCGGCCTCACTTTCAATTGACAGTGGTATTGTCAGTGTTTTGTACGGCGTCGCAAGCCATTGTCGTGATCCTATAATTCGACGGAAAGCAATTGCACTGATGAGGGCCGCGAAATGGCAAGAGGGAATATGGAACAGTGAGCTCATTGCTGTTGCCGCGGAGAATATAATCGAGGCTGAAGAGGAGGAACTGGATAATCCTAAAAGTTGTGAAGATGTACCAGATTGGGCAAGAATTGTTGCCGTTGATCCCACGCTTGACCCTGATGGTAGAAGAGCAATTTTACGGTATTTCCAGCGTGGGAAACCTGGGGCTCAAAGAAAGATGGTAGAAAAAATTGTAGAGTGGTAACGTTTACTGCCATGAGGATAAGCATATGGATGGTATCGATATGGAGATGCTATGTTACCGGTGCGGAAATGGGGATCAAATTTACGCTGTCAGATTAAGGTAGTTTTTGAGGTGGATAGTGATATCTTGACCGTGATAGTGATAGCGTATTTGATTTCTTTCATGCAGAATATTATTAGGAATTGTATTGAATATGTTAAGTGGTACACAGATTTGAAATAATCGAGCAGCAGTGATTGATATTCCAAACGTCGCAGCCTAACACACCAGACCAACCAACCCTAGCTACACACGGAAACCATAATTCCAATCAATTAGTTAGACTTTCATCTGTTTATCGGCAAATCGAAGCAGCCGATCCATCTCCTCAAGGTTCAAGTACGACTTAAATTCGGACTTCGACTCTTGTTCGAATGTTTTCATTAGACTGTACGGAGGTGGTTTTGAACCCCATCTCCAGGCGAAAATTGAGTCTATATCAGCTACTGCTTTGCTCTCTCCGAGATCTTGCCATTTAGTAATAAACAGGGCTTGAAGGGGCTGGGCGATGAAATCGATCCGGAACTCCGAGAGACAGTATCGGCAACGCCGCAAGCCTTTGCGTTTTGAGATATAGTAATAGGCTCGTGGGCGGTTAATTGGCATGTAATCAAGCTGCAGTGACTTAATGGTCATATGGCTCTCTCTAAACCTCACTACTATGTGCGGACATATTTTGTGCCGGTCTAATATCTGTTCTGAGGATAAAGGTCGCAGAGCACAAACCACTTGTGTTCTGACATACATTCTGTCATTGATAATCCGATGATATGATCTGGAATAGCTTCCACACGGGGGGAAGCCCTGTACCTTGTTTGTGCCCTGAGACAATCTTACCAAGTGTTCCGTAATGTCCATTCCAGCCCTGTGACGACTCATAGTAATTTGAAAGAGAAGGATACTCCAATGATCCTCTATAAGGAAATCACCCTCAAATTTTGTTGGATTTTTCAAACACTTCCCTACCTTCGACCTGGGATTTACCGAAGTTATATCAATATCGTTTCGATGTAGCCGTCCACAGTGATAGCAAACTAAGTAATGAGGCAGATCTTTGTCTAGCGCTGCGATGACCTTCCGCTTCTCCTGGCGGTTTTCGGGTTTCTTCAAGGACTTGAGACAGTCCGAACCCAAACAGCATGCCACTTTTCGGGAACTACAATATAGTAGTGCTTTCGAGCTTGGCAGTAGGTATTCGCCTATAGACTGCAAGATTTCCGCTGGAAGAGTAGGAAGAAGTGGCTTTGGAGAATCCGTATAGCTAACAATGCGGCCAGAGGCGTCGCGGTAGAACCTACGTTGATAGAATGGCATATTTCTCGTCTTTCTGGTTTCGAAATGACCAGTTGTCGAATTGTAATATCTAGCGCGCGCGAAAATACCCAATACAGCACACTGCCTGAAGTAATCGAGGAGAGATAGATGTTGTAGTATAAGCCAAAATTGATACTTAGCAAATCAAAGTGGTGTGTTGATTTGTGAAAAAGGGGAGCGCCACATTGTCCACTGACTGAACCAACAAGGTTGTTATGATATACCTTTCAATGTAATCATTATGATGAAAGGTATGTATCATAGTTGGCACCGTGTGCTTCCCCCGTATTTATGAAGTCATGTGTATTTGGGTAAAATAACCACGTAGCCTTGAATCTACATCACATCATTGAAGGGAATTCTACATTCGGTGATCTAGATATCATTCGTACTAATTGGCTCAAACAAGGGGACTCTAGTAGATAGCAAAGAGAAGATTAAGTAATGAGCATGGATCTCATGCAGGTCTTATTATGAGGGGTACAAACCGTCAACTGCGCAATTTTATAACCTAGAAACGCCCCATCATGGATTCATTAATACCACAACTCCCCCAGACTCTAATTCCCTGTATTTACCTCTTCCAAATACCTGAGCAGTCTGCAAAACTGTAAAGCTCCTAATTTCAACAGGTTGCTAGAATCGTCTGCTAAGGACATTGCTGGAGGCCCGGCCTTTGCAAGGAACCAGCTCTTTCCCTCTCTAGCCGCAGCCGCAGCCGTAAAACACAACCACACATAAGTTTCACGATTGACATAGAGCCAGATATCCTCGTTGAGGTGAGTAAGATAATACCTTATTTGAGAGACAAGTTTCTGGTTGTCTAATGATGAGAAAGGTGTTGCTTGCTGCAAGCATCTCAGATGGATGCTCGCAGCATAGTAGCATGCGAGTTGAAAGTAATCATCTACCTGCGGACTCTCCGAGAATGGTATGTCATCAATTGGATTGACATCAAGCATATCTTCCTCGACGCTCGTAGATGGAGAGATGGCTGAAGAGATCTCGTCTCTCTGTACTCTGCGAGATTCAAAGTGAATAGTGGACTGATGGACATTGTGTAGTAGATTGATTAAAGGTGTAGAGATCCCTTGAGCTTCCAGCTCCTGCTTAGGTCTGTTCAGTGTTGCTGAAAGGAGGGTTGCAGCGAGCTCAGGCTGTGGTATTGAGGCAGAGTTCGCGAAGATGGGGGCGGAAGGGTTCATGATTATGTCTCCAATATCAATTCTAGTAAGTCTTGTTAGATTTGATCCCATATGTCTCAACCTAAAGCCTCCTAATTTCAGGAATGAAGGCTTACATCGTAATAAGGTGAGCCAGGAAGCCGTTGAAGCCCACCTTCGATAGGCCGCCTTTTGATTTCACCATTTGTTGTAAGCCTCTTTTATGAATTACCGCCTCTTCTACATGAGAATTCATACTCTTCATAGTGATTAGCTGTACGTATAAATAAAGTAACGATTGAGACTAATTAAATAAAAACAAACTCACTTCATAATGCCACAGAAATGTAGTCGCCGCTATTGCTGTAAGAGGTAAAGGTCTACTTGATGAGATACTATTGACCAAAAATTGCCTTGTGCCACACCGATGATAATTCGTAATTGGGTTATCGCACTCGTTACGGAGTACATCAATATGCGAGGATGCCGCAAATAACGCAGCATGAAACATGCATGCATCAGAAAATACTGCCTCCATCCACGAACTGGCTAGCGTTCTGTAACTGTCGCTGCTATCGGTTTGAGAAAATCTTGGAAAACACAAGGTCCAATCTATGCAGAGTTAGTCAGCAAATATCATTGAACAAATCCTGAACGCTGATTAACGAGAGGAGGAGTAGGAACAACGAACAATGCTGAATAAGAGATGGCATGTACCAGGCCGATTGGATCGGATATTGGGTTGAAGGACTAGGCAATAACCCAATTGGAATTGAATGTCTTCTGCGTTTAGACTGGATATCTACTAGGGCCGTGAGCGTCTCCACCTGTTTCCTAAGCTGCAACACTTCATTTCGCATCTTGTCTTCTTCGTAGCCGCACTTTAGCATCTTGCTACACGGTCACGATTAGTAAACACAAAAGGGGAGCAGGTCACACAAGCTCATCCAGGTTGGACTCACTCTGCACACGTTGTGCACGTGGGATATGACCTATCACACTTCTTCTTTCTTGCTTTACAAGGCTCGCATGCTTGAAGCGCGTGCCCCGCAGTGTCCATCACAACAAACACTGTAATGTCCGCGACTTTAACCTTTGAAATTTAATCGTGGCTTTATCCCGAAAGTATCTCAGTCTCTCCAGTCTGCATATTTACAAGATGAGGTTGATTTTCGAATTCAAGGTTAAATCTGATTCTCCATTGTGGCTCATACCGAGAGCTGACGAGGTGGCTGGCTGTGCAGTAGTGCTGATTCAGCCTGGAGCTAAGATACAAGAATTTGTCAACCTCTTAGTTGTTAGGATTGGTAGACTTTTGCCGATTTCTGGAAGATTTTGGTCTTATGGCTCTAGAAGCTAACTTATTGGAAATGCTAATTATCACTATAAGCTACGCCAAACTTTAATGTAAGCACTAGAGGTCACAATCTGAATCTAATTGATCTGTCTCTGGAGACACTAATTAATTGATTGGGAAGTCATAGCCGAATGTTTGCATGGCAATAGCAAATCGGTACTGTCGAGTCGAATACGGGAGAAAGAAACACTATGAGATGGAAGATAAGTTGTGTTATAATGGTAACTAAACCAATATGTATATTCTAGCTAGTAAAATGTCTATAAATGCAGCCGTGCAAACGTATTCGGCATAAACAAGAAAGAAACGATATTATTTTTAATCAGAAGATTAGACACAGGCGAAGCTTCTTTCTGAATTTTTGTCACCTCCCGAGTAATAGGCAACTTGAGGATAGGGGCATAAAATTCGACCCAACTTGGCCCCTGTGGATGGTTCCGTAGTCACCGCCTTGACTGTGTCTGGGGCCTTCTTCTTCTCTACCCATGTCACTAATGCTTGGAAGATGTCGCTGGGCACAGCCCCCACCGATGTTCCTCCAGCGCAGTGGTCTACGCCTGGAGCAAGAAATAGGCGAAAGAACTCGTCTACTTTGGCAGGTCCGCCCATAAGTCGTTCAACACGTTTGCGATAGTCTATTGTTCCTTTGGGGAAGATCAACTGATCCGCCAGTCCCTGCCATACAATAAGCTTGCCTCCGGTGTTCTGGAAACCTGAAAGGTCGGGACTGTCTGTTCCAATGATATCGTCGTATTCCGCCTTTGATTGAGCGAATAGGTGTCCAAATGTTGCATAGTCGATGGTACTAATATTGTAATCGGGATTTTGGACAAGCCAGTAGCGAATCCAAGCGTCATTCACAAAAAGGGGGAAGCCAACACGTCCACCATTGACCACAGTTGTGTTTGCAAGACTGTCCAGCTGAGTACCAACATTCAAACCGTACCAATATGGGAGCCCAGCAGAACTAAAAGGGCCCTCGAAAATCCGAACTACCACACTTGCAACAGACTCTGTTATTGTAACGTGGTCACCATCGCATGGGATCCTTTTGCCTACCAGTCGGTATGGGTCGAAGTTGCAAATGTCTGGATTCGTGATTACGCCGTCTTTGATACCGTCAAGCTCATCACACTGGGCTATGGCGGAGTCCGTAAAGTATTTCAGTTCACACTGCGATGGAAACGTTCTCTCCTCAGTCATGACAACTTGTGGCCACTGCTCTGCGACAACATACGTAGCCCAGTTTATCGCCGGAGCTCCTGCCAGGATACCGTCAAACAGATTTGGATACCGCTGTGCAGCAGCCATGGCTTGTCTCCCGCCAGTCGAGCAACCATTCCAATATGAGAACTCAGGTTTCTTTCCATAAAACTGTGCCGTTATCTCTTTACCAACGGTTCCTAGATCGAAGACTGAGCGATGTGCAAAATTTGTCAGCCCCTCCCAGTTTACGGTTCCATCCGGCAGCAAGGCCCATCCTGCCGGGCTTAGAGGATTCAAGGAACTGCCGGCACCAGCATCGGTGGATGCAGAAGAGTAGCCAAGTTGAACTGCGGGACCAAGTGCGGGATCGAAGGTCCCTGCTGCATATCCAGTCCCTCCAGTGGCTTGAAATCTACCATTCCACTTCTGTAGCGGCAACCACACTGTAACAAGCACCTTATCTTGCGCACCCGGATGTGTGAGGACCACATTGACCTCACAGATATCCAATCCATATATCGGGTTCGGAAGTAGCCCTTGAACGGCTGAAACATTGTAATTCCATTTCTCTGTCGCGCTGATGGATAGCACTTCAGCTCCAGGAACTGTTGGGGGCTTGAGCTGAGTACATGGGGTTCCGGGAGGACTATGGAGGCTGGTGTCAGCACTTGCAATGCTGGCAACGCTTAGGAGAGTTGTTGTAAAGAAAGATAGGGATGAGAGAGATGCTAGGGCCATCATGATGTGCAAGCTCAGGTCTGAGATTTGAGGAGCAGAGCAAAACACGACTTCGATCTAGACGTACCGTCTTTTAAGAAGATTTCTCTCTTGAACATACTATTCCTCCTATTTGGAATACTTCATTTAGTATAAAAGAAGGCTGGTAGGTAAATGGTATTGGACTAGTGGAGCCAGTAGTATTAAAGGGGGCGATGAGTGAAGGTGAGCGAGTGGTCGGGCTGGTGCCGAACCTTGCCCACCGTCTCTCAGTCTCGAGCGCCACTGCCACAACAACTTTTCACGCACAAGAATTGGCGAAGAACACGAGCCTAGATATTTTAACGTAAAAGAAATTCCTTCATCTATTGAGACAAGCTCCTGAGTGTACTTGTTTCGGTCTATTTGATAGCTAAGTAAGTCTTGGCACTTCTGACGACTAGCCTGCTGCCCCAGGTACACGTATTAACCGGAGACCTGAGGGTTACACTTTCAAATGTACGCAGCTTCTTTTCTCGCAGGGATATTCAGCGCAAAACGGTTAGCCATAGTTTGATTTTAGATCTGGCGGGAATACAACACTTGACGGAGTGGCCACTCCTGATGGATTGCGATGTAAATAAAGTTAAAGTTTATCTTGTATCCCTATGACTTTTGCAGGACGCATGCCAAGTAGCCTAGGCACTCCGCATGCGCTGCAAGTCACCATAACCAGCAAATCAACACTCCGCACGGCATCCCAGGGATCGGGAAGGCTCCGACACTTAGATCGCTCAGCCCCAGCGGATAAACTTGTCATCACTAAACCACAAGAGGTTGGCCATTACTTTTACGAGAGGAAGTTATGATAGATTTGTCATAGTTATCATTGACAATGGTTCTCACTCTTGCTCCTTCTAAGTGACATAACTTGTGGTGATGGAATTACTTCTAATACATGTACTAAGCACAGGGGTCAATTTTAACTCTCGCCAGAAGAACTGATATAATGAAACCGCGGCATCATATTAAGGTACTTTTGGGGCAAAGTAGCAGCTTGACAGCATATGTTTGCGGTCAACTTAATATTCACTAAAACTGGAGAAACGTTGTTTTGAAGCATCCATTCCAACAAGGCCAATTGATGATCGCCACGCATTTATGTGTCCAATTCGCTATGACCACGTAATCCTTGACATGATAAGGAACCCATATTATTAATTACGACTTGTTGTACTGACGGATCGTCTTAGACCCAAACACAAGTGCTGATTTGTATACTGCAACATCATCGCCAGTTTAAGAGCAGTCCTCCTCTTGTGCCTTCTACCCATTACTCTTCAAGTCAAGGTATCACACGTTGACACTGCAGCAGTCATAATTATCCTTGGATATATGCCTAGCGTAACGTCAATATAACTCTTTTAACAACCGTTGATGACTGCATAATCTAGAATGGAATGCAGCTACAGAAGTCAAACTTAAGTATGATGCCTTCTAGCTAATCTGGTTAGTGATTCACTGGGACTCGTTTCTGCGATTAACATGATAAATTCCATCAGGATGATCTCTAATTAAACCTGTAGACTGGCAGCCACATAAGTAAGGTCTGCTAGAAGAGGGGATTTATTGATAATAGGTAGGTCGGATATATCATCTCGTTGGTTGGCATTTCAAAAGTCAGAAATAGAAACAATGTGGATACAAAGCATTTGTACCTCACTACGTATAGAGTTATTAGAGTTCGAGATAACTAGTTTTACGGGCTTGTTGATAAAATAATTATATCAGAATTATATAGTTTCTTAAGAAAAAGCGCCAAAACCTTTATCTCCCACAATCAAACTACTATTACTTGTCGCACGGCTACTACTGCAGTTCTTGGAATACAAATAGCAGTGGAATGCTAGGCTTTTAACGAAATTGAGCCCGCCTACTTACTATCTGCAGCCCACCGTCACTAGAAGCTGTCATATTCCCACCGCGCTTGACCCAAAGGCCATTGAGGAGTAGTCTAGAGTCATATTCGACACATCGGTGACTTGAGCCAGCACTTTCAAAACTGAAGGCACCTAACACCGCATAATATCAACAATTACGTCGGCACACTGTCATCTGCTAGAACAGCAGTTCGTAAACTTTATTTCACACATAGTTATTTCGGGAACACTTATCTGGACAAAATGCATGAGATCCTTGTCTAAATGCGTTTGCCAAAACCTCCATCGGCCCGATGGGCTTGTGGTGCAACGGACGCGTGGGCTTGACGTAAGAATCCTACCAACCAATATACAGTCTAGGGTTTTATTTGTTTCTGATGTAAGTCCACGTTGCGTTTTAGCTGGTCGGCTATCCACAGCCTCGTTTCAACTACCAAGTCTTGCATCGTGCCGCTCGAAGTCTCGGATGAAGTCTTATTCTCCGATGCCATTTTCAAAACGATTCGATCTAGTTTACTTGTCCTGACGACTGTATTTGGCCTTGTTTTGTTCAAGTGCAAATGGAGGAAACATGGAGCGAGTTAAGCATCAACGAACAACTTTTGGCAGCGGCTGCGGAAGACGATGTTGAGACAGTGAAATGCTGTCTCGACAAAAAGGCGGATATTGACACAAAGAACAAGTGGGGGGAGACGGCCCTGTATCTTGCAGTGCTATCTCGTAGCGACAGAGTTGTGGAGTTTCTGCTCCAACACGACCCGTTGCCAGATCTAGAAGTTAGAGATAGTGTTGGAGCAACCGCCCTGTGGTTGGCTGTGGCAAAAGGCAGCGAAAAGAATGCAAGACTCCTCTTGGATAAGGGTGCTGAACTCGGGGTGACCGATTGGCGGGGCGATTCAGAACTGAGTGTGGCCGCTTCCCATGGCGACATACTGATGATGAAGTTGCTGCTCGACCGCAATGCTGATGTCGAGACGAAGAATATAGACGGCGTAACCCCACTACACTGTGCTTCAAGATGTGGAGACGCGGCCGCTGTTGAGCTTTTGCTCGGTCACAATGCTGATATAAACGCACGAGATGCGCGGCTGTGGACGGCGTTGCATTATGCAGCATCTGCTGGGGAAATCCGCACCGTGCAACTACTCCTAGAGAGGATGGATCTTAGCACTATAGTTGCGAAGAATGACAGTGGAGAGACCGCATTACACCGAGCTGCCTATTGGTATCGTGTGGATGTATCGGATATGCTACTGAGAAAGCTCTTCAAATCTCGCCCGGATGCCATTGTCGAGTGGAACAACGAGGGGGACACAGCTCTAATCGTTGCAGCTGATCGAATGAATGTGGAAGGGCTTCAACTACTAGTCAATTATGAAGCAGATATTGCTTATATCCAGGGGACTGAAGATGATGTACAGCAGATAAGCCAGCCAGTCATGAAACAAGTGACTCCGAGGCAACTCGAGCGCATCATTTATATTCTATTGCAAAATCAAGACTGCTGGGAAGATTTGAATAAAAATGACTGGGAGAAGACATTATACTGGGCCGCTCATGTTGGGAGCGAGATCTTGGTAGACGAACTGCTTGAATGCTCACAGGACAGACACTATTCAAAGCTCAGGCTGCATGGACCCAAAGCGGTTCTTGGCGCCGCTCGAAGCGGATACCATTCGGTAGTACAGCAAATATTGGAAACCATGATGGAGCATCTCAACGTCAAATATGAGCGGAAAATTTCTAACAAAGGACAGATATGGACAACGCTCCACTGGGCGGTTAATTATAAGTCTGCAAATCCTGAGGAAGCTGTAGAAATCATACGACATATGCTAATGACTGGAGCTGACCCTGATGCTGTTGTTGGCAATGGCGTGTCGGCTACAGATATGGCTAGGGATTTCCTTACAAAAGGACTTGAGTTTAGATCTGAAATACTAGGTCTTTTGGAGGCCCCGTTGCGAGTTCCCCGGAAACCGCGCCTAGTTGTGGAGCCTCAACCACGATCACCTAAGGCCGGAGATGTGTGTAGGAAGTTTGATACTAATATAATTGATTTCTTTCCCTCTGATGGTTTCACAATGGAGAGAAAATCTACTGTTTATAATATTATCTACGGCGAAGGGCCGGATGCAGTAATGGCCAGTGCAAGGAGATCTTGGAAAATTGACCTGAAGAATCCCTTGCGATGGATACACTTACCAGCGAATAACGTAAGTAAATATCACTCCAATTCTCTCTATTTTGTCCTGGATTGCACTAAAATTAAGCATACGTAGTGGATTTGGGCAAAGGTAGGTAGAACATCAATAAGTCTGCGGCATAATTGCACTTACTATCTAATAGGATCTCGTCTCAAAGATCTGCTATGAGTCAAACCAGTCTGCCGATGAGTATACTAGGTTAATAAACTTTATAGAGCGAAATTGGCACGAACATATTGGACAGATGCCAAACCGATTCGTGTATCCGGATCTCAATGTGATTTAAACACTTCATGATACCAGGCGTTACTTTTGGCTGCTGACACTTTAATATAGTTTGAACACAAAGATTTTCGTTTTGGTAGAGCAACAAGCATTGCTAACCTACAGCGTCAATCCAAGAAAGAGATCGTAGAAGGAAAACACATTACTATTGAAGCTGTCCAAGGCAAAAGAACCGAGTTTAAAAATATCGCCGGCAAAGCGGAAACCTCTAGTATCACCAACGCTAATATCTGGCCCCCATCAGGAAAGTCTCCTATAGGGTCAGGCGGTTATGAAGATTGTGTTGATGAGGCAGGAAAGCACTCAATTTCTAGTGATGATGTCAATGAGACGGGCAAGGGTAACAGCGTGAGGAATTTTAACGAAGATGGGCAGCCTGATTACCAGACACAGAAAATAAGAGAGCAATTAAAGGAAAAAAAACTGCAGACAGATAATAAAAAGGGATCTCAAAATGAGGATGGAATCCCTCATCTTGCAGGATGCAAGCTGGCGATCTCCGTATGTTTCCTTAGTATGGCTAAAACAATCATTAGGATACTTCTAACATACCTCTAGATGCCGTTCCTTACATTGCAGACCGTAAAGAGCTATAGAAAGTTACGCCAGGCAATCCGGCTTGCAGATGAAGCGCAAAAGCTCAAAGGGCAGGGCAATTTTCGAGAAGCTAGGAATTCAATCTTTCAAAGTGAAATCCAGCATGGATGTCAATTACTGAAGCACACTACTAAGAATTGCGATAAGGAGAAACCGGATCTAATAGAGCTAAGCGACTTGCTCGAAGAAGTCGTTAAAGTTAGTAACATACAGATCCCTAATTTGAAAAAGTTGAAGAAAGCTTTAAAAAAGATTGATAGAGATGATCTGCCACGTAAGGTGCTAGAGTGGCACGAAAGGCTTCAAGATGCCATAGACATTCTTGAACAGCCGAAGGACAAGGACGCTCATCTTAAATATTCAAAATATGAAGCCTTGTTAGAACACTACCTTACATCTAGCAAGGAGAAGGGACTTCACATATCCCGGACCATTGACCAGTATTTTTATTCGTCGTTGTCAGATACTAGTTGCCGGGATATAGACCAGGTTATCCGTCGATATCAATCTTCAAAGTTGAAAGAAAGAACTCAAGCCAAGTACAAATTGGACGATGACTCTAACTATAACGGCGATAGAAATCTATTTAAGATTGACAAGGAAACTGAATATAATAACCATGGAAAAGATCAGGAATTTGAGATGGGTATGGTAGATCAGCTTTGGATGTGGGTAATTGATGATAGTATGCAACCCTCTACATACTTCGTTCGCCCTGACTAATCGTCTGGATGAATAGGGACGATCGTCACCTGTTTTCCACAGTCAATTGATAAAGATACGAAGAGTAATAGACATGATCTACTTAGCAGGATTCGTTCACACATTCACGAAGAAAGGCGACCAGAAATATCTTCGATATATCATCTTGCGTCTATTATAACTTGCCTCAGTGTTGGCTTAGTGGAACATTGTCAAGCCGAACTTCCTGATGGATTCGAGTCATTTTTTCAGATATTCACCAGTTCAATCGCAATAGTAGTCGGTTTAATACAGAGTACCTTCACACTAATATTGGCTAACTTGTATTCCTAGGCCGACAAAGAAGTGAAACGTGCTGAAGATTTCAAGAAGCAGCTCTCCAGGCGTGATGAGGGTATACACGGATTGGGCCTTCAAGAAGAAATTGAGTTACTTGAAGAGATTAAAGATATTCGTGACGAACTCAGTATACTCCAAAATATTTGTGAAGAGCAGCAAAACATACTGCAGAAGTTATTCAACCTGATTTCTAGGCCACCAAGTGAAACTAGTCAGCATATAGAACGGGATTCTGTACTCAGTTACTACAAAGGGCAGAGTGGAATTGACTTGCGTATTGAGAGGATTAGAAAGCTGCAAACGGATGCTACTACGGCCTATGATTCAGTAAGTAGATGTGGAGAAGCAGTTAAAAGATGTTTGCTGACATACAAAGATTAACCATCTGCTAGATCTGAAACAAAAGGATGCAAATATTTATGAAGCTGTTGAATCCCGAAAACAAGCAGAACAAACACACGTACAAGCAGAGCAGACACGTATACAGGCAGAACAGACAACCAAGCAAGGAAGAACCATCCTGGTATTCACTATTGTAACGATAGTTTTTGTAAGTATCATTTAACAATACCGCACAAATCTCCTAATACATATCCTCTAGCTACCGATGTCCTTCTTATCATCTATCTTCGCTCTAAACGTTAGATCCTTTCCGCATCAAAATGGTGACCTTTCATATCCATCGAAATGGATATTTTCAAGAATATGTATGTGTGAAATTCCTTATATCTAGACATTACAGCTTAACGAAACACATAGTTGGTATCTCCGCGGCGCTTGCTATTCCTCTAATTCTTGCAGCGATCTATATAAACAAAATATGGAGAATGTTTGAAGACTATTCTGCCACCAACGAACAGAAGACAATGCCACGAGATGAAGTTCAGGCTCTAGATCAAGCCCCAGATCAAACTCTACAAGAGTCCAGATCACAAGATACAGTAAAGGGACGGAATCTACGAGTGAGGTTTCTTCTACGAAATACCTCGCCTTCAATGGAATCCCCTTGTTGAGAGAACCACATAAGAATTGAAACAGTATCAAGATGCTAAATAGAATTCAAGCTTACACAAGACTATACAGCCTGAATGAATAGTGCTTATTCAATCGTCCATGGCTAAAGGGATGAGACCTTACATCTTGGGGAATGCGTATATATGAGATTATGATCGTGCACCAGTATTAAATAATCATAACGAAAGACTTCATGGCTAGCCCAGGTGACAAGTGTGCCTAAATTATATTTCCAATCCTTACCGTTATGTGAGTACGCTCCACAGGTGGCAACGTTAATCACAAAGCCAGGCTTTGCTACTAGACCGTCTTTATGAATAAGGAAACACATCTTTGGACATTCTATGAAACTGATATAATCAGGAGGAAGCAAAGCTTGGAGGTATAGGCTCAATATTATCCCCTCATTCAGCTTCGCTGGATGAGCCTAAGTGAATAGAGCCCAATAAACATGCCGAAACTAAACGATCGAAATTTTTAATATTTTAAAGTATCCACACTTACAAAAGTGGGGGATACTTGCTACTAATACAAGCGTAATCTCACAATCCGCATATTTAAGGTTCATGTTACCAGCATGAAATAATGCTATAGCACAAGTAACTCTCATCTAGCTTCGTTGTAATTCCAGAACACGAGTTCCACCTTGCAAATTTATAATTACTCCATAGTTGATCGTGGATCTGAGAGACAGCAGGATGGCCTCAACAGAGGACTCGGGGGTTCGGTCTGTCCCAGACGAGGCATCCCTCATGACACGAGCTACGCACGCAGATCACTATTTAAATATCAATACAGATATATCTCCTCCGATCCATTTATCGACAACTTTCTCATACGCCTCCAAGGCCAGCGACCTCATCCCTCTTGCAGAGCTTGATGTACGTCACCTACGTCTAATTCATATGATCCGCCACAGGTGTCCTAACGGGGACATTAGCATCCCTCTTCTGCTGGTCACTTCTACTCACGGTATACTAACCCTAACAGCACACGGATCGAAAGTATTCTGACATCCCTCCTGCGTGGACGCGCTTTAACATACTCCTCTGGCCTCTCAGCCTTTCATGCTGCCCTTGTCCTGCTAAACCCGAAGCACATATCCATAGGGCCTGGCTATGACGGTTGTCATCATGTTATCTCTATCATGTCACGCCTTACCGGACTGAAGAAGATCCCCCTTGATTGCGCAGTTGACGATCTACAGGTGGGCGATATAGTACATGTGGAGACACCTTTGAACCCTACTGGAGAGGCTATAGATATCAAGGCATATGCGGACAAAGCGCACAGCAGAGGCGCATACTTGATGGTGGACGCAACATTTGCCCCGCCACCATTGCAGAATCCGTTTACACTTGGAGCGGATATCGTTATGCACTCAGGCACTAAGTATATTGGTGGACATTCAGATATGTTATGTGGAGTACTCGCAATATCGGATCGTCATGCAGAATGGTTTGAGCGATTACATCAAGACAGACGTTATCTGGGGAACGTAATGGGAAACTTAGAGGCATGGTTAGGAGTTCGTAGTTTAAGAACTCTGGGATTGAGAGTTTGTTCACAAAGCCAGAGTGCAACGCGGTTGGTAGAATGGCTGAACGGGTGTCTTCAGCCGGAGGGAGACAGGTTGGCTGGCGCAGCTGTTGTCAGAAAGGTTCTTGAGAGGGTGCAACATGCGAGCTTACAGAATCAAGAATGGTTGAAGGTACAGATGCCAAATGGCTTCGGGCCGGTTTTCGCAATACACATGAAGAATGAGAGTTTAGCTCGTCGGTTACCCGAAAAGTTAGATTATTTCGCGCATGCGACGTCCTTGGGCGGGGTGGAATCTTTGATCGAATGGCGAGCAATGAGCGACGTAAATGTGAGCAGGAGTCTCTTACGGTTGAGTATTGGCTTGGAAGGATGGGAAGACCTACAAAGCGATCTGATAAAGGGCTTTAAGTTACTAGTTGAGGAGGATAAGCTGTAGATATCAACTTAATATATTTTTTCTATTCTTTGGACGGGGTGATTGTAATAATGTAAGGCACAAAGCAAAATAGTAGAGAGAATGCGGGATGGGATGTGTACAAAAGATGAAGATATATCATAAATGGACCAATGAAACACGATGGCATTGTCATACCTTAGACATGGCAAATATCAAGTTGACTAAGGTTTACTATAAAGTAAATCTTCGAAGTACAATATCATTCTTTTACTCATTTTGGGATCGGCCTCTTAGGTTTTCGATCATTCTTTCAGGTCGAGAAGCAAAAAGATGTGATAAGGGGGCACTCGCTGCCTTCAATGATAGCCACAATGTCATGAAAATGGAACTGATGTCCTAGCATATAGCTTTTACCTTACAAGCTCAACTGAACCCGGCCCTAAGAGAGCGTACCAGTAGCGTGCTGCAACCAATAAACTACATTGCTTTACTACTTACGTCCACCGTAAATAAGGAGGAAAATAGAAAAAACCCTGCGATTGCGGGGATTGCATCATATGAGATTTGAATTCCATAGAGAGCTACAATGCAAGGAATACAATTTCAGTTAGACACAATGGAGAATATAGAGTGGGGAACATGGAGGTTGTGTATTTGTTGGCTTGGTTATTCAAGCATTTTCCCCCACTTCTGCGGCCGCAGCTGCTGGACTACATACACATTCGGGGTCCTCTACTGTATTCCTTCGGCCCGACACCCTGAGCCCTAGAAGGAACTGTAAGAATTGCAATAGCCTTACTTGCCCCCAATAAGGCACTAAGCACTCACCCTATTATTGATAACAAAAGTTATAGTTGAATGAAATATGCCTTTAGAGTCATTTTTAATCTCCCTGCACTTTGTGGGACGAATACTTTCCGATTAATCTACTGGTACTTCCAATTATGTGAATCAGAGCTGCCTTGTAGAAGTATGAATCCACCACAACCGGCCAATTAAGAAGAGATGTGGGAGCGGAAACACATTATATAAAACGCAGTCTGTTCGCACTTGTATACTAGTATAGATTTGAGCTACTGATACTCATACTTCAACCCGCATAAACGTGATAGCGTACACCTCTTACAAAATTATCCAGTATCTACAAGGCAAACTGCTGGTATCTGAATACAAATGATGGTTGAACTATGATCTCCGGGTGCTGCTGAAGACGGCTAACTGGTACTGAGAATGGCATGTAGATGAAAGCGTACTAGTGTATCTAGCATATCTAACCAGCATGCATGAACTCTTGAATAGAAGTGGTGGTGTATCAGTGCATGCCGTGTACATAGCATCAAAGGATGGAGCACGAATCCATGTATAAAATGCCAAATTGTAGAATGCAACTACTATCTTTATTGCTGTAAGCTTCTTATCAACTAATTGTTTGATAGCTGGGTCATTCGTATTGGTTCTTAACATATACTGGCTTTACACTGCCTAACATGAGGCGTCCCGGACACTGAAATCTTGGAGTTTAAATATGAAACGCCTTGTAATTCAGTCATGGACTATACATATGCGCAATTTGTGATCCATCGTGAGTTTTAGCCATTGCGGACTCACTGAGATGTACTGTTATAATACCGGGAATCGGAGCTTTCCTGTTTGAAGCATCTAAGCCTGTGAACTTATTGACAAAAATAAAAGGAAGTTATAATTGAAAGAAAAAATTTACATCGCGTCTATTCATTTTGTGATTTCTAGGATTAATATGTTAAGTCGATTTACTTTGAATACTAGTTTTATTCAAGATCAAATTTAATAATAAATTTATACCACATTAACCAGACCGCAGTTTTCGACTCATTGATTTGTCATATTCTTTCTTCGAGGATAGCACGGAATAGTGCCCTAGCAATTAGGTACCCGTAGCGGTTAGATGGCCTGTGAAATTCTTGTTTTATGACGCTGTACCCCGCTGTAGGTGGGTTGCATTGCGCGTCGCTCCTAGGATCAACATGTTATGTAAGCCCCCTGGTATTTGATAATACTTGGTTGCAGTGGTCAGAAGGCACTATGGTTTAGTTAGGATACCCGCTGGTAACTAGTTTTTCTTTTCTTTCTTTTTTGGTCAGAATCCACTTCTGTTCATGACAGACTTACTTTACAGTCTAGACGAGATTTAAACCTCCCTTTGTAGCTCCATCGACCAGCTTTGATCTAAGAATTAGCCCGGGATACTGCCTGCCATCTACTCCATTATTCCAATCTGCTTGGTAGGGTAGCTGATTGATATTGTAGTACAGATAGCCATCCCAGCCGGCGTTTGCACTGTCCGGCCAGATGATCCTGGGGTCTCGTACATATGGGATAGTTTGGTGAGTAGTGGAGCTGTTTGCATACATCATTAGTAACATCATTCTTGCCACTCATGAATAAGAGAGGTACTCACTTGTAGATGTAAATGGCGTTATGTTCGGGCATAAGCATATACACATTTCCATTACTATCACCAGAGAAACCATTTGCATTACCACCGCGGCCACCCAGGAATTTCACGTTATCGTTAGCTACTACAGTTGCTAAGGGGTCTGTGCTTGGATTGACCCTCAAGTACTTCGTCTCGACGGAGTATAGAAAATCTCCAGTTAGAGGTGAAAAGAAGAGCACCTTGACAGATTTTAGTGATTTCGTATGTAATAACTTGTGATGATACCTACTTCACCATCCGCACTTAGTTCAATACCATCTAATCCCTCCGACTGCCATGTCATGGACGACTGTCGCTGATGCACATATGAGGGGATCCCATTATAGCTGGGAACGTCCTCGTTAATGCGCAAAGTGCCTGCATTCTGTGTAAGATGACGCCAAGACTCTCCGGTGCCCAGATCTAGAATGATGAAACCGTTACGACCTTCGTTGCTACTGTCCACAATGTAGGCAAGACCTTGGCCAGATTCAGTCACGTTGGGACGAAGATCAAATCTTATATCATTCATGTAAGAATCTGGATAATGCACACTTGACGGAAAGTAATATGATCTTTCGATTGAATTTGTGGTGAGATTAATTGCGACAAGTTTAGGACCTCCCGGAGCTGCGTAAGCAATAGCAGGAGTTCCTGTCTGATTAACTGTAGGACGGCCAGTATCAAGTACCCAAAGCCTGTCGTCGGGGGTGTTAAATAATGCCTGGACGCTAATGAAATGGTCCCTATCAGCACTTCCAAGAAGGAGACCGTTCGTAACATTCGCAAGGCCTCCAGGAGGAGAATTTAACTCTGCATTTGGATATGGAACCTCAGCAGTGAGATTAGATATCTCCCCAAGAGTGTAGTTATAAGTGCCGCGAGTGTAGCAAGCGAATATACGACCTCTCCTGGACACGGAAATACCAATGGGCCATTGATCGTAGTAGTAATGGACTTCTTCCACCGCAGGCCCATATGTCCCCGCATCGCGTCGTACGTTACGCGGACCAGAGGTAGTGAAAGTTGTATTCAAATCATATGGAAACGTTGTTTGCCCCGTGGTCAGAGCCACTAGGCTCACAGCAAAAAGAGCAGGAGTTTTCATAACGGATGTAGAAAGGTTGAATAACTTTTTAGTTTTTTTTTGTAAAAGAGCAAAATAAATATTGAAGCAGATGGCGTTAGAGGTCCTAAGGAGCCTAGTCGTAAACTTACATCTTCTCACAGCTGAATCACAAGTTGTAATATCCTTTTATAACCAGGTAATTCCCCCTCATTGTGGGACCTTGTTTTTCAATGACGATCGTTAGTCCCATGATGAAGATGCCGAACGACCGAACAACCCGGCATACGTAGCCATCGTGGCTATGAACCTCGTCAAGATGTGGTGTCTTTTGAAGTAATCCATGTCTTGCATAAATTCATCCTCGAGAATGGGGAAGGCAAGAGGGGTTTCGGCCAGTAATAAGTGTTCTGCATTTTACTTTACAAGTTGTCGTCACACCGAGAACTCGAGGAGCTTACAAATTCGCTCGCACGAGACTTGCGTTCACTTTTTCTCAATGCCGTATTCTATCATCGTGCCTCTCCCTTGTCGTGCGATGTAATTGAACGCGTACTTTCAAGCGGAGCTGAAGTGAGTCGGGAATTTTAGCTACAGCATGCAGGCGAAGAAGCGCGCAGTACTTGCAGTGGTACGCGTAGAAATTCAAAAGTTGTTAGCCTGAGCAGGGGTGTGGCAAGCACCAGGTCTTTCAGGACAACAAGTTTCCTCTTAACATTTATGAAGCAAAGGTGATTCTTAAGGGAGTCGGGATTCTATGAATGATATATGTGGTAATATTCATAAATTTTACCTGCGATGTTTTTGCGCGGTTGATATTTGCGCATGGTTCTCCTGAGTCACTTCTTAATATCCTTATGGTTGTATTATCTCAATACAATACGATACATTATAATACCCCGAATTAGTATAACTAAAATATTCGTTCTTACGTCCGATTACTAACACCAGAGAGATAACTGAACTTATTCTACTCTAATATAGAGGTACCAGGATCCAACTACAGCTCTGGAGGGCTATGGTTCTCTTCTAGGAATGGCAACTTTCGCAAGAAAATTTCCAGATATTTCTCTGCCTTTTCACTTTTCCACTCCAGCAGCTTTGGCACATAATAAGTAAGGATGCCTAACGCTTTCTCATATTTTATTGCTTCCAAATCACTCTCCTCAAACCCTTCTGAAGTTAAGAGTTGTCGTAGCCTGGCATAGAAGAGAGATTCCAACACACGACGATCCTCCATATCCTCCCAGCCATCTTTGGTCATATACCCAAAGAGTTGCTCGATGAAATGAAAGTTGTGTCCTAGAGGAAGATAAGAAGTGCCGTCCCAATCAAGAACACCAGTGATATGTCCCGACCTCTCGTCGATCAGATAATTGAAGGGTGTTAGGTCTGCGTGTGTTAAGACGAGTGGAAGCTTTGCTAGACATGCACTGTTTTTTCGGATCTCTGATAGACAATGCAAGATTCGACCTTTCAGGTTCTGAGTTTTGAATGTATGGTTATCTACCGTTGACTGTATCTTCGAGAGTGACAAAGGGTCGGATGGATATGTGATAGGGCGTTTTGCGCCACGAGCTAGAATACCGGCAAGGTCGCTGATGGTTGTCAAACGGTGGGTTTGGGGTAGGCTTTCCTCTGCAGCCATGAGAACGGCAATGTACGGCGTGCCTGATATTAACTGAGAGTCATACACGAAGAGATCCTCAAAACAGCCACGAAAACGCACTTGCGGCACAAGCTTGCCATGAATTATAGCTGCCTCTTCCATATTGGAAAGGACAAGCTCCTCATATCGAAATTGAATGACAGTAGATTTTGAGGCCAGATTTCGCGGCGCTACAATGCAAGTGTAGCTGAAACAGCCTTGATAATCGCATGGCTTCACATCAACAGACGCATTCGCATGATGGTACAACCATTGTATGAGAACATCTCGAATAAATCTGTGGCAATCCTCCTGGCAGACGTTAGAACACTGAGAGAAGAATTCTTCAATACGATTGTGTTGGTAAGTATCCATTACAATTTCCTTGCGCGAGGCGGGCGGATCTTGTTTTGTATCGGCCGGGTTGGAGAGTCAAAGAGTGCTCATCTTTGTCCTCTCGCCTGGCTAATAATGATCATAGTGTCGGAACAAAGAGAGATCTCCAATTTTCTGGCTGCTTATTCACTCCTATATTTGTTCTGACACACTGGAACTAATCTGCTAGCCATTCACCGGAGCACAAAGAAAACAACAACGGTGGCCTACATGTGTAGCTAGTCTAGGAAATCTTCACACAAGTTTTAGAAGCTTGACCAAAACAATAGCTAGTGAGTCTGCTCTGTAGTTATGTCTATATATTATACTATAAATAGGATATTGCTGTAGACAGAATACGTCGATTCATTTTGGTGTGGAGATATCTCGAGAATATTGACCTGAAGCGATCTGCATTGAAGTGCATGCAAGAATGTGCAACTTCTCCCATTTCTCCACCGGAAACTCCATTAATATCCCGAACTCTACGCAGGACTTGTGAGCTACTTATTTACCAGAGACACATCTAGGCTAAGAGAGACTATGGTTCATGTCACATTGCCGCTATACAATGGAGAAAGGCTAGAGATAATTTCAGGTTTTCCTGCCCTGTACAAGTTCTTCCCCGCTGACTCTTCGAAACTCCTTCTCGTGTTTGTTCCCGGTGCCGCCCATAACGCCCGCATTGCATATGGCTGCCATGACGGGGCAGTCCCAGAGGATTTTCTCGCCAGCGCACTCAACAGCAAGGGGTACCCGTTCCTCGCTCTATCATATCCTGTTGAGAGCTTATTAGATGAAGCTGTGTTGATGCCAGCAACATGCCCTAGCTACCGAATCTGCGACTGGGGCCGCCAAGCCGCTGTGACAACGAAGCAAGTTATCAACGAGCACAAACTTAGTGGAAGAGTCGTCTTACTGGGGTGGAGCATGGGCGGAAAGGTTATTGAGCCGTTTACAACAGTCGCTACGGAGCTTGGAATTACGGTTGAGTTGTTCATCGCTCTCTCTGCAACACCAGGAATATACGGAATTCGAGGGAAGGTGCCATCGATTGAGCGAACGAAGGCTGGGTATGCCACATACAAAGGTCTCATTGATCGAATGGTGCTTTCGCTACACGAACAGCAAGATCGTGCTAGTGGGCCTCATAGGACCATCATTCCTGACGATATATATCTGCGTGACTACTTGGGTCATACACCAATTGGGCTGGCGGCGTGGGGCGCGAGGTACAACCATGAGAGCCCGCATCTAGATGCATTTATTGAGGATGAATGGGAGATGATTGCAGACTCTCGAGCTGATAATTTTGGTGGATTACCATTCATGACTGCTATTTATGGAACAGCTCCTTCAGATATCCGACATGTGATCGTGGACAAAGTGACTTGGGGATTTATGCTCACATACAAGCTCCTAGCTGATATTGAGCGATGGAAAGTTGAAGTTGGAGCGGTCGACATACATGATGAGAATTGGAGAAGAATGATAGACCTAATCCATTCTGCGCCCGCCAAATTGAGTCATTCTGTCAACGGAAATCATCTCTTTTTCGTTGGAGAGCAAGGCGCAAAGGCCACCGCCGATACCATTGAAATGCAAATTACAAATGCAAAGGAGTTCGAGGCAAAATTTACCAGTTTATTAGGTCAATTAAAGAGAACTTGACATAAGGTCTTATAATAGAGTATAGAATACGTTATGTTGTAGCGTTCTAGGTTGCTGCATCGAGGGCCGTCTTCATCGTATGGTGTCTCGTCGTCCTAAACATCCTAAACAATGCCAATCTACTGGGACGAGATTACTACCACATGAGCTAAATAGGATAAATATAACGAGTATCAGTTGAAAATACTAAATCTATGGTTACATTTCATTCTGTCTCTCAAAAAGGCGAAACTATATTCTCGATTCATCAGTCTGGAGCCAAGCCTATTAATTAGCTTTCATTATTAGCTCATGCTGGGAAGACTGGAATGAGTCAATTCAAATGGAAGTAAGATAACTAAAGTAAGAATATTAGATTCGCATTGAAAGGAATGTGTTCTTCAACGGATTCAAAAAATCGTAAATTGAGCCATCTATGGGATATTCAAGGCTATAATGAGATAAAATGCGATTTGACATACTAGCGCTCTAGCATCACCTGGGGAAATATGTTGACTAAATTATAAAAGCAGATTAATTTATCACTTTCATAATAAGACGTAAGATATATAGAATTATGATTTCCAAGAATTTGTAATACATAGTTGGTCGATGCGAAAGACATAATGTACAGAGGCAATGGCGTAATGATAGAATCAACCTATTAAAAAGATTCTAGCAAATGACGCGAGATAGGGGCTTTCGTGGCAAATTGATAATGCATTTCCTGAATTTCTCAATCTAGTAGTTATCAGCTTTATGATCTGAGATATGGTCTTCATTGGTGGTGAGTGGAATGTATCTGATGTCTTTCTTATCTTCGGGTACACATAGAGGTCTCGCGTTGGTGCGAAAATGGCAGGGAAGAGCATTGTGAGGAAGACGCATCGCGAGCAGCTAATCAGATGGCGTAATTGCGGAGAGTAATTGGAACACCAACACAGGGTTCTCATTCACAGTTGATAAATAAGTATCAAAAGGATAGCCATTGATGTCTTGATTCTTCTCTAGATTCGAGCGATATCTGGCTGGATAACAGTCAACTATGGGATCCGCACCAGTAAATAGCCGTTCGTCCAGTGTGGATAGCGAAGCTACGCCCAATGCTTCACAGGATGAGCTTGTAGTAAAACCTATCAGGTCATGGAAGGGCTATGTCTGGGATACGTGGGAACTTCCGAAGGATCAACGCTGGTTGCTCTTCAAACTGGATGCGTTTGTGCTTACTTTTGCATCGGTTGGTTCTCTAACGCCTCATGCTTTGAGTGAAACGCAAACCTCCTGACATAAGTTTGCTTAGATTGGATATTTCCTTAAGAACCTTGATCTATACAACATTACCAATGCCTTCCTCAGCGGGATGGAAGAAGACTTGCAAATGTATGGGAACCAGCTTGTGACTAGCACATCGGTCTACACTGTTGGATATGTCATTGGTCAGATACCATCCAACCTACTCCTAACGCGAGTATCGCCTCGATGGGTTATACCCTCAGTGTGTACCTCCTCTTGTTTTCTTACTCCTAAATAATGCCTCTCTTAATAATACTGATATTTTGTAGCTGGAGCTTGGTTGGGGAGTCGCGACCATATGCACGTCAACCGTCAAGTCTTACCGCGCTCTCTACGCTCTTCGATTTCTTGTAGGCCTCTTTGAGTATGTAATCATTGGACTCCACTACTCTGCAATCTATCGGTAGCTAATATTACATGCACAGATCCGGCTTTTATCCAGGG
Organism: Xylogone sp. PMI_703; assembly: GCA_021399445.1. NCBI lineage: Eukaryota > Fungi > Ascomycota > Leotiomycetes > Xylogone > Xylogone sp. PMI_703. The sequence goes on from JAJTUQ010000003.1 coordinate 1,026,400, forward strand.
ATTCACTATCTCCTTGGGTCATGGTACACTCCACAGGAGATTGGCAAGCGAGCTATGATATTCTGGTTAGCTGGCTCTATTGGACAACTCTTTAGTGGGTTTCTACAAGCAGCTGCCTATACGCACTTAAATGGCGTAGCCGGACGTGCGGGCTGGAGATGGCTATTCATCATCGACGGTATTATCACGATGCCGCTTGCTGTTATGGGCTACCTATTCTTCCCCAATCTCCCACAAGGCGGCAAGAGGACGTGGTGGATAACTCAAGAAGAGCATATTCTCTCTGTCAAACGAATGCAGGCTATTGGGCGTGCAGGCAAGGAAGCATGGACGAAGGCCAAGGTCAAGAGGATCTTATCCAGCTGGCATACATATATTCTCCGTGAGCTTTGATATCCGGTATCCTCCACAGTAGTAGACGTGCTAACGATTAAGTATAGCATTACTCTACATAGTCTGGAATAATGCTAGTCCACAGGCTGGAATGGGCTATTGGCTAAAGAGCTTCAATAAAACACCTCCACCAGTTCCGGGCACTTCCTTTTCAATACCGCAGATTAACAACTGTGAGTATTATCTATATGTGATATTATGTATTGGCTAATGCTAAATTATTCTCATAGTACCGTTGGTCACCAACGGTATTTTTATCGTCATAGCCTTTACTTGGGGCTGGCTTTCTGATGGGCCTTGTCGTGGTGCAAGATGGCCTTTCATCTATGCTGGTGCCATCATCACAGTGAGTTTTTATGGTTTCTCTATGCCTGCTGTTAAACCCCCACCGACTAAAATGTTTATCCGGTAGTTTACCTTTAGCATTCTTCTACGTCAGATGCCGCTGTATGAGAATATACACGGCCGTATGGCGGTGTATTGGCTCAGTAATATTGGTGTAAGTTAAAGAATTCATATTAACCAGCCTGAAACCATGCTTAACTCATCTACCAGGGTGGCGCTGGCCCACTTATCCTGAGCTGGATTAACGAGATCTGCTCAGACGATACAGAGAAGAGGGCCTTACTTGTTGCGGCAGGTAACGACCTCGCATACGTTGTCCAGGCTGTAGTAAGTCCATTCCTCACTCTAGATTGTTTAGCACTTCAACTAAATCGCTTCAGGCGCCTAATTTTGTGTGGAAAACGACGGACTTCCCGGCTGCTAGAAAAGGGTACCTCTGGTCCATAATCTTACAAGTCCTTCTCGGTAGGTACACACATCTTGTAAAGACGAAGTTGCCGCAAATGTTAACCATTTATCTTCCTCTGCCAGTCGGAGTTACTGCTACCATTCAAATTCTTCTATGGAGAGATAAGAGGAAGGCGCTCAAGGCTGAGTCAGAAGGCTCATTGGAATCTTCCCAGGATAGCAAGAATCTATCTCCGCAGGTGAACGATGTTGACGAAAAGGCCTCATGATACGTTGAGAGTGTATTATATAGTTTCATTGACAATGGTGAGTCTGTTGTTTGGATGATGATTATCAGGACTGTGGTGAGCAGCCAGTAAAACTGATGTCTATAAGAACCTAGTATTCAGTACAATACAGATGAAGGACTTGTTAACTGCTGCCTATAATACAGAGCAATTTCTGATTTTCAATCTTCAGTATATAATTCTTGCCGCTCGTTAAATTGATTTCTCGATACTCAACGAAGCTGCCCCTTTCGCACTACAATGGTCTAGCACTTGAGAATCACTCCCTCAGCTCCAGGTATATCAAATTACAAAGACAGAGAAATACAAATACTCACTAAACATCTTCGTATTTTGACCTTGTAGCATTCATTCTAGCAATGAATGATGCAATGATGGAACTTATTATTTAACAAGTTAGCAAATAATAGCCCAGTTTCCATTATCCTTTTAGAAGCTCCTCTAACTTCAAATCAAAATAGCTTCGGACTTTTTTGAATTCAAGTTTGTTTCATCACCAAATCGCGATACCAATACGCGTACAAGTATTCACAACTGTTTAGGTCAAAGATTCTATTTTAACAATCAAAGTTTTCCAATAAGCCACTCCAATGCGAAATCAGGAGCATTGCCGTTACGCAGCTGGTACTGGCAATGTTGCTTTTCCAACTTGCGAATTCCACTTATTCTGTCTAATGGCAGCCTGTCTCCTCTCCGTCTGGTTTCTAACAAGATTTTGAAATTGAACCCTCCTCTTAAAATGGGCTTCTTGGGCTGGTGGCTGTGACATCGTACCATTGACCAAGGCGTCTCCAGCCTTGTTTGCAGGCTCCGGCTTTGGCCCGACCTTCCTTCCACTCCTCTTGCTCCAGAGACTTCTCTTTTTGTTTCCAGCAGCAGGGCCCATACTGACGATGGTAGAGTCTGCCCAGCGGCGAGTGCATTTTCCTCCAGGTGTAATTTCTCGGCCGATGGTGGTGTCGAGGGAATTCTTTGAGTTCACGAGGCAGCGCCATGAGCCGATTGGGTCGAGACCGCCTGGGTTGACCTTCTCGTACATAGCAAGGACGCTGACCTGAGCATAGTCTTCTTGATAATCTAGTGGTCCATAATTAGAACAATGACATCGATATAAAGCCAAGGGTATGGGAGTAAATACTGGTATTTGCGTAAGGATCAGGAACACAGCTATCTTTTGCCACAGCTTGTTTGTACTGGGATGAGGCACTAAATGGACCATTACTGCTCTGACCAGTTCCGTCACCAGTTACATCGTTGACGTAAGCATCCAAGGTATGGGTCATCTCATGAATAGCAATTGAGGGAACATAACAATCTCCATGGAAGGTTGTAACTGCTCCACCTGTTTCCGCAGAAGGAGCATCAGCCGGCAGGGCCACAACATGTTGAGTCCAATCGCGATCCTGCACTGGCACACGACCAAAGACATCTACAGAAAGTAATTAGCAGTCATAGCCGAGAAGGATTTAGGAAGAGCTTACCAATTATATCAATAACTGACATCTGGGCATTGTGGTGCCGACAAATGACCCATGCGGATCCACAGTCATCATAGTGAACGTTGTAGATTTCCATATCATATGGGCTGAAAGAGGTGCCTTGAACAACATTGAGACAGGCTTGTGGGATCCATCCCCATCCCCACTCGTCCCAAGTACTATGTGTTGGTGCCAGATGCTGCCAAAATACACTGTCAACGTGGGGGGAGAGTCCATCAGAAAATAGAACCGGTTTATTCAAGTTCTGTGCGAGAACTCGGCTGCCAGAGAGCAGTAGTGCAATAGCTTGTAAGTTATACTTGGTAGACATGGTGCCCAAGGGAAAGGTTAAACTGGTATATCAGATCGATATTATGAAAGGAGGATCCGGATGATCTGGATGATCTCTGACTGCTTTTGGAGGGAACGCACATGTCTATTATATAATTTCTAGAGCATATAGAAAATTCGCCCACTTCTATCGTCGTTCCCTATCCGAAATACCATCACATAGGATAATAAGATTTACACGTGTATACTCAAAAATAGATGTTACGGGGTGACTTACCAACCATGCCACTGTAACATTACTTCGTGCCATTCCCCCTTTCTTAACAGCAGGGTTAAGCGGGTCTAGTGGAATGAAGTTCAGCATATTTGACAAGTCATAAACTAAGATTAATATGCTTATATCTTGGCGCTTCAGCCTCAAAGAAGGTGCTCACTGCGAAGCTAGCCGATCTAGAAAGTTTATTTTTGTTTTGTATGATCTAATATCCAATTAGCACTGAGTCTTTCATCGTTCCATCCTTCTTCACCGCTTTATTTTTCTCTCCTTCGTACAGTCTGACTAATCTGTGCGTTAGCTCACTGTTTGTACCCCATGCCGTACCGTATTCTCACACGCCTGGTATTAGTGGTTAGCCCTCAAATTGAGATATACTTACTGATTTTGGGTAGATAGGGGGAGCACAGGCCATAAAGTGCAAAGTATTCGTCCGATTTCTAACATCTCGGCCTTGGCAAATTCTAGCCCCCAATATAGTATCATACCTGACCACCACGATGTAACTCTGAGGATTCTTCAACCAAAGAAGATTCCAACTGTAATTTTTCACATATGCTTTAAAGTAGTGCCTACATTGAGTGTAGCATCGCCATACTGAAGCACGAGCATCATTGTGCAAATGTTTAGAATATTTCTCCGTTTGAAAGGTTTCGGTACTATGGTAGCATATAATAGTATCTCCATTGTCAAGAAGCTGAACTAACAGATGTCAACTTTGTCAGGTCTGGATAAGCCGCGCTCCATCGCGCATCGGCGAATCAGAGTTGAATTCCATTTAGCTAAAATAGTAAGAGCTGAGGGTAAATCTACAAGTAGGCCGTTAACCGATTAGTGTAGAGCCTATTCTTGAATTGCAGGGGCAGTGAGCGTACTTGGGCACGGATCCGAATATGCCCCTTCTTCTGTGCTACTAGATGCAGGAGTAAGATCAACACGTGTAGCAACACTATTAAGCTTCATACATATACTTCTGTGCTATCCTCATGTACGTAGGTGTTTGCCTCATTCACAATCTCGCAATAATAATTCCTATGCCAAGTGAATGTGGCTCGACGCCTTCAAAAAAAGATGCACAACAAGCTCACAGCGGAAAAAATGGAAAGCCTCGCCCACCATAATCTCCGCCGCTTTGACTTGGCAATGTCCGTTTAGGGCAATGAAGATAAGCGCTTAACTTTATCGAGATTTTCATGTAGTATTTTAAGCTTTATTTACTTGAGACTTTCAAAGTATTACTGGCACTAATACTGTTAGGGCACGCATTTCTCGGATAGTTTGCCCTACCTGGGGCGCCGCAATTCTCGCTCTTTATCAGTGCATATGAGGTCAAGTAAAAGCAGTATCAGTAATCATCGGTCGGCCGCGCAGTTCTCTCAGCCAGATTTATTCTTGGCACTGCCTTATTCTCCCCTAATTGCATGTTACGTCTAGCTGAGGGAACTGTCCGGTTGACCAATGAATACTAGCATTCACTGGGCTTTTAATCAACGGTAGGGATATGACAGCAATCCAGATTTGCCATTTGAGCTGGAGAGACACATACGGTAATAATGTGGCAGGGATCTCCTTGCCACCACAATAGGTTTATTAACTTTGGTGTGGGATAGTTGACATCGAGGGAGACCCACCCGAAACTCAGGGGATGAAAGGGGGTACTCATACTGCACCAACTTACGTGAAGCACAGTAATAACTCATATACAAGGATCTGGAACCTATGCTATAGAAGGAGATGTCTTGTAAGTAAAGAACATAAGCTGAGAAACATTAACGAAGAGCTTTCATGGTATCCGGTCAAAAAATATTTTCACCAAACACAAATGTACCATTCAGTATTGTCTTAGTCACTCGGGTACTATTCATACGCAGGGAGGGTACGCAAGCTAATGATACTAATAGAACGGTAGTCTGGACTCAAGTATTGTATTCTAATCCAGGCTACAAATATCTATAAAATAAAATTTAGATCCGCTCCAGTTTTAACCCCCGCGCTCCGCCATACATCAAGAGGTTGCATATAAATGAATTGAGCTAGCACATTTACTTCGATCCTAGGTAGCTAGTTTAAGAGATAGAATATTTCCTATAGCACTAGTTAGTTAATTCCTAATATAAATTTCTTAGAGGTTACCAGGAAACCTTTGGATATCTCTGACGTGTTTTTTTTTGTTGTGGTGTCTATTGTTTTACATTCTTTTATACCGCTTTGCGAACCATTTAGATCTCGACTTTACCTACATCCAATCTAGACTGGCAACTTTTTTTGGATACTAATTATATCAATATTTCAGTGTATCTAATCTATGACTTAATCCTTAGTATTTTAGGAATTCGAACCACCCCATTTCCCTCATGAAGAAATGGGTTCCCCATGGTTCATATTGTTCAATTTTACATCGTCACATGCGACATAGGCTATTTATGCGTCTAAGAATGACCAGTCTTGCTTTTTGATGTAATTCTTAACAGTATCCAGCTCTACAGGTGTCTCGAGCTAAATTCTGCTTTAGTAAAAAGGTACAATAGTTAATAATTGAGAGCGCTTACATCTCTTGGGTGAATCACTGTTGGGTCATCTCTTGCCTCATACCCAAACTCATTCCAGTAACCAAAGTTATCATCGAGTTCCTCTGCAATATCTTTCGGAATTGGTATATGCCATTGCCCGATAGGCAGTGCAACATACTCTGCCGGCCTACCGACTACTTGGGCAAACAGCTCCGCAAATTGCTTCATTGTCATCCACTTGCGATAGGCGATTAAATTTTTACCTGGCTTTTCCTCTACGAGGGCTTTGGTCAATGGCCCCATGTCTTCTTCTGCGGCAAAGAAAGGCAGGTAAAGGTCTTCATTGGCGTGGCTAGTAAACTGAACGACTCCCTTGGCATTCTATGAACTCAATTAGTCATGAGTAATAATGGACGATGTATAAAAAGCTGTCTCACTTTCGTGGGTCTTATAATAGGATTTGAGACGTAATTGCTTATAAACCATCCAGCCTGGACAATACTTGTTTTCTTCCATAATTCTGGGTATTTCTCTGCTCCGTAATCGGCTCCAAAGGCCTTGCTGTCAAAATGTAATACGTTCGTATACTTCCCTTTTGACCATTTCGATGCATTTGACAAGGAAGAATAGATAAGTCGCTCGAGACTCTCGATCTTCGCAGCAGCATCAATCATATTCTTGATCTGTTGCAGCTCATAATTATATGCCCAGCGGTTTGAGGGCACTCCGTTAGGGACATTTTCAGGGTTATCTAGTTTTCCCCAGAAGTCTGATACTAAGAAGATGGTATTGGCACCCTTGAATGCTTCCACAAGGGAGGAGACGTTATCAACATCAGCTTGTACCACTTCAATACCGAGATCTTTGAGTGCTTGAGCTTTGCTGCTGGAAATATTGCGAGTAATTCCCCGGACTTTCCAGGCAGGGTCCTTAGTAAATGTTCTGCAAACAGAACCTCCTTGGTTACCAGTAGCACCAACGATGACAATAAGCTTAGGAGTCCCCATTATTGTGGATTATAGATTTGTATTTTGTGAGTACAGGAGGGCTTTTGGCCGTAATATGTGCCATTTCTGCTCTATATAAATACCCGGCCTTTAAGAGATTCTACACGGTAAGCTCACAATATGAGCAGCTCACTTCATTAATAAGACTTTCTGTTTTGTTAGGAAACAATTAGAAATAAGAAACATCTTACAAATATAATTGAATATGACTCTCACCTGGAAGAGAATTCCGTACCCTGAGCTTGGATTGTCCGTTGGTGGGGTGTCCGTTCCAGTCCGCTCCCCTCCGCTCCTCTCCGTCGTTTAACCTCTTTTGACGAATATTTGTCGTCCTTTACCCTATTATTTGTCTGCTGAGATATAAACGAGATTAGAATATATAATACCAATGCTATCTCTTCATCTTGAATGAATAGGGCCAGATTCGCGATAGGCTCAACTGGAATTGTATTACCTAATACTAGCAAGCCCACAAAGTCAAGCATAACGGAGTCCCGGTCCCCGAAGAGAGGCTGGGAGTCATATATTTCAATAGATAAAGCTATAAAAAAGCCTCAGTTCTCGTATAGAGATGACCTATGAATATCAGTGCGATTCTGGAAGCAGCTCCTGAGGAAGAGATACGTTTATATCTACTTACTATGTGGCTATGTGACTATGCTACATTAAGTCCGATATCATGCGCCTACTATCAAGCTAGAAGTATTGGAATATCTTCAATCTCACTATGACTTTATCGCTTTTATCAATTTAATATAATTGCGGAAAGTGTTAGTGATCTCCCATCTATATGCAGGAACATGCGATTCGCCCATCAGGCTTGTGCAGATATGCATAAATGCATAAAATTATGTTAAGGATTCCACGCCTTCATATTCAATGGAGGTTAATATGGTAGGGACAAATCAGATACAATATATGTAATCACAAGATTGATAACGCGCTATTGAATCTCTATCGTAAAGGAGATAAGAGCCACAAATCCTATAAATAACTGTACACTTCTCCCATTCTAGGCGATGATACACACACTGTTCCTCATTCGGAACGCCATCCAGAAACCTGTGACAAGGCTTTTATTGAAATTATATTGCAGCCTACCTCCCTACTTAGCGTCTCATGCCACCCATATTATTATGATAGAGCCTAACACCGAGAGCCTTACCACTTTTACCTTCCTTTTCATTCATTCTTGGCTCTCGAAATTCGAGTGGAGAGCACTCGTTTTTGATGATTTCATTAAAGTCTTAACAAGACGACATGTCTTCCGTTTTGCTTCTGTTTCTGCTACTCTTGCACCAGGCTTCTTGCGCCACAGTCACTTTAACAGACCTTCCAGCATATCAGTCACAGCGTCCTTGTGCAATAGATTGCTTCTACTATGGCTTCTCTTCGAAGGGAGGACCTGATGGAATAGCGGAAAATATTGGCTGCAACGTTGATCCTATCATGAATGAGTGTCTTTGCCGGCCAGATCTCCAAGCACAGGCAGATGCGTACCTGAGTAATTGTGTTCGCTCCAAATGCGACCAGAATAGTCTAGATGTCAACAGTGCCGTGACTATATACGACGACTATTGCACCAGCGCAGGCTATTATCGAGTTACAGATGCACCAGCGACTTCAACATCAGGTACGCAGGCTTCTCCTACAACAGTTACTGTCACTGTAATGCAGACAGTTTCAGTCTCGTCGGCTGAGCGACGACTGAGATCGCCTTTGGCGGAACTGGTCGCTCAAGTCGCAATGATGCTAGAATAAAGGAGGACGTTGACAGGAGTCGGTGGCCTAGTGACAACATCGTCTCGTTCGTCAACTAGAACTACTACCTCGACGACTTCGAGCTCTATTACACAAGTTCCAACAACATCTTCAACATCATCCTCGCAGGCATCAACAAGTACCAGTACTAGTGTTCTTACAGCACCGCAGCCATCCCGAAGTAGTGGTAGTAGCAATGGAGATAATAACGGCAACGATAGCAATGACAACGGCCTTGGAGCTGGTGAAATTGCTGGTATAGTTGTTGGTATCCTAGGCTTTCTCGCAACCGTTGTGGGCTCGTGGATCGCATACAAGACATATAAAAGCCAACAGCTCAATAGGTATTTTGGAGACACTAGTGGATGTAAATAATAATAGAATGTATTATAATGGAGTTTAACTGGCGAACTTGGATAACTAGAGTAGCTATATAATTTACATTAACACCTAGCCGTCCTTGGAACAAATTATATTTCGTTTATCCTCTTATTATTTTATAGATTGAAAGGCTAATGAGAAATCTAATACAATGTAGAATAATAAAACTTAGTGTATGTGAGCGCGAGTAATGAAGTATATAAAAGTACATGCTGGTGTCTAATATTTTTTGCAGTATATATGTCGATAAATAGTCCTTTCATTTTACAGATTGAAAATGAATTCTCGTCTCCCATTTAATGTATACAGCTTGAATGTCTGCATAGCTGAAATACGGCTCCAGCTATGGCCTTTCTTTCGGAATCTTAAGTACTGGAGACCTTTTTCTTCCTAATATCTTTCCAGCCTATCCCCCACGAAAAAACAAAGCAAGCCACTCCTGCTCCAGCAGTAAGGTAAAAGACACGATCAACGCTCTTCGCGTATGCCAATAATACGTGAGGAAGATCTGTGGAGTTAATATGCATCCGAAATCCGGATGCACCGTCGTTTATTACCGTTTGTGAGTCTACAGAAGGTGCATATTGCGGAATGAGAGACTTAAGACTATTAGTGAAGATGGTTTCGCTGAAGCTGAGAAATAAAGCTCCCACAAAACTTTGGCTGAACATGAGGAGCGCCATAGCGAGTGAACCTTGGGCTGGTGGAAGTGAGTTTTGAATTGCAATAATTGGCTGCGAAAGTGGACTGAAGGTTAGAAGCATACTAGGAAATCATAGTGATTTGCTATTGAAGGTTAAGCTCACCATCTGTAATCCAAGACCACGACCGACTCCTAGAAGGATTTGGTACCCAATCCATTTTCCCGTGGATGTTCCTGGAGAAAGTGTAGATAGGAGGCCATTCGAAATTGATAAAATTGTCGTACTAATGACCGCAAATGGGAGATAGTAACCAAGCTTTCCGACTGTAAAATCATTAGTAGCAGAACATCATGGATAAGTTTATACCCCACCTAGTACTCCTGATACAACAGCGGAGAACAGCTGACCCAGGATACTTGGAAGAAGATATACACCGCTTAGCAGGGCGCTTGAGCCCTTGACACCTTGAAAGTAGACTGGTAGATAGTAAGATGCGCAGTAGAGTTGCGCCATAAAGAAGCCATATGTCACGCAGCTTGCCCAAACAATCCTATTCCTCACTATAGAGAAAGGTATCATTGCCGAATCACCCTTATAATATTCCCATGCTAGGAAGACAATGAATGTGCCTCCTGAGCCACAAAAGAGTCCGATGACCTCAGAACTGTTCCAAGCGAACTGAACACCGCCATATTGTAAAGCAAGTAGGATCTGTATAGCGGCAGGGGCGAATATCGCGAAGCCAATAAGATCAAGTTTAGAATGGATTGTGCGGACTACGGACACTGGTTTAGGTTTGGGGATTTGGTCGGGTATATGAATAAACATTAACATTGCAGCAACGAGGCCACCAATGGGGAGGTTGATATAAAAGCCTAGCATAAGATGAGATATCAGATTACTGAGGGGGACAAAATGCATAGAACTTACACCACCTCCAAGTTGCGTACTCTGTTAGTGCTCCTCCAACCAGTGGTCCCATGACAAGGCCGAGATTTGCAACTAGACCCGTAATCAGCATATGGCAGCTCTTGACCGGGTAGATGCAGACTTACTACCCATAATAGCTCCTACTAAGGCTTTTCTGATTCTTAATCATAAACTTCATCTGCAAGTTATCGCAACAACTTACCTGGTATCTTCGCCAACGGAACGCATGCACCAAGGATAGTAAAAGTGCCATTAATTAGACCTGAAGACCCCATCCCAGCAATTGCCCGTCCTACAATCAACATTTTCGAAGAAGTTGCCACACCGCATATCAAGGAGCCTAGTTCAAAAACACCGAAAAATGCTATGAAAGTCCACTAGGTAGACATTAAGTTAACAAGATGAGCAAAACAATGGATGCAGTGACTGAGTTAGCACTAACCTTAGAGCTGAAATTCATAAATAGCTTTCCGGATAACAGTTGAAGGGTCGAACTGCATATAAATATCAGTTCTCTTGGCTTGAAACTCAAGTCAGGCCGGAATCTACATACTTCCCGAGCTGGTAGGCTCCTCCGTACCATCCAATATCAGGAAGAGAATGAAAATCACTCGTAATTCTAGGAATAGCCTATGGTAGGTTAGCTCTAGGCATTATTTAAGCTATTATAATCAATACCGTGGAAACAACGGATGTATCGAGAAGCACGAGAAAGCAAACTAGAGTGAGTGCTGCTATAATGTTGACAAGCTTGATTCCAGCTACCCATTGGTCTTCCTGGTTTGCAGTGTTGTCGCCCAATGCTTGATCATGAACTGGATTGTGTGCATGGTCAGACCCCTCTGATGGAGAACTAGAAAGGGCTTGTTCTTTCATTCCCAATTCTGCATCCCGCTCAGACGGCTGCGGCTCAGCTAGAATAGAAGACTTTTCTGATGCCATTGTAGGGAAGTGGTGATGGATGATAAGGAGATTAAGCGCCAACAAAAAGACTGTACTGATACGGAATTTGGGGTGAGAACATGATAATGGTTAACTTCTGTAGTGATATAGGCAACTATATATGAGTTGCAAAAGCCGTGCTAAGCTCGTGGTTTGTAAGTTTGAGCGTATGGAGGAATAACCCTACCGTCGGGATTCAGTGAAATCGAAATCCGAATTCCGGCCACCCAACCATCTCCTTTATGATATCTCCTGACCCCTTTACCTACGTACTACAATTACAAATACATCGGTGATAGGTAGTGCTAATGTGTGTCTATACACTAGTTCCTCTAATTACTGACTCCGCGTAGCATATAGCCGGGAAGTCCTGAAGATCGCCGCTCTTCAATGCAACTGAGCCTTATGATATAGTAGCATCGGGGTAATTCTCAGTAATCTTTGATAGCAAATGTCTAAAATTGATTCTACAACTTCCATATACAGACGCGTGTTCTGATCTAAAATATCCTCCGATGAAAACCTAGTCTTGAGGAATAGATGCATCTATAAACCAGCTGTCAAAAAGTTCCATCCCAAAAGGGTCTAAAAGAGACATCTCATCGACGTTATGTAATGCAGGAACGGTTGGGAGTAGCGCATTGTCCGCTGCCAATTTTGCCTCCCACCCAGGACGAAGGGTCCGAAGGTATCTTGCTGATCGAGAGAATTGGTCTCCCTCCTGACTGTCACTTCTATCTAGTGAAGCGAGTGTTCCTACTTGTTCCATATTTGTAATAATATGATCTAGCGTCAACAGCGCGTCTGTACTCTCCCAAACACCATTCTTGTCCCACGGAGGATCGTCGAAGTTTTTAAGTCGGTAGAGAGTCATTAGGCATAGAATTAGTTGTGACAATATAGAAAAAGGGAACCCAATATAGGCAGCGGGCGATATTGTAAGAAATACACCAAGCCATGATTTTATTGCCTCAAGTCCCCCTCTGATGGATTTCCGTCCTTGGAGCGTTAAAATATTGGTGTGAAGAAATGTTGGCGAAAGCGCAACCTCCAGCTCTGTGCTATATAGATGTAAAAGCAGCACTTCTAAAATAATGTTAGTAATTGCTATAAAGCAGTTATTATGCCTGATACCAACTATTCTCTTGAAAATTTGATAAAATATCAGCCTTAATGCCTTGCAACTGTAGCTGAAGACTTTCATGGTAAAGAGACGCTGCTGCTTCATCGAGTGAGGCGACTTGATTTGATTTCTCAGCTATCAGCGCCAATCGCACTTGTTGGACTAGAATCTCATCATTGGGACATTCTCTTTTTTGTTCTAGTATTTGAAGGCACTCATCCATGTGTGGTGTCCAGCGGAGAGTATCAACTTTGTGTAAAAATAATGATATTCTAAAGATGATAAGCGTGATTCAGAGGCCGAAGTGAATGCAGGACATACGATGATGTAATGAGAAAACAGCCAAGCACGGCTCGGCGCTCCTCCATCGTCCGATGAGAAGAGAATTTAGAAGTTCCGCAGGGTAATAGTTGATTATCTTTAGGGATGGGTTTGTTAAGGCCAAGATCAAACACCAAAGATATAGCAAGCTGAGAAAAAAGAGCCCGGAAGGGCTTATCATCCGCTTCATAGTTAGCCCTGAGGGAGTAATCAGTTCCTAAAAGCTCGGGCATAATTGACCTTTACCGTACCAACCAATAAATGCCAGAAGCCCTAAGAGAAGATCGATACGCTTTTCAGAATCCACCACCATTTCTTGTGCGACGATTTGCCGTATCTTTTGTTTTAGTAACTGCTGTTGTGATGTTGATTTCGAGGATGCCATCATTATGCAAAGCCACAAAAAGGGTCTCTCCTTCTGGAGTTCTAGAGTAGTGGTCGTGGATGCAATATGGACGAATGGGAAATATTGAGACATGTAATCTTGGAAGTATAAGAGGTATTCTTCTGCTTGGGATGAAGAAAGTTTGACTGAAGGGCTATCATAGTAGGGACTGCCAGTTTCATGGTAAACAGAGCTATCTGGAGTACTTATTAATGAATCTTCAGCTTGACTGCGGATTATCATGTTGGTGTTCATGTTATAAGGCATAGCCATGTCCATAGAAAGTATGTTCTGATGAAGTACTCCATTCATTTTACTTGCTTTGATCAGTGATACCAGTCCGTCTAGCTTTTCCTCGAGACGCGCTGTCTTGGTCACGATGGGCTTTCTCCGACCGCGTTTTCGAACTGACTCGGTTGTGTGGCAGTCTTTCTTGAGCCGGTAACATCTGGTAGCACCCAACTTTAGATACTGCAGGGATGCTCTGGAGATAGTTTACCAACCTTTCGCAAGGTTCTCCAGCCAGCCGGATGATGCACTTGCACTTTGACCGAGCACAGTTTGCACAAGCATGGCCATAGGGCGCAGAAGTGCCACGAAGTGAGGAGTGTCGGTTCATTTCGGGACTATTGAAGAAGACTAGTGAAGAATGCAAATTTTCTATCCAAAAGCATTAAATCGCCCTAGCTGAATGAGAAGAAGAAAAGAAAACGGGCCATATGTGGAAGAATATGGTCAGCAACATTGTGCAAATGTTGATGAAGTGAGTGCCACAGGAGCGAATCGGATGCGACCGGATTTGGAATTAATCCGAAACCCGTCGGGATTACTGAGCAACCCATCAATTTGGCCGATGCCCATGAAATACATTGCTGCGAGTCTCTAATAACGGAAATATCGAAGTGGAAACATTTGGTCACAGTCTGATTAACGTGAAGCCAGAATGTATGGCGAAAAGTCTGTCCTGACACCTAGACCTAAGCCCAGAAATCTTGGCGCTGGTGAGATATGAACGACACTCGAGCCAACTTCTAATATAAATGTGGGGCATCTCGAAAGATGAAATATCAATGTATCGTTTTTTCAAGATTTAGAATGACTGCGATCAAGACACGGGGAGTACCAGCTATCAATTCCCTAGATTTCGAAATACAAAATATGGTAGGAGCCACCTCTGGAATCTCTTCTTACATTTATCTTGGACTGCGACATGTGGAATTTTAGAACATTCTCGGCTGCTATGCTCTCATTTAAATTGCTAAATCTGGACTAGTGCGCTGAGCTACGGTGACTGGTACGCAACTGATGGTATTGCATTCCAGTTTGGGACAATCCTTCCTTCTTAGCAAAAATACTTATCATGCCGTGCTACTAAGTTATCTCTCTGTTACGATCTATAATACCTTCTAGAAAAGCAAGCTTGTCTGTTACATCGTATCACAGCTGTTACGGAGGTATTCTTATCGCCTCTCCAAAGCGGAGGCTATCTTCAACCATTGGGCTCGTGATGAGCCCGGGTTATCCTTTACTGAGAATGAATTTCTTATAGCATCACAAAAATGCCTCACCAGAAGCGCCGCTACGTTCCAAAAATCAAAGGTAAGTTGTGATAGATTAACTTGCGCTTGTTTTTGAAGTGCCACGTCTGATTTATCAGGCAGGTTGCCATGAGTGTTCACAACGCCGGATCCACTGCGATGGTAGACGGCCTTCATGCGATAAATGTGCTTCAAGGATGATACCATGCAGTGGATTTGGTATCAGGTACAGATTCTCTGATGACGTTACCTCGAAATCGAAGAAGATAAAGCACGTGGATATATCATGTCATGACCAGTACGTTCATCTTCTGTATTCTTGTATCAAAATATCGGCGACATCGTTGACTACTATAGGCAAACGCAGTTGTACAGCCATCCAAGGGAGATTTATTCAGATCAAAGTTCGCATACTAGCCCCATTTCGAACAGCCCGTGTCCTGAAGACTCCGATTCCCATACATCAAGTCCTGGTCAATGCAATCGAATCCCTATGAGTGTCAATATCGATGGGACGCACATGTTGGGGGAAGACACACTGGTGGAAGGGGGGTTGCGACAGCCATCGGGGTCTATGGATGGTAGAATAGTTACTAGTAACCCCGCACGGAGTTTGAGCCTTGTTGAGCCATGGAAAGAATTCCTTCTGAATTATTGTAAGCTCATTTCACTCAATCCTAATTACCTAGCTAATCAAATTACCTTCAAGATTCGGACCGTATTGCTTCAGAGATGGTGGTAATCGACGGCAATTATAACGAATGGCGAGACCTAATACTACCCATCGCATATATTGATGAAATGGTGATGAACGCAGTCTTGGCTGCTGCTGCCTCTCATCTCTCCGGGAAAACGCATCACAGTCTAACCAACCCAAGAAAACACTTTGCACAAGCAGTTAGCTGGCTACTAAACCGGAAAGACTTAACTAAGTGCAGTCTTCAAACGAAACAATTCGTGTTTGTTGCCTTAATCATCCTTCTGTTAAATGTCATGATTACTGGATGCTCCGACTTTCCGCTTATATTTCACATGCTAGAATCCGCACTGAATGCTGTCGGAGGCGAGGGGGGTCTCGGTAGTGGAGAGCTAGCTGGATTTCTCCTGAGACAAATCCGAAAGTAAGAGATCATAGACTTATTTGATAGTGCAGAAACAACTAACGGTAATCGAGGCTACGAATATATGCAGCACCATTGCTAAGTGAGGCTGAGGGAGTGTATCACATCTCCTCGCTAGCTCATCAAAGTTTTGATTGCCTCTACCACCACCGCTCTATGTATCCAAATCATGCGTCTACCTTCAATATGATTGCCGATATTAGACAGCAAGCATTCGACATATATTTACTGCGTGTAACAGAGGGGCCAATGAGTATTGTGTCTGTAAACAACATCGAACATTTCATAGAGACGCTGCAATCGCTTCCCGATGACGCGCTGGGCGTACATGTGCTTATTTGGGCGTGTTTTATGGCTGCTTCAGAGAGCAGTACTCAGGAGCATCAGCTATTCTTCCGGCAGTATTTGGAGACACAATATCAACGAAATGGCTTTGCCAATATCCTGAAAGCTTTGAAACTGCTTGAACGGATTTGGGCTCGGGAAACGTACGAGAACTGGCCTGCGCTTCTACCAGAACCAAAAGCTTTCATCATGTAATAGTATACACTATGAAGATAGTTAACTGATTTTACCAACTTTATATCCATGCTATTCCATTATGCACTGAGCTAATTTGATGTCATCTAGTTTGCCTGAGTCTACATCAAGCAGCACTAGATGCAACTAAACCGACCCAAGTGACATGTCATACCAGAGACTCCGGGCAGGCTTGTAAACTATGTAGATCGCAAATGTCTACCGAGAATTTATGACAATATAAGACGGAGAGGTCCAACGTGAGGCAACCGGTTTACGCAGTTCTCTTGAATAACCATTGGTCTGACGTGCCGCATGTGGTGGGAACTCAAAAGCTGGGCTTTAAGCCAATCAAACCTACGAAAACAGATGGGATTCGGATTTATACGAGTGATCGAAATCCAATAATTCAATCAGCCTTACAGCATCTGCCTGCGCTAGCCGAAGACGCCTTTCTTTACCGCTCTAGAAAAGAAAAATAAAAAGTATTGTGACAGATACATCTCCTAATTATCTTAAGCTGTAATTAAATGTCCAGAGCATTGAATTATGGGATCCTGGGACTGCTATTGTGCAATTTGCGGCGGACCTTTCTGCGGTGTGCGAATCGCGCGGAAACCCAAACATGTACGGCGCCTTAGTCAACAACAAAATGATCAATTCAGGGAAAAAGATGAGGGGGGTGAGACAGACGAGGATGCTGATACAGATGAAAACGAGAACTGTTATGATCCTGGGGTCATTAATGGTGAGGATATCAAGTGGACAGACACCCTTCATGTGCTGGGTTTCAATCCACATGTGTGTGGAACAACAAAGTAAGAAACTGACTAGGCAAGCCACAGTGCATCAGTTAACAGTTTAGATCTTTTATCTCTGGACCAGGCTTTTATGAAGACTTCGGTTTTGTTAAAGTAGTGCCGGGGGATGACCCAAACTACGATGACGGCTGTAGCTTTTCCTGCTATTACGCTCAGCGTGAAGAGGATCCTGTCTTTCCATTTCACTGGTGCTGTTACGAACTCCTTACCATCGCATTGACTGGTGATTCCAATTGCAGTTCTGTCAATAAGGACGTTCTATATGACATATTTCAGGAGTTATCTGAGCCTTATACAAGCCGCCTTAATCTAGACTTCGATGACCCTGCTCCCCCACGCGAACAGTTCTGGTTGTCAAGGGAAGGGGAAGAGCTATTTGTGGCTAACCCATCCTTAACACCTGAGCTACTGGACTTTACTAAAACCATATTTACAACCACCGATATTGAGTTTCCTTCCTTACGTGAGAATCTCACAACGCCAGTGGCATACAACCCCTTCGAAAAACTCCCTTACGATATCATTTACAGAATTTGCTCCTTTTCACCTCCTAAAACCATCATTAGCTTCATAATGACATCAAAAAGCCTACTTTCCGATTATCATCAGAACAATAACTTTTGGCAGCAATGGATAAAATGCAAAATGCCTTGGTTTTTTGAGCTTTTAAGTCTGTTGGATAATTCTGATGTTATGAAAGGTAAAGATATGATGGGAATATTTTCATGGGCAAATAAGACGACTTTTCCTCGGACTTACACAGCTGGTCCTTTTATGAGCATTGCAAATAGGCGACGTATATGGAGTCTATGCGATCAACTTAAAGATATGTACCTGGCGCGCTTGTGCAGAGGAGATAAGCCAGGATTGGAACCTGTCGACAGGGCAATTATTCGAACCGCTTCATGCCAACACATGGCATTAGTTTCATATCCGATTCCTGCAATCAAAGAGCTCAAAAAGATATTTTGGATCAAGTCTTGGGAAGAGATCTCTTTTCAGGAATATGTACTTGAGACATTTTGGGATAATCAAGGGGTATTAGTAGGGATATCATTGGCGCCAGAAGGCCAACGGAGATTATTTGGCAGAGATGATATTTCGAATGGTACCACGGATGATATTTCAAAAGAAGTCCTCAAGATTGAGAAGGGGGACTGGATCCAGGGATTCATTCTTCATATTCCTGGAATTGACATCTGTGGTGCTAGCCAGTCTCTCATTAGCGCGCATACTTCTCCGACTGGAATCTCAGTAAGTCATCATAAATAGTTTCTGTTGACATTAATTACTGATTATTTCGCTGTAACAGGTGATCCTTTGTTCTGGAAAAG
Organism: Xylogone sp. PMI_703; assembly: GCA_021399445.1. Lineage (NCBI taxonomy): Eukaryota > Fungi > Ascomycota > Leotiomycetes > Xylogone > Xylogone sp. PMI_703. The sequence goes on from JAJTUQ010000003.1 coordinate 1,045,213, forward strand.
AAACTTATATCGGCCGGCTACCAATGAGTGGTTCAAGGCGGGTGTTAGCCAGCTTCAGCGAATCAGTCATAGTTGGAATCAAAGGAGAGATAGGAGTAAGTAATTTCACAATTGAAAGGTTAAATTATATTGACGACTTTATTGACTCTATTTATATCAGTTGGTCTCAGGGGAAACAAGGATCAGTAGTCTTGGGCTTCTACAAGCGCCACGGCCAGGTAGTAATGATTACATGGTCCCTCAACAGCAACCTTTCTGCGCATCTTTACTTCTCCCTGGAGATTATCTTTGGAAAAGGGATTACAGCAACCTTATACAATCACAAATCTGGACAAGCAGAGCAATAATGCTCTTTACAAGCAAATATACAGGTACGGCAGTAGTTCCAAGAGATTTTGTCCCTCATGAGGCTTTCATATGGGGTGGAAATATTAATGAATTGCAATCTCTTGTACGTCTCTCGGCGCATATTACGCAGGCTGGTACTGTCTCTGAAATTGGAGAAGATGGAAATCGGCTATCACGAGCATATTTTGATTTCCGTGGCTTCAGGGCCGAATATAACCGAGAATCTCATATGGATCTCCGTACGGTTGGAATTGGCAGTGAATTAGATGAAATCAACCAGCTAGAAGAATACTGCGTACACTTTGATATCGACGGACCTGGTGGGGAACGGGTGACTCAAGTTGAAGTTTCACAGAACGATGATTGCATGGCTCTCAGGGTAAGATAACTTTTATTATCTCATTACTAGACTATTACATTCCATAAAATACACTACAAAACATATATTAACTCAAAGTTCTTCTCTCAGCTACGCACTAATTGGGATCGAGAGGCAATCTGGGGAAAATACAGGGCCGAGAACTCGGCGAAGACGAGGGACCTTGGCTCTCCAGTTATTGGTATTATTGTAACATTCGGCAAACGTGAACGTTATCCACAGGATACCAAGACAAATGTAAGTATTAGAGGATTCAGTACTGTATACTTCTAAGAAAGAGGCTAAACCAACTTTAGGTACGTACGGTTTTGACATCCGTCACAACCATAGTTGAGTTTTAAATTGATTTACTTCAATATGAAGATAGAGAACTGACGTTCATCCTTATTTGAAATTATAATGACCTCGGGGGCCACAGGTCTAGTCTGATTTGTTCACCATATAAGTAGGTAGTTTATCCTACGTCAGAGAAGCGTGCCCAAGCTGCGTAGCACTTCAAGTAAGTAAACATTGGAAAACATGATCCAATAATTTATACCCATTTCAGCTGTTGAGTGGATTTGCTGAAGAAAAGATAACAATCGCCAATTAAATGAGTCGAGTGAGATCTATTGTTACCCATACAGTTCCACAATGTGTCTCTTTCAAAGGCTCAAGTCATTTTAGGCATAACACCTTGATACTGCAACATACATGTAAATGAGAACAGAAACACCAAGATCAAATTTGGCAACAATAGCTTTTTGATAGATTAGAATACTTATGTGAATGAACAAGACTTATTTTAGTTCAAGAATAATATATAGTTACAATAATTATAGAAAAGAGCTTCCACCAACCGCAAAGACACCTTGGGCATAACATTAAATGTGGTGCCTGATCAGGTTTGACCAGCATTCTTGATCACGTGCAAGAGATATAATGTTATATTCAAGACTTTGAGATTTCGTTTCACTTAGCTTCACACATAATGATCCTTAATCAAAAGATATTAGTTATTATCGCAGGAACGCACAAGGGATATTGTTGTTCACATCGGCTGCGTACCATTGTTTTGCATTCTATCAAAATGCAATGGTAGCGACAATCCAATTAAATTACGTGGGCGCTTAGGTAATCACAAGTTGCTTGTCGCAGGATCCCCAGTGCTCATGATTAAACAATAATCGACAGAAAGCATGAATTAAGGAAGAGTGCAAGTGATTATTAAATCCACATTGTAATCCAGTGGAAGTAGCGGCGTGCGATAGAAGCAGTGTGTAGGTGACAGATTTATCGAGCTAACTTCCTAAACTTTTTAACGAGAAGTACACCCGCCGACTGATGGATGCGACACGACAAGATTATGCTGCAAATATTGTTTGGTCTCTTCAAAGGATCTATTCTAGATAATGAACCCAGTCTTACATACAAGGCTAGTTATCAAGAGCCATGTGCGCGACCAGGCGAACCCAGATGTATCCAGGAGAGAGCTCTTAGAACGGCGCTTGGACTGGACAGGAGGCTAGACACTAGACACTAGACGCTTTAGATGTCCAATTAGATAGCACACAGAGAGATAACAAAACGCTAGGTCCGCAGTAGAATTCAGGCGATCGCTTAATAATTCAGATCGAACTGACGCACAACCCAAAGATGCTGTCTCCAGACAAAGGTCTAACAGTCGGAACTACTCGGTCGGTCGGCAATCCACGTCTCCTCATAGTGTACCAGAACACCAGAACCTAAACCCAGCAACAACCTCAAATCATGGAAAGGGCGTCATTATATATATCGCAGACATATGTATACTACATCTGCAATTTGATTCTAAGCATATACCGCGATAATTCGGTCACGCTGAAAAGAGGACAGGTTTATATGTCAACTACCTTGCGTCTAGAGGCCGAGTGTTACCATGTAGTGGTCAGAATTTATGAGACCCCTAGCGCAGCCGATATCTTTGATCAGTACCTATGAAACGACTATTCTGGGCCATTTAAACGGCCCAAGTGCCTAAACCTATGTAGCTAATCTAGATCCAGATAAAAATAGTCCCAGCATATCATATTATCAAGATCTCATGATTGCTGAACGGCTGGTGTCGGTTCGACAAATTAGAGCCTGTGCGATAACTTTTCCATCTAGCGTGGTAGGTGCTCAGAACCGAATTTCTAGCACGAATAAAATTAGGCTTAGATACCGGTCCATGAAGTGGACTGAGCGCTGTGGATATCAGTTATTCATATCAGCTCTAGTCTGGATTACTTGTAACTCTGTGGTGCTACTACTCGGGGTTACTTGAGGAAGGTTAGTACTGTCGCACTATGAATAAGAATATGATCCCGACCGCTAGTAAGGTTGCTTTGAAGGCTTGCACACGAAGTATCAGGACGAACTATTCGAAGTCAATGAAGCGCATGGGATAATCTTTGCTATTGCTGCTTGCTATATAATAAACTTCTATAAAATACAGGTATCAAGAAGGAGATGATCACAGCAAGGGAATCTATCTAGCTACATAAAAAGACGCAAAATCGATCGCTTTTTATCCTCCAAAACTTTTTTTCCAGCCTTTGTGTTTTCCTTTCGCTCATTAAAAATCCGGTAACTATTTACCACCAATGTAACACGAAGCATGCAGAAATTAGCAAAAGAGGAAAACTTGAAGCCGCAGTAAGGGAAATATCCACCGCATCCGTGTCTGAATCGTTATTGATAGCGTCGCAACATCGCCCAGGCCTGCTCTGCTTTGTGGCACGCAGCAGGAGTGATGTATAGTATGTTTGACGCTCAACATCATATAATTGTACTGTTACCCAGAATATTCGTCTAGATTGTTTGCATATAATGAGGGAATTCGCGCCGCTAGCTCGCTCGCTATAGTATTCTATTCTATTGCCGCGTCTCACACCCGCGGAGAAGGAGCGCGAGATCGTCGTCGTCGAGGCTGCTCATTGTCTACGACTCGGTGAGCCCGGACACCCTGATAATAAAGCCATCATATTAGAGAGCTTTGCATACGAGAAAGAGTGCGATTTAAGGTTATTATGAAGTCGCTGTCCACTTACCGTCTTTGACCGGTAGACACGGGCTTCAAGTCTCTCGGCAGAGTCTCTTGGGTTAAAGATCACTTCGATGCCGTCCCATCTAACTGTTATTGCATCCAACACAGCCGTATTAGCAGCACGAGCAGCAGCAGCAGCAGGAGGAGGGTTTTGCGCTGCTGGGAGGTTGTGTGGTACAACTAGATCGGTCAATAATAACATCTCTAAATTTTTTACAATAATATGTAACACAGCTTTTATCTATATGCTAATCAAATGTAATAAGGACCGTACTGTGCTATGCAATGAAAATTTCCATACCAGGGTTATTTTGCACCTCGTCAGCTGCTCTTTGTTGAGCGCCCAGCCCGGTCGGGAACGGTGGTCGTACAAAACCGTAACAGCAAGCCCATCCAACGATAAAGAAGACGCCGTACGTGGCAGAAGTGATATCGCCCGTAAACATGATGAAAGGAACTAATTGTTTAATTTGTAAAGAGACACGGCGCTTAGCGGTTATGGTGCAAATAAGGGGTGTTGTTGAGTAGCAGAAATGTGTGGGAAGGAAGATGAGTGGTGGCTGCCTTAGATTTTATATTACCCTCACTCAACCACTTGCAAGGCTGGCAAGGACAAAGTTAACTGCGAACACCCCTTTACACGACTGGGACGCGACCGGCAACGAGCTCTGTTCTTCGTGCTTCTAACACTTCCATGAGTCAGAGTCACGAACTCCTGGGGTGAGAATTCCTTGCTCGGGACTTGGGACAGGTGTAAGACTCCTATGCACAGTTGCCGACGGCTGTTCATTAACGGGGTCAAGGGACCTGAAATAACGGCCGCGGGGAAGCATCCGGAGCCATTCTTACCGTTATGAATTGATATGAGATGGGAGACCCAAAGGACGGCCTCGAAAACCCTGCAGCTGAGACACATCTTCTCGAAGAAGATGCGAAGGATCAAAAACCAACAAAAGAGGAGGCCATGATTCGCTAGCCACCCTCCAGGAACACGCAAAAAAAGCACCCTGATGCAGTAGTGCTGGCACTCGGGCCTGCGCCAGGCGGAATTGCTTTTGGTCACCGAGAGAAGTGGGAAGTGGGAAGTGGGAAAAAAAGGAGGGAGGCACAACCAGCCTACTATGAGTGAATTCTAGCTGTCTACCTTGCGCTTCGTTCTCCCTTCCCCCTTCATACCTCGATTTTTAATGCCAAAGCGACGGCACAACCACCGCGACACAATAGTAACACAAAACATAAAATACTTTAAGCTCTGATGATAGTGTTTGGTGATAACTTTTACGATTCTCCGATATGACATCTCGATCTCCAAGACGCTCGAATAAAAAGTCTACAGTACCCATTGGCCAAGTACCGTTGGTGCGAGTCCTGTGCGAGTTGTTGGGCTTCCAGAGAGCATCCGTAAGGGACACGCAAAGCTTCCTCGAGACGATGCACGCATGGAGAAAGTCGTCCGTGACAAGCGATGGTGAGAAGATTGGCAATATGCTGAATTGGAGAGACCCACGAGTACAGACAGAGTTGGCGGCAATGTCGACGAGATTCCTCGAGAGCGATAATGCGCAGCGATTCTGGTCGCCGGATCGCAGCTGGTGGCAGGAGGGCGATCTGAGATTCCCTGAAGATAAAGTAAGGTATGGACACCTGCTGCGAAAACATTGTATATTCGCGCTCAGTGTGCGACCGTGTTTACAACTATACTAATTACTCGGGTACAGGATCGAAGAGCTGTTGACGCAGCTGTTCTGGCGACAGAACAAATATGCGCACATGAACACGCAATATGGACATAGAATAACGGAGCTGAAAGAGCCTAAATCTACTTCAGTTGACGTTGCGCCGAGCAGCCATAGTCAAAGCAGCATTCCAGCTCCGACAACATCTACGACTAAACCGTCTACCCCACAAACCACAACGCCTGCAACGACTAGAGCAGCAGCGCCGGAATTTCTTCCAATTGCAGGTCCAGGTGGAGTACCCATACCACTACCATTACCATTACCACTGCCAGCAGCAGCAGTGGCAGCATCCAGGTGGGTGGTCCCTCACAGGAGGATTGAATTAAGGTTTAGGGGAGCTTAGTTGAGAAGCTAATAAGCTGCTAGGTCTAGCGGTGCCACTAATGATCTTCCCGCTGCGGATCAACCCGTTCACGCCCAAGCTCAGGCACGGGCAGAGTCGAATCTGCCCGGCCCCAGCAGCGACGGTCCAGCATCGTCACCACCGCCAGCCCGATCCCAGTCAGAGCCGAACGATATTGTCGAATTGTCTGACGACTCAGTAAGTATTTGCATTACCCTGTATAACTGCAGATTATGAGCTGACGTTCTTCCACAGGACGATGCTGAGCCGAGCGACTCGACCAGTTGGCAGCCCCGGCGGGCAAGGCGACCCAGCGGCAACAACAAGCATCGCAGAAAGCGCTCGCTAAACAAGCCTGAGCCACTGCTGCGAAGGACACAGAGGAAACGGGCCAAGCACTGGGATCCTGAGTATGCCACCCACAAGGAGATAGATGAGTTCCTCAGAGATGATAGCTCGGACGATGGTGAACAACAACCACATGCTTCGGCACCTACAGCTGCCGGGAAGGAATTTCACGATGCGCTCCCCCAAGAGTCGTCTGTGAATGGACCTTTCGTCGCTCCCACGGCGCCGATGATTGCGGGCGAGAACTCCAAGCCGAATCCCAAATCTCAGTCCGCTGCGCAGAAAACATCTCCATCATCAAAGAAGTCTGCCAAGATTGTCAAACTTCGAGTGAAACCACCAATTCCATCGAGACGACCTAGGCAGCCCCTCACTACGCACCCACGTTGGGCTCCATCTTCACGCACCGGCAATACAGATACCACATCGCCCTCGCTGCCATCTGTTGCCGGTGTGTCTCCGACGACTTCACGCATCAACACATCACAGCCCACGCAATCGTTCGCTACACCACCACTAACAGGTACCTCTGAACAATCTTCACCTTCAAATACTCGATCAAACAATAGTAATATCAATGGACCCGCATCTGCATCTACAACCACGACGCAGACGCTCCAGCAGGACGCTGTCGACCAGCCTCCATCGAGAGAGACCACTGCGGCTCCAATAACTATAGGAGCTCGACCCGATTCTCATGTCTTACATCCATTGACCCGTGACTCTCTTATTAATAACTCTTCGCGAGTTGAGTTAATCAGGCGCATGCAAGACCGTCAAGCGAGAGATGAAATGTCGGAGACACTGGATAACTTTTTGGCATCAAAGCCGTCCGAGAGCAGGTCAACGTCCTCTCCAGTGGTACCCCAGACTGGCGATGATCTCTTCAGCAGCTCCTTTAGAAGCACTCAACGCGATCTTGATGCCCGATCGTCAACGAGCACCACAACATCAAGTCTTCCTTCATTTCCCAGGCTTCAAACTCAGCCACCATCCCATGCACATAGTGTAACTGGAATAGAGCTGGCTGCCTCTCCCAGTCCAATCGTGCAGCCTCATGTATCACAAGCACCCTCACCAGCAACATCCACTCCCACTGCAAACCCACCTAAACCACGTCCAATGGCACCCATAACCTTCTGGATCGTCACCTACAATCCCAAGCGTATGCAAAAACACTGGGAAAATGGAAGAATACTTAACTCCACGTCCTCCGAGTTCTTCGACGGCATCGCCCAAGTGACCAAATGTGACAACTTCTCTCGCGTCACGCTCACCCTCTCCACCCCAACCTCGGCGACTGAGTTCACCATGCGCAGAGATGACGAGGCGTCCTGGAACCTCGGGAAGAAGTTCGTTGTGGATGGGTTAAAGAAGGCGATGAGAGAGATGCGTGACAAGGAAATGAGTGCTGTCGATGTTTCGGATTTTGAAATCTTGATTGAGCCGGTGTTTGAGCAAGTGGCTGGAGTGAAGGGGAATGCTGAAGATGATTACCAGGCCATGATTGATTTTTTTGGGTTGCAGTGAGGAATGGGTATTTTTGTTGTGCTATAACAGCTATGCTATTACCGTAATCCTAAGACACGGGAAAGGACTCCCGCCTAGCACATTTAAGATAAATAAAATGTTAGTCTCCCTAGTAGATAGGAGCTTCGTGCTCAACTCAATTGATTACTTTAAGCTATCAATAAATGACGACTTGATTATATTTGTGCTTCTCTTGCCCTCTATCTTTTTGCTAAAAGGAATACAAGCAGGCGATAACTAACAGACCCTTGCAGATTTGTTACAACACCCTTAGACAACATGAGTTCTCTCTAGTATTCTGTAACCTGGTGTTAAGCTTTAGATTAACCGATGAGCATGGATAGTTCAGTGTTATTCTGTAAAAATGATTAAACTAACACACTGATGCCATACTTCTCATAATTGAAGTGTTCTAGACTCGGTATGCTCTCGGCCCAGTCATCATCAATCTCTCCCAGCTGCCAGTCGTCTCCAAGCTCAGTCACTCCCGTCCTTCCGGCCAGTACCTCCTTTTGCCTTGTTTGATATTCAACTGCTAGACCTGGATGCGGCACCCAGACAACCCTCATCCCAGCCCGTCTTCCAGCCTCGACTCCAATCACACTATCTTCAAAGACTAAACATTCGTTGGGCATGATGGGGTTTCCCTCCGATGTTGCTGTCGAGTTTAATGCTTCCAACGCAACTAAATATACGTCTGGAGCTGGCTTCCCTCGACCCTGTCGCACTCGCGGATCATCACCTAGGATTCGTCTGCTGGGGTGGAAGAAATTCAGCAGCCGGCTTGTTTCCGGTCTCGAAATTTTCAGCTCGTAGCTACTGCTCTTGGTGCTAGATGCCAGTGCTAGCTCAATCCTGTTTCCAGAAGCAGAATGTGCACGACTCAGATTCGACAGCAGCTTCTCCGCACCAGGCAGCGGCTCGCAGTTCTGGAAATTCAGATGCATTTGTTCGCGCGATTCATGCGCCCATTGCTCGCGGGAGATGGGCAACTGGGCCCAGTTGTGAAATACGTCGCCATCTGATGAGTCTGGGACACCCATGAGCTGGGCCCGAACCGATGGAGTAAACATGGGCCGTCCATACTTTTCGAGGAGTTGGTTTATAGATTGCGTGATGACATCCTCAGAGTTGATGAGAAGCCCGTCCATGTCGAAAATGCAGGCGCGGATTGCGGGGAGCCTGGAGGCAGTCTTGGTCAGCTTCGGGCTTCACGTTACTCCTACTCTGTTGATCATGCATTCTTCGTAGGTGTTCCTATTAGAGGGCACCTTACTCTGTCTTAATGGAAGCCATGAGCACTGTATGAAAGCTAATTGTGATCCGAATTGTCAACACCAAAGCGAGCAAGTATCATTCCCGCCTTTGTTAATTACCCCTCGCTTCAACCACCATCTACGGACTGGAGCCAGGTGCTTGACACTAATAAGTTACAGCGAAAATTGTAATGCTCCAATTTTTCTTTGTCCTGAGTTTTGCTGTGCAGCATGCCCTACCGCCAACCGAACGAGCCTTGATGGTTCAACATGAAACTTGATAGTATTTTTGATATGGTATTGCAAGTCAATCACAACGATTTTGTATAAATCTTTCATGCGATTTATGCTCAATTTCGCTATTATAGTAAAATTGAACTACTTTCTGAATTGTCAAGTTAAACTATATAACAAATGAAGCCGGAACATTTTTCATTTCTAATTCTTCTGTGAACTTGTATTTACAGGGCGATTGATTCGCCTGGGCACTTCCAATTACACAACTTAAAACATGTTATGACTCCAGTATATCACAGCACACTCGTAGCTTAAAGAATGTTTACTATGTATACCGAGAGGCCTTGTCGTACAGAGGTTATAGGACATCGCCAACTAACCTACGGCCAACCTCAATCACAAAAAAAGAAGCCTGTAGGGTCTATTGGAGGTATTAAATGAAATTGATGCTTGATTTGAAACCTCCAACAGGGACTAAGCCTTGTGGATTCTCAAAGCTAGATTATATTGAACTCAGCTGAAGCTTTCTCATAGTTAAATATTGATGCTTGAAGAGAAAAAAAAAGCACTTTTACCGCCGTATAGAAAAAGTACGTACCAAATTGGAGATGATTTGAAGAAGATATTTTGACCATTAGCAAGGAGGTACCTGTTTTATCAAGATTTCATCCGATAAAGCTTCGCTTGGTTCACTCTTTGTTTCCATGCTTTAAGATTACCGTGAGATCACTATGGATCCCGGCTCCAACACTCTGTAGTGTGACATGCGACATTTAGTAAGCCAGAAGTGTTCTATTGGCTGTTATATTCTAAGCTTTGAGCTTCTGCGGTATCATTAGCTTAGTATTTTTAGGCTATTTATTGTTCTTAAATTCTAGAGCACTCGAGGTTAGTGGCCTAGACACGTCTTCATCCTGAGCGCAGATTTGTAAATAATACCTTTAGAAGATTTACTTTCTTCAACAGAACCAGAATTACGAAATACCAACTTTCAGTAATCTGTCTTTTCGCCATGCAAGATAGTACTCCTGGTATTTACCAAGTGCAAATGTCTAGCTCAAATATCTTCTGGATGACAGTGTGTCAGTTACGGGTTTTCGGGCATTGTTTATCATATGTGGCATATATGGCATATTGGTAGGACACGCATCGGATCTCTTTTCGGAATTACTTGCAGGCCTAGAGAAGACATTGCTATAGTTGCGCGTAAGCCCGACAAACGGCACTGTAGCAAGTCCGATATCCACATTTGTGAACAAGCATGGAGAGCAATGCCGAGCCCATCGGTTAAGAGATTGAGAATGCATAGAGAGCTTGAACTATCCCGTCTTAGATGCCAAGAAGTTGGTGCTGACAAGAATCCTTCGATAGTATGCTCGTTAATTTTACGGTAATCGTTGTGAAAAGTTTTCCGATCACTCAACACTCAATCATGCGCTGATAAAATAATCTAGGCCTTATACGGTAAGATTAGGCAAGCATTTTCCCTTTTCACTAATCTCGAATAATATAAGTTGAGGTCATTTTCTATGAAACTGGAAGTACAAAAATGTGTCAAAATCCAAGTGCAATCGATCATTTGTGTCGCTTAGGCGACAAAGGAAGATTAACCAATCATTTAATTAAGTGATTAATTAACAACTCTATCTTCCTCAAGAAGTCGGTCATTCTTCGCTCAGGTGTAAACTCTGAAAGCATGTACTTCTAGTACGCGTTTTAGTAATAATCGTGTACAAAATTTAGATCGGAATCTCTTAGAAAAGGACGAATACTAATTTTCATAATGATCAATACTCATAGTCAGTAGTAGTAAGAAGTTATTATTTGATCAGTCTATGTAGATCCAACATTAAAGCTAATACACTTTTAGCTGTGAAAACTATTGGCGAAATCCCCCTTTAGGTCGTTGCTTTCCTACGAAATCCAGACCTCTGTACGGTATGAGAGGGGCGAGGCTTTTGGTGTAGCTGTCCAACTCACGCGTTCTCATCCTTATTTGCATACCGGTACCTTCCGTAACTATTGAATGCCCCGCCCGTATTTGAGACGGAGTCACCTTCCTTTACTGTATCTGTGGTTTGTCGAGCTTACTCAGTAGTCGTTTGTCTAGTCGCTCATGTGGTTAGGAATCGACTAAGCTGGAGGCTGCACAAGCGAGCCGACAATGATTAGAAGGGACCAAGAGAAGAGGATGGACTGACACTCTCGCTGGTTGCAAAATATCTCTACTATTAACACATAAATCGAAGAGCTACACTTGTTTAGTTCCATGCAGACGGTAAATCCTTCAATCATAGTCGTTATACGCTGTGAATCATGTCTTGATTGTGAGACAGTATCCCGAGTACCAATAGTGCAACTGCGTGAGAAAGTCAATGGTATCGTCTGAACTATACCCAGTCAGTGGTGAGCACTACCCGTCTGAGCTGCATTAGGACGCGACTTATTAGACTTTTTTCAGTGTTCTAACCTCTTGGCGCTTACAGGCACCGGAGTCGGGGCTTACCAGTCTGATAATTCACCTGCCAAGCAAAGCTAAGTGCCATCCTATTCGCGCCGAATCACTGGTCTCGGCTGCTGTTGCTACGGACCCTGATGCAACATGCTTGATCTAACTTTAAGTTAAACTTTGTTATGCATAATGGAATACATTTCTGTCGTTTTTATCCCTGCTAAGCCTGGATCTCCCGAGTCGCAGATAGCATGATCTTCATGTCCCCAAGCTTACAAACACGTGGAAATCTCAGGTCCATGTAATGCTCCTGCATGTATCCTAACCATACATTATACTACAAGATGGTTCTTATGACAGAGCCTAGTTCGCTCAGGCTGTTGAAGTCGGATATGTGCATCCATATACCGAAGGGGCTGTAATATTATGCTAAATAGTTTGCTTACCTCTAGTGCTGATGATATCTGGCCTACCTAGCGTTACATCTACGCTCTTAAGTTCTAAATAGCTGGGTCGAGGTGAGATTCTCGACCGCTAAACTATGTAAGTGGATATAAATAAGGGAGAAGGGTCTTTCCTTGCCTGCAGAAGCCTTGCCAGACTTCGTCGCTCTTTCGTGCATTCATTTTGGGACTTCATTTGCTCTTGTGAGGGTGCACTTAGTGCATTTCTCGTACAAGATGCCTGCTCTCTTCTACCGGCTGAAAATCCAGCCTTGGCTCTCCGTCCTTGCCTTCTCCTTACTGTCCAATGCAGCCCCGACCTTCAACTTCACGGTTCTGGACAGCGATGGTCTCCCAATGTTGCGGCCGGCTGGTCTCTTGGCCCGCGCAACCTCCCAGGACCCATCCTGTCCTGCTGGATTTCTCTGCAACAAACAGTCATGTCCAGGCAATATTATCTGCCCTGAAGGAGAGGTCTGCATTAACTTTGAGGGTGTTTCGGCCTGCATGGATCCTGGTCTGCAGTTATGTGCCTTCAATCCTTCTACATTTCAGGCCGTTGGATGCGCAAATAATGGCGTGTGCTGGTAAGTATTTTTATATGTTGGAAAATGCATCTCTATCTGGATTTTCTAGTTATACCTTCCCTTTTATCTCCTTCAAATTCCAACATCTTGGTTTCTTTCCTGCTATTATTTTCCTTTTGCTAACCATTGTACTCGATCAACTAGCCATGGCAATTGCTATACCTCTGGAACGGTATGTTGCAACAATCCATCAGTCCAATGTACTGTAGGAAATCTTTGCAACGCCTGTGCACAGGGCCAGACATGCGGCTCTAGCAGCTGCCAGGGGACAGCTCCACCACCACCACCTCCTCCTCCTCCCCCGTCATCCACCACCAGCAAGCCAGCTGCTACAACTACAACTCGCCCGCCGCCGCCTCCCCCTCCTCCTAGTTCTACCACAAAGCCACCGACATTACCAACATCGACGACCACATCTACTACGAAGTCCACCACGAAATCTACCACAACTACATCGGTAGCTCAACCCACCCAGGTTTCAAGCAGTGGTGCGTTTGGGCTTCTAGGATGTTTCGCCGACTCCACGACAGATCGTGTGCTTCAAGAGGGGTCTAAGACGGATACTACCGGAATGACTGTAGAGGCTTGTATCAGTCTTGCTACCCAAGCTGGCGCAAAGTTTGCTGGTGTTGAATTTGCACAGTAAGTAATCTGCATTATAATAATAGACCAAATGAGCTAATCGATACATCTGTGGTTAGGGAATGTTACTGGGGTAATACTCTTGTTGATGCTTCAACAGCCAACTCCGGAGACTGCAATATGGCTTGTACAGGCAACAACCGCGAGGTATGCGGCGGTGGCAATAGAATCCTAATCTATCAGAATCCCAGCTGGGTTGATCCAGCTTGTGGTAAACCAGTTTGCACACCTTCGGTTGTTCCTAATGTAGGAACATTCACGGAACTAGGATGTCTCACGGATACATCTGCTCGTATTTTGAAGAACGGCTCATCCACTGATTCAGGAATGACGGTAGAAAAGTGTATTGGTCTTGCTCAGAGTTGGCAATATGCTGGAGTGGAGTTCGCTGAGTATGTCCACTCTTTAACCTTATAAAATCTGACGCATTCGCTTGAAGGAAAGTGTGAATGTTCCATGAGAATTGTCTGGCTAATTTTTTCACCCTAGTGAGTGCTACTGGGGAGATATAATCTTCTCTGATTCTATTCAGAACCAGGATGGCTGCAAGATGGCTTGCGCTGGTGATGCCACTGAATTATGTGGCGACGGTTTCCAAATCTTGACTTACCAAGATCAAGATTGGATCAACCCAACTACGCAAGACCTAGTGAATGCTTTAGACGAATATGTGAGCGCAGTCCAGGTTCTTAGGTCCAGGGTTAATGACTGGCAAACCGCCGTCAATAATTTCAATGCTGCGAGCTCCAAAAAGTTGAAGCGTGATCCCCCTAATATACAGCTGGTTCTTGACGCTAGAAGTGCAGTCCTTAGTCTAAATCCTAGCATAAGTAGGTAAAAGAAGGTCGAACTCTTTGAGAACGTACTGACGACATCAGATGGCCTTCGCCAGAGAGTAAGAAATACGTTCAATACTGGAGCAAGGTACCAAAGGGCAAGTCATATCTAAGCAATGCATTTCTGCCTAATTCTAACATCTACCTTACTAGATTGATGAAACAGAACTGTCCGACTTCAATCGCATTGACAGTGAGGTCACCAGTACTTTCGAAACAGTCGCATCTGATGCGGCTGCTAGCCCTGCAACTTGGACGCCTCTTGTACAGGGTGTGGTATGTTAACGTATACCTATATTCCTTAACAGCTAAAGCTAAGGTATCATAGATCGTAAGCATTGGTATTGCAGCCACTGCTACTGTAGTTGCTACTGGATTATGTAAGTGGCTTGAGCACAACGGAAATGTGTTCTCCCGCGTTAACTCTCCGCTAACTCGATTATCTAGTCCTGCTCTTCAGTGAACTACGAGATCTGTTAGATCCAGATGATGGTAATGGCTCAGGTGGTTCATCACCTCCTTCTCAGACTACCAGCCAATCGCAGTCAGCAGCTCCAACTATTAGTATTGGTTCACCGGCACCGCCAGCCACTTCAACTACCTGCTCACCAACAAATACACCAACTAGTGTTATAGTGCTCACTACTCGTGACTCAACAAGAGCCGAGTACGATGACCTCATACGTGAGCTTGTGGAAGCATCAACTCTTGTCACAGACCAAATTGTGTTTGATAACATCAATTACCGAGCCTTTACTGCCTCCAAGCATGACTGCAACGAAGATCTGTTGCTTAAAAATCCCATTATATCGACTGTTAGCAGGCCCATTACAGGTCTCTTGGATGATTTCATTAATCTTGATGCTGGTACTGTTACTAAGCGCGAGGATGTTTCTGGCACGGCTATTAATTTGACAACGCACAGTATGGCTAGAAGAGATATCCCTGCAGGATCTCCTCTATCACTACAGTCAGGCGAATTAGATGGAGAACAGATTCGCAGTCCATTCCACTTGAACTACTTGACTGCACCTGGGGCTCAAACAGGCCTGGCGGGTACAGGAACATGTAAGTGGTTTACTTTCAAGACTGACCATTTTTGTGCTCATATGTCCTAGATTATGCATTCGAAGACTATGTCTTTGATAGCACTGCCCCATCAATCCCTGTTTACGTTATGGATACCGGAGCATCTATCGGCCATCAGGTAAGCCATGGAATATTTCTGAATTATTTACTACGACCTTGATTTCATCTAACGATGATTATTTTGCTTCTAGGACATTTCATCCAATGTAGCCGTGAGCTATGATGCTACAATTCGTAATATTCAGGCGGACGTTGTGGATGTCGATCAATTTGCCCACGGAACTTGCATGTCCTCCTGTGTCGGTGGCAAGTATGCTGGGGTGCATAAAAACACCGAGATTATCCCTGTGAGGATCATGGAAACTGGAGGAGCTCCGCCCTTTTTGTCGGACGTTATATATGCAATAGGAGCGGTGCTGAATGATAGGAAGCTCAGGCCAAACCAGAATTTGCCTGGAGTCTTGAGTATGTCATTTGGATTCGATCCTAACCTGTTGCAAGTAGAAGCTGGACAAGCGAACTCTGACCCGTTTACGGATCTGCTATCTCGCATGACTGCTGCAAATATTGTTCCAGTGGCAAGTACAGGAAATGATGAGAATGCCGACCTCAGCGTAGCGACTCCTAGAAAGCATGGCGGCTCGGCCACAAGCTTGATTGTGGTTGGTGCTGTCGACAATCTTGGAAACCGCTGGTCGCACACAACTCATCTCGACAGCTCTGGAAGGAACATTGCAAGCGTATATGCTAATGGTGTTGACATTGTATGCGCTCATGCAGCTGGCCCAAACATTTACAGGAGGCAAAGTGGCTCGTCGCCTGCAACTGCAACAGTGGCAGGCATGATAGCTTACTATCTTTCCAGGGGTTTAACAACACCAGCACTAGCCAAGGGCTTCCTTATCCAGGAAGCAACAAGGCTGAAAGGCAACTGGGCCGATGGAATTCCACGTGTCGGTTTGCTAAACCAAGTGACCTGCACGCCAGAAGATCCTAACAACGTTGACACCATACCGAGACCAACGTTTGAGGAACCAGATGCACAGGTAATTCTTGACGGTGCTCCAACTCAGCTACTTACAGGGATTGACCCCGATAGCCTGGTACGTACTCCTTAGTATACTCTTTTGGTATTTGGCTGTTTTACTAATCATGGAGTAGCCTTTCTGTGGAAGTGTTTAAATAACTGAAGCTTCAACTCATTAGAATTTCTGAACTGAAGAACTTGTACATGAGAAGAAAACAAAGCAGTTATTCAGTTCATGAAATTATCATGATATTGCTTTCAGCATTAGAAATCGAAAGTATATGCAAAGTAGTGGATATACAATTAGAGCCTCTATTACCATTTTGGCGTATATTTAATCTTCGCTGAATAATATGAACTAAAGTAATATATTTATCGTACTCCGCGACATTATCTAGGAAGTCGCTGATAAAGATCGATCCACGAGATAGTTTAATACATGAGGGTAGCTACAGTTAATTGATATTACTGGCCAGTTACACAATGTTAAGCAATATTTAGTCATTCGTACAATAGATTTAACTTATGGAAGGTTTACGGCAGATCCTACAGAAGAGCATGGATGGGCATGCAGATGATTCAAGGGAGAGCCCTGAGATGAGCTTACATATGATTATCTGGCTTTATTTAGGGTACACTTAAATGTACAATGTGTTTACCTAAATGCACAACAAATTACCGATATCGGAAGTGCCTGAACCAGCAAAACAGTCTCATGCGCCTGAACAGGTATATGACTAGCATTTTACAGAGAATAAAACAATAGATTATACGTATAAGTATGCTTAGTTTTTGTACTGTATGGGCTGTACCGTATCGCCAACGCCCTGCGGCCGTTGGCTCTCTTTAGCATGCTTACAGGCCTAAGGCCCTGTAAGCGAAGCCCTGAGCCTGTAGGGCCTGTACTATATAGCGCAACTCGTATTATAACACTTATATCAGATATTAGAAACTAGACTCAACGCTGGAATATAATTAATAAGTACAGATTGTTCTAGTTAATAAAGATTTGTGTAAACACTGGCAACTGCGCTGTGAGTATGTTCTCCGATATCGGTAATCTGTTGCGCATTTAGGTAAACGCGTTGTGCATTTAAGTGTACCCTTTATTAACTTTACAATCAGAGACGTTTAGATCTGCCTGTACAAAGCAAAGCGGGAGGAAAGGGACTTGAGTGTCGATAGCCACTCCATATCTGCTCGCGAAGATGACTAAGGTGCTGTACCGTTCATATTCGGCTTCTAAGCCTCATTTTGCGTGATGAGCTAAAAATCCGGATCTGTATACTAGGCACACACCCTTGTTAGTTGCTCCAAATCCTTACTAATGAGATTTACTCCTCCTGCTGAGTAGTTAGATTGATAATTTACCAGGCACATGCAGCAGGCTAGTGCACCTACTTGGGGACGATCTTAAGGCTTCTACGGTGGCAGATCCAAGCGTATACGTGCTCTGATTGGTTCTTTGTAAGGCACTCAATATTGATGGTTGGCTAGGAATACATGAGCCAGAGCGTCGGATCTAGAATTCACACAAGCTAGAATCTGCGCATTATGGTACGCAATGAGTAAGGTTGATATATATAATTTGGAGCAGAGTAATTATTTAAAATGTAATACTTTATTACAGTAGTGGTCTTCAACCGCTCTTATCCTCAACTACATCGATGTGCTCATCCTCCTGAGCAGAACCTTTCTCATCAGCCGCTGATTGTCCTCTGATGAAACTGGCCAGAGCACTCTCAAGTCCAATCTCACGGTCAATTTCCATCATACGCTCACGATCCGCTGCTGCCACGCCCGAACTGCCAAATACGACATCCATTTCCTCAAGTGTCAACTTGCTTGTCTCGGGTGTGAAAAACCAGATATAGACGGCACCGATGGCAGTTACAAGACCAAATACAATGAAGGTACCGTATCCGATGTTGGAGATCATATCTGGGGTCACTTGGCCGACAATGAAATTATTCATCCAGTTGGCTGACGTAGCAATAGCCATTCCGTATGGACGAGCTGAGAGAGGCCATACCTCGGCGACTAAGATCCACTCGCAAGGTCCCCAAGACCAACCGAAGAAAGCAACAAAGCACCAAACTAATGCTATGGAGGCCCAGGCCGATGCTTGTTCAGATTCCCACTTGTCTGCGTTGCGTGCGAAGATAACTGCAATGGTTAAGTGGCAGAACGCCATCCCAATTGCTCCGATAGTCAGAGTGGGCTTCCGACCAAAACTATCAACCCATATAAGTGTCGGAATGGTAGCCACCAACATGACGATGCCGACCACGCCAGTTGCCAGGAGAGAAGTGCTGTTAGAGGACAATCCAAGTGCGCCGAAGATCTGTGCAGAGCATCGTAAGTATTTGAGTAGAAAAGTTTCTCACGAAATGGCAAACTTACATTCGGGGCATAGTATAAGATGGCGTTGATACCAGACCACTGCGAAAAGAACATTGTAATGCTGGCAACCATGACACGTTTAAACATAGGTCGAGTTTTGAAAAGACTAGCCATAGCGACGAACTGAAGTTTGAAGCTGTTCATCCAAGTGAGTTCTGCGAGATGAGGGAAATTCGCCTCGACAGTGCGTTTCTCAAATAGCGACTGAGATTTGATCTCGAGGAACTCTAGCTCGACAACTTGGCTGTTAACGTCCGCAGATCTCAGTTTCGCGAGTACCCTACGAGCCTCATCTTCGTGACCATGGTGCATGAGCCAACGGGGAGTAAACGGTACGAAAAGCATGCCAATAAGTAGTACAACCGCGGGTGCGAGTTGCAATGTGAGTGGTAGGAGCCACGCAGCTTCCGCCTGTGTAGCGCCTTGACCGCCAATGAAGTGACAACCGTAGTCCTATATCTTAATCAGAAACCTGAATTAAACACTATGAGTATGCAACAATGGAACACATACAATCCAGAATGAGATCATAATTCCGAACTCAATGGCAAACTGTTGAATACCTATCAACAGACCGCGAGATTCCGGAGGTGCACACTCGGCCACATAGATAGGGACGGTCATGGATAGACAGCCGATTCCCATTCCAGTGACGAAGCGACCACCCAGGATAGCGGAAGGTCCGACTTGAATAGCAGTTGTTTGAACAACGACACCAATGATGAATACGGTGGTACCCAGAATGATAGTGTACTTTCGGGACAAGGGCTCGGCCACGAAACCTGAACACAGCGATCCAACCCACGCTCCCAATTCAAGGATGGATGTCAGCCATCCCTTCTTGGTACTATTGTCGATATAGTCGCCCATATGGTCACCAAAGGAAGGCATGGTCAAGAGACCAGAAAAGACACCCTGATTGTATCCATAGAGGAGGCCACCAAGACAAGCAAAACAGGTAATGGATAAGACTCGGATGTTCTTAGCCAAGCCGCGCATACCAGAGGTATTGCCAGTGAGTTGCTTGCGATACTGCAAGGCAGCATCATTGATGTCGATGGGCTCAGTGGGAGACATTTTGTCTATGGAGGGCCGACAAAAGGATGAGAAGACAATGGGAGACAACAAAATAGAGCAACATCTTGACAGGATGCCATGGCAATATATAGACCTTCGACAGAAGACATGCCGTGATCCAACAGGCCATATGTGACGTAGAAACCATTGGCATGGAACGCCATTATGGATACTCAGCTCAGCAAGTCCACCCTGCTGCTTTTGATGGAGGTTTTGTGGAGAAGCATGTAGAGTTCACTGCATTCATGGCAAAACTTGAGCTTGAAAAGCAAAAGAGCGTTGGATTTCTATCCGTCCCTGCTTCTCCAGGGGAACTATTACTTGCTTATACCCGTCCTACTGGAGAACATTGGGGTGCATCCGCCCAATGGGGAGGAATAACTGGGGATCTGTGGAGGAATTGTGCGCTCCAGATTCGGAAAACGAGTCAGCAAATAGCCGATCACGTGATACAATATACCAAAAAGGGGCCGCATAAGCGATCACGTGCTCGGCTAGACCGATGCACTGGCCCCCAGTGGCAAGGAATCGGTGTGTCGGCGCAGAACGTCGGAAGCATCCACCAGCCCTTGATCTTGCCGATCAAAGCTCTCTGCACTTACTTTCTCCATTGGGTCTACACCACGGGGCAAACTTAAACTTCAACACTGGAAGTCTGGGGAGGAGAGTCTTGGTCAAGCGGGGTGTCCGAGCCTGCGCCTGGGGAAAGTGATATCTTTGCAGGATAGAATCTGCCACATTTCTAGATTTTGCGGAGTCGGGATATCTCTGCCAGTTGTGCGATAGCTATGAAGACTATATGTGTTATCGCTTGGCAGTTGCACCATAGCATTACCAGTCCACATAGTGGAATTGGCCTACGGAGATATTAGCGGTCGCATCGGTAATACTATGCCCTTTTGGTCACAATTTGGCCGAGTGGTAGAGATATTCAGCCGTGGTCCATAGCCGTATGATCATATCACAATCGCTAATCAATCTTGAATTTGGATGTGCTTTCGTATCATCGCTCTTACCTCACCTCCCCAGAGTTGGAGGGATCAAGTGTGGAGAAGTAAGGAACGCTAGATCTGAGATTCCCTTTCAGTTTCAACACACCTACCTCTACTTCGTCTACAGTACCCACTATAATTTATATTTTCAACTGCTCTTTCTCCAAAGGATATTATATTCTCTATTTAGGTTGAATCAAGAAAAATCAACTCTAATCTTTACCAGCAACGAAAACATGAAATGGTTCTTTAGTATCAACAAACTTGAAAATGGCTCCGTGGCTGCTTTTCGAGTTCGGTCACAGAGAACCCTATCTCCCGCATGCCTTTGATACAGCCAAATCTAACGTACTAATAATGCGAATCACTTGTAGCTGAGCTCCCAGGAACTTATCGTCGGATATAATCCCGGTATTTATTCATTATCAACAATTAATCACATGAGCTTTCAATACTGTTTACCAGAGAGTGGCTTTCCAATAACAATATCTCCCACAACGCTGAAGGTGAGATAACCATCCTGAACATATGGCTCGAGCAGGGTACGCATTTCCATCTCGAATTGTGTCGCCTCTTGTACGGTCATACCTTCAAGAGAAAGGTAACTAAGTGTATGCTGGGCAGCAATATATTCACCAACGGTTTGCCGTATGGACGTAGGCGCAGTCTTTTGCCTTCCCAACGTCTGAAACAAACCAGCATTCTCCAACTCACCAATCATATCGATAGAAGAAGAAGTGAGGTTGTCTGAATACCTTCTGGAAATCTTATTGTAGTCATCGTGCCAGGGCACTTGAGGCTCAACTGCGACGCGAGCAATTGCGAGCACCCCTTGTGGGGCAAGTAGACCCGCAAAGCGAGGGAGGACGACCCCCCAATCCATCCAATGCAGGCTCGAACCTGCTGTAATTAATGCATAAGGAGGTTGGAGATCAACATCTTCTGCCCGTCCGTGCAACCAGCGAATATTCGATGCATCGCCCCCAGGCATCGTTTTGCCTTGCTCTAGCATGGGATAAGAAATATCAACGGCGTCGATATGATCTGCATACGCAGCAAGAGGGCGTGCCAGGTTTCCTGTTCCGCAGCCCACATCAAGTACTGAGCGGGGCTCATCCTTGATTAGCTCGTTCAGAAATCTAAAGGTTTCCGGTGGATAGTCTGGGCGGAGATCGTAATGTTTGGCTAAACGCCAATCTTGAAAACGAGCTAAATGTTTCTCCTTATGGGCTTCAAGACGTGAGAGAGATTCTGTCATTATTGCAACTGCTTTGGCTTCATTATATAATTGAAAGATTTGACTGTTAAATGGTCTTGTTTACAGGACGTCTGCGTTTTCTCCAAGGCTAAGGATCCAGTTGTAGATTGCACGAGGCAAGGCCCATGCAAGCTGTTCGCCTAATAGACATCGAAAGCGGGTGATTAATTGGTGCGCTCGGTCACTCGGTCTCTGCTGCATCGCTCACCAACATTAGTGCAGCGACTATCTAAGTCTAACCATACGAGAAATGAGAATACGTGTAGGCCCAGGTTGCCCATTATCAATGAACAATTTTATATCTCCAGCGTGCTTTGGCATTGGCTTGATTATACGTTTTTATTATACCTAATAGGGGAGCTCTGGTGTTGGCAAATAGAGTATCTGATATAGACTATTTCATTGATATTTGATAGCTCACGTATTTACTTGAAATCTACCGCGTGAGGGCTTGACCTGCATATGGGGGATCTAATTTTATCATTTATTCTCTGTTAGACTAACTCTGAGAAGTCGAAAGAAGGCTCCTCAACGACACTACATCTTCCTCTCCTGACTGAAGCACTTCATCAATCCATTCACTTATCCGTTCTTCCTGCAGACTTCCTAGGGCGCAGAGCCTCGGTAGTTGCACTATGTTCGCAGAGTTTCTGCGTCAGATTAGCCAGCGTCAGTAATTGTGATAGGCGATTAGACGTGGGACCGAATGCGTACAACGTGCTCGCATTTGGGCTGTTGAAAAATTGGAGCCGTATGCGAAGTAGGGTAGCTGTTTATAAAATTTGGCTATCTTTTTCGTCCTCATCCTTCATAGTAAAATAGGGATTCACAAAACTAGAGCCCTTTTTTGCTTATAAATTAATAACAATAGGACAGATGGCTTTTAGTAAGGTACCGAGCTACCTAGTTTCCTTGTAATGATTCATCCGCAAGCGTGGCTCGCACGCCATTATTGCAGCGGATTTAACATCTCCACAATGTGCTGTGACTTGGTGCATTGGCGAGTGGAACCAAGCTCCCGTCGGTGGCCAAGGTTGAGCTCAAAACTTAATTTGAACTACGCATCTGAGAAGATATTGAATCGGTGTAATCTCTCAGAATTAGTTATAATTATAGTGTTTAAGGAGTCAGTTTATACATCGCAGACATGTAGCTACTTGCGTGGCTGGTTGGTTCTGCGTTAGGCGAGCAAAGAATCACTTTAGCTTAAACTTGCCTTATTGATGGGCTTATCAATGAGAGAGGTGATATTTAACATGGACCAGTATCCCTTCAGCCGGTGATTTTAGATAAACATATATCATCACATGTACAACACATTCTAAGTGCGCCCTATAATTGTTAGATAACAGTACGTCATGGCTTGAGATAGAGTCGTGGAAGATGAGGGATGCAAAGATATGCAAGCGAATTCAATAAATATATTGGATGGTATGAAGTCAGATTTATTTTTCACGTTTCAAATATCATGAGAATAATTCAATCATATTATTGAGCTATATATAGTATGACCATGTGTAAGGAACGTCTTTTAAGCTTATTAATTACACCAAACTCTCATCTCCACGCGTATATCCCCCACTCATCTATTTCTACTCATGTTCTACTGGATCGTTAGTCAAATGGTGCTTTTCTCTTGAGAGAAAGCCTACCTTATCTAGTTGCCATCTAGTTGGCAAGGCAGTAAGGAACGACTCCGATAAGTCCGCAGTGGGTGTTCTTTGGGCAGTCACCAATCTTCAGAAGAGCAAGCTTGCCGTTCTTGTCATAGCCGCATTGAACCTGTAGTATTATCAGTTATTGAAACAGATAGAGGGGTATATTGGGAGATCTTACAACTCCGTTGAAGTTGCTGGCACAGGCGTACTGGCCGAAGTTGCAGGTAGCTCTCTCCTCAACAGCTGGAGCTGCGCTGGTGGTAGCGAGGAGAGCGGCGAAGAAAACGGCAACAGTGGTGAATTGCATTTTGATTATGTAGTTGGCTCTGTAGAAGAGTTTGTAAAGATATTAATTGATTAGAAGTGATTGTAATGTAGTTGTGTTTGTATTCTGATGTGTTCGATGCTGATGATGAGAAGGAAAAACGGAGAATCAACCCACCCTTATATACACGAATCTTTCGTATCAGATCACCTAAATTTAGCTATTTCGGGCTTCAAAGAAACTGACTGTTTAACGCGAGCTAATGACATAAGACCTAGACAGACGGGATGGGCTGAGCATAGGGCAACCGGGACGGCGTAACAAATTCGATACAACGCCAGATGCTCTGGTATTCTCAGAATAACGAGTAAACGGCGGACACATGACATAGCTAGAGGCTCTTTGCTGCATTCATCTCAGCTAATTGAGGAATTATCCAATTGTTGAAGACTTTTTGATGGGAATACGAAGTGGCATTGACATAATCCTTCAGCACGCCAAGAGAAACTCCCCTCTTTCGGTGTGGCTTCTTTACGAACAACCGCGTGTAGGTCACTCCATTAAGGTTTTGATGCGGCGGCCTACTTTACGTACAAGAAAATATTAAGATTTCTACCAAGTCAATTAGCGCTGAGTTCTTTGTAGCGGCGGGTATCACCATATTGGAATGATTTTACTCAGATTTGAAAATTGAATCACACTGTACTATCAATTGTTTGCAAAGAGTTGTTCGTATTCCAGGAAACAGCGGTAGAAGAGTGGCACTGCAAGTGGTGGTCGTGACCTCGTATCCCAGCCGCGCCATACAGCCGCATCCCCGAATTTATGGGGTAGATCTTCACGTACCATCAGGTCTCAATTACCGGTAACCCGAGTAAGGTCGACTACAGGCTATAATTGGGCTGTTACTCTTCTTTAAGGTTAGTACTACCGCTAGGCACTCCATAACAGGTTGAACTTTGGGCTGGAAAGCTCGGTATATTGGTGTCAACTTGCCAAAAATGTCTCCGGTTGGGCACATGAGCTTGCGCTAAAACAGAGAGATCTCTTTTGCTAGAAGTCTCGGCATACCTTCTATGAGGGCGGTGCAGCAAATAGCCGTGAGACACGAGAGCCTGATAAACAATAGATTCATTGCCAAAAACAGCCGCCTTGCGAATCCATTGAACGCCACGACCCTGTAGATGCGGCTACTGGTACTGTACTGCGCGGATCTGGAGGAACGGGACAGAAATGTCAGGGTATTACAGTACAGGTCCAATACCTTGGTTGATTAAGTGGGCCGCCTTGGAAGTAAGCTTATTCGCTACCGTCTCCAGTTTTGACCCTTCCTCGGAGTTTTTCTACCCAGCCCCGACGACGGGCTAGATAATGTCGCAGAAAGTTACCGAACTTTTGCTTCCAGTAAGCTTACAACCTTAGATTCTCTTCACGCATTCAGTCTAATAAATAACATTGCCCCATTGGGGAGAGAATTTAGTCTATTGATTGTTCCTCCTTGAGACACGTTGTCTTACTCCTATTGAAAGCAAGCCAAAGGTTATGATAGTCTGACAGCGTGGCGGTACGATAGGGCAGGACACTCTACTCTTGATTATGCTTCCGATGACTCCAGTGTAACCAGTACAGCATTAATAAATTGATGCTAAATAAGATCTATGAATAGATCATTCTTCGCATTTTAGCACCTAAGGGGCTGGGTGAACTCATTGCCAAGACGGAATGGCCCGCCAGAGAGTTGTCGCCGACGGGTTGCAGGTGGCTGATAAGTAGGCAGTGAGGCTGCCCGGTGGGCTGAGAATAGCCTCATCCAGTAAACATTTCAATTATTCTACTTCGACTTGATATTACTTTGCTTAGAAGCTTCAATCTTGTTGCTGGTCTATTCCAATTGATTACCGAACGTGAGATCAGGCCATCTGAATATAGAGGCTAACTCCATTGTATTCTTCAGGATCAGCATTCTCACTTTCTATATTAGATGAATGGCCGCATTTAAAATATTATCAGTCAGTTTAGTCATTGTTAAACAGGATTCCTGAGCCTTTTCTTTCTAGATTCTGATATAGTAGTATGTTCGAAACCATCTTTCATTCTCACTACTCACGCGACTCACCCGTCAGCAGCAATACGATATTCAATTCATGATATGCCGTCATCATTAGACTGTTATGAAACGCCGCCTACGGTAGGATTCTTTTTTTAAATTCCCACTGAGGCTGCCGATCATTATAAGTTTGCGGAAGATCTGGAAAAGTCAAAGAATATCATCTATAGCCCATTTCAGGTCCAAGAGTCATCAGCTCATTACGCAACGACCATGTGCTAAGACGTTGTTGATTAAATTCCTGTTTCTTCAACAAACATTTCATGAATATAGGCATGTAAACTATACTAAATGTGGTCAGACGATATACGCAGTTCCCGCTTCAAATATCTGCAAGACGTCATCTTCTGCGCCGAATCCTCCAGGACCTATCTTCACAGTCTGGAATAGCCCGAACCGCTCAGTTTGCATGAACAGAGCAGCTGCAGGACCGTGATCAAATATTTCGTAATTCCTCACTCATGAGCTATCTCATTAACCTGTTCTGTTAATAGCCTTCGTATCCCTTTCCGTTGATGATCGGATAGGCTCATTAATTCAGGTCACCAATGTCGTCATTTAGTATTTTATTTCCTGTTCAGTAAGCTACATCATTAGGCAAAGGTATACTAAAATATCTCCTTGAATCATAGCTATGCTTTCCTAGGAGTGGTACGATTTGTTGACAGCGTCCTTATTAAGGCCAGCTCTCACTTTCTAATCGCCAGAAAAACATATACACATGAATCTACTTCAAGTTCTATTCGCATTATAATGAAATGAATTTCATATTATTTGCTACAATCGTATCATATCAGATCTAGTACTAGATCTTGACTAGGTCGTGAGATTATGGGTTGTTCAATGCACTATCAAGGATCCAGCTGCAGCCACCAAGCCGCACATCGAAGGCATAGGGAATGACCCTCTCTTGAAAGCCTATACTTCTTATGAAGATTTTATTTAGATATGCTGGAGATGGTTTAAATCAGAATTAAGTCTTGGAAGAGATACGGGTGAGACAATATTGAAGGCGGCGGATGACGATGAGAGACGCGATCAAGCCAAATTGTTGCATCTTTCTATATGCGACTATACATTCCAACGCCTTATCCATGAAAATGGGTTATGAGATTTACTAAGGTGATGTCCCTATAGCTTCCATGCGCAGAAAACGATATTGCCATCGAGAAGACAGCCGTTACTCGGTAATGGCCAACTTCTAGTGTTCAACATGAAAACTTTAGGAAGATAAACTGGAGAGGTCAAAAGATGAGTGCCGAATCGAAGAGGGATTGAGCATCTTCGAGCGATTCCTCATGCGACAGTGAAACTTAAAGCTAGACTAAAGATGAGGTATGTGAACATCATGTTGAACACTTGCTGGGTGTAAATCCTTGAGCCATAACCAGCAGCTTACAGCTACTGTCATTCTTAGTATTTGCAGTGTTGGTCCGTTGCCTAGCACGAAATTGCAAAAGTCTTGATACAGATCCTAGTTCAACTGATTAGGCTGAAGCTTACCGCATGTTCAATGAGAATGATGACTCTAAAATTCCAGCAATCATTATCCGAACATGTTAGTGATATACAAGTCCAACATCGGTTTCCGAATTAGTCACACTACTTCAGAGCTGTCGTCTCATAATTACGGTGTGGAGTTATATCAAGAGGATTCCGAGTGGACGAGGTCCCTGTCATGTGTTGGTTTTTGTTGGTGGCACAGTGCATTGGCATAATCCTACGGGAGGCCGTTTGTAGATCTGGTACTGAACCGAGATGACGATGGTTAATTACCACATATCGAAGTAAATATGGCTGGCTAACATATCCATTCCCTATCTCCAGCTCCTATCGACGGTGTTGAGATTGACAAATCAACTCATCACAGTTCAAGCTGGCGTTGATAAAAGAAATCGCAGTAGACAATAACTAATTAATGCTAACTTATATATCCGAATAAGCACTTAGCAGGTGACAAGATGCATGATTTGGTTGATATATCGCGCTTATATATGCGAGCCATCTATGGTAATGTTTCCTGGAATTACCTGCTATATTGGAGGTGCTGGTAATTAACAATTATGGGGATCGTTAGTTTCTTTGTGGGAGTGAAAGGGGGGGTAACACAGGATGGATCTCGAATGACATGGGGAGGATGCACTCGCCTACAAATACCACATAACATCCTATCTGATAACATCAGATAGAGCTCAACAATCCGCATATCAAATACATACTGGACAGAAACAATTCGCGATCTCCTCTCCACACAGATATGTCGCTTCCAATAATTAATGATCTTCCGCCAGAACTCCTACTGGAGGTCTTACGTCATTGCGGTGCTAGAGAATTAATCCATATAGGTATATGCTTCCTGAGAGATAGCTGTATTTACCGTGCACCACAGGATGTTGACCCTTCATAGCTAGCACATGTTCCACTTTACATCCCCATGCCATCCGTGCTCTGTACCGCACCGTCGATCTCAGTTGCCACAAGGTCCCAATGACGGCGAGGGAGTATGAGAATATGATGGGAGCTGAAGCAGTTATACCCCTCCAAAATCGACAGAATCGATTTGCTGCTACGATTATCAAGCACCCAGAATATGGACTTCTAGTAGAATCATTGGTATGGTCCTATCTTGGTCCGTATAGGGCATTGGATGGCGAGATTCTGGGTAATAATCATCTGTGGAAGGCCTTCAGATGCATGCAGAGACTGAAATCGCTCGACCTAATATCTTTTGCGGACCGCCATGAACGCTATCCACTACCATCATTTGAATTTTCAAAGCTAGAGCATATTCACATAGGTGGTCAAATGTCCTTCGCGTTTTTCAGAGCTTGTATCGGATCGGTCGACCCAGCAAGACTTATCAATTTAGACTTCGACAATTTGCAGGACATCGGTCAGATGAAGGACCGTGAGCCGATAGATGAGGAGATAAAGTTGTCTGAACTCGCTGAATATAATGACCCTCAGGGAACCCCTATGGTGAGACATACAGGCCCCATGCGAAATTTCCTCTGGGACTTTGTTGGCCGGTGTACTGCATTACAACGCTTGGCCTTGCGATCCAGTGGTCAAGACTATGATGCGGACTTTCTCTGGTCAGACACTATAGACGCACAAAGATACAAGGAATACGCCTCATTCATTAGATCCGTTCGCGGCACCCTGCAGCATCTAGTATTTGAGCAGGCAGTAAGGCAAGGGGAAATTCATCGAAGCTGTCGCGCACCTCATCCCCACCAAACTGGTGCTAGGCCAATGGATAAGCGATTTTTGAATTATATTTTGCCCGTACTTATAGAAAGACCATGGCCGGTTTTGCAATCGATGGAAATTCTCGGACTAGGGGGCAGACCACGCCCCTGTATGCTCTTCGACCCGCCAGATATGCAGATCTTTATAAATGCAAAGCGTAAGCTTGCTACAGCTGTAAGATCGGATACTCTTCTTACTGTCGAAGAGAACGAGTGTAGGACACTATGGCTTTGCGAGTATGACAGGCCTGTTTATTTCTCGCCACGACAATGGTATTGATTGACGTCGATCTACGACAAGGAGGGAATGTACCATCAGGATGTCCATGCAATAGCCATGAATTGATATTCGTTGACATAACTATCTAATAAGAGCAGCCAACCTCATACACTATAAAACTACTAAACCAAATATCCTAGTATGACAACTTATTTGGTATCATAATTATTCCAAGTAGTTTTAACCAGTTTAGGGATATCATTGGGCCATATATCTGCATTGCAATTACCACCATTAGCCGCATTAGGGCCAGAGTATCGTTCTCCTTGGCATTCTTTAAGATTGTTGAAGTAATCATATAACTATGCTGTAGTGTTAGAGAAAATGAATAAGATTGGCTTGAAATACTTGCACTTACTGCCGTCATTGCATAGCTATCTGCGTTTTTAGTCACAAAATTTGTGATTGTCGCTTGGTTCTTGCTCGTTACAACAACTGAATTGCTCACTAATGCGTCAAAGTTGGTATTTCCAGGAGCTGCATATCCTATGATATCCCTTACTTTGTCGCTTCTGTTGGTATCTAAAGTCCATGGTAAGCTTGATTGATTGCATCTGTTAGCTTGAATAGTGCAGTGAAGAAGCCCACGCTTACTGAGTCATCTCATGTAATAGTACTCGGGCGGTTGAGTCTATATTATTCAGGTTGCAATAAGTTGCTTGATGAGGATTTCCTTCAGTGTTCAATTTCTCCAATTGATCCTCTAAGCGACCCATACTGAAGAAATCATCGCACAAGTGTATTATTATGGCAGTACTAGGGACGCTGGTGCCTTGCACCTCTGCTGTGGCACTTGCTGGAATGGTGACCGCTGAAACATTGTTAGAATAAAAGTGCAAAATTATTGGTGAGTTTGCATCTACCTTGAGCACCGCTTACGCATTGATTATCCCCGCCCATCACGGTGATTGAAGATCCATATGTTAAATATAACTCGTCGGTACGTTCGGGAGCATCAAGCTTTTCAACTTGATCTACCAGCTTCTTAAAATTAGCTACAACTTGATGGTGGATAGAGGTCAGCAGCCGTCTTTGAATATTAAGAATTTGAAGGCAAAAGAGCACACACCATCGCCAATCTTCCGAGGCTCCGCTCCAAAAAATTGCCCGTATGCGAGGCTATATTGTGCAAGGTATTTACGATAACACAAGTTGTATTGCTTTTGGGCGGTTTTAGTTAGAGTTCTCGGGTCCTCTCTTATAATTTCGCATTCATCAGTAGCTGACGCTGCAAAGGTCTTGAAAGTTTCTCCACCAGGTGCAACAGCTTCCAGTGACACGGCTGCCTTGCTAGCTAGTGTTATAGCATTTCTCCAGGCCTTGACAACCACATCTCTATGTGTATACATTAGCAGCCAGAAACTGGTGAGAATATCGACAGAACCTACTTTTTCCAGTCATCCCACTGAGACCCTGCCAACCCCTGCCACACAGTTCCTGGGGGAGCTTCCGTCTCTAAATCAGGTTTCTTTGGAGCTCTCTGGAATATATTATGGTTCTAAGCATATGAAAATTAGCACTTTAATACCAACTTCAACCAAAGCAATAGTATGAAACAGGATTGAGACTACATGAGTTCTATAATGCATTCGACTTTCCGTCAAAGTTTCGTTCATCTGCGGAAAGCCAGAATCTTGGTCGCGAATCTCCATTAGAGAATGAGGTTCCCATTTCAATTCACGGTTGCCATGAACTACTGATAATGGTATAGCAGAAGCAGTGACTGCTGAAGCCAAAAATAATACTGTCAAGAAATGCATTGTAAAGAAAAGATGATACTTCTGGTGATAGAGTTGGGCTTGGAGTGTATGTTTGAGATGAAAAGATAATATTTCTTCTAAAAAATGTACAGTGCCTGCTATATATACAGCTGTTCTTCTGGGAATCCATCTTTTCTCTCATTATCACGAAAATAGGTCAGGAATATTAGGAATTTGGAAGGTGCTTGCATTGTACGACCCTCTCATTCATCACAAACTCATCCCCATGACTGAGTGCACTGAAACCTAAACAACACATTCGAATCAATCCTAAGATAGAACCTGAGGGATGAAATTGTTGGTATATCTAACTCATTTCCTGTATGCACTTGGCAGGATCGCAAGAGGATCGTTTAAGTCTGTGGCAGATAATTAGGGGGAAGGATCATTACGTGCATACCCGAGACTCGCAAAGGATCGATTGTACTTACGGAAAAGCAATTCTCATCCTTCTAGGATTTTATACTTTTTAGAAGTGTTGCATCCACTGTAAATGTGCGCTCACCAACATCGTACCTTGAAATTAAAAACTCTATGTTTATCAATATTGCCACAATGCACAATACTAGAGGATTGATCCATCTGATCCAACAACTTCAGAGGTATCAAATATGAGAATATATTATTAGATTACTATGGCTACTATTATATTGTATTTGGAATTAATTCCACTCAGACTGGCTATATATACCGATGATAGAACGGATATGAAAATCCAGGTTCCCATCCATATGATATCTCAGCTCACAGATCCCAAACATTTTATTGAGATCATCAATATTTGAAGTTATTAAACTTATTCAACTATGTATTTTCACAAACTCGCTTGTATTAACTACATTTCTCTGCTCTTTTCCTTTGCGCGTCTCGGTACTGTCGTTGCGGAGCCACAGCCCACAAGCACTACATTAGTCTACAGTGTAAGACAAGGACTTGGAACCAGGGAGAGACCATTATCTGTGTTCTGATAATTTCATAGATAAGAGAACGCACTCCCCCGACAATTACCCCGATTACTGTCGCTCCTCAGACCGCTCTTGCGACTGGTCCCTTTGCGACTTCATATTTGTCGTACAATGGAGTCACGGTACGTCATTGGATGCTCTTTTCCTGACATTTATTTTGACAATAAGTTATAGGCAAATTCTGCTGTGACTGAAGTTATTCAAGGGACGAGCACTGTTCTACCTATGTGTTACTGCGACCCTTCACTCTCAGCATCAGTCTGTAGCGGTTGTCCCTCAACTACAACATCAGGAGACCCATCTTGTCAAACCGGATTTAATATGATACTTTTGCTTCCACCTGCTGCAATTGCAGGTGTATTTATTCCACCTCCACCAGGACTACCTACACTCACTATTGGAACTGATGGAGCCCCAACTCCGACCACGGCAAAACCGACGACCCCGCCCTCTCCCAGCACCTCTACCACAAGCTCCCAATCCTCAGAGTCCATTGTGGCAGCATGCACAATACCTCCTAATAAAGCAGCAGATCTTGCGGCGTCCGTTGAACCATCTCCAACTTGGATTCCGCCAGTAGGCACGCCTGCTCCCTCCGTGCCTCCCGATGCTCTGCCAATACTCCCTATCACTGTGAATCCGGCTCAGCCAACAGCATGGATAGGGTGTGGTTCCGGGACGGGTAATCCATACTTTCCAGAAGGATTTTATCAATATTCTGACACGTTCAGCCGAAATGATGGGCTAAACGTCATTGACCGCTTCTGCGAGGAGAAGATTGCATCTAAAGAGCTCATTGGTCCACCTGGTGAGACCATAAGCTCATCGCCAAAGAAGGCCATTCCTACAGATGTCAAGACTTATACCACTCCAGGAGGCAGCGGAAAGTTAACAATAATGATAAACACCGATGTAGACAACAAAAGCGGAATAAGTGGCCTAAACTGTCCAGACAGGTGGGCGTATGACTTTGCTGGTGGGGGATATGTAAAGTGCAGACAGCTCTTTGGCCAGGTAAGCTCTCTGTGCATGGTCATAGGGGACTGAATTTAACTATCTTATAGGTTATCGATTATTGTGATAAATCCACTACGATGTCAAATTCAGATACTAATTGGTAAGCATTTCTTACACTTGGAAGAAGCCTGGCTTACGGAGGTTGTAACACAGGAAACATGGGGGTTCCCTTTTCACGAATTGTACTTTCTTTTCAATATGGAAGACACCCGGTGGACAATGAATCAAGTTTGGTTAGTTCTGGAAATATGCAGTCACTAGCAAGCTCCGCCGTTTATTCTTTCGCTTATAAGGAAACAGTATTAGTGAAGGTAGATACAGTATTAGTAAATATTTCGATCAATAAGATTCAAATTAAGCTATCTCCTATTCACGGTATGGACTGCACTGAGAATTGTCGTTAAATTCGAATTATCACGTGATACCAAGATTGCCCACAATTCTCACTCATACTCGACTCCACCAGTCTCAAGGCTCTTAGAGTGTTTAGATTTTATTCATCTTTCAATAAGAACACTGAAAGTGTTTAGATATTTGAAAAAAGACGTCCCGTCTACTGATCCAACGGCTTGGTCAAAAACGTTGTATCACGTGATACAACTCCTTCTACGGTATCCGATAGTCGTGAAGTAGCCTATCCGCATAAGTACGATGGCTCCCACAGATACCTGCATGTCTAATATACGAAAATCGCAGTTTATTACAGTTTACGATTGTCCGCATTATGGTCATTCCCGGAATCCCGGCTGAGTGACCGGGCCATATGTGCAGTGGCTCTCAATACATTCTGACAAACTCAGATGTCATCTCGCATCCCTGTAACTTCACTAGCAACGCGGTGATAATCTCCAAACTGCAAGATCGCAAAGGCTTTACCAGGAGAATCGCCACAGTCTTCTTTTACTGATGCTATAGGTTCAGTCATATGAGCATATTCATAACTACGCAGTTCTCGCCTCTGATATCTTACAGCCAAGTACAACCAAGTAGTCCCTTGCCAACATAACTGAGATTGGACTGCCCACATAACATCCCACTGGCTCCCCCCGGCGATCTATTCTCAATCTTTTAGGGCATTAAGGGATCCCGGACTAACAACGCAACGCTTGACCCTTACATTGATGCGCGAATCACCAGCCCGCCCTACTCATAATTAGCTTCGCATTCAATGCGACAAAGCAGAGCTGCATGGTTTATTCTCCGGGATCAGAGCATAGCCTGCATTACATACTCTAGCTGCAGGAACCCGCAGCATGTCTAGTACTGTACAAGTAACTACGTAAGAACTGGAAAAAGCATTATATGAATAAACGAGGTGAATATCTATTCTCGGTTTTGCTCTATCACGATGGCTGAGTAGTTTCTTGACCACTTCTGCCAGAGAAATTCCAGTTCCCCTTGTTTATTTAGAGGATATAATAGTGTAGTTTTTAGCGTTTGGGGTGAAATATTGTCGCGATCTGCAGAAACATCGTAGATCTAAAGGTGGTTTTCGGTGAGCTGCGCTTGACCTTCTTGAACAGGTCTCGATTTACAAAAAGCATTCTAAGTTCGCAAACAAGCTTTTGTTGAAAGTAATTATACTACCGGTGAAACTGTCACTTAATTGCGTTTGGTTCATTTTGGTCTAAGTGCGCAGTGTTGAACAGCCGCATACACGCATAGCTGGGATTAAATCGCATTCAATACCAAAATTAGCTGGCGACTTGAAACCGCGGTCATTACAACTCGTATTCAAATCCTCAAACTTGCATGCAAACATTTATACTGGCACATATTAAGTAAACAAAATCTTACATTATGATTTTAGCTATTTTTAAACATCACCAGCTATATCAGCCCATTTTAAATCTATGGAAGAGCCAAGAACACCTTCAACAACTTCTCGTAGTTGGGAGTTCCAAGACCGGTAACAGGGTCCCAACCTGGGGTGGCATTGAAACCACCAGTGCCGCAGCCTGGGTTGTTACCGATAGTGATATCGTTGAAAGCTTGAGGGTTCTTATACAGAGTCGGATTCAAGAATCCAATTGGTCCCTTGCCATGGGCAATTCGCTCTTCATTCAGAAGTGTCACAATACCTGCGAAGATAGGTGCGCTGGCACTGGTACCGCCAACACCGTAGGTGTGGTTAGCAAAGACAGTAGCAACATTTAATCCGATAGCGGCAACATCTGGGAAGCCACGGGCTTTGCCGGAGTCGTTGTACACGCCTGGTCCATAGTGGGGAGCGTGGTGCCTCATAAAGTTTCCAACGGCATCCTTCTGGTAGGATGGGAGAGAGAAGATGTTTGAGAAACCACCGCCGGAGTAGAAAGCGTCAGCTGGGCCACTGCCTGGGTCAGCGACAGCACGCTCTCCACTCGAAACATCATCACCGATCAGCTCAGTTCCACCAACTAATAGTTGGTCAGTAAGGTTTAAATCCAGGGAGCAAGAGGGAGAAATGACTCACCTGCAGTAACGTAGGGGCAGTTAACTGGGAAAGAAGGGGAGTAGCGAGTTCCATTGTTATCCACGAAAAGGTTGTCCTTGTTCAAGCAAGAGTTGGGGTATCCAGAATTGTAACGGTTGGCAACACCAGAATCTCCACTTGCGAAGATGACGCTCACACCCTGGAGACCGAGCTTCATCCATTCATTGCATTGACGCCTTTGGTAGAATTCGGGTAAGGCACCCTGATAGAACGTTAAAAGTGTGCTCTCTACCTATCGAGAAAAGCATTTATTGTTAGACTTACCTCGATCTGTCCGTAGCTCACAGAAATAACGTTGGATTTTGGAGCACCACCGCATTGCAATGGGCCTTGGTAACCCTGTAAATTGTCGTTGGGGTCAGGGTACGCGGGATCTTTAATCATTGCAAGTGTTAGCCATGATGTTGCCAGCATAAACTTTGAATTAACTTACCGACGTATGGCTGGTCACCACCTTCATATGTGCAGTAGCTGGCATCCAATGCGTCCAAGAAGATATTGAAGGTTCCGACGCTGTCAACGTTGATACCGTCACCGACTTGGTACAAACGGACCTTCTGTGGGTAAATGATGGAGTAAGCACTCTGGACGTCGAGGGCAGACTCAACTCCGGATTCCTGCGACACGGTAGTCAAGTTGGCTGTCAAGCCACCGTCAATGCTGATAAAATCAGGTCTTGTATCAGCTGGGATCTCAGGCGAAGTGAAGTTCTTGAAGTAGGTTGGGAGATCGGGCTCGTAGAGATAGTCGGCCCATTCACCAATTCCTATGTCATTGCCTGCGGCTGCGGTCTTGCCAGCTGGGAACTTGTAAAGCTGGCGCAAGCATTCAACGGTAACCAAAGTTCCGCAGGGCTCAGAGCCAATCTTTGCTCCGGAGGCAAAAGCTGCAGTGGAAGTGCGGCCACCCAGCTTGAAGTTTGCAACAGGCTTGAGGCCATCGAGTTGAATCGTAGGCATGGCAAAGTCGACGTGCTTTTGGACGTGCTCAGGAAGACTGTAGTCGTCGCAAGCAAGGCGATATCCACCAGTTTCGGTATGCTGGTAGTGCCAGTACTCTGTAGCAAAGAGTCGTTCGGCTTCTTCAACCGTGCCATCGAATTGCACCCAGTTGTGTCCTGAACATTTTTGGGTCAGCTGAAGTTGAAATCAATGCGATTTAGTAACACTTCCTCACCGGTTGAAAGGGTAATTCGAGCACGGTCAATGCCAGACCCGACGAGCCAGTCAATCACCGTGTCCTTAGTCTCTGGGTGCGGGGCAAAAGTGTTTGCTACTTGCTCAGCAGTCCAGTGCTTGCCTATCCAAAATGTTTTGTCAGTCAAGATCCTCACTTTATAGATCAGTGGAGAGGGGGCTCAATTACCAAAGTTAGCAGAGCTTGGGTCTGAGACATCGTAGATGTATTGCTCTGCATTCTCAATGTTGCGCTCGCGGAGAGCAAGGCGAATTGGCAGCACCTGGTGAGCAAGTGCACGATCGCGTTTCTCCCACTCGTGTGGAGCTGCTTCACGCTTCTCGTGGAGAACATGTCTGCTGCTGAGTGAAGGAGCTGCTGAGCAAGTCAGGGCGAGGGCCGCCGTGGCCACGACAGTAGAGAAACGCATTTTGGAAAAAGAACCGTCCGCTCTGTACAAAGTGCAGAAGGCGTGGGGAGCAAAATCCCTCCCCAGAGGGAGAGGAAAGACAATAATATACGTCAAGGTCGGCCATGGTGGGAGAGCTCTCTGGCCGCAGCTTCCCTGACCTGGCTCCAGTTATCCAGGACCGGGGTTACTCTCTCCTCTGTGGATGTGGGATCCGCCCTGGGGATTACTGTCAATCGCGTGCGGATTGGCTGGGGAGAGCGGCGAAAAAGCAGGACGAGGATGGAAGAAGAAGGAGAGAGTGCTGATAGCTGGAAGGCGCTGCCGGCGGACCCAGTCCTATCATCTCCGCGCCACAACCGCCTGCCTGAAGGAGCCAAAGGCTTAAAGGCTAATAAGCCTTCGAAGGAACCGCGGCAATCCAAGGCGACCAGTGTACTCCGTAGATGGAGTCTCCTTTCCCGCTGCTCTGCCTTGGGGCGACACGGCTGAGTGCTGTGCTGGATGCGGAAGCAAGCTTACGGCGTGGTGCTTGATCTTCTTCCTCATATGCCGGCACCAAGCGAATTCAGCAGCTGTGATCGGCTTCCTGTCTTGCGATCAATTCTCCGCGGTGGTATCGGAGCCCGGTGGGTTTTATGCGCCTCGCAGATTATGGCCATATATGCTTGGCTATGCTTAACCATGATCAGGTACCGGGGACCATGGTGGAAGCTTTTCTAAGTATAAACGTGCCCCGCGCCCGATAGGGTAAGCAGTAAAATCCGCGAGGCAGGGAGGGAGGGCGATGGGCTGCAGCTCTACAAAGCTTACTTCCCCTTAATTACCTTACTAAGTCGGGAAGGTATACGCATGTATGGTAGTCACCCCGAAGCTCCCGAGATAAGCAGCTTCTCATTGCTCTCATCTTCTCTTCTCTCTCAGACCTCTCCCAGACTCTTCGCTATCTCTCCATCTCTTCATCTCTCTTGTCTCCTCAGGCCGGCAACTTACAGTACTGTAGATCACGGTTGATTCCAATAAATCAGCTTACCTGAGCCGACACGGCTGGGCTTCTCATCCAATGCGGCGCATTTATGCTCAATAATGCCTGCTTACAGCATATTGTTGAGTTACCGTATTACGGAACCAACAACCTTTCGCGCAACTGCCACAACAGGGAAAGCGTTCTCAAGGATGAGGTAGGCAGCAACACGGTAGCTATGATCCCGTATTATTGCAGCTACCATAGATTTACGTAGAACCTATTACGACAACTGTCTCTTCTCTCGGGCAACGGCAAGGAGTGTCGCAAAACAACGCCCATGGGGGACGCGAATTGCGGGGTGCTACCGTACCACCTTCCTGCTATTCCATTCAACCTAATTTATTACCTTTACAATTATTGCCCAAGTTCCAATAATCCAAAACAAACATGCCCAAGCCAACCGCCGGTTCTATCTGACATCGATCGACATCTCCTCTAAGGATGCGAGCCCTAATCTCATTCTCGCCGAGCTCGCCTGATGTCATCTCGATCTTTAAACGAATAGAGCGTGGTCGAGTAAGCTTGAACCCGGGTACGGGGTACATCTCAAATCAGCTCACTGGCCCTTGCTCCGTAAGTAATCTTAATGAAACGGCTATGTATGCTGTATTTAGTGGAGGGTTCTTCTGGAGCTCCAAAGAGATATCGATGTACCAGTACGTTATTGCACGGGAGAGAGCCCATGTCTTCGCGGCCTCCAGCAGGATCTAAATTGCTTTTCATGCATAAACCCGCTTACGGTTGCTCGGTTCAAGTTCATCATTTCTAAGGCTCAGGATTTCAAGCATGCTTTAGAGTCACGCGAATTAAAAGGATATGATAATATCATTATAATTGGGACACCCGGAGTGAAAATACTGTACCATCTGGGCTACTTATTAATGCTAGATAGGCCATGTTATCGTGCTATTACCGGTACGGACTTCAATCCCGTATACGAAGAGTTCGATTTGCAAAATGACCGCACAGACTACATGTAGGATACCTTAATGCACACACGGTCGTACGGCGACCAGATTTGAGCTATCCAGGTAGGGAGATAATGTAACTCTATCCCATAAACCGGTGGACAGGTACAATGCGTATGCCTCATTTTTAGCATTTCATTGGCCGATGCCGCCTTAATCTGACTGTAAGGTGAGCTATTTCGGCAATCGAAGCTTTGTGCAACGAGTGAGTCTAACTAATAGGATCAAAGAAATTCTATCATAAAGATACTGCAAAACAATTATTTCAAATTGATAAACGAGGTATTATTATGACATAAGCTTCGTGTTCCGTGAGTATATTCAAGCGATCCCTGTCTTTACGTCCGCATATGTTTATATACTCCACATATCTTCTTGGCCTCATTTTGGACAAGAGCTTTTGTAAATTCAAAATTGCTTCAAAGGATAGTGTAAAAAAAAAATTTGCACAAAATTAAAATGCAAAAACATACAACAGAAGGGATTCGCTGGTCGTCACCGACCCAACTACTAGACTTCCGATTTGAGGCTTATGTATGGCAGAGCGGACGGGATGCCCAGTTTTCCTCAATCTGTGGTCGTATGTGAAAAATACCCTCTTGACTTATTCTATGAATGGATAAACTTTTACTCATGTCAAACGAATATATCGAGGCCGTCGGACAGACTGACATGAGATAACATGGCTGCCAGCAAGTATTCCCCGTAATATGTGCATTATTTCTGCTGGGTATGCATAAGTCCCAACATAATAAACTGATCCAATTCGGTAAATGCACGCCTACACTGCTATGAATATAATTTTAAGGTTATTGATCCCAACGATTCCCGTTTGATTAAGCTTGCCAAGTCCCTAGACACGGGTATGGCCGTACAAAAAGTATTGGCTCATTGGATGCTTGGACCAAAAGACAGACCGCAAAATCCACGGACTCCTTCCGTGTGGCGGTGGGACTTTGTGTGGCTTGGGATGCTGTTGTCAGGGTTGATAC
The DNA here is from genome assembly GCA_021399445.1 of Xylogone sp. PMI_703. Classification (NCBI taxonomy): domain Eukaryota; kingdom Fungi; phylum Ascomycota; class Leotiomycetes; genus Xylogone; species Xylogone sp. PMI_703. Next base: position 1,085,596 of record JAJTUQ010000003.1, read on the forward strand.
CACACAAAGGTCCTTCTAATAGACCCACGTTGAATTTTGTATCGTTGTCTAATGCCACCGCGGTCTAATAGAGAGCTATTTGCTTGCTGAGTGGCATATGTGGTTGCCACTTCATCGGTTTCCTGATCTCTACCGCGTCTGTGTATATAACATCTCGATTCCTCTTCGAAATGAGTAGTCGATCATTTATTTCTCAAGCTTCCCCATGATCCGAAAGATATAATGCTTTAGATTTTCGAGAATACATATATATACTCTGTTCTCGAAGGTATCGTCGCTTCTCTCTACTCTTCTTTTCAAAACTTGTTCGATCTCCATTTTCGGTGTTTGCGCACGTGACCTTCATCAGAAAATTTTTCATCTTCTCTCATTTTAATCTCACACACCTGGTAATGTATTCTCATCATGTCTCATAGAGAAATGAGTGGATTTGTGAAAGAGCATGCAAATCTGTTTCTGATGCAGTCGATGAATTATTAATGCAATTCAACATGTGGCTGGCTGAACATTTAAATTCTCAGCGGAGGAGCGCCCAAAAAGACTAAACCCACCAACAATCGCGGATGATCTCCCTGCGTCGTAACCCCTCACAGCCATTCACAGCTGATAGCGCGGGCTTCACGGCAGAATGAGTTATTGAAATGCTCGTTTGCGGGAACTAGCTACACGGTAATTACTTTGAAGAGATTTCAGTTTGGTTAAGATTGACGTCTACTGTTCAGCGTATGGCTGAAATGATGAGTGAACAAACAAACAGGGCATCGTCGGTCCGACCTGACCTTCCCCGAAACGCTCTTTGCCCTACGCTCTCTTCGTCTTACGCCAGCCACGAACCTGCAGCCTCGAACACATTCACAAATCAGAAGAAGCTTAACTAAAGCACCATGCTGTATTTAGGATTATCGCTGGAGGCTACGTGCATAGACCGTCGCATGATTGGCCCACTGAAGCAAGCCGTTAATCTATACTTGGAGCTGAAAAGCTACCCCCGACAGAGTCCACAAACGTTTCATGCTTAAAACGTGAGCATCGGCGCTTACTCTCCAGCCTTCGAATTCTTCCAAGCTTGAGATTTCGCCGTTGAACTTTTCAAAGTTAAATTCAAGACTCACCCATTCTCGTGGTGCGAACGCCGCGTTTATCGGGTTGCTTGGATTTCTGGGATTTTAGTCCGCAAGAGGAGGGACTTATCCATCGCGCAAAAATATACCCAGTGTTTTAATTCGCCCAAATAAGCATTGCTGGAAAGATTGAGCAGCCATGATTGACGTCGTCTCCATTATCATTGCGGTTGTTTCGCTGGTCGGATCGCTTGCCGCCGCGGGTTTCGCAGGATGGATCTCATTTTACATCGACCAAGTCAGGCGGCGGGCTGAAGCCAAAGCGTTGGTGCACAAATACAGAGACCCTCTGATGTTGGCAGCTTACGACCTGCAGTCAAGACTGTGGGGACTTGTTCAGCACAACCTTCTTACATATGCTGAAGATGAGAACAAGAAGGATCTGGTCTATGTTTACACGGCTTTCTTAGTCGGACAATACTTGTCCTGGACGTACATCCTCCGTCGCCAAGCCCAGTTCTTACGTTTTTCTACGGATAAGACCAACAACCGACTCAACAAAATTCTAGACGCCATTACGTTCGATTTCAGTCTGGACAAACACCGGGGAGAAGACCCATTCATGCTTTGGCGTGGACAGCAGATGGCCATAGGCGAATTGATGACTCTGAAAGAAGAGGGAGGACAGCTCTACTGCATGGGATTTGCAGCCTTTGCAGAGAGATACCGTACTGAGGCTGAATTCAAGAAATGGTTCCAGCCCATTGAGACGGGCATTACACTACTTACAAACGCACGCACACAAGGGAACCATGTGGCAACTTTCAGGTTGCGCCGACTGCAGCATCTCCTGGTTGATTTGGTCCTCCTGTTGGACCAGGAGCGTATGTCCACGGGACAATACAAGCAGATGAAAGTGGATGCTGCTCATGAGTGCAAGTGCGAGAAATGTCCGGGCATCGTTACGCCTCCTCAAGTCACGTCGACTACAAAGCTCCCTGTATGAAGTCTAAAGACTTAACGGAGGTGGTACTGATGAAGAGATATTACGTCTGCCTGTATCGCAGCGAAGGCTCTGTTGATACTGCATTTTATTTTAGTTTTTAAGTCACGAAAGAATTAATGTCTACTAAAGCATGAAATAAACAAATTCAGAAATCCAGCTCTTGATCTGAAATGTAGAAACTTGGGACCGTAAACATTTCACGTAATTGCCTTTACTCAAATTGTCAGAACGCAGATATATAGCCAAGCAACTGGAGTCCAGAGTGCTCCTTTTTCTCTCACACAAATGTAAGCCTGAGCTAAAGGCACCAATACTTTATCTATAACCACCGGGTAACAATAATGCTATAACAGACAACGACGTTACAACACAACTCTGACTTTGTCTTGATCTCAAACTTATTTTCATAGTTAAGTGACAGTAGATACGAAAAATACATTCAATAATTGGCATTTATGGCTAATATATTATTAAGCGTAGAACGAAGGTACTTTGGCGTGCTAACCAGTTTCGGATACTGATACCTAATTATGCCTGATATAATTTGCTAACGGATTTTAGTGCTCTATGATAAAGTGCTAATGCCTTTAGCTGAGGCCTAAATTTACTGCTAAAAGTGCACCTGCACCTGCATATAAGCACTGAGTACTTAAACCTAACATTTTGGCCTACTCTTTTGCGTACCTTCCTGGGTTGTCGGGGCTGCGGCTTTATCCCTTCAAGAATATACAGAGTGTCGTGTAGACGGAGATGTGGAGGTATTATTATTAGCCTACCGAGGCTACCAACCGGCGCAAGCGCTCGCTTGGCCGCCATGGGCTGTCCGCAACATGATTGGCACACTGGGCGGATATGAGGCAGTCACGTGCCAGGAGAAGCCCCTAGCCGAGCAATCTGATACGCCACTTGCTTCGCCGCTGTGTCAAGCGACGCCCCCTCGTGAGTTGCTTTGGCATTAACGTCTCAACTCTCCTCAAATCAACCTCATCTCCGGTTTCTCCTCTGCTTCATCGCCTTCTTTGGTTACGGCCACTATCGAGTCCCTTGCACTAGACTGTCTTGGGTCCTTTTACAAATGGGTTGAGCCGGGGTTCGTCGCCTCGAGTCGTAGCTGTCAACTGGATAGGACGATGGACGGGGTGTAGATTCATGCTGGATTCAAACGTCAGTCCACATCAATTGGCTCTCACGAAGTGCTAAGCCCTACGCCACGGCATCCGACGCAGGCTGTTTCAACCAATTCTCCTCTGCAACAGACTGGAGGCCTCGTTTTGCTTGACCTCGTCGCTGAGGGTTGGGGCCCAAGAGACCGCGACAGCGACCGCGTAATTAATTACAAGGCGCCTCATTCCCCCATGTCCACAAGCAGCATCTGGGCCTCAGACCACTGGTGGGGTGGAGCGTCAATGATCATCGCTTGTCTTGGATTCTCGCCTACGTTCTTCTCGACCTCTTTTCTCACTTCTCATCTCCTTCCTTCTTGTACCGACAGTTCGTGCCCTCTGGGAAACAACACAATCAGTTCGCGTGGTCTGCTCTTCGGTCGTTTCTTCTGGGCCGGTCCCTCTTTTATTGCCTTCGCTTCTCTTCTGTGTGCTTGTCTCTCTCTACGTCAACGTCGCCAGCCTACAGTACAATCACTTTTCCCCAATCTTTTTGATTGTTTACTTCGAACGCACCGCTGGACGGGATAATCCTGATTCTAACTACACTGATCTCCTTTACCAAGACAACTTGAAGCGATTCCCTTACCGCATCACCTTTCTTCATTGTCATCATGTGGTCCAAGGCTTTGACAGTCTCCTTCCTCCTGGTAGCCCAGGCTTCGGCGAGTATGGGCATTGGGGGGGATATATCGGGTTTGATTGCGCGGAGTGCATTGAAGGAGGAGAGCATCCGTCGATACATACATGCCATGGATCACCAGCGAAGGGATATCACTACAGGTGCGGACAATCTTGCGGATTGGAATGCGGGCACTATGACAGCCTGTATGGCGGCTCTGGGGTCGTTAAACGGCGCGGCTTCGAACCCCTCTGGGATGGCAGCATGCTACAACATCCCCTACCTTGACAACAATACTGGCGTGTTCAAAGCAGATCTCCGATTGTTTACTATCTCCCCTCCGACGGGATCTTTTGCCAATATTCCGAGCGAGAACGTGCAGGTTAGCATGGCGTATAATGGCGCAACATTTCAGGCTGTCAACACATCGTCTTTACTTGGCAGGGCTGTGGAGAATACCTATGACAAGCGGTCCACGGCTCCGACAATCTCACAATCGTATGCATTTGTGGGTCAAATCAGCTCAGATGCACTTAGCTCGAGTCCCGATAGGTAAAGCATACATTCCTACATGTGATTTCTGCACGAAGTTGATGTTAACCGATGAATAGTGACAAGCTCAAGCAAATCCTCACACCGACAATCACACTGGTAGGAATGGAATCAAGCGGTATCATGCAAAACACCACCCTATCTTCCAAGGAGGCAACGTTTGTGAATGGCGTCTTTGCGGCATCTCCATCTGCAACGGGCAATCTTGCTTCCGTCCCAAAACCCATCCAGACCCTTGTTACAGCACCGGACAAGCCATTCGTCGTTCCTGGAGTGAGCATTCTCATCTTCCCCATCGGCGGGATCATTACCGGAATTTGGTGCGTGGCTTTCATCAGCACGGTCGCTTACGGAACTATTATGCGGATGAAGTTCCGTGAGAACTACCGCAGGAGAGCGGCTAGAGCCGATAAAGGACAAATGGCTAGGATTTAGCCTCTTCTCTTCCTTCACTTTGTTTAGATAAGAATTTGTTGGAATTGCTGGGTTGCTTTTGGGTAGGAATGAGACAATCTCCAGTTAGTAGGCAATGGATTTCGCTTCGTTGAGTACAGATGTATTCCCCAGAGAGTTTTTATGACATGCGGTGTTTGCGTAGATAGGATTGTCGCTTCAAGTTGTCACGTGTAGTAGTTAGGAAACGGGGTGTTTCAGTACAAAATGATCTCATTTGATCTCATTCTATAATATACCCAAGAATATCAGAGTATGAACCCACTTTTTGTTGTTTTATAACTTCTCGAACACCAAATCGTGTGCCTATTTAAAGTAATGATTAATATATTGGTTAAATTCTATTCTCTTTCTGAAAAGAATTTGCTTATTCACGCCACTAAGTAATGTTGTGTGAGGAGCAGAGCGTGGCGACCAGAGGAGTCAAGTTTGAGAGAAGTACAATATTTGAGGCTGAACCAACCAACTACTCCTGAATCCATACATCAATTTCTGCTAGCTCTTCGCAAAAATCACTGAACCTTAAACCATTGATGGGCTTCTCATATCTTCCAAGGCCTTTCCGATGCGAAAGCTGCTCAATTATCCATGCCCTCCGAGCATACCCATCATGCCGCCGCTTGGATTTCTGAGCCGTGGAGATGCGGAGCCCATTCCACTGGTGGAATTGCTAATTCAGAGGATGATGCATCCATGGCGACATATATAGCCAAGTCGTGAATTTCTATGGTAGTGTATCCCTTGGAGTCGCTGTCTGCTCGGCAGTTCTAAAAATAGCAGTCCTTCTCGAGGAGGCGCTTTTCCACACCTTATAGGAGGTAATTGTCCAACTTTAGCTGGCCAAACTATATCTGCATGTCGGTCTCTCGCATTTGCCTCAAAGTAGTCTATATCATGCTACAGACCTCCATTGTTACCTCCGCATTGGAAAAAAGATTGCTTGCTTCCTCGTTTGTTTAATAGACAGAGCTATGGAATTGTCTAGTATTAATCTGTGCTCGCATGATTGACTCCTACGAACAGAATCAACAAGAAGGGTTGTCATAGCGCACATGCAACCTCGTTATGCTGTGCCCGGTTCGACGATACTGCCGTCGTCGGGTGTTAGCAGAGTCACTTCGTCAAAACGGGATACGAAATCGTCATCCCAAGCCTTGATAGGTTTGTAGTTCTCGAGAATATCTGCAATCACAGAGGCTTGTTTCACACCCATCGTGTCGCCAACAAACCTGAGCCTGTTCACAACCCAGGCTCTCAACTTTGGACTGGTTTGTTCCAGACTACCGGCCACGAACAGTTGCCAGACCACATAATATCCCGTCATTCCGCGAAGGTGAGGTGTAGGGCGATCTTTATCACTTCGCGAAGTGGGTGAGCGCGCGTCTTGGTTAAAGTTGGAATCAATCTGCTGTGGAATACTTGCGAGAAGATCATCTCGCAGCTTAATCGTGATTCTCCATGACTCCGCCATTTGTGATACAAACTCTTCCGGCGAAAAGACTTGTGGCGTCCCTTCGTATCCCGACCGGAGTGCTGCTTGGATGATTTCGTGCAACATGATTCGGCATGTCCTTGTTGAGTTCCATACCTGGGAGATCCAGACGTCATGGTAGGTGTGATAGTAGCCGTCCCAGATGGAGACTGGATCTGTATTGGAAACATGGGTGGTGAAGTTCCAGTGTTCGGGAAGGTCACTAAACAGATCGATGAATCGTGTCTCTAGCTGCATTCCCATGTCCAAGATCGTTTGCACATCGGCAACCTCTTTATTCCTAACGGCTGCGCGGAAATTGGCAAAATCAATGACAAGAGTAGATGCTTCCCAACCCATATTAAACGTGTTGACCTGCTTCGAAACTTCATTTCGTAGCTCAACGATGTGAGGAGGAAAGCTGACGCCTCGTTGTATGCAACTGATGAATAGATTTGACACGACATGAAAGAAGAGTCGCCTTCCAGGCGCGGTAGCAAACTGATTGGGTCCTCTGAGACCGACGAGCAGAGCAGCACCTTCGATATGTCGAGTCCACGCAGCTAAAGAGTCCTCACTGCATCCAGCGAGAGTTTCAAATATACTCAATATTATAACCGCGAAAAGGGTGCTATCCGTTTTGGCAGAACTAGACAGCGCTAAAGCTCTGTTGGTCAAATGAAGGGCTCTGATATAATTCTTTCGTGCTTCTTGTAAGAGACGGGGCTCTTGTACTGAGTTCGAGAACATTGCAAGCCCGACGGCTCTGATACTATAGAGGAGATGCTCATCTTTATCAGCTCCTGACATAAGCATGTCTAAGCTGGCGGCGTGGTAAAATTCCGAGGAAAGTCCAGGTCCTTGCAACACATAGTGTGTGCAGAAGAAATCTCTCGACCGTTGATCTAGAGTTGGCAGAAGGAAGTAAGGGTTTGGCACACACATTTCGTAAAACCGTCGACGAACTTGGACAAGCTCAAGAGCTGGTTGGGTGCCGAAGTCATTAGTAAAGGGGGACTTTGATTTGGTCGCGGATGGATCACGTTTCACCACAGCTGCAGATACCTTGGTCAATGGTCTCTTGCTCTTTGCTTTGTTTATGACTGCTCTGCTTTGATCACGGAACTTCAGGTCCAAGGGGTCTCTGTAACCAGGGCACACACGTTGAGCTCTGATGCATTGGCCGCACGAGGGCGTCGCACGATCACACTAAGAGGAGTTAGCCATGGGTAATGCAGAGAGCCTCCCATATTCGGGTTATTATGATTTGTTGTTTTTGCTTCGTAGCATCATGGTTACCGTATCTGGAATATTGGTCTGCAGAACAAGCCTCCGAGCGAGGGAAATCAAGCTTTATTACTCACCCGAGTCTTCCTCTTCCTGCAAGCCTCGCATCCTTTAGAAGGATTTCCACAGTAGACCATGATGGGTAAAGTGTAGCGCACAAATAAGAGAGTATCCCCCTTGTAGTATCTGTTCGTGGAGCACGTAAAGAAGGTGATCTTGGCACACTGTCCTCAGGAGATCTTACTCATAGAGCTCACTTGCTAACTATTTAACACGAATTCTTCTTTAAATTCCATTGAAACATGCGTAATCATTTCAATGGAAAAGAGCCCCTGATAAAATTTAGAGTCTCTAGCCTGGTAAGATATGCAGCGGCTGAGCAGCATAGCCATCCCAACGAAGCATCATACGCAACGCGCTTTTCCTATTCTGGTATGCTCGACGTAGCGCCAAGCTCACGTGACTTACTTCCTGGGCAATCTAGATTTCCTTCTCAATTTTGGAGTAGAAACAAAAATTAAACATTAATTGATTGGGATCCTTTGTTAATTGAACCAGAAGCTTACGCTAAAGCTTACACTAATGCTTCTAACATAGTGCCACCACCCAACAGGAATATAAAGACATTCACCCTCCTCAAGTATGCAGTCAACAAACTTTGCTTCTGAGAACAACGGAAATTGGCTATGTGCTGCTGACTTTTCAGCTTCTGAACCATCCCAACCTTCCAATAGGCCAACGTCCACTTCGCTGGTATTTTGCATATCGACCCCTCCTTCCTCTACACCTCGTGGATAGACTTTGGTACTCTCGATTGGAGGATATAATCTTACATATTTCCTTCCAACAACCTGTGCGAGAATGTTATGGTATGGATCAGTGTGTAGAGGACTAATAGTCCCTCCTGGACCAAACCATGCATTTAACAATGGCTCATCCAATTTAGGAATCTTCGAATGGGATTCGGCCTGAGGAGAGGAATAATGTGGTGGTGGAGCATCCGCCCAGCAGTAATCCGGGATCAAAATATCATTGCGGAGGATAGGCAACTGCGCAAATAGATTGTGTTGTGCAAGATAGCCCATTGTGCCGTCTATTGAGTTTGGATCAACCAGAACATGTCTTTCCATGAATTCCTTGAAGGGTACTATCTTCTGACCCCAACCTTCGTCAACATATGTTCTGCCAGTTTCAATTGGGACTAATCGACTGCCACCAATAGTTAGCTCCATGAGGTACGCTGGATTACTCCATGACCGCTCATGTCGTGCCGGCCAGTCTTTCAAGGCATCCTTGATAATAAGAGGTTCGGGTCCGATGTCAAGTGATTTTGGGTTCCACATATGCCCTTCAAACTTCGTAAACGATAGAGATGAAACTTTCTGTACGGGGTTGACAACTGGAGGGACCAAGACAGAGTGCTGAGGAAATGAAGGTATTTTGTTATCCGCATTAGCTCCTTGCTGAGTTATTTCTGCGTATAGCTGTCTCAACAGATCGGTAACAGTACTAATGGCAACCCTCTGGCGAGACGAAAAGGTTTCTGGAATGCCAGCTAGAATCAGACCCATGTCTAGTATCTTAACCATCTCTGCGACATCACTCTCTGATAAATCTAGGACGTCTGAATTTGCCTGTACCTTTTCGTCTAGTCTCCATCGTTTCCTAAATGCCACGGCAGAGAACTTTAGCAAGCTCACATTCATATACAACTCTCTCCAACAGGGTGGCACTTCTGTATATGGGTATGCGTAGAACTTTTCGTTGGCCAGAGTGAGCAAGTCATCGACTCTCTCAAGGAGTAGATCGTATTGTGTAGTCTGTGTAGATATGGACTTGCTAAGGCGGAACAAAAGACTGAGTATTGGTCTTTCGCATTGCCCCAGTTGATAAGTTGGTGTAGTGACCGTAGGTAGCTCAATTCCTGGTGCCCTGAGCGCAAATCTTGCAGGGTCACAGAAATGGCCTAAGCATAGGAGTAAGATCTCTCTCTCCAGGTCTTGTCTCCTGGATACTGAAATGGCTAGATCATTCATGGTGGAGGTCATCAGATCCAAGCGTGAGTTCCCATATTTTACCAGAAAGTTTGAGTGACAAGCATCCGAACTAGAGTGTGATAAACTGTGGCATCTTACAGTAATAAGTTTTATTGTTGGTAGCAAGGCAAATTCTTTGGAATGATGTCGCCAGACTTAAATTCCGAGTCCCGAAGTTTAAGCGACACTGTCACCTTTACCTCTTTCTGAGGTGTGGAAGCTTGCTCTGAAAGCCCCCAAAACATCAATTTATAACTAGTAGTATACTGTAGGGCTCTCTTAGAATGCTCTTTCTGAGCGCCTCAGAATATCATTCTTTATTCTATAATACCTGTTCTTTACCTAGAGGACCCAAAGTATACCATACCCGTTTGAACCAATTATATACATATTTTGCTGAGCAAATGCATTTTGTCGAAACAAGCTCCAGCAAAACTGCAAACCAGAATATTTCTGTGTATGCTTTACTTTTAAGATACTTACCAATCCTACCGTCCCTTTTGTCTATGAGCTTGCTCAGCCATTCTCGCTGCGAGAGCCGCACCAACACCGCTACCATCCTGTGCAATGCCAATGCGGATTCGCTTTTCACCCTCGATTCCAATCTCTTCTACATCTCTAAGTGCACTCCGTGCTATTTCTTCGAATCTAGGATAGAATTCAATTAGAGAGCCGTTGACTCCAACATCAACAATACCATCATCTGTATGAGATGAATACTTGCGGCTGCCAAAAAGCCAGGTAAACCAAACTCCCATAATACTCACAAAGAGTCTGTATAGAAGACTGAAGGGGTTGGGAGTCCCGCGAAGTGGAGCCTGTGTCCCATTGGTGCCGCTTTCAAGGACTCTCTCAGAAACCTCAACCGTCGTATCTCCCTTGGTCGAATCTAGTACCGTTTTGGGTATTAGACGGCCGGATTTGATAATGACTCCGGCTACAGCAACTCCAGCTAGTCTTGCTGCCCTCTCACCAATAGCTAGAGCTATAATCTTTACTGCTTCTGCCGTCTCCTTCCTCGCATCTATATGGAGACAATCTTTCAGATTTTTCCGCAGCACTACAAGCTCATCGGAGTTATCAGAAGCGGCCATTGAGAGGAAAGATGCATCAATAGCAGATTTTTCATTGAGTCGAGAGAGACCTGTTGCAGCAATAGACTCATCGACTGATGCCATTGCGAGCAGAACATGTCGTAAAACTTCCCCAAGGTACATTCCAGAGGTACGCTTTTCAAAAAGCTGAATACCGGGGTGCACAGATTCACGGTCAACAGCCTCATCGTATGATGTGTTCGGTAGAACCAGAAGCTCATTATCAAACGAGCCCCACTCTGTATTCAATATCATATCCTCGCTGGTTCTTCGATCCACCTCATCTAGTTTGGTTATATCCCGAGTCTTCTCTACGTATGCCCCATTTGTGCCGGTCCCAAATATTGCCCCTAGCAACGTCCTTGAGTTTCCAGGAGAAGTATATGATCGTGCTAATAGTGTACCAACGGTATCATTAATCAGCGCTACAACCCTCACCGGAAGGTTGAAACGATCAATTTCGGTCTGGAACATCTCACAGATATCCCTCCCCATTGCATCAGGAATGTTGAAGCCTTTCGTCCATCTGAGCATAGTGCCTTTGTCTAGAGCTTCCTGCTCAAACGTAAAGCTAAATGTGAATCCTAACAGGAGAGAGTCATCGAATCTAGAACTTTTATTTTGTGTAGGTGAGGCAGCTCTTTTTGCACGGTACGTCGCCAGCATATCTTCATGATGTTGGCGCAGAAAGAAGTTGAGCTGTTCTGCAAGAAAGGAGAACAATTCCGCCGCAGTATTGGCGGTCATCAGTCTTGGAGGCACCGCAACTTTGGATTGCTTGATAGTAAATGTAGTATCACCATGGAGATCAACTGAACAGACGCGAAGATTCGTACCGCCAAGGTCCACGGCAAGATAAAGTCCGGTCTCCGTTCCGTCGGGTACAGCCGTCACATATGAAGGGATCTGGCTCATTGTGGCATCTCGACTCCTAAGGCCATCGTCTGACTCTCACGTTAGATAATCAATGCACTTTTCTTTACATGGGATGCATTTGTTGGTGTGAGAGGCGAGGCGTGCTTACCAAGTTGTCGCACAAAGCGCTTTGTTGCCTTCCTTACATCCTCTTTGCTGTATTCGAACTCCTTGGCCACCAGTCTCGCCCAGTCCACACAAGCCATGACACTATGAAAGAAGGAGTAGTTGAAGCTGAAGAATACTGGACATGCCGGCGACCTCAAAGCTACGGAGGGTTGATCTCGTGAGGGAAGATATCAAGAACGGGAGGACTTGAAGTATTCATGACTTCTAGGTTCTAACCTGCCTAGCTCAATTCGATTATTCCTCAAGCCGGGCTACTAGTTCGCCCATATGGCTTCTCCCCGCTTCCTAAGTCCCAATACGGCATCTTGCTAGGTATCTCCTACTTACGTGCTCGCAATATTAAAGCTTGTCGAAACCGGAGCTGCCCTAAAATAACTTGGGGAATTGGGGAGGCGCAACGGCCAAGACACAACGTTGCAGGTGAGACCGGCCAAGCCATCCGGATTTGCCGGCGAGCCTCGAAATCGCTAAACCGCGTGCAACAACCACCGGTCCTCTTCATCATTCCGCTCAAAAGCTCGTACGCATCCTCCGGCTCCACATCATCGACAGAACAAAACACCGGTCATTTGTGGGGAAGGAGAACCCCAATACCTCGAATAACGCGATCAATGGATCAACGTGAAGACGCTGTCAAGGCCACTAAGGCGTGCCGTGAGTGATCCCACTGTTGACAGACGGGTAGTCGCAGCCTCTTCTGACTAATTTGACGGCCGGAACAGTGAAATGTCGTCGATTGAAGGTATGCAATGAGCTTATAAGATTATATCACGTGCAGTAATACTTAGCCGCTTTGTTGTAGATGAAATGTAGAGTCGATGAAGGCCCGGCATGCCGTCGTTGTATGCGAGCGGGAGTCGAGTGTATCTTCAAGCCAAGAGCAAATGTGAGACCGGTCTCAGATTTCGCCTTTTCTACATAACTACCACTATATTAACTCATCCTCACCAGGCGGCTGCTCCAAGGGGCACTTCCCCGCCTAATTTTGCGAACGGAGACTGGATCCAGCAAAACCGTTCTTTCCAGGCTGTGTTGAACCGGCTAGATGCTATCGAGGCGTTTCTCGCTTTTAATGTACCTCCAAGCCCGGAAATAACTCATGATATAAATCTTAAGTATAATGAAAACTCCCAAGACCCGTCCCTTCTTGGAATATGGCAAGCACTTGTTCAGCTCCGGAAGAATCCTCGACCAGTCCAGAATAGTAAAATATGGTCTCAGGACATAGTAAGACAGCTTTGGCTAGAGTAAGTACACTCTATTGTGTAAAGTACCACTGACTGATGATGTTTAGCTTCCATAAGAGCATGCCGGGTAAGATATAATGACCTTTGTCTGACAGTAGCTAAAACTAACCCTCTTGATAGGACTCCACTTCCTCCCTCAGAAACAGACATTTTCCGTTCCAACGCCTCTGCTGCTAGCTTCGATGCTTTATCTATCCTCACTTCATCATACAAGCCCGGAGTATGCTGCGCTATCCCCAGATTATTTCACCGTTATGTGTGCTGCCATAGCAGAGCTCGCCTTTCCTCAGCCGATCACTCCGAACAACCCCAAACCAACAGCATTAACATCAGAAGAGAATGCTTTTCAAGATGTTCTCGGAATTATTTTGGCAGGATTAACATGCGAGGCATCTACGACAACTACTGGAGTCTGGATCTCGATCGCATATCGTTTAATGTTGGAGTCGTGCCCTAAAGGAATGGATGAACGATCAAGACAATGGCAGGGACTCTTTGCGGGTTTACAGGTACACGGCTATCTTGTCACTGGTTGTTATATTGTATCAAGGCTAATTAATCTACATAGATTATTGACCTTGAACATGCGTCGCTACACATGTCGTGTCCGATTCTACCACTTCACGCCCCACTAGCACGACTACATACCTCCCCAGAGGATGATGTGAATAGCCTTAGTCAGATGATGCATACGGGTTTAACGCATTTCACTGGTAGGGGATTGCCAACTATCTGGTCATGTTTCTCCTCCAGTGCCGAGGAGCCCGTGTTGTCATCATCATTTACCCCGATTGATGCAGCGGTAATCAGAGATTGGGCTACGCAGCTAGATCGTTGGCTAGCCAGATTCAATACTCGATCTAGTAAGGCTTAGATGCTTCTGGGCATCACAGATAATAGGCTAATCACTTGAACAGGGAGATCAGAAACCGACCCCAAGCTTATTTTCCGACAATATATCCTTCACAGACTATTGGTCCTCTCTATCTACCACCCTGCGCGTGGTTTCAACTTGTTCTCTAGTTCCACCACTTCTAGAGAGCGACGTGAGCTATTGGTTTCTGCGCGAGCAGCATTGAAGATGCAGATGGATGATAAAAGCATATGGGCAAATTGGGATTTTGTGGTGAGTCATTACTATCCCGTTTTCTCCTCAGATGTCTTCCTAACATGGATAGATGATTACTTGGGCAGCACTACTAGTTTTACAAGGTATTGAAGGTGGCGTAGGTGAAGAAGAAGGTATGTAATACCAGGTGTATAAGAAATACTTGTGCTTATTTTAGTCTAGACCTTCCTATGGTACAAGATCTCTTGAACACTTTGCGTACCACTCATGAGCCTCCAAATGGGCTCAGAAACCAACTAGCCAACAAGTTAGAATCCACATTCCAGAATATCCATACACCTCCAGCAGCTGTGAGTCCTACTACTAGTCAACGGCAACCAGCTATTTCAGACGACTTGTCGTGGTCCATCTTCGATGATATAAGTTTGCAGTTCTTATATCAACCACAATGGCCAATTGAGCAGCAAATCCAACAACCGATGCAATAAAAATGGTTTAGAAATGGTAATGAAATAGCCTGAACTACACGTTACGTGTGAACATTGCTAGGTCGTTCAACTTCATGATATCCGGTGTGCTGGATTGCACCTCCGCCGATATTCGATCAGTATACAGGCTATCTAGTGACCAACTTAATAATCTCCTATGATCCTCGTGAGATGTTTTAGACATTGGACCTTAATACTTCAACGCCACGCAGTTATTCACTACTGGCGTTACGCCCAAATCAGCGAAAATACGATATGACCCGTGTAAGGTCCGAGTCATTTCAATACATTTTTAACTGCGAGCCGAAATCCGCAGCGGATACCATATTGTTTCTCATACCTACCTTTCATCAGTTCAAATCGGTGAAAGTATGATGCGATATGGATTTATATCCATAATGTTCGAGACACTCTCTTTGAAGGAATCTACTTTCTTGAGTCAGTGTCCTACCGGTGAGATGGCACTTTTGACGGAGGATAAAAGATCTCCTCGTCAACACTCAGGAGCTGGATGTATACCACCGCCAGATCATAATCCGCGTATTTCCCTCAGTGTTTCCTCTAAAAGCTTGTTGAAGTAGCAGCCCGTTGCTTCCGAAAAATCAAACGAGTATTCAATGCTAATGACATATGGAGATTCTGACACAAGTAAGTTATCATACTTTATCTATATATAATGGGGATTTATGCAGTGTGATGACGCCTGCTCGCAACGTTAAACACCCCGGGAATTCGTGTACTTGTGGTGATATAACAAAACTGACAGGCGACAGCATAGCGACACATAAACAACGATAGAGAATAATTGTTAGTCTCCATTCAGAGATTTCAAAACGACTAAATCAATATCCTCAATAAATATGCTTTTAAAGAAATATTGCCGTACAAGTACAGATGGAAGCATTGCTGTTGGTTTACTTGGTGAATCAACGCAGCAGACCACAATATGTGAGATTAATTGTGTATATTGGTTGTGGATGAAGAGATTCTGAAAGTGTGGTATTGCGTTTCATGCAAGTCCAAAAAATACTGCCACCCAATCCCACCACTCTGACTCCAGAATATGTGGCCATTCCAACATCAGCTCTCTTCTCTACTCTTTTTGGTATAGCAATTCGATGTGCACTCCCGTTGTCCTCGAGTATTCGGCGTTTGCTTTTTGAATCGTTCTCACTTGACAATACCGTGTATTATTATTGTTTCATTATTCCAAATTAATGATGTTGTGAACTATAATGCTTCATTTTGGGTTTACCTTGGCCGCAACTGATATTGGCCTGAGCTAAAGGCACCAACGGTTAGGCCCTGATATTTTATTTGTGCCACTCTATAGGCTTGTTTAAAGTGTTCTCCCTACAGCCTCTGACCTGTGGTAAGTTTACTCGCAGACTACGTCAAGAGCAGCAATTGCACGATTCAAAAGAACACGGCACGTCATCGTTACCTTTTACGTGAATGTTTTCCCCCTCATATACTAGTAGGTCAACCCTCTTTATCATATTCGATTAGTCAGCTAACATTTGATTATGTGGCGCTGACAGCACGACCTTGAAATAACCTTCCAACGACAGAATCCCGTTCCCGTTATTGTCCTTCACATCTTCATTCCATTTACGTCTGGGTGTATCTGGAATTGCATCGCGGATAGATTCAAGATGCCTTCAGTACTTGCCATTATCGCCTCACTTCTCTTTGTCTACTCTTCCTCACTCGTCTATCGTCTTCTAATTAACCTTAGTAATGCTAAGGAGTCAGGCTTCCCATACCTCTTCATCCCTTGGGATCAGAATCATTTCCTCTGGATGACAGTTTCTGTTCCGCTACGCCCCTGGCTGTCCAGGAATATGCCTAAATGGATTTACGATCGACTGTCGCTGACAATTTACGGCTTCGAATTCCGCGAAAAACTTCGCCCATATGAACAGTATGCTGTTCCTCAGGGAAACAGCAAGTCATATGCAATTGTGACTCCTGGTAAATTCGAGGTCTCCACCATAGACCCTGAGATCGGAGCTGAGGTACTCCGACGGCCTAAGGATTTCCTGCAGGTCGACATCGCAGAGCTTTTCATGGCGAGATTCGGACAGAATCTTTTAACGAGTAATGGTGATTCTTGGTCAAGGCAACGGAGGGTTGTGGCTAGTGTCATAAATGAGCGCATTTCCAAAACAGTCTTCAATGAGAGTATTCATCAAACCCAGGGTCTGCTGGATGAAGTTGTTGGACATGATAATAAGGGAGAAACCAACCGTATCTTCGATATGATGAAAAAGATTACCATCAATGTCCTTAGTGGTGCTGGTATGGGTGCTAACGTGGAGTGGAAAGACGAGGTCAATGAGAAACCAAACCCTGGTTTCAAGATGACATATATTGAAGCTGTTAAAACGGTTACTCAAAATATCGCTGGTCCGATTATCCTTCCTCAGTGGTTTCTGTCCAACTACCCAAGTTTTCTACCTGGATATGAGAATTTGAAATCACTCAGCTATGCAGTTATGGAATTTCCGATACATACGCAACATATGCTGCATCAAGAGCGGTTACGAACTGCTGCTGCCCACGGCGAAACCAGAAGCAACATCATGTCGCAATTGTTGCAGGCTTCAGAGCAAGCGGATGGGGAGACAAAAGGTGACAATCATCTATCCGAGGATGAGATGATGGGTAATCTCTTCATCTTCACCGCGGCCGGCTTTGATACGACTGCCAATACGCTTGCATATGCACTGGTATTATTATCAAGATATCCAAAGTGGCAAGAATGGATGTTCGAAGAGATTGATACCATCATCCCTGAATCTGGCTCTGCTGATCTCGACTATGTTGCTATATTCCCCAATGCAAGTCGCGTCTTAGCCTGTATGCTTGAGGTCCTGCGCCTCTTCCCACCTGTCATTCACATCGCAAAAATGACAAAAACGCCGCAGCGGATTCAAACTTCTCGCGGATCATACTACTATCCACCGAATACCACAGTTTATATTAATACAGTTGGCCTGCACCTCGATCCAGCAGTGTGGCGGAACCTCAACCTTGCCGAGAATGAGGGAAAGAGTGACACCGATGAGTTCGCTTTCCGACCTACACGCTGGATAAACCCGTCAACAGAAAGTTCGCAAATATTTAAGCCGCCCAGGGGAGCGTATGTACCTTGGTCTGCAGGCCCAAGAGTGTGTCCGGGTCAGAAAATGGCACAGGTAGAGTTCACAGCAATTTTCCTGAAGCTGTTCCAAAAGCATCGGATTGAAGCTGTACTGATAAAGACTGCGTCTGGGGATTTGGAAACAAAGAGTCAATTGGAGAGCCGACTTGATGCAACGATGGAGGACAGTATCAGTGTCTTGACTCTTCAGATGAACCATGTCTACGATGTTGAGGAGGGCCAAGACAAGGGACTGAGACTTAGATTAATTAAGAGGAGGCAGTGATATAGTTCCTTAATGCATCATGCTGACCAAACGTGATGGTGCCGAATTTACAACTATTACAACTCAGCTCTGCTTACGACTTGTGACCAGTAGCTATGATAAAAAGTATATAATCTGGGTCAGTCTATTCTAGCTCGAGTAGCCTAAAATCCACAACGCTCTACTTATCCAAAGCTTTGCGCGCCGCGGCCTTTGCGTGGAGTTCTAAAGTATTAAACATCGGGATATCAGGTCGATCAGACTGTGCGATAAGCAACGGAATCTCAGTGCATCCCAGAATGATCCCCTGAGCTCCTTGAGAGACCAAGCGATCAATTACACGCAAATAACCCGCTTTAGACTCATCGGTAAACTTCCAGTTGGCTAATTCATTGAAAATCACATCATCAACATAAGTCTGATCCTCTTCATTTGGTGCAATGACAGTTATGCCAAAGCGATTACGAAACTCGCCCTGCAGGACAGTTCCAGACATGGTAGCCTTCGTCCCCAGAAGCGCTACGACGTTTAGATCCAGCTCTTTGATAGCGTTTGCTGTTGGGTCGACAATGTGTAGCAGAGGTATCTTTATATCCTTCATAAAAACTGACGCAACACGATGCCAAGTATTGGAGACGCAAATTATAAAATCAGCTCCGGCACGCTCAAGGCTTTGCGCCTTGCTGTGAAGAAACTCGCCGCCTTCGTCCCAAAGGTTGTTCTGCACGTAGTAGGTGCTCCGGGCAACATCCATCGAGTTGATAATGATTTCACAAGTGTGTAGGCCGCCCAATTCTTGCCGACAAAAGGCATTGATGAGTTTGTAGTATTCAGCTGTCGCTAAGTCTGTACTCCCACCAATAATACCGACTGTCTTCGTTTTGCTCTCCATATTCAGTAGAGTCTAAGGTGTGGGATTAGTCGCAAAAACAATCTAACGGAAAATATGCTTTAAAAGTATTGGGAATATGGAATATAGAGACCATTTCGCGATTTTATATTAAGACCCTACTCCGCCACTAAGGCAGCCAAACGGTCATATAAAGGGCGTGATAGAATTACAACTAACAAAACGTCACTTGCTTGGAACCACTAACTATAACTCGGGGTTAGTCATGGACCCTCCTGCAGCTTAGCGCATAGAGCTTCAGGAGTGAGAAGCACAATAGCTTCAGTTACAGTAACAATGGAGTTGTGCTATGAACTCTACTTTTGTAAAGGAAATATTGCAGTCATGGATAGGGTATGGGTTGTATTGAACGTGCTATTGTACAAGTATTCTCCAACGAATTCGACAACGACCAATGTTTTCGGGTGAGTGTCGCTATGATCGACCGTACTGAGTCGTCGGCCCAATAGCACCCGTGGCAATTGACATCTTTAAATTTTGAGCTGAGAATTTCAAGAACAATGTAAGCGATGCACTACTTCGACCCTGGATTAGGAGCTTTGTCATATATGAATTGGATTTTGGCGGGCATCAGGTCCCCGTGTAGTTGGTCTTGCTCCGGGAAGCTGCCTGTAAGGGCGATCAATCGCTGTATGGAACCAAAAGACCGCCTAAGCTATGGAGCCTGTTCTAGGACCATACTGGTTGAGTGACCAGGGGTAATCTGCACAAGGGTGGTGCTAGCTAAATGAAGCTATTGTAGCGGCGTAAGAAATACCGATAAGGGAATAGAGGTGGCTGGGTGAAAAGGCCGTGGTTGTTTTGGTACGAAAGCCTTAGAGAGCATCCCGGCCGGTAGTGAAGGACTTGGCGCCCTTATGCTTCTTCTGCTTTACGCTCACTCTAGCGATTCTAGTGCATGTTTTTGGGCACGGAATTCCGTGACACCCCTACTGCACTATCTTTGGCCATTGCCACAGAATTTGAGCTTTCTTGGGCTTGTGGGTTTACTGTCTTTAGCTGGGTCCTTTTTAGAAATGAGTGATGTACCGTATGATTAGCCCTGTAAATTCCCCAGGGCTGGGAGGCTTTAGCCACAAACGGGATAGGAAACTGCATCTCACAAGCAACAAGCTTCGAGAAACCTGGCTCGGACAGGTCTGTGGCTGCTCATTAGCTTCAAGTATCGGAGTAATAATATCTTGGCGTGCGGCCGCAAACACCTTCTCCTGCCATAGAAGACGCGGTAGCTTCAGGTCCTGCGCGGACTCCTGTCCGCACCAGCTTTTGAAGATATATCAGCATCTCTCCATTAAGAAACCGAAATGCGGTCGCTTTCACTGACCACCTCCGGATCCTAGATCCGCAATATTGAGAGCCTTATTTTCATTTTTCCTCTCTAGTCAAAATAGGTCTGGTAAATACAATGTACCGTATGGAGGGAGGGTTGAACGCGGTCGACCTGGCCGCTCATGCCTGTGCTCCATGTAGGAAGGGCAAGCGCCGCTGTGACAAGATCTTGCCAAACTGCTCTCTGTGTGAGAGGTGAGTGCAAAATGACCAATTCAACAGGGCCTTCTAATCAATTCAATAGAATAGGCCGTCCTTGCGATTATACAGATCCCACACCCGCCACAGTTGACCCAGCTGAGTTACAAGCAAGAATTCACCAATTGGAGGAGCTAGTCGCTCAGCTGTCAAACCACATACCTTCACTATCGACGCCCAGTGACGATACAGCGATGCCCGCACCGCTAAAGGAGTATTCTGCTTCATCTAATCTCTACTCTACGTCACTTTTTCTCGACCCGGGATCGTCCGAATATTGTGATGCCCCTGAGTGTGGTATTGATGTTCCTATCCCTCCAGAAGTGTACGCCACCATGGGAGATTCAGCAGCCGTGGAGCATATCAAATCTCAGTATTTCAAATCCGTGAACACTTGGATGCCCATTATCAACAGAGCCAAATTAGACCGAATGATTAATTCTGGAAACCGCAGTGCAAGACCTGACCTGGCACTTCTGCTCTTATCCATGAAACTTATTCTAGAAGCACCTACGGAAAGTGGAGTGAAACAGTCATGGCTATATACTATCACAAAACGTTTCTGCTCCACATTAGAAAATGCAGGGCTGGACTCCTTAATGAAACTACAGGCCAGCTTGATTATTGCAGTGTATGAGTTGGGGCATGCTATTTTCCCAGCGGCGTACATATCTATTGGCCATTGTGCTAGATACGGTGTTGCCCTCGGAATACACAACAGGCTAGCTCCCCAAATGTTGCCGAAGCCAAGGAGTTGGTTGGATTGGGAAGAGAGGCAAAGAGTGTGGTGGCTGATTATCATACTCGATAGGTTGGGACTGCCCTTACCAACTACAGATGATATAGTATTATTAACACTGTCTAGATATGTGGTTGCTGGAAGCGATCATCGTCCATTGTGCACCGAGGACCCGCTAGCTAATACCTACATTCCAGCAAACGAGGAAGCTTGGGAACAAGGGGTATGTCTACGTCAATGCCGTGTGTATTCCACAGTATAAAACAATGCTTACGTATTGAAATAGGAAATGGTACCTCCTGAAAGAGTATCTCTATCCTCTTCTGTGAGAATCACAGTTAGCCCCTTTGCGCGTGCCGCTCAAGCGTCGAATCTGCTAGGGAGAGTGATCAGACACTGCAATGACCAAACTGCCTCTCCTACGTTTATGCTTGAAGATATGGAATTATTACATCAGGCAACCTCGTCGCTTCTCACCCTTCTAGCGGAAGGCCATGGAACAACAGAACCATTCTATCTAGCTCAGTCGCTCTGCCTGAGGTAGTCTAGCCTTACAATCTTCTTTGACCGAGCCCCACTAACGCTTTAAGTGCACTGCTCAAACTTAGTGGCTATCATATATGTGACTCCTTCGATGATGGAGAGCCCCCTCCGATGGAAACGGCTGTGGTATTCCGCGAATGTATGGAGCGATCAATTATCAATATGAAAGAGGACTGTGCCAGAACTGCCTACTTTGCAGAAATGTTCTTAAAGACGGTAGACACCTTTACCATTAGCACCCTTTCTCCGATGGTGCTGCATTGTATCTATCGCGCATCAATCACCTTATCCTTTATATCTTTGGAGTCGGGTGATGAACGATATAAGGCTGGAAGAGATATTTGTAAAAAGGCATTACAGATGATGCACTCTAGATGGAAAGCTGCTGGTACCATGCTGCCTAAAGAAGATTGTATACGTTTATACCAGGCTGACTTTTCGCTGCAGGAGCATATCTGGAACTCCTGGACTTAGTCGAAAAGCAGATGAGCCGAGAAACATTCTAGGGTGACTATATATCCGTCTCAATTTTTAAGAACTATCAAAACTAAACGATTCTAGAACTAATCTGCTATAGCCTACGTGAATAGTCATCCTCTACTTCGTTGATATGCCTCGTACGGATTCACCAGTTGGTTACCGAGGCTCGCTTTTCTTCCTCATTATTGCTTGCTCTGGAAGCCATGCTACACTGCCATTGTATCTACGGCTCTCTTCTTGCTTCTTTCCGGTTTAGAAAGACAAGCCAAAAGTCATGCGGTATTCATGGATATATATCCGGCTTAGTTTTTACTTCACTCTCACACGGGGCTTGTTTAGATATCAGATCTTTAGTAGGCCTATGCCCTGAACCTGCTGGTAATCGGGCGGCAATTCGTAACGGCCACTGATGTGGAGGATTGGCTAAGCCATAAATAAGTCTGCTTCACCTTAGTAAATCCTCAAAGTATTGTGAGCAGCAGTTAGATATTATGCATAATTGATATATCAGATATATACATATTGTTGATTTTAAGCACACATTCCTTACCGATAGTGGGCGAATCTCAATTCTTTTCATAACTGAGAGACATTTCACATCATCTTTCAGGTTCTCTATTGGGATCTATCGAAGTAGAAATAAAGAGCAGTAACCCCGTCATAGGAAGCTGGGGATTGCATTGCCAAGCTTTACGGTAGTGAATAGAGACTACTACTGTAATCTCGATCGCGGCCGCTTCCATACTCGGGCCTGCCGACTCTCCAACCGTTGCGGCCGCGCTGAAAATCTAACGGGGCGGTGATTCCGTAATCACTACCGGTAGCACTTCAAGCCCACAATTTACAGTTATAAGGCTGCAGATTGCTCAATGCCGGCATGCTACAGCTATTCCTATTGGCCAGCCACATTGTTTGAAAGGAGGTAATTATAGTCACTATGATACAGCCAACACTCCGTTTTACTTTACAAGAATGTTGCCATCACTTGTCAATGACATATATAGTTTGGCATGGTTGCTGCCTACAAGCCCAGCTTTTTCACATACTGATTGCCTTTTACGTTCTATTCTCTCATTCGACTCGATTCTTTAAGAAGAAACCCGAATTTGGGAGAAACACTGACTATGGTCTCAATATCAGCCGTCCGCGCTGCTAATGCGCAAGTTTCTCAGTTGAAAACCTCTACAACAGCTATTTTTGTGGGTGGTACCAGTGGCATTGGTAGAGCTACACTACTGGAGCTTGCCCGAAGGAAAACCAAGAGCCTAAGAGTATATATCATCGGGCGAAATGCCAGCAGTCAGCAGGATCTTTTGAACCAATTACGAGAAATAAATCCTAAAGGAGACTTCATTTTCCTCGAAACACAGATTACACTTCTAGCTGAGGTAAAGCGCGTCTGTGATGAGATTAAGACAAGAGAAAAGTCTATCGATTTACTATGGTTATCTGCTGGTGCACTACCTTTCGATGGGAGAAAAGGTAAGCTTGTTGTTAGCATCTTGGAGAAGCATTTGACTAACCTAATTCAACTTTTCTAGAAACGTCTGAAGGCCTCTCGATGCATATGACACTCGGCTACTGGGGCCGTATGTTCTTTATTACTCTGTTGCTCCCACAACTCAAAGCATCTTCCGCGAATCCCCGTGTTATCTCCATTCTACGAGCAGGCAGTGAGCACGCCGATCTGGATCTTAGCGATCTTGATATCAAAAAGTTCACCACCAAGAGTGCATATGTCGACCAGTATGCAGCTGCAGCGGAAACAATGGGTACTCTATTCCTCGAAAGATTAGCACAACAGAATCCAGAAGTTGTCTTTATACACAAGTTTCCTGGTTTATTGAAGACTGGAATATTCAGTCAAGGATGGGGCACATCTTGGTCTGCCAGGCGAGTTCTTTTCACGTACGTCGTACCGCATGTCGCAAGTGTTGTGGGGCTATCTGAAGAAGAAGTTGGCAATCGCGGGGTCTATGATATGTTCAGTGCGCGATTCGGCGGGTCGGGGATCCAGAGTGAAGGAGAGAAGCCTTTAACAAACTCAGTGGGTGGCTTAGGATGTGATGGTGCCTTTCTCATCAAAGAAGATGATGAGACAGTGAAAAATGCGAAGGTCTTGGAAAAGCTAAGGCAGAGTGGTGCCCCAAACCGTATATACGAAGAGACGAATAAGGTTTTTGCTCCTTTCCTGTAAGAGATAGACTGGTATATGGACGATTGAAGGCTTTAATTTCTATAATTGATCTCTAGAAGTAATGATAGAGATAGTTGCTAATAGCTTAGATAATGGAGGATCCTACTCAAAGAACACAGATTTCAAAAGAAAACAACTCATGCACCGCAAAATAACATACATATCTAACACATAGATGAGCAGAGAGGTGATGCTGATATCTAGGACCCACCGGGATTTGATAAGAATACTGAGGTTATGAATTTTGCAAGTCGTAAACCGGAAATAATGGAGGACCAAAGTACCGCGGAAGTGGAACACAGGGTATTAAAAAAAGGCCTAAATTGCGACTGCTGTTTCACTGACTTCCCTAAGAATGAAATGGTCCATTGCAATGACAAAGCAACTGTTCATTGGTTCTGCAAAGAATGCACAAAACAAAATGCCTCTACAGTAATTGGGCAGTCTAAATATAAGCTTCGTTGCTTGTCTATAGCTGACTGTCAAGGGGGTTTTGATATGGAACAGAGGTACTGGGTTTACGTTATCTCATGTACATTAATTACATAAATTTTATCACTGAGCCTCTTCGCACAATATCAATTTATATGAGGTTGCGAGTTGCGGACTTGTGCTTATGCCAATCTGTAAACCGGCATCAGGGTTCGTTCTCATCATTTTGCTGCTGTTTATTAGTATCCCGCATGGCCCAACGGCTGCGACGGACCGTAGGGATTTCCGTCCCTTACCACCGCATAGTACCACTAACAAAGCAATACGGATCCTCTGACTAATGGTCGAAATCATGGGTCGGACGTGTAAATCTTTGATAGTCCACCCCCTTATAGCAGAAAGTAGCGAATTAGAAGAATTACATCTGTCGGAGAAATTACTACATGCTGAATTGTGTCTGAACTTGTACCTCAATACAGGCTTTGTATGACCCATCTGCTCTGGTTTATATCGAGTTGGCAGACTCTGTCCTATTATAAATGTGAGGATTAGTCTTACATCCTTATAAAAAGAGATTCTCTTTAATTTGGACTACTCATTAAATTCATTCTACTCACATAGCCATCTGGGGTTATCTGTGTTTGGTTTCTCTTGTATGTTTCAAAAATACTCCTATTTAGCATTATAATTATTTGACGTGCATGAGTCACAAGAGAAACCTCGTGGGAATATTAATGGATGTGTGAAGGCTTAAGTTGGCTGACAATGACTCGTAGGATTCATAGCAGCAAACGCCGAACGTGGCGATCGCTGACGACGAATATAAGCACCGCATAGAGACGAATAAGAATCTAGAACGCGACGTCACTCAACCCCTTTCCAAGGGTCATGATGCCGACAGTGCTGTCCCCTCCAGCAGAGGCCTCGCCCTAGATGGGAGACTTTCATCGGAACCCGACGCTAATCTCATATGGTGGGAGAGCGATGATGATCCTGAGAACCCGTACAATTGGCCTACATCGGAAAAAGTTCTCAATTGTGGTTTAATTAGTGCATTATCCTTCGTGGCGCCTCTAGCTTCCTGTGAGTATTCAGATTGGAAAGGCAAAGCCCAAAATAACGTTGACATTTTCTGGCAACTAGCCATATTCGCACCCGGAGTGCCCCAGTTGATGCAAGAATTCCACAGTGACAACAGCGTTCTCTCCGGTTTTGTCGTGTCAGTATACGTACTAGGGGTATGTATTACTCTTCCACTCTTGACAACCATAAGTCTGAAAACTAATACGTACTTCTTGCAAAGTTTGCTTTTGGCCCACTATTGATGGCGCCGTTATCCGAAATCTATGGCCGGGTCATTGTATACCATGTCTGCAACGTTGGATTTCTGGCATTTATCTTGGGATGCGCGCTTGCACCTTCACTGAACACTCTCATCGTGTTCCGTTTGCTATCTGGGATATTTGGCTCCTGTACCCTCGCCAACGGTGGAGGTCCGATTGCGGATATGATCGACCAGGAGAAGCGCGGCGCTGCTATGGCGGTTTTAAGTGTTGGACCTTTGCTTGGCCCTGTCATCGGACCTGTAGCTGGTGGCTTTCTGTCCAGTGCAAAGGGTTGGCATTGGGCCTTCTGGCTGGTGCTCATTGCGGGAGGTTCTGTCGCCGCCGCCATGGTTCTCTTCATGAAAGAGACATTCGCTCCCGTCCTTCTGCAAAGGAAGGCAAGGCGTCTGCGCAATGAGACCAAGAATGAGCTGCTGAGAAGCAAGTTAGATACTGGCATGGGCCCAAGGGATTACTTCAATCGTAGTATGATCCGCCCGCTCAAGATGCTGCTGCGGTCACCCATTGTCACCATCGTGGCTATCTATATGGCTGTCGTCTACGGGTACCTGTACCTGATGTTCATTAGCATCACAGAGGTCTTCGAAGGCTACTACCACTTCAGTAGCAACGCCGTCGGGCTTGTCTATTTGGGCCTCGGCGTGGGCTTCATGTTCGGCCTCGCTTTCTTCAGTGTTTTCTCTGACAGGAATATCAAGAGGCAGGCCGCGAAGCATGGGCAAGGTATGAAGCCTGAGTATCGCATACAACTCTTGCCCATTGGTGCTTCACTGCTCCCAGTTGGTTTCTTCATCTATGGTTGGACAGCGCAGCATCACGTCCATTGGATTGTGCCCATCCTTGGTACCATGATTATTGGTATTGGTAACATGATCGTCTTTATAGTATGTGACGAATCCTGCTCCCCTCAATATACTTAGAGACCCGGATTAAGGGTCAGATCTCTCATGGCTAACACGGACGTAGTCAATCCAGCTATACCTTGTCGACGCTTTCACCACCTACGCTGCCAGCGCGCTTGCAGCAAACGCGGTCATTCGATCCATTGCTGGTGCCTTACTACCGCTTGCAGGGCTTCCCATGTACGACACTTTAGTCATGGGATGGGGGAACTCACTACTAGGCTCCATTGCACTCGGGCTCCTGCCTGTGCCCATCCTCATTCTCAAGTGGGGAGAGCACTTAAGGATAAAGTTTGAGTTGAAAGGTCTATGAAACTAGAAATGAAATTTATATGTCCAGGATCTTACCTATTAGAACTAAAGAAGGCTTATCTTTTGGTATCTGATACTAGGCCTATATCTTGGGACGTTTACATCTTAGAATCACGGAGCTGAATTCCTTTGAGCTTAAAATTAGGGTATGCTTAAATCCACTTGATCATTTTCTTATTTTCACTTCACACAGACCACTTACTACGGCTAGCCTGCGCAACATTCGCGCCATAACAGTTGGCAGTTTGGTATTGTCACATAGTTCGCATAACTTCACCCCGCGGTCGCATACAATTTTGCAGGAAGAGACCCAATAATGCAATACAGTTCAATTATTGACTTAATCTAGCCCAGCCCGTGTGGCCTGTAGAGCGGTCTATCTACAGGCTACAGGCCCTACAGGCTACAGGCCCTACAGGCTACAGGCTACAGGCCCTACAGGCTACAGGCCCTACAGGCTACAGGCCCTACAGGCTACAGGCCCTACAGGCTACAGGCCCTACAGGCTACAGGCCCTACAGGCTACAGGCCCTACAGGCTACAGGCCCTACAGGCTACAGGCCCTACAGGCTACAGGCCCTACAGGCTACAGGCCCTACAGGCTACAGGCCCTACAGGCTACAGGCCCTACAGGCTACAGGCCCTACAGGCTACAGGCCCTACAGTGGCTTCGCTTACAGGGCTTTAGGCCTGTAAGCGTGCTAAAGGAGCCAACGACCGTAGGGCGTTGGCGATACTGTGCAGCCCATACTGTACTGTGCAGCCCATACCATAGGCCTAAGGCCCTATAAGCTAAAGCTTTATAACGCCTAAGTACCTTAGGCCAACGAGTTTTAGGTACTTTAGCCGTCAATTACCTTTATATTTTCAGCTAATTATACTTAAGTAAATTGATAAACAATC
The DNA here is from genome assembly GCA_021399445.1 of Xylogone sp. PMI_703. Lineage (NCBI taxonomy): Eukaryota > Fungi > Ascomycota > Leotiomycetes > Xylogone > Xylogone sp. PMI_703. Next base: position 1,113,890 of record JAJTUQ010000003.1, read on the forward strand.
TGGTTATAATAAGACGACTGGATATATAGAAAATAGTTAAATATGTAAAGATTTGGTAATAGTACCAAACTGTCAACTGTTATAGCGCGAATGTTGTATAGGTTAGCCGTAGTAAGTGGTCTGTGTGAAGTGAAAATAAGAAAATGATCAAGTGGATTTAAGCATACCCTAAAATTAAGGATTACTTAAATGCACTCAGCGTTTACCTATTTGCACCCAAAATCGCCGACATTGGTTGTTGCACAGACCACTTTCCCTCATCAAAACTTTGAATCAAGACTTCAGATATTACGGATGTCGGATTATACAATACAATTAAACCGATTTAAGAGAGTATTAGTCTAGTAATTATCCAAAGTCGTGAATTGTACGTCAAGTCTTATACAGCCCATACAGTACGGTATAGGCTATTAGAGGCTGTAGATCGCCGTAATCATAGAATGTTTAGTGCATTTCGTTGGTAAATAGGCTGCGCAATAGCCGATGTCGGCGATTTTGGATGCAAATAGGTAAACGCTGGGTGTATTTAAGTATTCCCTAAAATTAGCATCGTAAATTTCGGCGTGGTACCATTTCGATGTCACCCATACTTATATATTCTCAGTAGTATCATATTATACATAACACTTTATAACAAGAAATAGAAACGGAGTTTATAATATGAGGATTAACTGTCTTTGCGACAAATCCCCATGTCCACTCTTGAACATATTAAGTATAGCACATTTACCAGAAACATAGTTCATTACGGATTCTTCGTACAATCTCCACTGATATGCCTATATTTTACAAATCCTATTTGATAAATGATGTTGTTATGTAGCTCGATTTAATTGAGAAAGCAAAATTTGCATTTTCTGTCTCCCCCTTATATATATATTGAATCATACCGAAGAATAAAGGATAAAGACATGAATTAAAAGAGAGGGGGCGAGGGACGGGAATCTTTAGATCATTAATCGAAGTATCACTACAACATTTCCTCTGTGGTAGTTCGATTTGGGCGGCGGAAATTTGGGTGTCTCGAGTGCATGGGATGATCTAGGAAGGTTAGATCAACAAAGGAGTAGTGAGGTTTGACCTTGGTATCTGATGTCTCATAGTATAAGTGCATGTGGTACTTTTTTGCGTATAGGGCTCGCTGAATATCGTCTACGATGAAACATGACCATCCGTTATTGCTAGAACATTATGGTGATAAGCCATATAGTATCTACTACTCCATACACGAACATCTGCAGTTTTTCAAGTCATCTCTGGCTTTCTGTAAGGTACAGTAATTTCGCCACGTGGCTAAACTTTCTGTACAACCTGCTTCACAATTCTGTCAAGGTCCTCCTCCTCCAAACCCAGTGACTCCATATCTTTGATTGCTTTTGACTGATAATCGCCGCCAAACCCCTCACGAGTATTCATGTCGTAAAATTCCTCAATCATAGCTGTGATACTCCCTTTTGCAGCCTCCTCTCTCGCAATTTTGATGTCGTCGTCATAACTTACACGCTTGATATCCCAGTCACTCTCGCTGGTTCCTGTAGCACGAATGACGCTGCTCAACAACTCACGCATCGAAATGTAAGCGGAACTGAGGAAAACAGGCTTGTTCTTGTATCTAGAAAGTTCCGTATCTGGCAAGCTCAGTAGCGTTGCTACCCCCTTAGCCGTCTGTTTTATAGTGGTAGTATTGAACTTTGAGATACCGCCATCAACAAGCTTGGCCTCTCTCCCCTTGATGTCGATACTCCATGAGCCGTTTTCAAGAGACCAGTCCAAGTACGGGTTGCAAACAACACTAATCCAGCTTAATCCCAACTCCTCTGCCAGATCGCGATACTTCTTCTTGCTGGCGATGATGGGGCTCTCCTTTACCAGCGGCGCATATGGATCTGGGCCAAACTCACTCGGCACAAGCCAGCGAACGCCAGCTTCAGCAGCGGCTTTGATCAGGGGTATTTGCACGTCCCTGCCTAGTCTGCCGATCGCAAGAATCAGAAAGTCATGGCCCCCGAGGGCAGAGACTAGAAAAGACTGATCAGTGTAGTTGCCCTTCTTAACTTGCACCCCTGAAGGAAAAGATACATCTGAACTAGCACGAGAGAGAACGGTTATAGTGTGAATTCCCGCCTCGAGCAGCGCGGCGAGTGTAGGTCCGCCAATTGTGCCGCTGCCACCAGCAATGGCGATCTTGCGACCTTGCTTGCGAGTAGTCATAATGCGTGATCCGTCTTTTTGTAAATCTTTTTGCTAGCTATTGGCTAGACCCCACGGAAACCAGACAAGTACTGGGTGTTTGGGAGTTGTGCTTCAGTGCTTCGACGGAAATATAGAATTTACCTTATATACATACTTTCAACTATCCCTTACGGATGGTGAATCATCACAAATTTATAAATCGGAGCTCCATCGGGCGTGGTCACTATCTTAGTCGGATACGGCACAAGACGATACTCCTACAATTTCAAACATCGCCCGCCCACATGTGACATATGGTAGTTGAGGACTTAATCTCCGCCATTGAGGGTTCAGATTAATAATTCTTCTTCAGTAATATTATAACGTGCAAAGTCCGGAGCGAAAGGTATCCGACGGCCGTCGGTCGGAGTCTTTCAGGGCGACTAATATTATAAAAGATAATACTTAAAGCATATCATGAAGTTAAGTCATACTACACTTCTATATTGTATTTTTAGTTTTTCTATTTTATTTGTCTTATATTATTTATTTTCTTTCAAAATAATATACAGATTATAAGCTTTAAAATTATTAGGGAATAAATATGTTTAACTTCTAAGTTAGTGTCATGACCTAAGGTTGACAGCCGAAATCTACCAGTAAAATTGTACTTCCATGAGCTGGCACAAACTTCATAACAGTAAAACAGAAGACGGCAGTAACGACACTACTAACAACGGTCATGACTAGTAGTAATCTACAGGCAAGAAATGACCGGAAAGAAAGTGCTAGAAGAATATTACCAGTAGAATTCTATTACTAAGTTCTTGTTACTAGGTTACGGCCAGCAAGATCCTCTCAGGCAGTTAGGTCACGTGATAGACCGTAAGACTTTGAAGGTCCAAGGGTCCATAGGAAACTTTTAAACACTTAATCAACAATTTTATTGTATAATTTCATACTAATAGATTTAAGAGGTTTTAAGCCTTTAAGTAATGTAAGACTTTAGTTATAGTCTTTAGCGTAACAGGAGTTAAAAATAAGTTATATACATTTTAACCTTATAATAACCTTCAAATCATACTTTAATTATACTATTTTAAAGCTTAAAACCTCTTAAATCCAGTACTATTAAAATTATACAGAAATATTGTTGATTAAGTGTTCAAAAGTGGAAGATAGACATGATATTGGTGTATGGGGCAGGCCCATTGGCTAATGGGCCGATTGGCGTATGGGGCAGAACATATACAGATGGCCTTTGTTGTTGATCCCTTCTACCTCGAACGCTGCACGTTAGCGCCCTCATTTGATTCGAACCTTGACCAAAAAGCCGTTTGCTAAATAAATTCATATGCACACCCGCCCAGAGTTCCTGTGCCATAACCTCAGTTTCGTGTGGTACTGTTCGAAACGGTCAGCCTCATCATTCCCACTTGACCGCCATCATCGTCTTCATTCTCTTCCTCTGCCGAAATGGTATCCAAAAAATTCAAAGTAATCGGCGGTACAAAGAATTTCTGGACCTGGTCGAAGGATGGCGGTTTCGATCTCACCCACCCCCTCAAGCCAACCTCTCCACCTGTGTACCCCCGGATCCCACTAGCAACGAGAAAGGGCCCCATTACGATCGATCCTCATAAAACAGCTCTGGTGATAGTGGACATGCAAAACTACTTCTTATCCCCTCTTCTAGGCCGGCCTTTCAATAGTGTGGGCTTGAAGGCTGTCGACGAGCTTCTCAAACACGCCATTCCAGCTTGTCGGAAAGCCGAAATCCCGATTGTTTGGCTGGGTTGGGGCTTGACCGAGAAGGATATCGACGAGATGCCGCCAAGCATAGCCCGAGGATACCAGTTCGGCCTTGATACAAATTTTGAGGACGGAATAGCCAGAGACCTAGGGGCGCTGGGTGAGGATATGGGTCAACTAAAGCTCGACGACGGCACTGTGATCGAGGCCGGCCGAGTCATGATGTGTGATCAATGGAACACGGCATTTTATCCACCCTTGGTGGAGGTATCTCAACCTCAGGATATCTGGATCAGCAAAAACCGCCTGTCTGGGTTCTGGGGAGGCACGGGGATAGAGGAGGTTTTGGTGAGTCGCGGGATTAGGACGTTGTTATTTGCTGGTGAAAATACGGATCAATGCGTGGCAGGGAGCATGCAAGATGCTTATACAAAGGGTTGGGACTGTCTCATGCTGAGTGATGGATGTGCAACGACGAGTCCAGAGTTTGCGACCAAGTGCATCGAGCTTAACTGCGAGAATGGATGGGGCTTCGTTTTGACTTGCAAGCAGGTGGCTGATGGTGTTGACAATATCCAGAAGGCAGCCTGATCCTAGACACTGTACTATACCCTTGAAACCCATTCACATCAAGCCTGATTTTAGTACTAAGCTTTCTAAGATGGAAATGCCTTTTTCTTTACAGGAGTAGTTCGTAATGTCTAGAGTAAAACCAAATGTTCCTTTTATGGTAATTTAAAATTGATTTCTATAGCCTATTTAGTTTCTTTCATGATTCCTGAATCAAATTACCTTGATTGAGTAATCTACCTCTTGTTTATTTTTCTAGCCTTATTCGTTATATCTTACACTGAAAGGTTGGACAGATGGGTTCGCGAAGTTGAAGTAGTTCACCAATATCTTGTGTGGAAATACATTAACTGATAGTTACGAGTACGGCAGTAAGCTGTGGTACAACATAACCCCTTTTCAGGACATAGAACATCTACTTAAGATACTCAATTTCGAAAAAAAGAATAGGATGACGATAATTAACTATTTTACGTAACATCTTTCTCTGTCTTCTGAGCATTTGCAGTAGTGATCTTTTTATATGCCTCGAAAGCCTTTTTACCCGATTCTGCGCCCAAACCACTAGATCTCCTCAGGACCATCTATCTATACTGGTTAAGATTACACTTGTACTCGCTGAAATATTCATAAATTGTACTACCACCCCTTGTGACACACGCTTCACTTACAAACGCAAAAATACTTTTATCATCACCCACTATGAGCATGATTCCAGTCATTAGGTGGAGGTCTAAGATGTTATAAACTGTTCGTAATCGGAACTAGGAGAATTTTACCATGTAATAAATCCTTTCACGCTACAGACGTGAGCGTTAAGATCAACTATCTGACTTATTGTCAATGTCCCTGCCAAGTATGAGTGAGTGACCGCAGTAGCACGACATCAGTCTCTTCGTTGCGGTATTTATGGATTTCAAGCTGTTATGCTAGTTAGAGCTATCACCTCGTTTTCCAAGATTATTTTATGAACCGAGTTTCCCATATATTTCAAGAGTGATTTCGCTGAGATCAATACCGTATAAATATAATCTACAACCATTTTGCTTTATTCTTTGCAACAAACTCTTTCCAAGTGGTAGGTTTCTCTTCCACAAGCTTCAGGCTTTCAGTCAAATCAGCTCCTGCATAATACCCCGGATCCTCGAGAAGCAGCATGTTCTCCAGAAGCTCTTGTGCCACATTAGGAGGTAGAAACGACTTGAATGTGTCCTCCGGAACCTGTACTGCAGTCGCAGGTTTGCCAGTAACCTCAGAAAATTCGGAAACAAGCCGCGAAGGGGTGTAATAGTCGGTGGCCGCATAAACGCGTTCGTTAAGGCACGAAGGATACCTTTTGATAGCAGCTTTAACAAATTTTCCTTTATAGCATTAGTATCCATATCAATTATATTATCATACTATTGACTTGCCAGTATCATTAGCAGCGTCAATAAGAGGAAATTTAGCCTTTTCTGACGACACAGGCAACGTTAATTTATAACTTCCGTCTTCTTGCTTTTTAATCATTGCAAACATTCCAGACATAAACACGCCAGGGAGCACAAAAGTAGCCGGTACTCCGCTATCACGAATGTACTGTTCAATCTCGGCCTTTCCATCAAAATGACTGATGTGTGAAAGGCGGCCTTTGCTTATTTCAGTAGTATTGAGAAGCGAGGAAAAGATCAAGTGCTTCACACCAGAATGTTTACTAGCATCTGTGACGATCTTTCCTTGAGATACTTCTGTATCGTTAGAGAATGGTTCCAGAAGTTAGTCATTAAAAACACTGTATGAGCATCTTTTACTGCAACTGTGACAGATTCTGAAGATGACATGTTTGCCTATGTCTAAAATCAGGACTTTCTCGTTAACATATATAATAGGTTGAACTTACTGAGATAATTTCCACACCCTTTGACGGCTAATTCTTTCGCAGTCTCTTTGTTTGTATCTCGAGTTATGCCCCGGATCCTAAACTCCTTAGAAAGGGTGGGATCTTCAAGAATGGCCCGGATAACAGAGCCACCTTGGTTGCCAGTGGCACCAAAGACGGTAATGAGTTTGGTAGCCATTGCTGCGAATGAGAAAAGATGAGATATCAAAGTATAGTTCAGAGGTTTTCGGCTTATATACTATAAATATTTGCTGATCTTATGATTCACGCCAACAGGTTGGTCCTCATTTATATTTCCCCCCAGCTTAGAGAGTCTCCAATACCAGGCACTTGATACTTAGAGTTTTGTCCATCAACCACACCGCAGCTTTGCAATCATTGGTGCTCGGTGTCCGCCGGACCCCGACTACGTAGACCGGAACACCTGATGAACAATTTTTTGAAGACGGAGGTAAATACTACCTTTTCATTAAATCATAATTAACTAAGTGTAGAAAAGTTTATCTAACGCCAGTAATTTCCGCATAACTGCTTTTGTTGTTTTATCGCATACCGCTCCCGGCTCTAAACAGAAGTCAGAAGTCCGAAGTCCGACGCTTTCGATCAACGACTAAAGAAACCAATGATTGGATCGACCGTTTGTACCCGAGATGTCTGTGAGCCTCATATTAAGGCGCATGGCCCTCCAATATTGTCTTTCTTGATTTTTTCTTCCTTAAGGGAGCCCCACTGGCGAATGGGCCATGGGACAGAACAGTCATTGAACGAATCTCCAAGGTATATAGTGTTTTTGAGTTAAGTAAATGACATAAAGGACAAGAGTTAAAATCAGAACTAGACTCATTGTATTTATAGTTAACATTGTATTATAAGTTAGAATAACATTACACACCGGAAGAGACATATCGGCGTGGACATGATTATGATGGCTCAGTGAAATGAATTCTAAGCATAAGGAGATTAATGAGTGTAAAAGTGTTTAATCTATTACATTTAATAATGTTAGAATGAGTAGGTAAATATTTAACATCAGTTAAAGTAATGTCTTAACACATCTAAAATCTATATATTAATTGAAAACATTGTAATCAACATGTCAAGCGTGAGGGAACAGTACAGGAGTGCGCAATTGCAGTGGAGTTTCTGGCACATCCTGATAGCAGTTTCATTCATGGTCAAATCATTGCTGTCGATGGCGGTATCCACCTACCTTAAGCGGGTCGCGAACTGGCACTCATATGAGAGACAGTAGTTCTCTGCGCTAGCCACAGTCACAATACATTATATTCTGTTAACTGCTTAGTAATTAGCTTACAGTGCATATGAAAATGCATATCTTAGAGTCTAGTATAACGATTCTGTAACTCCTAATTCTCTGTTCTGCGAGTAGTAGATACAATTTTGTTGAAATCATTGATATTTATTCAACTGCCTCCTTTGCCAGGTAACTTTCCGAGATCTCCTTACCAAGTCTTCAATTACTGTAGGAAGGGCCCATTTTATTTTCTCTTTCTAGTTACGCCCAACAGAAGGAGAAATCCAATACCAACCGCGCTAACCACTTTTTGCATGACACTAAGAGTTAGTATGTATATACCGAATGATTGATTTTGTAGTGTTGACAATATGCAGTATATAGGCTTATTATCCTAGCTTAAATTTGGTTGCCGTAAGTATATCCGGTAAATTTGAATATCCCTATCCATGGAAAGAAGATCACCTCCAAATTGAGGAGGAAAGAACTGGCCAGTACACTACTACTGAATATTTCAGAAACATTCGATAACATAACATACCAAAAATATTTCCAAACTATCAAAAGAGGCATTTACTAGTACCCCTAGATTGGAAGTGAGGACATGAGAATCACACGCAATCCTGAGCTCACCCATAGCAGGAGGTTGATTTGCGATACATCATATAGAGCAGAGTGTATCGTACGCTTAGTTGTAGGTCTTTTTGCCAGGAATGGAACGGTACGCCCCCTCTATCATGGTCCAAAGGGCGATAAATCACCGGCGGTAGAAAGCTATGTACCCGAACAGTCAGTTAAGTGATCAAGTTAGTCAATTCGTATCAAATATCTGTGCATGCGTGTGCATGTGCTTACTACAAGGATATTATACGGTCCATACTATCATACCATAGCACAGGGATACCTCCTGGTCACACCGCTGCTGAACGCGCCAGAAAGTTCGGGCTTGCTTCCGACAGTTTTACAAGGGCACGAATATAACGTTGCAAATGTATACAGACAGTTCGTCTTTAAAGCTCTAGCGCATTGATTTTGACACCATGTCAGCCTTCACGATAGAATTATTATGGCCACGATGACTTGAGGTTATTATCACCGGCCTGAGCCAAAGGCACACCTCGTAGTTAACCTCCATCGGCAGGAGCCGACGAGCCGGACCGGGTAGCTTGAGCCGAATTATTTCTTGAGAATGCTACCGAGCCATCCTTTGTTAGGTTCCATCAATCAATGTTTATGATGAGGAATCAAAGCAGCCAGACGAATCGCTCACCTGCCATCCAACAGGTTAGCAACTTGGAACAAACCCCTTAAATAATACATGCGGTTTTACGACCGGACCAATTAGTTCCATCGTCTCCCGGCATAGCATGCCCGTATTGGTGGAATGGAAAAGCTTAAGGCTAGCAAGGATATCTATCGCATAGTACCGGTAGTCCAAAGGCACGTAAGTACCGTATTGTGCCCACTTACCAGTAAGTCGACTTCTACAGGAAAGCTTGTCCAGCGTACTTTACTCCGCAAGAAGCAGGCGGGCGTCGCGGCAGTGGCGGGTGGGGTGCGCCAACGGTGAATTGCGATGCTTATTCTAGTAAGCATGTCTTCCTATATCTACGTCTACTAGCCGGATCTGTGCAATTTAATAGTCATCGCAGGCATAACATGGCCCTTGCAATACGAGCTGCCATGCACGTGGCTTGCCCGCTAATTCCTTCATTTTCCCAAAGGGGTTGACTTCTCTTAGAGCTTAGCGGTGTGTTGCCCGTTGTAAGTTTTATATTAATTAACTTGCTAGCGCCAACGGCGATATATGAAGTGATATAAAGAGGAGAGAGAGGGGGCTCCGGTTGTTACATGCCAGCAGCTCACTTCACCTCTCTAACCCTCCAAACTCAAGGACAACGATGTTGATCGCGTTATTCGTTGGCCTACTTGCCCTGGGCACAGTTCATGCCCTGCCTGACGTGAGCAACAATGGACACTTGATCCACGAAAGCGCTCATGCCCGACAACCGAGATGGGAGAAGAGGACGGAACTCCCAGACAGAGACAGCAAATTCCCCATGCGGATCGCGCTCATGCAGCGAAACCTCCACCAGGCCGAAGCTTTACTGATGCAGGTTTCACACCCAGGTTCATCCACCTTCGGCCAGTATTGGACCCCGGAAAGAGTTGCCGATGCATTTGCACCATCCGACGAGAGCCTCATGGCCGTAGCTGGCTGGCTGGTGGATTCTGGGATCTCGAAAGAGTCGATATCCGTCACGCCGAATAGAGGCTCGATTGTCTTCAACATAACCATTGGCGAGGCTGAAGACCTGCTCCATACCAAATATTACCAATACTCGGATTCAATCACAGGAAAAGCGGGTATGGCTTGCGACCATTACAGTGTCCCCAGGGAGATTCGGCCTCATATTGACTTCATCACCCCAACGGTTACTCTTCATTCACCAAGGCAGCGACGTCGCCGGCGCACAGGACCAAGCATTGCTCAGCCACTGCATCCCAAGCCCGGCCTCCAATCCCTAGAGGTCTCGAAACTCCCAGCGACTGATGACCTCTCAAACTGTGATACAGCCATCACACCAGACTGCCTACGCGCGCTGTACAACATCCCGCGCGGAACGAGCGCTCATCCCAATAACTCCCTTGGAATCTACGCGCAAAGTCCAGACGAGTACCTGCAAGCCGACCTAGATGTCTTTTTCCGGAACTTCACTCCCGAGCTCGTTGGCCGTCCACCGAACTTCGTGTCCATTGATGGCGGAGCGAAGTTCAATTCTAGCTACCAGTTCCAACTCACGACGGAGACGGCCGAGGGGGATCTTGATCTCATGTACTCCATGGCGCTCAGCTTCCCTCTTAACGTTAGTTTCTACCAAGTCGGCGATATAAATTCCGGAGGGAACTTGGATCTTTTCCTGGATGCCCTGGATGGCTCTTTCTGCACCTACGAAGGGGGGGACCCGTCCAATACCCCTTCTTATCCGGATCCTCTTCCCCACGGGTTCAATCAGACCCGCAGCTGCGGTGGTGCGCCTATACCGAAGATTATATCCGTATCATACGAGGGAGACGAGATTGGTGCCTCGGATCTGGAAAAAGATCGAATGTGTCATGAGTTTATGAAACTCGGCCTCATGGGGGTATCCGTTTTCTTTGCCTCGGGCGATGCTGGTGTTGCGGGTAACAGTGGCTGTCTGGACCCAGCAACGGACGGTACGACGTTCAATCCGGAATTCCCTGCCACATGTCCCTACATCACCGCGGTTGGAGGCACGCAGGTCAATACCGGGTCGTCCGTTTCCGATCCTGAGAGCGTCATGGAGGCGGTGACTATCTCTGGAGGAGGCTTCAGTAACTTCTTCGCTATGCCGGATTATCAGAAAGAGGCGGTGCTGGCCTGGTTTGAGGCAAACCCATCGGTCTATAATTCCACTACGTTCAACAACACTAGACAAGCTCGTGGATATCCTGATGTTGCTTTCAATGGGGTGAATTATCTCGTTGGTGTCGCTCAGAATCCGCCATATATACCCAATGACAAATTCGGCACAGTTTCTGGCACTTCAGCTTCGGTAAGATCACTCAAATCTTTTTGATAGCGTTAACTAACAATGGATGATTAGTGCCCTGCGTTTGCTGCTACAATTGCGCTGATCAACGAGGCCAGATTGAATGCTGGAAAGACCACTGTCGGATTCATTAATCCCGTTATTTACGCCCACCCTGATGTCTTCAATGATATCACGAGCGGGAGCAATCCGGGATGTGGGACGATTGGGTTCAATGCTACGAAGGGATGGGATCCGGTCACGGGTCTGGGAACACCTAAGTTTCCGGAATTGTTCGAGCTGTATCTTTCTTTGCCTTGAACATAACGTCCATCATAATATGCGCTCAAATATATATGTATAGATAGTATGTGACTACAATGCAAATATAGGGGTAACGTGACGGATTATCTAATATGCTAGCATTAAATGTAAGAAAAACAAAATAAATACATCATATTCGTTCCTCGATCCCTTTAATGCTCGCTGTAATAATATGTATATTATGGCTCATAGCAACAAACCCATGTCGTATCTAGCATGAGAACATCACATATCACTCTTCTATTGTTTGCCTTAGCCAGCTTGGTATACTGCAAGGGCTGCTACATGCGGGTTAATCATGGTCAAGTTGAAAGGCGTGACATAGAGGTCCGTATCTGTCAAGGCAAGGAACATGGTACCATTTATTGCTGGATCACCCTCCCACGTGGATGCATTAGGTTGAATGGTGTATGCAGTTCTCTCTGTGAGGCTTACGTTCATGAGCGGCGAGTATGTAACGTTCAGCTGGGAAACCCACGCCGCAAATTTGGGTTGCGCGACGTTTGTTGATGTGATGTAGCTATTGTTCGGACCCACGGGCTGTCCAGGATTGTCCCAACGTAGGAATACCTGACGGCCTGGATAGGAGAGAGGGATGCTGCGGTTCTGACTGATTGCTGCTATACAATCCTGCGACTTATCGGTCGCATTGACGCAGAGCTCGGCCTTAGATACGTTAGCAATGGAGAGAGTATTGGCCCAACCACCTGTGGTTTCGTTCCAGACGTTGGAGCCGTTGATACGAGCAGGGTTGGGTTGGTTCAGAATGTACAGAGCGGGGAAGTTCTGCCAGACAAGGCGCGTTTGATTGTAGGGACAGCTAGAGATGTATGGGGCCAGCAGTGTCCAAGCCCAACTCTGAGGGATGCCGACGGTATGCCACTCGGGCATGGGGAACTGGCCACCGAACTGACGGAAGATCAGTTGCTGCCGAGCTTCGATCGTGATACTCTGAAGTAGTAGCTGCGCGGCGGGGCCCGAATTGAGGTGAGGAAGGAAACCGTAGACGCCAGCCTCGCCCCATCGCGTGAGCTTTTGATTGAAATCTATGAACTCGGGGATATTTGAAACTGGGTAGTTGTAGGTGCACTGCTTGGGTGCTTGGGGACCGAGCATGTTGGTCAACACAGTTGCGTGCCCAATTTCCTGGTCCGCCATGTGCTGGATCAGGAATCTATCCTCGGCATTCAAGCCATAGGCCTCGAACTCTTCATCTGATAAGGTTGCTAGGCCCCAATGGAAGAGGTCTAGTTCGATCCATTCCTGGTACAGAGCTAGGGCTAGAGACTGATAGTCGAAGTCGCTCTGTACACGATACACTGGGGCAGACCCGTTGGTTCCAATGCCACCGCTTGGGGTGTAAGGTGCGGGTTGGGGCGCGTGTAGTTTCCCGTCGGCTGGATACTTGAAAGCATCGGGTCCTGGAGGCAAAGCGGGGATGGAGGGCGCCAGGACGGTTGTCGACAGCGCGCCTATCGTTGTTGGCGGAGGGCCAGTGTATGGCCCATGGGAGGTGACATTGGTTTGGGGCACAACTGATGGTATGATTGTTGGTTCCGAGAAGACTGTAGTCTGGGCCTCGGACACGAAAGGCACAGCGTGGATGGTTCCCGTGAGAAGCCCAACCAGGCCCGCAGTCCGAAGGATTCTCTCTTGTAGCATGTTGACGGTTGCTTGGCCCTCTTCCGTCACGTACTGCAAGCGTGGAGAAAGATGTGGATTGCTATTATCTGGATCGGGGCGATGAACTCATCTTTATATCCAGTTCTGCGGTTCGTCCCATAACGACGTCTGCCATCATGAACGCAGGCAAACAGCAGCAATTCGGGATGACGAAAGAGAAAGAGACGGCATGCTGTGTACTCCCAGACTGCTTCTAGACTCACGGGAATGCTCCATCTGGGGCTCTTTGGCGTGGACGTAATGAATGCGTCAGAGCGAAGGAAAGGAATATATCGCCAGCTTGGATCGTCAACGGCACGTCACAGGCAGGTCCCAGCAGGTGTTCCAATCAAACACATAGCACGGAATAAGCTCAATTGGTAGTTCCACAGGGATCCATGTAAGTAGCTTCTTACTGTGTATCGTGGCACTGAATAAGGTAGGAGCAATCAGTGCCCATCATGACAGGTGGATCTCAGCGGCAGTTGTCTGGGCCTTTGCTTTTTGCACGTTCGAGGCCGTCGAGACCGTCTCGACCGCGTAGGGATCAAGACGTTGCATTCGGCGGAGAATTTTAGAGTTCCTTAATCCGACGTACGCAATCCGTACGTCAATGAGAAATTGAGAATTGCTTTCTCGCCGCTGTGCTCATGACGTCAGCCGTGTCGCACCGCAAGGCTGCAAGGCTGTGTGATGCGGCAAGGCTGAGGTATCTCGACGAGTATCTCTCTCAACGGAATGGGCTCGCTGCCATAATAATATAGCGCGGTTGCGAAGCAGCGCACGCAGTAGAGTGGAGGATATCCAAACACCCCTAGATAGATGTCTTCGTGCGAAAACACCTTTTCTGATTACCGTATGAACTCGATTCTGTCCGGCAGTTCGTAGCATGCGGCCATAACAATCGGTTACTAATCTGAGCCAGTGGTGATTCAGTCAGCCGTGGATTTAAGTTGTGCTTATCTAAATTTATGCAAATTATACATGCATGATTCGGTTATTATTAGCCTGGAAGACTTACTGCAGTAATATAGCTGATCTAGAATTTTGGTGAGAACGAAATATAGTGGTAGTTTTAAATAAAGATGTTTTTTCAATTACAAAGTCTTCAGATTGTGTATTTGTAAACTTGAGTGTAAAGTATATGTCGTAAAATGAGTAATAATTAGTTCTGCTCTGTGATAACAATTTGGCAGCAGTACCTTTACCCAATTCGCCTTTTACTGTACCTCTCCGTTAGTACTATCCTTTTGCTAGTGTATGTGAATATTTGTAACTATGTATCATGCCGCTAGTGGCAATGGCACTGTTTGAAAGTCATAGTCAGCCTATGTCAGAAGAAACTGTGTAATAAAAGCATCAGCTTGCTTGCAGATTTGAATATTGGCCTGGTGTTTACAGTATAAATGGCTTGAGACAGTGCCGGGCTGTAGCGCATACTGGCAGCTCTCGCTAGTGCAGAGTAATATACCAAACTCCACATTGAGTGCAATCCACGGCTCAAGCGCCAGCGGCAGTTGGCAGCAGCAGTCTTGTTTTGGGTTTAGTCATGTTTTTAATCCGGGTATTATTATAGTTAAGTAGATGATTAATAAGAATATTCTATATCTCTATTCGTTATTCAATAGTGTCAAGGATTATGATACAGTGGTTAGGCTGGAATGCATATAGATTGTGTGATATGTGACTCAAGTTATTGCTCTGTATGTTGTTACTACATTGATCCTTAAATGTAATATGAGCCCCACTAATTGCGTTAATCTAGCCAATTATGTTATAGTATATCTCCATTGAACCACGAATGGAGATATGGAATAAGATTAGGTCAATCCTCTGATACGTTATACTAACATCAGCTCTTACAACTTCGGAACCTTTATCTGCCTGAACGTAGATATCTCTTTATCTGTGGAAGAGGTTTCGAGGTAGACTGTGTAGTTTGAACTAGTAAACCCCTACAACATCACTGGGCGTCAGTTCATCTATCCTGGAAATTATTTGGAGAACGTAGAAATGTTATAAAAAATCTAAGATTATTTCCAGAAGAAAATATTCTAAAATAATGTTTAAATCTAATTGGGAACTTTATCACTTACGTTAAAATTTGTATTACATACGGTCGTATAAGCTGTTATGTAACCGTCAGATTTTAATCATCTTACTGTTCCGAGAAATAACAAAGTTTATTAGAGTATAGCTCAAATTGACGACTTACCTCCCATATCTTTAAAGACGAGCCAGTCTCCAATGTCCACCGCCTGGCCGAGCATGCACTCCCTATTAACACAGTCATTAGAGTCGCAGCTCCGTCCCCATATGGAGCATTTGAAAAACTCCTCGCCGGCCTTTTGCTCATACCACGTACCCTTGCGGATCACGGCAATCGGAGTAAAGTTCATATTGACGATAAAGCGCATCATAAAGTTGCTGTATATCCCGTCGTTGATATAGACGCGAGTGGGCGGCTCCTGGCCAAACAGAGTAGCATTCTTTCTCAGTGCGATAACTTTCACGGCCAAGTGGAAGGGGCTGCCAGAGAAAAAGGTGCCCGGCTCAGCGATTACTCGCAGACCTCCTTCTTCCTCTTGGGTTTGAGGGAAGCACTTGGCAATCGCAGGCCGGACCGCTGCGGCGATATCTTGAAAGGTGTTGTCCGTGTAGCCGCCGCCTACGTCAAGGACGTTTGGGTTCAGGCCCAGCTCTCGGGCGTGGGCAAAGACTTCGGCTGCATCTTGGATACCGCGCGTATATGCTGTAGCTTCGATAGCCACGCTGGGAGCTGAGGATCAGATTAGAAGGAGGGGAATAGTGGAATAGAGGGGACAGCAAGACTCACCTGCATGGAAACTAACACCTGCCAATCTCATCCCGAGCTCCTTGACGAGGCGGACAAGTCCTAGGAAGTCCTGGCGAGCGGCGCCAAACTTGGTGCCCAATGGATCGACATTGGTAAAGTCGTCGGCAAAGATACGCAGGACCACGCTTGCTTCGGGATAATGAACCTTGAGCTTGTGAAGCTCACATTCATTGTCGAAAGTGATCAATGAAATCCCTATTTTTCGGCATAGCCCTAGGGATGCAAGGGGCTTGCAGGGATGGGTAAAGATAATGCGCTCTGCAGAGATGCCCAAGGACAGGATCAACTCAATCTCCTCGGCCGAGGCACAGTCAAACCCGGCACCGCAGGACGCCAAGGTCTGGAGCAGCTGTCGATCGTAGCTGCTCTTCACAGCTAGTTCCAGTAGAGTTTAGCCTCCTATTAGTCGAAATACAAAATACTGTAAATAAATTAGTTGAATACTTACCGAAAAAGGGCGTAACATCCGGGAGAGCTTCCTTCCACATAGCCCACTTGCGAATAATGTCACTCAGGTCAGCAACATAGAACGAGGCCTCGGACGCTGGAAGCACACTTCCAACCGTGTTTTGATTCTCAATCAGCTTGACATGCTTTTCAAACGCTTTCCTTACTGCAACAGCGACGGCCATTGCTGCGATTTTGAATGTCTGGGTAGATGTTCTAAGGTAATGCAATCTTGATGAAAAGCTAAGTGAATCTGATAAGACGAGTTTACAATGCATATCTACATATATAGGCGGAGAATCGGGTCGGACGAGGATATAGCAACTTCCAAGCCTTGAAGATGTGTTCTCCATAGTGAAGCAACAAGCAGACCGGTCAGCCCGAGCGGCAATGTCAGTGGCACTCACGCAAAGGTAGCTTTGCATATAACTGCTACACAACGTAGTGCATGTCTCTAGCTAATGCAAGCAGCTGGAAAGTGACTGGCACCGCATATCAAGGTCTGCTGATGCCACAACTCTGGCACGGTATATGCGGTGAGACGTAAAAGATATGACTAGGTAGCTGAATCACGCGAAAATCCCTTAGGGCGCCGGAAGAGGAGAGGCCGCCTTATGCTGCCGTTGGGGGGTAGTTTCGTTGGGTCAAGGCTTGGTGCCGCTCCCGAAGAACAATTCGCATATGCATTTCCTGCTGCCTTAACAAACTGTCGTCCGCCACCGTATACAGCCAGTCGTGTGTCAGCTCAGCTTGGTGCTACAAGTACTTAATGCTTTGATACTGAGCTCAATTTCAAGTCTATATACATATGAGTTCAATACAACTGCCAAGAAAAAGAAACCCGAGAGATTCGACCAGTCTTCAAAACAACCACTCCCTCAAACACTTGAATACCTCTCTTTCTTCTCCCTTTGCTTTGTCCTATTTTAAATATTCAATTGTTGATTGCCTTTTTCATTTTATACTAGTGACACCAAGGGCAGGTCCACCTATCTCCTTTTATTGAGTTCCATAAGTCTGCAATGGCCATTTATAGCTTTCTAGGCTTGGGTGCGGTGGTATATTGCATTTCTCTCGCACTTTACCGCCTCTATTTGCACCCACTTTCAAAGTTTCCAGGCCCCAGTGTTGCGGCTGTCACTCTTTGGTATGATATCTACTTCGATATAGTGAAGAGAGGGAAATTTTCGGCGGAAATCGAAAGAATGCACCAAAAATACGGTCAGTAGTATATTTGACTCACCTGAGCCCTCCCAAAATGGCAGCCTTGTAATTAGCTCTTAAATTTCTGGCTAACGACTTATCAGGGCCGATTGTTCGCATTAATCCCAACGAGCTACATATCTCTGATCCTGAATATCTCGGCGAAATTTACGGATCAACAAAGCGTATCCGAGACAGATACCAACCTTGGACCGCAGGAGGCGCACTTACGTCTGTAATCGCAACCATTAGTCACGAGCATCACCGCCTTAGACGGGCAGCATTGAGTCCGTTCTATACCAAACGCTCGGTCAGAGACTCGGAACCCATGATCCGCAAGAAAGTCAGAACCCTGACAACTCGTTTACAAGAAGCATTTCAAACAGGTGAAGTAATCCGTATGGACGCAGCATTCGTAGCCCTCTCACTGGATATCATTTACAAATACTGCTTTGCCGGAGAGATCGAGTTGTTGCTAAGAAAGGACTTTGCTCTTGAATGGAGGAATGCTTTAATGACGTCCGCTGAGCTTGCAAAGGTTTTCAAACACCTCCCATTCTTAAGACACGCTATGCCAAGAGCTCTGCTGGCGAAATGGCTAGGACCTTTACTTGACTGGCAATCCCAATGCAGGGCATCTGCTGAGAAGGTATTGAATGAGTTTGAAAGTAAGAAGGACGGTGACCAGACAAAGTACAAGACTATATTCCACGCTATCCTAGACAGCGATCTCCCCCCTCAAGAGAAAACCCTGGACCGATTAAGTGATGAAGGCCAAATCCTTTTAGGAGCTGCTGCTGAGACAACTGGTACATCTCTGACAAAGACGATCTTCCATTTACTCCAAATCGAGAACGAAGCCAAACTACAGAGGTTAAGAAAGGAGTTGAAGAGCGTGATGCCCGAGCCAACTTCAAATCCAAGCTGCTTGGTCCTCGAGCAACTACCTTACCTAGTAAGCTCGACATACATCCTTAAGTTACTGGCTAACTATTTATTCTTAGTGCGCTGTTGTATCGGAAGGCCTGAGACATCAATATGGTGCTACGACACGCATATCAAGAGTGGCGAAGGAAGAGGTAATGAAATACAAAGACCAGGAGATCCCAGGTGGGGTAAGTACGATCTACCCACATAGATATAGAGCGAGAAATTAAGTTCTTATGCGGTGCAGACGCCCATCAGCTCAACACCTTACATAATACTTATGAACCCTATTATCTTCCCTCACCCAGAAGAATTCTTGCCTGAGCGATGGCTTCTTGAGAACGGAGAATACAACCGCGGCTTGGAAAAGTACTTAGTAAGCTGGGGAAAAGGTCCTCGACAGTGCATAGGCATAAAGTAAGCTTTTATCTATCTCTTACTAGACACCATAAACTAAGTATAATAAAAACTGTTAGTCTTGCCTATACAGAGATTTTCTTCGCTATTGCGATGATTTTTCGGAGGTTTGAAATGCGACTTTACGAGACGGATTTTGGAGACGTGAAGATGGTGCATGATTTC
The DNA here is from genome assembly GCA_021399445.1 of Xylogone sp. PMI_703. NCBI lineage: Eukaryota > Fungi > Ascomycota > Leotiomycetes > Xylogone > Xylogone sp. PMI_703. The sequence continues at coordinate 1,133,074 of JAJTUQ010000003.1, forward strand.
TTCATGGGGTATCCTGCGTTGAATTCGAAGGGTGTAAGGATTATTGTAACCGGCGAGATTAATGAGTAGAATGGATATTTGTTTCGGAAGCAACAAACGGGGAAGCGGTAGTGTCGTTAAACAAGGGAACAAAACGCGCGCGGCGTTGTGGCAATTGTAATAGAACTGGCCATAACATACGCACAAGTCAATTTGTATTAAAGACCTCTGAAGAATACAATGACAATTTCAATAAAGTTGATCCGACGTGTTTCGATTGAGTTGTTGTGGTTCTTGTTACAGTGTCAAAATTTTGATGCTTTCACTATGCACTGACGCTACCTTAGGGTGCTTGTATAGTTGCTCGAGGATATGCCCGCGCCCAACTAGTTACCCTACGCCGTTGACCTCAATATCAATTTGCGAATACTCTCGAAGTCTCGAGTTTTTCGCCATTCTAGAGGAATTCGTCTTGGATCTTAGTCGCTAAGGAACTTGCTATTTCTTGACTGGCCTTACTAAAGACGACTTCGTATATTACCTTTCTCCCTTTGCCCCTTCTCCATTCCTCTCGCCGGTCTTACCATACATGTTTCCATATATTCCTTCTTTCCAAATGCTCCTTCTCCCTTCCCCTCTAACTCCAAGACCACTCTGTCCACCTCCACGAATCCAAAGTGCTCATAGATCGGTTTCCCAACCGGACTGGCTTCAAGATACAACTCACACCCATCCGCATCCGCATCTGCCCTGTCAATGAGCCATCTCAGCAACTGGCCCGCAGCACCCTTCCCCTCATACTCCGGCCTCGTGGATAAAAATCTCATGTACCAATGCTTTCTCCCTTTCATATGTCTCTCATGCGTATCGATTAATAAGTTGAAGAAATAGTTCGCGGCTTTTTCGTCGGATCCAGCCGGCCAGGCAGGAGGCGTGGTCTAAGACATTAATTAGTATCGCGAGAGCAGAGAATTTGAGAAGAGACTCTGAGGGTTATAAGGTATCTCAAGAGCTACATCTATTCCTCCGCCATTCCGCTTGCTACTCCTTAGATACTCCTTAGATAACATTCAACCCCAAGAGTCCCTATCCACAATTAGCTCGCAAGGATTTAGCGTACCTCAACAATAGCATTAGGATCATCCCACCGTGCCCATGAGACGATGGGTTGCCAGGGGATAGAAGAGTCGTATACACAGAGAAAGTGAGAGTTGGGGTTCTTGATATCATTGGAAAGGGAAAAACGCCACCAGTCGTATGAGGCTTTGGTATAGGGATAGACGAGACTGGACCAAGGGTTTTTGACGAAAGAGGAGAGATAGACTTCAGCAAGAGCGTCTACATCTGCTGGTGTTGCTTTGCGGAGTATGAGGGGGTGGGAGGCGTTGAAGTGGTTGTCTCGTCGTGAAAGGAGTTTGTTGTCTGCTGGCATCATAGTCAGGTTCTTGCTAGTTGTTGAGTTTACGGAGAGATGGAGGTGGAGGCCGGCTAGGATTGGCAGGTCCACCTTTTACATGACTACTCAGGTTTTATAAATGTATTTATTTGGAAGAAGCCACCCTAGGCAGATGGAAAAGGGGGTAAGAGACTACCTACCTAGTTTGTATATCACGGCATACTCCTACAGCCACCGGTAATCGAAACATCTGCGGTGGTACTCGCTCGTGGAACATAAATCTTTTGTCCAATGGGCTCACTATTATCGTGGTTGATTATTGTAGCTCGTAGATAAAAAATTACTCCGATTCTTATCGCTGCTTTTAGGCTATTGACCGCTCTAACGTGCTGATGGATTTTTTCCCATAAAAAATTCGTAAAATTACACCTTTTTTAAAATTATATAAATTTTTTATTAAAAATAAAACTTTTTATATTATATAAAATATACTGATTCTACTATTAATTTTAAATAATTATATTATTTATGTTCACTAGCTTCGGTCCTGCCAAGTGCTTGGTAACTAGCTCCTGTCTCACTCCCCGTGCCCATTCAGCCCCTATCTCAGCTGTATCTTGGTTCAGTAACAAAGCTGCAGCTACGCTGCGAGCATAATAGTTCTAACTCAGTGACCTGACAGTCAAATAGAATTTTAATCTCTTAACCCATTTCACTACCTGCAAAACGAGAGTTGTTCCCTTCCAGCCTACATATCCTGATCACACCCAAACAGATCTTTAATCTTGCTGGATCGCTACATTATCTCTATACCTTGAATACCTAATATGGACTCACTACCTACCCTAGACATCAAACCCGAAACTGCCCCAGATAAATTCGACGAGCGTTATCGCACGACAAAGAAGGAGATTTATGCTTACTATAGGTGTGTTTGTCACGGAATGAAGAAATAGGGCAGCTAATCATAGCGTCCTGTGGCAGCTACTACATTGGGAGTAATGGGCTCACACTGTTCAGTACGTCCGGTTATGTTTTTCTGCTGCCCCTCTAGAAACATGAGCTCACCACGCACTACTTATTAGACTTTGCTCCTTCAGCATTCCAGAACCTGCTCAGTCAGGCCGCGGGGGACAGCGGCTCACTACTCTTCGCCGGCAAAATCCGGTCCATCAACAGCATCGTGCTTCTCAGTAACGGCATCTCGTTCGCCATTCAGGTCGTCCTGTTCCTCATCATCGGCAGCTTTGCGGACTTTGGCAACTGGCGACCCAGCATCCTGATCGTACAGTCGATCTTGGCCTACGCGATCGGTTTCGGCTGGCTGGGTGTCCACGACGAGAACAAGTGGCGTATTGCTACCGGGCTGTACATTGTCGGCCTGATTGTCTACCAGACCACATTTACCTTCTGGAATGCCGCCTTCCCAGGTCTCGCGCGCAACACACCCGAGATGAAAGACAAAGCTGACGCCTATGAGGCTGGGACCATCACCCGCGACGAGTACAACTATGCCGATAGTCTGATGCGCAGTCAATTGGCCAATGTTGCCTTTATCATACAGTCCCTGGCTGAGATATTCATCCTAGTCATTATCATCGGCATTATGTTTGGTTTGAAGGTCAAGGAGAACGATGCCAACAACAACTGGGGACTTAGCGTTATCATCGCCTTTGGTTCTGCCGTATGGCTCATCGTCTCGTTGCCCTGGTTCTTTCTTGAGAAACGTCGTCCGGGACAGGATCCTGGGAAACGATCCATCATCGTTGCGGGGTTGTTGCAGACTTGGCACGCTATTAAGACCATCTGGAAGCTCAAGCAAAGTCTTGTATACCTGATCGGTGAGGGCTGGTCCCAAGGAACCCCGGCGGCATTACTGTGTGGTTAACGAGGGCTGCAGGATACTTTTTACTGGGAGACTCCCTTAACACTACCTTCACTGTTGTTACTACCTTGCAAAACACCATCGTCGCTTACAACGCCCTTCAACTAACATACCTCCTTCTTTTAGGAATCGCTGCACAGGTGAGTTTTGACATTTTCCTTCGGACGTCGATTTGAGGAAATGAGGCTGATTTAGCATTCCACCAAACAAAGGGCCTAGGCGTTTTGACGTATTGGTGGTGCCAAAAGCGGTTCAAGCTCGGGAACAAAACTATGTTCAACATTGTTGCAATCACCATTGTCGTTCTCGACGCTTGGGGTATGATTGGTATATGGACTAACCGGTAAGAAAGTTGTCCAAGCAGTTTTATATTAGGGCTAATTTGAAGTGTAGGTTCGGATTCCACAACCTGTGGGAGTTTTGGGTGAGAAGCAGCTCTTTCTTCTTGAATTCTGTTTTACCATACAAATTTTGATACTTACTCTACACGCCGCAATAGCTTTTCCAGGGATACTTCGGGTTGTTCGTCTGCCCGTGGTACAGCTACTCGCAAATAATGATTTCAGAAGTCACTCCCCGCGGTCACGAGTTTCTCTTTTTCAGCTTATTCAGCATCGTCGGCAAGACATCGTCTTTTATCGGTCCCCTAGTCTCTAGCGCTATCATCAATAAGTCCAATAATAACTGGTCCCCGTTCTACTTCCTATTCTCGTTGAGTCTAGCTAGTTGTGTAGTTTTAGTATTTTTTATTGATCTCAAGAAGAGTCAGACTGAGCAGGAGAAGTTCTTGATAGACAAAGCAAGAATACTTGAGGGAGAGGCTGGAGGCTTTCGAGTTCAGAATCAGCAAACGAAAACAGGATGATTGAGAGAGGAGTGTTACGAACTACAGTATAACACGTGGCCACAAATAGGGTGTAGCAGGAAGATCTTTACATCATTAGATAGGTGTGATCGCAAGCTCTCACCAAGGTTTTGGGAATGGCAAAGGAACGGCGGGAATATTTTGCGGCTCTTTTGGTTTTGAGAAACATCCCGAGACATACACATGCAATTGTTTCAAGGGGGATCCCTACGTACCAACCACTCTAATATGCCGACCAACTTTTACCATATAAATCGTAAAATTACACCTTTTTTAAAATTATAATAAATAATAAATAATAAATATGTATTTTAACATTTACTGAATTTTATATAGTTATATCCCTTTTATATTTAATTCTTTATACTTTATTTAATTATTATTAAAATTATTTATAAAACAACCTTTTATTTATCTCATTTGAAATTATATAATCATTAATGTAAGTATATAAATAATGGACTTAATTTTATCGTAAAATATTATAATTATATATAATCTTTTCGTTAAACTTAAACAATTTACAGTTTATCAGTAATAAACAATAATATATTATTTTACTCCTAGCTCATTCATTCCTTAATGCATAAGATAATCCTTTAAGCCCAATTTTCTTTTTAATTAGTTTGGTACGAATACCACTTGTCTTGGTACCTCCTGCGCCCCTAGAACCAATACTTCACCCCTTGACCTTAGCCCTTCTCCAAATCCAAAGCCCTTCTTCTGCCAGGTACTATTCTTATGAATGAAATCAAGTTTCCAGAAACTGAAGAGTCTTTAGATTTGCGTCGCCGATACTACTTCTTCGACCCAAGCTAATTAGCCCGACACAGTTAGTTCGAAGTCTCCGAAGCATCATCCATTTAATCGCCTAGAAAGAGAGGAGAAGGAGCCTTACCATTTTCCGGAGGACTGTGGATCAACCTGTGCGCATAAAACTTGTCGCGCAAATCGGGTTGGGACACGTCGAAGTGGTAAGTACCGAAAACTGCAGCGCGTCTATGGTCCGTCCCGTTAGGCGCCACCCGATGCGCCATGCTTTCGCTAAAGATGAGAATGTCTCCGGCCTCGAGGAGCATAGGAACGAACTCCTTGCCTTCCAGCCACGCCGGCTCAATGCGGCCATCTGTGGAAATGGGGACGGCCTCCTTGTGCGAGCCCGGAACGAACTCCAAGCAGCCATTCTGGATAGTGTGGGCATCGACGGCGATCATCATCTCCACAAACTCTGGTGCGAACAGAGAATAGGCGGGCAGATCAAGGTGTGGTACTGCTCCCTTGCCACCCGGCAATTTCCAGCCGATCTCGTCCTTGAAGAGGATCATTTCTCGACCCGTCAGCGCCCGAAGCAGAGAGAGGGGCCTATCGCCCGCAAGTAAGTCCTGCATAGGAGGGCAGTACTCGATGAGTTTCTCAGTGCCCCAGAGTAGATGCTTGCCACCCGTCGTTTCGTAATAGTGCCGCCATTTCCCCTTGTCTAAACCCCACTGGAAGATGTTATCCACCGAGCGCTGCAGCTCGGCTAGGTTTGGGCACAAGCCGTGTGCCTCTAAAGGTAGGCGAAGATATCCGTTATTTTGATAAAATTCAATATCATGGTTGGAGATGCCGACTCTGCAGCGAGAGGAAACATCAATGGTCATGATTAGTGGTGCAAAGAGTTGGGAAAAAAAAGATAATGTACGAATTGATAAAATCACCTGGTGGATAGTCCATAATAATACTAAGAATTCAACTACCAAAGGGTTTGCATTCCAGTAGGTTATTTCATCCCTTGTGATGTAATTATGCAGGTGTTATTGAACGCGATCAATATTAGAAGGTAACGCCAAGTTGGTCAAGTGACCATAAAATCATTAAAATAAATATTTTCATCCAACGATTACCACATTTTGTTTGTAGTACAGTATATGCATTTGTGATAAAGCATATGCATCTATGATAGAGTATGTGCACTTGTGATAAAGTACATACATTTGTGATAAGAGCACACATACAAGCAAGCACAGCGCATACAGTATGTGCGTTTGTGGTTCGGCGAATTGCTGCATTTTGCTTTTAGTACAGCATATGCAGTATGTGCATTTGTGATATTATGCGGGCGTTATTGAACACAACCTCGGTCACATCAGGTTTGGTCAAGTGATTATATTATATTATTTGTTTCATCCGACGATTGAATATAGAAGACCCGCATGGCCTACTGCCAAACCGGCGTAAACCTCGACCGAGTTTTTCAATCTCAATCCCATCATGACAACTTCTAAAAATATTGGCAAACAGCAAATCCCGTTCGGCAAGCACATGCTGAAGGCCTTTTGCATGGATCCGGAATACACCAATCTTAACGCACGTAAGTCATTTGCTTTGCATCGACGACCTCCTTTGATACAACCATGGATCATGACTGATCAACCGTGTTTTAGCATCTTGTGGATCCTGGCCCAAGGTTGTTAGTGATCAGATGAAGGCTCTTTGGGCCAAGCTGGAGGCGAAACCTGACTTGTTCTCGGAATTCTTGCAGGGTCAAATCCTGCAGGAGGCACGGCTGGGCATCTCGCAGCTTGTCCACGCTGCTGTGTCTGAGTGCATCTTCGTCTCCAACGCTACCACCGGTATCTTCACAGTCCTCTACAACTATCAGTTTGAGGAGCGGGACGTCGTCATGACGCTGTCGACCACCTACGGGGCCATCGACCACGCCATTGCTTCCTTGGCCGAAACTAGGCCTCTGCAGTCGCGCAAAGTGGAATTGGAATTCCCTACGACGCATCAGGATATTGTGTCCCGATTCGAGGCTAGCATCATACAGATCAAGGGGGAGGGTTTGCATCCGCGGCTGGCTGTTCTGGAGACCGTGGTGAGCATTCCTGCCGTACGGATGCCCTTTGAAGAGCTGATACGCGTGTGTCAAAGAGAAGGTATCATGACCCTGGTGGATGGCGCGCACAGCGTCGGGCAATTTGGCGTAAATCTTCATGAGCTGCAGCCAGACTTTTTTGTTGCCGACTGCCACAAGTATGCGACTCGTCATCTCCATACATAGTTTTCATTCTGGCGTACGCTGACTCGACTTTCCACCTTCACCAGGTGGCTGTATGTGCCTCGACCGTGTGCCCTCCTGTACGCCGCGCAGCGTAACCAGCACATGTTCCGCTCCACGATCCCAACATCTTTCGGATTCATTCCCAAAGGCGGTCAGTCTATGCTGCCTCTCTGGACCCAGATGGTCAGCTCTGGCTCGACGTTGTCCCCGTTTGAGACTCTGTTCACCTTCACAGCAACAAGTGACAACATGCCCCATATGTGTATCCCGACCGCCCTCCGCTTTAGACGGGACATCTGCGGTGGGGAGGCCGCCATCTACGAATATATACGTCGGCTCGCCAAGGAGGGCGGAGATAGAGTTGCTAGCATCCTGCAGACGGAGGTGCTGGAGGAGCCAACTCTTGTGCCCGGAGCTGGCAGTCAAATGAGAGACTGCGGTCTCGCAACAGTAAGATTGCCTTTGGCCATCGCCACTAGCACCTCAGCTACCCTATCTAAAGGTTCATATGCTCTACTGACTAAGGAAGAGATGGGGCCGGCGGCGCGGTACTTGACCAAATCTCTAGCCGACACTTATAAGACGTGGTTACCAATTATCGACTACAAAGGATGGATCTGGGCAAGGCTATGCGCCCAGATCTACTTGGAAATGAGTGACTTTGAGTACGTTGGAAATGCTCTCAAGGTACTATGCGAGAGGATCGCCAAGAGGGAGACTGGAGAGGAGAGCCAAAGTCTTCTACTGCTAGAGAGTACGGAGAAGTAGATCTAAAATCTCAGTCTTCAACCAATCTCAAAATTTAACAAAATGAAATTAAGATGCATCATCATATTAATTACCCAGTGACGACGGGGCCTCATACCCACAATAAGTTATTTGTAGAACGAAAAGCTCTCTTTAGAAACTTTAGAAACTAAGCAAATTTACCTAATGCCACCTGTTCGAACCCTTCTAACCCGTTTGCTAGACAGCTCTCCAGCTCAATGCGATATAGCAGCAATCCTCCAATCCAGGTTTTATCCTTTCTCATCTTTCTCCCTTTATTCTCACTGCTGCGAGGGTGGTTATGGTACAACGACTTCACCCAGAACCCTTCTATCTTTTGCTGCCACACACCGTGGGACTTGCTAGCTGCTTCCAACTGAGATATGCCTGCCCGTTGGCAGTGGGAGATTATTCGGCAAAGCCACTCGACTTGGACGGTGATAACCGCAGGGGAGTTGACGAGCAGCGTAGGACACTGTGGCCCATAAAGGAAGAACATGTTAGGGAACTGGTTGATGGCCATTCCGAGGTGTGACTGGACGCCTTCGGACCAGGCATCTTCAAGAGCGATGCCGTTCCTCCCTCGGATATTGAGGCTCTTGAGCCCGCTGGCATCGTCGCCGAATCCCGTGGCCAGAATGATGGCATCAAACTCAATCGTCCGCCCATGCGCGCGGATGCCCGTCTCCGTTATGGCCTCAATTGGCTGCTCGCCGCCAATGTCGACAATATCCACCTTGTGCTGATCTATGACCTCGTAGAGGTCCTCTTCCAAGCAGGGCCGCTTGACGCCGAAAGGGAGGTCTGGGACTTCAGGGACCAGCAGCTTTCGCTTGGTTACATCGCTGATCCGGGCTCGCGTCTTCTCAGCCCAGAAGGTGTACGCATCCCAGTTGGCCTGAAGATTCTGACAAAGATCTCGGAACCCTCCCATCCAAAAGGCAAAGCCGCCCTCGAGATAGCACTTCTGGTAGAAGAGGTTCCGCTCCTCCGCCGGAACAGTCAGCGCGTCCTGGTCGCGGAGCGAGTAGTGGAAGCCATTAAAAGTCTGGAGGCTGAGCTGCAAGGCTTCTCGCTGGTCGTCAGATCCAGCTGTTGTCTTGTCTGCTGGGCCGCTGCTGCTGCTGCTATACTTACGCAGAGTGAGAGATGGAGTCTGCTGGTAGATTGTCATGGCCGCAGCGACCTTGCCGACAGACTGGATTATTTGAACCCCACTGGGTCCGGTGCCAATGACAGCCACCCTCTTGTTACGCATGTCCACAGCATCGTGAACCGGCCATTTCGCAGTGTGATAAATGGGCCCACGAAACCGGACCAAACCCGGTATCTGGGGGATATTAAGCACGGAGGAGAAGCCGACGGCTGGAATGAGCCATTGCGCCTTGGCCTGTCTGCCATCTTCCAGTGAGACAGTCCATTTCTGCATGGTTTCCGAGTACTCAGCCCCGGAAACCGCTGCACCGAACTCGAAACTGGAAGATATATCCCATTGCGTGTCGACGTGGTCAAAGTATCTGAGCATTTCTGCTCGAGTCGGGAATTGCTCTCTCCATTGCCAGTCCCGGAGAAGCTCTGCATCGTAAAACTGGTAAAAAGGGAAGGGGCTGTCAACTGCTGCCCCGGGGTACGCGTTCTCACGCCAAACGCCTCCGAGACTTTCCTGGCGCTCGAATCCGCGGACTCGAAACCCTAACTGACGGCATCTCCAAAACGAGTCAGTACTGTATTCAGTCTTCATAGGTATATATATATTAGAACTATATTGGACTCACTTGTATGCGGCCAGAATACCGGAGAAACCGGCACCGATAACGATAATATCCAATTCTTCCAATGTCATTTGAATGATTCATCGAATAGCTCTCTCAATAATGGTTACTAGAGTACGAGGTAGAATCGGGGTAACCAATTCCAAACCACATTCCATATAACAATTTACGGAGTAGAACTAGTTCTAGCTACTTGTGGAACCCTGAGCACTACTACTAGCCAAGTCTTTCATTATTTATTGTAGTTTCGGCTTGTAAAATCCACTAGCACGGAAAACCAACATGGATCCTAATCTGAGTAAGTATCGTTATACTGCTTTTGAGGTATTCTGTGGCAACCGGGGTACTCGCCGGTAATTTTATGAAAATTCCGGCCTAAGTGTAAAGCAGCGTTAAATTTCACCTTTAGTAGGAATAGGATGTGTTTCGCACTCCCCGCCCTGCTAGCGGATTATACCGTACAATACTTATCTTATGGCTTTACCAAAGTATTTGAGAGCTGGTTACATGCAAGGGATATACCGTACAATACTTATCTTATGGCTTTACCAAAGTATTTGAGAGCTGGTTGCATGCAAGGGATATACCGACGATTATCGAGTTCAGTCCCGCATCTGCATGTGTTGGGGCACCTCTCTTTTACTAAAAGAGGGGTCTTGACTTGACAGGGCTGACTTTGGAGCTACCCTAATACAGTTAGACTATTACACTAAATTTAATAAGACTACTAGCTTATTCTTCATCAGCTTCATCTTCTAAAATAAACAAATTTTATATTTAAAATTTTTTCTGTTAAAATAAATTAAGGTTTCATTGATAATGATAATTTTAATCAAAATAACGAGGAATATTTCCGTTTTATGTTTAAATTTAATAAATTTATCTTGGGAATTTTTAGCTATTCTTATTTAAATTATTAGTGTGTGAACGTCAACTCCTTAAATGACGGAAGGATTAGAACTCGACGTCAGTTTGAATATTCAATCTATCCTCCTGACCTTTTTCCATATCGCAATCAAGCAAGATGATACTCGGTACTGACGGTCCCACTTCCCACTCCAGTCAGAATGCTTCATGGGAGTTCGAAACTCAATTGCTTCATGCCGGGTATGTTCTCTGGCATAAATGTCAAATAATATGAGTTTGCGGACTAAACACTTCTCTCTTTAAGCTCTTTCCCGGACATTTTAGGCAGTTGCGCTGTACCAGTATATAGCTCGGCAGTAAGACAAAGCAACAACCTCAAAGATAAAGGCTCACGAACCATGACTGTCATAGGCCTTTAGGTTCAACAATATATCGCATGGGGCTCGCCTTCTGAACCTGACCGAGTTCGGAAGTTTCTACAGCCGTTTCACCAATGCATGTCGCCTTTCCACTCCCTCATCGCTAATATATAGTCAGTGTGCTGATTGCAGTAAAATAGCCCACTGTCAATGTCTTCCAAAATCGCATGGCCGAGTTGGAAGGTGGCGTGGCTGCTTGTGGCGTTGCATCCGGCTCTGCAGCTGTTGCTATGACCATATTGGCTCTTGCAGGCGCCGGCGACAACTTTATCTCGTCATTTCACGTTCACGCTGGCACCTTTCACCAGTTCAATACCTTGGCCAAACAGATGGGCATCGAATGCCGCTTCATTGAGTCCACAAGCCCCGCGGACTTTGCGGCTGCTATCGATGAAAAGACCAAGCTTGTCTGGATTGAAAGCATCAGCAATCCTGGCAACGTGATTCTGGACTTCAAGGCGCTTTCGCTTGTTTGCCGCAACAATGGCATTCCATTGATTGTAAAATTGAACCCGACTCACTTTGAAGATTGTGAACTAATGGTTTCAGTGCGATAATACCTTTGGCTGTGCTGGATACTTCTGTCGTCCCATCGAACACGGCGCCGACATCGTCATTCACTCGGCCTCCAAGTGGATCGGTGGCCATGGTACCACGATAGGCGGCATTATTATCGATGGTGGCACTTTTGACTGGGGTGGTCACCCAGGTCGGTTTCCCCAGTTCCACGACCCTAAGACGAAGCTATGGGAGCGTTTCTCCCATCGGGCCTTTGCCGTCCGCTGCCAGTTTGAGATCCTGCGTGATACAGGAAGTACGCTCAGCGCCTCTGCGGCTCAGCAGCTGCTCATAGGCCTCGAGTCTATTGCCGTGCGCTGCGATCGTCATGCGCAAAACACAGCAGACATGGCAGACTGGCTGCGAAAACAGCCCCTCGTGGCCTGGGTTAATTACATCGGCCATAAAGACCACCAGTATCACCAGGAAGCTCTCAAGTACTTCAAAAGAGGATTCGGCTCTGTCATTTGCTTCGGTCTAAGAGGCGGATACGAAGCATCCGCCAGATTCTGTAATGCCTTGAAAATGGTCATCATGACCACCAAGTACGAAATATTCCACCTTCTATTTTTCTACCAGTCTAATCTGTTTTGACAGTCTTGGTGATGCCAAAACCATCATTCTCCACCCAGCTTCGACCACGCACGAACACTTCAGCCCCGAGGAGCGGGCAAAGAGCGGGGTTACAGAGGACATGATCAGGCTGTCTGTCGGTATTGAACAGATTAGGGATATTAAGGCCGACTTCAAGCAGGCTTTTGAACATATAACAGAGTCTGGTGAGATTCGCAATACTAACAAGGAAAAGATCCATCTTCAGAACGAAATCAACCGTCGCCTCTACGGGCCTTCAGCACATCTATAGGAATATGAGGGCAGTCTAACGCAGTTTTTGTAGTATCTTTAAATATGACATGAATATTCTCTCCCGTTCCACATTTGCTAGTTCTGTGTTGTATGTGTGAATTGGTCGCTTGGTTCTGTAATGTACAAACTTGATACTTTCAGTCATATATCTGTACTCCTACGCTGTCGCAATGACAAGAGAACTTGTATGATTGAATCTTGAGCGGGGAGCCAAGAATGTCTTGCGTAGATATAATATTGAGGTATCGAGGTGAGTTCTTATATTATATTTCGAGAACAATCGAATTCGTGCTTAAAGGTTCGAATACAAAGAATGCCTTAGATCCCTTTGATTACGTGGCACGGATGTCACATCACACAAAGCAGTGAGTTATGCATGCATACGTTATATCTCAAACGGATATAAAGCAGGCCCGTTCCAGCTCTCTACCCTCTTTCCATTTCCTAGTTCATCACCCTATCTCACTCATCGAAGACGTATTTTAGTTTCAAGATTCATCTTAATCCAGGCTATTATCAGGATGGCTATCAACAAAACATCTAAGGAGCTTGCTAGCATTCCCGTTATGGATTTCAAGGCTATTCATATCAGCACCGGGAATGAGCGCAAGAATTACTTGGGTCAGCTTGATGAGGCTTTCAGCCATCACGGTGCTATTTACGTGATCAATCATAGTATTGGAACGGACATGGTGGACGAAGCATTCGCATGGGTAAGTAAATTCCATCTTGTGCTGACTTCCTCGACCGAGGGACTGTAAACCAAACATCTTCTCATATACACACAGTCCAAGAAATTTTTCGACCTACCTATAGCAGTCAAAAATCTGGTTCACTTCCCCCCGGACGGAGGCAAGCACTTTGAAGGCTGGACAGGCGTAGGCGATGCCTTCTCCTCCCAAGGCGTCTGGGATGCCGAGGAGATCCAGAGACTGCGTAAGGAGACCCCAACGGAAATCAAGGAGGCCATGGAGATGCGAGACCCTTGCGGGACTTACACTGGCGGCACTGATCTGAACCTAATTGAGAAGCATCTTCCGGGCTTCCTCGATTTCCTTAAGATGTGGTTCGCAGCCTGCTTCAAGCAGTCTCTTGAGAATATGCGCCTCGTGTGTGAGATCCTCGGTATGGAGGACGTCGACTACATAGGCAAGATGTTTCAGCCCCGCCACTTATGCACCCACACAACCTGGAACTACTTCTTGGGCATGCCACTCTCGCCACTGGCCAGCGGATCACCAGTGAATCGGTTGAATGCGCACACCGACTACGGCCAGTTCACCATGCTCTTCCAGGACATGGTGGGAGGTCTCGAGCTTTACGACTACGAGAAGAATATCTACTGCCCTGTGGCCCCCATCAAGGGCGCCATGATTTTGCAGGTTGGCGATCTGCTCGAGAAGCAGACCAACGGCAGGTGGCTCAGCGCCCTTCACAGGGTGACGGCTCCGAGCTGCTACATGTACGAAGGGAGCCCGACGGCCAGTGATGAACTGGCTAGGCGATACTCGCTTGTGTTCTTCGGACACTTAAACCCTGAAAGGATCGTTGAACCTCTCCCTGGTTGCGAGAAGCCAGGGAAGTGGAGCACATTTGAGTGGAATGATCAAGTGACGGCTGGAGAGTGGATGGCCCGCAGAGTTGCTTTAGAGTATGGTAGTAAACCAGAGGTCATACGTGCACTGTAATGTTGCGCAGGCGATGACGGATGCAGATATCTGATAGCCCGATAGGCCGTCAAATTTTCATGGCGTGCTATCCTTGCCACGAAAACAGAAGGAATTCTTGGGCACTGAATTGGAAATAATACCAGTCACACTACATATTATACCAATAAAATGTTCAGATGCACCGACAAATCACGTAAGGGGTATCTACAATGTTTTCGTTATTATACAGATTAGTACAATATGATAAAAAACAAACCCGATCACCCGACACTCTTTTCGTTCCACAGCTTTTAATCCATGGTATGCAATGTAACAGGTTTATCCAACATTTTTCTATTTATCCCACTCCACAACGATTGGTCCATGATATTAAATAGAATACGAAACAAATTGAACTAGTCACCCGACACCTTTTTTTGCTTTTAATCTGCTCGGAGAGGCAATTCCTGGCAATCTTGTTGGCTTTTGAAATCTGGAAGCTTTGTAGTAAGTAACCTTATTTTTGGAAGCGTTGAAACATACATATGCATTATTCAGCTGAGCAACATGTATGTTCAGCGTGGTGTCATATGGTTTCATATCTTTATCTCACCGCCAGTTATAGATTCTTTGCTTTGCAGCCCGTACAGCAGTTTATAGAGAGAAAGTTTGTAAAATAGCCTGTAGAATGAGCGGAGCGAATAGCAAGCTTGCTTGTATTATAGATATTATGGATCAAAAGTAGTGGAACGAAGTGAGTGAAAGGGTGCGGGTCACTAGGCTTACTTTGTACTAGTAGCACGTAGTACCAGCCGTATAAGACCATGTCCATATGCAGCAATAAAATGTTGGGTTCGTCGCGGTCGTACAGATCAAAGGGTGGAAAAGTTGATATTGAAGCTAGCCTTGAATGGCACTTTTATGATTCCTTCACAGCTTCTGTGCTAGTCCCTTTTCGGCAATCAT
Organism: Xylogone sp. PMI_703; assembly: GCA_021399445.1. NCBI lineage: Eukaryota > Fungi > Ascomycota > Leotiomycetes > Xylogone > Xylogone sp. PMI_703. The sequence goes on from JAJTUQ010000003.1 coordinate 1,148,111, forward strand.
AATTTGCTAGGGCAGAGTACTTTGTGATTTCTCTTTTAACTTTCTGCCATTTTTACAACTGATAGAGAAAGATTCCTAGATTTGATTTTGCTAATTCCATTTGCTCTCAGCAGCCTTAAGGTTACCTGACAGACATGGGTTTCGAATTATTCATTGTTGGCCATTTTTGGCAGATACTTGCAAGTATCTCAGTTATATACTTTGCGAGGAAGATTGTAGTATATAATCGGCTCCGAAAGTTTCATGGCCCTCCGCTGTCTGGCTTTACCAATTTTTTCCATAATAGGGCATTTATAGGGAAACGTTGCTATGAATGGTATACACATATCAGTGAGACGTATGGTGAATATCCCCCACTAAGCATGGTTTCGTCGCGCTATTTTAACGCTTCACAGGACCTATTGCACGAATTGGGCCGAATATCCTCATCACCTCTTCCCCAGAAGTTTGGGCTCATGTGAATATCAAGCCGGCATATAAGCGATCGATCTGGTATTATCGTGCTCTTCGAATCGAGCATGGACGTGACCATATCTTTAGTCAGACTGATAATTATAAGCATGCTCAACGCAGGAAGCAAATGGCTCCGGCGTGAGTGAAGACTTCAGGTTTTCTCATATATTAGCTAATATACTTTAAGATATTCCGGAAAGGAGACACCGGAGCTTGAACCAACCATCGATGCTCGTCTTTGTGACCTCTTGAATCTTGTCAGGTCCAAATATCTGTCAACCGAGACCCGAGTCGTGCCTATAGATCTGGCAAAGAAAGTCCAATTTTTCGCGTTGGACATAATTAGCACCATTGGACTGGGCACATGTTTCGGTATGCTTAATAACGATTCTGACGTCTCCGATTATGCCAAATCAAGTGAGAATGGACTCTACTTAAGTGGAATTGCGATTGGTCTTGGGTTTGGGCTTGTCGCTCAACTTCCGTGGATAGGAAAATTCATTGCGCCAACGCCCAAAGATCCCACTGGATTTGGCAAGATGATGGCGACATGTTTTCGATACGTCGATGAACGAGCAGCGAAACCAATTGATGCTCCATCTGATATGCTTGCTTCATTTATGAGACATGGACTGACCCACGATGAGCTACGTTCAGAGGCCTTAGAACAGATATTTGCCGGGTCTGATAACACGGCAAGTAGTATTCGCGGCTCATTGCTTTATATCATGACAAACCCTCGAATCTACCGCAAGCTCCAACATGAGATTGACGAGGTAGTCCGGACTGGCATTCTTTCAGAGATCGGTTCTAAGATTGTGTCTTATGCTCAAGCCAAACAACTTCCCTATCTCCAAGCCGTTATCAGGGAGGGAATTCGTATGTTCACACCTGCGGTAAACATATTTCCTAGAGATGTCCCACCTGAAGGAGACACTGTTACCGTCAATGGCAAGCCAGTGTTTCTTCCGGGAGGCACCTGTATTGGGTATTCAGGTTATGCTATGCAGCATGACCAAACCATATATGGAGAAGACGCGAATACTTTCAGACCTGAGCGGTGGTTCGAAAATGATCCTGAGAAGCTCGCGGCCATGATTAAAACTAATGACTTGGTGTTTGGATATGGCCACTGGCAGTGCCTTGGTAAACCAATTGCTTATATTGAGATCAACAAAATAATCTTTGAAGTAAGTATCATCCAAAGAACTTAAAACCGATATGTACGTTACGGAATCTTACCGATGTGTTCGCAGTTACTGAGAAATTTTGACCTCGCCCTCATAAATCCATCCGTGTAAGTTCCTTTTATTTATGTGGTGGTGCTTCTATCGGATGCTATTATCATTATATAATAACACGAAAGATAGGCCCTGGAATGCGAGAAACATTGTTGGGATTCATTACATATCGGATATGTGGGTTCAGGTGACGGAAAGATAGCCTGGTAATTTGGATAAAGGAACGAATGGTTTATTGCCGTAACCTGGATAATCCTGGATGATCACATCTTTTGTATTAGAAGGACCGGAAAACAGACCTGTCTAACTTTATAATCATTTACACACTTCAAAATTGAAATTAACGCTGTAAAACTATAACATAACGCAAAAATAAGTCGTTCGAAACCCATTTTAGCGAAAATCGACCAAAATTGTATTCTGCCCTTAATAATCATTAATTATTATAATTTTACCTAGTCAACATTTTATATAGATTATACAATTGGAGTTCCCTAGCGGCTGTTAGAAGCTGAAAGTGGATTAATATCTCGGGGTTAATCATGCAGAGATCCTAGATATGTGTGTGACATATGCCGCGAGGGTTCTAGTGGTTATAAAAAACCGGACGTGGTTGGCACCTCAAAGCTTCCGAGGATTGGTCCGGAGCTACACAGAACCCAGACCAATTGGAGAGATGTTGTTTAGGTATATAATATACCTTCCCTCTCATTGTCCCGACATCTCAACACTCGTCCTTCATCACTCTTGCCAAAATCGCTCGACTTGGCTCCCTTCTTATAATTCTTCTGAGATTTTCCACCGCCAAAATGCGAACAGACATTGACGAAACCGAAAATCTTGCGCGGATGATGCGCGGCGAATTCTACTACCCCCTGACACCGCAACTCAACGCCGCTCGAGATCGTTGCAACAATGCTGTTCGTCGTTTCAATAGTTTCGGCGGCGGGTTAACGAGGCGTCAGATGGCAGAGTCATGGAAGGAGTGAGCTGTAGAATTCATCTTAATCTCGTTGTATATTAATCAATTGTTCTCGTAGAATAACGCAATCCTCCGATCCTCTTCCACCCCCTGGATCCACCGAAGCTGAAGAATACAGGATTCTGAGTGCGTATCCTTGGATCGACGGACCCATCCACATAGATTACGGAACCAATATTCGTATTGGGTCAGGGACCTATATCAATTGCAATGCTGTCTTCATTGACACATGTCTGGTGACTATCGGATCGAGGGTGCTGATCGGTCCAAATGTCTCGTTCTTCAGTGGAACGCATCCTTTAGATCCGGACCTAAGAGATGGTTTAAATGGACCCGCCTCAGGTGGCACAATTACAATTGGTGATGATTGTTGGGTTGCAGGGAATGTTGTTTTTCTACCTGGAATTACAGTTGGCGATGGTTGCACAATTGGTGCGGGGAGTGTGGTTAACAAGGTACCATTTCTTTCTAATTGACTTTAGACAACATACTAAAGCTAATATGATTCTTTTGAAAAGGATATCCCTTCGTACCACGTTGCAGCAGGGAATCCAGTGCGTATTATTCGGAAGATTGAGCGGAAGCTCAAGACGGAACAAGATGCAGGAGATGTAGCGGAGGCTAAAACTATATTGGCAAACACAATGGGAGAGAAATAGCAGCAAATGTTTCGACACAGACTTCCGTCTATTGCTATTTTCGACACCTTTAGCAAATTTTTAATATATCTCTTTAGTAATTGTTAAATGTACGTTTTCTTTCTGTCTCGCTATATGCCCGATCCAAAAAATTGTACGTAAGGGGGTGTCAGAAATGATTCGGCACCCCCATGTAAGCGAGCGAATTCTGCCACCTTACGTGTAATTAAGGAATCCCATATTGCTGTTTTACTACTTCCTACTACTACTACTACTACTACTACTACTACTACTACTACTACTACTACTAGTACCTTGAAGGACCTACCTTTCGCAACCCGATCTTTTATCCTTTCAGGCATAGCATCGATAAAGTGATTAATATGCCGTTCAATATCAATCTTATTCTCCCGTATATCTTGCATAGCTGTTTTAAGGCCCTCCAGATTCCACTCACCTGCTGGCTTGCGATTTTTAAGTAATTGCTTGAGAATCTGTCACATATTTTCAATGGGATTCAAATCTGGGGATTGAGGTCAATCAATTGAATTGATATGGCATTCCATTTGAATTCCATTACATAGTCCTGTACTCGACTATTGTTCTTCACACAATAATGTACTCCTTGTGTTTTATACTCCTTTTCTAGGTCTTGAAGGATTTTCTTAAATGATCTTTGAAGAATTTGTTCTGCATAATTTTTCTGTGTAAATCCTTTGCTTTCTCCTTCATATGAAACGAAGTAAAGCTCTGACTTATAGTTATAGCTAATAGTAGCCCATGCCATAACAGATTTGTAGCCAGAATGAAAAGTAAATTGTATACAATCTAGTCTTTGACGTTTAAGTATACCTGTACGTACAATAATTTGATCTATGTATATTCCATTTCTCTAATACTAAAGTGGCCAGTCTCAGTTTGCAATACAGAAGATTCATCATAATAGTTTGTCTTCTTAGAGGTTCCAGGGTTGCAACCAAGAGTATGATAATGGTATTCAAAGCGTGCTAAGGCTTTTGGAATAGTGGTTTGAGAATATTGGTTTTACCACCTTACATGGGGATGCCGAATCATTTCTGACACCCCCTTACGTACATTAGTTTAGTGTTGGGAAGTGTAGGTTATGTAATAGCTAGCTAATTATAGATCTGGGGGCTACCACTGGAGTGTAGAGAGATTGTTCGTACACATCCAAATGCTTTGTACCTGAAATAAGCTATGGGCAATCTCAATATGGAGAGAGAGCGCGACCTAGCTAAGTCTACATATGAGTGTGTTTGATGGTTGTACTACGTCCGAGGAGGTCATGTGATTACCCTAATATAAGTTATGAGAGGATATGCCAATTTGTTGACTTTATGGAGCCGTATCGATGATGGTACTGATTTATGCCTATATCATACGGAGTTGTGGAAGATTATGAATGATATTCCACAAGCTCTGAAAACTACAAATTGTAGCGTCTCTGAAGCATTGCTGTATATGGCTAGACGAAGCTTATTCTAAATCGAGAATACGCCTTGAATACTAATCCCAACCATTGATTTATCGCAATATATTAGCAATGGGGACCTTGACTGAATATCTGAGAATGCCATTCAAAAGAAGCACCGGAATAATCAATCCACTTTGCACCAAAACAGCAAAGTAACCAGTACTAAGTCGTCAAGGGGGTCGCTGTGTAATAGTGACGCTGGACCAAACGTATTTACCGATCCAGACATATAGGCTCTGTCTTTCTGACATGCATCCATCACAGATCTAGTCTAGCCGCAATCCCTAATATTGAGAATAGTTATCAAGATTGAGGCAATATATTACGTATGCACCTAGATCATAGTGCTCTAACGTGAGCCCTATTTTTAGGATAAACTTGACTAAATATCTGCTCTTTTTCCACCTTCTCCTATTATTACGATGTTTACTTCTCTCCAGTCACCATGACTACTCTAATAAGTATTATTTGTAATCAACTTTTTATGAAGCCTCCGTATCTAACACAAGACTTTGCTGGGTTAACGGTTATTGTTACGGGGTCCAACACAGGATTGGGACTCGAAGCAGTACAACACTTCGTTCGACTAAATGCAGAATGGGTTATCTTAGCCGTTAAGACCGTCACTAAGGAGAAAGAAGGAAGAAATTGATCGAACGGTCCACACACCAAAATGATGTAGTCAATGTCTAAGAACTAGACCTCGATTGATATGATTCTGTTATAGAATCCGCTAATAAATGCAACAACGAGCTAAAACGTCTCGACTGCCTGATTAGAAATGCAGCAGTTAGTCCTCAAGAGTATAAATGCTCGAAGGGCGGCGAAGGCGGCCTGACCGTGAACGTCTTCAGTATATTCTTACTAAAAATACTACTACTACGGCTTCTACGTAAAACACCGGTTGTCTTCAACAGGCACCCGGTTAACTGTTATTGTGTCAGGTTCATTGACTGGTAACATTCTCCGAGGGTTCGACGAATTGAATGTAGACCATTCTAGTATTAGAAATAAAAAACGTCGTTGTGTTATGACAAAACATCTTAAAATTCTTTTAGTCCGAGAACTGGTGATTCATGTTAATGTTACGACCCCGCAGGGTTGTAACAAGCGACCAGGCTCTATGGCCTCTACAGCCGTTGCCTTGGATAAATAAGTATAAGTTAAGACGGCTATCAGGGACCTGGTTATGGCATCGCTAGTGCTATCGCGTTACTGGTACTAGCGAAAGGATAGTACAAGTTCAACACTAGTACTATAAAAAAGGATTGTACAAACTATAGGGTAGTACACTCAGAATTATAGTACTGACCCTTTGGTTGTACTAGCTTGGCGGTAGTACTATCGGAGAAATAGTACTACCTTTCCGCTTGTGCTAGCTATTTGCTTATACGAGCAGAAGGCTAGTACTAACTTAGCAATTAAGCGAGCACCTGGATTAGCTAAGACGATCAGTCGGATCAGTTACGCTCGAACTGATCCAGGACCGACGCCATCTCTATAACTATTATATAAAGAATGTAGTTAGTCGTAGATAGGAGCCTCGTGCTCAACTCAATTGATTTACAGCATACTTGCATTTCATAGTAAAGTTCTACAATCTAAGTTTCACTTGCTCCCTTGACCTCTCAAGCCTATTATTTGAGTAATAGCCACCCCCCAACGTAGGAACGTTACAATACGTTCTCTATATAAATAAATAATTTATTTTAAATAAAAGCTTTATGCTTAACTTAATATATATAAATAAGACTTATACTTAGTATCATTACTTTGCTCTCAATTTCAATTAGAATAGGTATAGAGTAGTAGTATATAGTTAATTATCAATTGAAGTATTGTGTACTCTCATATTTAAGCCAAAAAATTGGGTGGCGCGTACTAGGGGTGGCGCGTGCCCGGGGTATACGGACTTAACCACCAATCAGTTCGGCCAAGACGGTTCGGAGACGGTTGACCGAACCGATCCCTGCCAAGTCACGTTTTTCGCGATAACTATTTTGTTATCAAAATAATTTCTTCTCATCACTGTTGATCTCTTGAAACTCAAAAAAGGTATATCAATTGTGATTTTGTTTGTACGTCTGTCTATAAGTTGAGCTCGAGACTTGAGACCCGACTCACTTCAATTACTTTGCCGTAGACATGGACACGCGGGAAAACATTATCATCGTTGGAGCGGGGGTCTTCGGCCTCTCCACGGCTCTCCAGCTCGCAGAAGATGGCTACATTTCAGTCACGGTTCTCGATCGATCAATGCCTCCCGTACCTGATGGATCCAGCAATGACATCTCACGCGTGATCAGGTTTGACTATGGGGATAAAGTATACGCGGAAATGGGCAAGGAGGCGTACGATTTGTGGAATACGCATCCTGACTACGAGGACTCCTTTCATAAGACACCATGTGTTTGGACGGCGCAGCAATCAGGGTCACAGGATTTGGTGCAATCCGGTGGCTCGGAATATATCCGCAAAACGAAGGAGATTTTGACAAATATGGGCGCTGAGTGGCATGGTCTCGCCAGTGCAGAGGAGCTGAAAAGGCGGTTTCCGGCAGTCAGTGGGAACCCAATCGGGCAAGGGTTTGAGGGCTTCTATAATACTTCTGCGGGATGGGCCGATGCTGGTGTTGCAATAGCTGGTTTACGGGACCGCTGTATTCGTGCTGGAGTGAACTTCGTCGTAGGACCACACGGTCAAGTTGTTAGCCTCGAGGAGGATACAGATGGCACCGTCAAAGCAGTTAAGACAGCCGATGGAAGCAGTATTCGAGGGGATAAGTTCATATTCGCAACAGGAGCATGGACGGCAAGCCTCGTCCCAGCCTGGAATTCGATGATAGCCACGGCTCAGATCGTAGGGTTCTTGCGGCTCACTCCCGACGAAGTGAAGGCATTGAAGGATCTCCCGATCATCTTCAATCTTTCTACTGGATTTTTCAGCTTCCCACCTCACGAGCAGACAGGATACCTCAAAGTTGCATGCCACAGCTTTGGGTACACCCTGTCTTCGACAGTGGGAGACCAAACCGTCTCTTCGCCGCCCAGTCGAGCAATCTCCGCGCGCGCGAATTTCGTCCCAGCTGAGGGGATGCAAAGGCTCCTAGCAGGACTAGGAGAGATTCTACCGCAGCTTGTGTCGAGAGGATTTGAAAAGGCGGTGCTTTGCTGGTACAATGAGACCCCAACAGGGGATTTCATCTTCGACTATCATCCAGAACACAAGAATCTCTTTATTGCCACCGGTGGCACCGGACAGTATGTAGATTCTTCATTATATAGGACTTTTGAAACGGGAGGTACTGACAGATGTGATGCATAGTGCGTTTAAGTTTCTACCGGTGGTTGGAAAGTACATTGCTCGAGCATTCCAGCGCAAGCTGTCGCCTGAGTTGACGGAAAAGTGGAGGTTTCACACCGAATATCGAGACCAGGCCAAGGAGAGTGTTTTCACGGGAGATAAGAGCCGAAAGGGAGGCGATGGAAGCCGTGGCGGTCCCAAGAGGAGAGAGTTCACGGCGCAAGAACGGGATAATCTACTCTCGCTCTCAAGTGCATTGGCGCGGGGAGGATCTAAGATATAGGCCTCACAGTTATGGACAGCGTATCAGCATCGTTAAGAGGATGACTAATATTAGACTAGTCCACTTAAACTGTCCTTTGTGCTCGTGTTTCAGTGTTCTCGCAATTGCCTGTGACATAACGTGACTTGAGTTGAACAGGGTAGCGTTGCAGGAATGTTAAACAAATCACTCTCAGAAGTGAAAGTTGAAGCAGATGCCGACTCAAGAGCTTCCAAACGAAGGAAGAGCCTTACCTACTCCGGCCTGTGAAAGATTGGTAGTTCTACTACTTGTATCTATATATAAGTACGGATGTATAGCCGTATATTATGCAGTAGCGGCGGGATGATTCTTCTTACAGTAGTAGTAAAGGTGGATGATAAGCCCTGCCTCGATCCTCAAACCTTGTTGACCCTGCACCTGCAGTTAATTACAATTGCAGCTGTAAAACATGTGCAGTACATACAGTACCAGTCCCATGAATGCGGAGAAAAAGACGGACGCCCCAGTTGCAACTGCAGGCAGCCCTTGCTGGAGATGGCACGTTAGCAGGGTAGCTGCAAATCATAATACTCTTGTCGTTGCCGTTAATAACCGCAGTACAGGCACAAAGCGAATGATATTACTGTCCTGTACTGAATTGGCTATTGTACTTGGTACCGTCTGGCTATCGCGCCCTTGGTACTGTACTGTATAAGTGATAGGGATGTCCCAAGCAAGCCAGCAATCATATCATGACTTGGGTATACAGTAACTCTAATCACCGTAACTAGCCGACTGCGGTATCTTATTCGGACTTGCGTGTCTTGTTGGAATCAATAATCGAGGCACAGTTACGAGAGACCTCGCTCCTGTAGGCAGGTGTGGTGATAGGCAAGTCTTTCCTGCGTGATTTGGCATGGTGCAGCAGGCATTATTAAGCTGATGTTGGAGGTGATCTTATCGAGCTTCCTGGAGCGTACTGGCCTGGCCCTTGGCAATTGATGGCGTGCTTGGCAGATTGGCAGCATGAAACCGTGGTACCGTCGCGTGGTGGCACCGTCGCAGGCCAGGAACGTCCGCATCTAGCATCCAACGGAAGGCATCCTATTACTGTGCTTGAGCAGTGGTACACCAACAGAGATTGGACGCACGCCAACACCACCCAGACACGGAATCGCGCACGGAACGGGCTTGGCCGGCCTTATGCTCCGTCGAGATCATAATCGCGCCGCCGTCATTGGCTGCAGCTGACAAGCAAGCCAAGCGCTGGATTTCAGAAAGAAGACTTTGTGCCCAGCAGCCGGTCATGCTGCCAACACCGCGAAGACTTCTTGCGCAAAGTCTTATTCTTTTAACCTGGTGGAAATCAGCTGGGCACTTATCCACCACGCCATCGACGACGATGCTTCTGGTTTCCTTCCTTGCAGGGTCGAGCAACAACAGCAACCGTCCGGAATCAATTGCCCCAGCTGTGGGTGGGCGTGAACTCCATAGCGTGGTCGCTCAGCGGGCGATCGATTATCCAGTCGCTCGGGACGCTGTTCCAGGAGGCGGCGAACGCAGCTAGCCAGGATCTCTCACCCCCATACTGCACTTCTACACCACGAGACTGATAATCCTGACGGGACTTATCAAATCACGGTCGGTTGCTGGGGCCGTAACTCAATCAAGATGACGGAAGATATTGAAAAATTGAAAGGCGGAAGAGGGAATCAATGTGGAATCGAGAGTTCTCCGCACCACAGAGTAATGTGGCAAGAGCAGATCTCACTCGCCAAGACGGAGTGTCCAAATACGGGGTTGTCTCCAGTTGCGCAAAACTGCGAGAATCGTTCTCCAGACGACTGGCAATAATGATAGAGTTACTCCTTGCGTTGTTCTCTCAGCCTTGGGCACCATCGCAGTCTCGTATACCCAAGCGATACAGTACAGTACGGTACGGTAAGAGAAGGGACTGCTACTATGCAGCACAAGCCGTTCCCGTGCGAGGGTGATAACGCTCCCACCAAGTACAACCGGGTGCGGTCCTGAGCCGCTCTCCTAGGGATGAGGAGTATCGCAATACAGCAAGTGACGGTGGGTGTTGGTGCTGGCTTTGACCTCGCCTCTCCATCTCGCCTTCCCACCCGCCTGCCTTCTCCAGCATGGAGAGAGGGAGATAACACGATGCCAAGCCATTCCAGCGTGGTTCTGGAGCCTTTCGGGGTTTGCCTCCACGGATAATTAGACCAACCACGCTCTCTCCAATCCTGTATCGATACAGCCATCCATAGTACAGTACAGTATCGCCCGTGATGGGCCGACCAGGTGTGTTGGTACCCGCTGTTGTCGCCCTGTCAGGATGAGCGCGACTGTCGCGATGGACCCGAGGGGGCTCGATGGGGATTTGATGGGTTTCGATGGGACGCGAAGAGGCGCTTGAGTCGAATCTGGCAGCTGCAAACCGTCGCGATTACTTAGAGTGGAAGGAGCTTATCGGTAGTGCCACTTGCCTCATGTCACCCTTCAACCGCCAAGAATTGCGAGTCCCAGCTCTGGGATGGCACCCTGTTGTGCGCACATACAAAAAGGGCCCTTTGCAGGTGCTCCCCCCGAGCTGGCAATCGGGCTCTCTGCTTGCTTCCACCTTCTTCCCCAGCAGTGTTTTGTTTTCTCTTCTCCCAAGGGAAAGCAATCATGTGTAAGTGATCTCTCTCTTGGATGGTGGTTTTTCTTGTGCGAGTCTCGAACAAAGAGAGATAGAGAGAACCGAATGGCTAATCACGTGAACGCCGCAGCGGATACTGTCGACACCGAACGCGCTAGGTCGTCCAATGGCGACGAGAAGAAACTTCCCCCCGGGGACTCACACCCGCACGTCTACGACGTCGCCATCTTGAACGCCGACTATGAGGGCAAACCCACCGATGAGGAGCTGGCCACACTGCGTCGTGTGCCCGGTGGTGTCCCTCTGGTCGCCTATCTACTGTGCGCAGTTGAGTTCTGCGAGCGTGCCTCCTACTATGGTAAGTGATGGAAGACGGCAATATCATATCTGGTGGATCTTGGAAACGGAAACGGAAACGCGCCCGTCCAGATACCCGCAAAACAGATGATTTTCTCACGAGGGACAGCGAGAAAAGAGGCTGACATGTTTCTTCTTGATGGTATATAGGATGCGCTCAGATCTGGACCAACTACATCAACAGGCCTCTGCCCAAGGGCGGCAATGGCTATGGTGCCGTGCCCCATGGAAGTCAGGCTACCCAAGGTGCCCTGGGAATGGGCGAGCAAATCGCCAATGCCACCACCCAGTCCTTCAACATGTTGGCGTACTGCCTGCCTCTGGTTGTCGGATACCTAGCCGACACCAGATTCGGTCGTTTCAACATGATCTTCTGGGGCGTCATTATCTGCGGTGTCGGACACGTTCTCATCGTGGCCGGTGGTGCCAAGGAGCTCATTGACAATGGCACTGCCAAGATTCCCTTTTTCTTGGGTGTCTACATTCTCGCCATTGGAGCTGGTACGTCGGAACGAAAAAGCTTATTTCTACTGTTGTCTGGATATGCTTGGCTAACATAACTTTAATGGTCTGCAGCCATGTTCAAGCCCAATGTTACTCCTCTCCTGCTCGACCAGATGACAACGCACGTGCCCAAGGTCGTCACCTTGAGATCCGGCGAGCGCGTGATCCAAGACCCAGAACACAGCGCCGAGAGAGTCATGTTATGGTTCTACCTCCTCATCAACATCGGTGCTTTCATGTCTACAGCTACCTCCTACTCTGCCAGATACGTTGGCTGGTGGTTGGCCTTCCTCCTCCCCCTGCTTCTTTACCTCCCATTGCCTCTCCTCCTCTTGTGGCTGAAGCCCCGTCTCGTGCTGCACAAGCCCGGTGGCTCTGATTTGCCCAATGTTTTCCGTGTCTTGGGCCACTGCTTGAGGGGTGGCGGTTTCTTCAGAATTGGTCGAAAGGGATGGTGGGAAGCAGCCAAGCCCACCGTGAGAGCCGCACGAGGACTTTCCATTGAGAGGCACTATAACGATGAATTCGTTGAGGATGTCAAGCGAACAATGCAAGCCACCGCCATGTTCTCCTTCTTCCCCGTGCAATACTGGAACGACAATGGGTAAGCTTTTTTCTAAAATTCGCGAAGAGTGGCCAAATATTGACTTGAATGAAATATAGTATCGGTAGCGCTGCAAATTTCTTAGGTACCATGCTTACCGGTAACGGCGTCCCCAACGATGTCATTGGAAACTTCAATTCCCTCAGTATTATCTGCTTGGGTCCAGTTCTTAACGTAAGCGCGCATCTTTTCCATTCACGTGACCTCCACACCTGCTGAGGTTTATTTCTCCCTCTCTCCCTACCACGTTGCAGAGCGCAATCTTGTATACGGCTTAAGTATATCGGAAATATGCTGACTGAGGACACAGTATGGTCTATATCCATTACTGCGCGCGAAAAGAATTCACTACGGCCCCGTTGCTCGTATTACCACTGGTTTCTTCCTCAGCACTCTCGCAGGTATCGGGTATTGCATCCTCTGCCACAAGGCGTACCAGACATCCCCCTGCGGCAAGTTCGGTTCTTCAGACCCTGAATGTGTGGACAATGGATTGGTGTCGCCTATCTCCTTGTGGTGGGAAGCTATACCATACGCCCTTGGTGGTTTCTCGGAATTGTTCATCAACGTGCCAGCATACGGAATTGCATACTCTCGTGCTCCCATCAACATGAGAGGTTTGGTTTCGGCCATCAACCTCTTCAATACTGGTTTCGCTTATATCATAAACTTGGCTACCTCAGCCGTCATTGTTGATCCCTACCTTGTTTGGGACTTTGGCGGCCCAGCCATCGTGGGCGGAATCGTTACCGTTTTCTTTGTATGTTTCCCGACCTTAATACCTCCTGATTCTGTTGCAGCTGCTAACTCTCTGGTTCTAGTACTTCAACTTCCGCCACATCGACAAGGAAGAATACGTCCTTTCTACAAACCAGGTTGATGAGACCACTGGGACTAGACCTTTTGTTGAGGAGAATGATCTGAACAAGACAATCAACCGCCCGGCTCCAATTGTAGACAACGAGGAGTACGGTATCTCTCAGAAGATGTAAATTAATAAGAATTCGATGGCATTGGTGGCAGCAGCTAAAGGGATCATGGATTTTGAATTTTCTTAGAAAATTAGAAATGCGACTATCCGGATCGCTTCTACTGCTTGCTACCCATACATTTTTAGCATCTAATAGTTGTACAAGAAAACTCGGCGCGGATCCTTGAGATATCCGATTGGTTACATGTTAGCTAGGAAATGTAACCCAATATATTTTTCAACCTTAATCTTCTCTCCCCTTAGTTATGTTTCCATAGTGTGATACGGGTGCAACCGGGGGGCCCTGGATGTGTAATACCGGGGGATGAGTGTACGACTTGGAATAGAGCAAGATGCTCTATCCAGCCTGGTCAGCCATGCCGGCTACATACGGAGTAAATGACCTACGGTATCCTTCTTAAGCTTTACTCTTACGTATCGTAAATGTATGGGAACCGCCAAGGACGGCACAGACGGATGTGCGTAAACGATCTTATGGCCTGTCACATAGCTGCCATGCTGGGAATGGACCGGGTGAGAAGCTAGTGGATCTGATGCCATATCAAGGGATTATGAGCAAGGCGTTACTTTGCTGGCATGGTCAAGTTATGAAAGGGGAAGGCGGTACCTCTGTACTAGTGGCAGTATTCTTGTAGGAGGAATCTTTGCTTTGATTCGTCAAGTAGACGTATAGTTGGGTATATATTGTATTGGAGCACTTCTATTGAATTGCTTGATTATTCTTATCTTATCATTATGATTGATGAGGTCCTAAGATATTGTGAATGTTTTAATTATGTACTCGTAACAGTTATATTTTGAAACCATGTTCGACTGGAGGAGCTTATCAAGTTTTGGTTATTTTACGCGCCAACATTATACTGAACGAAAATTTATTAGATGGAAAATGAGCTGTTAGAACTTTGACGTACGATGGTTTCGGTGTTTAAAAAACCTCGAGTGGCACTAGAATATGTCTCCCAACGAATTTTCCACGCTGTAAAGAGTGGGATACCTGGCCGCTATATCAGTGACAGTGACAGTGATGTGTATATTCCTGTTCCTGGGAGTGACATTTCTCCCAACCTTATATGGTGATATGACCATCATTCATCGAGATTGCCAATAGGAGCAGGCGCAGCACGCTCATTTTAGTAATAGCAAAGTTACGGGAACGATATATAGCGCCTTTCTAGAATGTCACGCTCAATGTGACATTTACTGCATTCAATAGAAGAGATGCCAGTGCTCTGTCTATGATCCTGTTCCTGGTAAAGAATAGTCATTTTCGACGTGATACCCTATCCTTCTGTCATGTTGTAGCTAGGATTTCGCAATACTAAGTAGTGAAAAGCCTACCTTTGATACAAATTCCATTTGCTGGGTGGAATGTAAAGGACTTGCAGCATCCAATGCCTCATTACACTTCCGACTGGAATATCCGTCGAGCCTGACTAGACGCCATTGTCTAGGGCCAGTAACACCTTAAAAAGATTCCTCACGATATTATTGGAGATGAACTATGCCAAGCTAATTTTGAATCGGGAAAGAAAACAGCTATTTTGCTTTACTGGAGAATCTTCACTGCAGATTGCTTCAATCTCCATTGGCATCTCGAGCTTATGTAGATCTATATACATATGGATTGCTATGTCATACATATCGGGCATGAACACAGCTTAAAAGTAGAGTCCGATGAGAAACACTTTAGGCGTAAGTTTTACGAATCTGCTTCCAGAATTATATAACTGTATCTGTCCTTACCCGTACAATTTCAACTTAGAATTCGCATTTCCAAACTGGGAGAGCCAAACAACGCCACTTGGTCGATATATATTCGTTTGATCAATTGCGACTCCACAAAGACCATTGTGCTCGATTTCCTACTTGAATCGAGCTTTCTTAGCTATCAGGCATCAAATTCCGACTTACTATATAGCTTACTCCTATTTTCTCCATCCATCTGGGTCCACAAATTCCCACTTCCAAGTTGAGGTATGAATATATATAATAAGGTAAAATTATAATCTACATTTAATTATAGGAGTATCAATTGATCGAATAAGAGCTCCCAAGTAGGTAGATCTGTGCCTAAAAATATCTCAATGCATGAATTTCTTGTAGATGTGCCATGAGCAGAATGGGCTGATACGTTGTGAAAGGTGTTCCAAGGTGGCAAGGTAGCTAATTCAACATCGTGGCCAATTTTTTGCCAGTGGTGCTATCCTTTGTACTGGGCAAACGCATAAAGTGACATCAAGGCACCGTATATGCATCTCATAATCCACGTACTTTGTGGAGGAGCGAGTTGAGCAATTGGAGCAATTGGATTTGGACGCTTGCGTGGTGCTCCAGATGGCCCCACTGACGTCACCCCATTAACAAGTTTACGATGCCGGTGCCAGGTCCAGTCCCCCGTCCCAATCCCAAATATAAACCTCCAAAAAGCTTAGGAAAAGCTTATTTCTATCTCCATCTGCACTCGCATGGGCAGTAATCGAAGAATCAACATTTATCGTATACAGTGAAGACTTATCAATCATGGTCGTGCAACACGGTGACCACCATGAGATCCCGGATCACTTGCGCATCCACAAGTAAGCTACACACTCTCTTGTTGTCTTCAATTGTCAAGTTATCATTATCGTTCCATCCAGTCTGTCTAACATAACTGCTGTTAATTAGGCCTGGGGCTTGGCTCCCAGCAGATCACCGGGTGCACCAAGAGTTCCTGCGGCGCGTGACCGAGCACGTCGACCAGAACCCCAAGAAACTGGCCCCCGCGATCCAAGAGTTCAAAGACTTCATCGAAGGCAATTCCCGTGTGTACATGTTTTTCACGCAGATGTTCGAGGAGATCCCGAAGAAGCGTCCGTATTTCCGTGATCCGACAGGCACGAAGCAGATTCGCGACTATCAGCACTTGCTGGAAATACTCAACCACATTGTCACGCGAGCACCGGAGTGGACGGACGCAGCGGAGAGTGTGGGCATGGTTGGAGTGCCAATGTGTGCAATCTTTGACTATCCGATGGGAACACCAAGGTGCGTGTCATGATATTCTCCTTGCGAGTTATCGCAAAAGAGTGGACGTTCAGGCTAATTCCTTTGCTTAGTGGTCACGCTGCGTTCTTGGATCCAGATGTGAACAGAATGCTGAAGAAGGTCTTGAATGAATGGGGAAAGTTCCTACAGGTATGGAAGAACGCTCATCACATCAAGGTCAAGTACAGCTGACAGTGCGTTCAACCAACAGACACCCGAGTCTGCTACAGTTCTTGGAGATCATACACAGGGCTGGTTCGGCGAAACTGGCATTGGAGATCTGATGTCAGTTGCTAATGCCCCCTATAAGTCCGAAATGAAGTTTGAGGACATGTACATTTGCGACCCATCCCAAAAGTATTATGGATTCAAATCGTGGGATGGCAAGTATTCCATTCACTGGTCCTCATGTGATCACTTGCTCATATATTCCAGACTTCTTTACCCGGAAAGTGCACGACAAAGCACGACCCGTGGCAAGCCCTGATGACGACAATGTTATAGCAAATGCATGCGAGTCCAAAGTCTATAATATTTCTCATAATGCCAAGCTGCGGGACCGCTTCTTTGCAAAGGGACAGCCCTATTCGATCCTCGACATGCTTGCTCATGATCCTCTTTCGGAGAAATTTGCCGGTGCAACAGTTTATCAGGCATTCTTATCTGCCCTATCATATCATAGATGGCACTCACCAGTCTCTGGAACAATTAAGCGTGCTTTTGTAGAAGACGGGACCTACTTCAGCGAGCCGTTGTTCGAGGGTGTTGGTGACCCAACCGTCAAGGAGATCAATTCAGGTGGTATCACCGTCGGACAGGGCTATCTTTCTGCATTAGCAACCAGAGCCATTATATTTATTGAGGCAGACAATCCCAAGATCGGGCTAATGGCATTCATCGGTATTGGTATGGATGAGGTAAGCACCTGCGAGATCACAGTGAAGGAGGGGCAACACATCAAGAAGGGCGAAGAACTGGGCATGTTCCATTTTGGTGGCTCTTCGCATTGCTTGCTCTTCCGCAAGGGCGTTGAAGTCCAGGGATTTCCAAAAGTTGGTCGACAGGAAAATGTGCCCGCTCGTGGTCACCTTGCTGTTGTAACATAAGCATGGAATGTTCGTTGATAGGAACAGAAATACTACTTGGATGAATCATTCAAATAAAATTGTTTATGAGAGCATTGTAATAGTCTATACCTGGACTGTTTTCATACATGTGCAAGCTAGTTGTTAAACTGCATGTGTGGTGCTCGAATGAGAGGTGGTTGGCGGGCGTAGTTTAAGTTACAAGTTGATTTGGATCGCAAATGCACAGCTTCAAGAAATACCGCGCATGATGTGATTAGGCCCTTCGGGTGTTTATATCTCTTCAAGAATGAGACTAGCTACTTATAAGTGCATATATATCCATTTTAGAGCACAGCTGAAGAATTGTCGAGATCATGAGCCTTAGCCCTTACGTACATTAGGCTTGCGTTACGTGAAATGCCAATGTTTAATTCTACGCTACTGCAATGCCAATATCCAATAATTGATCAATAAAATCAATGCCATGCCTGTAGTTTAGCTGTATATAAATACCTAATGCGGAGCTTCTGACTTTCGACTTGTCAATATATAATTAATTACTTACAAGAGCAGTTAGAACTTCATATATTGGAGGATATCAGAGTCACAATAAAATGACATCTCCAAAAGAAGCAGAGCAATTTCTTCTAAAAGTATCTTCCTCTATATCAGTAGCAACGAAGGCGATATTCACTGACATGATCTAGGTATGGGATGCGGCGTGGACGCCGGGCTTGCCAGATCTCTCTGAATACTATGTCCCAGATGCTGCAGTATCAGCTTATTCACCGCCCAAGCAAACGACTTGGAAAGGCCTCGATGCTATAAAGGGAGTGAGTGCATCCCATGCCTTAGGTTTCATCATCACCTTTACACGTACTGAGATCTCTTGCTATTACAGCATTTCGAAGAGATGCAACCCATGGTCTCGCCCCGATTCTTCAATATTACCCACGTTGGTATGAACCCCTCTCCTGTTCTGCGAGAAGATAAAGCTGATAAATGGCAGATGTTGTAAATGGGGGTAGTGCATACTATGCGACTTTCGAAGCAGAGTTCGATGTCAGGGTTCCTGGCCAGGAGGGAGTGATGGAAGGAAGAGGGATCATACATTGTATCCTGAAAGACGGGAAGGTGGCTGTTTGGACGATGTACGAGGATCCAACGCCGTTTATTGAGTTGGCTTTGAGAGCGCAGAAGGCTTAGCGTAAATGAGGAAGTAGACAGATACTCTTGTGGTTGTTTGTTGGAAGCATCTGCAATAGTCACAACTATTATGCTCGTATGATAGCCAATCTGATACTTTGAGACAGAGTATGGCGGCCAGCCACATAAAGGTGGTTGAGACGAGAGGGGATAATAGAGGATATACTTACGTACGAAGTAGTGCAGGCCCATGGCGCCAAGTTGTGGCAGCGGCACGGATTGAGACAGCAAATCCCAGCATTTTTCTACCGTTATTTTCTATTGTGGCTTTTTGCCATATCATAGGTCTATTCATATTACTTCGTATATAATAGTGTAGTTGATTTGCTTATTAGGGTCTTGTTCATAATGTTTAAGATGCACCGAATCTTGTAACTTAGTTTATTCAGGATGGATGAACTTAACTTCGGAAGAGACCGACTAATTAGGTAGGGCTTTCTTGGACCCTCTATATTACTAGTCGTGAGTTTGCTTGTACTTATTGTTTGAAACAGCTGCTTAATCTTGTGTGAATATGATGATAGTTTTCGGCTCAAAAGTTCACCATAGCAGCGCATGACTAAGTCTAAAAACCTAAAGTCATAACGTTAGTTAATCATGATTAATAAAATCTGCCAAGTCTCCTTTCAGCAATCGCTTACAGTAGCCCCGCATTAGCAGCATTCCGATGCCTGGAGAAGCGGAAGACGGAAACAACAACAGGATCCGGTATCACGGCTCTACCTCTATATAAGTTTTACGCTTTAGATGTCGTCTCTAGCTGCCAGGGATGGCGCAACCCGTATCAAGCGGCGACGCGCGAAGCAAGCCTGCAGGGTGTGCAATGCGCGAAGAGTTCGCTGTAACGTGCTAGAAAGGCATCCATGCGATAGGTGTGAGCGATCCGGTGTATCATGTGAGATAATACCCTCCAGGAGAGGCAGGTAGGTTGCCTTAGATATATCAATCAAAAATCTGCTTGCTGAAATCAATCTTAGACGACCCACAAAGAAGCAATCTTCGGATGTACTGGGTCAACCTCAGAGCCCAGAATTTCTCGGTGCTAAAGGGTCATCTCCAGCTCGGGCTCGGGAATACTGTTCCCCAGCTACCCAGAGCCCCATCCACAATGAAACTTCAGGGAGTGGACACAAATCACCGATCATTTCTGTCGCTGAGCAAAACGTTCCTTCAACTCCTGCTCAAGCTTTGTTCTTTGGCGAGTCGAATCTCTTGACTTGCGTTGCTGGATCTGGTGCCGAAGACACTCCCGCGCCATCTAATAAAGCGCAAGAAAGATTGGTTTATCCAATTTCAGATGCAATTAACATTAGGGCCTCAAAATTGTTTGCGGAGCATACTCTTCCAACTAGCTCATCAAAGGCTCATTATCTAGCGAAAGAGGGGGCTTTTACACTTCCGGATCCCCAGGACTGTGTTTCCGTCCTTAAAGCATACTTTAAGTGGTTTCACCCTGCTTTTCCCATTGTTGACCGGATCGAAATTGCAAATAAGTATCACAAGGGGGAAATGTCTCCTCTACTATTACAAGCAATGTTGTTCATCGGAGCAAGTTATTGCGATGATGATACGGTCCATCGGATGGGATTCAAAGACCGACCAGAGGCGAAATCCCAACTTTACAACAGGGCAAAGATACTATACGATGCGGATTGGGAGTCAAGCGAAATGATAATTCTTCAATCTTTATTTTTGATCAGCTTCTGGAGAGCCGGGCCACTCAATGTCAAAACTACTAGATATTGGCTAGGCGCTGCGATCAGCCTCGCCCAGGCCCGTGGATTTCATAGATCGTAAGCGGTCCTGAATATCAAGTTACTAGATCGACTAACATCCTGTAGACCACAACTGCCCGGTATGAATTTACAACAGAAGAAGCTCCGAAAACGAATTTGGTGGTCAATATATGTGCGTATTTTCAGCTAGTCATTCCTTCTAATGTGAGACATGCTAACTGTATCGTATCGATGAGGTCCGCGACAGGCAATCATCTGCATCTCTTGGACTGCCGAGCCGCATTCAAGACGAGGACTGCGATGTCGAAACGCTCAACTACTCGGATTTTATTGAAGAGGGCGAAGTGATCATCCCGGAGTTTCTTGGTAACTATAGAGAGGAACATGGTATATATGCAATTCAGATGGCAAGACTTGCACAACTACGTAAGTTAAGGTGGAATGGAATAGCTATTTTGTACTAATGTTTTTATCTAGTTGGTAAAATACTAGCCACTCAATTTAGGCCAAACAGAGATCGGCCAAATAAGGATGAAATACGAAAACTTGTCGTTTCGCTGGAAGAATGGAAGGCCATGCTACCTGACAATATGAGATCTTGTGAAATGGAAAATGAAACCGAAACCATCTGGACTTATCTCTTACATCTCGGATACAAGTGAGTATCCATGGATTCCTACGTGAGCATTTGCTGACTTGGGTCAGTTATTTACATATCCTTCTCCATCGCCAAGCGTATACGCAGTCTGGGGCCAAGAACATAGCTGATGGACGACCTGCACTTCAAGCAGCATGCAGGGTGACAAGAATCGTCGAAGACATGCTCTCCGAGAATCTTGTCCAGTTTGGACAAATGCATTTGTATGTCGTTCACTCTCATGTCTGAAAAACGTCTAATTAAAAATTGCTGCAGGATCACCAGTCTCTTTTCCTCTCTGTGTATCCATACGATTGAGTTACAACGATCAGATCGCATTGCAAGAAGATTAGCGGAACAAAGGGCTCAAGTATGCCTCATTGGATTAAAAGAGATCCAAAAATATTGGGAGGTGAACAATCTAGTGCTTGAGCTATTCTTCCAATATTTAGATGATTCGACAGCCAAGAAATTACAAGGCAGTATTGCTGAGGATTTACCCAGCACAGAGCGGGTGAATCATGACAAGGGTTTGGTTAGAAGTTTGAATACTCCGACTTTGACTAGATCTACTGCAGCCACAGCTCTTGAGGAAGGGTTCGATGCAGTAGACAACGATATTTCACAAATTTCTCAGATCCAATCTAATCAAGGCTCAGTGTTATTCGATATGCCACGAAATATCTTGAGCCATGGTGGTTCGGTAGATGAGTTCAGCTTCTTCCTCGATCAGTATTTACTCAATAATGGAAACGGTAGCCTAAGTGACGCATTCGACAATGTCATACAGAACTGAATGATCATAACATTGTGCTTGTCACCGAGACGATATGAAAAGGTCTTTAACGATCCATGTAGGCTGGCTTGAATATTTACGAGTTTAATGCCCTAATGGTAGTTAGTGAGTCCACATTTGTCCTTTACCGGGCTGTGCTATCGTTAATCTTAGGATTTAGAAACGCTGCTAAAGTCCAACAGAGGGATTCAAAGAAGCAATCTGCACAGGATTGTAAAACCACCTTGTGAACAGTGGAAAGGAAATCGAGGAGCTCTAGTGTGTTTTGTGCGCCCTGGAAAATGATGCTTCGCTGGGTAGATTAAGGAGAGGGCTAATTGACAGGCTTGGTAAAGAGGATTACGCGGGTATGAGCTCTAAGGAATAGCTAATTAGGTGGTATATAGAATGGTGAATAGAATAATAGAGAATTGGAAAGGTGTAAAGGCACCGATGCAATAGCTGGTTAGATGAAATCCATGCAATTCTATCTCTACTCATTCTCCCGCTCTTGACTTTTTATGGCTTGAGTAGCATAAAACTACTGTGAGTAGAATATTCTTGTGTTCTTTTCTGGTTTTACCACTTAACTATCTCTTTTCTGCTTCTCAGTTCTTTTTTTACATCAAAGATCCGCATTAATGTGCTAGCTTTCAAAGTACTTCTTCCCTTGAGGGGGTGCAGCAGTTGCCCATGGAAAGGCAGATGAAAGGGCGGGTGTACCATATGCAGTTAGATTATTATAGTCCTTTGTTGTAGGTGTGCCGAGTAGGATACTTTCAACAAATGGTAAGACCTCGGTGCTTATTTTGGGGATATATTGTTAGTTTATAGGCTAGCAATTGGTAATAAAGTCAACTTACTATCCACTTAAGTCACAATGAGGCCCACTCCTCACTGACATGCCAATTAGATGGCCGACTCCAAGCCAGTCATATACAGCTTTTGCAGCTGGATATACTATAAGCGCCGTTGCTTTGGAGTTTGTAAAAAGGTCACCAGTGCCCTGGTCAATGATCAATGCTCTCGGCGCAAGTGCAGCTGCTATAGTATGGGCGTCATAAGGAAGATGTTGGGAGTGGTTCACGAAGGTTCCCAAGGTCGAGTCACTCCACCAAGGAGCCCCAGCCTTCGAATTTTCTAATGTTTCATCCTGGCCTGACATGTTGTGATATCTGTAGGGACCTAGACCTTGGACGCCTGAAGACATTGGCATGGTAAGAGCAATGCGAGTGTCAAAGATCCCAGCAGCCATAGCTGCCTTTCCTAAACGGGAACATCCAGTGACTCCGATTCTAGAGGGATCGATCTCTGGAACTGTCATTGTTACGGCATCGAGAACCCGATGGAACCCCCAGGCCCAAGCAGTTAAGACGCCTACATTTCCTGTATTAGCACCCGACACCTTGCGCTATACGACACCAATGCCTACCAATATCTCTTCCATCATAAATATCCCAAAAGGCGCCGGTCTTATTATTGCTGTCTGATGCAACACTAGTATAATCGAATTGCACAATTGCGATTCCAGCATCAAGGTAGGGCTGGTTCAACATACCGCCGATGTTAATAACAGCAGGGGCCTTTTTCCTAGCGTTTGTATTGTTGGGGAAAGACAAAGTGGCTACGAAATTTCCTGTTTTCCCGAAAGCCGTGACTGAGATATTCACCGTATCTCCGTCTCGTTTAGCAATTACGTGCTCTTTACTATGATCGGGGTAGTAGCCATATTGATACTCCTGTAGCATGTTCAAGATCTCTGGTTGTCGGCATCGGTACCACTCTTCCTTTGTCTGCACACGGTGTCTTCCGTTCCCAGACATGACCTCTTGGGCAAAGGTTGTCTCACTTAAGTGCCCTGCATTATCGATAGTAGTGTATCTTAGCGGTAAGAAAGGGTCGGGCATGGTTGACTGGCGTGGAAGTTCTTGCCATGTCGGGTATGGCGAAGGAATCCGCGGACAGGAAAAGGGTGAGTTTTCTGAACGTGAGAGCGCCAACGCTTCGCCAGCAAGCAGAAAGCTAGCTGCCACTACTGATTGAATCCCTATTGATAAAAACATTATTGAAATAGTAGACTAGTTCTAGAATTACATAGTTGAACTTTGATATGGAATATTTTAAACAACGAAGAATATATACTACAGAGTATCTACTATGTTTTCTTAGGATAAATCTTATTCTGCCTCGGACCCAGAACCTATAAGCTGTTAGACGTTCACTCCCAATGCCGATCTGCAGGTCTGATCTCTGGACTGCAATATTACACCGAGGCACATATCCTCTGAGCTTGGCACATTTTTGCAGCGTAGTTAATCAGATGGTAGTCCCAATTATATACATTATTTGCCGATCTTCGGGAAGCTGGAAATTATCCATCGAGTAAGGAGAAGTGGTTGAACCCCGCAGAGGGGGAATCCAAATTATTTTAGCCGACGAAGTTAGATAATCCATCAACCAAGGTTCTAAGTCGTGGGAAATTTTTCGGCGGTTATTGTTCATAAACACATTCATTACAAAGTGGTGGTAGTATTCTAAGTGAGACAAGACATGTTGATGTGTTAGAAGCTTATTCTGTAGCAGATATAGCACTAGAAGAAGACATCATACTAAATGAGAGTTCTTCGGGTACTCCAAGTGACACCTTATTTTGCGGAAAATTATGGCCCAAATATGCCTGCATTGGGAGGTATGATTAATCAATGAATAACAAGATGGTTCCTTATCACTATGTTACTCTATTATAATAAAATGGCTATATGGGATTCGATTAGTGATCTATCTTCTCGTGCATTAAGACGAGACACGCATCACTTGTTCCTTATAGTCCTCAA
The DNA here is from genome assembly GCA_021399445.1 of Xylogone sp. PMI_703. Lineage (NCBI taxonomy): Eukaryota > Fungi > Ascomycota > Leotiomycetes > Xylogone > Xylogone sp. PMI_703. The sequence continues at coordinate 1,172,849 of JAJTUQ010000003.1, forward strand.
GGTATTCGGGATCGATCTGGACTAACACATCCATGCCTTCCTTCTCTAGTATTTCAGTTTTGATGATAAACGTTGCCAGCAAAGTTGCGTCTTCCGTCTTGCTATTATTGTCACTAATCCGATGATGGCATCCAGGAGCCTCATACCAGGACTCTCCTTCCTTGAAAACAGCTGGCTCGCCGTCGTTCATGGCATTAAGTAGTTCCCCTTTAACGACATATGCGGCTACAGAAGCAGTACCATGTCGATGAGGAGGTGTAGATGCGTCAGGACTGAAGTTGACGAGGAGACCAAGAACAGTTAGGGCAGGATTATCTGCAAGTTTGTATTGGAACACTGGTTTAATGCCCGGTGCTGGTCGACTATCAAAGTATTAGCTCCTCGTATCTATTTCACAGAGAGGATAGGCGGTATATTCGAATCTATATACTGGAGACGAATAAGTACATAACGGATAACGCACTTCTTATTATATGTAATTACGTTAGACATGTTCGAGTAGTTGGTATTTATCATTCGAACGCTCTCATGTGGAGGTGTGAAGGAGTTTTTAAATAATTTCTTGGCGATGGGCGTCATACCCTCTTTATAAGAAAGAGGGCTATGAAATTGACAAGAATACACCTGATAATTCAGAAGAGAATGTTAGCTCATGGAATATCCGCTTTGGTCTATCCGCTTTTTCGGAGTGTTATAAGCGGGTATGCGAAACATTCCCGACGCTTTTTCCTAGTTCAAGAATACGCAATTTCGGAAATAGTATCAGTGCCATTCTCCATTTGCTACCTAACATTGGATGCGTATGAGATTAATTGTCACTGATGAGGCATATTCCATGGAGAACTACGTTAGTGTTGGTCAGCCTTCAAGAATTCTCAGTAGGCTATCAAAATTTTTGTCAATATCCGTTAGGCTAAACGGCCACCACAAACTTGGTTTGGAGACCCGGAGCATTATACTCTCAATGTTTAGCTCAAGGTATTTCTGCATACCATATAGTAAAAGATTGCCCTGTGATTAGACTACAGAAGTGGACTGTGTTCATATAAAGCTATCAAAGATATATCAACGCTGCTGAGCTAGCACTCATCATAATTGTCCCATCTGAAGCAAGCTTCTCCAAAGTTTCATGTCCGATGGGCATACCGCTGTAGCTCTCCCAGCTCTGTCCTCCCCATGTAAGTCCAGCTGTATGCACCCCTTTGTCAGTTATCACTCATGAAGTTGTACAGAAGCTTGGATTTCAAATTCAGAAATAGTTGATCAGGATGAAATAATTCAAAGGATATCCTTACAGTACGCACTGAGTGAAGGGAACTCAAGGCGTTTATAAGTAGCGTGTGCGCGTCCGGCGAGATCAGGGAGATTGATGGCCATAGTAGGTCGAGTACCCTGAGAACTAAAAATCTTCAGTCTTTCAAATTCTGCTTGTAGGTAAGGTTGGCACTACACTTGAGTCCATGGTACTTCGTTGATCAACATTATACGTTTGAGAGTTTTGCCTTCCCATATTTGGTACGCTGCCAGGCTACTGTTGTCCGTCCAAAGTTCGTTGATATACTATTACATTTAGCAAGTATGCAGAAGAGGAGATAACGTGTTAGAATTTTAAGATATAGCTCACAGCGTTTCCTGAGTTGCCAATCGCATCCGCTACTGCAAGATAGGCGTAGTAAAGAGGGAGAACGTGTCTCTTAGCTGAAGGGGAAAAGTCGGTGATGTTCATCCCGATGTTGTCAACAGGTTCAAACGCTGTCGAAAGGTAAGATACAAACTTCCTCTAATAACTAGACTTTCTCAGTATAACCCACCGCTATAATTGTAACCCACACCTTGGTGAAACTGCAACCCCTTAATTCCAACACTCGCCGCCTGCAGACAGTAGTCAATCATCCACAGTGCTGCGGCTGCCGAGTTACTTACCCCAGGCTGACCGTGCCCAGAGAAAGTGTTTGTCTCGCCGAGGAAGAAGTCGATGCCAGATTTCTGAGCATTAAAGGCTGAAATAGCATACGGTGCAAGATTACTGCGTATATTTGCCTTGTTTGTGAGTTGTGTAGCTATAGTGGGCCAATCTGAGGGTGATAATGAGTATTTGGTACCGGATTGGTAGTGGTGTTCGGAAATAGTATTAATCGATCTGAAGCCCACAAAGGAAGAAGTGAGTGTGGCTGCTTGGGACTGAGGAACTGTTAACAAGCTTAAACGTACCGACCCATAGGTGACTCCATAATCCCAGTAGCTAGCAGTTGTTCACTGGTCCAGTCTATTGCCCAGTCTGCTATCCTATACTTCCGCCCGTTCTCTCCGAGGGCCTTATTTACTGCATGAAAGTACTGAATCCTAATGTCAAACCAATTAGAATGATGATATTAAATATAAAAAATTGACATACTGCTCTTTCGTGTAATCCCAAATGGACCAGTTGCCGGGTCGAGCTCTGCTAGCCCATGTGTCTGCTTCGTTGCCAAATTCAATATTGTCCAATTTTAGTCCTCTACAGTGGGGATTCTGCGCAAGCAAAATTAGTTATTATCCATACATTTTGCAATTTATTTAAATTTCTTTGGATAGAATAAAAGATCGGAAACTCACCGTAAAAGTTCTCTCAATTTGTCTCACTTGAGCCACTGCCTCACTGATATTTCCTGTCCAAAAATTGACTCCCCAGGTGAACGCTGTGCCCTCTGGTAAATTGCATGACGATAGCCAGTAATTTGGACCAGCATAAACGGTGTCTGCCTCAGGGAAGAGTTGTTTTGTATTAGAAATCTGTGCTGGAACTTGAGGGAAGACGTCGTGGAACCCGGGATTGCCTGTTATAGTAGGTGTATAAAAGATGCGGTCTTGGGTACCACCACCAACCCTATAAGAATCAATCGTGTCAATAGGAGTTTGTCGAACATAGAGGCCTCATAACTATGTACTATTTGTAGCAGAAGAAGAGACATGAGAAGGTATCAGTGCCCACCTAATCCTTGGTGCAACCCCTGTCTTTTGTTTAAGGGTATTCAACAATCTATAGGTGAACTCGTTCCTATGTGTCACGTTCCCTGCCCAATCCGGCCATCTATCTGGTTCAACTGATAATCCACATAAGTCTGGCGGAAGTGGAACAGCGTTGGAGGGTCTAGTCCAGGATAGCTGCAATCTGGAGTTAGTCGCATCTTGCGCTTGTACCGTCCCAGCCACAACGGCACATATCAATATCCCAAGATTATACATCCGTGTAGAATTTATACTGTAACTGCGAACAAATCACTTCGCTCTTTGGACAATTCGAGTTTATAAAAGAAAGAGGAATATGAACCCAAAGTCCGGACCCTTACCCTCGTTTTATGCTATAGCATTACAGAGGCTAAGATATATCAAGTTACCAAATAGTCGATGGCCTATTTTCCCCACCATTAGCGGAAGATCCAAATATTCTTGGCATGGACATCTATTCGTACATACACAAGAGAGCCTCTAGACCTTGTACAAAAAAGAATGCACGCAGCATGGACGATTTAATCTATAGTATCACTATTCTATTTTATACGTAAGGCAATTATATCGTATCAATGATTGTTAGTTGACTTGTTAAGAGTCTTCTTTTCTGTGCATGTTTGTATTGTATTGTAGATCGTTTTCCACGTTCTGTATTCCTCGCTCAGTTAGTGTCGATCTCTTTTAGCTAGTCTTCTGTAACTCCGCCGTTTCAATCAAACCAAAGCATTTCATATTTCCACCAATTAGCACTCTTCAATACCATGGGTGACAAGCGCAAAGAGAACCACCACATAAGTGTTTGCAGGTTTGCTTGAATGATTCGAATTTCGAACCGACTTTCATAGCTCCGGCAGTGAAAATGTAACCTAGAAAGCTGCAGGTTGTTTCAGGGTACGGGAGCGAGCTAGTCTTACGTGAGTTCCTTGATTTTGCCCTGCTTATCACCAGTTCAATCACAATTATTGAGGAAAACGGATGGATTTTCTATAAGGATAAGTTCGAAGTAAAAGTCTTAACTAATAAATGTTTTCAGAATTGAATAGGACCCTCCCCCATTGAGTTTCGTCAACCACATAAATCACAACGAAACAAGAGAATGATCGGTACTTTCCTCCGCCAAGCCATTCATCAGATCAAGTTACGAAGCGATAACAAGATTTTAGTATTCCACCTATATCACTTCCTTTGCTAAAGTCATCTAGCATGAATATTGAACCGTGCATGTTGTCTGAGTTGAGTCCGTGATTCCCCAGAAAGATCCACCTGTCTGCACTTGTCCTTCTTGGCCTTGAGGTCCTTTGCAATGCCATATCCCGCCTGGCATGCAAAGACCATTTTTGTCGTCACAGGTGATACACATTGATGTAGCTCCCCGTGGTGTTTGAAACTGCGCTGATCGTCCAGAGCCGCAGTCATACGCATAGTCTGTAGGGGAACCATTTCCATTTTCTGGGCCAAGCCGGACTTTTGCATCGTTCTCGTGTCTTCATAAAAACCCAGAATCGGTGCCGGTGCCTCCGCCTCCCGGGGAAATATAACCCCATGCGGCGGCTACAGCCGCTATCCAACATGTGTCTGCCGCAACCATATTGAAGTTTGCGGAAAGTGCAACCAGGATGACTGGATAGGTTGCTTTGAAAACTAACATCTTGAGAGTAGAAAAGACTTCGCTATATTGCTGAACTAACCACGGATTTTGAGGTAGGAATGATGATATAAACTATTAGATGTCCACAGCCACTATACAGGACTGGAATACCTTACAAATATATACGCAATGCGAGCCCCCAGTCTTATTCATAATACCCCCTGCCATCCATTCGGTGAGGCGAGCTGAACATTGAAGGTTACAGTACGGCTGAGCTATGAGCATCACACTGTGAACTTAGATTCTTGGCAGAATATTTACGGTAAGTGTAGTTAGATCTGCATCCTCAACTGAAGCTATCCAATATATCCAAAACTAGGGGCTAGCGTAAGGTACCCTCGATGGTGTTAGCAACATGATAGCTATCTTAGTATAGAACTGAATAAGGTTTTATTCTTGCATAGTTGAAACTTTATGCAGATGCAAAGATATCGACGATATAATAGTACCAAGGTTTTGTCGTTTTTGACAACTTAACAAGTAGTTGGGTTAAAATCCAGGAACTAAGATGTAAATCATTACAATAAATATATTATGTATCATTCCAGCCTTACATATATTGAATATTATAATGGATTGGATGACCAATGAGGTAAGCCTGAACTCACAGATGAGCATGCCAGGTAGGATACGGTCGACGCCAAGCGGACTCAGGTAAGCGCTAGTAGTTGAGACACAGCGGAGCAAATGTTAATAAATTAAACTATGCGGGTGCCAGCTGAAGTGATATAATACTCGGCCAGTCAAAGGAATAAGATAGATTGCTTATTCAGACCGTCACTTTGTTACATCATAAATGGACGTCGTAGCAATATGTCAGCTGAAAGGGAAACAAGAATTGAACTCTCTTTATAAGCGGTGAGATGCGCAATATGTTCGCGCCAATACATCAACGGGTACTGTTGGTGTATTAATGGAAATATATAGCTCTATTTCAGGATGTGTCTATTTTAGAGTTTAGACGTGCCCTGTGTTACGCTTTATGTAATTTCTTGGCCCTTGTTCTCGGCCTATCTATCGATCATGTGTGGGCCAAGCCGCTGTCCAATGAATCAAGCGTTAATCAATACAGTATCATTGGGCTCAAACAAACTCAACATCAACGGCATTTATTGTTAAAGACCTAAGTTAGACACCGGTGCGAGTCACGCCGCCTAATTTATGTGTTTCGTCTCATAGGCAAATCCGCGCGGGCCATTGCCAATGGATTCGAACATATAGGACTAGACGCTTGCTACTAGGAGAAAGGAACCTGATTCAAAACGCATGTAAAGCTAATTCAAGAAGGTGTACAACGACTTAATCTTCCCTCCTACTATGGTGACCACATCTTCCCCGGTCACAACTGGCTCCTCGCCAGGAGTTCCATGCCCCCATTGCAAGCGCGCAACCCTAAAATCTTCATCCTGAGTTTCATACAATATCTGCACCTCGCCTTTTTGAATTGTTAGTTGATGATTATTTGTGTTCTCTCCAAGGTTCAGATGAAGCACACTCTCTCACCTCGTTCTGAAAACGCCATTCCTGGGTATTGAACATGTAGAGAGCCGACAAGATCAGATATCGCTTCATGGCTACGAAAAACGCCTAACGGATCTACAAAAAGGCTCTCTGATGACGGGACCCATAGTCGAGACAGTGCAGAAAGTCGCTTTTTAGGATCGCTCTCACCAAAGACCTCGCGAAGGTTCTCTTGAACAAGTTTAGTTACGGTGGTAGAAGACGTCATTGTGTTCGATTCAGAAAATATAATGATAGTTTCGCTGTTGAACACTCTCTGGCATTGAGATCTTGCAGATGTATGTGTATATATCTTTTGCAGCAAAGCCTGCTTTCGTCATTCATAAGCTTCTTCTCATAAGCACCATCAAATACCAAATCATTACAAACCTTGGTGAAAGCGGCGAAATAGTACACGTAATCAAGCCACCTCGCAAATTATTACTCCAGCAAATAAGGTTTACCAATTAAGATAGTTAAAGTATGCTCCAACTCACCATCTTCATTTACGGAATTTTGATTACTGATAGATATAGTAATGATCGAATGCTGAAAGCAGCCTTTCTTAAAAGCCTGAGATAAATGCACTCATCGTTTACCTATGGGCACTCACTTGTCGCCGATATCAGCTGTCGCGGAGCTTATTTACCAACAAAGTACGCCAAACATTTTATGACTACGGTGATGCACAGGCTCTCATAACCTATACTGTAGGCCTAAGGCTCTGTAAACGAGGCCTTGTAGGATCTGAGGAGGCACACAGGCCGACGATCGTTGGCCATCATTTACCCCTTTGTTTTGAGCCACTTCTTATTTTTATAGCCGTTAAGACGTCAAACATTGAGTAGATGGTAAGTCAATAAATCAATTAATCAATATGGAACAGGGGCAAGCTCTCTAAATTAGTTATTCAGATTGATACCCCCAGTTTCGATCTGGGATATCCGCATATAAAAATCCCAATTCTGCCTCGTATCTGTACATCCGTCCGATGTCTCAAGAAATGCCTTGAAGAGTGGTGGTGCATCGCAGTCGAAGGAATCAGCAAATAATACTATATTGTCCTGGAAATTTGGTCCCTGAGCTCGTATAGACCTAAACGGCCCATTGGTTCCGACTGCATAGCATGTATTAAATACCAAATCACTAGCACAAACATTCACTGTTTCCGTACCCGTGCAATCGGGTAAGTTCCAGCCCTGGAAACAGAAATCTGGCGGCGGGGGCGGAGGCGGAGGTGGAGGCGGTGAAGGCGGAGGCGTAGTTTTCGAAGTCACTACACACAGACAGCCTTCATGAGGACTCGTACATGTTCCGAACGAGCTTCCAGGACTCGCGATGCCATTACATCCGGTAAAAGAACAAGGCCCAAGAGTACCGCAATTACTTGATGGAGGGATACATTGACAACCAAAAAAGTTACCCTTACAGGTAACAATACCGTTAGTATTGATCGACCCAGCACACCCATGCAGGGTACAAGATTGAGCCTTCCCACAGGTGTCGCCTTGAGGCAAGCAAGGGCATCCAGGAAAGCTTCCCTTACAAGTGGCACTGCCATCAGTGTTAAATGTACCAGCACACCCGTCCATATCACAGGATTGAGGATTGCCACATGTGTTCCCTGTAGGCGTGCATGCACAACCAGCAAATTTGCCTTTACAAGTTGCACTTCCATCAGCATTGAAGGTGCCATCACAGCCATTCTTATCACAGGATTGAGGGTTGCCGCATGTCTTGCTTGTAGCCATGCATGGGCACCCGCTGAAGAAGTTGGTGCAATATGCAATCCCATTATCCAAGTCAAACGCTTTATCACAGTTGTCCTTGTCGCAAGACTGAGATTGCCCGCATGTGCCAATTGTAGGAGAACATTGGCATCCTACAAAATTCCCCGAGCAAAAGGCCAGTCCATTGGAGAGGTCGAAAGTGCCTGCGCAGCCATTCGTGTCGCAATTTTGTGGATGTCCGCAAGTGTTGTCTGTAGCACTGCACTCGCATCCAACGAAGTTTCCAGTACACTGAGGAAATACTGCCAGACCGTCAAAAACACCGGCACAGCCATTCATATCACAGCTCTGACGATTCCTACATGTGTTCGACGTAGCAGTACACTCACACCCAACGAAGTTGCCGGTGCATTGAGGAAAGACTGCTAGGCCGTCGAAGGCGCCGGCACATCCATCCATATCGCAACTCTTATGTGGACCGCATGTGCTGGTTGAAACAGCGCAATCACATCCAACGAAGTTTCCGGTGCACTTAGGAAAGACTTCTAACCCATCAAAAGCGCCGGCACAACCATTCAGATCCAGCTCTGACGATGCCCACATGTATTGGACGTAGCAGCACATTCGCATCCGACAAAGTTTCCAGTACATTGAGGAAGAACTGCTATACCGTCAAAGGCGCCAGCACAACCATTCAAATCACAGTCCTGGGGATGTCCGCATGTGGTATTTGTAGCCTTGCACTAGCATCCCACGAAGTTTCCAGTACATTGGGGGAATATTTCTAGACCATTAAAAGCGCCAGCACATCCGCCCGCATCACAACTTTGAGGAGAACCGCAAGTATTGCTTGTTGGAATGCATTCGCAGTCTGCAAAGTTGCCTGTACATTGAGGATGTGGAACTGTCTCATTGAATTTGCCGGCACACCCCTCTGCATCACACGGAATTGGGGCACCACAAGTCTCGGCGCTGGGTTCACATACGCACCCTACAAAGTCATCTTTGCATGTGGCTTGCCCATTGGCGTCGAAAGTTCCAAGGCAATTGTTTGAGTCAAAAGAAAGAGGAGCTGGAGGGCAGGACGGTGAAGGCGGACTATTCGATGCCATTGGTGTGAATGAGACCGACGTAATCGCTCCGACCCTAGTACAAGTCTTAGAGGTGGACGAGGAAGGAGTTTCATCAGGAGGAGGAGGTCCAACAGGTGGAGTGAAACCTCCTCCACCTCCTGGTTCCGAACAGTCTCCTATAGGATTGTCAGTATCAACTCAAGCCGCTATATAGTGTTATCTCTTACCCTCGCCACACCCAGGGCCACAATCAAGGAGTGCACAACCTCCTCCGCAGAAACCAAGACCACAACCCCCATCGCATCCAAATACACCACGACCACCACTACGGCCGAAGAGGGCACAGCCTGCTGCCCCGAAAGCTGCCAATTCTATAATTCCATCACACGGTCCACTTGACGGAGTGGGGGACGGCGTAGGCAAAAATGTAAGCGGCGATTGGGTGAAGCTAAAAGAAACCGTTGGGGGAGGCTGAATAGTAACTAGATGCGAGGTCGTGAAGAATGTGGGAGTAGTAAGATATACTGGAGGTATGGGTGTTTGCGTAACATTTTGTAAAACTATCACGCCTAAGGAGGTGAATAGTTAGCCGAACTACTCATAATATAAACGAGTACCAAATATGAAAAACTTACAATACCAATCTCCTATTACTAAGCCGCTACAATTGCATTTACAGCTGGATTCCATTGGACGAAAGTATCAACACTGATCCCGATATTTTGGGCAATACTTGTACAATTATCCCCTGGTTCAGCTTGATAAAAGAAGCTACAATTAGCTATCGTCCCGTTTTGTATTGGAGTGGGTGTAGATGAGGCAGCAGCGTTAATGGTTGTGGTGAGCCAGGGGACATAGGTAAAGCTAGGAATTGGAGAGAGTGTTTCATCCCCAGGGAGGTTAAAAATAATAGATGGAGGCATGATACTCTGGCGCGGAGTAAACGCCGCTAATCCCGCTCCTTGTCCTGACGCAATGGTTATTGGCCAGAAAGGTACAAAAGAGATCGTAAAGGTGGAAACAGTAATAGTTGTAATTACAGTCACCGTTGCACCGCCACTGAGGGATAACAGAGGTGTAACTACCGGGGGCCAAGTCAGTACTGCCGGCGTTGCAAGTGGTGACGGAGGAAGGATGAGTGTGCATGGTGGACGGCATGCTATAGTTGGGTTTGGTTCACTCCAAATCGAAGGTTGAACATTAACAGTAGGTCCACCTCTATCGCTGGAGCTGGTTGTGACATTGGTGGTGTTTGCAGCAAAACCCAAATAGGCAGCTAAATCACCCCCCCATCCTCCAGGGTTGTTCAATGTATTAGCGAGGACACCATTAGTACCTGATGCCGTCTCACCAAAGATTAGATTTGTCGTATCCTTGCTGTTAAGGCAGTAGAGATAAGTATTCGTTGGGTAAGAGACAACCTCATAAGCGTTCTCTTGACAAATACCGTTAGAACCTGTACAGTTTCCAAGATTGTCAAAAAATGTCCAGACACCAGATCCATAAACAATAATGCTCGATCCACCTAAGATGCGCATTCCCCATGACATTTGGCAGAGAAGATCAGTGCTAGCACAGTTTGCAAAGTTTGGGTCAAACCATCTTGTCGTATCAGGGGTCCATATAGAAGCTGCTCCGCTATTAGGTTGCCAGTATGGAGATTCTATTTGTTGGAAAAAGAATACAACATTCTGCGCGTTGACCACATTATAAGCATAAAGTGTATGATGTTTTGATGCGGTTCCCATCATCCAAGTTGCTTCTGTAGATTCAATTAGGACTCCACGACCAGTAGCAATGACTCTAGAACCCCCTTTATCAAGAGAGTGGTCGGCGGTCCAGGCCCACATGTTTTCAATATAAGGACTGCCACTTGGTGTAATATGGACAGAAAGGAAAGTTGCCTTGCATTGTTGCGGAGTCGTATCTATAGCTATAGCCCATTAGTACACATAGTTAAATAAAGGTAAAATAACGAAAACTGACTGCAAACACTGTCAACAATTGTGTCGGCCGCACCGCCAATTCGAGTGTGAACATTAGATGTTGACACATCTCCAGGATTGATTCCAGCCATATGTATCTGCAAGAGAATTGTCCCGGGAAGAATATCCGATGTGGTCAGGACAAGATCAGACAACTCAGCAACCCCAACCTCACCTGGGTTGCCAACCTGGATAAGAGGTATCGGAAAACTTGAATTTGCAAAATCCTCATTGGAAGCTAACAATTGTATTAATATCGCCGTTCTTCAGCTGATAGACAATACATATCGCTGATGACAGACCAGACCTCTCCAACAAGCCTTGATCCGGGTGGAACATAAATCGTATCAGTCACTCGATAAACACCATGAGGAAAGTATGCAATCTTGCATCCGGCATTCGCAGTTAGAGCAGCGGTGATTGCTGCAGTGTCGTCTACTTTGCCGTCACCAACAGCGCCAAAGACTTTGACACTTGCGAATTGACTACTGCCATATTGTTCATATTGTGGTGGGGCCTTCGTTAAGTATTTTCCATTGACCAAAAGTGCTTCAGGTTTATTGGTAGATGGGAGCGTTTCTGTCTGCTTATGGTTGACTACTGGGTTATTTGTATTATCAATATACACGTTTCCGGTACTATGTATACGTTAACAATAGTTGTGGCCATGAGCTTGGAATACTTACACCCATGTACCTTCTATACTACCTGATAGCAGAGTAGTTGACCCAGCTTTCACTGTGGGGCCACTATTAGTATTTTGAAAATTCTCAACCAAAACAGAACCTTGTCCAGTCTTTGATGAACAAGCATTTATCACTGTTCCAATGAAGGCTGCTGACGAATCGATTAAAGCTATATCTCCGGTATTGCAATTGCTCACATCTATTGCAGTCGCCCCATTGTTGAAGTTCATGTCTATAAATGTTGCGAAAAATTGCGAGTCAACCTTTATAGCCGTGTTGCATCCGTTGAACGTGATACTTTTGAATAAATACTGTTGTCCAGACAGATGGATACCAATTAAACCCCCGGTGATTTTCTATGTAATATCTCGTTAATGCATTTTCTTTTTATTTGAAACAAAAAAAACTTACAAGATCACCTAGCATTGTACCGGATCCCCCTCCGCAACATCCTGTGTTGGACAGCATTTCAATACTAGAATGCTGACTAGAATCTGGCATGTTAATCTGAATATTATACAAGCTTGTACCCTGAGAGACGGCCCGGTTAAGGGCTGTCATTTGATTACTAGCCGGAACACTTGTAGTGTCCAAGATGATATTTCGAACTATGGGCATACAGGATTAGCTTTGATGTTTGGTTATTTCAATGAAAAAATAGAGCTAATTTCATTACCTCCAATGTAAAAGTTAAGTGTAGAGCCATCTGTAAGATCCCACCCACTAAGAAGTAAATCGATTTTGTTGGTAGACCCTGCAGAAATTGGAAAGGATGAAGAGAAATCTGAAGTTGCTTTGAGTGTTGGAAGATTGCTCGGATTCCCAACAATTTGAGTCATCAACCACATCTGAATCGTTGTGTTAACCATGTATGTGCCTGATGGAAAATATACTAGAGCAGGTTTCCCCGTTGTCCCTCCATCATGATTTTGACGGCCGCCATCTGATTGCATCATGTTAATATTATCTTTTTTCGACATATTGCTGAATACTTACCGTTGATTGCGGATTAAGTCAGAGGATGCTATGGCGGTCTTCGGAGCATACTTAGCTAGAATATCAAATAGTCAGCTTATATGGAGATTACGGGACACCAGGAGCCCCAAGCTTTGGTGTCCCAGTGAACATTTATTTTGGTTATGAAAATTGGGCCTGGAAGCCCTATGGTATCCTCTCGATATCATTCTTCGCTAGGATCCCAGATAAGTAAATTATTATTATTAAATTATTAGAACTTCCGGTTATCTATTTTACAAACTCTAGCAGTTAATTAACAAACATCATGACGCTTCTATAAAGGCATTTGTACAATTCACTGGCTGCTCTCAATCCACTTCTTCAAGTCGTGATTGAAGCGCTCGAAACCTTTGAGAGTCTTATCTCGGTAACCAACCATATTTGCGAGGAAGCTCTCGCCCATTAAAAAGCCCAATGCCTTGGAGAACTTCTCCTGGTGCGCGAAGGTTGTATGGCCTGGGTTTTCTTTACTCGCTTCGAAGTGGAAGCTATGTTCACCACTGAGAAGGCCAGGTACCGTCCCAACCCATCTGAAGCACGATTCCGAGTTCTCCTTGAGGTTTTGGGTTAGTCATTGGCTCCTCCAGATATCTGACGGGATCGCGATATGGGCGAGAGGACGGATTGGTAATGGAACATACAAGAATTGTAGGATCAAAGGTCCCCATCTCTAGAACATTATGCATCACGGCGCCTACTTCCAGTGGTCTATCTGGCTTTGCAGGGCCTAGTGATCTGAAAAAGCCGTTGGGATGATAGGTAGGAATTTGAGAAAAATCCAAAAACTAGGCACCAGTCTTGTTAGTCGCATATCCTTCTTTCCAGAAGGCGAAGATAAAATCACCTTTTCCCTCACCACTGTAGGCGGAGCAGAGATCTCGATTGTGGTGCTGATAACCCACATCTTCGAGGGGGATTCTAATAAGCCTGTGGTATGCGTACGCTTTTCAAGATTGAAGAGCGAAAAGGGCCTGCCTTAGGATTTTCTTCACGACAACTGAGGATTGTATCTCTGAAAGATCAGTGACAACAGCAAATGAGGAGATGATCTCTTCAGGGAATCGTATTCTTCCTTTATATGTGTTCCACATGTTTCAATCTCTGAGCCGTGGTCTTGTTGCAAATGTGGTCGGACCCAGAGTGGCTGATGGAGAAGTGGGGTGCAAGCCACTTGCGGCAACCAATCTTCAAGCCACAGCGGGCTCAAATTGGCCCGACGGCCTTGGATCCTCACGCTGTGGCGCTCCTTTTGCCAATTGGGTCATCCATCCCCTTGACTGCGGTCAATATCTAGGTGAGGGCTGTAATAAGATACGCCTTGTAAACATACGTGGTTGTGACTCAAATTCCCTTTAGCAAATGCCACCTACTTCGGATGCATAGCAAGTACTGATGAGCCCCATTGACCCCGGCCAAGGCGCAGGTATGAGCTATCTCTGTGTCTATTCATTGAAGGAGTGTTTTTAGATTATACAACTGCTCCAGAAGATGGATACTCAGTGCATAGGTAAAGTTTCAATTTATTAATATCTCAGATCTCGGCGGGGATCTTTAAAAGAACAGTTTTCTCTTTGGCGACACGAGTGAAAACAGTTAACATATTATTATTATTCCAGTATCTAATAATAATACAAGACTGTCAGTAGATAATTTGTTTTTTATTATTTATTGCCACAGACTGGGCCACTTAGAAAAGTCGTAAAGTGCAGACGTATCCTTTCAACCATTGGAAATGGCTCACAAGTATGCATAAGAACCACATCATTGGTGTTATAGTTATTATCTAGGCCGACAGCCAATACGATGAATCTCCTTCAGCAACCGGCTATAGTAGACCGGATACTCAGACGGAGCTCTGGTGTTGTGGTACATAGGTAAAATCTGTCTATGGAGAAGGGAAGAGGATGTATGAAATTGTCTTGCTTGCCGGTTGCTCGGGAGCTACCGATACAAACACGACAAGTAAATAGTGAAGCATTTCTTACTATTATCCCCGGACGGTCTGTTGTTGCGCTTAGTACAGTAAGAGATGAATTATTTGTTGGAGAAGCGGCTTATGTATTACTAAGCTCCTTATTGTTTCTCTTCGGGTCCTCCTGTATGGACGGGCTGAGAGTCTCCGTCAAGCACAATCTCAATGGCAGCCTGCAGCAGCGAATCGGGGCGGCTGAAGGTTGTATCCCGACGCGGGGTCTTGCATGCGTCGCCGGTGTACGTCGTAAATGCAACCGTTGGATGTACACTCGGACGCGACACTCACCAAAAGGGTACGATTGCAGAGCGTTTGTGTGTGGTCTCCATCAAGAGCACAGAAGTGCTGTATAATCGATTCGAGCCTGTCCAAGATGTCATGCATCGTTGTTGATACGGTTAAAGACAGGGAGCAGATAACCGGTAATAAAGACTAGCGCCGATGGCGATACCTAACAATTGAGCTTGATACGATATGGAATTGCCATCAAATTTTAAGCAGCAGCTGGACCTTAATTAATGTGCACTGTATGTACCATGAGCAGAACCCGATTCCAATGCCATTATTATGCAGGTCCAGCTACACTGTAACCCTCCCAGGCTGAACCTCGCTGGCATTGACATTTTATTTACTAGAAACTCTATCAATGAGAATGCAATAGTACTTGGTGACTGAGCCTAACAAAGCTCCTTAATCCTGACTATAGCTAGCTTCTAGAATAGCTGCACATGTCAGGGCGCAAATCAAATAAGCTTATTTAAGAGAACTACGAGGAGTACCGCTACTTGGGAGCAATTGCATCTAGATTAACAACCTTCAAGGGCCATAAGAATCGGGAAATTGTTTTATGAAACCAGGGCGGGTAACGTTTTACGTCTCATATATACCATTGATGGTCTATCTACAACGGATTAATCTTTATCTCATTCAAATATCTTCTTCGCGTTATTAACGAATAGATCTTGCCAGACCTTATCGTCTGTAATCCATTCCCGCAGCGTCTTGATATGATCTGCATCGGGCACGTCTCGGAACCCTTCAATATCATTATGTCTCTGTTCCTGAGTCTTACCCTTCCGTGTAACCCCAAGCTGTGTATGTGGCCAATCTAGATTGTGGTCAGCTACCATCTTCTAAATCAATTTCCCAAAATGTGAACATTTCGCCAAAACGTTCATGAAAAGTGGATTATTTACCGGTACCAAAAACGATTCTGTCGGGTCCTGCTTCGATCACAGCCTTGACAATTGGCTCGATGGCTTTCATACCACTGGCATGTCCGTGGTAGAGCCGCTCAAACCCGGATACCTTCACATAAATGCGCTTTTCTTTGATCAGGTCAATGAAAGTTTTGAAATCTTCGCTGTTCTCTTCGCCAGGGAAGGTGCCTCCGAAATGATCAGCGACCAGCTTGATCCGCGGGTCTAGCTCAGTTCGAATCATCTCCGCCATAGACGCCCACGCATGCACATCGCAGAAGATGCCAATCACCCATTCGAGGCGCGCCAGGCGGTCGGCCAGTCTTTTAACTTTCACCGCAATCGCATCGCCTGTAGCTTGATGGCCATGACCCCAGGCCATCTCATGAAGGCGCGCTCCTCGTACTCCGGCGTTGTGTAGCTCGTCGAGCTCGGCATCCGTGATGTTGTCAACATCGATAGTTGCGAGGCCGCGAAGAGTAATTCCTGGAAGGGAGCTCTGTTTACTGAGAGTATCAAGTAACGGCGCAGGCGATGAACCCTGCACCGACGCATGGACAATGACTATATTTGTACATCCCGTGACGGAGGTTGGATACTCTGTAATCTGTGCTGATTTAGGAGTATATGACCGTGGTGTCGGGTATGGCCAGTGGTCTGGGTCAAAAACATGAATATGCGTGTCCCATGCTCCTTCTGGCACGAGGGGATTGCGCGCCATTGCTACTGGACCGTAGAAGAAGGGTGGGTGAAAGCCAGACGCAGCGCTATGCGTGGGTCCTATCTGGATGCTCAAAACCTTGGGTGACAATCCAAGATATAAATGTTCAAAATCTTTGCTATTGTTGCTACAACCACTGTATCTGCGATGCTACCTTTTTTTGTTATAAGGTTGGCTCACGGACCTGGAATCCCCGTCCAGGCATAGGTTCCCCGCCCGCATAACAATCCCAAGAAGAAGGCATCTGCGGGGACCACAGGTCTACCGGGTCAGATAACACGGTTACATGGCATAACCGCCCGAGAACTGCTGGGACAGCAAGGACATGGGAGGAACAATAGCAGTGGTGGAGGGGACCCTCCGGCAGAAGGAACGGGTATGTCTGTCCGCTCTCTACGAATGCAATACTGTAACTCTGACCTCAGGGGTTCAGGTTTGCCCCCTGCGACAGGATTTGTTCAAGTATATTAAAAAAGGTTAATTACATGAGCCTTCCTCTCTCTGATATCCCGGTGTCCATGCTCCAAGCCCTCTATCACACCATCAGAGCAACAGTCCTGTGCAGTCTCCTAGAGACGTTCACGAAGACGATACTATTGACCAGGTATCAATCACCATGGCGCGCAATCGTTTCTTTCAAGCAATCTACGAGTTCGTAACTACATTGCGGATGAGCCCACTCCAGGCTCTGGTGTGGTTCACCTGCTGGGCAGCATGGACTCTTGGTTCTTTACAGTTCTACTGCCTCCCATTCACTCTTAGTAACATTGCAAAGTACCTGGACGTGAAACAGAGCAAGATATCAGAGGCGAACACCACTGCTATGCTTTCTCGCTCCGTTGGTGCCGTCATTTTTGGGGTCCTCTCTGACCAATATGGCCGCAAAATTCCTATGCTCATCAACATTGTTTGTCTGGGAGTGTTAACTCTGGCAAGTGGATTTATTAAAACCTATCCGGCGCTTATTGGCGTCAGGTTCACATTTGGTAAGCATCGCATAGCTCCTTCGAGATGAGACTACCGCTAAATTTCTTGTTAAGGAGCTGCCTATGGCGGAATCTATGGCCTTGTCATGGCTACTGTCCTGGAGGCTACTCCTAGGAAAGCAAGAGGCATTGTAGGAGGATTCACTCAACAAGGCTTTGCTGCTGGTTATTTGCTCTGTTCAGCCTTCCACTTGGCCATGTGTAAGACTTCCTGGCCCTATGGCCTAGTCTGCTAGCTCACTAACCGACTCCACCAGCCAAATACGAATGGCAGGCTCTATTCTTTCTTGCAGCCGGACTAACTGTGCCTATTTTCGTTCTCCGCATCTTTACACCGTCCTACTCAACAACCGCAGCGGCAGTTAAAGATGATAACGGACCTGAAACACATGTGAGCGACAGAGCTGCGGTAGGAGGAAACTTGTCTTTCATAAAGAAACTGAAATACGTGATGAGGTATCATTACGGCATCTTGATTTACCTTATTATCCTCACGGCCTGTTTTAACACAATGGGTCATGGCACCTTTGATCTCTATCCCACTTTCCTAACAACGCAAAGAAAGTTGTCAGTGCAAGAAGAGACTTGGGTTACCATCATTCTCCAGTCCGGTGGTATTATAGGAGCTATGATCGGTGGATATCTTGGGAAAAAATATAGCTTGAAGTGGATTCCATTCTGCTTTGCAATCTTCGCAGGGCCTTGGTTGCCGTTATATGCTCTACCAAAATCATGGCATCTCCTTGCTCTCGGAGCTTTCTTCGCGCAATTTGGATATGGTGGAGCAATTGGGAATCTTGGGAATATCTTGCAAGAAATCTGCCCTCATCCTGGCTTGAGAGCTTCTTTCGGCGGCGTAGCGTACAATCTTGGAAATGCCATTTCGTCGATTGCTCCCACGGTTGAGACGAAGCTCGGCGAGACTTATTCCCTGCCGGACGGAACTCCAGATTATGCTCGTACACAGCTGATCCTAGTTGGGATTGTAAGTGAAGGCCTAGCTTAATACTGAAATAGAATGCTAACCAGTATAGATGGATGGATTGCTCGTCCTCACTCTTGCACTTATGCCAAAGAAAAGCCTGAATAAGGATTGGGATATGGAAGACCCTAATGCTGAGATACCGCACCAAGCCGAAAATATTCTCCTTGCGGAGGGAATTGAGGATAAAGGCAAGACGGAGGCTGGCAAGGCATCAGAAGCTGGATCCGCTGAAGTAGTTCAGATTGAGAATAAGGTTTGATTTGCAAGATTCCAAAATAACGGATCTTGGAGTCTGGCTTTCTCTCCATTCCTGTGTATTTGAGCACATCGTATTCTTACGTCTGTCCGTTGTGGGTCATAGATACAAAGGGAGCGAAAATATCCAACCCTAAGTGAACTATTGGCAGTGTAGCAATATTGAATGATGAGCTGGTTATACCTAGGTTTTGAGGTAGATAAAAGATACATGAAGTGACAGATATCCCCAAATGGACCTCATTTATTGGGAGTCTACCGTTAGCTCCAGCTCTAAGACTACACCGCTAGGGAGAAGCATTTCAGGCATAAGACTAGTTTATAGGTGTTCCGTGTTTATGTGGCTAAACCTTGAAGACTAGAGCATTATTTCCACTACTCCGTCTTCAACTTCTTAGCTTCCATTCCCTGACTGAGAAGCTCTACTACATCCTCTACAGTTTTCCCACGCGCTCTATGTCCTGGTTTTTCCTTCCCGAGCTCTGAATCTTCCGCTACAACTCTATAAACCTCAGCAACACCCTGAAAACTATACAAACTGTTAAAATAGAAACATTACCCAGTTTAGGGGACTCACATTTCTCGGCTAAATCCACCATCGTCTTCCATTGTCTCCGCGATCTCTAACATCTCATGCACCCAGCGATAAGCCTTCGGCGGCATTGTAACTAAGCCCTTTTCCGCAAGGCTGAGTGTCGAAGGATTGTATTTCCCAAGGTAGTCCCGTAATTCTGGCAAGACGCCGAGATTATGCGCTGTGGTAAAAGATTCAATCGCTAGGGAAACAAACCCCTTAGTCGTCACGGCAAAACACATCTTTAGACCTGTCGCAGAACCAATGGTCTCATTAAGATGATGAATGTTGAGGATCTCCGCGAGCCGCTGGTCTGGGATACGGTCAGGACCGGATACAATCAGGCTGGGACAATGCCAGCTTGTTTCCTCGCTTCCTACGGCCATTGGTTTCTGGTAAGGTACTCCTCCAATGATACCGCCATCGATTAGCTTAATATTCGGGTTTGGTTCGAAAATTCGCGCAGTTTGCCTTGCTGTACGTGGAGATACTGCATTGAGGTCCAGGAACCAAAGTGGCGCGCTCTTAGGCAATGCATTTGCAGCATGCAATATACGCTCGGCAGTCTTGAGCGCGTCTCGCGGAGGAACAATTGAGAGTATATAATCGCACTGTTGTACAAGTTCCTCGTCCGTGGATAGGAGTTCAATTTCAGCAGATTGAGCGCGCGATTTAGTAAGTTCACTAAATATGTCAATATCATTTTTTAAAACAAAATGTCTATTATGTGAATAGAAACGTATACCTTCTTCCAGTTGCATTGGTGACCACACGATAACCGTGAGCTTTGAGTAATTGACCTATGCCCAAGCCCATCTCACCAATAGAAATGATCCCAAGAGTGGCCATTCTCTGCAAATCTCACTTGGAAGCTATTCATTCTAGAAGCTAGTATCCTATGCGACTTTGTTTTCATACGCCACTTTGTGTCGGACGGAATGTTTGCGTCCGTCTATGTAAGTAACAAGGGTCATGCCTACTTCTATTACTGGCCAAGCGCGCCATCCGTTGTACCACAGTATCGGGATTCCTACACTCCGTACTGGGTAATCAATATATCTCAAACGTTATATAATAGATAATAGATAATTGAACGTTAAATATTTTATAGATCGAATGGCTATGTAGGTGAAGCTACGCTCATAACGATGATCACACTATTCTCGTTCAGGGGGTGTAGGGTTTCGATTCCGTTGAAATCCTCAGAAACGCCATGCCCATCGTGCAATGCTCAAGGTGTAATATCTCATTGAGTCGACTCTCCTACCCTGTAGCTAATACTTCCTCCCATAAAGAATCTTGATATATGTTTAAAAATCGAGGACGTGGGATTCTAATCTAAAAGATCGCGATAAGTGTATACTTACTAATAGTATAATACCAGTCACCGCTAACTAGGCCTCAAAAGCTTACTCCTACCCTCTGTATCGCACGTCTAGCCAACAAACACTTCCTTTATTGTTATTACTAAAAATCAATAACTTATTCGATTATCCTGCGCCTAAAATTATTAATCGTTAACGGATAAAAATTAGTATCCTATAAATATTCGTCGAATTTAGCAAATCTGTCAAAATCTGATGGATTTGGTGCTTTCGGTACTCAAGAGTACATGCCTCGTAAGTCCCAGAGTAACTAGCAATAGCACTCAGGTAAGAAGGATAATCAACGAAACAATATGATGAAGGCCTTGTTTGACTATGTTGGTATTTCTCCATCTGATCACGAATAAGTTCCTAGGAATCTGTTCCTAGACCCCTGCGAGTTCCTCCTAGAGCCAATTGGGATTGTACCAGGGGCGTGGGCGTCATGGAATGCATGTTAAGGCCGTGCTAAAGTTATAGGTTCCACATCATTATAATGAAAGGTTAATTTAAATTATTGTAATAGTTTGGATGCTGCATTTCTGACCGAAGAGCTCCATCTGTGTTCTGTCCAGTATCTCCAAAAGCCCTATTCGCCTAAACACAGTTTCCTTGAAGAGTGGCACTGAAGTTGGTACAAGGAGTAATCCATAGATCTTCGTAATACGTAACACAGACAATGGACCCTTCGTTCTTGCATTCGAATTGATATCTTCCCAAGAATCAGGGTAGATACCACCGATGGGTACTATGTCATTTGATAGCTCTTGGTACGGCTCCAAGCTTTCACTATCCTGGGATAGGGTGGATTGAGCGTTATCTGTTTTATCTTGTATATCTTGGCTACCAAGACCGGAAAAGAGACTAACGTATCGTTTTCCATCGTCGTTGTGGAATCTGTAGTGAGAATTTCGTTCCACCTCTCGCATCACCCAACCCCTTAGCTTAAGGTAGCCTCTTGTGTTTGTATCGACTTGCCCGAAAGGATCAGCATTAAAGACTGGAACTGAAGCATCTACAACGTCGATGGCTAATGGATCACCATTATGAAAATGAACTTGATAATCCACGCTTGCCCATGACCATGATGGCGCGCGGTAAGATACTGGTCGAGAATCCGTGACGCTCAGGCGAATATCGATCCACCAAAGTAACTGAGCCACCAAATCTTCCTTCCACAGACCGGCTAGGTAGAAGTCTCTGGTTAAAGAATGAATGTGTTTTGCGTACCCAGATAGTGCAGGCAACTTATCGGAAGTGTAAGTCAGGCTCCTCGCAGTGAAGTCCTGGATAATACAAGGCTAGGATTAGCAATCTAAAATTTACCGCATCTCAAAACGATGACGGACCTCGATGATATTTTTCCAGCTTGGCCTTTGTAGATTCTTTGGTTTGGTCAGCGGACCATTCGCATTGATTATAGTCGTCGAGCACTCCCATGCCAACTGAGATTCCTCGAACTTCAAAATCCGAGGAGACAACAGCCGCTCTTGTAAGCACCAAGCTCGTTTTTCGAGAGGCGCAGAGTTTACTTTCGAGTTAAACTGCGGACGTGCCCTCTTAAAGGGAAGGACATACACCATACCTGACTGGCCGTTACCTAGGTTGTAAGGTAATACGCAGTTAAAGTCAACCGGCGGGAAACTAGCAGAGAGAATGCCATCGGTGACTTGTTTCGCAGCGGAGGCTGCGATTGTCAGGGCTGCACCACCATAGATATTAGCCATGTTCGCAGATTCTCTAATCCAATCTTCAGCATTGGGTGAGTCTTGTACGATGCAGAGTGCGTCAATCCATACGTATTCAATATCTAGACGTCGGCAAATCAAGATCACGTCTCGCAACGTTGCCGGAAGCTCTTCAAATGGATATCTGTAGGAAACCGATCCCAACTTTGCTCTGATGAGCATCACAGGTTGTTTGACTGGTCCCCAACAATAACTAAGGGCAGCATAAATCCCTTGTGCACCCACGGGGGGTATATAGAGCGATGGATCTTGGTTGTCGGATCCCACATGGACCAAGCGTGTTGGAAGACGAGTAGTCAATGCCTGAACACATTTAGGATGACTGTTCATACATTCCCGGATCCATTGACGAGCCATAGTAAAACATGCTTCACTATCAAATCTAGTCAAAGGCGGTCTTCTCCAGATTAATTTTGACGCCGGATCTCCTTAAAAATCATCAGCTGCGTAAAGGCCAAAAGAGACTAATTAATTTGCTTACCTTCTGCTGCAATGAACACTAATTCTCGCTTGTTCGTTAGGCCTCGAAATCCTTCAACAACTTTGACGTCCGTTCCTGCTCTGACTCCAGTTACCGCGGCAAAGCCATGATCATCTCCGACGCTGGGAAGTCCATCTTTCCATCCTGGAAAGACTATCCGGCAGAAGGGACATCCAGCCTTAGCCCTTGACAAGGTTGATAAATTCGCCAGAAGGCGATGGTGGGAATTCAATGATATTGATTCCATGTTGATATTCCGACACTCGGAGCATAACGCATTATCCAAGTCTTCAGCAATAACCATGCCATTTCTCGTGGTAGGCACTAAATCCGCGTCTGCAGGCATGACTCTTAGTGAGTTTGGCCAAAGAGTTTAGACCGATTGGAAATAAACTTAGTATATGCTCACATATGCTGAATTGAATTTTGAAGTTTAACAAGCAGGAGGCACAGTCGGTTGCGCTGTGCGACCCCTCTCAGATCACAAAATGGCCCAAACCGAATCCTTTAGTCTTCTAATTTTAGTCACTGGTAATTGTACTGTAGCTGGAATTTGCAGCTGCCCTTGGACTCGCCTACTCATCTTGGTCCAGTCGGGCATAAGTTTGCACACCGCAGAGAAGAACGAGATACTTTTATTTAATGATCAACAGAAAATGATTGTTTTGTGTAGATGCTTGTAGTAGAATCTAATAATAGATACACCATAGAGCAGAGAATTGGAGGCAGCATCAAGACATGGCTTACCTGGCTACTCGATTTGCACCGACAAGTTTGTCAAGAAAGACATACGAGTACTCCCCTGTTGGTATATTTATCACTCGCGTTGTATTGGACCATGCGTTAGATTACATCGCTAGTTCTACAGATAGAGGCGCTGTAATACAGAATTATATACTAGTTCTAATGTTTTGCGTCACCAACCCATTATTATTGAGTCACACGTCTCTTCACTCTATATGGGTTCACAAGTAGTAACCTGTAGTTTTTTCTTCTCTTTCGCACACCACTGAGTGATATATTTCGAGTAATTAGTGGAGATATTTGAACTGCATCATTCATCGTTGTAGAGCTGTCCTTAGTGGTATCTAAGTCGTCATTATGCAATAACCCCGTCGACACATAATCATAGCTGAACACGGCTTCGATGCTGCTAGAGATTGAGAACTTAGAAATGCCCCAGAGACCACCGCCACGTTTGTTGGAAGATCTAAACACTCTTCGGTTGGTGTCTGCCCTTAAATACGCTCGCTCGAAGAGACAAATTATAAGTAGAATGGGAGCGTTAATGACTCGAGTTGCTGCAACATTGATCTTGTGGAACCAGCGCGGGGAGAGTATAAGCCTCAGAGGAAGCAACAAGCACACAGCCAGAATATTAAACGGCGGCTGATAAGCAAAAATTGAGTCACTCTTCACTCCTCCAAATGTGACCACGGCGCGTCGATATTGGTACTCCACAGCTGCGTTGGCGACTATTGTAGAGAAGTCGTGACTTAGCATGGCCACAAGCAGAGTCAGGAATAAGGTATTCCCTAAGAACGCGAAAGCGATCATAAGAAGTGGACCGAGGACCTTGTGAAAATCAACAGACTTTTCAATGCCAGTACCATCCAGTCCAAACCACACCCACAATAGCCACTTTGAGATCGTAGCTGCGGAGTGAGAGCCGTTACTTAACCATACCATAGAAAGGAGAAATCCGGCGGAGCACCACGCAGCTAAGAGGCAGAGGATCGAGAAGTCCGCCATCATTTCTCGCAAGGCCACAATAAGCATGTTATTAGACATGAGGTTAAACGCTAGCCGAGGTATAAGAACAGGGGCAGCAGTTGTCAAGATATCTAACCCCAGCTGACCCAACTCTGCTTCCCCAGTTAGACCACCACAGACACGAAGGATGAGGTAGGTCCAGTAAGAAAAAGCAAAGATGACATCTAGAAATGACCACAGATTTTGTGCATAAATTTGCCATCCGTGTTCCAGCACTGAAGCAAATTGGTCCAATACCCATCCAAAAGCGTAAATAGCAAATGTGATCTCATACCAAGAGAGCGCGGTTTTTCGTCGATTGATCATTACCAGGATATATAAGAGCAAGAGCAAGCTGAATTGGTAAACCTCCAGTATGTATCGCGTCCGTGGTACGATAAGTCTGTATTGGTTAAATAGAGAAGCTTGTCTCGGATTGTATATCGATATTTGTCTATACTTATAATCATCGGGAATGATGTCGATGGGTGAGAAAGGGGTGTACACTATCTGCCCCTTATGGATTGCATCTATCATCTTCTGACATACCAAAGAGCTCAAAAAGGATCTGCTCTCAGAAATTATGGCTAGCTCTAATGCAGTGGACTTCATGCCAGATCCTTTCATTCCGCCCACTATCCAGGGCAATGAGCGGCGAATCTCCTCAGTGGCTTCGTCCGGCGCGTTCTGGAGGAGGTCGAAATCGGCCACGAGAATTTTTGCCAGTAATAGAAATGATTCAGGCGCAGAAAGGTCTGCATTGTAAAGCTGTAGGATCTCTGTTGCGAGGAGTTCGCATACTGAAGCCCGAGCAGCGCTGATAGCTTGGTGATACACGCTGCTTGACTGCTCGTGGATGAAGTGTACTCGGTTGACGAACAGACAATATACTACACAAGGAGATTGGTTAGCAGCAGCGAGACACTGTGGATACATATATGAAACGTTACCTATTGATAAGTCGGTCTGATGGTGAATATCGTTTAGAAGAAGTTGAACCGTAGAAGCGTGTGTGCTCGGATTGTTGATACGTCCCGTCGAATAGCTATCATCTTTCTGTGGTGTTAGAGGCTGGTCAGGGGTGGCATAGCTCTTGACTTACTGATACTAGCGACAACTTTTCGACGTATCCTTCCAATAATAATTAGCTCTTAGCAGCATGAGAGTACAAGCCTTGACCTTGATTTTCGAGACTCACGAATGGATGTTATCATAGATAGGTGAGGAATTAAGGGTAGGCAAGTGCAACTGTGGCTGTGTCTGATACATCGGTACCCCTTCTCTGGCAGCATCAACTCTTTCCTCATCTCGCAGAAGTGTCCGCCCCTCTTCTGTCTCAAAGGATATCCTATCTCTTTTTGCGGTAAAGACCCGGACCATGTTGTGACACACCTAAATATGAGCGACAAATTTCACAATCGAGAAATTAATAGGTAAAAGGTTTGAGATGCCCTGTTCAAGAACTAGCTGCTCCGAGCGAGGTTTTCTGTACCTCAGCTGCCGATCCACACATCCCCAGAATATGCGGCATATTTTGACGCGCACCAACGTTGAGAGCCATGACAAAGTCTCGGATCTGTCATTTCACAGAATAAGCTGGTCAAATCTTGTCTTAGATAAGGTTAGCTCTGACTGAGGCTAGCTTTACCCGCATTGAGAGATGGAATGAGGCATTTTGGCCTGCTCCAATCTGGATTCGAGGCGTTCGCGGTTTATCTCCATCACACCGATACTGCTTTTGCGATCGCGAGGCAAAATTCACGCTCACTTCCCCTTGGGATTGGAGCAGGTCATACATTCCGATTATCTGCTATAATTATCGATTGCATTCCCCATATGGAAACAAAGGTAGTTTAGGTGACTAACAGAGACGAGGTGGAGAGTTGCACAGCGGACGGACGCCTGGTTCACTGACAACATACGGAACTTCCATCACACTATTCTTATTGAGGGCAAACATGCAGAACTGTGCAAGATGAGGAGTGATATCCAAGACTAGAATCAGAGAGATAAGGCCTAGTTTAGAGGCTATCGGTAATCCATAAACTGCGGGTTAGCCTCTGCATATATAAATCTTGTGAATAACGTACAGCGAGGATACCTGCCTTGTCATAACATCCAATTTCTTGTCAAGTCATGCCAACTGTGCCGTTATCCCCCAGTAGCAACCATTCCAGCACTCGCAGGACTACGCTCTCAATCGGTCTAGCCTTGGCACTGATTGTGTTGATACTCCTCGTCACCCATCTTATGAATCGACTGCGTCCTGTAGTCAATCAACCTGCGAACAGCCAGCAATCATCCATAATAGAGACCCAAAGACAAACAGGGATCGAGGTCTCCATCCTCAAGTCGTTACCAACGGCCAAATACTCGGCAAAGTTACATTCATTCAAAGAAGCTCGGCGCGATGAGATCCAAAATTCAACAACTTATGCTGCCATCGCAGACAGAGGCACTCTTTCTAAAGAGATGAATACAGAGAAATCAGGTTTTGCAGTCGTGAATGGGGAGGAGGAGGAAGAGGAAGATATGTTGTCCAATGATCCCAATATACCTTTGTATTCATTGGACAACAAAGGGCAATCTGAAGTGGACGGCGGCTCTGCTTATTGTTCTATTTGCACAGAAGAATTCCACGATGGTGAATATATTCGGATACTTCCTTGCGCTCACATTTATCACCGGCGCTGCATTGATCCCTGGCTCGTAGGCTTCGTAGGATCTTGTCCACTCTGGTTAGTTACTCTTGGTTAAAATCTATCTTTCCATGCCAGCGAACTAACTGTCTTCATTATAGCAGGAAAATGATACCCGATTCGAACACAATCCCTCCCGTAAAACCACCAGCGCCTGCCTTTTTACGAGGACCCCCTATGACTTGGCCTTTTATGAATCGCCCTCGATCATAGATTTGCGAGCGTCGCTGTTAAGAATAGGATGGTTATAAATAGTAATTATCTTAAGACTTATCTTCACTAAAGATATATTAAGTATAAACTAAATAGATCATATTCGAGAAAACTCAATGGAAGGGATAATGCGGAGATGGAACAGACGCCCCACTTATGGGGTAAATTGAAGGATTATCAATCGGTGACTGAGCAGGCCAAGACACCTAAAAAAAACAACTAGCCAGTAATTGTGGATTATTCTAAGATGCAACTAAACCAGGGATGAATGGCCGTTGAATCCCCTCTTTGCTGGTATTCGCATGCGTTACGTATGAGCGGATAGCGGAAACCAATCGACCTTCCGCAATTGAGCCGCAGCTCCCGATCATGTGTTCACCTCCAAAGTCTCCACGTATTAGAAACATATAAGGCTCGTACGAGTGAATTGCCAGTCTTATAAGCTAAAGCATGTGAAGAATTAAGCCTTTGTGGCTGTATTTAGTTCATTAAGTTGCAGCCCTTCTGTCTCTCTATATACGCATATTGTCTACATTTTCACCTTAGAATGGCGAGGCTCATTGCGGTAACGGGAGCAACGGGAAATCAAGGAGGATCCGTTGCAAAGTTGCTGTTGAAGTATCCAGATGAGTACAAGGTCCGCGCAATCACTCGCGATGCGAATTCGCCACCGGCCCGGGCTCTGAGAGAACTGGGTGCCGAGATCGTGGAAGCAGACTTAACCAAGCCAGAGACGTTGCCTGCCGCTGTAGCTGGTTGCTGGGGAGTATTTGGGGTAACTAACTTCTATGACTCGGTATGTACCACATGCTTGATGTTTGGTTTCTAGATAGCAGCGATAACACCTCCTTGTAGAAAATCAAAGGCGACCCAGGCAGCGAAGAAGTCCAAGGGAAAAATCTCGTAAAAGCCTCGTACGATGCTAGAGTGAGATGCTTTATCTGGAGCTCACTTCCTAGCTCAGCTCAGATATCTGGAGGCCGGCTCGTTTCTCGAATATATGAAGGTTAGCCGGAGATGGAAATAGCTTCCATATGGGTGCGTTCTAACGGATATAGGGAAACATCATGTCGATGCTTATATCAAAGAAATTGGCCTCCCGGCTAGCATTTTGTACACGGGGAATTTCTATGAGAATCTGGTGCTCCGAGGACACGTCACTTATAACAAAGCAGAAGATATCATCGAGTTTCGTCATACCGTGGTTAAGAGAGACACAAGAAGTAAGTTTGATCTCTGTCGATTTTTAATTTATTCGGTCAATAGACATTGCTTACCATTCTGACACTCGTTCAAGTGGCAATGCTATACGTCGAAAAAGACCTTTCCGCGGTCGTCAAAGCGGTTTTTGACCAATGGGAGTCCGAGAAGGAGACGCTTAACCATAAAATCCTTTACTGCGCGTCTTCTCGAGTTACACCAGGAGAGATTATTGATTGTATTGAGAAGGGTATGCTTTGTTCCCCCATAAACATTACAGCGGTTCTAGCCACTAAAAAAAATATCAGTTACTGGTAAGAAATGTAGCTGGGAATCATTGCCCACAACCGGCGTTCCTGATCGAGATATAATGTACCAGCTATACAACGAGATGGGAATGTACGGGAACAAAGAACTTCCAGACGAGAATATTGTGGCGTTGGGTGTGAAGATGCACAATACTGAGGATTATGTCAGGGAGCGTTTGTTGCCTCATCTAGGTCTATAGACATCCTCCAGTCGGGAATATGTGGTTCGGTTAAAAGTGTATCTTCAGGTTTGAAATTTCACAACTGGCATCACTTGATATAGTATCGCAGCAAGGTAAATTTGTGATCAAGTTATGACTGGCGATACATACTGTCATAAATTAAAATCATATGAAATTGGATCAGAGGTGTAACTTTTAGAACTATCTGGCCTACTGTTTGAGTGTAGTTAAGTAGGCTCCTAAGTCACCAACACGCAATGGATCCGTATAGTAATTGTGGACAATAAGAATCCATAACTACTTACGGAATAGGAAGATAGCGTATAGTTAAGCACCGAGAACACCTAGATCTTCTTGGAGAAGCCCTAGGGACAATTCCGCACAGCGGATAAGCCTTGCCGACTGTGGAATTCTCAGCGTGACAAATCCGGGCTAACTCCTATTAACTTCTCTTTGGCCGCTAGCTACTAGACCTTATACGCCGTACATTGTACCAGCATGTTAGCATTACATATTTCACAACCATGCAAGCTCGTCTTGTGCAGCCTAGCTCCTCTTGTGCAGCCTAGCTCCTGTTAATTTCCGCCTGTTCCATTATACTCTCCAGCAGAAGCTCTCCGAGTTTCTATGAACTGCTGTTGTCTCGAGATGGAGTTAACAGAGAAGTAGATCCGAGGTATCCACATACTAATCAAATACGGGCGTGTCCCCGAACTAAATCATGTACCTTTCTACCGGATACTTAACTATCACGGACGGGCGTTTCACCTTTTTGCCACAGCTTACATTCGTACCGTGAGTCTGGCAACCTAAACCCCGCTCAGCTTAGTCCATTGTCGCTCGTCACCTGCGGAGTATCGCCGTGCACATAATTATTCTGGAAATACACACTAGCTACGATGGAAGCAAGATAAGATTGATCGGCGAGAAAATCTCCCGTAGCATCAGCATGGTTCGTGCTGTGCTCGCTGGGTTAGCCCTGAGCAGCCACGTGGGTTTGCAGGGACTGACTACAGCGGTGATGTAGCCCTACGAAGATATTGAATACTGGCGCAATGGTACCTGGGCAGTAGCTGAACGTTCGGCCATAGTTGTAGTTGACAAGATTATCTGCCAACTGATGATACCCTTTCTCATTCACCATGCTTACTTACCTTACCGCTCCGCTATCTACGCAGGTGAGACCCAATTTCCCAACCGCAGGATACGGGATCACGACAGCCACACCAAGCTAAAGAGCACGGGAAGAAAAATTCATTCTCGGTACATATGCACCGCGCAGCACATCTTCGGGCCCGAAATTGCACAATTGTTTTCCCGTAGAGGAGAAGGAGATGCGCAGGTACCGTAAGCCCGTTCCATTCGGCGGCTGTCTGTTTCCGGACTTGCCACTGACCTCAGTTCCCGCAAGACCTTCCCTTTTCTGCTCCCGGAGAGCGGGCGATGAGAGTGGTGCCTGGCAGGGAGAAATGTCTCAGACAACTCGCAAATAATACTGTCGACACCGAGGCGCGGGAGAGCGAGAGTGGATGTACTCCTTTTCTGCGAACATTCTCTCGCGCCGTGGCTGAGCTGAATGCGGCAAGGCTCCTACCAGACATGCAGTGAGAAAGGCACACGAGCAAATGTCTGTTCGCATCGTGCCCACGCCAGTGGGGACCCCGATTTGCTTGGCAGCGTTCCTGGATGTAAGATCACAGATCATTGGGTGGAACACTGGACTTGATCCACCAGTACCATTGCGACGGTATGCCGTGTAGACTTCACAGGTCTAGGTAGGTGGATTACGATTTGTGCCTAGGTCTGTTATGGGAAACGAACCAAGAAATGGGATACATAATCGAGCCTACTCTGTTCTTTTAGTGCCTAGGACTTCTTTCGCCCTCTGCCATCTTGATGCCTTTTCCCGAAAGATCTATGGTATTGTCATTCGTTCTGCTTGAGTCGTCGTTCGTTCGTTCCATGATTTGTTGATGTATTGGCTCTGCAATATTCGATGATGATATTGCTATCTTCAAAGTCGAAAATTAAGCTGCAAATACAGACATGAGGGCTCCATTCCTTGCCTTCGGTGTGGTGTTCCTCCTCGCGGGCGCCTCTGCTCAGAACATCACCGCGGTGCTTGCTAGTCTTCCTCAGTGTTCGGTACAAAACCAACAACTCCCAATGCAAATTTCTGTTTTTGATTCTAACCAATGTACATTTGATATAGCTCCCATGTCTCCTTGATGGTATCTCGACATTCAACTGTTCTCTATCCTCACTCGCTCCTTGTTTTTGTGGTTCCGTTCCTTTACAGTCAGACCTCTCGACATGCTTACAGCAATCCTGTTCTTTTGATGATCAAACCCGTTAGTACATCGTTAACTGTTCCTATTATATCGCGACAAAAGTCTCACAGGTGCAGGTGCCGCTGAAGTTGGTGATGAATTATGCGCCGGTATGCCGAAGCCTTCGAGAGCCAATGTAGTTCGAAGAGACACGATTATCTTGGCGGCAGTCACGTATCCCATTGTCATCATTAGATTCTTCCAGCGGTGGAGTGTTGCCCACCAGTTCTGGTGGGATGATGGGGCGGCCGCAATTGCAACTGTGAGTCTTAGCTGAAATAGTCAACGGTAGTGGAGGCTATCTGGATTGAGACGTCCATTTATCTGACCTGCCGCAAGATCTTTCTGGCTGCGGTAAACGGGATGGAACTAGCAAGTGAGATACAAAATATCCCTCTCCTACGTGCTATCAAAGTCTAATCAATGAACCTTAGGTACCAATCTGGGCTTTGGCTCTCATTATTGGAATGTGCCAGTCTCCAATGGGACTGCTCTTCTCCAGGTTCGTACCAAAGTCTCCACAACCCACTCTGAAACCTAATACTTACTATCAGTCAACCCATTAGCTCTTTTGGATTATCCAGATATTCTACATTGTCGTTCAAGTGTTTGCCAAGCTATCAATATGCCTCCTATACCTTCGCATATTTCCGCGGCCGCGATTTCAACTATTCACGAAACTCACCATAGCCTTTGTTCTCTCCCACGCGACCGCTTTCATCTTCGCCATAGTTTTTCAATGTCACCCAATCAGTTCTATTTGGGATAGGCGTATTACTGGGCACTGCATCAATCTCTCTGCTGTTGGGTTCGCTGGTGCTGCTGCGAGTATTTTTGAAGATGTGTTGATACTCGTTCTTCCCATTTCGGAGTTGAACACCTTGAACCTGGGAACAAAGAAGAAGCTGAGCTTGATATTCATGTTCAGTATTGGATCCTTGTGAGTCTCCTTCAGCGTGTTGTATTGGTGATCCCTCCGCTAACACAGGCCATGATACTCAGTGCGTGTGTAACCAGCATGGTTCGATTAAAATATCTCACGCAATTTGGTCGGTCTTTCGACTTAACATGTAAGTCATTTATACCCGCGCCATGACGAGACTTGCAGCTTATACTCGCTAGGGGACAACGTCGATGTACTTATCTGGTCTTCCATTGAGCTTCACACGGCACTTATTTGTGCATGTCTTCCCTCAGTTCGATCGCTTCTCGTAAAATTCTTCCCAGACGTCTTCAGAAGCACTGTAGCAACAAGCAAAGCTACGCCACGAAGAGCATCATATCCGATGCGCAATTTGCGACAGATGGGTGGACAGATCGGTCCCTACGTGGGGCTGCCAGATGTCTTAGAGACCAAGTCAACTACTGCAAACAAAGAGAAACTACCCGATTTAGGTGTGGATACCAGGAAAAGTACTTGGGAAGTAACAATTACTGGGGGTGAGGAGAACAGAGGTTAGCAAAATTTCCGAAGTGAAGAAAATGGAAGATTTGGCATTCGATTTGGTTGATTTTGGGCGTTTCTCGGGGAAGCACTGTTTTGGCAAATATAGAGAAAGAGCAATCAATTACTTGTGGTCGCGGGGATACTGGACTTTTAGTTCTAGCGGAACAAAGATATAGATGGGTATAAGTAGCCAGGCGACTGGAGTTTTCCTTTTGCTCCGACGAGTTCTCTCATTATTTCATCTTCACTTATCATCTTGGTACTTTCCATCTCAAATTCTTGTATACTGCAACTTTAAATCAGAGACCTTGTACCTATTATGACAACAAATATCTCGCATTTTCAATTTGTATATTCCTAGATAAGTTCTGAAAATCCTGCGAGATTGGAGAAAAGAAGTTTTGATGCTAGCTTTTACTCTCACTGTAGTGAAAGTAGCACTGTAACTGATAAGTTGCCACCATCATGGAGCATCCGGAGATGACAAATCCACCTTTACAGCATCACTCAATGACTTACTGTATTGTTTTGTTAATGACACCTTAAGAGGATCAACGCACCGTAAATGTTATGACGTGGTGAAGTCCTTAATTTCCAATACATCATCCGGAGGGACCTGCCCAGGAATCGCTAACCAATAAGCACAAGGCTCTCTGCTTGTGTTGACATCAGCCCTCAACCATCGCCGCGCACACATGCCGTAATGGTCGTAACGGCCAGATTCAGGATTGCAATGGATCCGTTGCATTTGTTATTTATACTTCGAGGCCGCCCAGGTGGATGTTGAGTTCTCGATATTAAAAAGTGCATGGCTTCTGGTTTCCAGCTGATGACGTCACGTTGTACATATTCACTATTCACCATCACTACGAGAAGAACGCTACAAACTGCCATTCCAAAGAAGACGCGATATTTCCAGCCAGGCAACTTAGGACTGCTTGCAACCGCATCTCCGGTCATGTCTTCGAGTAATAACAACTTCCTTCTGGACGAGGTCTTCAATGTGAAGGGCAAGGTGAGTCCGGCGCAGTGACGCAAACCAAACCTCTGCGATGATACACGCGCATGCTAATAAGTCGCAGGTGGCCCTCATTACAGGTGGTGGGAGTGGAATTGGATTGATGGCAACTCAGGCACTTGCTGTCAACGGCGCCAAGGTCTACATCGTTGGACGAACCGAGGAGAAGCTCGAGAACGTCGTCAAGACCCATGGTCAGAACATTGCGGGCGAGATTGTTCCAATCACGGCAGATATTACTTCAAAGAGCGAAATAGCGAGACTCGTGAAGGAGATTGAATCGAAAGAAAAGAGCCTCTCCATTCTCATCAACAACGCTGGCATCTCGGGGAACACCGTGCAGACCGAGGCTGAATCTGCCGAGGAGATGAAGAAGAACTTATTCGATAATGACGACTCGAATTTCGAGGACTGGCTCAGCACATACCGAACCAACGTTCCCCAGCTCTTCTTCATGACCGCTGCCTTCCTCCCGCTGTTGCAGAAGGCAACCGATGATCAACACGGCTACTCCGCTACCGTGATCAACATCTCCTCGATTTCGGGGGTAGTTCAGTCCGCACAGCATCACTTCGGCTACAATGCCAGCAAGGCAGCCGCGATTCAGCTCACAAAGTTGCTCGCTGCAGAAGTAGCAAACAACGGTCTCAAGATTAGGATCAACAGCATCGCGCCCGG
The DNA here is from genome assembly GCA_021399445.1 of Xylogone sp. PMI_703. Taxonomy (NCBI): domain Eukaryota; kingdom Fungi; phylum Ascomycota; class Leotiomycetes; genus Xylogone; species Xylogone sp. PMI_703. The sequence continues at coordinate 1,207,591 of JAJTUQ010000003.1, forward strand.
TGTATTCCCCAGCGAGATGACGGCGGGAGAGAGTGGTCCAGACCAGAAGAGCCACATTGAGAAAGAGAAGTACGAGAAGGTTCCGGCTAAGCGGCCTGGTAGAGATCAGGATATGGCGGGTGCTATACTATTCGCGGCGGCGAATCAGTATTTGAACGGCCAAACTATACATGTGGATGGAGGTTATATTTTGCATGCGGGTGCTTGATTTGTATCTATTGCGGATAAACGTAGTGATAGCAAAAAGAAAAAAGAACATTTTGTTGAAAATTTGCCTACAGTGTTCCTCCTGAAGCTTGAAGCTGAGTTGGTATCCTATAAACAACTGTATTCACCAAGTAGCTCGAATGGTTATCCTACCACATACATGTTACTAACCTATGAGGAAATTGATGTGCAGAGAATAGCAGGGTTTTCTTCGCTGATAAACTATAATCTAAATATCATGAGAAAACCTCACAAATGAATACCTGCGTTACACATACAGTATTTACAACTGTCTTTCCATATTCACTACTTTCTCTGGCAATCCCTGATATTTCAATCGGACTTATAGGAGATACAAAAGGAATATATACATATAGCCAAAAAGTAATTGTTTACTATCAAGTATTCTACCTTCTTGCTCTCTTGATAGTCTGTAGACGGTGTGGCATAGAACTCACAAGCTCGTCAATTGGAGTTTTGGTGAATCTCACTCTGTGCTACATTTTAACTGTTAATCAAGCAAGTGCTCGCCCATAGGACAGCTACAGGTCGTCCTCGACTGCGTGTAGGGAGATACTGCTGTAAGGTACCATTGCTCCCTTATTTGAAAGTGAACTTGTGTTTAGCCAATCTACGCGTGACCGTACTGGCATTGGTACCAACAATTGTATTTCAAGATTTTTCTGAATATTTGGCAGTGGGATATTACGGGTGGGTTTCGAGAAGGGATAGTAATTATTGCCCAGAGAATGAGTACACATTGTGTGATGAGCCTCCTGATGTAACTGATATTAGTGCTTGTCTAGATAAAGATTATATGGCTTGGGTGGAACAGACCTACCGTGACGCTGGAGTAACGGTTCCGTTCATTAACAACGACGCTGCGCCACTGGCCAACTTTGCTCCAGGATCCGATTCTACTCTGTATTTGTCAAGAGGCTGCTATCTCCAAACTCCGTTGGACAGCAAAGGACGAAATTATTCACTCTCTTTCTCCGTATATCCCACGTCCTCTAGCCCTGGGACACTATTTTCAGGTCCAGATTCGGTGTTAATGAGTGGTAATGGGTCCATTAGTAACATCACTTTGATCACTGGAGATATTGCTTATTCTTTAAATTATAGTCTTCCACCGAATACCTGGACAGATGTCACGCTCTCTGGTATTGGTGGTTCAACCTTTTTAACTGTTTCTGAAAAGGGCAGAAAGGCTCAAAAAATGGAGTTTCTAACCAAAATTCAGGCTAATGGGGTCCCAGGTAGCGGCGGGGTTTTGGTTGCATGGAAGCAGATTGCAATTGAGGCTCCTATAGCAAAGATTGGAGGCGGTTTCTTTGGCAGGATGAAGAACATTGTTCTGAGGAATATCAATTAACTTGAGAAGAAATCCCAATAGCAGAAGCACTGTTGTCAGATGGGATCCATGTGACTAAGAGTTTATGCAAAACTAAGTATTTACTCGCTGTCAAAGATGGTATCAATTTGCAATTGCTTACCGGTTAGTCAAACTTATTACAGTGAGTGTATGCAGCTGCCAGCTGTTGACAACTTGATCCAGCTACCGTAGTGGGTAGTGGAGTAAAGCTTATACATATACTTCATAAGTTATATTATATCGCCAAGTCTACATAAATAAAGATGAATACACCACAAGAGCTCGTTATTCTCTGTTTCCCTTGTTGTATGCCTTCTAGGACCATGATCTAACTGTAATATTCCTCTAGCCACTTCCGTAGATCACCAATCGTTGGATAGTCCAGGAACAAACTGCTACCGACCTTAACATCAAGTGCAGTCCGGAATTTTTCCGTAATAACCAGAGACATGAGGCTGTCAACACCTAAGTTAGCAAAACTAGCGTCATCTTCGAGGTCCGAGATCTCCAGACCAGCCTCGTTAGCAATAAGTATAAGTGCTTTGGCGGTAATGCTACCGGAAGCAGCTGCGGCTTCAACGGATGGTGCTACGATATCGGCGGCAGAGGGCTGAGAGCCTTTTGGTGTAATGGCAGGAGGAGGCTTGCTCTGTCCATCTTTGACTCCAGTTTCGAGATCATCGCGAGGGAGTACTGGCTCCTGCTTTGGTATGGTAACTTTAGGTGCTGCCGGGGCTGGAGTCAGAGTCCGAGAGGCAGGAGCCTTTGGCTTGCCCTCCATGGCAGCCATAGTCTCTGGAGGTGAGAAGAATCGGCTGAGTAGAATACGCGGGTAGCGACAAAATTGGATACCACCGACCATACCCATAATAATATCATCCTGCATGATATACACATCGCCAAAGTAAACTGCGGGATCCTCTGTCGTGGGAATCATCTTAACGTATGAAAGATACCTGGCACCTGGGACTAGAGGCTTTGCAAATCGCATTGATTTCCAACCAGGAGTAACGCAGTAGTTGTTCTTCGTATCTATCGCATCTGAGCAATTCATGATAAAGCCAGCTAAGTGTGCCACACTGTCTATGAAATATGGCGGGATGGTCCAGACACCACTTTCCTTAGTTGTAAGCTGCACATCAGCGAAGCCTTCAAGTTCATGTATCACTACTGATTGCATGCCGCGGTATTTCTCAGAGTAGTCAACCAGGTTGCTGGCGAAGAGAGTGTACGCCATGTTGTGGGAGAAGCGATTAGCTTTACCCTCTACCACCAGGCGTTCGAGAGCTTCCACTCGGCTGTGAATGAGGTGGGCAATAGGCGTCCAAGAGGAGAGCCACTCAGATGTATCACTGTAGAGAAGATTGGCAGTGGCAAAAGGCTCACTAGGGTCGCCATCATTGTCTACAGTTTGCCATGTTAAGTTGACCCCTGACCGGACATCGGCAGTAGTAGCAGTCACTCGTATCAATTGAGGTGTCTTGGTATTTTTTTGAGCTACTAGGCCTTTGGTCACGACTAAATTGGCTATGTTCATGCTCACATCCTTAGCCTTTGGATAAAATTTGCGATACATGTAGTTACCAAGAGTGTAACCGATGTCGGCGTGGATGGACTACAGAAGTGGTAAGTAACCCCGAATTTTATTGAGATATCTTATGGGGAGTCAACTTACTGATGTAACAACGCCACAGTTATTCATTCGGTGTCCATGAGCAGCGGCAAGGAAATCTGGCTGCATCAGATCAGACTCCATAGCCACGGTGCAATCAGATTCGTCGAAAGTAGCCTTGATTATCCGTTGCACCGATGAGGTCTGAATCTCGCTTGTCTTTGAAACTATCTTTGCCCCAGTTGCCTCTTTTTCAGTGTTATAGAAAGTATTACCTTTCGTCAAACACCAGTCACCATTATACTGCATCCAATAGTTCTTTTCATTCCAGGCGTATGCTGGCAAGTCCAGAAGGCGGAGTCTTCTCTCGAGTGGACGATGGAATTCGTTCCAGTTAACTTCAATACCAGCAAGGTGTAGCGCAGCCATACTCTCAGCCATGGTTTTCCAGTTATCTTCGCCACGACGGATTGAGGGGATGGCGAGTGCCGTAGATGGGATAGTAGATCTCACGAAACCAATAGAAACTGGATGAGGTCCGATTTCGATCCAGATCGTTTCATCGCTGATGGCCGAAATCTTCTGAGCATTGCCCAAAGCTGATAGGAAATCAACCGGCTCTCTAGTGGCCCGGCGGAGGTAGTTTGCGTTCAGTGTCTTACCGTCAAATACAACCTTGCCAAGCAATGGTGAGATCACTGGCAATTTTGGCTCCTGGAAAAGGACTCCTGTTTTTGAAATGGCTTCGAAGTCGTCCAAAATAGGGTCCGTCTGTTCGGAATGGAAAGCAAACACGACATCCAGCTTGATGCAACGGTAACTGGATGCTTCGAGTAATACGGAGGCTCCATCCACTTGTTCCTTGGTGCCACTGAGCACTGTATCCGAAGGACCGTTGATACAAGCAATGGTGTATGGCTGGTCTTTCAAAATCTCAGCTATCTGTGCAACAGAAGCCCGGACGGCCATCATGGTATGACTGCCAATTTTGCATCTTTCCTCTAACATCTGAGCCCGACGTCCGGCCATGAATATAGTGTCACTAGCAGTGACTACACCGGCTACATACATCGCAGCATACTCCCCCAGGCTATGGCCCAAGACGATGTCTGGCTTGACTCCGAGGGAGGACCAGTATTTGGCTAAAGCAATTTCAGTGCAGGCCAAAACAAGTTGGCTAATAATAGGGGAGTGTGTGTGGTCTTTGGGATATGATCCATCAAGAGCTGGAATGAAAGATGGAAAGCCTTGAGCTTGAGCTAGAGAGTCAAGATGCTGAATATGCTCTCGGAATGTAGGCACATCGCGATACAACTCCAGGCTCATTGACTTGTAAGAAGCACCTTGGCCAGTGAATGTGAAAGCAACTGGGGGAGGGCTGGACTTTCCGACAGATTTGATACCATCTATTTTCTCCAAGCGGGAGGTAAGTTGTCTTTTGAGATTAGCCACATCGGAAGTAACCACAGCGACTCGATAACTGTGATGGTAGCGGCGTGCAGTTGTCGTGTATGAGAGGTCGGCAAGATTGATATCCGGATGCATATCAAGATGAGCAATCAGTCGTTCTATGTTACTTTTCAGTGATCCTTTAGTTTTAGCCGAGACGGCAATGACATGAGTTTGGCGAGGGTCAGTCTCCGTGATCTCACGAATCGGTGCCTCTTCTAAGACCATGGTTGTGTTGCCACCCGCGGCGCCAAAGTTATTGATAGCTGCAAGTCGCTTCTTTCCAGGTATTTGTGGCCAAGAGGTCATCTCAAATGGAATATGGAGATTACGCCTATCAAAGTCTTTTGGGAATCTGGGGTTGATTTCCGTTTTGATACCAATATGTGGCGGGATAGCGTTCTTTTGGAGCATAAGAAGGACTTTGATCAAAGCCGTCGTCCCTGCAACTGATTCGCCGTGGCCAACGTTTGCCTTAACAGCGCCGATATGTAAAGGCCGGTCTTTGGTCCGGCGCTTCGTGAGTGGAGCATACACATCCATAATGCCTTGCATTTCCTCAAAGTCACCGGCTTGGGTACCGGTGCCGTGGAGCTCGACATAAGATACCTCTAAAGGATTTACACCAGCCTGGCGAAGCACTTGACGGGCCAGATAAGCTTGATGACCAGCATGGGGATGAGTAATGGAAACAGCTTCAGCTGAGTGATTCGTTCCGGCACCTAAAATGACTCCCAATATATTGTCGTTATCTGCTTCTGCATCTTCCAGTCTCTTAATAACAAGAGAACCAATCCCGTCAGCACGGCAATACCCATCAGCAGTGGCATCCCAAGTCTTGCATGCGTTGTGGCCCTTGGTGAGGAAGTGGCCGTTGCAAAGTCCGGCAAATCCATCTGGGTTAGTCAGTACGTTAACACCTCCAGTAACTGCAGTATCAACTTCGCCATTCCAGAGGGCCTGGCAGGCAACCTGTTGCAAGCTATTAGGATCTCATAAATAAAAGAATATCATTATCGAAGACGTACCTCAATTGCTGCAAGTCCAGAAGAGCAAGCTGTGTCAATGCTGTAACTTGGACCAGCAAATTTAAAGAAGTAGTTGATGCGGCCAGGGCCGAATGCACGGCAACCACCAGGAATATAGTACGTACTAACTTCCTGGCCTTGGTTGACTTCACGATAGTCATCAGCAGCTTGACCATAGAAAGTACCAACTCGTTCTAAGCGTGTGGCAGCGGTGCGGTTGCCGACGTAACCAGCTTGCTCTAGGGCCTCGTACGCGGTGACCAGAGCCAAACGCATTTGTGGGTCGACGACCTGGGCTTCACGCGGGGACATGTTAAAGAAGGGCGCATCGAATAAGCCGGGTTGATCAATGAAGCAGCCATACTGAGTCATACTCTTGTTTAACTGCTTACCGGTCGGGTCGTAGTGGGTATCGATGTCGAAACGGTCAGCTGGAATCCGTCTCGAGACGTCAAGGCCCTTCTCTAAGATTTCCCAAAACTTCTCAGTATTTGTTGCGCCTCCTGGAAGCCTGCAGGACATTCCAACAATAGCGAGCTTCGATTGTGCCGCACTGCGGGGAGTAGTATCTCTCGGTATGGCTTGGGAGATCCATGACGGGAGACTATGGATTGAGACCTCAAGATGTTGCATGCTATTCTTCAAAGCGGTATTGAGCTCATTAAGAGGGATGGAATTCCCATAGCAATATAATGCCGCTTCTGAGGCAACGGTACTCTTAACACGGTCAACAACACCAAGTACTACACGATCCCAGCAAATTGCCTTCGTGAGGAGTTCCAAGACAACAGATTCAAACATTGTTGCTGCATCCTTAGCTGGGTATGGAAGACCACTGCTAGTTGAGTACACCTGCATGACCGGCCAAGACTTCGTGCTGGAGGTGTATAGTGAGCTCTCATGGATGATACTTCGGATATCCTGCAGACCGTAGATATGTGGTGCGTGGCAGAGGCCACCATAGACTGGCAGCGCAATGAACCTGGTTGTACGAAAGAACTCCGATTTATTGAACAGTGACTTTAGTCTTGCCGGTGGTCCACTCACTGTGACTGAGGTTTGACTAATGGCGCTCACAAAGATTTTGCCAGTATCAGGTACCTCCACTCGAGAATGCATGGCGTCGAGCTCCTCCTGTGCGGCAGCTGGGTCTACATTATGTACAACATATGCCCACGTATCTGGACTTTCTGACAGATCGCGGGCTTCTAAGTTTTCAGAAACTTGCTGTACATGAATTCCCAGGCGGAAAGCCAGACGGACAGCGTCTGTGCCAGCCAGCGGTAAGTCGGCTAACTTTGATGACAATGAGACTGCAGCTGATGCTAACAGGCCAATACCCAGGCCAGTGAGCGATGTGTTTGTGAAGTCACTTAGCTCCCCAGGATGACTCTCAGCGTATCTGATAACCTAAATTAGCGACTGATTTCTTGCATTGTAAACAGATATACGCACCCGATATATGCTGCGAGTTGAACGACGACAAGCAACACTCCGTCCACAGCACCGCAGATCAAGCCTTCTCGAAGCTCGGGATTTTCTGCCCAGCTTAAGATAGTTTCGAATGGTGGAATTAATTGCTTTAGCTCAGTGGGTAGTTGTCGTACTTCGTCTTTAATCGCCCACGTAGCTTCACTTATGAATTGGGCCAAGAACGGGTAGTGTCTGTCTTTGCTATGGTTGTGCAACCGGCGGAAAAGGTCCTGAAGATCTTCTTTTGGAAACTCATTACTGAAGTAGACGAGCCTCATCTTGCGTATATCCTCGTCGGAATCAGAATTTGTAACGGGAGTGTAGATAGACATGAATGTCGACCACCTTTAAAGAGACGAGAGAGTGGAGTAAATAGAGTGAATTTTAGCTAGAAGGAACGACTCTGTAGCTTCCTGGGCCAAGATAAAGAATCCAGAAACTATAACTGGAGAATAGACGGTAAGGCGTGTTTGTGGTAAAATAATCACCCCCTCGTTACCGTTACCACATGGGAAAATATGAAGTGAATGCTTTGTCTGAAATGTCAGCGGTGGTTGATATACGCGTCTATAAGTATGGCATTGCCGATTTGCCGGGAGAAGATATATTCAGATATCTGTCTATATATACCTGGATACGGAAGCCAGTCACTACGCCACTATCTTGCTCCCATCCGTTGTCCGACGAGAGTGTTTTGACCGTGACTGCTTAGCTATGGGTTTCTCTAGCTATCTCTCCTTCTTTCGTACAATAAACGCCTGCTCCAAGAATCTCAACGCGGTATCACTCAGCCTCAGCCTCAAAATAGTACCCTCCCGATCTTCCCAACAAAGTATATGCCGATTCGCCCGTCCCGACATGACCATAGCTTCACGCGACCAATACTATCCGATATCCGAATTATCAAAGCGCCGAGACTGGCACAATGATGTCAAACGGAGTTAAAGTACTAATTTATTCTTATCAAATCCCGATTAGGGACCTAGCAGAATATTTACAGATTTCTCTTCGGGGTTTAGTATTTCGATCAATAGGACACCGAGCTAATTGAGAGTTTTCCATTACTATATTAGTATGAATAGCTCTTCAACAAATCAAATAGAACTATTCTTGTCTTATCTATGAGAAGGAGGTCTAGATTTGTAATCTCTAGCTTATTTCTTAAATTTGATAAGTCAAGAGTACGAACCCCCTCTAAATAGATTCTCTAGTCTACGTTAGAAGCCTTCTATAAAACAAAGTCACCTCGGGAGCAGCTATGCTTGAGATTCAATCGTCAGACGGTCTCAATGAAACAGTCCGCTGTGGGAAGATTAAGCTCTATTAAGTGACCTTCAGACGTATTACCATTTCTATCTTCTAGCAAAAGTGTGCCAATTATGCTTTTCAACCCTATCTGGATGTCTGTGGCTTTTTCACGTTACCGTGGGAAATGCAACCCGTTGGTTTGCGATGAGATTAGGGGACCAAACGATAAGAACTAGGCCCCTGGGAATCATCCGCGGTCAACTAATTGGATCAGCAACTGCAGAAGATCTAAACACTGACTTCCAGACCTCCGATCTTTCAAGGATGAAGGCTGCAGTACGTGGCAGCTACTGCACTATGGCCATCTGATAAGCACTTTAGCCCGAGTAAGCTAATTAGCACTTCGTATAACCCCGACGACGCCCGAGGCAATAGTGGGCTCGGGAGGTGTGGTTCGGGGCATAACGCACGGTTAGTAAGGATGATGGCCACCATCCCAGCCCATAACCAGAAAGGGAAGTGAGGTATTGTTATATACATACCAAATTATATAACTTCACGGTCCTTACAGCCGTAGGCTTTCTGCTCCATCGCCTTACAGCGTTCACCGAAACGTACAGGATCTCACTTCATGGGCTCCGGGTAGAGTTTCGGGTTGAAGTGATGACAAATGATGATCTCGTGCTGGTTCCAGGAATGTTAAAGTCGGTATTCGTGTTGTCTATATTAAAGTGCCACGGATACATTTTGCAAACAGCCTCCCCTGGGACATTAACAACATGACATTTGTCGAGCAAGAAACTAGAGTTATCTATAGCTGTTGTAGTCCTCCCTAGGAAAGGCCAGGGTATTCTTGTTAGCATAAACGTAGTATGAAAAATTAAATAAAGATAAAAGTATATCTTACGATTTGCGAGCAGAGAATCCGAATGAGCTTACGGAGGATGAAGGGGTATTTTTCTGATGTGAGTTGTGGTACTCCCTTTTGACTCTGGAGCAAGGACGTAGATAGAACGAATTTTTTTGGATGGTTCATGGCTTCCTGATGCGATACAGCATGAGCTCGATGGAGCTCTTGTAGGATAGTTCCTATACCTGACCTCTAGGAGGACATATTGCAGAGGTCCTGTTTCTTCATATACAGTAGCCTTCCCTATCGTTCAACTGAATATTTTTAATGGCATATTTCAGTTGCATGTATGATAAATGCAATATCAAACAAAGATACACCTACGGCAGACATACGTAGTATACTATCTAGTTAATGATATCGATCTTAATTATCAATATATTGAATTAGATGAACTATTTCAACCAGTAACAGTTGCGGCTTGATTGTTATTCATTATAGAGTTGTCGCCGTAAGTTATTGAACATGAACTGTAGTTCAAGCAGCTCAGCAATGCTATTGAAACACAAGGAGCTCCTGCTTGTTGGCTGCTTATATCCCCCTTATATATCGTTTCCACTGATGCCTTGAACAAGCTACGGTATCATTAAGAATATCAACGTGAGTCACCAGGAGCACCATTACAAGAGTTGATTTGTAAGCATCAAATAAACTGACCGAACCTCATCGTAGTAGTTTACGAATTCGGAAAGATTGCGCGAGCTCTCTCTGTGTGATGCAAGGTCTGGGATGTAGAATTCGGACGACGAGCGGGATGAACAGTCGAAGGACGTCACGTACCGCAGATCCTAAAAATAACCTAGGACACGTCTCTCATGGTTAATAGCAAGAAAAAGCTTATTGTGGCGGACTATCCGTCACCATCCATTGAAAGTTCAAGTTTACTCAGGGAAACTATCATCTTTTCACTTACGCATTATGATCCCCAAAGAGTACCATTCCGTGCTGCACCTAGTTTTTTTGATTGCCATCGTCGTTGCCTATCTCTCTTTTCCTGCGAGCGTTGGCGTGGAGCGGCGCTGCGTCAAGGAAAAGGACGAGAAGGGGGAAGGTACAGTTAAAAAATGAAGTACTGTAGTTGAGACTCCTGCGAGTTCTCCTACTGCGGAATAATTCCCATGGCCACATTTTGTCAGACTGCGCCGGGTAGCAACGAGGAAAGCAGAATGGAGGTATGGCTCTTGGAGGATTCAACAATTCAGTGGGTGGCAGATTGTTATCTCTATGTACGCAAGTGGCTTCATGGGCATGGGATAGTACCGTATCAAGATAGAACGAGGTTAGATAGAGTTATGCAGTGGAGAGTAGGGTTTTTGAAGAACCAATCCTTGCAATGTAATAGACACGAGGATTGATTGTTAATTCCACCTTTCGTTTGGATAGAGAGCCTTGCCGTGCATGCGGCCAAGAGGTTCCAGTCATTTTCCTTCCATTGCAGACGATGTACCGTCGCGGAACTCATCTGTCTTTCTCTTCGTCTTCATCATGGAAGAGAAACGGTCATTTCTCGCGCTGATCGCACACATGGCGGATGGCCTGGGTTGTCCACGCTTCCCGCAATGCATTCGCCTTTCATTTGCCCACTCGGCAGATATGTGTTTATACTTGATAAACCTGCATGTGCTGTGGCGAGCTGCTGCTGCTGTGCCAGGGTCAGAGCAGTAGAATTAGATTGCGAGGCATTGTGCAAATCTCCTTGATTACACCGTACTGTCGTGGCTCTGCAGTATGCTGTAACGCAGGCCAAGGGTAAAACCCACCGACAGGGACAAGGTTCGTGGGTCGCATTTCGTTCCCAATACAATAGGAGTTCCCTGATATTTTGGATTTACATAAAATTAGCTGTGATTACGCTATACCGTCGCAAGTCAAAAGCAGTACGGCGAAGCCGTTACTCTGCTGAAAAGCTATGTTGCTGATCCTGCTGGATTTGAAGTCTTGACTTGTGATGCAGGAGCCGCATCAATTGCTTCTTGTTGCTATCCCATACTGTGTAATCGGACCTTTGCTCCGCCAGATCGATAAAGCCACCGGGAGAAGAATTCACCATCAGCACCTGCCAAGAGCACATGCCAGCACCAATCGGTATCGTCCTCAATGCGACAATCGGACAATAAAAATGCACCACTTCAATTGCCTTAAACCCCTGGTAATCTAATCAATCATGGCGCAAATGTAATAATGATATTCCCACGGAGAGTGCCACACCTCGCGACCACAATAACTGGTCCCGGCGAGCGAAGTGGTAGCCATAAAAAGCTTCCAGGCTTCCAGGCTCTTAAACACACGTAACTCCTCATATGCTCGGGGGACATTGGACGCAAGATCATAAACCTAGTGAGAACACGATGCTCGCTATAATTAGAGTGTGGTTGCTTTGTAATTTCTTCAGTTGACTTGAAATAATTGTTCTTGGGTCGCTGCGTTCCTGCGCCAATGTCTGGTGTCGGAAAGGATCAGTAGTGGCTTCAATTTTCAAACGGGCCATCTACGCCATAATATTTCCCATAGCAAGCCATTAATCTGTTGGCGTTTTAGATTGATAGCATGTCTAAAGTATAGGTAAGTTGTGATAGTCAAAGGTGGGCTGGAGTAGCTTTGAGTAGCTGCCAAGGCTATGGCTTGTCTGTAATAGCCCGAGGGCGGATTGAAGTGACACACAGTAACATGCAACTGCACGGAAACAAATATACGACGCTGCTATGCTCTCCTTTCCAACCTGTTTCGCTCCGATACTCTGCAGATGGTGCCCGCAACGCAACGGTGTGGCGCCGATAACTCGCAGCGCCCATAGTGCAGTAAGAGGGCACAAACAACCTGCCGCCCAACACGGGGCCCGAGGTCTCTCGCCCGTGGGTGACCTTCCTTCGCCACGCCTCCAGGCTGCAGGCTGCGGAAGATGAGGAGGTGGCCCATCTGCAGTGGGCCAATATCATCAGGAGCAGAGCTTAGCCATCAGATCTCGATTGCAGGGCGCGCTGTAGGGTTACAGCTGACGATCAGTGGGAGTGCCGTCCGCATACCAGTACTCCACCTCCTATTGGCCCCACCTGTGCCGTCTTGCTGAGCTCACACTCAAGGGACAACCCGGTGGTGGTACTAGATATGTTATATACAGAACCTGCACGAGTGAATCTGATTCAAGCCTCAGCCAAGCAGAGAGTGCAGCGCTGGTATGGTGCCCTCGGCCCGCACTCCGTGGGTTGCCCTATTTCACATGGGCAGAATGATTATACCACATCATTTCGCAATATGGCTCTGATCGGCGACTCCATGTCTGAGCACTAGAGACAATGAGTTGCTTATACTAACCAGTCTGACACAATGTGGTAATAGGGTGTCATATCTAGTCGTAAAAATACGCGATCAGTCGCTATGGTAATAACATTGATTCGCCCTTGCCTTCCTCAGGCTGGTTCCCAGTAGTTGCTGCTCCTTCCTTATACTTCAACCTCCCGGGATAGAAACAGGGACTGGAACCAGGATTCAATTCCGAAGGTACGCTGACATCTAAACTGTACGTACTGTAACGCAGGAGGTCTGCTTATGGTAGAGAGATAAGTAGGCATATTCAACATAAAGCCAGGCCAAGATAATGAAACAAATGCAAGGTAGACAAAAGCGAACAGTGGCTTTTGCCCCCAAGCCAGGGTTAAGTATTGAATAAGTGAAAGAGAGTGCTATACGATTGCACCTAGGCATTCGTTACATCATATTAGTATCGTGTGCTGTCGCTCTCGACCGGACCCCACTGTCTGACTTTCAAAGTAATTCCGGCGGCAAGTCATAATGGGTTTACCTACTGTCATCGCCGAAAATCATAAGCCCGTAGCGCAGACAACGCCCAAGATCCGAGATAGCTGCCAAGCCTGCGCATCGTCCAAAGTCAGATGTACCAAGGAGAAGCCAACATGTTCGCGGTGTGCAAGACGGGGATTTGCATGTAAATATCTGGTCACCAAGCGTCCAGGACGGAAGCGCAACTCCAGCGACAACGCCAGGGGAGACTTGTCGGAAGTACAAAAGCTATGGCCCAACCACTCAGATCCCAGTCCAAACTATCAGAGACCAGGAAGCGCAGCTGGAATTGATAGTCACTCGATCTCGGACACCTACTCTGACGTTTTGACACCGAGCCTGGCTTCTACACTTCCAGAAATCAGTAGCGAATTCGATAAATTTGGTGACGCTTTTACAGAATCGTTTGATCTGGGTACGCCTGAGACTATCAACTTCACCGAAGAATGCAATGATATTGAAAGGCTTCTTATGCTGGATACTATTGATTATGGAATTGATTCGGCCATGTTGTCACTCGACTACCAGTCTATGTCCCAGGCATCATTTTCTTTCCCTAATGTCGAACCACTATTAGCTGGTCACGCCAGTGTAACCAGTATCATGGATTCAATCTGTAACTCAACCTGCAATTGTCTGACGGTAGCACTTGAATTGCTGAGGCTTTCTTCGAGCACACCGACCGTTTGTAGCCTGACAAATAGCCCTGGAAATGGGACAGCGAAGCCAAACACCAGTCATAATAGCACTTGCTCAGCCCCAGGAGTTATCACGGAGAATAAGGAGACTATTGAAGCTATCAGCAACGTATTACAGTGTACATGCGCAGAAGATGCTTATATATTGATTATTATGTCGATGATCGTCTTCAAGATTCTTGGCAAGTATGCTGCAGCAGTAGCACAGAAGCCAACAGGGGAGTTGACCGAGAAGCACGACCTACCCAGCAAGAACCCCTCCCTGCTGAGTCATTGCTACCCCTATGAGCAGGAGAACCAGCGCAAAAACGCTCAGCTGATCCTCAGTGAGCTCCATTACGTGCAGCGGTTTGTAAAGCAGCTATCACCGAAACTCAAAGCTCGGGGCATAGGTGGAAGTATGTTCGGTGCAAAAGATGTAGCAGGTTGCAACATGACATCCGACACCGAAACAACGACAGTTGCAGTTTCAGCTACCACTCTGGACCAAATAGAAATAGATTTACGCCGATGTCTCAATTCTCTATCATCAGGCATTATCAGTATGCTACGAAAGAGCTAAATAAACGACATCAGTTCCCCGTTTAGACGTCGGAATATAGACGGATTTCCTAATGTCAAAGCTATGTTATATAGACTCTGAACATTCAGTGCAAAGCTCCGATTTACAGCACGGGCGATGAAGGAAAGAAGGGTGTGGCCTAAACCGGAAAAAAGAGCCGTCATTATCTACCAACCACTCAGGATTGTTATGCTATTTTTTGTTGGTTAGTGGCATTTCTTGGCGCTATGAGAGGGAAAAACTAGGGCTCCTAGAACAGCCTAAGGGCGAGCCCTGTGATATTACAGGGCATATCATCACCAGCTTTGCCGGTAAAATAAAGCCCGGCTGATGGTGTAGGTGTTGAAGTGGCACACCCTGGAGACATTTCAATCGAGAGCCTGAATTTGGATAAGTTTGGGCTTCGGCAGGTTCTTGGGAGTATCAAGAGAGGCTTCCAATATATGATAGTAAAGCAATGTTCCCTATATATTAAATCATTGTTACAGCCCAGCGAAACCTCACTTACGCTATACTGGATGTGGTGCCGGGGATGTATTGATTTTTTAGCTCAGAGTGAGATGATTTTAGTGTTCCATAGAAAAGTCACACGTTATCGTATTATAGAAGCTTTTCCAACTCTCGTGAATTATATCAACGCCGATAATCTTTGGCTCTCTATCACATAGGCATTTTAGCCTCTAGTTGTATTTCTCTAAGCGTACATACAAGTGAGATAGACACTCGCACGAAAGCGGGTATTCTCAAGTGTTTCGCGTGATATCTCAAACGAGTCGATATGGTATATAGAAAATTGTAGGTGAATCTGAGTTTCTTGATCAGTCTAATGTAAGAGGAGTTACGGGCGTCCTTATATACGGTGATGAGACAGAGGGTGAGACGGCGGGCATCCTCGAAAAGCGAGGAGCTAAACTACTATCATTCCGATGATGAAGGCTCTCCAATGAGGGGCTGCATGTATGGCTGCATGACTCTAGTGTCTGCATATTGTACAGCAATATCTACACTGGGGACCCAATCCTACAGGTTCCATTTAGTTTTCAGGCTCTAGTATATGCTGAGTGCTGAGACCTTGATCCTAAGGATGCCCTATATGCCCTCAAGATCCCGAGAAATATAGGCCGATAAGGTCCACTGTTATTGTAGGACGAGTATACTGGATATTTCATTAGGTATTAATATACTAGTGCTTCCATCCATGCCTGGTCTTTCTTCACTCCGTGATACAAGATCCTCTCACAATCTGCATAAATTTTAACTCTAAGTCACCCTTGTTAGCCATCCATTTGACAGCAGGGACTCGGCCAGAGTGCTACAATGCTCCCTAGATTCCCTTCCACACTTAACTTTGCTCAACAGCTAGAGTTTAGCGACGTAACAAACGTAGAATATAGAGGAGAGGGCTCTAATGGAGCACGAACTGAACTTCGGCCTCTCTACAATGCCACAAAATAGAGCCCCTATAGCTAAAATTATCCATAAGTTCACCCACAGCTCCTGAAGCCTAGCCTAAACACGATCATCTGACCACCCCCCTGATAACGCCACGAGTTCATGGTGTATGGATCCCTACACCTACCATTATTCCCCGATCCACTTGTCCACGATGCTTGTAACCAGGGCTAGTCCATCTTTGTCCAGTAATACAAATATTTACATAGCTATACTGAGAAGGATAATCTACTTTACTGGAATTGGGAAAAATAATAATAATTATCAAATGGTTTACACAGATCGATATAATCGTCAGAATCTCACGAAACCGTTTTGATGTAAACTAAGAACTCATAGCTTAAAGGAATGATCATCAAGGGACTATTGAAATTCACTCCGGTATGTTGTGATGTTCTTCTACAGTCGGTGGTACTGCCAGACACCTATTCTCGGTGAGATACCTCGGGGCTTTGACATATCTCTTTCTTCCATATGAAGGACCCACGCTGGGATATTTCGGGCAAAAAAGTGCCTCGCACGTCGTTACTATGGTACTCAATCTCGGAGTAGGATCCTCCATGATCTAAACAGATCATTGCCTTGCTTGCACCGATTACCCCGAAGAATCCGCATTACACTCCCGAATGTGTCGCTCTTGAGCTAGTGCTTCATCGAGCTGATTAAATGGGATTATCTTTTTCTCTCATCTTCAACAGAATACTTCTTTGTCTTCTCTATCAATTCAATTGTCTTTAGATAGGTACTGATTTAGAACATTGTCTGTAAGGAATTGTTGTATGTGTCAGGCAGGTGATGAGATAAGCCTAATATAGGATCAATTACAAGACGGTAGTGATCATGCAAGAAGAAAAAGGGGGCTACCGACAAATCAATAAATCGTTGAACATTTGCGTGTTCGAAGAGTACCTTAAGGGTCAAAGAGCACAACTACCCTACATAGCAGATGTTGAACAGCTTACCCCCAGAGTACTTCGTGTACTAGGTCAGAACGCTGGGAAGGTAAACGGGTCTTTCTGTCTGACAACCAAGACCTTAGTTAGAAGTACTACTAACCTATCTACATAGTTTACTCTCCAAGGAACCAACACCTATATTGTTGGGACCGGTCATGATCGTATCGTTGTCGATACATCCGGTGGCGAACCAGAGTGGGCTGAACTAATTGCGTCCACTGTCGAGTCGGAAGGGATCAGGCTGTCACACGTGCTCCTAACGCACTGGCACGGCGACCATACTGGAGGTGTTCCCGATCTTGTACGCCTGTATCCATACCTCAAGGAGTCTATCTACAAGAATGAACCAGAAAAAGACCAGCAGAACATTATAGAAGGGCAGATCTTTCAGGTCGAAGGCGCAACCGTTCGTGCTATACATGTGCCCGGACACTCTACAGATCACATGTGTTTCATCCTTGAAGAAGAGAAAGCTATGTTCACTGGTGATAATATACTTGGTCATGGGACTAGCGCGGTTGAAGATCTGGGTACTTTCATGGATAGCCTGGAGAAGATGCAAGACCAGAATTGCATGATCGGTTATTCTGCCCATGGTGTCACGATCGACGACTTGCCAGCCAAAATTTCAGGGGAACTGAACCAGAAGTTGCGACGCGAGAAACAAGTCATGCAAGCACTTAGTCAGGCCCGCAGACGCGGTGAGAAAAGTATGACGGTTAAGGATACTGTCACTGATATCTACGGCACAGCTTTGGATGAGGCTGCGAGGACACTCGCTTTAGAGCCATTTATCGATGAGGTTCTTCGTAAGCTAGCTGGCGATGGTAGAGTGGCTTTTCAAGTGAGAGGTGGTAAAAAGAAGTGGTACTCGTTGGAACTTTAACTCCAGTCTTATATTCAAGTTTTTTCGGCCTTCTTTTGATAATGTTTGGATTTTGGATGGGACTACACTCTGACAATTGCTAGATCTTGAACTCTCCTCACTTGGTGCACAGTATATGTTGATATGCTGACTGGGTATGACGAGATTATGTTGTTGAGCAACTGAGCCCTGGCACGCAATCACTCATTTGCCATCATTGACAGCCGTAGCATTATCGCTTCAAAAGCCAGGGCCAGAGTGTCTCTCACAATAGACTCAGACGGCTTTGTGATTCCACACACTAAGTCATGCCAGAACGATTAACTCCACTGAGAGCCTTAGGAGACATCCAAGTGCAAAAATCCCGAGAGTATAGATCACCCGATGGATATATTCAAGCCTGCATGGCTAAGATAATAGAGCCAATTGAATCAGTAGCCACTTGAACTTATACGTTTGCATAAATAAATCTATACCCGCCGATTGGGGATAATATTATGATAAATCAAGCGCGAGTAGCCAAATATCCCGATTTCTGACGATCAGAATTCCCCCGATACCTCGGACTGATACGGGTAAGCGTAAAGTAAGCAACAAGCCTCCGTGCTGAGTGCAAAATTCCCTTTTCCTTTTGACAAGCTTCTGAGAAATAATGCTCACCCCTTCAGCTGTTTGTACGGTTCGATCGGATGGCGCAATATATGCTACCTTGCACGTTTCCTATGCCTGGACAATCATATCGGTCAGAAGCTTGAAGAAGATGTCTGAGATACTTTGGGCCGGGAGCAAAAAGGCCTGGATCACGGCGCTCGATCTGATAAGCTGGGATACACTGCTTCCAGTTATCTGTTATCTCACTGCCAAGGTGAAAGGGGGCAGGTGGAGGATGGAAGCTGTGTACCCAGGCTACATTTTGCCCTGGCGCATTACAGCCCTCCCTGATATCAACCCCCTTGTCTTCCCTTTTATTTTCCCCCATCTCAGTTTACCTGCATTGATGGCGTAATTACTAGTGACGAGCAAAGAAGAATAAATCGAGTGGCTGTTTTAGGCCGAATAGAACCATAACGCCCCGTTGAGTGGAGCTCAAATGGCCAGGAATACCACTGCAACCTTATCAGAACCCCTGACACTATAAAACGCTTAACCTTTTCCGTTAGGTTCCAGACCCAAACTACATATCTCCTCTAGACAGGGTGGGGGGCTAACATCAGTGATGCTTTTCTTGCTCTCCCAGTTGGTCGATTGACTAAACTAAGAGGCACTTTTCACTCTTTTTCCCACGTAGCAACATGATTGCCCGCGGTCCCTTCCTTTGCACAATGGGACTGTCTTGGGTTTACTTTAGTACACATTCAACTTCGAGTTGTCAAGAGTACCCTCCACAAGCTTCCCGGTCTTCATAAACGTGATTACGCATACCGGTAATATCAGATATCCAGCCAAGTCAGGGCTTGCAAAGCTAACTGTTGGCTTGCGTACTGTCTTTTTGGCTCCTTCCTCCATACTGGTAATGGTATCTCTCACTCTTCTCAGGTCGCTATCTCTGATCTTGCAATTATGGCTGCTTTCATTCAAATTAAGTGGTGCTGTTCCATTTTATGGTATTGTAATATTTTACAAAGCCAAGAAGGCATTTCAAGTACAAAAAATGTAACCAGCAGGTAATCATAAACTTTTTGGTAGTATTAAGGAAATGTAAATGACTCCAATTACCAGCAGATAGATTTAATACAAAAATGCTGTACTAATAATCAACAAGATAAAATCTCTCAATATATCACAATAGAACTAGTATATAGCACGCAAATTTAACTACTGATGTGATTCTTGATTTAAAGGTGGTTCAATAGATATTGCCTCAAGCAGTACTCTAGGTTCGTAGGCTCTCAACACGAATAGTTAGGGAGTCTCGAGGGTCAGAGGAACGGTACATCATATTTATGGTAATAGTGTATGATTATTGTCAGCTTGGATAGGTTGTAAGTACGTTTTTAGCAGATTGAGGTAGTACTGCCTACTCCTGAATATTTAAAAACCTCCAAGGGTTCAAATAGAGCTGGAGTCCCAACTCGGCAGTTGCTTGTGGCCATGCTTCAAATACTTGAACAAATACGTTCAGCGAATTTCCGCACTCACTATCCACTAATCTATATACAACAAGTCCATAAATTCGTCACTTTATGTCGAAAGAAGTAATCCCTCGTTCCAGCGGAATGAGCTTAGCTTGAACTCACTGAAACCTCCAATATACTCAACGCCGTCTAATATAGCCATCTAATCTAATCTCAGAGTCTCCTGAGTTTCTCTAGAATTTCGAATGAAAGGCCCTTCATCCTCTTCTTCAAGTCAAAATCCAACTGGTCCAACATTACTGCTGAAAGTTGTACTGTTATTTCGCTCTCTGCATTACCGCTGAAATCCATACTATTCGGTGTATCGGCACGTTCAACATTCCTGTCCAGTGCCTGTATATTTAGCCGGGAAGAAAGCTGGTTGACAAGTCGATGAACATGGTGAAGCTCGCTGAGAACAAGCTGGGCAGCCATTCGTGCTGAATCATAACCGTTACGGGAGTAGCCACCAACAACTGTCGAATCCTGAAGCGCCTGCTCAGAATGTGATGATTGGCGTGAGTGCGTCTGCGGAACTGGGATGCCATTAGATCCATGCTGTGGTGACGCCTTACGTGCTGCAGCTGCATAACCCCCGAGGATTTTGAATACAATGAGGGATAGAATGGTGAGGAGATAACCATCCTGGGAACATGAGCACTTCAGCATCGCGCTTACTGCTTGAATAGCGGCTTCGTTTTTGGCTAGAACTGCTTGAATTGTTGAGATGCCGGTAGGATTTTCGAGGCTTTGAGTGACTGAGGAAGCACAGTTATTCGAAGGTTCCGGGGAAAGTTCCTTCATAAGTCCAAGTGCTTGAGCTAGGCATGTGCCTCGTGGATCAGTTGTTCCAACATCTGAGAAGTTGTGCATCTCTGGTTTAGGAGAATTAGATCCAGAAAGAGCCATCAGCTCCGAAACAGCGTCCTCAAAGAGTGGAAAGGGGTCAAATAGGGTTTCTGAAGTATTGTCACTCTGATCCATCCCCGTAGAAATGTAGCCCGCCTGACCCAGAACATCTACATCTATCATGTCTGGCATGGAAAAGGACATAGGTGATGCAAAAAAGTCGTCAAAACTGTCATTTAGTTCTATATTGGTGGAAGATAAGGCCTGGTCTTCGGAGGGAGAAAAGAGGTTGGAGATTATATCCAAGGAGCCAGATGTGCCTGGTCTAGGAGATAGTTGTACAACTCCAGGAGAAGGCTGTGGAGCAGTACTTGAGACTGCAGATTGGTAAGAAATTTGATTCCCTTCAGGCGTTGATTGATCTTTATGATTTGCGTTCGTGGCCGGATTCGAAGTGCTGTTTTCTCGGTTGCTGTCTGTACTCGGTCTGCTTGGTTTTCTCCCTGCACGCTTAACTGCAACATACTCGCAAGTAATCCCACGTTTTGCACAACGGGAACAAGTTGGTTTCTCCTTATAACATTTCAGCTTGGAGGCTGCGCAAGCATGGCAGCTGTCTCGCAGTTTTGGCGCTGTTTGTGTTATCGTACGGCCACTAGGGGTGGATGCAGATGCAGTCAGTGCTGGCGACGTATAGGACGCAGCCATGGTTAGCAACTCAAATTGATTTAATGAATAGATACAGATTGGCATTGATAGTCTCTGGTGTAGTTAGTGGGGACAGATCGTGAACTACTAGTAACAGTGGGGCATACTATGATCATATGAGATCTGGACCTAAACAAAGTCTCTCTCAATCGTCGCGAGCTACCTAGTAGTTTCTAATACTACCTCAACCTGTGCTAGATATCTTGTTTAAGCAGAGAGGCCACCATGGTTAGATCTTGATTTCCCAGATTAACATCATTGCACTGACTAACCCTAACTCAGTTTAAGCTCAGGGAGCGGCCTAATTAGTTTCCTGCCTCATTTATACGATGTCGGAGTCCTCGGTACATTCAGGAATATGGGTAGCGCAGTCTGGATCTCCTCGGAGCCCTTGGCTATCCCCTGGATTAACGTCGCGTTTTCATCCTTATTCGTCTACATCCTTACTTTCACCATAAAATCCAACCTCGGAAAGGTACATTTTGCGATCCTTGCTAGTATTCTTAGAAGCCCTAAGCCTCTGCAAACCTAGCACTAACGTCAGTTTCCAACCCCCTGATGGCATAAGCACTCAGGGCGCGCTGGTTAGTGCTTGGCGTAAGCGGAATAATCGGACCCTAGCACGCGCATTTCGGCCGTAGTAAACTTATGATTAATAATTTCCCCATGACAGTTAGCTCTTTTGCTGGAGTGTGTAACTAATCGTTGATCAAGAAAGCTTTATGGTACCGCGTGCTTTATATTAATTACAATAGAGCAAAATAACACTGCATCTATGCTTTTTAGATACCCAAATAGGCATATCTGGACTCAAAGTACTTGTGAATATTGTAAATTTAATAGGACCTTGTAACAGTTTCAACTGATTTTTAATGAATTTATTTTGAATTTTCGACAACGAATTTACCGAAAATTTAAATTTATATAAATTAAAAACAAATTAAGTTACTTAGTACGCTGTTGCCCACTGTACAAGAGAGGCACGCCCAGCGGACTTGGCCGTTGCATTTTGAAAATTAACTTAGGTGCAAAAAGTCATCTTCATTCTTCGGAACCTTGCATACACCTCGTATGTGAAGGAGTCAGGGAGAGTACACGCCACCCGATGCATGCATGCAAGGAAACAAGCACGGCATCGGGCATACCAAACCAGCACGCGGTAAGAGCAAGTACCTTTCTACGCCTTTTTAGGAACGAACTTTCCCGGATCATAGACCAGAGAAGTATTGTTAACCGAGCTGGTGGCTAAAATCTGCGATATTTTGGTAAGAATAACATTGTAAATACAAAGGAAGCCCAGCTTGGGTTGTGATTTGATATTCGTATGATGAATCAGCAACGCTGATCAACTCGGATCCTTTGAAGATGAGACGGGACCCAACCTTGCTTGTGCAGAGACTCTCCAGGCCGGAAACCCCATTCAACTCGCTATGCTGCAGGTTTCATCATTGAGATTCTTAGCGGATGCGGCACATATAGCTCCCAAGCCACATCCGTGCAGCTACTGACCGTCTGGCAAGACTCAAAACCTATCGCATAATATGAGTTGCGGAAAAATTGTCAGGAAGTTTCGCCGGATGGCAGTGTTCAAGTGCAGTATCCCGAACTCTTTTGCCGGAACGCCATCTTGAAATTGCGAGGGTGGGAGACTGCTGAGTTAGAGACATCTATGACTTCATTCAATGTATGTGAATAGTAAACACGCCGTGGCTTATCAATTGTCCCGACATCAGACAGGCTACGACCACTGGCCATAGGCTACATTCCGCCTCTCGCTATAACCGTTACGAAAAATTGCTTACTTTGAATAAGGTGGTCAGTGACAAGCAAAATATTCCCTTTGCAGCCTCTCAATACAACTGCAACTCTCTTCCTAAGGTGCATTTGACGTATAACACCAGAGAGAGTCAAAGATGCCAATGCCATCATCATCATTATACCGAGACTCACTCTAGCCGTAGCAATGATTACTCTTTGGTGCTACAGTGCTGCAGGATTCGGTATATTTCTAAAAATAGTTGTCGAATGCCGGTAAGATCGCCAGGGCATCGGGCCTAGCTGGCCAAGATTGTGCCCTAGGTTACTGCCCCTTACAGTACAAGCACCTTTCAGATTGATGGAGATATCTCTCACCAGTGGGAGGAGGCGCCGCCAAGTGGATATGATCCGAACTATAATACTTGATGATAGATTAGATTAGAGCTCTCAGTATCATTGTACAATAATATATCGTGGAGGGAGTGATTATCCTGGCGCCCTTCATGCTTGGTATCGGGGGTTCGGCCCACCTGCACCTCAACGGAACATTCAGGTATGTGCCAAGGAGGCAACGAGAGACGAATCCCGACGGTCGTACGGCGGAGAATTGCGGCATATGCCGTACAATATACCGTAAGCCGTAAGCTATGTGCCGCGATTGCTTCCAGTGTTGCTATTCGGGGGCAGCAAATTGTGGCTTCAAGGGACATAAGCCACTTGGCCTGCTAATATAGTAGGGTAGGCTTGCAAGATCCTCGGCGCCAAGATGACCGACGCTTGCCCGCCCGCTCTTATGTACGGCCTTCCCTTAGGATGCTTATCCTAGCTACGAGAGATAGTTGCCGGTAAGCATCTTATTCAAACAGGAAGTTGCATGTATTGCGGATGCATACGGTAGCTAGGTAGCAGCGTGAAATCCTTGGCAAAGCTTCATGGTCATGCCAAGTCTCACCTGGAGGCTTCGATGTTACGATGTTCCGAGTGTGCATTTCAGCTCCTGAATGATCTGCGTTAGAGAGCATCGGCAGCGTGAGAGATAACCACAAGCAGCAGGACTTTCGCATATCAACCATAACGACGCGCAGTATTTTTAGATGCAGTGAAGTAGAGCACATCACATAATTAGGAAGGAGCTGCGAACCGCACCGCCGTCAACTACTTAATCGGGCAATAGCAAGTGAGGAGCAGTCTGACCGATGGTGATCAACTGTGACAAGCTCTTATCACTTCATTACTTAATCTAATCTCGCGTGTGCGTTTATTGGATCTACCGTACCAAGCATTGCAGTGTGTATTACTGCTGCAACTTACTAGCAGCCACCAATCCTTTGGTTTGGCGTGATGCAGGAGGGGTCCGTTGATATCAGATGCACTTTCGTCCTGTAGGAGAGTTGCCAAGCGGCATTACGGAAGCCTCTCATTTGGTTAAGACTGAAAGGAGCACTTACCGTATTAAGCTCTAAGCAATCAGCCACCCATCCATTCATCCATATAAGGATCGAAGCCAGCCCTGATTGGTCAATGTAATACTTCTGTTACCAAAATATATTGTCATAGTTAACTACTGTGTGTAAATGCCGTCTAACCTTCAGGCCTGCGTCCATCACATTGCCTCACAAAGCTAGCATCGCTACATCTACAGCCCCTCCCCGATAATCTCAGAGTTGTGAAGTCAGAAGTACAGGAGAATGCCTAGAGATTCTCGAGATCCGGAATTATTCACACAGTGATTATGGACTAATAACTCATATAGTAACTTCAATTGAAGAGCTAATTCACAGTTGTATTGTTGTCGATTTGAAAATAGTCTAATTGTATACTTTATAATATAATGCATGTGGTTGCAACGTCCGGACCTATAACATAAAGATCTCTAAAGACGCGTCTACCATGATGAGCCGGAATACCTGCAAGTAGCAAATCGCCCATACGACTCCAGCGCCATGTTTCATTGATTATGTGTACCACAGAATGACTTTTCCTACCCTCTCTTAATAGGTGCTAATCTCGTCGCAACGCGGGTGCTCCTTCCTAATCTTCCCCATTACTCTAACTGCATTTATGATCTCTTCAAAGACGAATGGGTATTTTGCTGTAACTATGTTAGTTTATATTATTGTTGCCTCTACCGTATTAAGCCCATGCGCATAGGCCTGATATTTGACTCCCAGAGCTACTGTGGCGCTATTTTGAGAGCGAAGCTTGCTCACTACAACGAGCCGACCTCTACCGTCATTGATAGCGTTGACCATCTCTACCAAGTCAGCTAGCTCCATCTCGCATTGGTTGGTCAGTTGAAGATGGAATAGATCACGCAGTCGTGCCTTAGCCTCGACCTCTTGATCTACGCTTCCCGGCTCAGGTAGCAGCCTGGGGGCCAAGATAAGTGTTGCTGATGCGTTTGCACGAAGCACGGTTATATGTGCACGTAGCTCAGCAAGCAGTTCTGTCCAGGGAGACTGAGACGAGTCAGTTGGACGGAGTATATACACGGCGGCATCTTTAACTGTCTGGGGAGCAGTAGGCGTTCTTTTCTGAATCGTAATCCGGCAGCTCAGGTCTTCTGCCATCCCTGAGTCGAGTGCGATATTATCATTCTGCGTCGGTTCACTTAGTTGAACGATGAAATGAAGCAATGGATAAATCTCGGCCAGAGCCAATGCTGCAGCTGTAGATTGTGCGCATACCTACATGTGTCATTGACTGCGTTAGTTGCCAATCTAAAAAGTGAAGGTGCCTTAGCAGTAGTTAAAATGGCCACCACAGGACTCACATCCACTATACATGCGTTCCCGAGACTACGCCAATTCAGCTGTCTTAGAAGTTCAGTGACGCTATCGTCCATGTCACCGGCACACCATCGATATGCAGACCATTGGCGCTGTAATTTTGTCCGTTTGTTGCATGCTGATTGGAATGTCTGGGATGTCTTAAAAGCAATGGTATAGGGACTGTCGTTTGAGGAATCCAGAAGCGCATGTTGCTGTGTTGCGGCAGCCATGTGCAAAGCTGCAGGAGCTGCAGTCTCAGCCAGGAACATGGTGGCGTCTAAGTATGAGAGATTGGTTACAAACGGTGCTGATAGAGCAGTATGAGCGAGAAAACCTGGTTGAGGCTCCTGCAAAAATCCAGCTGTGGCAGTCATCCGCACGACACGACACAGTTGCATCTCTGGCACGCCGGCCAGGTCAGCAACGTCCTTGGTGGGGACGGTCCCATTCAGCGGGATGCACGCGAGCACCTGGAACTCACCAAGCCATTGCAGACATGCGAGGAGTTGGTTCTGGAGAACATGTTAGGTGAGTCTGTAGTGCTTAACATTGAAGGCTTGTTAGTACTTGGCTTGCAAGATGCTGGATAAACTCAGTCGGCTCCACCACTAACGATTGCAGTCGAGTAGCGATAGTGATGATGCTCCGTCTGGCTTGTTGCGCCTCGCTATTTGAGTCGTTCGTGCCGGTTGGATTGGCAGGATTGGTAACCCAACCGTGGTCAGTAAGTGTCTTAGCAGCTCTGATGAGATCGTTGCCAAGAGTCTCGAGCTGGAGAGAGTTAGTCATGGTTGTGGCAGCAAACTAAAGGCACAAGATATTTGCGATGTACAGATGAGTTCGACTTGACTACGCTATGTAGTATGGCAAAGTCTATATATACTCTCAGGGCGTTCACCCCGATTAACCCTAGTCCTGCCAAGTAGTTATGATTCGCATTCAATGGAAAGAATACGCAAAACGCCGCAGCTAAGATCTACTTCGGGGAATTTCTGAATGGGTAGCCGAGATCACCAGCCCTTCATCCTTCATCTGGGCAGTGAAGTTGCTTTACGTATGTCAACAGATGACAGTAAGCAACCACAAGTCTGAATCGGTGCATGATTTTCATTTCAACGTCTCATTTTGTTGCTATAATAGCTTGACAACCGCCATAAATCTTATGGTTCCAGACTCAAACACTTTACGAAGCTCTATATTTAATTGAACTGATATTATTTTGTACGTCTACCTTTTGTTGCGATTTCTCAAACGAGTCAATTATAGTACCATCGAAGGCAATTCTAGCCCTCAATTAAAGCATGTTCTAGACTCGATGGCACCTTCTCTATTAACCATTTCAATGAATTCTGGGTGTAACTCCTAACACCTTCAATTCCAAACAACCGGAATATTAAGTCTAACAAATAAGAGACCAACGAACCACAACTAAAATATCTTGTTCCTGGCCCAATTCGGCACAGATTGAAATGTTATTCTGCCTAGGCACAAACTCGAGTTCTCCGATTCTGGAAATCTAATTGCTGAGTAACTTCGTGGTAGTGGTTTGGGGTAAAGGTAATAAAAATATATGATTATCTAACATTTGTTCATGCAAATTGGGTTTACAAGGAATTATGTTAAGCCCATTTTAAGCAGTTTTAATTATTTTGTATTAGAGCGTTTGTGAATACTTATATGCTTTAAACACTCAAAACGAAGAGTCCAATAGCTACATATACCTAAATGCTATAATGGTACCTGTTCAATCTCGCCTGTTCTCGGAACAAATGTAGAGCTCCAGCTGCCTGGCTGCTTATACTCCTATACATCTTTGTCCTGACACCCGTGATCTATCACGTATGCTGTGCACCCAGCCTTAGTAAGACTCAATACAACCAGCAACACTCCTTTAAGCCTACTAAAACTCTTTGTATTCGCCTTGAGAGAAAGTAAGATACCACGGCAACTTTTCGTTTTTCTCACCCTTGGCAAGCTCCAGAAACATACGCGCGTGCGACTCTGCTCCTGGCACACTGCCTACAGGGCGGCCCTCCGGTGTCCGTTCGTCAGCAAAGTAGAATCTATTATGAGGGTCAAAAAGTTCAGCTACGATAGCCTTCTCAGAAGCTAGTATCGATTACGAACATACCTCCAACCCTTTTGTTTGTAAGTTGCATCGGCCGCATCGAGCCAGTATGCTGCAGCCCTCTTACCTACCCCAAGGGTAGTATAGTCTGGGTGCGGAAAGACAGCCTTGCCCATGATGTTTCCGTTGTAAATGAAGACGCCTCGGACGTTGCTAGTCCAATGTTTGATAGCCTCGTTGGCAGCTGCCCATGGTGCCGCGTTGGCAATGGTAAAGTCCGTTATCAGGTCCTCAGTCGGGACACTAAAGAGGTTGCTCTTGTCTGGGGTAGATGTGCGACGACCAGCATTCCAGATAATGATGTGAGGGAAGGCATCACTACCCCAGTGGCTTTTGATTATTTGGAAGACAGGCGGTACCTCCGCAGGCTTAGAGAGGTCAGCCTGAACGGACAGCACGTTGCCATCGTCAGATGGCATTGCAGGAGCACTCCTCGACACACAACATACGCGATACCCAGCCTCAACGAATTTTTTGGTGACTGCGGCACCAATATTGGCACCCGAGCCGAAAATGACGACAATTGGTCTAGAAGTCATGGTAGGTCCGGACTGGTGTAGGCTCCGGGAACTACAGTGATATAGTTCACGAAAGGCGAGGCTGGTTATGGAGGGGAACGAAAGAGATGAAGCAGCCCGAAAAGAGACAGGAAAATATCTTGACCACTGGATGTCATGCAATTCGTCACAAATATGCAAATAACATAGTACAGCTCTGCCACAAAGAAAGACGGCAATACCATATGGGTTCGGCCCCGATGGCAAATCAAAGCGGTACTCGGGGCGTTGCGTCGGCAGCCACCACGCTCGGCCCGCCATCCCTATCTACCCGTCACCCCGAAACTGCGGGGCTAAACAAAGAATTAGGACTTCGGCGCTCAAAACACGATCGTTTTGCCCCGATTGGACGCCATCCGATCTATGGCCACAAGTGGCTTGGTCCCGGCGCACAGGGCACTATGGAGAAGGAAGAGCGCCACACCCAAATGGTAGTAAGGCTTGAGTGAAGAAAGTACTGTAATATCTCCAAAATTACCAAGATAAAGCTGATAAACATTGAAAGGTTCTAATATTTGCTGGTTCTCCATACTGGATCATATCTTATATATGCAAATACCTACGTCCCGATTTTGAAGTACTTCCAACCGCCGTCAACCTTAGTGACAGTGCTCCAGGCCTAGTGGATGGCTTCTCCTGGCTATATGTGAATTTCTGATCCGTTGCAGCGGTTACAATTAGTAATGTCGCTGGGATCCGCGTCACATCCACGTGCCTAATTGTTTGATACTGACCGGTAGCTAGTATATCATCCTTGACCACTAGCTAAGGATTCGAAAAGAAGTGCTCAGTAATTTCTTTAAGCTCGCGACAGTGAGCTATAAGTTAGTATAGCAGATAGCTCATTCTCATTTTAGTTATCATAAAAATAGTGTAATTTGTACTTTATGTTAGAGCAATAATCATATTATTCAGATGCCATGGGAAACAGAGTGGAGTACTACTCCAAGTAAAACCTCTGAGTCTCGCTCGGTTCAATACCTGTGCGAAGAGGGACTCAAAAGGCCCAGCAGTAGTAGCATCTAATTGGAAGCAAAACACTGTAAGCATTCAGAAATATGTGTGCGAACATCAATATGCCCGCCCTTTGACCATCGTACATGTAATAGAGCGAAGCTCAATGCCAGCTCCGATAGGAACCACAATTGCCCGACGCGAACGGGACATCCCCAACTTCATGTAGGAACCCGCCTACAGCCTGACTGAACTCTATATATGTATGACACCCGTTCTCTTCCAGATATTGCAGTGTAGAAACTCCTTCACTCCAACCACCAAGAATACACTCGCATTCCACCTACCTTATAACTAGGATTGCCAATATGAAGTTCACATCTAATCTCGTAGGGCTTATACTCGCCTTTTCAGCTTCGGGGGTGGTTTCTAGCCCTGCAAATTACCACTCGCATGCATGCTCAGCGGATCGTGCATATCCCTGCGATTGTCCGATAGGGAAATTCTACTATGAGACCACAACCCTGGCAATTTTTGGTAGCACCATTGCAGACTCTGAAGCTTTCCTCAACAGCTGTACGTATACTTGTTCCACGTCGCCGTCTATGAGCCTAGGCAATGGTCATTAATGCGAAGAATAGTCTTTGAAACCGCTTGGTATGATGGTTCGGAACCTTCTTCTACCGTAGGTCGCAACGACAAGCCAGGCTCCATCCGTACTTTCAACTCGCCGGATAGCAACTTTTCTGAGCTGGTACGTGGTATTATTTCTGGTAATCGAATGAATAAGAGCTAATTGAATGTCCCGCACTATTAGCTTACTGAGTATATCGTGCGTCCTGACCACTCCTTTCTCCAGAGTTACCAGGAGTATGAAGCTCCCAAGACTGCACCTAAGGGCTGGACTCCGGGATTTTACGTCACCATGGAGGGTAGAGGTCTCTTTCAAAATGAAACAGAGGTCTCCCTAAGAGCCCATGGTTGCTGGTCTGGGACAATTCCTGGTATGTAAAGTGCATTTTGCAATTCAATTTATACAGGCCTTTTGACACTCAATGATTAGACCTCACTTCCTCCCATGAAGCAGGCCTCCAGAACGCTATCAATATTTTGAAGTCTCAGGGAAAATTAGTCGGTGACACTCCCTCCAAGTTCCTCTCAGCCGCTACAATTTTCGGCGTTTAATCAGCTAGCAAAGAGGCGTCGTCACGATGGAATGTGGTTTCAGTTCAATTAGGATCTTTGACGTAATTATGCTTAGTTAGGAGGCTCACTTGGATAAGCTTGATATTTACACCCTCATATACCAGTTGTTTTACTGTTATGGTGAGTATGCGTGAGTAATTTGGACTGTTCTGAGATATATAAAGTTCTTTAAAGGCCCCATAATAAAATGGTAGCTACACACTGGCCAGAATGTTTCAGTTTAGTAGAACTACTTTGTATCGTGATTAGATATCTCACTGTCACTGCCAGCTCTATCTGTTTCTCTAGCTTAATTCCTAGTCCACCGGCCCACTAAGATTTTAAAATTAACAAAAGTTGTACCCCGTCCGTCTAGAAATCGTAGAACTTTATTTTTGTAAAATTAAGTTTTCATAGACATAATAAACACTCAATAAGTATATAATTACTTTAAAATTTCAGTCCTAAGAATCAACTTGTTGATAAGTTATTGATATTCAGTTTCATTCAAGGTGCAGTAAATCTCAATAACCCGGTGAAACAGGGAATTACGTTACTACGTTTTTAACTTTTTACATGTTTCCATATCCGCACCCTCATACATCAATTACCACAAGATCATTACCTAGCTCCTACAATTTGACTGGAAACCTCTCCCGAAGCTTCTTACCATAATAATAAAGAATTAGTGGCACAGGATAAAGCAGCAACAAGATAAGTGCCAGCAAGCTATTGCCCCAGCCATAGTCAAGCCGAGAATAGAGTGGCGCACCACAGAATGGCAGGAATGCTCCGGCAATGGTACGTGTGATAAGCACAGCGCTCAACGCCGATGCAGCTGCAGTCGCGTCAAACACATCTACCAAGTAGATTTGCGTTAGTAGCATGACGAACAAGGACCCAAATCCAATGACAAGAGTGCCGAGAATAGGGACAATCCAATGAGTTTTTTTCTCACTAGACCAGCCATACCATAGAAAGCCTATTGTGGCAGTTGGAGAGAACCACAGCATTAGCAGGAGACGTCTTTCAGGGCCAGCTCCAACCGCTCCATGCTTCATAATCTTGTCGCTAAGCTTGGCCAATATGGCCATCCCTAGCAGCGTACCAATGCCAAAAGCTAGATAGATGAGGCCTTGTATGCCGACAGAGAAGCCGTACTGACTTTCAAACACTTGAGGAAATGTGTCAAAGAGCATGAACATGAGGCCAAATACATATGCATTGTACAGCGATACAGAGAGCACAACAGGAGAGAAGATGAGCATTTTGGTCGGGCGAACGAGGGCGCGGACCAAGAAGCGGGCAGGGGATAAGTCACCAATTTTGTTGACGCGGGATACAGCCATGTAGGCATTGCTGCCACTGATCTTGCGGAGTCGTGCTGCTTTGTTCTTGAGCAGAGTGGCTTCGTTCGTCTCACGTAGGACTATCAGGCCCACAAGTAATGAAATACCACCCTGAAATAGCAATTGCTGATTAGCGCGTCTGTTTACAGAATCATGTATCTGTGCATAGAGTACTCACTAGTATAGAAAGCAAACGGAATGTCCATCGCCAGCCAACTGTCTGGGACATGAATCCTCCTGCAATGGGCCCAACAATAGGTCCGAGTTGAGGACCAAGGCCCCAAACCGCCATGTACTTGCCACGATCCTTTGGAGGAACCAGATCTGCTACTGTAGCCCCTCCACATGCCATGGGCACGGATCCAGCGCAACCAGCCAGGAAACGGAAAATAAGGAACGATGTAGTGCTTTTGCTAAACGCACAGCCCAGAGTAAAGGCCAACCAAGTGGTGTTCGACGCATGGTACAACCACAGGCGACCATATAGCTCCGACAGCGGTGCAACTATCACGCCTGCACAGAAACCCAGCACGTAGATGGTGAGTGACATGGTGGCGACAATGGAGGTGGTGATGTGGAACTCTTCAACGAGTTGCTGGACCCCGGGCGCAAACATAGTTGCTGCCAGAGTCATGTTGAGAGAAAAGATGCCAATAGGGATAATCTGCGCCAAACGCATTGGCGTTGTCCAGTTCCTAGGATTAGATGGGTCATCTGGCCCGTCCCAGTCAACCTCTAGTTCATTTTTACTAGGAAGAGTGGTATCATTGCTTGCTGGTGTTGGAGACTTTTGCGAAGCAAGGCTTTGTCTCTCCGTGTCGGACACACTTAGGGGTATTTCTTTTGTTGCTGCCATAGTGATTCCAAATTTCTGCTCTAACACGCGACGGGCGCTGTTCATAGCTCTTGATAGTGGTTGTCCGTCGAGTCTTAGGTTCGGTCGTAATTGGTATTTTGCATGCCGGCTTAAGAGAGAAATGAAGGTGTCTGTCTAGATAACCAACTCCAGCATCTCCTTGCTATCCAGTACCCTACGTCTCATTAAGACGGAATACGGGCAGAAAGGGCCCAGTCCAGGTAGCCTGCATCGATTGTCCCGATAATAAATGTCCGAGAGAGCGTGCCCTGGGCTAGCATACCCACATGCATGCTGTCGGTATAATTTGGCGAGGCGGTTCGGAGTGTTGTTACTGCAAGAACATCCCTTCGCTGCATGGTAGACCAATACCGATTTCACCTCAGCGCAAGCAAGGCATAAACAAGCCCAGGTCAGCCACGAAGTTAGATAAACATGTCAGGTACCCAGGCAATTCCTTCGACAAGTCCAAATCGACATTGTAATCAAACCACAGCTAACCGAAGTGGAATATCCTGGAGGTAAAAATGGCTCCTTCCTGCAATTGGCTAGTTCTTGGCCTTCTACTCCAAGCTGTCTTAGCAGCTTGCACTCGATACTATGACTTCACCATCACTTGGGAAGATGGAGCTCCAGATGGCCAGGTTAGGAAAATGTTCAAGATCAATGGTCAATTTCCAGGCCCAACTATAACCCTGAATGAGAGCGATGATGTCGTTGTAACGGTTAAGAACTTGTCGCCGAAGAACACCACTATCCACTTCCACGGTATGTCTTAGTACCGTGCTTCTGATATAGTGAAATTTCATGTTGTTCTAGAAAAGCGCATCCTAACACAATCCCTCTAGGTATTGAAATGATTGGCACTCCTTGGTCTGACGGAACTCCTGGCCTTTCTCAGAATGAAATTCAGCCGGGGCGGAAATTTGTCTACCGCTGGAAAGCAACGCAGCACGGCTCGTTCTGGTACCACGGCCACACTCAGAGTCAGTTGGAAGATGGTCTTCTTGGACCTATTGTCATTCACCCAGCACCCAGCACGCCTGATCCCTACCATTTCATAACACGAAATAGCAAATCTCTTGCAGCCATCCGTCGCGCGGAGCAGAACCGCACTCCACTCGTGCTGTCTGACTGGCGGAAGCTCGTCTCCGATGTAGTATGGGACTCTTCAAAGGTCACAGGAGTGCCAACTCCATGTTTTGATTCCATGCTTCTCAATGGCAAAGGTCAAGTTAATTGTCTGACTCCGGCTGAGCAAAACGCAATCATCATGCCGGAGCAAATTGGGATTCTTAGCTCTATCAATGGATCTAAGCTCACTGATAAATCGTGAGTAAACCGACTGCTTACGCTTGACCTAAGCTGTATTATCCAATCTCTCCACTACAAACTAACAATTTTGCAGATGCCTTCCTCCTGAGATTATTGCAGCATATGGCCCTTCCTGGGGTAATCCAGATGTTGCTGCTGTCCCACACAACTTCTTCTACGGCTGCAATGCTACCAAGACTCCTTATCTAACATTTCCCATAACTCAGCAAAGAGCTAGCGACGAGACTTGGGCCATGTTTGACCTCATCGGAGCATTCTCATCTCAGACTGCCCAAGTCTCCCTCGACGAAATGGCTATGTACGTTGTTGCCGCCGACGGGAGCGACATTGAGCCTGTGCTAGTCAACTCGGTTGGAATCAGCAACGGTGAGCGATACACAGTCCTTGTCAAGCTGGAGAAATCAAGAAAGTATACTCTACGCATCTCTTCCACTGCACCCTCATTCATGGTATCTACTCAGGCTACCATCGACTTCCGGATTCGTGGCCAGAAGCAGGACCCCAGACCCACCACTCCGTGGATCAACCCTACTGGTCAAAATTTGACCGCGAATGTCATCTTTTTCGATTCAGACAGCGGACGGCCATATCCGCCACAGACTCCTCCCAATGCAGACGTTACTTACATAAACGAGATGCTCGTGGGCAAATCCGCCTCTTATTGGGCCTTTAACGAAACTATCCTTCCAGAAAACAGCGAAGAGCTCCCGGCTTTGCTTCTGTCGCCACAACCTGGCAGACAGGATAACCACACCATTACTACTCCTGGCAAGACAAAATGGGTAGACTATATCATGCTGACGCCAGGGTTCGGCCCAAACCACCCCGTCCATGTCCACGGGAGACACTTCTACGTTCTTGGTCGAGGTACTGGGAACTGGACCTGGAATACTGTTGAGGAGGCGGCTGCAGCTATGCCGCGAGCTTTCAACCTTGAAAATCCTCCGTTGCGTGATACTTACCTTACTTTAGGAGATCCTGGATCTTGGATGGCTCTGCGTCGACCAAGCGATAACCCAGGTGTTTGGTTGATGCACTGTCATATCCTGAGTCATATCCAAGGTGGCCAATCGATGATTCTCCAGGATGGGGTAGATGTTTTGCCTCCAATTCCAAAGGAGTATCGTACAGGAAACTTTTAGGTGAATAAAACGAGCTTAGTGTAAAGTTGCGGTGAATTTTGCTCTGGGAAATTACAGTGGAAGAGAGATAATTTCATTGGGTGGCATGGCACATTCGCATGGAGCTGTTATTCTACAACAAAGCACTAAAGTCGGCAGATAGGACATGGATAACAGTAGTTAATACGGTTATTAGCTGCTTGCTATGTATGTAGCTTTGATACTTTTCTCTATCAATAGACTTTATGTGACGGTCTGTGGCCATACATAAACATGAGGGCTTCACAAATGTGCAACTTGCAACTTATTGCAAAGGGACCCGCACGTAAACCGTTGTGAATGATGACAGGTTCAACACTTTGGATGTCAAGTACCGGATCTTCTCCTGTCACTGTTGAGCAATTCAGCCTTGAGTTTCACATCAAGGTGTACGAATTTCTTTTCTTGGGGATTACCCATGATTGGTGACTTACGAAAATGGCGTTGTACGAATCATCTGGATGGGTTTCCCTCGTTCGTTTTTGCTATTTCTTCCTCGTTCTCTGGCGCAGCTTCCCATAACAGAGATTATATCCGTTTATAGTTACACTACGGTCTAATTTCACGCCTAATCCACTACATATTCAATGTTCTTCAGCATTACCGATGGAAAATTACTCAAATTGCTCTATTACTACTAGAGAGCACGGAAATAAAAGTTATTCCTCAAGTCTCGTATATTAAAAGCCTACTGGTATATCCGTGTGATAAACACGTTGCTTTCCAAAGTAGACGTTGAAGGCTCCACAATAGACCCAGAATTGCATACCGCCGGTGTTCCTTCGCCTCCTTTCAGCCTCGGGCGATTCATTTCTTTGACCCGAAGGGAGCATTTTTATAGAAGACAATTGTCCCGATCAATGACAACTTGGAGTGTATCGGGTATGGATATCCTAAATGACCGTGCTACTCAATAATAGTAGCACTTAAAATATCTTGTGAGCCGAGGACGCATCTACAAGCCACTATAAAGAAATAGCTAAGTCGTAATTCATAGGTTGCATCATGGAGACGCTGCAAATAAAACGGGTGTAATGTACTGTGAAGGGCAGAGGATGTGAATGGGTGACCACCCACGCACGTAGTGACACACTTGCATCTAGCCAAGGTCGGGAAATTTGTAGAGATAACTTAAGCTAATTTAAGCCATCATCAATCATGCAATAGGAAATATATTAAAAGGGTCACGACATTAGAATAACTCTTGCAATATTTCAAATACTCTGCTATTTTATCATGATGCTCCTTTAGCTTAGACACGCTGTTCTTGCATAAGGTGTGTGAATCCGAGATATGCTCCAAGCAGTGGGGACAAAGACCTCGTAACGTGCATCCATGCCCACTTAACAATCAAAGCCCTGACATAAATGAGATCACTGGCTGAGTTCGAAATATCAAGTTCAAATATGGTGTTGTTGGTCGGAGTCATAATGACCCAAGTGAAAGGCACCATAGCGATGGTCAACAAGATCGCATAACCATACGCTTGCCATTTCTGGCCATTGCGAGCGCGCTGATAAGCACTGATACCATAAATACCACAAGTAGCAATGCACAGTACGGGTAAATAGATATGTCCGTAATGGTAGAGCCGCACCCATTGGCGCAGAATATGTCCTGGGGACGCGTTCGTGTCGAGCAGCACTGGAATAACAAAAGCTGATAGACTCATCATAGCTCCTAGATACGGAAATTTAGATGCTAAGATTGTAAGTATTAAGTTATAATTGAAATGAGCCTACCCGAAAGAAATGAGCCTGAAACAATCGCAAGCGCAGGGAGGGTAGGATATGGCTTGGGAGCCAGATGTCCGATGCCGCTTTTTGAGGCCATGGTGAGCACTTCTGTGTGATCGAATATCGTCTTCAAACCTGAAATAACAGATGGGCACATGATTTAAATATATACTCTCTCTCTCAGGGGCGTTGGAAGTCACTGTATCCCGTGCATGATCAGTTATATTTCTCCCGAGTTGTGGGCCACCGTTCGGGACTCGGGTTGTTGGAAGCTTCCCGACCCGTCTCCTTGAAATCCTATCATAAAATTACAGTAATCCATTGAAAGTTGCAAACTGAAACGGCCTCCTTTATCAGATTTTATTTTATTCTCAGAAGTATGAGCGCTATTCAAGATCCAGAGATTCCAGCCATCACTGGCTCTCACAATAACAAGTTTCTCTGCCTTACAATTTGCGGATACCGCAAACTTGGCATGAGTGAAGATGCTTACCGCAATCATATGGTAAATGTCTCAGCTCCTATGACGAAGGACCTTATGGTCAAGTATGGGGTTAAGAGATGGACACAGGTTAGTAAATCGCTCTCATTTCATCTATAACCATGATGATACTCAAGAATGTATGGCAGATCCACAACCAGACGGCTACACGTGCAATGATGTCGCTACTTGTGGACCGACAGATGGTAAATATTGCCGACTTCGATTGCTTTAGTCAGGTAGTATTTAAGAGCGTGGAGGATTATAAACGAATGAAGCAGGACCCTTGGTATAAGCAGCACCTTATGGGTGACCATGAAAAATTTGCTGATACCAAGCGCAGCATGTAAGTCAATCGCAGTCCAGGTTAAAGTCATCTATTTTCGGGAATTAAACGCATTGTAGGATGACCATTGGTTGGGTTGAGGAGTTTATTAGGGACGGCGAGATTGTTAATGGATTTAAAGACTGTTAGAACTTCATTGCGATGAATGCCCTGTAATAATGGAAATTAATCATATATCAGTTGCAAATAAGTTTTTGTTGCACGTACACTTGTTTTGATCCAGTTCCCTATCATGTCTCCTGTATCCATTCAGCCGCAAGACTTAGACAAGTTTCTAGCTAAGCCAACAAAAAAAACAGAGCCACACATCCGTATGACCTCAGGCTGGATATTGATAAGAGTTTTGGCTACCCGGAAGTAGGATCCACCATGTCGGTGCAATTACGGATCTTCCGATGCCCTGTATAATACGAAGTCAAAGTTGCGGGGAAATTACTTGAAAGATACGTACTTTACTGTGTCTAAAAGGCTCATCGGGTTCAGGGGGGAAGTATTTAACCAACAGACCATTCTACTATGTGAGATGCATCCTTGATAGTACTGTAGATTTTAGAAACGAAGAGCCAAGAATTAACCCAATGGCGCTTGCAAATATTCAAGCAGAAACACTCAATAAGTTTCTTGCCGCCTGGAAAGAACACAGAGCTGACGAAATTACCGGGCTCTGGTCCGAAGACTTCAATCAACGAATATTGCCTCTGTCGCTAAAAGCACCAGCTAAATCACGGAACGAAGCTGCGATCATGTGCAATGTTCTCTCCTCGAAATTGACAAACTGGAAGGTTCGTTCTTGCCGCTAGCAAATAAAAAGGTTGAGCCTGTCTGACAGTCGATAATAGTTACATATCCGAGAAATCGTTCACGACGCCTCGCGTGGCTCAGCCGCTATATATGCTATTGCAGAGGCAGATACCCCGGTGCCAGGAGAAAAGTGGGCAAATGAGTACTGTGTATTTACATCATTCAGTGAAGATGGAACCAAAATAACTAGGCTTGATGAAATGGTAGATGCAGCATTCTTTCAGCACTTCTTTCCCAAGTTCCAACGGTATTTGATGGAAAGCGGCGGACCAATGCATGATTGAGAAGCTACTGGGACTTAGAGCTATATAAAATACCTATTGAATATACGAATCCTATACATTATTGTATTAAAGTCTTATTAGCTAGTATTGAGATTTGACATATGCTGTAGCCATTCCTATGTATGTGTACATACCAAACCTTTTTTACTTATCACCGAAAGAGCCCAGAACCATACGCCCGCATGTATCAGCGGTGATCAGACAGTAAGGCATGAGGAATCCTCTGTGGGGATGGATAAACTGTACGTATACTGCTCCAAGTAGTTGCATGATTTTTATTGGTTGGCGGAGAGTGGGTTCCTTGCCCCGCAAAATACCGTATCGGTGCCTCGGGACGGGAGAGGTTGGCCAAGCATGCAGATCCTTCGGAAGGCCCCGAGATCCGAGATGCCAATGCACCGATCCATCATCCACAGAGGAAAAAGGGCCGCCGAAATATGCCGTGCTATAGCTCCCCTGGCACTCGGTTTGGCACCCGTCAATCTGTAGAAGGCCAAAAAAATAACGGCCAAGGGAAATCCAAAAAGAATGACATTGCAATTAACACTCTAATTCAGAAAACTTTCTGCAAGATCAAAACCTCAGCCGTTTATCTTCAGCGCAATATTGCAATATGACCACACCACCAAAGTACGCTGTTCTCGGCTCCACAGGAAACTGCGGGTCTGCACTAATTGACAACCTGCTGAGAGACCCTAAGAACTGCGTTAATGCCTACTGTCGCAGCCGGTCCAAGCTTCTTCACCTGTTTCCAGATGTCCAGGAGGGAGCCCAAATCAATGTTTTCGAAGGTAGCATCCACGATGTCGAACTACTAACTGCCTGTGTCCGTGGCTGCCGAGCGATTTTCCTTACGGTTACAACAAACGACAACATTCCTGGCTGTAGCGTGGCAAGAGACACTGCGATTTCTGTAATCGAGGCGCTGCAAAATATTCGAGAATCGACTGAGAACGACGGTCGAGTCGAGCCGCTGCCAAAGGTTATCCTTCTCTCATCTGCCACCATTGATGAGCAGTTTTCTCGCCACGTCCCATACGTGTTGCGGCAGATCCTATATCGCTCTGCCTCTTATGTTTACAAGGATTTACTTGAGACTGAGCAGCTTCTCAAACAACAGGAGGACTGGCTTACATCTATCTACTTCAAACCAGGAGCTTTGTCTATTGACAGGCAACGTGGCCACGCCGTTAGCCTTACAGACGAAACTAGCCCCTTGTCCTATCTTGACCTAGCAGCGGCAATGATTGAAGCAGCTGACGATGAGAAAGGAAGATATAAGAATAAGAGTGTGAGCGTTGTGAATACGAACGGGAATGCTAAGTTTCCAAGGGGGACCTTGTGGTGCATCATCATGGGATTGATTAGGCACATGTTTCCCTTTCTACACCCGTATCTTCCTGTCGGCACTGGACCAAAATAAGTGTCTTGTTCTACAGAACTTCTACTAGATCTTTCCAAGCTGTATAATGAATGTATTGTATCCTTGTGAGCGGCATACTCATGCACATATCGGGGACTGCGATAGGTGAACAATAAATATGGCTCGAACTAAATTTACGTGGCCTTCTCCCAAAGTTCACAGAGGCAACGTCTGTTATACTATTCATAAATGCTTTTATATATCAGGAAATTGAACCAATAGCCAAATAGTATACGTGAATAGCTTGTCCTAATTAATGAAAGTATCATTTTACGGTTGACCAAAACGATACTCGCTCGGAAACATTAATCTTTAATCTTTTTGTATTACTGAATTTTTAATTATGAGAGACTTAGGCATCCGCACAGGCAAAATTTTGCTGTGCAGGACTGTACACCGTCTTTAACAGTATCATAAACCAATGTATTGCGACTCAGTTTTCATGATACAATATATTAGACTAAATCTTATGTTTATGCTTATTACAAATTGGACTGTACTATTAATGATCTTTAATTAAAAATTTGCCCTGAAAATGCCTCGGCCAGCATTAAATCTAGACCCCTACAAGGAATATATCGTAGAACAATATAATTCTGGAGTTTCAGCCGAAACGATCATCGATAACCTTTAATCTTTAAGTATTCAGACCTCTAGCACAACACTTCAAGACCGTATACGGCGATGGGGAATACGCAAGCGAATTAGAGCTCCTGATACTCAACTCCAAGCCCTGATTGCAGTATATTTCCGGGAGGTTGTTTTGAGCAATAAAGATATGTTATATTGTCTTTGAAAAAACGGTTATGACTTAAGCAAATGATACTTTCAGCAAATACAGAAACGTATGAAGTTCTATAAGAACAAGTTAAATATAGTTACTATAAGGCAAAAGCTAGAAGATTAAGTAAAAGATATTCTCACTAGTATTCACACAACAGGGCATAACTATGGAATTGAGTTACTGTATACACACTTAAACTCTTTTAGAGATAGCCACTTTACTCAAAATAAAATTACTATAGCTCTTTACGCTATTGACCCAGAATCTGCTCAACGCCGGTACAAAGAT
The DNA here is from genome assembly GCA_021399445.1 of Xylogone sp. PMI_703. Classification (NCBI taxonomy): domain Eukaryota; kingdom Fungi; phylum Ascomycota; class Leotiomycetes; genus Xylogone; species Xylogone sp. PMI_703. The sequence goes on from JAJTUQ010000003.1 coordinate 1,249,091, forward strand.
TTAAAAATAACTTGTGGTAAATATATTGTACCTGGGCCGAATTTTGTTTGGTCAGTATATGATTATTACAAACTTCGTTTTGCGGAAATCGAGATATATACAAAAATTAACGTATATTCAAGATTTGTATTATAAGTATATATTAGGATTTCTAATAGTATTACTGTAAACGTTTTACGTCAATTTGATTGACGACCTTGATCTTCAGTCATTTCATATACAATCTGACCGTAGTATTGAAACTTTAATGATAGCCGATGCTCACTTTATCCTCCATGAAACTACAGTTATTTCATCCGGACATAATCCATATCGATTCCAAGATATTTTTTAGTACAAAACTTTTACTATAAACTAACGTATCGAAACATAGTAAGGACAGGTAACGAAATCAATTCTCAATAAATAAAGGTTATATTTCAAATGTTTACAACAAACATATCTTTATTCGAAAACATTATTAGTTAACGTTATTTCTTACAGTTTACATATTTATTATCCGAGAAGAAATAAAAAAATATGTACAGATATAGAATATCCACAAAATGAGAAAATAACCTCATAGACTATATATTATCTCTGGCAAGTCTTGGATGTTTTATTTTTACTTTAATAAGAATGTTTGTAACTACAGAATAAAACTATATTATGAAAAGCTTAAGCAAATAAAAGAAGTATATGTTAATTATAATATTGAAGTATATCTTCTAAGAGTGACACTGTGGAAGCGATAGTGTGAGCGTAACAATAACGCTGGCTAGAGCATACAGGAATAGAGCTTATGCGACGGGATCACGCAGAACCATATAAACAACAAGTACACAAGGCAAACGAACGAACCACTCCCTTGGTTGAGTATGAAAAGGTTGTTGGTTTACTATCCGGGGCTTGCCATCAATATATGCTGGCTCGGCTTGGCATAACTATTACTAATACATGACGGGTTTCCCTACCACAACACAATAGTAGTACGAAAAAGTATTACCCAAAACAAATTATAACTTTTTAATATATATGTTAGGAATTATGGGAGCAGAGCATACTGGCGCTCGGTAGCTATGCGATCGGAGTGGAACGACTAATAATCCGGTAAGAGAGTATTTAAGGGTTCAACTCCTTAAATACTGAGCACAAGATAAAAGCATACAATGTATAAGCCAATATAAGCCTATTCAACCCTACAATACGGTAGTGCCTAGTGAACCAACACTTCCATAATATGAGCCTAATGGTCATAATCTTCACACTAGTGACTTTTTTAATGTTAGCCACAAATTTGTTCTAAAATTAATATTATACATTAACGACTTTCTCTATACTATAATTTACTATGACGACTTTGATGAATCACTTTATAGCATACGGAAAGCCAGTATAACTGACTTTACAGAGAATTACAAAGTTCACTTAGTTATAGTCACAAATCCGTAGGACAAGAACATCATTATACTTTTCAGACAAGCCTGGCAATCATCCGATAATATTCGTACTCTATTCTCTAATTTTAGAGTATTTAAGGCTAAAGAGTCAGTTCGAATATATATGATGATCGACCGACATGTTCAGTTATCCGATTCCGACACTGAAATACTGAAAACTTCCAAAAAGTATAGTCAGCTATTTAAAGATTTAATTACTCTTGTATCAAAGTGTATTCGGGCTATCTCCAGCGATAAAGTATATAAAGAAAAAGTGGAGGAAATATAGGTAGCAAAGACGGCTAAGATACAAGAAATTGATGAAGTTATTGATCTAACGTTAGAACAATCGGTTGACGTTTAATCAAAGTCTCCGGAGTTATTTGTTTCCCCTGAACCAACTCCATAAGCTGTTGATGTTGAACCCGTTCGTCGGCATCCTTATACTCACTCTGTATCAAGGGCACTGTAAGCCTGTACAAGCAGGAAATATAGTGTACAGTTGTACGAGTAATTTTGATGTATAACTTATAATAACACTTCACTCTGAATTGTCTTTTAGCTTTGCATACATGGGATACTTCGTTTTTATAGTGCATTATTATAATTTATTATACGTTATAGTTCGTGATGCATACTTGTAAGATTTTGTATAGGAAAATGACTATGTTCGCATGCGTAAGTCAAATTATTAATGAATAATAAAAAAAGGGTTAAAGATTTATGTTTCCGAGCGAGTGTCGTTTTGGTCAACCGTACATTTTTGATCATACATATTTCGTAAATTTTATTGTAAAATAACAATTAAACAACTTTGTCCATGATTTCACTTAAACTCCACTATATTTCACTGCAATTAGAAGTATGTGTGTTGATTCGGTTAAAGTGTAAGTAACTCTTTCCTTTGGCCCATGCCAACATGCAAGCCAATCGTAGCTCGACTGGGGTCAAGAGTCCCTATCAACCTTTGTACGGGAGCAACTGTATTGGTAAATGTCGTAAACCACATACAGTGAGATTTACGCTATGCCTTCCTTTCAATACAGACTCTTCTACTACCTTCCCCTTCTCACCACGCCCCGTGCTCACATCCATCCTCCTAGATTCCTTCTCTTGTAGGCCACGTACCAGATACACGCGCATCTTGGCTGGTTGGGTCCATCCAGCACATATCCTTAGCCCTCTGAATAAGCGAATTTAGCTAAGCCATATTAAGAAGACATACTGTCTACATTCGCGTTGAGTTTCACCCTCAAAATTTGCTTTGAAAACTATCAAATATGTCTCTAAAAACAGTAAGAAATGCGCTTCTGAATAATGTGAATAGATCTTTCATTTGTTGTGAAACGAATTGTAAAAATTGTTGAAATCATGGTCAAATCTTTATGAATTTTCTATATCTATCTAATCAATAAAAAAGTACTAAAACAACAAAACTGTTTCATATGAAACTGAAACCCACTTCAGTTTCTGTTCCAAAGAGTGGATGTGCAACACTGTGTCAGTACAGTGTGCTGTATAGTAATGACAGAAGCTAAGCCGTCCACCTTGGGGGGGATAGGCATTATAAGACAGAGAGCTACTTCAGATTTGTGTCATTCTTATCCAACTCAAATGCATATTATCATTTTTCCGTTACGTATCTGTGCATGTCACCGGTATCGAACGTCGATAGAGCCTCCAGAGAAACTCATTGTTATAGCCAGCCCTTTTGTATAAAAATAAATCCTTCTATGGTTGACCAATGGATATCCATCTATAAACAAGGCTCCACTGAAAAGGATCCAAACCCTGGCTCATCAGGATAGAAAACTAGTTCACCACGTATCGCTCGCGGCTTCTCATGGCAACATCCATCTTCATATACTTGGACTACATCTCTCGTTAGGCCGCTACTTTGACAAATAACTAGATAGATTAACTTACCGCATGTTCCAGAAAGTGTCGAGTCAAGTTTAACTGCAGTAACAACATTGGATCCCACATAAGGTCTGACGTTCACACACGAATTAACAATAGCGGATATCTTTGTGAAGGGAGGACCATTTATTTCAGCATCCTTATCTAAAAAGTCGAAATTTAGGTAGATGCTAATGTGTGCTGATGCAGGCAAAGGCGTTTGAAGGTGATATGCACTGACTGATACTAACAAGCAAGATAAAATGATTCTGGAAGCCATAGCCTTAGATTGATAGCCTCCCAAAAGGAAACCAAACAAGTAGGCAGATGCTGGGCCTTCAACAGAGGTCATACGGCAGGAGAAACGATACGTCTTCGATTTGCAACCAAGAATCTTAAGTTCAAATCATAGGTCATAATAGGCTGACAAAGTTCAGTCTACAATGTAGAAAATGTTTGCAACAACAGCGAGCATACCTCGTTACTTAACAAATGACATTCTCATATTATGTAAGGGTTGCGGCATAAAGTGGGACCTCATTTGGGAAAGAAATACAATATTCTTTTCTTGTCTTCGGGATCTGAGCATATCTTGAGCTAATTATAAATGAATAACGGTCAGGAAGTCTCCAGGCATTGATTGCCAAAGTATTGAGAAGCGTACACCTGGTGTGATAAACAGTCTGAGTTCGGAACATAACAATGCATCAAGTAAAGCGCGATACATGAACTTCGAGTATTTTGCACGTTGCATAATCGTCGGCTTGCGAAATCGGCCTCCGTTTCTACAGTTCCCCTGACTGAAGGAAGGTGGGTCCATAAGGCGGCTTCCAAATTTGGTATTACCAGTAGAACATCAGAAGGTTCCGTCGGTTTCCATTGGCTGGAAACCTTGCTACTTTATAGACCTACCTTCCTTCATTTAGGGAAGGGGACTGTAGTCGTTACCTCTTAGTCGACGGAAGCGGCTGACTCGGAGGCGGTTGCCACACCTTTTTTTATATACAACTCGTATACAAAAAAGAAATCAGTCTCATCAAACTACTACAACAAAATTATCCTCAGGTTATCACAATAACATATTTTATTTTGACTCCACTTGAATAGCGCGTTTTAACAATTGGGGTATAACTACTGAAAACCTTAATATGAGTTTTATGGTAACAACTAAGATATTTAAGGTTAAAGAGTTTACGAGTGGTAACCGCTTCCGCCGACCAGGAGGCAACGACTAGAAATGAAGGTTGATTTCGCGAGCCGACGATTAAAATTACATTAGTTAAATAACTACAGTGAAATAAGCTTACTCAGACTCGTTGCATAGAACCGTATTAGAAATAGCGGATTCTATTACCCTTGCACCTTGGAAATTACATACTTGTACATTTCTTCAGACTGAATAACTACCTCATTATGCACGTACAGTACATTGAGAAACACTGTTAAAGTATCATTACCTAACTCACTAAGTGCAACATCTCGCTGTTTGATTTCAAAGATATGTGAACGAGATCAATTATTTCTAATCATACGTAATCTGAAAGATATTACTGGAGATATCAGAATTCCATCAAGAGCGTTGGAAATGCTTAACATTACAGCGTTCTGGAAAGAAAGACAACGCCAAGGCCGTAGTACCTACTGAGACGGGATGATATTTTGGTGCCGTGTCATGATGACGGACAGGGTCAAAGAACTGCCGAACAGGTCATGCACATTGGCCGACGGAACCGAGCATAATACATGCATAAACTGCGGATACTTGCTGATTTAGGAGAATCAGACTCTGACTCCAGGGCAGGTTCTTACTTTATAACAGGGTTCCTGAAACTGTGCAAGCTTCTAGGAGTATGTATCGCCTCATAGAGAAAGTAAGTGCAATTATACTGTAAAATAGGGTTATGAATAGTTACTTCACACAGGGCGCAACCTGTCCGTGCTCGATTGCCCCAAGAGACACCTTTCCATAGTATTCTACAAATGTGCACAGCCAGGAAAGTGTAGTATATTGCGCCCTGCACCGCAATGATTCTGCGCTTTGAGAAGTTTTGGTGATCGTACTGTGGTGCCAGCAAATTGCCAGCAATAATCTCGGGATTTACCACCTCCACCGCTTCCTGAACCACAGTATTTGATTGGGTAATAGCTTCCTGTGCTGTCAAAGAACCTATATGAACTAACTGCTGCCGAGGTCTTTTGGGTTTTAACGTTCGGAAATATAATGTCATCATTTTAGAGAATACGACATTGCATCTATGGCAAGAAACATGCCCCACAGCTTTCATAACGTCAAAATCAGAGAGGGGAAGCAGAGAAATCACCCCCCTCGAATACTGGGGCTGTAATATTTCGTGTTTTGTGATGTTCGGAGCGTTGGTTTCAGACGCGTCGACGTGTCGCTGATAGAGAATAATCACTCGCAGTCTTTTGGCTTCCGTTCCCGGTTCCTGCTGAGAGCCAAGCCCTCTAAGCTAAGCTATGCTCCCCAGGTGCATGTACTGACACCCATCGCCATATGATGCAAGACGTTGATGGGCTCCCACCTGATTGCCTAATGCAGGACTATTGGTCCTAGTTCTATGCACTACCTCTTCTGTTACATGTGCATCGGCATTAGCTTGTCCAATGATATCGCAGACTATCTTAATAGCCTGTTAGTGAAGATGGAAGTCTTGTTTGTCAAATCTAAACCTACTCTATGATTGCCGCTTGAGAATACGCTTTACAAGATGCCCAACAAAAATTCTCATAAAAGATGGAACAGGGCTTCATTTATAGTTTCTAGGGGACCGCAGTTTTAAAAGTCGGCCGCACCAGCCATATTGGGAATAGCTGGGGATTATTATATTTCAAATAGTCAAATAATCGAAGTGAAGCTTAATCTCAAATATTTGCTACTATGGATGATAAAAATATCTAAAAGAATATACTGTATCAATCGTCGGCTCGATTACGCGGCTTTTGTTGTCCGTTTTCTCGCAGTCGGGGGAAGTGCTTGACATTGATAAGCTTCCTTGGCAAAACCATTTTGATGAACTCTGATACGGGTGAGCCGTAAAAGGGATGCGAGGGGCTAGAAGAGGAATTATAGTAGAGAAGGAGTGGTGGCTCAATAAATAAGTAAAACAAAACTGAAGCATTTTTGTTCAATATGCATCTAACCGTCACAAGCTTTTCGAATATTTCTTTATCCTAATAGCTCATATACTTATGCAGGGTCTAGCATAAAAATTCGGCGACTCCTGTGTACACTATCTTACTTTACATTAACTCAATATCCTTCTGGATACCGGGTTTTCAGTTAAGGAGGCGGATAATAAGGAGCCCCCACATACTAAAGCCGTATTAACAACCAAGTGCTATTTGTTTTGAAATGTCCATGAATTACTTACACACAGTCCATAAAGTCCTGGAGGACATCCACAATTTGGGTAGCATGGTGCTACCACCCCGTTGAGATCCAAATCGCAGAGACAAGTGCTGGCCTGGCCAGCCTCAACCGGGCATCCACAGTTGGGGTAACATGGGCATTTATTCAATCGAGCTTCAAGAGCATTGCCGACCTGGTTTGTTGAGACGGGTTTTGGCGAAGCCGATGCCAGAGCGGCAAGTAGAAATAGGATAGATGTTGTAAAATGCATTATTTGACTCTGGAGTGATCTTGCGTCAAAAAAAATGGAAGAAGAAAGCAACGAAGCATCCCGCTTATACACCTATATATACTTCAATGATTATTCTATCTACACTTCCATAAGGGATGTATAGATATCTAACTATAACTGGAAGGTGTAAATAGTGACTACATGAGGACAGAGCAAGAATGTAGACAAGGAAAGTAATCCCGGGATGTTAATGAGGCATATAAATTGCTATTGAACTACCGCTTTAGATACGCGAAGAAGCCAATCATAAGTATCTCTGGTTTTTCCGAAGTTTGTATATATGGATATCTTAGGACGCCGTGAAAGTAAGAAGGATTGCTGTGCCGCTATAGCAATATAAAATCAGGATTCAGATATTAAACTTAGACGGGAAGTCTAGGTCCCTCCTCCCTAAAGTGTTGAGACGGCACGCAGCAAGCCTGCAGATGCGAGGCGGGTGAGGCGGGGTAAAGTTTTACTACTTCATTCTGGGCGGAATCCCACGCGGGAAGACGGAGACCAGGGGCAACGGGGATTTACTGCAAGGTAGTGTCCTAACCAAAGCTCTATGATTGGCCCCTTCGCGTATCTAAAAGACTGTAGATTTAGTTCTAGACTTTACTATCTTACATTACTTGCATTTTAGAGTGATATGAACATACCTTTCAGGTGTACTTTCTACCTATGGTTAAATATGTATATTCTTCCTGAACTGATATATTCTGCGTATATATGCATAGATATAAGCAGATCTGTCTCTTCGTTGACTTCACATTCTCATTTTAACTAGCTCTTCTACCGAATCTTCCTCTGAAAGAGTAGCCTATTCCAACAAATAACAATGAATATCAAGGCCATCTGCTGGGCATTCATTGCGGTTGCATCGGCTTCGCCAATGGCATTATCAGAATCTGAGTCCACAAGTAGCTTGCATACTCTTGAGGCTCGTTATGCGCAATGCCCTTGTTATCCTAATTGCGGATGCCCCGATCTAGCTGGTGTCCACAGCTCCTGTTATTGTACACCGTACACAGGTGCAACGCCTGCGCCATGCTACCCGAATTGCGGATGTACAGGAGGGCTTTTTGGAGTCTGTGTAGGTGATTTCTGTTATAAATATAAGAATAATTTCTAACAATGAATGCGAATGTTAGGTCGAAGCATCAGGTTAAGGACTCAGTTGGCTCAAGGACGAGGATTTCCAAGATAGATCGGATACTATGATTGAATTTTCACAAAATTGACTGTGTCAGGACAATATAATCTTAGAGATCAAGTAATCATGTAATATATCAATTATATAAGTATTTAAAGATTGATGTATTTTGATACTCTATTATTTATATAAATGATCTGTGCTTAACTCAAAAGCAAGCAAAGGAAAATAGTATGGATACTGTTGTCATCTTAGGTGGCCATAACGTAGACACTAATTTGAATTAATAGCTCAACTAGTAGCTAAACTAGCTTCTCCCAGTGTTCCCACACTAATAATCCAGGCATCCTTGAAGGCTCTGGCAATTAACATATGCACACACGTCAACTCTAGGTTATGAAAGCAGTAACTTGATTGTATTTCGGCGTCCTGGTCTTTAAGTTGAGCACTTTAATTCATAACCTTGCACCGTAATAAATAATCTCTAGTGCGATGAAGATATAATCTTATAAATAACTCTATATTCTTGCACTCCTATCCCCTTCAAGTAATATAACATATTTCTAAATCTCTTACTACTGCTATTATATATAGTAAAAGTGATTCCTCAGGCCGCACCCCCATCAAGAGTAAGAGTCTTGCCATTCACCCACTCAGCCTCTTTACTGACAAGAAATCCAACAACATTAGCAATGTCCTGAGGAAACCCGTTACGGTGGAGAGGGGAAGCGTGAGCAGCCATCTGCATTCTCTCTTCCGGCGTATACTTTTCACCATTCGGGATGTAGTGATGTGACACATCGTGGAACATGTCAGTGACGGTGCCGCCAGGGGCAACGGCGTTTATGGTAATCTTCTTATCTCCACAGTCCTTAGAAAGGATGCGGACGAAAGTGTCGATAGCACCTTTAGAGGCAGAGTAGAGAGAGTGTTTGGGAACACTGAAATCTCTGGCGGTGTTGGAGGAGGTAAGAATAATCCTGCCGCCTTCGCCCAGCACACGGTAGGCCTCACGGGCGACGAAGAACTGGCCACGGGTATTGAGGCTAAAGACACGATCAAATTCTTCTTCAGTAACATCTTTAAGGTGCCCGAAGCTGACGACACCTGCGTTGCTGACAGCAATGTCAAGCTTTCCAAAATGTGCAACAGCGTCATCAAAGAGCTTCGCCGTCTGGGACACCTGGCGTACGTCGGCTTTGAGGGCAATAGCATCGGAGCCGTTAGCCTTGATCTCAGCAACGACCTTTTCGGCATGTATAGAAGATGCGGAGTAGTTGACTACTACTTTGGCACCCAGCTTGCCCAGTTGGATGGCTAGTGCAGCGCCGATACCGCGGCCTGAGCCTGTAACGAGCGCGATCTTGCCATCGAGGCGGCCAGGAACGTACTTTTCAACAGCCATTGTTGTGTAAATAAGTATAGAATGTATCGCCTGGGGAAGAATGCGTATGAAAAACAGGCAAAGTAGGGAGCGATTAGATGGCTGGTTGGGGTCGAGAGTGGCTAGCGCTCCTTTTTATGAATTTGGAAATACACCTCACATTGTTGTGCTCACCAGATATAATTCAAGTCTTCTCCCAGTCTCGACGTCGTTACTGTAATGTCGGGAGTGCACTGGGCTCTAGGCTCGCTGTATTTGGCATGCAGGGACCAGACTCGGGACATTGTCTGACAGCCGAAGGAGAGGCTACGGGGCATTTACGGTGGGTAGACGAGAGTCTGAGATACTAATCCCCGTGCCTTTTTTAGCACATCTTAATTCAACAAATCAATTAGAATTTACCCAATAATAATTCCGTGGCTTAACTGTTCAATTATAAACCAAAATAGGACTAAATTATGCTAGAAAAAACACCATAAAGTTGTGTACTATTTAAATAAAGTGAACTGACAAGATTATACATTATTGAAGTCCACCTGACTCTTTTTAGTCTATGGCTTGATTCAATGAACTTTTAAAGGGAAGACGATGTATTGATTAGTTTAAATTGTTTTTGCCCTACAGATTCTCTATATCGGCCAGGAGCATGACTTTCAATTAAGAGGGAGCTTAGAAAGGGCGTTCTAAAAAAGTGTAGATATTGAGGCATTGGTGACAAATAGAACAGACACACACAAAATATAGGATCTGGGCATTGTTGCTTAGACTTTTGTCCATAGATATATAATATGTACGATAGAGTATTATCCCTGTTTTATTTCTACGAATTAGTACTATTCAAGATAGCGTCAAAGCAGTCTGGATTTCAGCTTACCGTTATCACGTCTGAGTGAAGCAACCCGCCAAATGGATCCTCCCCAGCCAGTAGCCGCTCCCACTGAAGCCACTCATTCGGGTCCGCAGTAAATGCATCTAGGTTTGAAAACTCAAAATTGTCGTCTGGAGGAAGTATACCTTTCTGTGGCGTCTCCATCGGTTGCGCCATCACATCCGTGGAATTCGGTGGAACAGCAGCTTCTCGGTACTCAGGATGAGGCTTGGTCGCGCTGCGCGATGCCCTCATTTCCGCAAGGTAATCCGGTGGCACTGGCGTAGATAACCCCTGAGACCTTGCAGCTGCAGCGTACTCATCCCATACTTCTGGAATCCATTTCGACAGGGCTGAATGAACGGCATCTGCCGCTCTGCCAAATGTGTCCGGGTTGGGAGAAATGAGGACGCCGATGAGATGCCAGAGCTGCTCGATTTCAGGACCAGCTTTACGGTGACGAGCAGCAATAAGGACATATAGAATAGTGTCCCAGATGTAAGTTGCACTTGTTCCCCCCATGTACTTGTGGAAGCTGGGGGTATTGCGCAGGAGCGCTGCATACTCTAGTAGTTTGCTTGCGTTAACAAACATTATTTCTCGCTCACTTGCAGTTAGCTGTGTTTGCTTCTCAGCATAGTATCTTGGATTGTAAGTGAGCACTCGCATCCTGCAGATGACAGAGCGAATAACAATCAACACATACATGTGCAGTGGCTCCGAAGGATCGCAGTACCGCAAGTATTTGGATTCAAACGCGTCTTCCAATTCAGAAATCATCTTCTCTTTTTCCTCCACAGAAACCGGAGCGCTACTAATGATATCAAAGCCACTCGCATTCGAGGTCAAAGAACAGAGATACAAACGTTTCAGGAACTGGGTGATGTCACAGTGGACGCGAAATAGTACCATAGAAGTGATTCCAGTTCGCTCTTTTGGCGGCTCCATCATCCCTGGGCTGATGTCCTCATCTTCTACATTCGATGGCGGCTCCGTGTCTCCGACGAACAGATCCAATGACGGCCTAATACGCAATAGATCTGATGTCCGGAAGTCAAGTTGAATAATGTGCCACCAAAGCCGGCGCCGTAACTCTGTTTCAAATGGAGGTAAGCCCAAGATGTAACCATCACGATGCAGGCCAGCCCGCATAGCGAGTCGAACTGCCAACCCGCACAATATGTGAAATGTAGCCGAACTACAGAAGCTTTTCACCCCAAGCTGTGATCGATTGTTAGATTAGTGAGTTATGAAGCTGTAGTGGAAACATACCAAATATAACGAAAGAGCCTTGAGGTTCGTCAAATCAAGGGACTGGACGAATCCGGCATTTGTAAGAGCATGCGTAGCAGCTCTCTTGTACTTGCGCACAGCAGAGGTTTTATCCTGATTCAACACAGCTTGGCATTGATCCTGGGACATGGTGCTGACGGTGGCGAGGCAAAAGCATAGCAAAAGAGCTTCGATGCTCTTTGGCACATTTCCGGAGTTGGCGAGTGCCGTAGTCATGGTGCTAAAGAGAGATGGAAGATGAAGCATTTTTAACATGGGATCAATCCGATTTGCGAAGATATTTTGAAATTGAGAGAATATCACTTGGTCGGGATAGAACTCGCGCAGGTTGATTGAGCCTTGCTTGTGACTAGGATACCCTTCCAGCCATGCGAGGAGAGAGTTGTCATTTTCGTCTGCCAGATCTGCAGGCTCAATAGGTTCATCTGGTACAGCATCATCCGGCTGTCTGAGCTGCAGATTGGAGTATTAGAACCGCTGTAATGAGAATATCAATCATTGGTCAGCGGGAGATGCTTACCTCGCTACCAAGACTTGACCACAACGTGCTGCGTAAGAGTAAGAAATGTTGTTGATCCTACTAAGCTTGTCGAGGGAACTCACCTATCAAAATTTCTGGGTGGCGGGTTTGTGGTGTATCCGGTGGATTGCACCGCTTTCACAGACTTGGTCTGCGGCCTCGTCCCTAGCGACCTGGACGACACAGGCGTTTGGATGTCGGGCTCCGGCGTGGCATCGCTATCTGAAGTGTCATGATCAAGAGGCTGGCCGAGCTTCTCACCGTGTTCCTCAAGCATGCGCTCATACCGGCGTAGTTTATCGTGCAGTCCTTCATGGACAGTCGTCTTTGGCGTCCTCTCCAACTTCTTCTCGCGCTTGCCCCGAACTGGTGCGACGAAGCTGCATGGTCTTTGGGCCTTGAGGCAGTTGGAGCACGGCTCCTGTCGGTCGCACTTGACCTTTCGCTGCCGACAGAGCAGACAAGAGAATCCCCTGAGCGGTCGTGGATCGCGGTCCTGATTTGAATCCATAAGGATTCTTGCCTTTGTAAGCCGACACGGTGAAGTGCGCGTCTCGGGGTAACTGGTGCTGGTCAAAACGTTTCGTCGTCGGGGGGTCGCTTGTATTTATTCTCGGTGTGTGGTCGGGGCTCGGGGTCCAAGCTTTCTTGCTCTCGGCGCCGAGGCGCTCGACTTTATATGTAGGTAACGCCCCTAGATATTTCATATTCGATGAAGTAGCACCAAAGCAGTCCAAAATTTCTGTCTCGCATCAGAAATCTTAGAAAATCATTCAGTCATCAAATTCCTATTGTTCAGAATGTCTGAATCCACTCACGAAGTCGAAAAAGCGCCCGACGCACCGGATGTCAAAGCCAAAGAGCCGCAGATGGAGTATCCAAACATGACGAAGCGCGCTCTCACCATGGTTGCTGTCTACTTCTCCGTCTTTCTCATTACCTTGGTAAGTGCATTTTTTTCTAAATTAATATCTCTTGATGGCCCTAACTCTATGTTTGCCAGGACCAAAACATCATCTCGACTGCCATTCCTCGAATCACTGATGAATTTCACTCTATCAGCGACATCACTTGGTATGGAACCGCCTACCTGATGACCATGTGCACGTTTCAGTTGCTTCTAGGCAAGGTATATAAGCACTACTCCGTCAAGCCTGTCTTTTTAGCCGGTGTCTTCCTTTTCGAAGTTGGATCTGCCATTTGCGGTGCTGCACCTTCGTCCAAGGTCTTCATTGTTGGTCGCGCTGTCGCAGGCCTGGGTGGCGCTGGGATGGTGACGGGCACAATGGTCATCATGGCTCACACAATCCCTCTGCAGCAGCGGCCTGCCTGGCAAGGTGCCTTTGGTGCCATCTTCGCCATCGGTTCTGTTATTGGTCCCCTCGTCGGTGGTGCTTTCACCAACGGCGTCACTTGGAGATGGTGCTTCTACATCAACCTTCCTATCGGAGGTGTGTCCCTTCTTGTGACACTATTGATTCTGCATATTCCAAACCAAAAGCTTGAACCTCGTGCAGATACATTCATTGGTAAATTGAAGCAGCTTGACATGTTTGGTAACCTCGTCTCTTTCCCGGCCATCATTTGCTTGGTTCTCGCTCTTCAATGGGGTGGTACTACTTATGCCTGGGGTAACGCGCGTATTATCGTTCTATTCATCCTTGCTGGCCTCCTTTGGATTGTCTTCATTGGCATTCAAGTTTGGAAGAAGGAAGCCGCTACTGTCCCCCCTCGAGTGGTCAAGAATCGCAGTGTCCTCGGCGCCATGTGGTTTGCTCTTTTCAACAATGCTAGCATGATGGTCATGGTCTATTATCTCCCCATTTGGTTCCAGGCAATCAAAGGTGTAGATGCAATCAAGTCTGGTGTCATGCTTCTTCCCACCATCCTGGCAACCGTTATCGGCTCTATTTCCTCTGGCTTCATAATTAGCAAGGTCGGCTACTATGCGCCATTCTTCATCTTCAGTGCCATCCTCATGCCCATTGGCGCTGGCCTTCTTACAACCCTCACTATTCACACCGGTGCGGGCAAGTGGATCGGTTATCAGATCTTGTTTGGTCTCGGTGTCGGCTTCGGCAACCAGCAACCTCTCAATGTCGTCCAAACGGTGCTTGATCGCCCTGATGTCCCTGTCGGCTCCGCCGTCATTGTCTTCCTTCGATTTCTCGGTTCCTCCATCTCTCTCCCTATTGCTCAGAGCGTCTTCCTCAACCGCTTGGTAGCCGATTTGACCAATCTACCTTCAGTCGATCCTGAACGTGTCATCAATGGTGGTGTAACTGAGCTGAGGCACCTCGTTACCTCCGATCAACTCCCTACTCTCCTCCGAGACTATAACAGCGCTATCATCGATGTCTTTTACATTGTCGTAATTGCGACCTGCTTGACAGTCATTTCTTGTTTCTTCATTGAGTGGAAGACCGTCAGGCAGAAGAAGTGAATTTTCTTTCTAAAGGGGGGCTGACCTCATGTTCAGGTTTAGTTCTCGCCTATTGCTACGCGGGATCGCGATCTCAAGACTCTCCTCTCTTTTATTTCCTTTTCTTTCGCCGCAACCATAGCGCCTTAGACATGTGAATTGCCCGATAACAACTTTCATTTTACTTTGTAGTTAATAGAGACAAAGCGTAATTTTAGATATAATATAAAATTCTTCTCTAACTTATTACATTTTACTTTTAAGTTTGTTCTAGCCCATGGGCTAATGAAAAGTATAAACACCATTAATTCACAATTTCAATCTTAGTTGTTTGTAAATATTTTGATACTATTAAGTTCTTGTTATCATGCCTTAGCATAACAGCCGTGCGACTGCCTGCTTTTCATTGTTGCCCAGCGCTGCCTCTCACAGGTGACGCAAACTGCTCACGGTTTGCCCTAAAACAGCCTTGAGGAACGAAGCCGGAGCTAGTAACTTTCCAACGGGAGTGTAAACTCTTTCAGGTTGCATCAAGTAATTCTGCAAAAACAACAACAACTTGATAATTATAATGATGGCTCCTGAATCACAGAATGCACGTGCACAATTTCCAGACTTTCACTCAAGCCGGAGACCATGAGCAAACTTCGTATGGCTTGCCAAACCATTTTACCATGAATAGAACTTTTGGGGAACTTGATCTAAATGATTATAATAGTCCTGCAGAGCTGAGAATAAAACCAGCTCTTATGGCAGTCAGGAACGAACCCCACGCGCTTATAGGTGCACGGTGAGGTGTTCCGACTCCGCTTCACGGGCACAAGTGCGATAGCCACTCTAGCCGAATCCGATCGATACCCTCGCAGGCAATAGACTGTTTCGCCTTCTGCTTCATCTTCAGGTGGTATATCATATATCACTTGTTTCCCAGTCGTGCGGTGAAGATGCTCCGTGCGTTCTGGAACGCTATCTCGAATGACGGTGCAAAAGTAATCGCCGTCGTTGTTATAGCGGTGAGTTGCGATCAGCGGCCGGCTGATCAAGCCGGAGACATGAATTCTTCCCCCCCTTACTCGCCCGAAAGGGTTGTCCGGTCCATCCAATTCAGTTTTCGCTTTCAGGACCTTGATTTCAGGGACAGAGCCATGAGAGGTTTGCTCTTCTGCGTCGGGGAACATGATTTCGCCTTTAACAGAAGCCCAGGACTAGGATGGGGCTCGATAATTTTCGGGTCTCGACTTCGAACGCCTTATGGGAGGCAAATAGGGTTGAGTTGTCCAGAATAATGACCTTGGGAGGTCACAGAGCCACATGCCGGCCATGTACCTATCGTTGATGCGTTGGTGTATGACTTTGGCAAGGCCAGAAAGAGCGGGTAATAAGATATCGGAATCGATGGTTATGTTTCGGCGAGAGACCTCACTCGCGATGACACACGACCGTTTCAAGATTACGTTCGCAGGCGTGATTTCCAGAAAGGCGACTGGGGTTTCGCCAGGGCGGGAGTAGTTTGTACTTTCGCTCCTCTTCAATACAGTGTCTTTCGGAGGAATCTTGCCGTTGTCTGCACTTGATATGTAACTGAGAGGCCACGACTCTGATGCTCTTTTCTGGCGACACTCCCAGAAGAGTTCGTGCTTTGTCCAGTGCAATATCCGATGAGATAACACACGCTCCTGCAGGGTCCATGCCCGCCAGTTAAGGGGTGCGTGCAGCACGCCAGTGTCCCAATCCGGAACATTTGGTACAAGTATAGGGCCTGCATTCGACTTATCCATGTATAGCTTGCAGGGTCGCGCAGGAACGGATAGTGCGGTTCTTTCCAAGAAGCAACCCATTGTATAATCTTGCGATCCTGTAGTTGAGATGGTGCAATAAGCGTTGCTGTATACGTCCGACATTTTAGAAGATTCCTTCTGCCAATCACGACTGTCGTCCTGGATGATGCAGAGAGCATCTACCCAGAGATAGGGTATCTCCAAGTGGCGAGTTAAATGTATTGCGTCTGCAATGGTCTTTGGGAGCAGGTCAGATGGGATGTGCTCTTTCCAAGCCTCGAATTTTCGCTTCGTTAGCTTGTGAGGATGAGGTCCAGGACCCCAGCAATATGTCAAAGCGAGATAATTGCCCTCCTTGCCATCTGTCTCTACTAGATGCACCGTGTCTGACTGCCTCGTACCAACATCGATAACTCGCGTTGGCAAAACTGGTGGTTGTGTCAACTGGTGACAGGTATGGCGCTCAACACATTCCTTTAGCCACCCAGCGGCAAGTAAAAGAACCGAATCAGACGCAGGTTCGTTGCTGATGGATTTCGCTAGGAACTATGTAAGCCCAGTTCATCCTTTTCAAGTATCCGACGCTTAGCACGTACCGAAAACTCGTTGGGAAATGGTCTTATTTGACCGTAGCAATCTTCCTGGAATCAGGGCACGTTAAACCTTGTATCATCTTGGAGAGGTCTTCGGCCGCCTTACCGTGAGGCGATGCGTCCATCACCATGTATACACCAAGCTCCTCTCCGGATACTATCCCTGTATGAGTCTCGTGGCAATTGGACCAGTCATAGTCTACTGCCGCATTCATGAAATTACTTGCCTCAACCTCCAGGTAGTCCGGCCAAAAATAGAGCGATATGCTAGACTGCCGCAACCTCTGCTCTGTCTCCGAAGACGGGCATCGGTATATGAGACTTTGAAAGAAAATACGACACAACTCGCAGCCGTCTCTAGCTGATTTCTCCAGTGTCTGGAATACGCAGAGAGAAAGCTTTCGAGCCCGTAGGTTACCAATAATTTTCCAGGCGTTCTCTCCGGGGCACCGAGGCTGGATTTTTGGAGAGGAGAGCTACCCGGCTTAGGAATCGGAAAATTCCGTGAAGTTATGAGTTTGCAACGGGCACATCTCTTGCATTGAGTGGGAACGGAAGACATATTCCATTTGAGTGTCTAATGGTTTAATTGAGTGTTTAGTGAGGTGTGAGTCGGCCACCTGATTCAGGTATGATATGTAAAGATGTGAGGAGTTGGAAAAAGGAGTTGAACTTGGTAGCGATGTACAGGGCAAAGCCGCAGTAATACCCCGGCCCAGGGAGCAAACCTCCATTTTCAGTATAGCGGCATTTTGAGCCTATTACTTGCAGGATCTAGCAACATTCACAAAAATTATAGATTAAATGGTAAAATAGTAGCGTTTATATTGTTATTAGCCTACAAGCTGGATCATAATTCCATGTGACTGAATATAATATCGCATGATTACACATATTCCGATACGTAAACACTCTGTCCGACGGTGTTCATCACCTAGGACCAATCACCATCCTGAAGCGCCTCTAGGCTCTGGCCAGCTTTGATTTGTTCTTGTATTTCTTGCATTGTCCAGCGTCTGAACTTATGGCCGCGAGGAAAATTCGTGTTCCTCAATTCTACCTCGCCGTTGCTGAGAACATCATGCAGACCTTCACAAAATTTCTCATATGCATAAGCCTCTGCATCGTGAGACCACACCCACCGCGGATAGCGGGACCTAATCAACGCTGGATTCTTTTCGATCGCGGCCCAGTTGGTGTTTTGCTTCAGCTGTTGGTTGACAAATCCCATCTTTTGCCCACATGATACCCTCTGGAAACGAAGTTTGTTGTATACCTTCGTGGCGTTTGCTGCCTGCGATTTCCCGGCAAGCTGTAGACAGGTGGCCAGGGTGATGCCATCTTCAATAGCCTGGGTAGCACCATTTCCAGACGTTGGGAGGAAGGCATGCGCTGCATCACCCAACTGAACGACTCGGCCTCCAGGAGAGGTCCATTGCTCATGAGAATCCCGGAGCTTGAGCTGCCAGTTGACGACGGAACCCTTCGGGGTCGTCCTAATGAGTGCTGCAACGGCTGGGTGGACGGGCACGCTCTTTTCCATAACATCAATTACTTCAGCTGGATCAACATCAGGAACCCAGGACTCAGTGGCCGATTCATCATGCTATCAAGTAGTAGGTCAGATTAGCATCATAGAACAGAGCAGGAGGCAGGGTTAGCTCACC
Organism: Xylogone sp. PMI_703; assembly: GCA_021399445.1. Lineage (NCBI taxonomy): Eukaryota > Fungi > Ascomycota > Leotiomycetes > Xylogone > Xylogone sp. PMI_703. The sequence goes on from JAJTUQ010000003.1 coordinate 1,267,730, forward strand.
GTATGCATAAAACTCCAGAATGCTAGATCTTTTGTGAGCGAAACCATAGCATGAGCACCATTTCTATACGCATATCAGCCTTGTCCATCAATATAGGTAGCTATAAACTTGCCCAATGAAGAACTGCCATATAGGTCTATCGGTTGTTTTGAAGTTCCACCTCTCCTGTACAGTTGGGTCACCTAATGCGTATTCAATGGGGAACGCAGCCCGGTAGATAGCCTTCCCGCTCGCCTTCAACTCTTTTGGCATTCCAGGGACAATAGTACTGGACATAGTCCGGAGGCCATCAGCTGCGACGACTATGTCAGCGGTGCGCTTCTCGCCGTCCTCGAGTACTACGCCACCCGTGCCATGCTCAACATCTTCCCAATATTCTACAACTCTTTTGTCCCATTCAATTTTCAGTCCAACGCACTCAACCTGTCTCAGGAAGGCTCGATAAAATTTGATGCGGCAGTGAGCATTGACTGAAGAAAAGCCCTTTCGACCAACAAGGCTCTCTGGATCGTTGAACATGGGCGGTACCGGGCCGAAGATACGCTCTCCTGTTTGCTTGTAGTAGGACATCTCGACATCGTACTGATTTTCCTCGACCTCATATCCCAAGTCGGGCCAATGACGTAGAAGCAGGATGGCACTTGGCTGGATTTGGATGTTGTCACCAGTCCAGACTGGGCCCGGACTTCGATCTAGAAGGCGAACAGTATGGCCTTTCCGCCAGCACTCCAAGGCGCAGGCAAGGCCGCCCAATCCAGCGCCAACAATGAGAACTGTGATGCCAGTCTCTGGATAACGCATGACTCTTGAATCAATTCCTCTCTTGGCCGAATCTTCAGCACGACTTTTGGCAAGGTCAGGGGGTATACCGAAAATTTTGATATTTGTACCATTTATGCGCGTGCCATTGATGCCATTGATACCGTTGATACCGCCGATACCATTGGTACCATTGGCACCATTGATGCTGTTGGAGGATGTATCGCTTAGAGTCATTGTGTATGGCGCGAAGTGGGTGATGCTGACTGCAGACCGTTCCTTGAGATGTTTGCAAACAGTTACATAAAGTGACTAACACGCGTTTTGTTGCTTTCTGTGCAACCTCGAGCGCACAAGTCTGACTAGTTTTAAGTCTAAAGCCATCGCAGTATATCATTCACGGTGACGGCCCTAACTCCAATTGAGCCGACTAGAAGTCGAAGTAATGTGGCGGTATTCTCCCGACAGCGGCACGGTGAGACGATCACATCCCAGCACACTCGGAATACTGGCACCAGCCCATTATAAATGCCCCGAACTCAACCTCCTCTTTACCCTGCTTGAGGGCAACGATCTATTGGCACAGCTAGTACGGAGGTCTATTCGCGTTATTACATGAATTATACGGAGGTACCGTGTACCGACGCTTATATTTCAATAAAGCAGGCAGACGTCTACATGTTAAAAAGTCTCTAGAAAGGCCTGTATAACCAGGTTCATAATAATGTAATATACCTTTCGAAATTTTCTGTGAACATTATAATCATTGCGTAATATATTAGGATGCTTGTTTATAACTGTGACTTAAAACTTCTCACAAAGCTGTGCGTCCATTAATCACATTCTGATTAAGATATTAGCATTCTTAGTCTTTGAGGTTAAGATATAAGAAAGTTTGACCCGCGTTCAACTGGAACCCCTATAAGAAGCCACTCCTTGCTGCAATATTGATTGGATGGCACTATATAGTCCTTCTGCGCAAGACACCCCGCCAACCAAGGTTGGGCGTGAAAAGTCGGTTTATGTACAGTAACCGATCTCTGCAAATGCGAAATGATGAGCTGGTTCTCATAATACGTGATTCAAGTATAAGATTTATGAAATTCAAGCAAACCAAGATCAAGCGATGGAGATCTCTTGAGAGCTGGCTCATCTCTTTTAGACCTTGATATTATATTACTTGAGGTTGCTCAAGCCATTCGAATGTCACCCACGTCTCACATAAACTCACTTACAGATAACAAATCATCGCGAATTTGGTACACCTTTCTAGTTTGCCAGAGTTAAGAGCTCGTTCAGATACAATTATACTTGATAGCTATATATACTCAAGCTGCACAAAGGGTCTACTTGGCGCACACTTGGGTGAGGCGGCTTGGTTATTGGCCACCGTTGAGTTCTCCAAACCACTCACATCGATTATTCTCTACACGTGGGATGCCGTCATACAACATGTGTACCTTAATCCGCCCATACGGATTCCGGCTGAGGGGTTTCATGTATCATGTATCGCATTATTTTGAGGGTCTAACGCTCAGTAACCTACAGAAGTTTTAAGAGCATAAGTTAAATACTTGCATGTCCTAGGAGCTATGGCTCAAGAGTTGCAAGTACATAGGTTCGCTACTTTAGATAACTAGCATCTGATACTACCCAACAGTTATCACACGCATGACGATACCGAGGAACAAATAAATTATCAAAGAGAAGTCCTTTCGCAACATTTTGGTCCAAATCTTGACGATGTCCCTGAACAAGATGACTTCGAATCTTCGGAGCGCTCGCTCGACGAGAGCTCCAGTAAAGGCCATAGCAAGCATGGGTCATTCGGCAAAAAGGCCTTTGGTATTATGAAGGAATTCGGTTCGACTCTCAAGAGCGGTGCAAAGTACTTCAAGATCGAAGCGCAAGTTACGAAAGATCTGCCCGACCCCAGCTTGTTCCCCGAAGTTGCTCTGCAAGCTAATATTCGCCGGGGTTTGGATCTCTGTCCTGAAGAGCAAAGCTTCCTTGCGGCTAGAAAACTCCGGGTTAGAGATCAATTTGCCAGATATATGGGATGGGATCCAGCACAAGTCCATCCCGACGACGTTCCCACGGTGGCGTTTGGAGGCTCGGGAGGGGGATATCGAGCAATGCTGGCTGTTCTGGGCTATTCTGTAGCCATGAAAGAAGCTGGACTGTGGGACTTGCTGACTTATATCTCTGGGGTCTCTGGCTCGTGTAAGCTTTCCTCGTAGTTGGATCTATTTCCTCTCGATGAGCCATTATTCTTACTTGTTACAGGCTGGGCAATTGCTGCATATTACACTCTCGGACATGGTGATATGGACCGAGTCATTGAGCATTGTAAGAAGAGGCTTTCCCCGTTGCACCCTTTATCTCCCGAAGCAGTCAAGAGGACTCTAAGTGTGGCGCGAGGAGACTATGAGACACTTGGTCCTTTGATACAGAAGAGAAGAAGTGGGCTGTCAACAGTACCTATGGACCTCTACGCTGTCTTCAGCACCGGATATCTCTTCTATCAGGAAGACCCCATGATTCAACCCATGGGCTCTGCACAGAATGAGATTCCTGGATATCACCGTGCATGGTGGAAATGGTCACAAGCTCAAGAATACCTCAAGAACGGTATGGAGCCGTTGCCTATACTAACAGCTATAAGGTAATTTATTTTATTCATGCGATCTCCATTGTATCAACAAAAATATCTTACTCTGCCGTAGGCACGACAGGCCATGGAGGGCATGGGCAGATCCCGAACACCCCTTTAAAGATGATGACCCAATGGCCAAGGAACACCAAGAAGCTACCGATGCATGGTGGCAGTGGTTCGAGATTTCGCCATATGAGATCGGCTGTGATGAGCTTCAATCATGGTGTCCAACTTGGGCATTCGGGCGCCAATTTGAGGAAGGGCGATCCATTACCAGCTTTCCAGAGCAGTCTCTTGCTCTTCTAATCGGTCTATGTGTCAGTGCTCCAGCAGGTCCGTTATCGAGTTATCTCGCAACAATCCAGCGCAACCTACCTCATGGCTTCCTCGGCGATGCCATCAATAATATCGCCTCTGAGGTAACCAAGAAATGGGGGAAGCACAAGACAGATATTTTCGAGAACCACCACCCACTGCATGCTTCCAACGAGCACAACTTCATGTTCCATCTAACACCTACACAGCCTGGAGTTCCTCGTCCTCCTGGAATCGAAAACTCTCCGCGTATTCATCTCATTGATAGTGGCATGGATAATAACTGCCCGACTTACGTGATGTTGAACCCTTCACGCGCAGTGGATGTTATCCTTAACATGGACGCTTCATCCGATGTGCAAAAGGATAGTTTTCAGCAGCGTGTTAGTCAAATTGGCTACCGGCGAGGACTGGACTTCAAGAAACGCAGACCAGACTTAAAGCCAGACCCTGACACAAGTAACCCAGACCGATTCAAGGAGCTGTATGCCCAAATATACGATGGAACACGCATGGCACAGCGTCCAGAGACAGTAGTAGATTCATATGGCAAAACAGTAACTAATCCACCTGCCCCACAGTGCTACCAGGACTGCACGATGGTATACATGCCGTTGCTACCGAACGAGCGAGCTGTCCCGGGCTATGACCCATCGACTGCGAAGTTCAGTGGAAGTTATAACTTGGTATGGACTCCAGAGCAAGTTGATATGATTATTCGGACAAGCGTAGCAAATTTTTATGACGGGCAAGATGCGATAAAGGAGGCTCTCTATAATGCATGGCAGAGAAAGAGGTGGCTGAGAGAGCAACAGGAAGGTGCAGTGCAAAGATGATGAAGTTGCCGCCTGTGTTGAGGTCGTCCTGAAGCCGAAAGAAGCATCTACTTCCATTTTAGAATGCCTTGAGAACCGATAATCTCTTTTAAATAACTTCTAGCCATATCAAATGACTATATATCCTGGAGTTTACATCCAGCTAATGTCTCTGAACATTTTGTACTCGTTTTAGTCATTTTTTTTCAACATTGTTAGGGGCAAATCTCTTCCCAGATAACTCAGTAATGCCTGCTAAAGTATTAGACAAATTTGTTACCTACTTGTAATAGCTTCGCGAGAAGTTGTAAGACTGCCAAAATAAGGCATTCTTGGAGCTCACGTTACTTTTATGGTTCCAGAAACCCCACCATCCGTCCCTATGTCCCGTTGCGAATATTTTCTCCTGAACGAACGACAAAAACAAGGCGAGAAAAAGTGATCTCCTCCCTTATATTACAGAGGAAATGACTCAAGCAACGGCATAAGGACTCGTCACGTGCAGATATCCGACTCGATTTGATAAAAATTCCAGGCTTCCAGATAGGCGGCAACCGTGTCAACCCTCCTCCTATTTAAATACTTTCCCAAAGATACCATTCTCTACTACATCATTGTTTTCCACTTGACGATACTGCGATAGATGAAATAATAGCAATGACGCATCGTATCCTCCCACGACATGGCCCTCCAAGTACCGACATCGATGTTTTCTCTCAGTTGCTTCAATCCTCCACCCGAGTCCTAGCGCTTTGCGGAGCAGGCCTCTCCGCTGCCTCCGGCCTCGACACCTTTCGCGGTGCTGGAGGTATGTGGAAAAAGTTCCGAGCAACGGATCTCGCCACGCCAGAAGCATTTGATGAGGATCCAGGGCGCGTGTGGTTGTTTTATAGCTATAGGAGGCACAGGGCGTTGCAGGCAAAACCAAATGCGGCGCATTATGCTCTGGCGGAGTTGGCGAGGAAGAAGAGTGAATTCATTTGCTTAACACAGAATGTTGATGGTAAATTTGTCTTTAGGTTTCAACTTTATATCGAATCACTTCTCCTGTCGGAATTGTCATGTGTGGCTTCGCGATTCTTTGCAGCTTGGATTCGCGTGATGGACGACAACTCCAGTGCTAGGCGTACTCGAAGCTTTCTACTTTTGCTCTTACATTAACAATTCATTCATTCATTTCCTCTATACAGTCCTTGCACTAACACACCAATACAGGTCTCCACCAAAGATCCAATCATCCTCCATCTCAGCTAAAGCTTCTCCACGGTACCCTCTTTGACTTGAAATGCTTTGACGAGAACTGCACTTACGTAGAGCATAACAATTACTCTGATCCAGTCGTCCCCGCCCTGGAAATCACAGAGAATACTGTCACCGATATCGAGACCCCGGAAGACAAAATACCAGCGTCAGCTCTTCCTCCATGTCCAAAATGTAAGACGTCCCTGCTTCGTCCTGGCGTCGTCTGGTTCGGAGAACCGCTGCCCCAAGACACCATTTCCGAGATCGAAGACTTTATCGATCACGGTCCTATTGATATTATCATGGTTATCGGTACAGCAGCTACCGTGTACCCTGCGGCGGGGTATGTAGCGAGAGCACGAGAGAAAGGGGCGAGAGTTGCGGTCGTGAACATGGATTCGGCGGATCTTGGGGCGGCGGGCGGAAGGAATGGAATGGGATTGACGGAAAAGGACTTTTTATTTGTGGGAGATGCGGCGGAAATAGTGCCCAAGATGGTTCGGGGCGTTGTTGGAGATGTGGTTGTTCCGTCTTAATGATGGAAGAAACGATCGGGACTGAATTTACTAAGGGTATATACAGGGTGATAGTTTTAGAAGTATAAAAATGCAGTATTTGGGCATGGTGGTGAAGAGCTGATTACAATGACATTTATAAGAGATGAACCAGAGGATTGGGGCTTCATGTTCCATCATCTATCAACTATCATAGCATTAATTGACTTAGATCATGCTACTAAGAGGGACTGTTCAAGAATAAGTGTTGTGTCTAGAATCAAATTATCTATATTAACTGCATTATAAAGAATGAGGAAAGTTGGAATATAATTCTATCACTGGTAACAATTTGTTTCTTCTATCTCAAATAATCTCAAACTTTATCAGCTTCGTCCAGTTCAGATAGACTTCGTTGATCATCTATTTCTTCTTGGGAAGGATAGGAACTAGGATAGCGCAGCCCGAGTACATTGTACCTACAGAGGCTTGATTGCCGTACTATTATATTATGTCAGCCAGGGGATCATAGAGAGGAGCCATGAGTATTGGTTACCGCTACATATACCATCTGCAGTTCATTTTGGTCATCGTCTGTGAGCCACTTGATTGTGCCGTAGGGTACCGTCTCGCCCCAACTTTGGTACAGTTTGTTGTACTCCTCAGTGCCTTCAACTTCCATACTAGTATCAACATGAAGTTGGAAATCACGTCCGATAACCCACTTGGATGGCATTTCAGGTGGTCTCTGCGTCTTGCGACGCTTAGCTGCTGGAGACGTCTTGTTCTCATCCTCATCTGTATCACTATCGTCGTCTCTCTCGTAGTACTCGTAATAATCCTGAAGGTCCTCCATATCATCCCTTGTTAAAACTGGTGCAATTCTAGGATGAAGTTTCAATGATTGCAAACTTTCCCAAAGTACAGCATCGATTCCTTTTAAAGTGTCTGGCATGGGGGCCTCGGACTTGTTATTATAAGCGTAAGCGTGAGAGCACCAGAAGCCAAGTGTACCACCTATATATCGCTGGTAAATTGGGAATATCCGGAGGCTAGTCAGGTCTCTTACCTTGGCCGTTGAACGGATCCTGTCCTACAATGTTCTTGATAGCCTGGAATAGAGGCAGCTGCGTTGGGTCAAGCGTCGGGGATACGCCAGTTAACCTTCCAGCACCGCGAACGGCGTAAAGATTATAAGTTAGGGTCAGTCGATGACCACTGGTAACCTCGAGAACTTCGTGCTCGCAGTCGCTATAAAAAGCAGCCCAGTATACACCTGCCTGCTTCTTACCATTTCCGCTAGTGCTCCAGTCAAATGTCATCTCGCTACCTTTGTGACGGACTTGCAGCTGGCCACCCTCGTGGTCCACAGGGAGACAAACAACCAAGGACCCAAATTGTGAACTGGAACGAGGTGTATCAACGTGTGGCTTGAATTTACCAGAGGGAGCTGAGTAAACCTAATCGGTAGTTTGGTCAAAATATTAATCTATCAGTCCCGACCTTCAAGACTTACATTGAGCTTGTACAGCTCGGCTCGGACGGCGCGATGAGTAGTTGAGTCAATTACGCTTGGCAGCAGCACTTGAGCCACAGTATCAATGATACCCAAGGAGTAGGGATCAAATGTAGAAGAGAATTTAGTGGTATCCATCTTGAGAGCCTTGCGATAGCTCTCGTCATAGACATCCTTACTACCACGACCAAAGGTAGCTGGCTCCGAATGTTGGACCAGTCTTTCTATATCAGCTTCAGTCCCTGGGGCTAACGGCAGAGTCACTTTAGTACAAGGAGCTTGGCTTTCATCATTCTCTTCAAGATCCCAACGAATAGTAACTGGGAGAGACGTGTTCTGCTCATCGACCTTGAAGGTTTTAGCAGTGGCTTTCTTTTTGCCTTTGCCTTTTCCTTTTCTGCCCGAACTAGAGGTGTCAGTTAGTTCTTCGTTGCTCTCAGCAATAGGGATCATCCCTCCACAGGCAAAAAGAGGAACTTCGTCTTTCAATATAGCCCGAAGTTCTTTTATAGCATTAGAATTGGCATCTTTCTTGCCGGATGTGGCGGATGATGACTTTGAGTTGGGTGGCATAGTGAATAGCGTTGGATCTCACTGGCTGTGCTTAGCTGGTTAATATCGAGGTGAGTGTGGTCCAGGAGAAGAAGTGAAAGAGGCATTCTATCATCCCTTAAATAAACGCCCTTTCTTTCTGGACTGAGTAGCTCGGTGCTACAGCGTCACAGTTCCATGGGTCGACTACAGGTTCGATCTGGCTTGTCTTAGGCAGCTGTGTCGTCTCTAGGCACTCGCTAGGTCTGTGCAACAAAATCTCTTCAAAGTGCACGTCACATCATTAGTACCAGTCGATTCCATCGTAAATGTTGTATCATAGACGTAAAACTAAATAAAACGAGCTGGTTTTTGCAGTACCGGACTCCCTTTAGCTATCTGAGAACCCGAAAAACACTTATGCAGGTGCTACTGGAAGCCATTATAACCCACTATAATTTACAGGCCGCATAGTCGCCGTAGATGCCTCTTCACAGATCAAAGTCCATAACCTGTAAATTTGTGGCAGGTGCAGTCGTTATCCACCCAGGATCAAGTAGCAGTCCATTCCATAATTCCGGCATCAATGAGCCCATTGTTGCACAATAAGAGCCTCGAAGGTCTTCTCGCCATGGAAGGTACATTATGTCTAGTCCAAGGACTATGCGAAAATGACGTGCAGGCCATGATTACTGTGCGGCTCTCTTACGCGTAGCGCCAGTAGTGGATCTCCTGTGTAAAGATTAGAACCCTAATTATTGCATCGCGTTACAGAAATTATAAATCTGAAATAATAATGTTCAAACATAGCATTACGGAGCATACCTGATTTGGATTTCATGCATTACGTCACGATGTATGCTTTGCATGTCGGCTTAAAGCCCTCCGATCTGCCCAATCTCCTGAACCCGTCAGCGTTGTTATATAGCCCGAGGCTCTCCAATGAGAATGCTGAAACAGCAGATTGATGGCATGAGCTACTTCATGGAGCTCATGTGGCACACTAGTGCAGGGGGCGGAGAGACAACGTGGAGTCCACCAACCTGGTGCTTCGTATTCCCACCCACCTAACTCTAAATCTCGTCCATTCAAAGATCCGGCATATGGTGATCAGGTCTAGAAAGAGAACAGTCATGCGACAATCTCCTTCTACTCGCCTTCTATTCATGGTTGGGCTGGCAATATCCATGTACGCATCGTCGAATACCTGGCCGAAACCGCAATGTTATTATTGCGACGAGGGAGGGGCAAGTGCGGGGAATGAGAATTAATGTTAAGCTTGTATAAAACCAGGATCCCTTCAACAAAGAGAAAAGAGGAAGAAGGTTTTTATTTATGCATAGCTTGTCCTGGTTGATGACTCAATAAGATGACGCTTATAGAGAACTTCTTTGAGTAGAAAGATAGAAAAGATAATACGTCCATCTTTAAAGTGCTGGGTATAACGCCTATAAACACGGTACCGAATTCTCAAGCTTGCACATGTAAATAAAGCTATCCGAGTCTTATCCTTCTTCTACATATTATCATCATGCTCATTAGCCAATTTTTGTTTCCCTTTCTTTGCTTAGCCGTCGTTGGAAGAGCAAAGAGGACTTGCGTTGTTCCAGCTAAAGGATCTGAGACTATCGACGATGCACCGGCTATTCTCAATGCGTTCGACAAGTGTGGAAGAGGAGGGAGGGTGTTGTTCCAGAACACCACCTACCACATAAATAGCGTTATGAATATCAGCTCCCTAAAGGACTGCGAGATTGATCTTCGAGGGACACTTCTGGTAATGTTTCGAAAATTTCTTTTATTTGTAGTTGACCTCAGCATATTAACTGTCTCTTTTTTTAGTGGGGAACTAATATTACCTACTGGCTCAATAACTCCTTTCCTGTGGGATACCAAAATCAATCTACTGCATGGATCCTTGGCGGAGACAATATCGTCTTTGACGGCCATGACTACGGCACTATAAATGGTAATGGCGATGCCTGGTATAACTATATTGGTGGAGCCTCGAACTATCCCCGTCGTCCCCATGCGCTGACCATTGCAAATACAACTGGTCTTACTTTTCGGGGCGTCCGTTTTATTCGAAGCCAGATGTGGTGAGTAATTAGCACCACGTTCGAAAAACTCGTCCACCAAATATAATTTGCGCTGTCCAAGCTGTCTCTAAAGTCTCGGCATGCTGATTCTTGCTAAATAGGACTTTGTCAATTATTTATACGAAAAATGCGCTGTTTGACTCCATCTACGTCAATAATACAGCTAGTGCAGGTGGCCATGGCAGTAAGTAACACTCGCTGTTTCATAGAATTCTCTGGCGGTCTGACGGGAATGACTAATGTAACACCTCTCAGTTAACACGGACGGCGCCGATACGATTTATAGCTCACATATTACCTTTAACAACTGGGTCGTGGATAATGGAGATGATGGAATAAGTATGAAAGCTAACTCAACCGACATATACATGTCTAATATCGTACTTTATCATGGCTCTGGTCTCGCAATGGGCAGCATCGGTCAGTATAACGGAGTCTACGAAACGATAGAGAGAGTGTACGCGAAAAATATCACATGCTATAATACCTTACATGCGGTGTACTTCAAAACCTGGACAGGGGAACAAGTAGGATTCCCGCCTAATGGAGGCGGTGGTGGGCTTGGTAGTAAGTATTAATACGACCTTCCTTGTCAGGATGGAATACTCATTCTATATTTTCTAGTTGCATCTGATCTTGTCTTTGAAGACATGAAAGTTGCAGACCTTCGTGGACCACCATTGTCTATTTCACAATGTACAACCTTTAGCGGTGCGTCTGGAAACTGCACATCGTCAGAATTCCTCTTATCCGACCTCACATTTGGTTCTATATCGGGGACAACACAGTCCACAGCAAACGTTGCAAGTTTCCAGTGCAGCGCTGTAGAGCCTTGTCGCAATATAAAGATCACCAATGTAGATCTGACAGTGGAATCTAGTGGTGCAGAGGCGGATCAGTATCTATGTGGAAATGTGCAAAATCCAGAAGGCTGGAATTGTACTGGACAGGTTTGTGTGGGACCTAGCGGTTCAGGAGGTTGTTAGCTCCGAATGTACACAGAAAGGCTCTTTCAATCATGAATATATCACCGTCCAAATATATTATAAAATATTATCTCTTTAGAGGCATGGGACTGATATAATTAAAGAGGGAGTTTCACGACAGCCCTTCCACTAATCTCATTCCTCTGCAGCTTCTGAAGCACATTGTCAAGCTCACTGAAGTCGAACACTTCGACGATAGCTTTGACTTCTCCATTTGCAGCCATTTCCAGTAATTCGTCCATTTCCTGTGCACTCCCCACGGAAGAGCCTATTACTCGAATACCTCTTACGATCATCTGAAAGGGACTGACGGGTAGATTATCCATCCCCAGTCCAACACATACAAGTGTTCCTAAGTTTCGAAGGAGTGACAATGTCTGCTCGTACCCAGCTTTGCTACTGGCTAAACATATAGCACCGTGTACTCCATAGCCGTCAGTGATCCTTTTAACCATGGCAGGAACATCGTCCGTCTTGAAATCCAAGACATGAGTGGCACCTAGATCCTTGCAAAGCTCAAGTTTTGATGCGCCAGTGTCCACAGCGATCACCTTAAATCTTTTTCTGGTGGCAATTTGTACAGCTCTATATACACATAACATTAAATCCATATTTACTTCAAGGAGAGTGCAATTAAATTTTGGAGGATCTTACAAATGTCCCAGTCCGCCACCTGCTCCGGGCAATAAGAGCCACTCTCCAGGGCTGAGATTCAGCTTAGATATTGCGGAATAAACAGTGATGCCAGCTATTTGCTTTATTAGTACCCATACTAGCGTCTCATTTGGTAATTACTTACCGCAGAGCAAAGGTGCGGCCAACTCCGACTCAAGAGTATCAGGGATAAAAGTTAATGGTTTGACAGGGGAAACAAGATATTCTAGAATATGGACTAATTAAAAACCGCATTTTAAATAAATGTAATGATACGTACGTTGGAAGGTTCCTTCAACATTCTATTACTAAGTCAATTCACCTCTCAATGTTCAGAGTTAATGCCTCGAGTACTCACTCTGCCAGGATTCTGCTGGTTTGGACAGTATGCCGCTTCCTTCGAGCAGATAGCACAACTATCGCAGTAGTTGTACAACCATCTAGTGAGTTTCAGTTAGGTGTAGTCCTTCACGAAGTAAGAATAATAAGTTTTGCATACTTCACTCCTACTCGCCTACTGAGTAAACCGTGAGACACCCCGGAACCCACTATAGAGATTGTTAGTTTTGTGAAATCGATTCAATAGTTTAAACTATCCACCTTTTACTATCTTCCCGATTCCTTCGTGGCCGGCGATATGCGTTTCCATGGGTGTGTGACCCAGTATATTGTATACATCCGAGTGACTGGCGGAAGGATTAGCTTTGGCTCGAGACTATGGCTCCACAGAACCGTTTTGAATGAGACATACCAAACCCCAGTACATTCTACCTTTACTAATACTTGACCTTCTCCTGGTGCAGGAACTGAAAGATCATTCCGAAAAGTGATCTTAGCATTTGGCCCGGGGTTTTCAACCCATGCCCCAGACTGTTGATTAGGAATTGCCATGTTCTTTGTCGTTTACTTCACATACACAAATAATGTAACATCACTGTTAATAGTTGGCTTTTATTTGTGTGGTTGCATGATAGTACATTATAACTTATTACATCTTGGAGGATAATCGTTGTCCCGCCGAAACCGCGGATATATCCCCATATATCCGCTTTTCTGGTCTACTTGTAAATCATCCAAAAATCCCGCGGTTATTAACATGCATCCCAGATCAACAGCAACGGAGAGTGGCGGGACGCTGTTATACGGGGCTGAGTACCGATTACTAAAATGCGGGACGGTTCTTCTAGAGTCGCTGCTTTTTAGATCCATTCAGAATAGTGATAAATACCTTCTCTCACCTCGCTGTAAGCCTTTCCGCTTCATCCCCGAGACTTAACTCCGCCTATCTTTCCCCGCGGCTCGCTCGTCCAGCTTGCCACTCAGGTCACAGATCTTTCTCTAGCCGCATTATTGTCACTCACACAACAAGACTGGAGTCAGAGAAATCTACATCTCAACTTGTGCGAGACTAAATGAGTTAGTTATCATCTTACTTCAATTGCGAAGTAGTTCCGTGGCTTACCATTTGCCAAGCAGTTCTTTAGTCAGGTTAAGAAGGGATGTAGAGCTTGTGTTTTATCACGGGTAATGTTCGTCGCTCTCTTTGAGGAACATTAGGGAATGTACAAGTCTGGACCTAAGAAAATCTATAGTGAGTAAGTCTTCAACATAATTAAACTCTATGGGCACTGAGTATTAGAAAAGCAACTAATTGAAGGCTTTGAAGGCCAGAATATGCTAGCGATAGAGGGACGAGCGTGATTCGGGGAGCATAATTCCACAATTACGACAGTTACTACAGCCTATAAACAGAACTCTAATTAGAACTTCGGTGGAAAAAGTATGTGAAGTTCCTCAGGTAATACGCAGACGAGTAGGACTCCAATGCGCAAAGATTTCTATGCACCTCAGACGTGCAACAGAAAAGTTGGCTTTCTCAAGGTCCTATTTCAATTGGCCAGCCAGCCATTACGGCTAACGCTTCTCAATCCATGTGATAGTGACATCCGATTGGCGGATAGGGGTCATAATCACGTGATCAACTTTGTCATTCATATGTATCAGCCTATGAGAGCTATTAGTGCCTGAGGTTTAACGAATCCTACAGAAAGGTCGAGTTTGTGCCTCGAAACCTCAGGCACTAATAGTTCTTGGTGGGGCACGAAAGTTGAGTCACTAGCCCGTTTCCTCCAACATCAAAACCGCCTCCATGTTTGCGCGCCTCCCGTACAAACTGTGACTCCCTTCAATTACCCCTACGACATCTTATTCAGTATGGCTACCTTAACCGTACCCGAACAACTCGCCGTAATCAAAGAGAACCTCGCAGAGGTACTCAATGAGGAGATTATTGAATCGGTTTTGAAAGAGGGTCGCCCCCTCAAAGTGTATTGGGGTACGGTTTCCTGTCAACACATCTCTGAATGATCTATGACTGATTTAGCTGTTGCCAGGGACCGCTCCAACGGGCAAAATACACTGCGGATACCTCGTGCCTATGATCAAGATCGCACAGCTCCTCTCCGTTGGCTGCGAAATTACTTGTCTAATCGCCGACATCCACGGTTTTTTGGACAACCTCAAAGCACCTCTCGAACTTGTACAACAACGTGCTGAGTATTATCAATTCACAATCAAGGCTATGCTTGAGGCAATAGGTGTACCAGTAGAAAAGCTACGTTTTGTTCTCGGCAGCTCATATCAAAAGAGTCCTGAATATATTATGGATGTTTACAAGTTGTCAGTGATTAATTGTTATTACTTTTTAACTTATATTATTTTTTGCTTATGTTTATTTGATTAGATCCTCTTTAGTCACAGAGCATGATGCACGGAAAGCTGGCGCAGAAATCGTGAAGCAATCAAATAACGCACCACTGAGCGGTCTATTATATCCTATATTACAAGTGTTGGATGAAGAATATTTGGGCGTTGATGTACAATTTGGAGGTAGGGAAATCGATTTAGTTCTTATGGATTTTAAATATGGCTAATTTTTATTAAGGTATGGATCAGAGGAAGTTATTCACAGCCGCCAAAGAATGGCTCCCAAAGCTCGGATACCGCGAGGTATACATGAAATTATTTCCACTTCTTAAATGCTGAGGCTAATAAAGCAGTAGAGAAGTCATATTCTAAACCCACTTGTGCCAGGCATCCATGGCGGGAAAATGAGTACAAGTGATCCAGGTATATTATCTTATACACTACAATTCTATTAGAAGCCAACTGAGCATTATTAGATAGTAAAATCGATATTTTAGACTCCCCTGAAGTAGTTACCAAAAAATTACGAAAGGCTCTTGCTGTTCCTCGAGTCGTCGAAGAGAATGGACTTCTTTCCTTCGTTGAATACGTCCTACTACCTGCCGCAGCTTTAAAAGGACGTCGCGAATTTATAGTTGACCGTAGTCGAGACAATCTAGAACCGCTGGTATACTCTGACATCGAAAGTATACACAAGGATTATCAAAATGACATAGTATGACTGTCAATCTCGTTTAACTCAAAACACAATACTGACAACTACCAGCTTACCCCCCAACTGCTAAAACCAGCGGTTACGCAGGCTCTGCTCACTATTCTTGCCCCTATACAAGCCAAGTACCAGGAATCTAAAGAGTGGCAGGAAGCGTCTTTAAGAGCATACCCTGTTGTCGAAAAGCCGAAGAGGAAAATAAAAGATAAAGGCACTCATCATCCAGGACATCAGAAAACAGAAGTGCCTGATCGTACAAAGGTCCAGGAAGATGAAGTGTAAGATTCGCAAGTCTCTAGAATATCCAAACTCCCCGGATACAGAAGATTATAGTTCGAATTTTCCAGGACTTGATTCATATCACCAGAATATTCGACGGGGATTCTTGCCTTTAGGAATTGCTCACGTAACCATATACTATACACCTATGAACTGCTAGTGGCTTAGGGCACTTAAAAGTACGGAGTAGGGCACATGAATACTGTAGATAATTCATTTCCGGTAGCAATTATAGAAGCTAGATGCCAAATAATTTCTATGAGTTTTTGTTGCTGTCATTTGCGCTTTGACTTCTGGCATCCATGTCGGCACGTGGTCGGCTCCCGGGACCCTTGACAAGGAAGTGGCCCGGGCAAACCACGTGGTAATTAGCACGTACGTCGGTAGAAACCTCTAAAGCACGACCTAATTAGCTTCTAGCTCTCCAACCAGTTGGCACAATAATGATATGGCTACGGAGGTAGCACCTACGTAAATCATTGAGGAACCGCGTTTCCCGAATTTTCCTCCGCGGTGAACATGGCCAACAACCTCTCGGGCTATTCGAATGTCCAGTGTTTCCAAACAGGCAAGACCGGAGATCCAAGTGCCTTTAGCTTTGGCCTTCATTTAACTTAAACCGATGATCTATGATAACCTTTAAACCTCTTTAAATATAACTTCGGCTAACGTAATTCCCGGTCTCACCGACCACCCGGTCTGACCGACCACCTTAAATTTACCGCAAAATCGAGAAATTTTAGTTTTTAATAACTTAACAAATATATTATTATGTTTATCAAAACTTTGTAATCTATTTATTTATATAATAACCAATAAGCACCTAGATTTTGATGTAGTTAGTATTTATGGTTTATGCTGTATAATAAAATGACCTTGAATTCAAGGTCTGAAATCTAGTTTAACCATATTACAAATACTTTGAGAACAAAATGACTAAATATTTAGAATTAAACTATAATAATTAATTATCCTACAAAGTTTTATCTTTTAATATTATATGGTTGTTGAGTTATTAAAAACTAAAATTTCTCGATTTTGCGGTAAATTTAAGGTGGTCGGTCAGACCGGGTGGTCGGTGAGACCGGGAATTACGTTATATTTATATACTTATTTCCATTCCCCGGCTACAGTGGCTCAAGAATGGCTTTAGCTCTTTTGGATTCAGCTTATATATCATTGTACGAGTTATCAACTTCACTCATATTTCAACATTTTAAATATATGCTCTGAAGTATCCAGCCAAAAATCTTGCCTCAAGAGCTGAAGACGGAACATGTAAGTGTTTTTAGGCAACCATGACTACACTAAAATGATCGTTCCGTAATCCTCACTTTCATATTCTCATATAATGTGATGATGTGGTTCCGTCGCCTTAAAGGCGCAGCTGGGCCGAGAACTTCGATATCAAACCTTCGAAAAAGCTAATTGGTGTAAGTCATTGCCCACCACAGACTGTAATAGGAAACCGAGATGACTGTACCTCAAAAAATATCTTGTTTAACTCCAGATACGCAACAGGTTTACCCATGCAGCCCCACCTGCCATAGCCGAAAACCAGATCGAGCTGCTTCTCCATCTCTATTCTCTTCTGTGTACCTGCTTCAATCCATCTTTCAGGACGAAATACCTCAACATCTGAGCCATATATCACTGTATCCCTTTGAAGAGCCAGCATATTATGTGCAATTCTGGTCCCCTCCGGAATAAAGCAACCGTCTATCACATCCCCGCCAGCGGGAACGGCTTTCATCAAAAGACCTGTCGAAGGAGGCTGCATTCGCAATCCTTCTTTGACGACAGCTTGTAGATATGGAAGATTCTTGGACTCAGAATTAGAGATTGGATTTGAAACTTTTCCGGCTTCGATTGCAGCGTCGATTTCTACTCGCAGTTTTTGAAGTACCCGAGCCGAATTCACTATGTGAAGACATGTAACGCGAATAGCACCAGCCGTAGTATCAGACCCTGCGATAATTTGAAAGAGTATTTCAGACTCCAGACGACGGCGGTCGGTCAACCCATGTCGGATCCAGGAGCTCAGCATATCCATTTTGTCTTTGGACTCCTCGGCCTCAAACCTTTCTCCTACGACTTTCTTGGCTAGACTAAAGAGATTTCATGAGTTGACTCAACATTGGGACCAATTCAATTACGGTACTTACCCCATTAATTTACCAGCTCCTCCTTTATCCGTTGGTGATGGGCCGAAAAGAATTCTCATCCATTTGGTATCGAAAAAGTAGCGACTTGGAGGAACGGCTGCTGCGAACGCGACCCACGGTAAGAGAGACTCGCTGATTTTTATGTAATCAAATATATCATCATCATGTTTGAGGAATCCAAAGGCTTCTCCATATGCAATCTTTGTGAGGGAATCAAGGGTAAAATACTGAGTGATTTTGCCAAAGTTTACAGGAGAATGAACCAAGTCTGAAGATAGGTACTTTGAATCAATCAGCGCAATCAAGCCATTGAGTGTCTCGTCAATGTCTTGTTCTAACGTTGGATTTTCCTTGCCTGCATACTATAATGGCATTAACAAAGATGCTAACTAGAATGAATGGCACTGGACTCGTACACCTCCCGCCATCTGGCTCTTCAGATGATCATGTAATTTTGTATCCATTTCAGAGAATATATTGTGAACATAAGGATCTACTTTCATTGGATCATACCAATCGGCTCGTGGATACTGCGATCTGGCTCCAGACATACGACGAATGATATTCGGATCGCTGGTAATGAGGTCATTGGGCCCAATACGAATGAGTTGATCTTAGAATGTGTTACTACTTAGATGGTACTAAGATTTTCTTGTTCTAGGGAATTACATACTGCCATATCTCTTACCCAGGTCAAGATATTTTGTATCAGCGCCCTGCGATAGCTGAGTCTTTGCCATCCATAAGTATGAGATCTGCCCTAGCCATGGCCCACGAAAATGGCGGAGACGATACCATGAATAAAAGTAGTATGCAACAACGAAAATCCCAAATAGCGGGAAAAGAAGCATGGCTATGGACGGTAGTCGCGGTTCGTCAGTCTTGGTGACAGCAGAACGCAACTCATCTACTCTTCACGAATTTCAACGTCAACAGATCACAGTAAGCTGTTAATTGTCAAGTGAATTCCATAAGGGCTGTGTATTTTGATCAGCATTGACTCATTACTTAATTAGTACTTTGTTTATCTCCGCGCCTTGCTCCACAAACCCCTTCACATATCCCTGTGTGTTTGTGTCTACATACTCGCATACAAGCCCGATTCTTCCACCTCCTCCGCGGCCTGTGCTCAGTCGTGGAATTGTATAGAAGTGTTCCTCTTTAGGAAATAGTGCGCTGAGTGCGGAGGGGGGAATAATCGGCATGCATGAAAGTAGAGTGGCGGTCAGTCTCACTCAAATCTAAAGCTATAGAAAATTGATAATATAATCAAGATCTTAAATGCCCAATGCTGTCACTTTTTCCAAGTTTGCCTGATTGCTAAAGTCACGCCGCTATCAAGAGCTCTTGCACACCTGTACAGGCTTTCGAGTGGATCGACCTCCAGCTTTGAATAAGAAGAAGATCCGTAAGCAAGACAAGTGTAAGCGCTAGCATGATGATAGTGTAGTCTGAGAACCATGAGCCCACTTCAGCGCGTAATTAGCCAAGAAAGCGTTTCTGGTGCTATGCAGGCAATAGTAAAATTATCACCAGCGACTGTTGTGCTCTGGTTGCCGATGCTTAGTTCGAAGCGGCATCTTGATTCGTAGGAGGCAGTTGAGTACCAATGGATGCATACTTCCTTAGAAAGTCCCGAACTCCGCTGTCTTGCTGCCTGTTAATTTATCTTTATCCCTCTATCAGTTATACCGACATTGATTACCAGCTACTTTTTTTATGTCCTTCCATCGTAAAGTTACATTATTCTGCTCCAGCTAGGAGTGCGTGTTGTACAGCATCGGAAGAGATAAGCTGATCTTGGCTACCCGTTCCCGAAAAGCGGGTAGTCTTACGATGATATTTGCATGAGAGCTGGAGTGCTACCACTGCTGCCATCCAATCCCATCCTTGATTGTGCATAGCAAAACTATACAGTAAGAGCTACTGTATGAATCTT
Source organism: Xylogone sp. PMI_703 (assembly GCA_021399445.1). Lineage (NCBI taxonomy): Eukaryota > Fungi > Ascomycota > Leotiomycetes > Xylogone > Xylogone sp. PMI_703. The sequence continues at coordinate 1,287,598 of JAJTUQ010000003.1, forward strand.
GAGAGATTTTATACGATTGGACCGAACCGGGTTCCACTATGGGCATAGCAATGGCTTGGGTGTCAGCAGCCACCATGCATGTTCGGACTTATAGGAGCTACAAAAAGGTATTTAATTTGTAAACTAATATAACTTAAGTTTTCCGTCATTTCTTTATCTTATGATACTTAGCGTGAAAAAGATTATTACCTCGGACTTCTTAATTAGGGTGACGACCACAAACTCCGAATACCCACCTACCTCTTCTCCCAGTGCAGCAGCGTGGCCTCATAATACGTGGCGATAATAACCCTGATAGCAATCAATACCCGATATAGCAACCGTCGTCTTGGGTAACACATTATTACGAGCATAAGCAGAATTCATCAATTCATTACTGTGATAATTACATTCCTAAAGCTTTTGCTGTCGTCCACGTGTGGGTACAAACTTCAAAGCACCGTCAGTGCCTTCTGTCTTGATGACCCGTTTTCCGCCTTCGAATTCAAACCGGAGCGCATCGTCGAATGAAGCTGCCTCGTACATGGCATGATAACAAGATGCACGATCGGCGTTCATGCATGCTTGTGGGAACCTCAGCAGTTGGCGCGCGGTTTTCTCCGCCTCTTCTAGTGCTTTACCCCTGGGGACCACTCTATTTGCGAGGCCCATGGCCAGAGCTTCATATGCCTTGACCGGCCGGCCCGTCAGTAGGATATCTAGAGCTCTGCCCAGCCCCACTATAGCCTGCAGTCTGACTGTTCCTCCATCAATAAGAGGGACCCCGACTTGTCTAGAGAATACGCCAAATACTGAGTCTTCCTCCACTATCCGGAGATCTCCAAGCAGACTCAGCTCGAGGCCCCCAGCTACTGCATATCCAGCAATGGCACATATGACGGGCTTGGAGAAACTCATTCTGGACGGCCCGATGGGGCCATGGTTCCGGCCATCCACGTTTTTCAGCAGAGCTTCGTGAAACTCAGAATAGGAGCTTGGCCCACCTTGAATGGACTGGGCCACTTCGCGAAGATCAAAGCCGGTGCAGAAATTCTCACTGCTGCCGTGAAAGATGCATACTTTTGCCGTAGAGTCTTGCTCAAATTTCTCAAATGCTATAGCTAGGTGTCGAGCTGTATGCGTGTCAATAGCATTTTTGACCTCTGGTCTATTAATGCCGATGAACAAGATGCCATCAGAGCTCTTTCGGACAATGACTGATTCTGTGGAGGAAAGAGGTGAATCTGATCCGGACATATCTTTCTCCTGCATATCTGCTTGATAGATGCGTACGCTCTATATTCGAGAAGTTGATGAGTCTAGAGGATGTAAGGTATCTCATAATTAATTGTTGATTACAGGTCACATCAATATATAGGACACACAGCATCTACAACAGTCCCCCCAAGTCACGTACCCCATGACATATTACTAGAATGGCGGCAATGTGCATGTATCAACCTCTTCTCGCTACTCTCGTATCAGTCAGTACCGTACTCGCTTTTCTTAACGAAATAAGTTCGACCGGTCCGATCCGCTCTCCCGAGGCATACGATAAATGTTGCTTATACCCTAATGCAGCAACTCTGCGGGACATATGGTCAGCCAAATGCATCGGCGTTCAGCCGATAGTCCCCAGTTACTGTTGCTCGGACTGCAACGTAAGAGAGAGTTGTTGATTACTATTGCGAAGTCTCAGCTTCAGTAATTTTCTGCTTAAGATGCTGTCCACATCTTCTCTATATAGTATGTAACATCAGTACTGGGTACTCACAAACATACTTAAGTAGGAAGTATCCACTATTAGCAAATTTCGGGTAAATGAAGTTCCACGATACGGGGCTGACCTAGGTGGGAACCATCGTACAATATTACTCCGTTGTTACCCTCGTTGCATACGGCCACTATCGTATTACAGTAGTGACTTTGTCTAGCGCTAACTTCAGAACCTCGCTTTAGCTGTCTGTAGAATGGCTTAGTCAAAGCCTTGTCTTAACTAACACAGGAGCGTCTACTACTTCACATGTACGGTAATACTGTAATTATCGCCGGTATATGTGCACGCTTCGTCCAAACGCTCGGATCCGGTACTTGCCGTCCCAAGTGGCCCCATGAACTATCACATTTACTTTCTACAGTAGACGCTACTAGCAAGGGTCGAACTGACAATGCTGTGTAAATATCGGTTTTCTCTACACAGTGCCCTGTAAATGTGAGAGAACCGGGCTTGAACTTTGCAGAACCACAGTGTACAGCCAAATCACGGCGGTTAGCTGCTTTGTCTCTGGTTAACCCATTGGCATTACAGTATTTCTTACTATCAGGTTTTCGATGAGATTCCAACTCGGTATCATATTAGCTGATCTACTTCTAGAGTATAGTTAGTCCAAGCCAAGGCCATCTGCTCTGCTGAAATGGAGACGCGTATGCTTTTGCGTCATACTTTACTACAAGCCCGATTAAACCCCCATTTGATGTCTGTGCTCCGCCATGGAATTGTATGGATAAGTTCCTCTTCAAGTAATAGTGCGCAGATGTGGAGCGGGGGTTAAATAGGGCCTGTATGAAAGTAAGCAGCAAGTACCCCTGCTGCGTGTCCACATCGGGATGGCTTTGATTCAGCTCGGCCACGCCTTAATAAGCAAATAAAACGTCTTTCTATAACTAACTACGATCAAATGCCGGAGTTGAAAGCACGACCCGCAAGCTCGGCATAGGAACCGCCCTTTTCAATGCTGATTGGCTCCTCTTTGTTACATCAGAGTAGAGAGCCAATCATGGTCTTCTTCATTTGATAGCCCGGAGTACAACCTCTAACCCTTTTGAATCTCGTCTGGGGAAAGGAGCGCCGAGATCGTTCGCTGACTGCATGTCATCAAGCGTTGCGTTCACGCCGACAAACTCAAAGTGCAAAAATATAAAGGCAATAGTCATATAGACCTCGGCAAGTGCAAGGCTGGAATTCGTGAGACTTCTTATCTCTGCATGGACGGGGTAAATGGGATGCTAAAACATACTGCATGCCGACACAGATTCTCGTCCCATGCCCAAAGGGACTCAGATATTTTTTCAGGCTCTTACTCTCTGGCTGCAGCCATCGCTCTGGCTGGAACTCATGCGGACTGGGAAACAGCCTCTCATCCTCGTGATGCAGCCGCGAAGTCATGCTTATCGGAGTCTACGCCAGTTGTGAGCACACGTGTTCCGGACTCGGAGTTACCAACAACCATACATTGGCTGGTATATGCCATTTATCATAAGTATATGATTTTAGTGTATTGACCCTAGGCAACCTTGAACCCACGCCGTGGGACACACTGAGAAGTCAGCAAACTCCTATCGTACCTAAACGATTACCGAGTAACTTGCCGTAGACCTTCTGTAATAATTGCAGACTGGGCTTGTCAGCCATACACCATAGCAAACGATATCATGATGACTCACTAAATAGGGGAGATTCTGAAGAGTATGCACGTCAAAGTCACTATCAAATGACACTTGTGCTGCTTTTAGCTCTTGTCTTAGTCTGTATTCCACATGTGAGTTTTGTAAGATATGAAATGTTGTTACTGCGAGTGTATTTCCTGTCGTTTCTGAGCCGGCCACAATAAATTGTTCGGCTTCTTGAAGTAGCCGTTTCGGAGTTTTCTCAGTCGCATCAAGACTGCTATTGTAAATTTGTTGTAAGACACATGTCCTACTCCCAGGCTTGACATCTCCATGTATTACAGTTTGTACATGGGATTCTAGAATCTTCAGAAATTCAGTACAGACCAGCATAGTTGACGAGAGATACCATCATACCTTAACCAAGGAAATAAGAGATTTCGCAGGTCGGCTCAGAAATAGATCAAGGGCTTTCTGCGGTAGTAGAGGTAAAACGCTTTCAACCCAACTTGTGTATCGTGACACTGTAGCGGCTTCAAAGAAAAATCGTAAACCAGTATGGAAATCACCACCCAGATCTTCTGTCTGCAGCAGGTCTAATGGCTTAGGGAAAACATAGTGGGATACAACGTCTGCTGCCATGCATCGATAAACACTGGAAAGGTTAACTGCTTCGTTCCGATCCGTAGATCGCCTCAAGACTGATTCAACATGCTTCAGCTTATCCACGATTGTTGGTACAAATTCTTTAACTGCACGTTTAGAAAAAGATTTTTGGAATGCATCACGGCGGCTCTTGTGTAGAGCATGAGATTCGGTGCTAACGGTGGAACCGGGTCCACCGAAGACTCTATACCACCAGCCAAGCTTATCAAGTTTCTCAAGCACAGAAAAGGCTTTAATAGAGAAGTCTGGATCTTTTATGTGGACTTCATATGGACTAATCCGCACTATTGGACCTATTTAAACGTCCTTAGCATTGATATTGAGCAAGAGTAGATATATGGTAGTGTCCACACCATATTTCTTGTGCATTGACTCAATCTTTCTAGTGTACTTCCCTAAGCAGATAGCATCATAGTAGAATTCATAAAGTAAAGTTGCTGCTGCCAACTTCGGTCCAGGTATGCTTGATAGAGGCGAAAGCCATAGACGGTACACAATTACACTAATTCTCCACAAAAGGAAGAGGGAGATAATGTGTAGCCAATTTAACATTTTGAAACAACGGTATCTTTGAGAATCACTTAAACTCGTTTTATAGAATACTAGAGACAATATGTAGAAGACGGTGTACTTTAGACTCAAACTATATGTATTCTCTTCTAAACCGGGGAGAGGGGGAGATAAAATCCTGTCTTGCCTATTGTTCAGAAATCGTATTTTGCATTGTCTCTGCATAGAGCCATGATGCTTAGTCCTTACCTTGGTTGGCCTGTTACCTAGAACTCCGGGCACTGGAAGTGGGATAATTTTACATGTGATTTTCAAAATCACAAGCATGGTCTGTACCATTCGCAAGAGACAGTTATTAGATACCGTTATTAGTAACAGCTTTGGTGAATACATCATTCCACTTCCTCAGGAACTAGGGCTATCTATCCCCTACCCCATCTCTGACTAGAGTCGGATATCATAACCCAGGTCAGAAAATGTCGGATTTTTTCGGACAAGAGAGCCTGAGTCTTGAGGTCAACTTGGTTGATTCATCTCCAAGAATCTCACGCCTGGGCGCTTACAGCATTGATAGCCAAGCAGACAAGCGTATGAGGGTTGCAGCCTTGATGGTCTGACGCAAGAGAGGAGCACCATTACCATCCTGAGAAAAGACTTACTGGCTGTGAGATTTATTAACCGTGCATTTGTGAATGTAACGTCCGAATAGTCTCAGGTATGCTGCGCCGACGAACTCACATTACAACTTCTTCCTTTCTACTTGACGCATGGTCCGTCATCCAAGCCAGTGGAAGGCCCGCCAACATGACAATCTACTCCGTAGTTACAGGCAGTGCCCATATGCTCCTCTTCCCTCTTCTGCTCGGTCGAGCGTAGGTAGGTGGAGCACTCGGTGGTGACGAACAAATAGGGTAGGTTAAGATACACAGCATCGGGTTCAAGATACCTGGTATTCTCATGAAATCGGACCATGAGCTAGAGGCTAATGTAACGCTAGACAGTGCGTATTGCCAATACTAGGAAGGTTAATCACTCAGTAAATATACCATAGAGCGTAATACGGGGGGCTTAGCTCCTGATTCGACTTCATGAGAATATACGATATCTTCCCATATTGGGTAACTAATAAGCCACAATATTGTCAGTGCTCTCGCCTGGGGTTTCTTACGGGAAGCAGTTGGTCCGGATAGCGCGGAAAGCTTCCCGAAGAGTACGGGAAGGGGCTGTTGCCCTGAGCTGAGAAGGCCTGTAACACGGCCATATACACGTATGCTAGTCCTAGAAAGGCAAAATCTGTCAGATTATTTTTTTTTTTTTTCTCGATAGCTTTGCCGTTCTCTTTGAATAAGTGAATTCAATTTCTCCAAGCTCTTCCTAGAAAGTTACAGCAGCATGTGAGAATCTGTATGTGAGTGTAAGAGCTGCTAGCAGACATGTCTACATTTCAACTGCTCTCGCCTAAGTTTGCCGTCCGCATGCTTCCCAGTCATGTCAGCAATTTCCACCAAACACAATATTATGCCTAGCCAAGATGCCGGTGTGAGACTCGGCGACTCAAAAACATTAAGTGATTGAATTTATGATGATAGCAGCCTCAGAAATTGATTACCTAGTGGCCCAAGAATTGTTAGATCCATACCGGAGTGCGTTGAGTTAATGCGAAGTTAAGTTTACAGTGCAGTAAGTTACATTATCTGTGATTGATCGGCCGTTAACTGCCCTTTTCTATTAATAATCTTTTATAATCTTGACCACAATCCATTAATTGATAGTCTGATCGCAGTATTTAATTCAGCCACGCGTAAACACGCAGATCCACTTGTTAATACGCCCTGTTCACACGGATTTACATTATAAACTTCCGTTAACGGCTCATTTAGTTTTACGTCGAGAGTTTAGAGTGAGAGTGAGCCGTTATAAACCTGGAATAACTCCAAATTTCAACTCCAGTGCACGGGCTCAATGGGTGAGACCAGCGTTTTAGAATTCAACAACGAAAGATTACGAGAGAATTTCGGGTTGCAACCATATTATACTGTATTATACAGTATTTCAGATTTAACTCTCTTTCTTCAATCTTAACCATTATCTGACTATCTAACTAGCTTATAAATATTAGTAAGTACGGTGATCCGCACCGTATATTTCTCGTCATATTGTATTTATTAGTAAATCGAGAGTTGTTAGTGCGATCCAGTGCCGAGCATACTTTGGTACGTACAGGCAGCAATAGACCACACTTTCCTATCTATGCACTATTGCCCCAAGAGGCATTTATCCATAGGACTCCACGAAAGTGTATAGACAGGAAAGTGTGGTTTATCGCGGCCTGTACAAAAGTAGGTTTTTCATATCTCTCATATTACTTTGCACGTACATAGTGGAGTGGATTAGGTGTTTGCTATCAATTGGGTACTATTTATTTATGATCCGAAGAGCCGAGGGAAGCCTTTCGCGATCCTGTAGGTGCTAAGTAGTAAGCAGCCAGCAGAGGTAAGGCGATACGTGTGAGTCGGGCCTAGCCCGTACAGGTAAATAGCAGTGGCTCAAACGCTTTTAACCTTTATCAGGATTTCCTTGAAGTTTCGCAACCATCGTGGCGTTTTCGGTTTTGCCCAACGGTGAAATGGCACTCAACTGGATCAAAGGACGTACTGATACCGCGTTTCATCACTCGGAGAAGCTCTCTCCCATTCTGGCAACAAAAAGACAAGTTGACACCGATTGGCATTCGTTCTGTAAAGATGTGATCCCTCCGTGCCATTTGAATCCCTGGCTCTTTAATGGGCACCTCCAGACATTTGCGGCATTCTTCGATAACGCCAACTCTGACATCCCGATATACTATAAACGATGGATTTTTCAACAGGAAATTGAACTCTTCCGAGGAGAGTTTGCGATTGACTTCGTAGTCGGGCCGAACAATGACCACGAAGACAATCTGCCTTCGCACACAACACAATTCACCGAAGAGGAATTCTCAAATATTGGCTCCTTAGATTCAAAACCAATGCTAATTGTTATGCATGGCGTCAGTGGTGGTTCTCACGAACTCTATCTCCGCCGTACGCTTGCAGCATTCGCGCAGCATGGGAATGAGTGGGAGTTTTGTGTGGTCAACTCCCGGGGTTGTGCCCATTCGAAGCTGACCAGCGGACTCTTGTACAATGCGCGATCAACCTGGGATCTCAGACAGACGGTAAAATGGATCAGAAAGACGTTTCCAAAGCGACCATTATTTGGCTTGGGATTTTCAATGGGTGCAAATATTTTGACCCATGTAAAAACATCCTTGATACGCTATACACACTATATATCATCCCAGCTAATGTGTGTGACAACAGTATCTTGCAGAAGAAGGAGCGGCTTGCCCACTGAATGCGGCGGTAGTCGTCTCAAACCCTTGGAACCTGGTTGAGCTACGCAACCATCTTGAGAGCTCAATCTTCATGCGCCAGGTATATTCGAGAGGCATAACATCTGCCTTACGAAAGTATATGTATAGGTAACCTTAGAAGATATCATTCTTAGTTCGTAATTTATGGATACTCTCTAATAACTTCATAAAGACATGTGGACCAAATATCAACAAATCCAGGGTTTGATCCCAATGATATTCCAAAAATCCAATATTTATACCAGTTTGATCGGTGACAAAGAAGCGTCTCAATGTTAGTCGCATTTACATTGCTAACGAGGAACTAGGACCATTCAGACATGTATCTGGCATTACCCGAACGAGTCGATTTATTATAGAGAGGCCTCTTCGGTAGCTCCTTTACTAGACGTTAAAATACCAGTACTCATACTCAACGCAGAAGATGACCCGGTTAGTTATTGACACGATGACATGTGGGGTCTATTCTATGATTTACTTACACTCTATATTGGAATATTAGTTAAGCCCTTATGCTGGCCTTCCATTCAAGGAAGCTAAAGAAAATCCATTCGTGACTCTCGTTACCACCTCAAGGGGAGGCCATCTTGGCTGGTTTCAAGCAGATGGCTCACGGTGGTTTGTGGAGGCGGTACGTCGAAGCTATTACCAACTTTTCATTTCACAATTATATTCATTGTCACTCATCTTCATTCAAGGTATATAACATGCTACAAGGTTACTGGGAGAATGTTGAACTTAAACACCTTGAAGAAGGGGATACGGTTGAGGTTAAAGAAGTAGAGCATCGCCCCAACAGGTTTTGCTACAAATGTGGGAGATGGTGTAAAAGCTCCATAGAAGAAGAGTACGCAAAATCTTGACAAATGCCGTACGTGAAAGGAAGTACCTTCAATTAGTGTAATTATTTGTCTTACTTGATCCCATAATTATTATTTACTGAGTAACAAGTTTGTGGTAAGGATCCCATGAAATAGCTTCTAGTAATGCTGTAATAGACTAACATACCACTTGAAAAAGTACTTCGTTCTTTTTACTAGCCCTGAAGTAATAAGAGAGATTATACTTTTCCCATAGGAATTGCATAACAATGAAATGGTTACAAGTATCTTTTATCTGGAGAGTCGTGGCCGATGGTGCATTTTATGTTTATAAAGGCGGCTCTAGAGTTCAATAGGGACCTAGCAACTTGATGGTAGTGGAACTTTTCTTGCTTGCAAATTGTATTTCAGCTTGATGTGTATCTTCTTTACATTTATGAATAGTGCTTGTTTTACAACAGCATGTACATAGTCCAGAGACTTGCATACAATACATATAATTGAAAAGGCATTGATTACTCGCTGTCCACGGTCCTTGATATACCTTGGGTCGCTATTCCATCCCTTGGATTAGCCCCAAGGAACGTGGACGGTACACAAGGGGCATACATCCATATCTGCACATATGGAAAATCAGGAAAATTCTTTTAACTAAGACCATGGTATTATTGAAAGAGATGTACAGATTGGGAACAATAACCGACAATTGATGTATCTTCAGTCATATTACAAATTGGTCAGGATTGGGATTGGATTAGGCCATTGTTATATTATGCGCCCCTTTAGTAGTTGACCTGATAAAGGATGGAGTTTACTCATGGAGAGCTTGGTAGATATTTAATATGATGGACACTATTAATAGACAAACTTGATTTATGTTTCTGTTTAGGGAATGGTTGGATTATGGTAGAATAATTCGAATTTTCGTTATTCGTTATCATGAGTTAGAGATCTAGCTCTGTTATCGTTATCTCTCTGAGTTCCATGTCAATTCGTGTGGACTATCAGAATGACTGATCGAAGACAACCCTCTATTATTCATTAATTCAAGCTCATGGCACTCTTAGGCACCTTAAACCTGCGTTTTCCAGAGATGAACCAGTCGCCGATGGCAATTAGGATAACGGCTCCCACCAACGGTCCAGCATAGTTGATTGTACTAGCATCAACTGGTAGGACCGTCGGGAAAGGAAGAAAGATAATGATGTAGATTATATACACCAGAGAAAACAAATTGATCGGGATACCCCAGTGTCCAAGCTTGAAAGGGCCGTAGACTGGATGACGGTTTTGCAGTTTTCGGAGAAGAATGAAAAAAATGGGGATGAAATATGAGATGTAGAGCGCGATTGTCGGGAGAGATATGAGCGCGTTGAATGCGGTTGCTGATGGAATGTTGATTATGGCTAGGAGACAACAGATGACACCAACTAGTCCAAGAGCATTGATTGGAATTTTGAAGCCAGGGTGGACCTATAACGGAGATGTGGTATTAGATACAGATACTGTTACAAGGTTGGTCAAATCTGGGAGAACTCACGTAGGCAAATGTCTTGGAAAAGGGAAGACCTTTATCCCTAGAGAATGCCCAGGTCAAACGAGACACGGAAGCAAAGATGTTGAACAGCGAAATAAACAGGATAAAAGCCATCATGACTACAAGAATGTTGGTGGCAGCAACAGACTTGGTGGCTTCCCAGTAGACCTCAATAATGGGGAGACCTGTTGGGGTGTTCGTAACTGCTTCGATGTCTCCAATGCAAAATAGCACCGCCACCATATATGCCCATTGCATGATACTGTTAAGAGTAACGGCGGATATCATGCTATGTGGAACACGCGTTCGAGGCCCATTGACTTCATCACCTGCAGTAAATATTAGCAATGACTCGTGCATGATGTACTTAAGGTATACCCACTCATGTGTAGGACACCGTCAAATGATGTAATGGGGAATGTAACTGTTAATAGGCCAAGGTTAAAAGCAACTCCAGGGTTTGTCCAACCACTGAGATCGTGTGTGAGAGTTCCAAACACGTATGAGGAGTCACTCCGATGAGCTAAAAGTACCAACGTAATGATAGATATAATGAAGAACACAACGTGGCAGATGCCCCCAATCATCTCTAGGGTGTTGAGCATCTTCCTAAACCAGAAGTTCCACACCACTGGAAGTATCACAAAGCCCCACATTATAAGAGTTCCATGCCATCGTTCTGGCTCGTAGTCCGGGTAGTTGAAGATTGCGAGACCGATGACGATGTTGGAAAGATATGCAGGACTTGCTGCGGTTACTGTGATCCAGGCAAAAATTGTCATCCATCCTAGAAACAAAAGAGATTAGCAACGGTGCTAGAAAGGCAAAAAGCTGTCAGAGAGACACGCACCTTGAAACAGGCCCCAGAACTCCGGATATATAGGCGCAAAAGCCGCTGACCATCGATATTGAGCTCCAACCACGGGGTCCCTATGTTTTGGCAGGTGAGTAAATGTATTATTCCCTATGCAATTTGACTGAAAGATCGTACATTGAGGCCATCTCAGCCAGCGAGATAGCAATCGCCGTGGAACCCACGCCGGAAATTATACTGCCGTAAACCAGAGAAGCTGGACCCCTAAACCATTCTTAGTCAATCTCTCCATTTTATTGTGCATGACCATCTTCTAGAGCCCTGCAAGTCTCTAGACTTACCCATTCAACAGGCTGAACTGAAATGAAGTGCCCGCAGCTTCCCATGCGGCTTGCAGAGTAAAGCCAAAGTTGACAATGGCTGCTGGGTTGATGAATCTCTATCCATATCTGTTAGCGACTGCCTCCTCCGTTGTCTAGTAGATGATTTTGTCATATCAGGCCAAGGAAAGGCAGGGCACATGGACTCCAGGCTAGACATACTTCAAGCGCTCCCTTTTCTGATGGTGGATCCGAACCGATCTGCTGTTGCGCAACCACATCCGTCTCGAGCCTCTCCTCTTTACTGGTGCCGCGCTCCTCCATGGTGATCATCTCTATGGATTTGTCGGTCTCCATATCCAGGCGAGGCGACCTTTTCACAGCAGTGCCGAATGTAGTAGTGAAGAATAGAAGCCCAGTATCGCAGACTGGGAGCAAGCTGAGCCAGGTCGCGAAACAGAAGAATGGCAAATGCACAGGACGGGTTTGCCAGGGAGAAGCAAGGGCGGAGCTGGACTAATGGAGGGCCAAACCACGCTGCTGGGAAGCATGACAAAAAAACCGGCTGACTGGACACTCTGACTATGGGGTGCAATTACTACCCTAGGTCGGCACTTGGTGGAAATGTGAGGTCGAAGAGGGTTCGCGCCTGGAAGCCATCATTGGGAGCTTGATGCGGAGCGGTGGCGGTTGCGGCATCTCACTCCACCACTTTCAGGAAATGCGAAAAGTGACAGATGAGCCCAGCGCTGTAGGTACCGTAGCTTTCAATAGCTTTCAACAGCATTCAACAGCATTGTTTGGGTGGTGTCAGCGCTGCAGTGGCACCCCAAGTACGAACTGCCGGGGCAACCTCGTTTGTATAGAAATCCCACCTTATGCTTCATGGCAGCCGTGACAGCGACCAGGGAGGAGAACATGAGGTCTTCGCCTGCAGGATACCAAAAGGCAGAGAAAGCCATGCGAGTACGACCCTACAACGCCCACTTCCCCAATCGAAACCGCGTGCAGAAATGACCGCATGCTCATCATCTTCCTCATCTGCACACATTCCCGTCCACACTGCACCGTACCCGCAACTGGATCCGCTGCGAGCGCAACGCTCTGGGTTCAGGCGGGCTATCTGACGGGCATGGGCATACGAACAGCTCTCAAAGACCACCCGCGGGGACAAAACAAACCTCGACCAACCGTGCTGGATTATTGTGGCTGGGAGGTCGGAAAATAGGGGAGCAGCTGGGGAGGCCTCCGAGAGGAGGAAAGAGCCGTGCCGCTGCCTCGTGAGCAAGCCCGGGGAGACGGGTCTGAGGCCTGGAGCAGAGAGAGCGGGAGGTGGTGCAGATGCCGCTGCATGAGGCCGGTTACCACCGTACCAAACTTTGTATCCTGTTCACGTCCTAGACCGGTAGAAAGTATGGAGTATGGACGTAGCTGTGCCTATTTGGAGACAAGAAAGGCAGCCGCTGGGCGCGGGCGAAATTGTAGCAGGAGGGTTTTGGTGGCTGGAGCTGGCAATGTTTGGGTAGCATCCGGGGAACCGTCAGCGCTGCCCCAGCCCAATCAGCGCCAGAGAGCCATGCAACGCTGCTATCTTCGCGGGCCCTCGTCGTCCACCCGGGACTGGGAAAAGTCCAGAAAAAGCAATGGAGATGCCAGTCGGATGCAGGGACCAAAGACAGCACCGCTCGCCAGATCGCGAGCGTGTGTGATGAAGTGTTGGACAGCAGAGTGGAGGAAGGCCCAACTATGGCCATGGCGCTGTCGAAAAAACGAGATCCGGAGGAACGTCTATTGGCCCTCAAATCTATCTCATAAGGCCTACAGAGCGGTGGACGCTACTCTCATCCTCTCTCATGGATTCCAATTCTCACGCACTGGTAAAGTGACTGATCATATCAAAAGCCCTTCCCCTCTCCCCCTCTCTCATCAAGGAGCCCGAAGCATCCCCAGAGCCCTGAAACTTCCCCGGGTCAGTTACGCAGCCCAAGTCTCGATCTCTCCGCCCTACACGCCTCCTTGACGCCTCAATCTGCAGGCAAAGTACGCAGGACAGTGTTGGAACCAACGAGGATGTTGAGGTTGCAGCGCCACGCATAGCCTCCGGTGTGACTGCCCTGTAGAAGCCAGGAAAGGCTTATCTCACTCACACACAACAGGTGCGCTCTGACCCGGAAGTACCAAAAGCAGGCAGGCAATTAATCAATCCAGACCACCGGAAACATATCGTTTCGCGGTGCCATCCGGTATACATCTCACTTTGTTTGGGCAGAGGGAGCGCTGGGACTTGGGATACTGCGTGCGATGCCTTGGGTCCCGTTCTAGACTCCTGGTACATGTACTGTACTGCACATGTAGCATACTTGTACATCTGTTCCCAATTGTCTTTGCTTTTGCACGCGACAGCTCACCACCTCTTCCTCCCGCCTGCTGTTGCACTGCGAGACGAGCAGGAAGGGACCAGGGCTCCGGCGACTCAATTCACACAATCAGTATCATGGGTTCACTGTTCACCAAAAAAATCTCTCCTCAATCTCTCGCTTTGTGATTCCATTGCCCTGGTTGCGTGCTTCGTCGGAGAGATAAGGGGGATCCTCCATGGCCTACAAGTATCCTGTACCTTCCAAATGATCCACTCTGCGCTCATCCGCCAGCATCTTCTTTACTCGACTACGAGATGATAATGTCATCGCCGGCGAGCTATCCGACCAGCTATCCGCCGTTTTTCGAGGTCACTGACGACAATAGAGGCCCCTATGCTGTTGTAGTGGCGTTCTCGTCAATTGTATTGATGGTCTCGGTCGCTGTGATTCGATATCTGCTCGCTGGACGACAGAAGGTCGAACTCGAGAAGGATGATACCTTCTTTGCTGTAGCCGTGGTACGTTGTTTTATCTACCTGGCGTAGAGCTGGGAGAGATCCTGGGAAGCTAACGAGAAAACGGTCGGTCTAGGCATTTGCCATTGCCAACGCGCTATGTTTTTACAGAGCCGTAGTCGCTGGTTTAGGGAAGCACATCGATGATGTGGGATCCAACAATCTAGTCTCTTACTATAAGGTAACTCTCTCAGCTTGTCATCTCTTGTTTTTGTCAAAAAGGCCTCCAGTAGCTAATCTTTCTTTATGATTGCTAAGTTAATGTACACCGCCCAATTGCTTGGAATATTCGCTCAAGGAGCCTCAAAAACCTCGATGATAATGTTATACAGACGGATAACGCCCGAACGGAATGTAATGCAATTCATCTTTCTTGTATGTATCGGCCTTTGGGTGATAATCTCGACCTTCCTTTTCGCTTTTCAATGCGCACTACCCAAGCCTTGGATCTTTGCTCCGTCGCAATGTACCACGCACGGCCGTGTACAATTCCCAATAATCGTCTTCAATATGATCACCGATACCATGTTATTTCTGGGTATTCTTCCCATTGTTTGGATACTGAATACATCTCACGATACACGCTTTGTCGTTATTTTACTGTTCTCGTCTCGCTTGCTGTAGGTTGTTGGATATTGGAGATGATAGGAAACAAGAGTTCTAACTCTCAGTAGCGTCGTAGCCATGTCCATTGGACTGCTCGTCTCTGTTTCAGAGACCATAACTGATACAGACCAAACTTGTAAGTGTGCAGTGTTCCTTGATCATAAGACTTATAAGAGGCAGGAGTAACAGTTTGTAGGGTCAAGTCTACCTCGAGCAATATGGGATATGTATGTGCGTCTTTCATAAAACCGTGTCACCATATAGACTCACCGGAGTTCTAATATAAATTTCGATGAGCTGATTTTATGAGCTATTAGGTCCGTGGTTTTTGTCTCCGTAGTAACTGCTACTATCCCTCGAACAAACACTTTCTGGGTCTCTCTTCAATCAGGAAAAGCTTCGGCTGGCGTAACTGATTTTGAGCTGTCCAACTCTCCCTCACACGGGCTCTCACTTACTCGTGGTGATAAGAAGAGTAACAAGAAGAACAACTCCAACAGCTGTATCAGTTCCGGCTCGCAATCCCGAACTCACAGTCTGTCTGACGAACCCAATCTGAGAAGTCCAAATAGCCATCTAAGACTCATCCCCAAAACTGGAAACAAAGTCAGCACCAAGATATTTTCTGATTCGGCGGATCGTGATCACGGGAGCGATGAGACTGAACTGGTAGCAGACAGCGCACCAGTGGGAGGCTTAGAGGACGACGACAGGAGCCAGAGCAGTACGGCCGTCGGCACAACCAGTGCCGGGATATACAGAAGTACTCAGGTGTCCGTTGTTGAAGAGCATGTGACGCGTTGAGTAGTTGATGCTAACTACATAAGTGTTGGTTTTGTTTTTAATAGGCTTGGGTTAAATGGATTGGGCTACGGGAATATAGCGGGATTGGACGGAAAAGGGTCATAGGGATTTAATATGAGTAGGATTTGTTTAGGTCAGGGTTTGGGAGTCTTTGAGCATGGAAATGCTTCATGGCTATGGAGTTGATAAGTGGGATTGAAAAGTTGGCCGTTCTTTCTTCTCTGGGACTCTATGTAAGGTTCTACTGAGGCGTTTCCTTTAGCATGTACAGGTGCAGTACCGGTATAGTGATTATGATAGTATAGACTAGGGCAACAGTCCCACAGCCTTTCAGAGGACTTTAAGGTTCTAGACTGGTGAGGCTGGAATCACTCTGCTGAGTTTGGGGAACTCCATTGTGTACTGGGGTTCCCAATATCTGTCATATATGATCAGTCCACGGCGCATTTGTGGCATCTAACAGTGTAACAAATCAGCTTTGTCCATGAGTTACGGCATTCTTGGTACGCTATCAGCCAGGGAGCAAGCAGCCACACATCCAGCCATTGAACACCCTCTAGAGTAGTCAATATGCGGGGAGAGTCAAAAGCGATCCGGTGGTATATTTTTACTGTAACGTGTGGGATCGGAACAACACCTTGCAGCCCAGGGGGGCCCATGGCTTTGCTGCACTGCAACTCTAACTCAGCTTGCATACCGGTACTGGTGCTCTTCCTATCACACCCCTCACACACTACACCTTATTCGATACTTACAAATGCCCCCCGTTCCGATCAGAGCTAGAACCTTGCCTGACACAGCATTCATGCAGGTGGCGTAGATGGGGCACTATTGCCTTTGTCAGACACATCCGCCAGACCACTGCGACCTCCCCACTCCTGTATATTCCTTCTTCTCTGGTTCCCCTCTCAGATGATTGTGTTGGTGAGAGGACCACAACGTGGCTGAAGCAGGCGGTTCCGTCAGTGATTAAGAGCAGACCAGCAACGGGCTTTTACCTCCAGCTTCCCCCGGATTACGTGCTTACTTGAAGCTTGCGTACCTGGTCACGGACCGTGAAGGGGCCTTTACCATGACTCTGGAGGAGATGAAGCACTTTGCGATGGATCCCCTACCGGATCTGCTTGCATTGGCTCACTCTTTAACGTGGTACCATATGATTTCGTATTGGCTTATCGCTGTCGCTCTCTATGTTGGTTGTCCTTGATTGTTTTCCTGCTCGACTCAAATCTTCAAATGAATATCGCGTTTCAAGTCAAGTCTAATGTAACCTATTAGTTTGTCATCGTTTCCATTTATCGCATCACGTTCCATCCATTAGCCAAATATCCGGGCCCGCTCCTCCAGCGAATCTCGGACTGGCCGCTGGTGGTCCACTGCTACAGGGGAGACCGCCATTTGTGGGAATACAAGAATCATCAGAAATACGGTCAGTATTTCAGGCACATCTTCTAGTATGAGATATATCTTGAAATTGTGCTGATTCTTATGCTAAACAGGCCCAATTGTGCGCTATGGCGCCAACAGTGTTTCGATCAGCACCCCCGAAGCTCTCAAGGAAATCCACAGTGCAAAGGCAAGGATTAAGAAAGGTGATTGGTATAAGACTCTCGATATATCAGCCGGAGCGCCGAGTGTCCAGATGGAGATCGACCCTAAGCAGCATGCCATGAGAAGACGTTTCCTTGCTCCAGCCTTTTCAGAACGCGCCCTGAAGGAAGCAGAGAAGTTGATTACGATTAGTGCTCTCAAACTTGTGGAAGGGCTTGCACATCTGCCCGAGGATGGCAAGGAGGGAGACTGGGCACCAGCTCGCAACATGGGCAGATGGGCAACATACTTTGCGTTTGACTTCATTGCAGATCTCGGATATGGTCGGCCATTCGGAATGTTGGAGAACGATGAGAATCGTTGGGTACCGGATGTGCTCAAAAACGCTAGTGTCTTCATCTACTACGTTGGATACCTTCCATTTATCGACTTCGTACGCCCTCTGATGGGAAGCGCCATCCAAGATTATATTGGAGGGCAGGAAGCTGCTGATTCATTGAAATACACAAAGCTGGCAAATTCACGTCTTGCGGAACGGATGGAGCTCGAGGAACAGTATAAAGCGAAGGGGAAGGACGTCTCAGAGCAGCGCAAAGACACTTTCCACTACCTCCTCAACAGCAAAGATCCTGTCACCGGGAAAGGTTTCACGATACCCCAACTTCAAGCAGACAGTGCTCTTATTATTGCTGCTGGGAGTGATGGTGTTGGTATCACCCTCTCAGCTACCATTTTCTATCTTCTTTCCTATCCATCTGTTCTCTCCAAGCTAACCACCGAGATTCGATCTGCATTTTTGAGTGAAGCCGAGATTGTAAATCCAAAGCTGAATACTTTACCATATCTACACGCGTGCATCGAAGAGACGTTGCGAATGAACCCCCCCAAAGCATCAAGTCTACCACGGAAAGTAATTAAAGGTGGAATCCGTATAGGTGATGAGTTCTTCCCTGAAGGCGTAACGCTGGGTGTACCGTTGTATGTCCTGCAACACAGTGATGCCATTTTCCGGTCACCATGGGAATATATACCAGAACGCTGGATCGTTGATGAGGACCCGACGAAGGGTTCATCTGAGGAGGAAGTAGCGGCTGCTAAAAGTGCCTTTGCTCCATTCTTGATTGGACCAATGAACTGCATAGGCAAAAACATGAGCTACATAGCACTGAAACTGGCAATTGCACATCTGCTATGGAAATACGACATTAGATGTGCTGGGGATAAGTTAACTGGTGGAGGTAATGAACAGGACGAAGATGAGGGAAGGAGGAGGCCGAATGAATATCAAATGCAAGACTGGATTTTAGGATTCAGGGATGGACCGATGATTGAAGTTCGAGCGAGAATTTGAGATGAGAGCTAATGAGACTGAATTATATCATCTCATGATATCCAACTCGGAATTGCGGTCGTACAACTAAGATGATGAATGTAGCCACAATGAGCGTTTATGCATCATGAACTTATCATGTGCTGTATAATTTGCGGGCTAGTAACAGGTGCTGTTTGTGTGTATGAAGTTATGACTGGTTGAAAATACATTATTGATGAATTTGACTGCACCCTCAGAGCCCATCAACTGAAATACATCATTGAGTGGAGTGGTCGCTGAATTGTGTATAATGGCAGTGTGCAATGCAGAGAAGTGTCTTTTATGGCAATAATAGTATGGTGGGCAATTCACTACTTCAGTGTCCATCTTGTAGGTGATGAAACTACGTTTAGAATGGGCAGGACCCGTCTCTGATCAGGATAAATAGCTCGTCTAAAGGATACATGTACATGCAACTCATATGTAACTATTGTGGTATATGTAAACAGACCTTCTAAACGGTCACTAATTTATAGAGGGCTCAGTTGGTGGTCAGTTCCTCAAGCCAATAGTATCAAATAATCAGCATCACTTGTGCCCCCCTTGCAATTTCAAGTATGACTGTAACTCCCAGTTTCCATCAAATGTCAGTGCCAACTTACTGATGCTGGAGAAACTTGCAAGCCTATGGCGTGAGATTGCTCAATACCCACAGTAAAATTCCAAAGTGATGCTAGGTGTTGTGTTCCATCTCTTGAGCTTCTCTTTCCGGATCCACAGAGGAGCAGATTCTAAAGAGTGAAGAGGCCGGGGACGCTCAAAGATGTTTGTATGAAGTCAAAGATAGAATTGGGCGTTCAAAATTACCTGGTGAGGGTCTACGTGATGTATCTGACCATGGCCGAGAAGAGTGGCTGGAGGGACGAGGAACGGAGGGGGTACTTCAAGACTTATGCTATTCCTCCACTAATTTTGCACTCTCTTTGGCATTCTTCTAAGCTCCTCTGGCAGATCCTCAACTAATGCAATCGTAATTTTAAACCTGAGGGTAGCCTCAGCTACTTTTGTGGCGTGTCTGGATTGTCGAGAGTATTCTGGGTCTCTCATCATTCATATGACTTCCGAATACTCACAATGATAATCTTAATCCAATTGCCTCGTCTGTATTGCATTTTGGATCCTAAACGGGGTCATTTTTGTATCTTTCCCCGTCTGTCACAGTAAACTAGTGACAACTGAGGATAGATAGATGAACGGAGTAGCTACTAGTGCATGTAATGTATTGGTGTCTCAGCTATCAACCACCAATTTCGGTTGAGATATTCATGTTTTCAAGTAGTAGAAAAGTTGTGTTGTGAGTTATGAGCTGGATTATAAGTACAATCATTGTTTGCAACGCGCATCGCTCAATTGCTGCACGCCAGGAAGAGATGCATTTCTGTTTGTGGCCTGGCTCGGCTCAAACGGCCACAGGAAGTAGTAGTTAAAGTAGTTAACCTAATCCAGCTGGTAGTCCGTAATGCTGACTAGAACCGGAGTATAATTAGGTCCATATTTAATCTAATCAGTTAACCCGAACGTAAAATTTCATCCTTCAACTGCTCTAATCACCACCACATTCAAACAGACATACATATATACATACCAAATTACAATGTCACCGATATCTTTAGTTGCTGTCAGCTTGATTGCCATTCTCCATGTCTACATACTCATTCTCGAAATGTTCCTTTGGACCACTCCACGAGGTCGCAAAGCGTTCGGTCTGACGGCTGAATTCGCGACAAAAACCAAAAGTCTAGCTGCCAATCAAGGCCTCTACAACGGCTTTCTGGCTGCTGGATTATTCTGGGGATTATTGCATCCCGTGGAAGAATTCGGCAAACAGATCCAGATTTTCTTTTTGCTATGTGTGGCTGTGGCAGGAGTTGTCGGTGCGATCACGGCAAAGCCAAGGATCTTTTTCATTCAGACGGTGCCCGCAAGTATTGCTATTCTAGCAGTGGTCTTGGTCGGCTAGACTTGCTTTATCAACATCTCGGGTGTTTGAGCCATCAGAAGGACTTTGTGTGCTTAATAGAAGCCTCTCCAGCGAATAGGACGCAACCGAGGCAGCCTTTTAATATATGACCCTATATCACTGGGCGTAGAGGAAATACTGTAGAGCTCTTGGAGCTGTGTCGGCATACTATACACGATTGAGCAGGCATATGAATCTCGTCATTGAAATTAAATTTAACTAGCCTATTATAATGTCCAAATGTTACAAGCTAATGCGTGTGAAATTCTTAGATATTGAAGCCTCCGTCCTACATGGTTCACTGGAAACAGCAGGACTCCAATTTCCACCCTCTATGTGATCACTCTTGTAAAAGTTCATAAATCGACCAATCGGAATAGCACAGTTATTCCCAGCAGATTAGCACCCTGACAGTGATTTCAAAATTGCAGTTTTCACAAGCCCGAGAGCCAGCAATTCTTAGCCACGCGGGGTATACTGTGGTAGCGGTCGAGAGAGTTAATAGCTGGTGGGTGCTTTTGGGGGCTGGAAATTTTCGCTACCAACCACCCAGGGGCGGTTGTAGCGCAGGTTAGCCGTAATAAGTGGATTTAAGCATACCCTCTTTCTTATGCCGAAGGATAGTTCAACATAGGCACAAACATGAGCCATATATGAGTCTGTCAGAGGTTAGGCGGTAGCAACGCAATTAGATGCGAAATATGGGAAATAACTGATTTAGTTGCTAGTCTCCATACTACGTATGAAGGATCATTACATCGGATGTATAGATTCCATGAGTTCGGTGAGCGCCTGCCAGTCTCCGCTAACTTTTATTATAGGATTATGACTCTCACGAACACGTACTTGCTTGCCTCCTAATTCGCATTCCATGATGACTAGATTCTCAAGTGAAAGCTGATCACGCATTAACCGTATCAATGGTGGCCATGATCCACCTCCTATAATGTTAATGATGTCCAACTGGATTTCCTTCAGAGTGTCCTTCTGACTGAGGATGAGCCTAGCCAGGTCATCTTGCATACCATCTACACCGGACAAGCATAAAACTAGAAGCTGACGGATATGCAAGCTCTCAGTGAGGTCATGAAATATTTGATGTTCGAGTCGATAGTCAAAATAGAGATCAAGCTGTTCCAAGTTTTGGAAGAGGTGGACAAAATTAACAAGATTATTCACCCAATCACGCCGACTTGATCCACCCTCCGGGCTGATCACAAGCTCTAGGGCACTAAGACTGACAAGATGAGAATGGACTTGTTCCAAACAAGGCTTTGGGAGGACCAGCATTTCCGGCGAGATTGGCGTTCTACCAATGCCTAAGGATATCCCAAATGACTTAAGCTGGAGCTGACTTATTATCGTGGCAAGAAGGATAATATGTATAGCACGCTTGACGAATTCCATACTCTCGTGCTGCTCAATATTTGAAGTTAAATATACTTCAGTCTGTCTCCTTTGGGACATGAATATCCATGCACCATGATTGTCATTGAGGCGAATAGTATGGCAGTTCCGAATATTGTTGAAAATTTGCGTGAGATAAGCCGTATCTAGCCCCGATTCTTTCAGATAGTTTTGGTCATCCAAGTAACGTCTATGCTCCTGTTGATTCACATTTATTTCCGCATCGAGAGGAGGTTCATCGGTCCAATGATCTATGCCTATCTCTAGAATATGTAGCGAGGGGCCTAAAATTGGATGTCTTGAAATTTGAACAAGATTCTCGAGGCTCTGACGGCTAAGCGTGTGATAACGTGTGCGAAAATAACATTCTAGAAAGAGAGCGAATGATTTAGACCAGAACTCTTTGCAAACAAGCCGGAAATTTAGGAAATCTATTGTGTCCAGTTCGTTTGCAACCATTTCGATCAACTCAGCGGGCAGGTTACTGATTGCAGACATAATGCTCAACAAGTTTTAGAAAAAACATGGGGAAATATCAAGTTAGAAGATAAATTTGGCCGGATTTGCTCTGAATCACGAGAAATTTTTTCAACCAATGGCCGTCAGAAAATGCGCTTAATATAATTGGTGAACACCGTCTAACATAATTCCCGGTGTTGGCCACCTCCACACTCACTTTGGCACTCAACACCAAATATTCAACCACAAACAACGTAGTTTTGAATATATCCAATGACTAGCTAAATTAGGCCATTCGTCCCTTTATGCGCTACTGTTCTACATTCTGAGCGCTTTGGTGGGCGGCGCGCAGGAGCCTGTAATGGTTCGGTAGGTGGGAATGGATTTGCTGGTTCTACTGCTCCATTGTCTTCTGTACTAGCTCCCACATCAGTAGGAGCTTGTTGAGCTGTTGAATCGCCTTCAGAAACCAATCGTTTTCTGAAGACTGTTTTCTGAAGCTTGACCACTTTCCTATCGAGCCTTATGGTTTCGTCGAATTCAGATCTTCACACTAGAACCGCTCCAAGAAATGATCACCTCGCAGATCGATTCTGCGCACAGTCCAAATGGGATATTCCCATCAATACTTATCTCTACCTTGGTCAGTGTGATTGCTTATTACATGCATAGTCGGATACGCTATGTTTCTTGCATCAAGAATCTACTTTAAATTGGACTTCACTCTTACATTGATGAATAAAACAGCTGCGAGCTTTGCTCTTTTGCTAACGATAGTCTGCAGATTCAGACGGGGTAGTAATACAGCAAGCACGTGCATTCCAAGTAGTTTGGACATAAATAGTAGGCATCAGGAGCACGTGGATCAGTTAATGCTTGATAACCTGCGTGCTAGTGGAACCATAAAATATAACGTAGATAGAGGGTTATTCTGTCAGGTCTTACTATTAACTTGTGCAATTGAGCACAAAATACTCTAGCTACACCAGTCTACATGAATTGAGTGCAATGGCTCATTCGGATGATTACCAATTGCGCTCCATTTGAGCTCACGACCACCGGGAAAGGCTGAGCTCCCATATTCACCTTCATGCGTGGGATAGTCTCCATGCCAAACACGCAAAGTTATTCTGTTCTTTCAGTGACTTTAGAATCGGAAAAGGATTGTTCGACCAAGCTTCTCGGTCTCACTCTGGCTTGCATAGTGGCATTCATGGCAGAGCTTAGAACCTAAGCGTAGCTAGTCCGATACCTCTTCAAACACAACATTGATAAATTGCTGTCGCCTTGGCATCAACGGCGTTTGTAACGTAGTATCAGATGTGCCGAAAAAGGAATGCGGCGATGGCAACAATTGCTCTGTACCAGGCTTTATCGCTCTTGCCGTCCCTCAAGCAGAGTGGGGGATTGGAATCACTGAGAGCCTTAATCGGGGGACTGTTCTTGATGGCCCCGAAGCAGGTGTGAATATGCGACAGCTTTGTGTCTTCATGAAGAGGAAAAGGGAAAGGAGATTAAGAATTGATTAATGAAGACGCACTCGAGACCTTAAACGGGCTCAAAGTTGGGTAATAAGCCCGAAGACCGCACCGAACCCAATCACCGCCTTCTTTTAAATTAATTCCCCTTGGATATCCACCATTCATGTCGCTCTCTCCGGCCCAGTAGCCTTGGGCCTTCGGTGCGTACAGGCCAAGGATGAGTTATTGCGCGAATGGCCGAATTGCCGGTTCTGATAGGTTATAATCCACGAGCCACGAGCGGCTCTCCAAGCAAGGCACAAGTCCGAAGGTTCGGATGATGCGATGAGTGTGGAGTTTGTGTTACATCTTGGCGTTAATTAAGATGCATCCGAGTGCGTCTCAGGCCTTATGAGGACGAGAAATGCGGTTTAGTGCTGACAGTACAGAGCAGGAACACACTGTAATCATTAATTAATACTCTACGCTTGTTCACGCATGAAGCCTCAGCAGCCTCGCTCCAACCCATGGAAGCCAAATTGGAACTTCTGTGGATAGGCTGACTATCAGAACTCTAACTAAGGTGTGGCGGTAGTCTGTGCTATTTCGCAGCTTGAGGCGGAAGACCAGTGCACCACCTTTGCCGGTTGTTTGGCTGGAAATATTTTCTGAAGAGCCCATGGACAGATTCCAGAAGCTATTTGTCTAAGCCTAGTCATTTCCAGCGCTTAGGCTTCTACTCGAAGCCCTTACAATGGCTGGTCCTCTAGCACCTCGATTAGCTTCCTCCAGCTATGAGACTAACAGGCGTATATTTTTCCTTCGAGCCACAGCCCCCCATCCAAAAAGAGGAATTCTCCGATTCATCTGATGTCCACTGCCCTATCACTTTCTTCCCCTGTCTATCTAGGATGTTGTCAGATCCAAGCCATCATCAACACAAGTCCTGCAGCGTCGACCGGCGTGACATTCTCAAAGCGGAAGTCGTTTGTTGCCCCGTTCATAGCTTATTCGGCCTATATCTCCCTTCTCACACTTACCGACATGTCGCTATTAGGTTTATAGTATGGTTACCCCCGACTTTGACTTGGCATCTTATGGAACGGCCATTTGAACTGGGATAAGGTGGTATGCTTAGACGCGGGATTATATCCCTACTTTACCATTGCTTACCCAAACCCCGCTCTACTACTTTACCTAGCTACTTGAATTCTGAAGGATGTAACTATCAATGGCACGTTTAATTTTACAAGTGATCCGTTCAGAGAAGTGAGCCTACTTATGATCTAAGATTTTGACTATAAGTATGGGGTGCATTTCCTCCATATTCAGCCCCGAGATCTCCATCAGAACACCGAACTTCGCATTTGTATATATTCTTCTTTTTTATTGTATATATCTCTCCGTCTGACTATATAAATATGGTAAGTTATGCTATCAAAGCTTTCGTACCATACACTAAACACTAATCCATTTGCCTATAGCGTTCTGCAATTCTCCTTGCTGCCCTAGTTGAGCTAGGTCTCTCTGCTCCTCTGGTCAATCACGAAGTATCCGTCACTCACCATGCAAATAAAACCTTTGGCCCGTTGGTTTCTAATCCATCCTCTGCAAAAGTAACAAATGGCCAGGCCTTCAACACTGGTGCAGGCAACAACAATAATGGCAACATCTACGACGGTACTGGAAATGGTGGGACTGACACCTATAACTGCTACTATGGCGGCTGGCAAAGCTACCCTCCATCCAGCCAGTGGATTCAGTTCGATGATATGTTCAATCAGTACAAGGATGTTATGAAACAGGGGTGCGGTAATCTTGGTATTAGCCCTCAGGACACCGATGAGCAAATTGGACAGATCTGGAATGCTATTCAGCAAGTTGCTCAGTCCAGTTTGGTAGACCATAGATTTATTCTGGCTACCATCATACAAGAGGTTAGAGGATTTTCGTCTTACGCAAACATTCCTCCTTATTATATAAGATCGTCGGGCAGTATAAGTCGAAACACTCGCTAACTATAAGTAGTCTCTTGGATGTGTGCATGTTGGAAATACCAACAACGGTGTGAACAACCCGGGCCTGATGCAATCTCACGATGGTAGCTCCTTTATCGGTAACCAAGCCAGCTGGGATCAACAACAAGCTAGTATCACTCAGATGGTTATCGACGGTACTCAAGGCACCACTGCCGGCGACGGCCTGGTACAGGGCATTAACAGATACGGAAACATCTACGAGGTTAGTATAACAGATTAACATTTGTTCATTGGCATCTATATGTCTAACATCAATGTGTAGGCTGCCAGATATTATAACTCTGGACAGGTTAACTCCGGCAACTTAAACGACGGCCAAGGCGCTACCGCTTCGTACGTCAACGATATCGCAAACAGACTTACAGGATGGGTTTGGGCAAACTCAAGAAACTGTTAAGTTTTGCACTTCTGCGAAGAGAGTCAAAACATCAATCGGCAAGTATGAAAGATTAAACGACGCTACTGCCGCTTCTGTTCATATTTTCATATTCAACAAAATACTTTGTATATACGCACATGTTGGAAAGCCTGGATGTTTTCATCTTGTACATAGCCTAAATATAACGCTGATTAAAAAAAGTTCAGCAGACATTGAATGAAATGTAGAATGAGTATTTGGTGTACATCTAGATGCTAGGCTAGTAACCATGGCTGGATGATGATAATAATAATAAGATTGAGATGCTAAGTAAGCATGGGAATAGTAGTAAAATGTAAACTCAATTTTACACTCAAGGGTCTAAAATCGTGGAACAGAAGAAGTACAGAAAGCTTAAAGAATATGAGGCTGGGCCAGTGATTGGATTATAGTTTCTCGTTTTGCATTAACCGATTATTTTGAACTCATTTTGCGCTCAAATTTGATCTATTCGCCGTTTGCTAAGACAGCTTGGGTCGGTGAATTGATTCGAGGGGCAAGTTTTGAGCTAAACTTTGATTTCTCTTTATCTTCATTTTAGACACACACGGAGTTATGCGACTATTAAAATCATTGGAAGATATATCCACAGCAAAAATTGCAAGAGACCCTGACGTTCAGTGCGTCGTCTACAGCCCTGCAAAAGTCGTGCTACCACGTGCTATCGGTGGAGTGCCACTTCAGCTAGTGCACCATATGACAAGGGCTCATTGGCTGGTACTGAACCATAAAACGGGGGCTAATTTATAGTTGATGAACTGGTGCCGAGGGTTAATAACGATTTACCACCCACAGTCGTAGTGTCAAAGAGGCTGTATATCTAGTATATTTACTTACCTTACCAGCTATGGGTTGGACCTTGGATTCCTAGTATATTAATGTCATTAACTTGCAACTCAATTCTATATATAAATCATGACATTAAAATTCTATTCCAGCACAGTTACAGCCATATGTGGCATGCCCATACCGTCCATCAATGACACTAGGACTTCTGCTGCTGCTGATGCTGGCCGGCCTGTAACTTGTTCAATTATATATTAATACAAATATATATATTCTTCGATATAAATTTAAGCGTGTGAACGGGAGCTCTGTCTGGGGCTCTTTCTTCAATCTGCTTCGGAAATGCTTGATACTGTATTCCTCTGGATGTATGCAGATTAATGCTTGGCGAGGCTAAACGAGATTTATGCGAGGTTAAACGAGCTAAACGATCTGGGGATCTGATAGGATGGACAGAGAACAGCCAATTAAACGTGGCACAATTGTAGACGAAGCGTCTCAAGCTGAGGAAGCTGGCAACTCTCAATCCTCGCCGGGCACAAGCCGCGGCCGCGGTAGCCGCCGAGACTGCGTTGGCTACGTTTCACTGCGGTCAACAGCTCAGGTAATGGAGAAAGTGATTTGACTCAGTCAGCTCAAATAACGTATACTCCTTGCTGATGATTCCATAAATAGCCTTCTTAGATGCATTTGCCGAGTACCATCAAAAGTGTTCTGACCCTTCTATGTATCAATAGCATCTAGGCTGGTATAGTGCCGGTAACCGTTGGTCAGTACCACTGGAGCTAGACTAGTTATACTCGGTATTCGATGGCCAAAAGCATGGGCTTAAAGTTTCAGTATATTGTTGACGTCTTATAACTTATTATTAATCCAGCTAGTATTACAAACAATAACCACAAAATTCCAACGATACAGTGCAAGCCAACTCTGACCCACCGCACCAATATTTTCGTCGGGACACAGCTCCAATTGTGCCATTAGCAAAAGAATTGATCAAACTAACTATACTAGGGTGTAATTATAGTACAATATAGTGGAGACTACACCATGTGCTAGCGGAAATAACTGCTCTCGCGTAACAGCGACTATGCTTAATATGGCTATACAGATTTCAGGTCTTAATTTAGAGCCTTCATGCGCACCCTAGGTATTCTAACAACTCCAAATCAAACACTGGCAAACCGTCAAACTCCTTTCCTCGTGGTAACATTTGGAATATCGGCTGGCAGTTATCAAAAGCCAAAAAAATTTCTATGTCCCACATCCACACATCTTCGATTGAAAGGAGGGGTTAGAGCATATTCGAAGTGATAGATGCCACAAGTGCCGTGAACAGCATAGCTCGCAATGCGAAATTAAGAACGGAACTGCTGCTTGCTCCACTGGGACTAGGGGTAACTGCTGATGTGGTCGATGTTGTTGTTCCTGTTGCTATGACCTGTCCGACGTGGCTGGTAGCTGAGACTGAGGGGATGAGAAAGACTGTGGACGGCGCTGGTGGAGACGATATGGACGAGCTAGCTGCATCGTCTATGGTAGAATTTATGAGACGAAAAATTGCGGATCTCGGCGAAATATATTGACTTCCCACATCCATCACGAGCCTATACTGCCCCTCTGGAACAGTAGTGTTGGGAATGATATTCAACGACATTAACCCGACACCATCATATGGAGGATACCAATAGGCGGGTCCTGAAATGACATAGGATGTGGTGCTGTTTGCGCTGAGCAGAGAGAGACTCTCGTACTTCAAAAGACTGCTGTCCGTATAATTCCAACCGACTCCGATAGTGAAACCTTCATCCTGGATACTGCCCGCTTCGGGAGTGATAATAGTAACATTCGAGCTCTGTAATTGTGAGATTCGACTCATCTGAGAATACTCATGCACTACATCAAGAACGCGGCCTTTGGCAAGCGCTGAATCGTGAATTGCAGGAAGAACGGCGGACATATTTGAAAGTGGTGAATATCAAGAACTCTAATACACAAATTTGAATTTCAAGAACAAGATAGAGGGTATCTGAAGAGTAGAATACAGTCTGTTGGATGTCGCATTAGACTTTGGTATCCTTGAAAACAATGGAAGGATGGGAGTATATATATATCCACGAAAGTCTGCATTAAGGATCGCTCATAGCTTTAATCTTAATATTAAAGCACTAACCATCCATAACACAAGCTTTACGAGGTCTAGCTATTTCAGTCAGCTTACCGCTCCTTTCACGGTGTATTATGGTAGTGAACCTGACTGGTCTGAGACCCAATAGCAGCTCTTTATTTTTGGTTCATAACACAACGATCTGCTGCCATAGGGTCCCAGGATCTGCCGAAAATGTGCTATTCACGTTCATGTACGAGCGAGTGAGACTAGGGTAGTTGGTTGCGTGGCGGCCACATATAACCTGTCTCATCTGCATTGATTCTCTTGACTTGTTAGCGAAGAATAACACAAGTTACTCAAATTTTGGGTCAGTGTCAGTGGGTTTTTATATGTAACGACGAGTAAGGTATTTTCATTAATTAGTATCTCTTCTTTACTATTGTATATTCCTGGATCCAGGAACGACTACTAGTATGATGATATTTATGCCTCTGTATACGCCCCTATCTTGCGACATATTATTAGACAGCTTAGGGTCACAGACCACAAATCTTACATCTGACTATTAAATTCCCTTCCAGGTAAACAGTACCCGTTTGGTTAATACAATCTACTGCTTATTCTACAAACCGATAGCCATGCGAATTCTAAGATTTAACAGGACTAGTAGCATCTGTCTGTAGATTGTTAGGCCTCCTCATGTAAAGGCTCTACTTTCGTATCTTCTTCCACTCGATGAAAGAATGGATGATTTACTGTCAAAGACTTTGCTTGGCATACATAGCCCATTGGTGTGTGAACGAAATCTTGTCCCTTTCGTTTCAGCGACAGCCATTCCTGGAGGAACGTCAATGGTTTGCTTGTGAAACTCTGGCCTGAAGTTGCACCACCCTCCTCTTGAGATCCTAGATATAGGCATATATCACTGTACTCATTGTATTCAAAATAGAGCCGTCCTGCAAATAAACCAAGCTCAACAGTGAGCCACTTTGGCGCTTCCCATCCCTGGGGGAGATTAGGTATGGCGAAATAATCGAGTTTGTTGAAGTGAAGCATTTTGCGTGTCACTGCGGCGGCATATGTGAGTAGATGTGTGGTTGGTTGCTTGGCGGTGCAGATAAGCGGAATCAGATGTTCTACCTCCTCTGGATTAACAATCAGAGCTGCATTTGACGCTGAGCTCCAGAGAATCCAGTTTACTTGACGCTATACACAGAGTTAGACTTCCCTTAAACAGTAGTAGATCGGAGTTGGCGGCTTCCCTGAAAATTATCACGAAGGCGAGCCGATGAAAGGCTCAAAGTTCTGGTAAATTCTGTCGAAACATATAACTTAGAAGCTGTTGCATCGCTCTTGATCCCATATTTTTGGCCTAGGTTAGTACGCCGAACAGCTACGAGCCACTCTTCATAAGCTGCAGAATCCACGGCCAGTCTTCCAGTATTAACGAAGATGACAATATCCTTATGAAGTCCTCGGAATGATAGCGGGGAGTAGTGAACGGGCTTTTGTACTTCACGAATGGCCTCCACCTCAAAAGCAACCTCCCTTTCCTGTTCAACTTCTTGTAGGGCAGAGCTATGAACGGCATTACCAGTGTCTTGGAAGGCTTTCCGCCGAATCTCAAGCTCCTTCGTAAATTGAACGAGTTTCGGAGACGTTGGGAGTTCACTAGCAATGAACTTTGATTTCGACTTTGTCCTGGGCTGATATAGCTGCTGCAGAGTCTGTTGCTCTTTCTGCTTTAAAACGCCTAGATATGCACTCCGTTGCTCGCTGTCTACAAGGAAATCCGGGTTATCAATAGCAGCTTGCATACGACGACAGAAGTCACTGCCCTGAGAGTAGTATAAAGGCTGAAGCTGCTCAATGCCTTCACAAGTCTGCTCTAAAATCCAACGGATCACATCGTGTGAGTCGATTGCATCTCTATTGGTCTTCTTGCGAAGATGTAGAATACTTTGGTGGACCTCGGGAGGAGCAAAGAATATAACAGCTTGTGATGTTCCTAATTGTCGCAGTCTCATAGCAGCTAAATTTTCGTTAATCGTACTCCGGAAGTAGATCCTGTTCTCTAATCTTACCTTGCACTGTCTGATCCTTTGTCTGACCAAGACCCAATGTCAGAGCGCCACGAGCATTTGGGGGCATCTTTAAGTCAGTACCCCGTGTATGAGCTTCATCTAGATAGACTAAACAGCCATCCAAGTTCTCCGCGAACGGAGACGCTAAAAGAGGGACCTCATGGCCTTGTCGATAGTGAACCATAGGTTTATTGTTAGCATCAAAATACACAGCCGCTTGTGCTTTATGATCTACTGTAAGCCATGTTGCAGCTAAATTGACGTTGTCCATCTCCAATATTTGGGCTCCCGCATCTATAAGAACGCGAATACCCATAGCACACATCTTCCGTAGCAGGTCAAGCTCAGAAAGATGCCTCCCATAACGGTCCGCAGCAAGGACATATGATCGACTTCGATTTTGTAGTAAGTATGTCAAAACCTCGGCATTGGTGTGGGAGAGTTCAGGCAAGTCCTCCTGTTTAATGTTCAAGGGCAACATTGTTCTATTATCATTAGTACCACTAAAACCTGTAGTCAAAGATGTGTGCGTTATAACCTTCGACTTAGGCGAATGTGGTGGTTCTGTCGAGAAAAGCGGAATATCCCAGCCTGATGCTTGCAATTTCATATGGAACTGTTTAGCGTATCTTGGGAATACAAAGTTGTTCATGAAGTAGTCAATAACAATCATACTGTGACGAGCATGCTGCCAGATCTCGTTCAGCTGTGCGTCGTCATCGGCGTTAATAGCATTCCACTCTCGCAATGAGTCAGGAAGGTATCTTAGGTCGTGCGTCCACCGATCATACTCCCGAGATGGGTCGTCAGACTTCAAAACATGCTTGAGGCTCTGCTGTAGTTGAGAGAGAGTCAGGCCGCCATAATAAAATGAGAGGCATGTGAATAGGATCGCCACATCGGGATGGCCCCATTCCGCCTGTTCAGAGGGGACTCCTTTAGCATGGAAAGGGACCGCTAGGGGGTCTCGATCCGGATGAAGACCATACTGAACATTCCACCTTTTCTTTAAGGTTAGAAGTAAGATGCGGTGGACTAGCAGACCCCGAAGAAGATGGATGTTACACCTTGCGACCTTATTGTCTGCATACATTTCATGTATCCTATCAGTAATACTCTGCTGAACTTTGGCTTCTGAAATATATTTCTTAATCATCAACGAGTCGGATCTTAGGCAGTCTCTAGTAGGAAGGATTGCGGTTCGACCGTAACAGATATCGTCGACTAGCCTCGTCAGGAGAGCATCTTCGACATCCTTTCTTAAGAAATACACTATGGGAAATCCACCTTGATATCTTGGAACAACCTCAATACTTTGATAGAATTCACATTGTAGATTCCATAAATGACCTTCAACTAGTTTCAATAAGGATTCGATGGTGTTCCAGCGATGAGGGTGGCCATCCACTACGGTGTTGGATCCGGAAGGATATATCAACTGGGTACGAACAGCCAATGTGAAATCGCTTTCATCAAGCACATCTCTGCAAATACGTTGCAACCAGGCTTCGACCTTGAGCATTAACTTTGCTTCGGGCATCCGTTCATCCAGCATTCTCTGTCTTCCACTCAAGTTGAAAGACAAAAGATGTTCCGGGAGAGCTAGTATAACACTGGAGGATTTAAATACCTCATGATGGATGTTGTAGAAGGACTTAATCGTCTCAGCATTGGTAGATGTTTTTCTCGAGAACGGAACATGCCTCACTTCTCGGCCTAGCAGACCCCCAAGGCGAGCCTGTAGCAGCTGAGCAGTTTGCAAAAGTAGCGGCTTGGGAACAATGAGCCTCATTAAATTTTTTGTGTCCGCTAATATGGCAGCTACCATAGGCATGATACATGACGTTTTGCCCTGTCCCATATTCATCTGGAGAACTGAATTTGAATTGGAGTCTGGGCAGATGGTCGCTCTTGCAACCACAACTTGGTCATGTCGGATAAGGATATTTGCATCAATCTCTAGAAGCAACCAATCGGTATACTCTAAAGGTTGCCAATTCTTATGGCCGACATTTTTCAGTTCCTCAAACAGTTCTCGCGTATGGTTTTTCTTGTCAGCATCCTCCATTCTCATGAGGCGTTGTAAAACTGTCACAGAAACAGCGTATGCTACAATGCTTTCTTTCATGCCACTCCCAAAATTATAAGCAGAAATAGACCGCAATTTCTCGA
The DNA here is from genome assembly GCA_021399445.1 of Xylogone sp. PMI_703. Lineage (NCBI taxonomy): Eukaryota > Fungi > Ascomycota > Leotiomycetes > Xylogone > Xylogone sp. PMI_703. The sequence continues at coordinate 1,321,132 of JAJTUQ010000003.1, forward strand.
GTAGTGTTATTGTTGTTACGCAAGGCCACAATCCACCCATTCTTAGCCACTCAGAACGACGATTTCCTTTTCCGAGTGCCTCACAGATCTGATTGAATTGGTCGTTGGCGGCGCGCTGCGCAATAGAAATCTCTACAGATAGCATATCCGAGTCGATTGAGCCTATATATTTCTCTGGAGGGCGTTTTAACTGCTTTAAAGACTCTAGACTTTGTTTCAAGTCGTGGGCATACTGTTGACGCACGTTTGATTGCGATTTTGCAATACCATCGATGATATCATGTAGCTCCTCTATTTGACTAGAGTTCATTGATGATGTGTCATTTCCTCGAGGCTGCTGTAGGCAGATCTGGTTCAACTCGGTTCCTCTGGATTCCGCGCTGTCTAACATGTCAGGGCCCCTACGGCTCAACAGATCTGTCCAGGTTGGAAATTCGACCCTAAGAAAAGGAATTGGAGAGACATCGTGACGGTCCAAGACATCTGGGAGGGGTGGTCCATTGTAGTTATCCAATCGATGTTTGTCTAGAATAACTTGCACCTGATCGATATGTTTAGAGAGTTCTAAGTTATAGCATAACCGCACCCATTCAGGAAGGATGATGTCTAAAGCTTTCCTGGTATCGACTAAGATGGATCTTTGAAAGCCTGCAAGACTTAATTCTGGAGAAGGCCACTGACTCAATAGAAATTGCGCAAAAGACTTGCAATCATCTTCTGCTTGGCGTTCATAAGCACGCTCGGCTGCTTCAGCCTTCTTACGTTCCTTTGGGCTGAGACTGAATTCAAGATTCTGTCGATCATCCATAGGATAAGGAATACAACAGTGCTTAAGTAATTGAAGAAGATAGTCCGTATGCGGAATCTGGTTCCGACGAAACTGGACATACAATGGCCATTTCGGAAATTCGAGAACCTTCAGTTCACTAAGAACGGAAAATGCTATCAGGGTTCGAATAATATCCATATTAATGTCATGGCGGTATGACATGATAGCGAATAGGAACATGAGCCGATATTTATCTTTAAACGTCGAGAATCGACAAAGATTGACAAGTGAACCCCATTCAAGAGCTAGTTGAGTGGAGAGTCTGTCGCTGAGAAGGACTTTATCAAAAATCCGATCATAACCCCCTATATTAGGCCAGTCCTGTAATACTGCTGCAAGGTTCGCCATAGTGGGCATCTTCGACGCCCAATTACGAATGAGATATGTAGTCTCAATGACATTAGAGCGCTCAACGCTGAGAAGACGGCGGTCTCGCGCAATGTACGAAGTGTCTAAAGTTTCGGGATAACCGTCGGATTCTGGCTCTAACCGGAAGAATTTACGTCGCCTTGAATAGCTGCGATTCAATAAGTGTGGATCACCTGCAGATTCAAGTGACGCTAATCCAGTGTTTTGAGATGCGAAAACTGACAGCTGATCTGACTTTCTATAAATCGTTTCTATGGCTCCTCGCAGTCCATCATGTTGTATTGTGCTTGTCAGTTCAGGATCCCAGGAGATTTTCTGCATGAACTTGGCGTCTTTTGGGTAGTACTCTCTCTTGGGAGTGAGGCGGCTTATTGATATCAAACTTTGGCGAGGACTAAGTGGCGTCCATGGTTGACAGTATCCAGACCGAAGGCAGTGCAAGGCCTGTTCACTTCCGGTACGTTTGGTTAAAGGGTCTGGAATGGCAAAAGATGTGTAAGCATGTAACTGTGCTTTGAGATACAGCAATCGCAGCTCAGCAGGACACTCAAGGCGCCCAAGGATATCATTAATTGCGAACCTGCCGTAACCGCCGTCATTTTCCACGCGCACCATAACGTGAATTCCATTCCGTTTGTACCTTATCTGGCCCATTGGTACTATGATACTACGACGACGCTGATTGATAGAGTCTCGCAAGACGAGTTTGCTGTTTAACCCATACCACGTTCCGGCATCCTGGTCCGGATCAATCTCACATTGCAACTCAGGAGATTCCAGGAGATTTCGCTCATTTACAGAAAAAGAGAGTTCAAGCCGGCGCAGCTCGACTTTCAAACGCCCCTTAGCTGGTTGGTATACTGTTATTTGCGGACGATACTCAAATCCCTCAAAGATGCGTGCTACCCTTTTATATAGCATACTATGTGGATCGATCAAGGAACTCGTACGACGTTGAGCTTGGCGAGTATTCACATCAAGAAGCCAATTACTTTGCATAGACTTCCAGATATTTGTCTGCTTACGGATCTCAATAATTCCAGTATTAAGATCCATCCAGTGAACACAATTCTCGATCAGGAAACCCGGTAAGTCAGCATTTGATAATACGCCGAAGATTTCTGGTGGAATCAGCTCCAGAGTTGAGCTACCTTTCAGCGCTCTTACTACGAGACTACCCTGACGAAAGCCGATATGTATCTGATACCCGTACATATCAATCGCTAGCATATAGCTCATCCCAGGCATTGTTGAGGGATACGTTAAGAGGGCCTGATCGCCAAAAAGCTGCTTTAACACTACAGAATTCCGGTGCTCAGGTGGCAGCTTACCCAAGGGCTGGCCATTTATAAGTAAATGGCCATCAAGTATATGGTAGTGTATGCTGTACGGCAATCTTCCCTGCATCTCCTCAACATTTGACTGAATCCACCACTCATTTGGATACGAAAAGAAAAACGTTTTACAGTGCCTTGTAGAGCTTCCATCGGGTTCTGGCCAGATCAATCCTATGGCTGACATAAAGATCTCAGGTCTGGCCTTGAGAAGCTGCCGAAGCGCAAAGCGTATCCGATAGACCAACTTATTGTCATGTATCAAGGCGCTCCGTAAATTCAGGGGCAGTTCATCAGGACTCCCATTCATATTCTCCTGCAAAGTAATTGAGGACACCACGAATAATCGAACAGCGTCGGGGGACATGTCTGCACCGTCTTCCGCATCAATTGCATAGGTTTTTCTGCAAAGCAATGCGGACCATAACGCATATCGGGAGTATGTTCGAGCAGACTCAGCATTTGTAGCCCCATATATCTCTCTTCTCAGCAGACACATCCACTTGAAACATATCATACGTAATTTGTCAAGCATCTCGAAAGCAGCATCCTTAACTGTAGTAGTAGGTGCAACGGAACATATTCTAAGAACTAGAGTTACTAGCATCTGCATGCAGTGCGTCTCACGCCAATTCGAAGATATATTGTCAAGTCTAACGTCCAGCTGGTGTATCAACTGTCTACAGAAATTGTCGTCCTCGAATATTTTATGTATGACGCGAAGAGGATTTGTTCCAAACGCGGGGCCAGCGTGAGAGGAGAGGCGGCATATCAGTAAACTCACAGCCTCAGAGCTAAAATTGAGGTTTGAAGATCCAAGCTCGACCAGTATAGATGGCCAACGACGATATTTACCGGAGAATAAGGTTTGATAAGCCATGAATTCATGCACATTCAATCCTGTGGGACATCTAGTTTGAGATGCAATAATCTCGTATGATGAAGGTCCATCAACATCAATCGAAAGATAGGGCGCAGATTGCAGAATTGAAAATGGAGAGTTGTCTGGGATGGCAATTTTGCAGTGGTGTGCAAAAGACGGTTTTTGCGCTTGTCGTGACGGCCACACTTTGGTAGGAACATCGTAATAGCCTAGTTTTAGTCCATTTGGGAGACAAACATTTTCTAGATCGACGGGAAAATAAACATGTTTGTAATGTGTCGTTAGAAATGATTTTGTAGTGGACGCCAGAGAGAAATGTCGTGGAGTTGACTGTATGTGCTGTTTGAGCTCGGAATATTCATGGAGTAAGGTCCGGGGCTCGAGACCGGCTACTTGTTTCGACCGGGCTATTGTACCTAGGATTCTCCAAGTTGTATCCCGATAAGCTCCAAATGCTTCAGGGCAATTTATTTCAAATACAACAGCTTTTCTTGTAACGAGATCGGATGGAAGTGGGTGTTCGTGAACCTTGATATTGATCCTCTTTGCTTTTCGCTGGAGAAAGCACTTTGTGCAGTTTTTGTCATCATGAATCCGAATAAGGGGCTGAAAATCGTCGCTTGTATAAACGCAGGCAGTTTTGGATATAGCCATAGTAAGATCTTCATACTCTATACTCAGCCTCTTCCATTCGTATTCCTTTGTCTTACGGGCCCGCTCAGCTATAGTCTCGATACGCTCAAGGAGCTCTTGCATTTCTATTGAGTCTTCTGATTCGTTAAAATACCGCTCAGCAAAACATCCCCTCGTAGGGTCGTCGAAGATAGTCATGGTGGAGCTACATGCCGCATTTCGGTTATGTAAATATGTTTGGATATTCTGTAGACGGCACATATCACGGAAGTTGGGGAGGTGTAAGACATCGAGGATTTCAGGCACAAACGCCGGATTATAGTCGTTCAATAGGTTGAAACTCTGGACTGCACACTGATCCATAGATACCCATAGCTCCATGACGGTCAAAATCATTACACTTTTTTGCTCCGGATCGTGATCATATGAATCTCCTACAGCATCTAGATAGTTATCTATCTTTTGAGCAATCTTTATGCATTGGTAATCGAAGTCTGTTTCAAGAGCGACCGAAGCTCCAGCACCATGTTCCGTTTCTACTTCAATTTCAGAGAGCGAGAAGATACGGTTCATAAGGTTTCCGAATTGCCAGGTAGCCGCTGCGGTACTGATATAATCCACAGGCAGTTGGTATGGTGTAAAGGAATGATCGGCGCGAAAGTTATATAGTGGCTGTGATAGCACTTGTTGTAGATATAAACCACTGTTGGGGAGCGAAAGATACGTGTCTTTTGGATCTGCATATCGTGGGAGGTACTGAATAGGCTTTCGAATTGACTCTTTGAATCTGGACCATTCTAGCTCCACCGTCTCAGTCGCTGCCTGGGTTGCCTTTTGAAAGGTTGGTTCGAGCAAGGTAAACATCGACTCGTAGATACCGCGCATTGGAATGGAGGCTCTTTCCTTCTCCACTTCTAGCTTCACAATACGGCGGCACAGCTTTGCTTTCAGAAACATTATCTCCTCAGGATGGAGATGATCCAAAGCTATGACCAGTAGGTCTGAGAGAACAACACACATTAGGAACTTGTAGTAGACTCGCCCAGCTTCGTTCCCAAGCATAGTGCATAATAGTCGCTCAACACCAATACGAAGAACAAGCCACATCGGGCACCTTCGCCAGGGGTTTTCTGCGCCATCTGTCCAGCAAACATCGTCACTTATACGCTTGCACAGTTTTGTAATCGGATATGGACTCCCATTGACTTCGAGCAACGCCACTAGAGCCTGCGTGATTAGAGAAGGATCAGTCGTGTCGCGGCTTTCAAACGCAAAGGATCCAGCCTTATGAGTATGTGCCGCAAACTGTTTGATTGATTCAGTACTGGCCTGTTGCAGGAAGGCGGCAAGCTCATCCTGAAATAAAGGGTTATTGAACTCTGATATCGGAATGGAAGCAGCAGATCCAGGGAACTCCCATTTAAGGGAACCCTCCGAAGAGAGCACCTTCTCGGAAAGAGGGGATGCTTCAAATGCCTCAAAGATAATGATGTCTTCTTGGCCACTAATAGTGAAGAGAGGTCAGGTATCTTCTCTCTGTGAGATCCCCATTTTCAAATGCTTACTCTTGGTGTCTTCGAATGAGTAGACCCGCATTCTGTTCCGCGATATGCAAGATCAAGAATTCTTTCCTTCCAAGCTTTCGAAACTCGGCAGCAAGGGCTGCACTCTCGAGCTTTCTACCAGCATTCAATGCTTTGCAGATACGCAATGCGTAGCAGACAGCGTCGAATTGGTTGTATAAGTCATTACTTGTGAAGTCTCTCAAGGTGCGGCTAGCACTGTGGAGTAGGTTTATGAGGCCGCACTCGACTTGACTAACTGAGTCGTCTTGTTTGCCTGGAAGCTGCGGAGGTAGCGCAACATGGTTGAACAATATCTTCGTTAATGAAGGTGAGGAGTCTGACGAAGTCATAGAGTAAACAGGTGAAAGTAGAATTCGAAAATACTCCCAGTAAGGCCCTGCGCGTAGGGGTCAAGAGTTGAGATGAAATCGTGGAATCGATCATGAGAGCCGTACGTAAGTACTAGATTGTCTTAATAAACTATCTCACCGGACTGCCACAACTTGGAGCCTTACTGAGTATATCTAAATCTTCACAGTATTATTGTGATATGTTACTGGCACTAGCTCGAGAAGACTTCGCAAATCAGCGGCTGACACAATTCTCAACGCCATGGCAGGACCGCAGTGTTACCCGAGATTAAGCTCTCATGATGATCAATGAGGTCTCCCACGTACGCGACACCAAATCAGCGTCGCGCTCTCTCATGCTCTACAACAATAAAACGCTTGTCCCATCCACACAGAGCTGTGATGGCTGCCAACCGCATGCCAACCGCATGCCGTCCATTGGCCTCCTGTGCCAGTTCCGACATCACAAAATAACGATTGATCACAAGCTGGAGACGACAACTGCCAATAGCGCTTAGAGGACGATGATAGCAGAGTACCACGGGCCAATAACGGCTCTCAATATAGAAAATCCATTCAAAGGGTGCGATACATGGACTTTACAGGCAGTATGCCGTATTTAGATGAAGGGGAATTATAAGTGTTCTTACTTTTACGTATTTGTGACTTGATTTGATTACTCCTCATTAGGATAGAGCTTGCCCGTCGCTGGTGTTTATGTACTGGCTCAAAAGACTTCTCATAGAAACATCCGTAAAATAGACTCCTTTACATAGTGTTTTTGTAACTGAACAGAATACGAATCTCAAAAACAGAGCAGGGAGGTTACCAGTTGAGCTCACCTCAGTAATAGCATAGAGAAGGAGGTGTTCTGAACAAGGATAGTGTAATGCGAGTTCTAGGAGCATTCTCCTATAACTGTAGTATGGTAGTATTAATTAGATATTTCAAAAGCTACTTATGCCAGACCTGAACTACTGGTGTTAACTCCCCAAGAATATATTACGTCAAAATATTATTACATCGCGCCGTTCTTTTAAGACGTAGCTAGAGCCAGTGCCAGGTTCTTGAATCAACGGCATAGTTATTCATTGTATTACAAGTCAACTTCTTAGCTTCTATTATACCAATTGGACTAGATTATATCTACGTCTGCGCCCTGTCAGAACCGTTCACGATGGACAGGATCCACTACAGAATTAAATGGCATTGGATGAGTGTTATTTCCATGGAAAATTAAAATGGTTGAACGGAATTAAGGACGGTCTTTATAGCAGTGTATAGGCTATGAATCACCAACTCAATATCCACATAACCGAGAGAAGCTGCACTTGTATCCTTCTGGTGTATGCGCGACACTAGGGAATTCCCCCAGACGCCACCCACTATAAATATCATATGATAAACTATGAATACTATCAGCGAATTGCAATAACAATTCTCCAAAGTCATTCCGTTTTGAAAAACAATCCAGAAATGCAATCTATCCGCGTTCATCGAACCCAGTCTTCCTCGGGGGAGCCTTACTCCGCCGCAAATCCAGCCCCATCATCAGCCCTGAGACTAGAAACCATTCCTATTCCCAAACCGCAAAAGCCGGGAGAGATTCTAGTGCGAGTAAAGGCGGCTACGGTGACCCGCGACGAATTGACATGGCCAGAGACGTACCACCAGGACATCACCATTCTCGGGCACGACTTCTCGGGTACAGTGGTCTCGGTCGTTCCAGATGAGAGCAGCCCTGTGAAATTTCAGGTTGGCGATGAGGTATATGGTATGACGGCAGCAGACCGGCCTTTAGCATGGGCTGAATACGTATTGGTATCTCCAGAAGAGGTGGCGCTGAAGCCAAAAGATCTAACTTGGGAGGAAGCAGCTGCACTTCCACTTACAGCTCTAACAGCGTATCAAGCACTTTTTGTACGTGCCAAGCTACCATTCAGCCAAAAAGCTGAGATATCCAGAGACCGATCCACTTCCCGAATCCTTATAACGGGAGCAACTGGTGGAGTAGGGATCTATCTAGTCCAGCTAGCTAAGTTTGCCGGATATTCGGTCACGGCAACTACAAGCTCCAAGGCTAGAAACGAGGAGTTCCTTAAAGAGTTAGGTGCGCATGAGACCCTAGAATACGGAGAACTAGATCGTGGCGGCTCAAAATATGATATCGTGATTGATACCGTAGGCGGACAGGTCCTCGAGAAATGCTGGTCATATGTGAATAGCGGGGGTTCACTAATAACCGTCGACTCAGCCAGCTTTGATTTCGTCCGGAAACATAAGGAAGAGGGCAAGGCTAGACAAGATGCGAAAGCGGAGTTCTTCATCGTTGAGCCTTCAAGCGAGGAATTGGCCCAGATATCCGAATGTGTGAGTCGTGGAGCGGTGAAAGTGTTTGTTGCCGGCAGTTTTCCTCTCTCTCAAGCAAAGGAGGCGTACGATTCCGTACACGACAGATCAGTCAGACGAGGAAAGGTGGTGCTGGTTGTATCGCGGGAAGACTAGGTGAAGAGGCGTCTAATAAAGCGGATTGAGCGGGTAATAGAGTGCTTTGTCCAATCTCTAGCAATATCTTACTCAATGGTCCGACTTAGTCTAGTTAGCTGCCGTCGGTCATGATAGCTATCAACCCGTCGTCTTGGAATTGAATAAAGTGGCTACTTGTGATAATAACATACAGAGAATCTGCGCTGGCAAACCTTGCAAGATCTTCTCAAGATTTCCCCATCATAAAGGAATACTAGATCTAAATAGAGCGGGAGATACATAACTGTAAAAGAAACTACACATCAGACTCAAACTTCACATATAATATGACTAACGGGTGTTTTTCAATGAGATACAAAAACTTGAAATGATAATTTTCACGTGTATGCATATAATGTAAATGTTATAAGGCATGACTTTGCATTTTTACAATTTATCGTTTGTATATACGTCTTGAATTTCATGATGCCCAGAACCATGTCTTGACGCAAGACTTGTCCAAACAAACATTCTGATCTTACATTATCATTAGGTGTAAATCTATCATATTTAGCCGTTGCTCAATTTCCATCCGGTCCCTTTAAACGAAAACTGCAAAAACCGAGACAGCGAGGACCATTGCAGTCAAGCCGAAGTTGGAGACTATCCTTGCTACCCCGTTATTGAAGGGTGGCGATCCTCCCTCCCCGGAGCCAGAGCCACTCTGGGTGGGTACAGAGGCAGATCCCGAACCGGAAGCTGCTGCGCCGTTAGCGCCTGATGTTGGCTGTGGCTCATTAACAGTACTTGAGCCAGCAATAGAAACGCCAGGAGAGGAAAATCCAGGCGGCGCACCCTTTACACTGCTTGTCCCACCAAATCCAGCACCTTCCGAACTCACGGGAGCAGCCGGTGCGCTCGAAGCACCTGGACCAGCTGGCGCCTCACTAGAGGGCAGCTGGTCTGGAAGAGCTGGAACTGCAGAGCTGCTCTGGACCGTTCCTAGCCCATCTGTCGACTGGACAGGAGCAACGGGGGAACTAGCTGCAGGCGACGAAGCCGGGACATTTGGTGGAGATGCCACTGGAGGTGCCGGTGCCGGACCAGTTGCTGTTGAAGGAGGTGAGCCAGCTGGGGCAGATGCGGGCGGAGGCGTCCCAGCCGGCGGAGAGGAAGCAGGTGGAGGCGGTGGCGGTGCCCCAGCAGGAGGCGGAGGTGGAGGAAGCACGACGGGGGGTGAAACTGTTGGATCAGACGCACCTGAAGATGAAACTGCTGGAGGCGGAGGCGCAGGCTGGGAATCCCCGGTCGATGTGGGCGGTGGCGGCGGCGGAGGCAATTGAGCAGAACTCGAGGAGGCTGCTGGAGGTGGTGGAGGAGGTTGTTGGGAAGCCCCCGCCGATGAGGACGGCGCAGATGGTGGTGGTGGCGGAGGAGGAGGAGAAGCTGTTGATGAAGTTGCTGGAGGAGGTGGAGGTGGAGGAGAGGCGGATGAAGAGCTTGGTGGGGGCGGGGGCGGCGGAGGTGGAGGTGGAGATGCAGCAGAACTCGTCGATGAAGCCGGTGGCGGGGGAGGAGGCGGGGGAGGGGGAGCAGAGGCCACGGTACTAGAGGATGGTGGAGGCGGTGGGGGGGGCAAAGATGTCGATGAGGGCGTCGAGGCTGGTGGAGATGACTCTGGCAGTGCCGGGGTGGTGCTTGGTGGAGAAATAGGTGTAACCGAAGACACGGGGGATGCAGGTGGTGTTGAGGATGGCGGGAGGATTCCAGTAGCACTTGTCAACACGGATGGGGGGTCAAGAAGTGAACCGAGAGGCAATGCGATGCAGCCTGAGAATCTTGGATCCGCTGTGACGACTTCTGTTGGGATTGGGATGAAAGGGCTGCAGCGTCGAATCTCAGATTGCAGGCTTGTATTGGTAAAATTGTCGTCCGGCGGGAATGACGATGGACAGCCATTGAAATCAGCAAAGTTGACAGCCCTGGTGCCAGTCTGATTACCACTTCCGAAAACTGAGCTGATCTCGTTCGGGGGAACTGAAATAGTCACTGGCTTGGTGATTGTAGCAAACGCACCGCAGAGATTACTGGCTGACAAGTCGTTGAATGCAATATAGACAGAAGGTGAAGTACTGTATCATCTGCGTTAACTCTCGGAACGTAGGATGCCAAGGACTTCTACTTACAAGGTGAACCCCTCGGAATTGACTATTGTCGAGCCCGTGAAGTCGGATGGTGCAGGTGTCGGCCAGTAGATAAGCTGGAGTTTGCTGGCAAGCACCGTGCAAGAACTGCAACATGGCGAAGCGAATGTGATTGGCTCGAATTGACCTGTCTCGGTCGTGACCACAGATATGAGCGTCTGGGTGCCGCCGATAGTGGTCTGGACTGCCTCAGTGAAGGTGGTTGTGATGATGGGCTGGTTGGTGGCGTTGGCGATTGCAGAAGAGACGCAGTACTGCGAGAGAAGGGCATCTGTGCTACCGTAACCAGTGAAGAGTTGCTCAAGACCACCGACTTCGCCATCCAGATCGGTTGGATCCGTTGGATAGGGACCAGCTGGGGAGAAGGAAGCCGTAGTTGGTGGCACAGAAGAGTTGAAGAAGACTGATTGCAAGGGCACGATTAGTTCAAGCTGCATCTGAATACGGCTGATTATTGTATGGTGGAGGGCGTACCTGACTGCGCATTGGTGACACGGAGGGCAAGCAGCGCCGCCGCGAGGGGGAGAGGACTCGCACGCCGCATTGTCTCTAGCCTGGGAGACCAAGATGACAAGTTTGTGGTTGAACTGTCACCCACCGACAGGAATGCAAAGAAGAGACGAAGGAGAAAAGGGAAAGTAAAGGAAGAAGAGGCCGACGAAGGTCTGTGTTTAAAGAAAAGTCAAGACAGACGAGGATCCACCGCTCCACCTACATGCTTTTTGCTCACCTGCCTGCGGTAGTGACATTAGGACTACTTACCGGTTCAGGTACACGCCAAGTTAAGATTTACAGTGCCTGGATCCACATGAAGAACTCATCAGGGCATGTTGAAGGCTAAACCTTAAGCTTAGCCCAATTGAAGTGCGCGCTGTTGGGCCATTGTCACAGTGGCATGGATGAGGCTATCGGCGCGTCAGCACTAGCCAGCGATACTGTAATCGGGAATCAGTGAGTGTTACGTCGCCGTTCCGGCAGTGAGACTCGGGTACGTCGTTGATTGACTCCATGAAACAGCATGTTTTTGGTAGAATGATGCTCAAGTGAGGACGGTTGATGTAACAGATCATGAAGTTGGTGAGTGGAGGGGGAGAAGATGATGGTGAAGAGGGAGACGCGCTGAAGACGCGGAAGCAAGCGGAGCTAGTGATATTGCGGCCTAAGGCACCGTAAGCATGTCAAGAATAATGCCTAAGGCCAACACGGCATGAATTGTCAGATGGCAATGATGTGATTGGAGGATCGTCGTGCATAGGGCTATGTGGTTGGTTTTCGTCCGTAGCGACAATCAAAGTCAGCTTCCTAAAGCAGCCTGCGCCCCGCCAGGAATTTCTTCATCTCAAGTACAGAACAGTCAGCACTAAAAGATGATTAATGCGGTTCGATGCAAGTCTCTGTTTAGTTACTCCATCTAGAATAATACGCTCCTCCAGAGCGACGGTGATTGTACTTTGCCCAATCCTAACTCCGGCCTTATGGTGTCGTGATGTTACAGTATTGGAAGACCCCGGGTGGTTGTCAATTATGGTGGATTTGGAGTTGCTTTGTCATCTGGAAGCCAAGCATGCAATTCCACAGGGCAAATTATAGATCAGGTCCTGTAAAAATAGCCTTTTCATAGAGAACACCAGGACTGGAGACGACTCTTGGTGATAAATATGGAATGCGAAAGAGAGAGAATGAGTAACTGCTCAAAGTCCTCAAATATCAGACACATGCACCAACACAACGCATATGAACTCAGCCCTTAGATCAGACGGCCAGGATTGCCTCTCAAACACGCGAGTAAGACGATGTGTTAGGTAGTAGTAAATCCTCGGTAGCGCTATGCAGTTGCTTAAAGTTGAGATATGCACCTAGCACCATACTAGTTCTCGAAATGTATATACATTAGAGCTCAGCAGTAGATTCTGGAATGACAACAAAGTGTTCCAAATCAGATTCAGGTTATGAACAATTTACGTCTCAAATTGAACCGGTCATGTCATCCCAGTTTCCATCCTAACTTACATCTTGGTTCTAGGATTTATGGTGTCAAGATTGTATATATTGAAATTGTGTAAAATTCTCACTCCCGACATTCACACTAGTATGGTAGAAGAGTAATAACGTGTATATAATTGCTGGCCTATGGGAAAGAGCTCTCACACCGGTTATTTTTACCATGATACTTTTTACTAGTCGCCGTAATCACCACCGATTTAAACACGGCTCAGTCGAAAGAATAGCCGTCACGATACCAAAAATTGAAATTATTTTGAATTACAATGCATTCAATTTACCGCTTCAAGCTTTAATTTACTTCAATCACGCCGTGGCTTGGACGCAGTACCTGTACTGTCTTCTAACCACCACTAGTTGACCAAAGTCGATGTGTCGATTGCCTTTTGGCCCCATTGGAAAAGTAGGTGTCCACTGCATGATCCCATGGGAGTCGATCCGATTATGGAAAAGGGTCTAGACGTCTGGTCCCAATCTGCAACATCCCATCGACATGTGGTGCTTCTCCGTTTACTGCATCCCTGGAGTCTCACGCGCCCCAGGTTTGGCAGGGGTGACGGCGGGAAGGAGCTACGGTACTGCAGGCACTGTACAGGCGACTGCCAGGCCCCGCCCGACCCGAGCTGCACTGCAACCTTCGTGCCCGCTGATGCCGACAGGCTGGTAAGAAGCCTGACCACGATTGTGACAGTATAGTGCACTGTATTCTGGCCACTTTATGATGAAGAGGTCAAGATGTTGTTTCTTAGAGGCATGCGCCCATCAGATCGAGAGATGACCAGGTGCACACGTGACTCGGCGCGTAGAGAAACCGGTTTGGGCGTTTTGGGTCTGCCGGCGCAGTATATAAGATCACTATGATGTCACAATCCAACATTCTTCGCGGATCCCAAAATTTCCAATCTTCCACGCAAAATCTCTCTTTCCAGCACGGCTCGCAACAATGGCATCGACAAACATCCATACGGGCTCCTACCACGACATCCAGGACGATGCTTCCCCCGGACTTGTCTTTCTCAAAAAGTTCCTGCCCGTAGTAGACTCAGTCAGCGCAGTGGAGCTCACGAAGCTTCCGAAATTCCTACAACCCGATGCTACGTTCGTCCTCAACAATGGGCCTCCAATGTCAGTCGAGCAGACGTTGCCCATGCTCAATATGCGCAGTCTGAAGGTTTCCAAGTTTGGTCACAACGTGTACACGGCCTGGGATATCGAAAATCAAGATGGCAGTCGGACCGTCATCTACGAGGGCTCCAGCTCGACGATATTCAGGCACGATCCCGAAGGTTTGGAGCTGAAGATACGGGAGCTTAATATACTAGACCTTGTCAAGGCATCGGATAGCGGCGAGGACAGCGGGTACAAGGTCGCGTCGGCGAGGACTTACATGGACCCCGCGCCTGTGTCGGAGACTCTGGCTATTATAGAGAGGAACAATCGATGAGATATGGCCGCCAGGCTGCATAATGGAAGCTCATAGCGGCTAATAGGTTGAACGAAGGAACGCTTGGCGTCTATGTTTTTGTGTTGTATCTTGGGATTTTGTATTCCAAGCTAAGTTTACACTTTATGAATTAATGGGTGATATTGTGCCGAATTATATCCAATAGAAAATAGTAAATCCAATAACTGTCAAGTTCATGTTTCGATAGTGAATTACTGTGAAGTAGAACTTAGGATGTCCCGATTACCCAACCCACTAAAAGCTTAAATCACTGCGTCTGTTACAAGATGTGTGCACATAGTCCGAAGTTAATCATCAGAGTAACATTATAAATTCATTCCCATTTCTACTTTACGATTATATTAATGATAGACTAATAACTAGTATTGTTACAATTTTTTACATCCTTTTATTACATTACACCTATTCCCAAAGCTACTTCTACTCATGTTCCGAAGTCTCTTTCACCTCCCAGAAAGCAACTAACTTCAACAAGTAGTAATATAAAGCCCAATCGGAGAAGGATTGTAGTCCTGGAAGTAGTTCAAGCTTGTGTCCCCACTAGCCTTCAACTCAAAACTAACCGCCGTTCCAGCAGGGCACTCAAAGGTAGCAATCTCGTAGCTATTTCCCGGCGCCACGGTAGTAACACCGTAATCAGTCTTCACTCCCGGAGCATTCGAGAAACTAGTGCTCTGACTCGCAACATTGCTGAGAAGAGAGAAATCAATGCCGCCGTTACCGCTGAATGTGAATGAAGATGTCTCCAATTGGTCTTGTTTTGGGAAGAGGAAGACTAGAGAACATTGATGACCCGAATAGGACTGCGGGATGTCGAAGTTGAAGATGCTGGAGATTGTTGAGGATACTTGGCCGAAGTAGCTTGTTCCAGATGCTTTGTCGGGTTGGCTGGAGTCGATGGGGACGATGAGATGGGGGAATTGGTAGTCGCCGTTGAGGTTTGTTGGGCATCCAGCTGGTGCCGGCGGCGCCAGTGACTGTGATGGCGGCGCTGGGGACTGTGATGGTGATGCTGGGGATTGTGATGGCGCTGCTGATGAAGATGGCGGAGGAGGAGGAGGAGGAGGAGGTGGTGATGCTGATTGCGACGGCGCAGCTGATGGAGATGACGCAGCTGATGGGGATGGTGCTGGTGATGGGGATGGCGATGCTGACGAAGGTGGTGGTGGAGGTGGAGGTGGTGGTGGACAGCTGCCACAGCCATCTGCTTTGAGAGCTATGGCATCGCAGTTTGTTCCACCTGGCGTAGTGTAAATGTTCGACTCGCCCTAAAAGTATTGTAAGTTATATCATCATTTAAACAGGGATGTTTCTTCGTACATTTTGTCCCGTCTGGCATTCATAAAAAGTTGTGCCTCCATTGTAGGCGACTGTGCCATCACATTCAACAGAGAAGCCAGTTGTGGGAGATGCACCGGCGTCACATTGGAACTGGGTGGTCGGAGCTGTATACTGTTAGCACGATTGGTAAGTGACACAGATTTGTTAGGAAACATACGTGTCAAGATACAGCCTCGGCCATTAGAATCAGTGATGCCACCACTATCAATGCAATACTCCGCTGGTGGAAGACCTCCGCCCACGCGGTTCTGGCCATCATCCAGCTGACCTACGGTACCAGTGACGGCGCCAGATGCATCGAGATGAAAGCAACATGAGCTTCTCTTCGCCACGAGGGCGTTTGCAGTGGCAATGAGCCCAAGCGTTACGGCAGATGCTTTCATGTGGACTGAGGGAGTATTGATAAAACGAAGACAAATATGTATTGCAAGCTTGTAACAATGAGCTTAAGCTGTTGGATAATTGAAAACAGATTTTGAGATCCAAATAGCAGAATGGATGGAAGCTTATATACTTCAATGGGAGCAAACCAAACCGGTAGCACACAGCATGATTGCTATGTCGCTACGAGGTTGAAGTCATACAGACATCCCAAAAGAATCCAGAATTACCACATTTGGTGGAGACCATTAGATCAAGTCATAACCGACGTCACGTTAATGATCAATCGAGATATCACAAGTGAGCTGGCCAACTCCACTGGAAGTTGTGGAAAGGTCCCCATATTCGCAGAGCTCAGGTTGGCCTTGTAATGTTCCTTGCTGATCTACGTGCACCCCGCAAATACAATGCATTACTCAGGGCCCCAATCCTTTTGACTGGTTCAACTTGTAGCTACCTTAAGAACAGGGAGCCGATCACAAATAGTTTAATGCCAGCAGCCGAATGGCCGAGTTTCTGATGTCAACTTTAACAGTAAAGATCCTGATCATCGGGTCAGGGTTCGTCCACCAAGCTGTCCACGCAAAGAGGCTCCATCGAAGTCACGGAGCTGTCTTCTGATGAGGATCGACAAACAGTTACAACCCCACCTCACTAGCTAACCCGTTCCTTCAGGTACTCGATGACGTTAATAGCTCCCTTACGACAAGCTCATTCCGTAGCTTCTGTCAATGTTCACGTCTCTTGCTAGAATAAACTATAGAATTAAGCGAAGAACCTGTGGAGATGAATTGTATTGGAATTTGGAAATAGTTGTTGAATCCTGTTGCCGAGGTGGAGATAATCGTGAAGATCTTGAGGGATCCAAATTTCCCAAGAGAAGCGGAGAATCAACGTCATGGCCTCCTATGGCTTAGGTAACTTCAACTACCAAGTATATTCAATTGAAGCGTCTTAAAACAACTAGAGTTTGTGGTTGACACTTGGACTACCTCTACGTTGGTTGGGTTGTATAACCCTGTATAGCCCTACAGAGTACTACGGGGGACCGCCCTTACAACTGGTTTCTCGGATGTAATCATTTGGGTGAACATACCTCTCTACCAGAGCTGAAGAGTTACTCGTGGTTTGCACTCTATTTTCCAGACCTTTGTAAACCCACTTTATTCACCTATGAGATGTATATGACGCGGTTACTTGCGTCGTATATGCTCAACATCCTATTTCTGGCTAAACTACTAATTATGATTTGGAAGAACTTATTAATTGGCACGCCATAAGTTTAGCAGTGGGCCGTCCTGAAGTCATGATATTGCTTTGTAAAGCTCATGATCTCGCATTAATCTGTTTGTAGAGCCATAGCTCGTAATCGCTGATTATATCTTCAAACATGATGGCAATCAAAGTTTAGCATACTCGTCAGTGACCTCAACCAATTCATGATATGTTCCGGGTTCCTTGCAAAATTTAGTGATTTTTTCCCACGGTATCACTGTTGCACTTACACTTGCTGCATGTCCCGCATCTGATATCCAAAACAGCCGACTCTCAGGCCATGCTTGATGGAGATCATAGACGGTTCGGGGAAATCAGTAAATAGCACGACAAAGATTCCTGAGAAAGAATGTTACCCGGAATATGTCTGATTTTATCTATATTTTCCTTCTTCAGAAGCCGTCCTTCTTCTAATCAGGCCCCATGAGCAAAGTAATGACATTCTAGTATGCGTGTGCTAGTGACCAGTTCTCATCCATCAGCTTGCTAAGGTGCTCTGGCTTCACCTGAAATGACCCAATTGATATGCCCCACGTATTCCATGATCTCGCAGCAGCAAGGCGAGTTTCTCTATCTTCTGATATTAGAGGTTTATAATAGCCCATTAGTACATTCTCTTTATCCTCTGTAGGGAGGTATGCAATAAGATCGTCGAATAAGTCCGAATAGAAGAGAGCGCTGGCCTTCTTTTCAGACCATGTAACCTCTTCTTTCCTTACCGTGAAAATTCCTCGAAGAATGAGTGAGCCCACGGGCTCTGGGTACGACTGCACATACACTAATATCAGTGTTGATCCCCAGGAGCCCCCCAATATGCAATGCCATTTCGCGATATTGCAATGCCTCCGGAGAGCTTCGATGTCGTCGATGAGGTCCTGCGTCGTATTTTCGCGGATCTCTGCGTTTGGGGTAGATTTGCCAGCACCACGCTGATCAAATAGAACAACGCAGTATACAGCGGGATCGAAATACGCTGTGTCTAATTTTAATGTTTGCCCTCCAGGGCCACCATGCAGAAGAGCGCTTTGATTTCCTCAATTCTCGGTAGAAATGGGGTATGGTGGGCCTTATATACCTGGCTTGTCACCCTTCTTGCCATACTGCTCGTAATATACCCTGTGTATTGTGCCTACTGCCAAGAAGCCCGAATCAAACGGCTCAGAGTGTTCATATCCGGGTTTGTCAGATAGTGAAGCCATTATGCTCAAGATTGTTCAAAATGCAGACATGGGATGCTCAGGCAATGATCGTAAAGTCAGGGCTGGTGATTCAAGTTATCGCAAAACTGCAGAATGTCAGATATTAGGAAGTGTAGCTTTTTGGAAACTGAGTTTGTTTCATCTGCCTCGACCCCACGATGTTCTTTGTTAAGCTGTACGTAAAGAGTTCTAGATGGCCTCTCCCCCCCTGCAAGGCGGTAGCCAATGCTGCTACTTGTCTTCAGTAATGATTACTTGTATTCCTTCCCTATTTGCTGTAAGATTACTATCAATCGTCGGCTTCTTGCTCTCTTGTTTAATCGGCTGATATTTTGATCGTGTCCTTCAGTTGGCAGAAGGATGAGACTGGTAGATAAGTAATACTTTTGAAATATCCTGTCGAATTTTTTTTTTAAATCCGATTTGATTTTGATTTTCCACTTGTATTTTGAATAACAATAAGATAAAATCTCTTTTTCTTGCCTTATTCTTCACGTTTTTGAATAAGACAAATTGGAGACTTATGATTATTTTTATAAGTTAAAGAGAAATATCTCAATACTGGTATACTTATTCTCGGCTCTGAAGCATTATATATAAAGACTCAAAGACGTGCGACTTTATCAGTGTTGCTTCGGCCACACAGAGAGAAAACCATCAGCCAATTAAGCGAGAGAGCAAGAGCTGACGATTACTGCTACGCAAGGAAAGTTGTAACGAGGCACTCGATACAACTTTCTTTACAGATGCCTTGCCTACAAGATTTCTTGTTTAAACCATCCTGTATCTTCTTCTTCTTCCTCCGTAGGCTATAATAAACCTTCTTAGTTAACAGAGTAAAACCTTTGCATCTAGCTTGCCCCGTTACCATACAATTACCGGAGAGTTCATATTCTATTAAAGCGCCCGCCTACAGGCTAGACGAGCTTTCTCATTATCTCAAACCATGTATAAGCTTTCGAAACTCTCCATCTTCAGTTCTCTGGCCGGAGTTCTTCCCATCCTACTCTTCGCCGCCAATCGTTATCAGACAACTACAACTCCCCAGTTGCATGAGAATTCATGCCCTCCACCAAAGTACACATCCCGCATTCTGTCATGGGACCCGCTTATGATACATCTGGAAAACTTCATTACACCAGAGGAAATACAACACTTGCTGGAGTTACCGTAAGAACCCTCAACAGAGCGCTTTGTACGTAGTTAATTAACACGACCTTAGCCATTCGATGTACAAAAGGTCCCAAGTCATCTACAAAAATGGAAGTACCTCCGTCCACGAGGGCCGAACAAGCTCGACGGCCAGCCTTACAAGGACGAACAATACCATCGCACGCTGTATACAGGAACGAGCCGCCGAGTTTCAAGGCTTCGACACCTCCTCCACCATAAACGTCCAAGCAACACGATACGAAGACGGACAATACTTCCGCGCCCACTACGACTGGAACATCTCCCCTGTCACCGGTCTAGTCCAGCCCACCACGACATTCTTCGCCACCATCCAAGCTGATTGCGAGAACTGCGGCACGGAGTTCCCATTGCTGAAGTATAACTGGACGGCGGAGGATCCGAGGGTTTGCGAGTACGTCGACTGCGAGAGCGAAACTATGATTATTAGGCCGAGAGTGGGTTCTGCGATTTTCTGGAGGAATATTAATAAGGATGGGACGGGACATAATTCGACGCTACATGCGGGATTGCCTGTTACGGGGGGGAAGATTGGGCTTAATATCTGGACTATGCCGGCTGAGCAATGAAAAATGAAAGTGGAAAAGGTTGTTATGAATGAGTTTTGATGAGAACCACGGTAATATTATGAAGACCGGTATGACGGGGCAGGTCGATAGACACGGCCTAAATACTGTAGGGCCGGTTACAGGTGATTTTGCAGCTATAAAGGCGATGGCTCCTATTTGTGTTCAAGGCGAGAGATCGATTCTGTTCCTACCCTAGAACTTAGTTATTGAATAGAGAAGATTTACGTAATAAGCTCATTAGAAACTCATATCAAAACCTCTTTGCTCGTTTGCTGGCTGTACAAGTTATACACTATAGCAGGCCAATTGGATTCTCTACAAGTACATCGAATGGGTTAGTTAAGCAACATGTCTGACTAAAATGGGAGCATGGTAGAAGTGCTAGCCAAACGCTACAAACACAATTGAACTCATCACAGCTTGCAACGGCACAAAATCTCTTAAAAGATAGATAATACAAGATCAATTTTTGGATGTCATCAACACTTGGTATAGCCATGACAGTCGTCTAACTAGAGTTCTAAGGAAAAATGATATCTAACAATTATACACGGAAGTAATCTTTTCAATTTCGACCAACATTAAGCCGCCCACAATACAGGAACCTTCCACCACTTAAGAGGAGAAGTGAGGAGCGTTGAGGAACAAGCCCATGAGCACACCTCCAAGGGTACCAGCGATGGGAATGGTGGCGATCCAGGAGATGAGCAACAGGCTGACTCGCTGCCAGTTGATAGCCTTGAAGGTACCGTTGCAGAGACCGACACCGACGGTAGCACCGGTGATGCACATGGAGGTGGAGACGGGGAGGGAGTACTGGGAGAAGACGAGGACGGTGATGGCGGCGCCCATTTCCATGGAGCAACCTCTGCTGGGGGAGTGGTATGTGATCTTGTTACCCATGACTGTTTAAGGATAGAGTTAGTAAACACTCTTTTTCGTGTGAGATTGATTGTAGGAATCTTACCTTTCATGATGTTGTAACCATAGGTGATGAGACCAATGGAGATGCAGCCAGAGAGGACAGCGAGCTGCCAGACGGGGACAGGGGCCTTGGAAGCTGCGGCATTACTAGTAGACCAAGCAGAGTAGATAACAGCCCATGGACCGACAGAGTTACCAATATCGTTGGCACCGTGGGCGAAGGAGGCGGTACAAGCAGTGATGATCTGGATGAAGGAGTAGGTGTGCTCGACCTCGTTGGGGTACTTCTCGGCGTGTGCATACACACGTTGCATGCGCTTGCCATCTGGAGTACCGGCAATACCGCTCTGGGCAGTGTGGATGTCGTAGTGGAAACCATACATGAGACCGACGACAA